>OX465579.1:122036213-123346441 GCA_950022655.1 Alentia gelatinosa | reverse complement strand
TGCCGGGGAAGGGTGTCGAGGCCGCCATGTATCTGGACGACCTCATCATACTGTCACCGTCGAGGGAGAAAGCAGCCTCGGACTTCGCCATAGCCCGAGACTTATTCGCCGAGCTCGGCTCCCCGAGGCCCGGGAAAAGGCACAGGCACCTAGTCAGACCGTGCGCTGGCTAGGCATAGAGATCAACGCGGCAGAAATGTCCCTCACCATCCCTCAGGACAAGTTGGAGGACGTGCGAGAACACGTTGGGGCGGTCGCCAAGAAGCGGTCGCTGACGAAGCGACAGCTTCAATCCGTCCTCGGCAAAATCCTGCACGTCGCCAAATGTATCCGCCCGGCGAGGCCGTTCGTCAGCAAACTACTGGAGGCCCTACGGTCGATGGACGGGTTCTACATCAACGTCAGCTCGGACATGCGACAGGACCTCCAGTGGTTCCTACGGTTTGCCGCCGGGTGGAATGGGCACGCCCTGATCCCTCGAGGGCCGGCGACAAAGTGTATCACGGTCGACGCCTGCCTCTCGGGCGTGGGGGGTACCGACGGCCGTGCGGCCTACGCGTGCCAGGTTTGTCCCATCAATGACCCCGTGGACTGCATTTCTGAACTCGAGGCCCTGAACACCATCTATGCTCTCCACACGTTCCTCGGGGACCGTGATCGTGGGACCAGGATCGAGGTCTTCTGTGACAACATGGGGACCGTCCAGGCACTCACGTCGGGGCGGGCACGCAACCGCGTTCTCGCCGAGTGTGCCCGACAGGCCTGGATGGTTCAGGCCAAGCTGCAAGTCGACCTGGTCTACACGCACGTCCCCGGGGTCCTCAACACGGTCGCCGACGCACTCAGTAGGGCCCACCTGTCCTTGAGGGATTTTAACAATGCTGCATGCCTGATGAGATATCATGATCTGTGGTCCGTGGTGCCTTGTAATCATTCTTCATTTGTGCCTGTGCTTCGGCTGTCCTGCAGATCCGGCGCTACGCTCTCTCCAACGGAAGGCATCTGCGCGGCAGGCCGAGGCACGTGCCCCAGGCACGGTTGCGAACCAGAAGAGCGCCGTGTCCACCTACCTCGCCTTCTGCCGACGGACGAGGACCGACCCGCAGGCACCGTCCGTGAGTTTCATCACGGCCTTCCTAGAGTACCTCGCAGACCACGCCCCCTCGCCGGCGACCGTGGCCAACCAGCTCTCGCACGTGAGGACACACCTACGGCTCTCGGGCGGGGACGTTACGGCTACAGAGGACGTGAGGGTCAGGAGGGCCCTCGACGCCATGAGGAGGAACAAGGCCTACACACCGAATGTCAAGCCTCCGATCCCCATGGCCGCCCTCCAGGGGATCCTCGAGCAACTGTCGGACACGCCCCTCGACCTGACCCTACGGGCCGCGTTCCTCCTCCTGTATTACGCCGCACTGCGGCAGAGCGAGGTCGCCCCGCCTACGGCCAGGGCATTCGATCCGGTGTGCCACCTCTCACGTGGGGACGTGGTGCTCACGGCAGATCACGTGGCGGTCCGCATCAAGGCCGCCAAGAACCTTCAGTGCGTGGGGGAGGAAAAACACGTGAGGCTCCAATCCTCCCCGGACCCGAGGTCGTGCCTGGTGACGGCCGTGAGGAATATGCTCGCCGCGGTCCCCCACGTTGATACCGACGGATCCGTTCCTGCTCAACGCTGACAGGTCGCTAATAACGACGCGGTCGCTGTCAAAGGAGTGGGAGCGGCTCAACACCACAGCAGGCCACCCCCCTAAGACCTATACTCTACACAGCCTGAGAAAGGCCACCGCCACTCAGGCCTTCCAGGCCGGGGTTTCAGAACTCTCCATACAACGCTACGGGGGGTGGCGCTCAAATGCACACAGGAGATACATAAGAGACTCGAACGCACAAGAAGTGAATGCGTCCCTCATACAGTCCCTCAACCAGTGACTCACATCCCTCACAAACTTTTTCCCTCCCACCTCGCCTCATTTTTCTGGTCTTGGCGCTTTTATACCTCATATTGTATAACCATATACTATTTGTTATACAACCATATACATAATTGACATATCATTATACCTGTCAATTACAAATATGTATCTTATACGTAATTGACCTCATTATATATCTGTCAATTACTTTATTTACCTTATTTCATATTAATATTTACCGTATTAATATTCATGTCGGTAAAGGTCTATAAAATTAAAATAAATTTTATTATTCCCAACTATCGACTCTTACTTTTGTGTTCAGGGATAGGGGTAATGGGTAACCCATGGCCGTTGGTCAGGGGTGGTCATTGCTCCCCCTGACACTCCCCCCGCGCACCCTGCGCACTCCCCCCTGGTGTCGGTCACGTGAACCCCGCGGTCACGTGGCCCACCGCGTCTCCGACCTCCACCTCATTCTGCTCCTGTACTCCACTACGTTCACACATATTTTTCTTTCCCACCCACCCTCACCTCTTTTTCTTATCTCCTACTCCGTAGGGCGTTTTTATACCTCATATTGTATAACCATATACTATTTGTTATACAACCATATACATAATTGACATATCATTATACCTGTCAATTACAAATATGTATCTTATACGTAATTGACCTCATTATATATCTGGCAAATACTTTATTTACCTTATTTCATATTAATATTTACCGTATTAATATTCATGTCGGTAAAGGTCTATAAAATTAAAATAAATTTTATTATTCCCAACTATCGACTCTTACTTTTGTGTTCAGGGATAGGGGTAATGATGATGACAGAACGAGACAGAAAGAGTAGGTTTGTCTTAACCCTGGATTGCAAGATAACCCAACAAGGTCGCTTTTGTGTAAGATCTTTTTTATCTCTTCTGGGAGTGTGTTCAATAACGACTCACCATGGCGTGTTGCACAAATTCAGTTTTTGGTCTTTTTAATTCGAATATGAGCTTTTGCTTCGATGTCGTTGTCGAGCTTTCAATTGGTGTAACATTGGTTGTGGGTGCAGTTATTCATTGGTAAACCTGAGCTAGTGCTTCTATCTGGGAACATGCAACGTCTTATAACTAGTGCTTTTAACCTTTGTTAAACTGATCTCAGGAGATCATTCCATACCGTTGGTGTAGTCTTTCAGCAGTGCACACCATGGGACCCAACCTCAAACAGATACGTATTCCACGGTCAATCTGTTTCTTGGGTACACAACTATGTAGGAGACTAGCATAGTCTAGTATGCTACTATCCTAATAAAAAAAAACGCCATAGGCTTACCATGGGATTTGTTTATGTCACGGGTGTGACATAAAGTATTATTTATGTCACTACTCTTTGATATTAAAACATCTCGGAAATGGGGTAGGATAAAATCTAGACGCCACTCGTTGACTTGATAATATGGGCACGAGAACCTGCTTATACGACCTACATGCAACATCAGTAGTAAAAAGATATTGTATTTTACTCAGCATGTAGATCTTGCGATTAAGTCTACTCATAGTTGATTTTGTTCTTTTCAAGCGGCAAATGGGATTCAATCACAACATCTAGTATGTATGATCCTGAACAACAGGGAGCTGTTTAATCACAATGAAAATATCTGGTATCTGAGATGTTTTCAGTCTGGCTTTTGAGGTACTTATTTTGCAAACATCTGCCTACTTTATCTGCATTATTGGCAGAGTGATGAATCCCCAAGTCGTCAATATACATACGATATCTCAGGCCGCAGACATCTAAAATATGTGATATCTCATCTATGTAGAATATAGTAGTAGTTGCCCCAGATCAGAACCCTGGGGCATACCTTCTCCCAACCAGTAAACTTGGCACCGAACCTAGTTCGTTGCATCTCGAAGGTGTTTGTTTATCCAAATAAGATATTTTATATACAACCCCTGCACTTCTTGATTTGGTTATCTCATGGTGCACACTGTAGAAGGCCTTGCAAAGGTCAACATTAACTGCCCCCGTTATCGCACTATCATCCCAGGCAATGTTCAAGTCATTCATGAAATCCTTAATTACATCTTAAGTACTTTTGCCCGGTTGTAACTGTAGTGGTACAAGTTTATACATTTGTTCTCGTAAAGAAACCCGAAGCTTGCGTATTTGTGGGAACCAATCAGCATGTTTCTTACAGAAAACCGGAACCGTGGGAACCAATCAGCATGATTCTTACAGAAAACCGGAACCGTGGGAACCAATCAGCATGATTCTTACACTAACCCCGGAAGTGCATTGAGTGACCTTCACCTTCAAGTACATCTTGTACAACCCAAAGGACAGTATCCCATGAATATGCTGGTTTCCATAATGTAAAAGATCCTACCTAAATTCCCAGTCATTAAATGTTCCGGTTGTAGTGGTAGTATTGAAATGGGTGCGCTAACTTGTCGGATCATCCAATTTTCTACTCTTTAATAGGGATCGGCGTCACAGTGGCAAGTGGTGGGTGACAAAAAATATTATGATTTTGCCACAGAACTTGACCCTCATTGGTCGTCATGATCAGCTGACCCTTTTCGTGAATTTTCATTGGCTGCTTTCACACGCCAAGATCGGCGAGAAAGCCTTTTGACCAATGAGTTTCTCCCTTCGTTCCTGTGTTTGGACTTGTTGCTATGGTGGCGCCGCTGTCTGCAGTGGTTATCTCATAGTGAATCCCCTGGTGGGGATTCGCCGAACTAGAGCTTTTTGGCGTATTCGCCTGCCCTCTGATGGGATCGTGGCGAACTATATTCTTTATTTTGTTCACCTCCTCTTGCTCGGAAAAGGAAACCACAATTTGGAATGAATTTTCCCAGCCCAAATGCCAAAAACAGCGAGTGCAGCATACATGGGAAATAATTCACACACATGAGCAATATAAATTATCAACTGAGGTACAAGAAGCAATAAGACATCCTTTGGGACATTGGAATTGGCAGTCTCAAAGCCAGTGGGCTTGTTCACATTGATCGCATTCCACTTGGTGTAACATGGGAGTTAATTTCTATGAACCTATTCAATTGCAGTTTTTGAATCTGTAAATGGTTTACCCGATATGTGGGATATATAAATAAACCTCCATGGTTAGTGGCCCTTTTTATGAAATGAAGTGTGGAAATACTGATTTATCCAATTATCTACCCATTCATAGTTACCTTTTGTTAACAAAAATCCTGATTTGGCAAATAAGAGAAAATAAGCCATTTCTAGCACACTAGAATATCCCTTCATTCATTTCCTCTGGATCCTTTGAACAAATGTACCCTAGACTTTGTGTAGATCACTTTGATCAAATAATTACCATTGCACACTAATGGATATGATAAGTTTAGGAGCTTTAGGAACAGAGGCACATGTATGGATGTTTACTCTATGTTTACAAAATAAAAGAGCCCTGCAGATTTCTTTTTTCAAAAAAGACCTGTAAGGCCACTAAAAACCCTCGAAACCCTCGTCATATTTTTCATGGCTTGATGATGCGAAACAAGTAGCTTTTTTGGAGTGACCTAGTGGTGATGAAAGTATTCTGGGACTATTTGTAGGTTACCAAAGGTAAATTTGTCACAAATAGTACCAATATGTGTCCCTATGTCCCATGCCTACTATATGTGAGTGAACAGGCTTGGGATTACCTTGACTGAATGCTACACCTTCATAGGGCACTAGCCGAACAACTCAGACAGATTGGTATGAGTTCAGTTCAGCAGTTTTATTTTTTCCGATTCTGTAATGGGCAATTTCCTGAGACAAAATGCAGTATACTGACTGTGATTCCATAGCCTTGTATTAGATCTAAATAATAGAACAGCCAGTATTTGTAAAAATCCATATGAGGGCCCTGTTTTTCAAAATGGTTGACATGTTGATAAGACTTTGAGATTATGACTTGTGCAGAAATGCCCCGAAAGTGACATATCTTTATCAAATTTTTTTATTTTTTTTATTTAGACTCCCATACGATTTTATAGGTGTCGAAATGTTTTGCCACATGACAATGGCTCATTGGTGCAAATTGTTTTAACTCTAACAGACAGAAAGCCGAAAGCCTACTGATCGCTACTGACGGAGCGTAGTGCCCGCCGTTTACATCCATAGAACCGTGGCATACTGGCAACACAGATATGATATATTCAGCGTGGTGGCAACACTGTTAGAAATGTGGTGCACCGCTACGATTTTGTCTTACCTCCTGGTGAAATTTTGATTCCAATCTGGAAGTCAATTGTAAGGCCTATCGGGGCCAGAATCGGCGTGCGTTGGTGGCTCTTAATTCTGGTATGTCAGGAAGCCAATTATGATGTATCGGTGTGTATCGTAGGGAGCCAATTATGATGTATCGGTGTGTATCGTAGGGTGAATTGTAGAAGCGTCGTACACTGCTTCGATTATCTCGACCTGATGAAATTTATGATTTTGATCGTAAGTCAATCATAAACCCAATCAGCAAGTATCGGGAGCGCACTGGATGCAGGGTTTTAGATTGTGCTGGATTTGTGTAGGCTCACTAAAATTTCATGAATTTAACTTGGGGGTCGACTCTTGTGTTGACTCGTGTCTTCCTGATTAGGACTAATAAACATTCTTTACAAAAGTTTTTAGATTTGATCATGACGTAAATCGGATACCCATGGCCTTTGGTCAGGGGTGGTCATTGTTCCCCCTGGTGTCCCCATCTAACGCGCGACACGAGCGCCCCTCCTGCCCCCTTGCGGCTTTCACACGTACTGCGCAGTCACAAGCGGACCCCCGAAGGACTCGAGGGAGGTGAGTGCGGATCACGTGGAGTCGGTCTCGGACCACGGCTCAACAGTCAAGACGTCCAGAATCGTCGCCCTGGAGTCAAACGTGAGCCGCATGGACAAGAAAATCGATGGGGTGCCGTCCCGGGCTTCGAGGCCGCCTACTGTTCACACTGCTGCGGAGGATCGCACGAGGGGGTGGGTGAACGACCAAGCCTCACGGCTGCCGCCCCCCAGACAGTTGCGGGAATGCTTCATATCGGACGAGTATCTGCAAAGGATAATCGACCGTGAGGCCCTGCGACACGACAGAACAGCTGGTAAGTTGACATTAGATTTGAACACCTCCATATTGATATCCAAGCCGTACATGTTTGTTGACCGTGAGGGGGTTTATATATACTCTCTCACAAAAGCTCAACGTCAGGAGCACGCTGGGACCCCTCGAGTACATCAGCGCCTTTCTGGCTGTAATGGAGGATGACCGTGCCACGCAAGAGGAGGACCAAGGGATATGTATCGCCACCTTCACCAGGTCTCGGTGAACGCCCAGTCATGGCCGTGGGGCGGCGTCCGCCGTTGGTCAAACTTTGTGTTCAATCAGGTGGAAGCAGGGCGTATTTATTGGTCAGACCACGTCAGAATCCAAGACGACCGGGTTCGCTTAGCCATGACGCCTAGGGGCAGGAGCGGCCTCAGCCAGGAAGGAGGAAGGGCCGGAGGACGGGAGTTACCATGCTGGGCTTACAACTTGGAGAGGGGGTGCCACTAACGCAACGGTCACCAGGACGGCGGCATTAAGTGGTTGCACATGTGTTCGTTCTGCGATTCAGTGGGCAGGATGTGCATGCACTCCATACACGTGTGCAACCGGAAACTCTCATACGGTGTAGGGTATGAGAGTGCTCAACCAACCGGACGCGCCCCGCGAGTGAGCTAGGCGCGTCAGACCCCCCCCCCCCCCCCCCCCGCACTCAGTACTCATGCACTCACCACGGAGGGGGACTCAACGGTCAGCAAGTGCAACAGGCGTGATATAACACCCCACATGACATCAACACGGCGTGCCGACCACGTGGCGAGCGTAGAGGACAGTACGACCATGCCTACTAAATACTCTCCCGTGGTTACTGCCGCTGGAGTGGACAAGGAGCAATTGCCCCGGGAGGATTCGGACACGGTGCAGACCCCAAACTTCTCGACGATTAGGGAGGTCTGTGAGACCGGCATTCCCTCGCCCGGTCTCCGTACTGACCCTGGGGCCTTCGCCGACCACAGGCTGGCCCACTGGCCCTGCTTCACTGGGCCCGGGCTCCCGGGCCATGCCTATATCTACTCGGAGATGCGGGAAACCGGACTGCCCAACGCCCTCGGGGCCCAGATCGAGCTCCCCATGGACCTCAACATCCCGGCGTGGGACTGGTACCTAGCGGATTTGCCGGAAAAGAGGGAGCTTTTGGACTTTGTGCGATACGGATTCCTCCTGGGATACATCGTCCCCACCAGCGATACACACGGGTCCCCAACCATCCCAGTGCCACGGGATACCCGGTCCACATAAACGAGTTCATCGGAAAGGAGCGAGGTCACAGCAACCTCTTGGGGCCTTTTGAAGACCCGCCCTTCACACCCTGGTGCCACGTGTCGCCACTAATGACACGCGAAAAGAGAGGTTCGAGTGACCGTCGGGTCATCACGGATATGACCTATCCTAAGGAGGATAGTGCAAACGCCTACATCATAAAGAATTTGGTCTACGGGCAGGAACGTGAGCATGGACTCCAGAAGACTCGTGGGAGGACGGGTACTTCTGTGATACGGCCATGCCGTTTGGTGCCCGTACCTCCTCGTACCACATGCAGTGCGTGGCGGATTCGATCGTTGGGATCCTCGGCCAGAAAGGGGTGGAGGCCTCGATGTACCTCGACGACCTCATCATTCTGTCCCCCAGCCGGGAAAAGGCGGCCGCCGACTTTGACATCGCCCGTGAGCTATTCAAGGAACTCAAACTCCCTGAGGCCCGGGAGAAGCTCAGAGTCTGGCTCAGGTCGTTACCTGGTTGGGGATCGTCATCAATGCCCCAGAGATGTCACTCACCATCCCCGAGGACAAGCTTCTCTACGTCCGGGAACACTTGAGGGCGGTATCAAGAAAACGGTCCCTCACAAAACGGCAGCTCCAGTCGGTCCTCGGCAAGATACTTCATGTCTCAAAATGCATACGGCCAGCTCAGCCGTTCATGAGTAAATTGCTGGAGGCCCTCCGGAATATGTCCGGTTTTTACCACAACGTGAACTCCGATATGCGGCAAGACCTACAATGGTTCCTACGTTTTGCTGATGGTTGGAACGGGCACGCCCTCATCCCAAGAGGACCACCGACCAAGTGTCTGATAGTGGACGCCTGCCTCTCGGGCATCGGGGGTACGGACGGGAGATACTCATACGCTGGCCAGGTGTGCCCTGTCGAGGACCCCGTATGCTGTATTGCGGAGCTCGAGGCTCTAAATACGGTCTACGCCATGAACACGTTCCTGACAGACCGGGACCGGGGCACCCATGTGGAGGTCTACGCGACAACCTAGGCACTGTCCAGGCACTTACCTCGGGGCGGGCCCGCAACTCGGTACTGGCGGAATGATAAGTATGGCCCAGGCTAAGTTGCAAATCGACTTCGTGTATACCCACGTACCAGGGGCGCAGAACACCATGGCGGATGCCCTCAGCCTATGACAAAGCGGCAATGTACATGAATTTCCATTCCCTCACTGAAGTCATACCCTGTACACACGCATCATTCAACCCTGTCTTACATTTCGCCTGCAGATCCGGTGCTACGATCACTCCAGACGAGGGTATCTGCGTGGCAATCAGAGGCAGGTGCCCCCGGAACGGTCGCGAACCAGTGGAGCGCTGTCGCGACCTATCTCGCCTTCTGCCGTCGGATGGGGGCGGACCCTAGAGGCCCACAGTGAGCTTTAACGCGGCGTACCGAGAATACGTCGCGGGCCATGCCCCCTCCCTGGCGACGGTCGCGAATCACCTTTCACACGTGCGGTCGCACCTGCAACTGACGGGAGGGGATGTCGCACCGACGGAGGACTTCCGGGTAAAGCGCGCCCTCGAGGCGCAAGAAGTCTTACAAGCCGAATGTGAAACCCCCAGTGCCAGTAGCTGTACTCCCGGCCGCCCTCGCAGCTACCACAGACTCCCCAATGCACCTCGCCCTGTGGGCCGCAATATTGATCATCTACTATGCCACGCTGTGACAAAGCGAGGTGGCGCCTCCCACGGCATCGAAGTATGATCGGGCCCGACACCTGTTGCGCCTGGACGTGGTGGTCGCCCGCCGACATGTGACGATATGTGTGAAAGCCGCCAAAAACATGCAACACGTAGGCGAGGATAAGACGGTCAGGCTGCAGGAGTCGCCCGATCCGCGATTCTGCCCGGTACGTGCTATACGACAGATGTTAATGGCGTCCCCTACAGCCAGGCCCGAGGACCCGTTTCTCCAGCACAAACACGGGCGACGGTCACGACCAGGAACTTGACCAAGGAGTGGAAAATCCTCCTACAGACCGCTGACCAGCCCCATACCCACACCCTGCATGGCCTGCGAAAGGCCGCAGCGACTCAGGCATACCAGGCCGGTATGCCGGAACTATCTATTCAGAGGTATGGGGGCTGGAAGTCAAACGCTCATAGGATATATATAAAGAACAATGATGCCAAGGCCGTCAACCTTGCATTGGTTAACTCCCTACTCAACAAAGACTCTTAAAATTACCCCCTTCCACCCTCTTCATTTTCTAATAGCTCTTTGGCATTTTCATTACCATATACAAATTACCAATGTATTGAATCTCATACAATTAACATTTATATTGTATATCATATACTTATCATTATTATAATTGACTTATATTCTACCTGTCAATTATCATAGATATCTTATTACAGAACTTCATATTACCATTACATGTATATGCCGTCCAGTGAGGTCAACATTAAATTTTACTTCTTTTTACTACATAAAATTCAATAAAATTTTATTTTCCCAGCTACTGCTTCTCTCCTTTCATTAGGGATGGGGTATTGATAGCTATTTAACTTCAAGAGAAAGGTCGACGCCATCGTCAAGAAATTCCCCCAGTGAGACAAGGAAAAAGACATGTAAAGGCATATTTGTTCTGATAGGAAATTTTAATGAGGGTGAGAAGTTAAGCTAATAGGAGAGTTTGGTGCATGTGTAAGTTAGAATATTGTAACCAAGATGAATTGTTGCCGCAGTAATTTCTTTACCTTATCACTGTATTAAGTGAATACTTCATTGTATCAATGCCTATACCTGGTATCTATGGTGGATAGTGTTTTTCTTATGAGGGTCACATCTATGGTTTTGTTTTACTTTGCTTGTACTACTGTACTGAATGAATTGTCTTGACGTTTCTTGAGCATTTGTATTCCGCTGATGAAATTTTATAGCCAGGATCAAACTTTGGTTTAATGTGTCAAGGACGCAGTGTCTATTAGCTTTTGCTTGTTACCATTATCCTTACTTATAGATTATCTGACTGGAATGTGTTGGACTAAATCAAATTGTAGTTAACACCTAACAGTTAACTTCGTGAGAACAATTATTGGCCTTTATGGAAGTGGCAAAACAAGTTTAAAAACTAATTTCATTCAGTGGGGCCCACTATAGCAGGGAGTTAGACTGTGAGAAGATCTGCCTGTTATATATAATAATGCTTTAGAAAGGTTATCTGACTTTCTTGATTACATATATATATGGTATCTGAATCAACTTCTTAAATTTTTAGATTATTTATTCATATAACATTCATTAGTTTCAACCTAGTCCCCTTTCGCCCCCCCCCCCCCCCCCTGCTACTGTAATTACACCGTAGGTAACATATTGATGTGGCAGTAAAACTACTCTTATTGTATCGAATAAGCTCCGAAAAACTCCTGTAATGGACAGAGATCCTGATAAGCCAATGAACAAATGAACAAAAAATGCTGGAAGAATAGTTGAAATGGGGAGGGATGTTGTTTTGGTTTTTTTGTTAATTCTATTGAGGGAATATCGTGTGATAAGATGTAATTGGTGTTGCTCGGCACATAGGTTTGATTAGCAGTGAAAAGGTCAGTCAAAGCTCTTCACAGCATAGGCTTTGATTAGATATGATAAAGCAGTTATAGAAAAAGAGAAAGTTGGTGGTATGCTCAATATCTTTGTTGAACAGCTGGACTTGATCATTAACCTTGGATACTTTGAATCTTCTCACAGACTTCCTTACAGCATAGATCTGTACTAATGTACATGCACTAAAGTCAAACACCGACATGGTCTGTCTTAATCCTTTGGCTGAGGGCCAAGATCTCCTTATTTTCATACTTGCTGTGCTCAATCATTAAAGCCGTGTTACACATGCAAGGTTTACAAATAAACTTTGTTTGCATTTATCAATGATTCAGCATGAGAGCATTTTAGGGAGGGATTTAATACTCTCCCATCCCATCCCATCCCATCCCATCCCATCATGCTATTTCGAATTTAAACCCATATTTCAATCAGAATAGATAAAACATGACAGTAACCAATGTGATAGGACGTGTGCAGATGCTATGTGGGATTGAGCCTAGCTTTTAGAATTCGTTAACCTAATTTCTTTATATCATCTTTGTAGTGTTAACACCCGTGATATTGATTCTCATGGGATTACTCATACCAGTCTACTATAGGTCTATTTAAAATAGCCGCCAACTAGTTGGTTTTAGAATGAGCTAGGACTCTTATATTTATCTTCATAAATATACAGGGTTGCGATTTTATTTGTTAACAGCAATGAGTTTCTGACGCAGGTTGCCCCCTTTATCTGTCTACCTAATATTACCAGCTAATAACTCATATACAGTGAAATGGGCTTGACTTCCAGTATTGTGTAATATGTACTGGGAATTTACACAACTGAATATTACATTAAAGAGAGTGACTGACACATAAACTATCAGTGAACTGTATAATGAGCAATCTCCTATAGGTAGGTCACTGACGTTCGACGTTCATTTCCATTTTATCCAAAGAGATGAACTACAATGATACCTTTATGATAAAATCAATGGCTGGAACGGTCATTTTTGCTGTAGACAATCATTTTCACACGTTTAAAGTTGACACGGTGATTTCGTAAATGCAATAGTGGATATGGTGTAAAGGGGTAAGCGAGGAGATGATGTGGTTTTTTTTAATTCAAGGTTGAACTTAAACTTTTAAGATGGTGATGTGACATTTAAAGCTGATATAAGGCAACTTAGTTAACGAATCCAAAAGAGTAACCCCCGCCCACCGAAGGGGGATGGGGGAGGGGTGCATGTAACAAGGCGGGCCAAGAAGAGTATTTGACAGTAGGAGAGGTCCTAGGAGGCTCAACGTTTAAATATAAGGACAATCCTCGAGGACGAGGTACAGCAAATAGTCCATAAGTTTCTCACAAAAGTGACCCAAATCTGTGGTCCCAGGTCCCTTCACAAAGAGCAGTCTTATTTATCAATTAAACTAGAGGAAATATGTTTTTCATGATAGCTATTGCAAAAGGCAAGTGTTGGGGGGGGTGGTATCTGAAATAATTAATTTAATTCAGTGATAACTATAAATGATGAAGGTACTTGTAGTTAACAAGACCGCTACTATGTGGCACTACATTCAGTGATTAGATACTCTCCTCTCCGAGGACACTCAAACCTGTCTGAACGCTTATTTGCTTATTTACTCTCAAGCTTATTTGCTTAGTTACTCTGTAGGAGAGAGAGTTGAGAGTTGTTCTTTTGCAGGGTGGACGGGTGGTATCCAAAAAAGGTCTTAGGTCTGCGAGCGAGTGGAGTGAAGTTAAGGTTGTTTTAAATGCGTGCTCACGTGACCCGATGCACGTGACCAGTACAACTCACGTGGAGCGCGTCCATGGAGACGCTTTAGAAAGGTTATCTGACTTTCTTGATTACATATATGGTCGAAAATCACGAAATAGCAGCAACTACCCAAAAAATCAAATCTGAGAGGATCATTAATTCCTTTTGCAAATATTATCTCTATATATTAAAAAATTCGTGTGCGAAATTGGGAACACTAACTACCATAAATAGCTTTAGCACAGGGCTAATATGAAAATAAAAACGTCACGTTACGACCCCCCCCCCCCCCCGCCCCCCCCCCCCCCCCTAGATCTGGTCATATTCAGAGATTATGCCCCACCCCCACCAGGGACTGGGCTGACAATGGGGAAATGCATTAGATCCATAGAAAATGCATTTCTATCATTTTTTTGCTTTTCCTGGCTTTATATTCACTGGGGGGTCGTAACGTGACGGGGGTCGTAACGTGACGGGGGTCGTAACGTGATGCAAAAATATGTAGGGCCTCATAACATTATTTCTAGTAAAGATAAAGACTTCATTCTTTCACCATCTTATAGCTATATATATACCCAACACATGAACACTACTTTTACCTTTTCCCTAACCCCACGTGACCCACTGCGGGTCATAACGTGACGGGGTCGTAACGTGACGGGGTCGTAACGTGACGGTGTCGTAACGTGACGAAAAAATACGTTGGGGCTGATAACTTTTTTTCTAGTAAAGATAGAGACTTCATTTTTTCGCCAAGTTTTAGGTATATATTGGCCCTTTAATACTGCACAAGAACTATTACTAATATTAGAGGGCACCGAAGTAATTAATAGTTTAAGGGGTGTCGTAACGTGACTGCCTAAACTACACCAAAATAGCACAAATTGAGTTTGATATGAAGAAAGCTATGTAGGCCTATCATTTTATGCTGGGAAGATACATATATGAGAGTAATTAAAAACTGTGAAAACTATTTTATTCTACCTCTTTTTTATTTTATTTTATGCACGATTTTATGCCGGTGTCGTAACGTGACGCCCTCACATTTTTAGCCATAATTTGTTTAAATATTGGAGCTATGTGGTATTTATGGTTCTAGACTCTGCCTTACAATGCCCTAGATGCATGGGAACCATTTAAACTATTCCCCGAAAAGAATTTTTAGAAATATTCAAAATATAGAGTAGTTGCTGCAATTTCGTGATTTTCGACCATATATGGTATCAGAATCAACTTCTTAAATCTTTAGATTATATATTCATACATCATTCATTAGTTTCAACCTAGTCCCCTTTCGCCCCCCCCCCCCCCCCCCCCTGCTTCTGTAGTTACACCGTAGGTAACATATTGATGTGGCAGTAAAACTACTCTTATTGGTAACCCATGGCCGTTGGTCAGGGGTGGTCATTGCTCCCCCTGACACGCCCCCTCGCGCACCCTGCGCACTCCCCCCTGGTGTCGGTCACGTGAACCCCGCGGTCACGTGGCCCACCGCGTCTCTGACCTCCACCTCATTCTGCTCCTGTACTCCACTACGTTCACACGTATTTTCTTTTCCCTCCATTTTTGGCCTACTCTCCACGCCGTCTTCGATACTCCCCGAGTATCTGACCATGCAGAGACAGTGTCTGAATACGGGTAAAGTTCACGTGAATTACAGGAAAGCTAGGATGGCACCACCAACGACACGCGCTCAAGCGAGCGCCTCCACGACCACGGACCAGGCCTCGGAGTCAACCGTGAGGGAGAGCGACCACGTGGACTCCGCGTCTCAGGCCGGAAGCCTCCGGTCGGCCCGCCTCGTGGCCGTAGAGACCGGACTCTCGGACATGAGTAGGAAACTCGACGCTCTAATTCAGCTGCAGACCCAACGGTCGACGGGACAAGCATCGCCCCCTACGGTTCGCTCAGTCGCCGAAGTAAGGACTCGGGACTGGGCCGAGGATCAAGCCGGCCGCGCCATGCCCCCACCCCGCCAGCTACGAGACCGCTACGCAGGGGACCCGTATATACAACGTGAGCTCGACCGTGAGGCCATCCGCCACGACAAGACGGCTGGTAAGCTGCAGTCAGATATTCATGTTACCCGTTTAATCAGTAAACCGTACATGTTTGTGGATAGGGAGGGGGTTTACACGTTGTCCCAGAAGCTGGAACTGAGGGGAACCCTGGGCCCCCTCGAGTACCTGAGTGCGTTTATTGGCTTGCTCGGGGATGACCGTGCGGTCGACCCCGTGGACCGTGAGGCCATGTTCCGGCACTTACATCAAGTGTCAATCGACGCCCAGAGCCGGCCGTGGGCCGGAGTCAGGAGATGGTCTAACCACGTGTTCGACCAGATCGAGGCCGGGAGGCTGTCGTGGTGCGATTACTCGAGGATCCAGGAGGAGCGAGTCCGACTCGCGATGACGACCGGGACCCTCACCAGCGGCGCCGACACCGGGAAAGCCCGAGGACGGGAGTTGCCATGCCGGCAATTTAATTCGGAGAGGGGGTGCCGCCATAGGAGCGGTCACGATGACGGGCCCGTGAGATGGCTGCACGTGTGCTCGTATTGCGACTCCATGGGGAGACAATGCGGGCACTCGTTACACGCGTGCAACCGGAAACTCGGTTATACAATGGGCTATGAGAACGGTCAGGCTGCACCCACACCGGCTCCCCGGCGAGCACCCCAGGCCGGACACGCACCCCAGGCCGGACACACGCCCCGGGCGGTCGACCCCAGAGCGAATGTGCTCCCCCAACATGGACACGGGGCAAAAAACGGCTACGGTGCGCCCCGCGAGTGAGCGGAGCGCACCCCCACACAGTCACAACACGTGCCTCCGCCCCCGGGCCCGGGGTCGTGGGGTGCAATCCACGTGATGTAACACCAGCGGGCCCTGTGATCTCCACCACCCCCAACAGGATTTCCGGTGACCGGACGTGGGCGGGGGTCGTAAAAGGAAGCGGCCCGGTGACCACTGCGGGCCCCCACCCCCTCACGTGGAGGGGGGACCACACGGGGGGTCCACGTGACCACAACACGAAGGCCGCCGGCCCACGTGGCCGGGCCCCGAACATAAACAACAACAACGAAGGGGGCGGCACCCGCCACGTGGAGGACAGGTTCACCGCGCGGCCACCGCCAACCCACCGCGGTAGCAGGAGTGTTAGTGTTACCGCGCCGACTGAGGATCCAACTAACACTCCGGATTTCGGCGGACTAAAGGAAGTCTGCCGGACCGGAATTCCGTCGCCCGGACTCCGGACGGACCCGGAGGCCTTCATGGAGCACAGGCGGGCCGAGTGGCCCCGCTTCACCGAGGCCGGCCCCCCGGCGCACGGTCACATCTACGAGGCGGTCCGGGCCTCGGGCCTGCCCAACGCCCTGTGCACAAAGATAACACTGCCGACGGACCTCAAACTACGGGCGTGGGAGCACTACCTGACGGGAATGGAGGGCAAGGGGGAACTCCTCGGTTTCATAAGATACGGGTTCCCCCTCGGCTACCTCGGGCCGGCCAGCGACACTCGGGACGTCCCCAACCATCCGAGCGCCACCGGATTCCCGAAGCAAGTCGGGGATTTTATCAGAAAGGAGAGTGGATTCTCAAACCTGATGGGGCCGTTCACGGAGGCTCCCTTCGAGCCGTGGTGCCACGTTTCGCCGTTGATGTCCCGGGAGAAGCGCGGGTCCGAGGCCCGCCGCGTCATAACGGATATGACCTTCCCCCGGGACCGTAGCGTCAACGCGTACGTGATGAAGAACGCGGTTTACGGAGAAGAGCGCGAGCACAGCCTCCCTACGGTCGACGGTTTCGTCACCCGCCTCGTGGCCTCGGGGCCAGGAAGCTACATGGCGACCATCGACATCTCGCGCGCCTATAAGAACTTTAGGTGCGACCCCCTCGACTGGCCTCTGCTGTGTTTCCTGTGGGACGGCGGGTATTATTGTGATACGGCCATGCCGTTCGGCGCCCGCGCGTCCTCGTATCACATGCAGTGTGTGGCCGAGGCCATCGTGGGGATACTCGCCGGTAAGGGTGTCGAGGCCGCCATGTATCTGGACGACCTCATCATACTGTCGCCCTCTCGGGAGAAAGCTGCCTCGGACTTTGCCATAGCCCGAGACCTATTCGCCGAGCTCGGCCTCCCCAAGGCCCGGGAAAAGGCGCAGGCCCCTAGTCAGACCGTGCGCTGGCTGGGCATCGACATCAATGCCGCCGAGATGTCCCTCACCATCCCCCGGGACAAGTTGGAGGACGTGCGGGAGCACGTTGGGGCGGTCGCCAGGAAGCGGTCGCTGACGAAGCGACAGCTTCAATCCGTCCTCGGCAAAATCCTGCACGTCGCGAAATGCATCCGCCCGGCGAGGCCGTTTGTCAGCAAACTACTGGAGGCCCTACGGTCGATGGACGGGTTCTACATCAACGTAAGCTCGGACATGCGGCAGGACCTCCAGTGGTTCCTACGGTTTGCCGCCGGGTGGAATGGGCACGCCCTCATCCCTCGAGGGCCGGCGACAAAGTGCATCACGGTCGACGCCTGCCTCTCGGGCGTGGGGGGCACAGACGGCCGTGCGGCCTACGCGTGCCAGGTTTGTCCCATCAATGACCCCGTGGACTGCATTTCTGAGCTCGAGGCCCTGAACACAATCTATGCTCTCCACACGTTCCTCGGGGACCGTGATCGTGGGACCAGGATCGAAGTCTTCTGTGACAACATGGGGACTGTCCAGGCACTCACGTCGGGGCGGGCACGCAACCGCGTTCTCGCCGAGTGTGCCCGACAGGCCTGGATGGTCCAGGCCAAGCTGCAAGTCGACCTGGTCTACACACACGTCCCCGGGGTCCTCAACACGGTCGCCGACGCACTCAGTAGGGCCCACCTGTCCTCGAGGGATTTTAACAATGCTGCATGCCTGATGACATATCATGATCTGTGGTCCGTGGTGCCTTGTAATCATGCTTCATTCGTGCCTGTGCTTCGCCTGTCCTGCAGATCCGGCGCTACGCTCTCTCCAACGGAAGGCATCTGCGCGGCAGGCCGAGGCACGTGCCCCAGGCACGGTCGCGAACCAGAAGAGCGCCGTGTCCACCTACCTCGCCTTCTGCCGACGGACGAGGACCGACCCGCAGGCACCGTCCGTGAGTTTCATCACGGCCTTCCTCGAGTACCTCGCGGACCACGCCCCCTCGCCGGCGACCGTGGCCAACCAGCTCTCGCACGTGAGGACACACCTACGGCTCTCGGGCGGAGACGTTACGGCCACAGAGGACGTGAGGGTCAGGAGGGCCCTCGACGCCATGAGGAGGAACAAGGCCTACACACCAAACGTCAAGCCTCCGATCCCCATGGCCGCCCTCCAGGGGATCCTCGAGCTACTGTCGGACACGCCCCTCGACCTGACCCTACGGGCCGCGTTCCTCCTCCTGTACTACGCCGCACTGCGGCAGAGCGAGGTCGCCCCCCTACGGCCAGGGCATTCGATCCGGTGCGACACCTCTCACGTGGGGACGTGGTCCTCACGGCAAATCACGTGGAGGTACGCATCAAGGCCGCCAAGAACCTCCAGTGCGTGGGGGAGGAAAAACACGTGAGGCTCCAATCCTCCCCGGACCCGAGGTCGTGCCCGGTGACGGCCGTGAGGAATATGATCGCCGCGGTCCCCACGCTGATACCAACGGATCCGTTCCTGCTCAACGCTGACAGGTCGCTAATAACGACGCGGTCGCTGTCAAAGGAGTGGGAGCGGCTCAACACCACAGCAGGCCACCCCCCTAAGACCTACACTCTACACAGCCTGAGAAAGGCCGCCGCCACTCAGGCCTTCCAGGCCGGGGTCGCTGAACTCTCCATTCAACGATACGGGGGGTGGCGTTCTAATGCACACAGGGGATACATTAGGGACTCCAACGCACACGAGGTGAATGCGTCCCTCATACAGTCCCTCAACCAGTGACTCTCATCCCTCACAAACTTTTCTCCCTCCCACCTCGCCTCATTTTTATGGTCTTGGCGTTTTTTATACATCATATTGTATAACCATTATACATCATATTGTATAACCATACTATTTGTTATACAACCATATACATAATTGACATACCATTATACCTGTCAATTACAAATATGTATATTATACGTAATTGACCTCTTTATACCTCTGTCAATTACTTTATCTACCTTATGTCATATTCATATTTACATATTAATATTCATGTCGGTATAGGTATATAAAATTAAAATAAATTTTATTATTCCCAACTATCGACTCCTTCTTTGTGTTCAGGGATAGGGGTAATGGGTAACCCATGGCCGTTGGTCAGGGGTGGTCATTGCTCCCCCTGACACGCCCCCTCGCGCACCCTGCGCACTCCCCCCTGGTGTCGGTCACGTGAACCCCGCGGTCACGTGGCCCACCGCGTCTCTGACCTCCACCTCATTCTGCTCCTGTACTCCACTACGTTCACACGTATTTTCTTTTCCCACCCACCCTCACCTCTTTCTTATCTCCTACTCCGTAGGGCGTTTTTTATACATCATATTGTATAACCATTATACATCATATTGTATAACCATACTATTTGTTATACAACCATATACATAATTGACATACCATTATACCTGTCAATTACAAATATGTATATTATACGTAATTGACCTCTTTATACCTCTGTCAATTACTTTATCTACCTTATGTCATATTCATATTTACATATTAATATTCATGTCGGTATAGGTATATAAAATTAAAATAAATTTTATTATTCCCAACTATCGACTCCTTCTTTGTGTTCAGGGATAGGGGTAATGGTATCAAATAAGCTCCGGAAAAATCAGACCTCAGTACCACATTACCGACAACCTCTCTGATTAGCCCTAATGTGGCGTTTCCACTTGCCGGTGAAAACACCACCGATTATGTGAAAGAAATGTCGGTCGGTGGTCATCCTTGAGACTTTGTCTGTGCTAACAATCGCTGACCGCAAAGTACACTTTGTTTCCGCGTGACGACCAATTATGTTTTCCATGTGAATCAATTGATCAATTTGTATAGGACTTGACAGGCCTGAATATTGACCCTCCCTAAACTAGCGTAGAGATCAATGGTGGTGACAAGATGGTGTTCCTTAACGGAAATGAAGGTGGTCACCGACCGACTTTTGGTCCCAGCCGCTGATTAATTCAACCTGGTTTGATTTCGTTTTTCAGTACAGAAATGCTTCAAAACCCTGTTTAAGATAACAGTTTGGAGGGACATCTCATCAAATACAATGTACACTCTAGACTATCTGAAATCCGTATTTATGGTGTCTGTGTTTACTGGCCAGACAGGTATTGCAACAATGCAACACCAAACGATACCAAGACAATAGACAAAGCGTTCTCGGGCAGGTACCGGCGGCACGGGCTTGTTGATTCTGTGTTAATTCCTGCATATCTAGTGGCCCTGGGTTTTGGCACCTTTGATTTTCGTACTTACTGAAAGTCAGGTGTTGAAAGATGAAGTACAGAAACGAGTCTTTCAATCTCGCATATTTCAGCTATCTAAACAGTATCAGGTGAATCCCACACATTAGTTACATCGATATTTGGTCGATATACACGATAACTTGTTCCGTGTCCTCTGTCACACGCATCGGAACATGCGAAGTGAAGGGGTCCGCCATTTTTTAATCGGCGGATTATAACCAATCTAATGTATATGATAATAAAAAAAACATAATAATGACACCAAAAGGATGATACTTATTCTCGGTGAAAGCCAGAAATCCTTCCGAACGAGTTCGAAGAACGAGTTCGGAAGGTTTTCTAGCCTTCACGGAGAATAAGTATCATCGTTTTGGCGTCATAACTATGTTTTTATATACTACTGCATCATCCGCATACAATTTTATTTTGGCATTGTTTAGGACTTTGTCCATATTATACACATTTGTGCCGTTAGAGCCAGTTCACACTATGAGACTCGGGTAGGGAGGGGGGGGGGGGGCTTGCAAGCTGGTGACTCTAGTCTCAGACTGGAGGTGCCGGTTTCCTTGCGACTGGAGGTACATGCAGTCACAAGGAAATGCGGTTCACACTGTGCGCTGTATTCCTTGCGCTTCGTGTCCTTGCGAATGGCGGTACCGGCTTGCAAGCTCCCCCAGTCACAGAGTGTGAACTTGCCTTGAACTACCCCCTTGCGACTGGAGCGATTGTGTTTTAGGTACATTGTTATGTCCAGTCTCGACTAGAGGTAACAAATATCAAACATGTTTGATATTCAAAAATGCTTACGACTGGGCATACCTGAGGTACCTCCAGTCTGAGACTGGGCGTACCCGTTACGCCCAATATCAGACTAGCAGGAAACTTACAGTTCACACTGTGTGTTTTGCCGTTTTGCGTGCCTGACGGTACACCAATTCCAAGACTGGATGTATCTATGTACCTAGAAACGCACAGTGTGAACTGGCCATTACCTCCTCAGCTTTTTCATAAACAATCGTTTAAGTAGGAATGTGAGCTGCATGCCAGCTTAAATCACTGGGCCCTCGACATCTCCCGCGGTGTCACGTGTGGGAGCATCTCCTACCTTCACGTGGTCACGTGGGGACGCGGTCACGTGACGACTGGAGGAAGAGTTGGAGATTGTAGCCTAGACTGGTTCCCGGCCCCAATGAACAATTTGACAGACAACGCCTTTTCCTGGTTCCCCGGTCTTTCTCAGCAAATGGAAGAACCAGCACATTTCTCTCTTCTTTACACTTCTTTACAATGAATGACAATACAAAATTAAATAATGACAACTTTTCTGAAGATCAAAGATAACTTATTAGAATACAACAGATTTTGCCGGCTGAATGCAATCCTGCAATGCACCAGAAAAATAGTGGTAGTTACCTGGCCTATTTATTATGCGAGTGCGCACACTCGCAAATCGTAGCCTCTCCTGCATATATTATCAATAACGAGTTGGTCAGAATCGGTGGTCTTAGAACTTATCAGCCGGGGGTTGTTGTTCCACATTTTGCGGGTTGCAGAATAGCGATCTGATGCCGAAAATGTTGCTACGACCCCAGGACTGGCAATGAATGCGTGATAGCTCATCAAGCAGGTGTGTCGTCGAGGTATGCGGACCTCTACCCAAGCCATGGTCCCGGAAATCTCTTGTTAAATCAATTATAATCGTGCCCTTTGCCATGTGATATGATAAAACTGCTATATCAAGCCGGAGCCACACCAAGCGAGTCAAGGCGGCGAGTTCCGTGATCGCCAACACAAAATTACGTTTATGTGAGCTATTATTCTATATTTCACCTGATTATTGCTTCTGAGATGCTAAATTATGGGTTGGAGATATTCCTATGAAATAATATCTTACATACATGCTATTTTGTGTTGGCGATTCCGAAGATCGCTGGCTTGACTCGCTTGGTGTGTCCTCGGTATTAAGTACTACACACCAAGACACACCAAGCGAGTCAAGGTGGCGATCTCTGGAATCACCAACACAAAATAATATATATCTGAGATATGTTTCATAGTAATATCTCCCACCGAAAATTTAGCGTAATAGAAGCAATAATCAAGCAAAATATAAAATAATACCTCACATACACGCCATTTTGTATTGGCGATTCCAGAAATCGCTCCCTTTCTCGCTTGGTCTGTCTCCGGCTTTAGGCCCGTTTCCATTGGCCGACAAACACGGTTTAGATTTTTTTTGTTCTCCTAATAGCCTATTTCCATTGGCCATCACCAGTCTACAGTCTAGATACAAAAAAAATCTGCAAGTCGGCCAATGGAAACGGGCCTATAGCTATTGTATTTTCAACTTACAGCTCATGTTTAATTGTATGTGTGTGACGAGCGATCTGCTTGAGCGACTGCTGGTATGTGGCTGTGTTCTCTCTGCTGCTGAGCAGCGAGTGAGTTAATTTATTTTGACCACCTTCTAATACCGAAGACACACCAAGCGAGTCAAGGTGGTGATATCCAGAATCGCCAACACAAGATAGCATATATGTGAGATATTATTTCATAGGAATATCTCACACTAATATTTTTGCATATGACAAGCAAAAAAATAAGGTGAAACACGAAATAATAACTCACATATAGGCCCTTTTGTGTTGGCGATTCCAGAAATTGCTGCATTTCTCGCTTGGTGTGTCTCCAGCTTAACGTTGGATCACATCGGCTGCGGTCAGTCACATGTGTCCATCTAACCTATGTGGTTGGTTTAGATTTTTTCTAACAAAAAGTTTTGTACCTCATGTTTAATTTACATACATATGACTCGTATAGATTACCAACGTATGAGAGATTTTAATCATTCAAGACTTGACGCTAATCATTGTTCCGAACTTGTTGGGTTTAATGTGCGCGGGAAGGATTTTCTCCCTCCCTCCGGACTCTCTTACGTGACCACAGCGTCCCCACATGACCATCGCCTTACATTCAACGGACACTCAGAAAATATTTATCCTCCTTTCGTCGCCAATTCCTCAAGACTTACCGAACCCTCGTCCACCATCATGGGTAAGCAAAAGTCCACTAGCCCAAAGAACACCAGGGCAGCAAAAAGGAGGAAAACGACCTCGGTTCTGGATGAGGATTCCGGGGTCGAGGCCCGAGTAGCTCGCATGGAGGCAGGCGTCCAGTCTATCCTCCATCATTTAGGCTGTCCGTTGGAGGTCACTCGGTCACCACTGGGTCAACGGGGGCCACAGCCGCCACACCTCACCCGGGCTCACCCCCCTCCGCGACCTCCACTGTGACCTTGGTCGGTCTCCTAGACACGCGGCCTACCGCCCAAAACGAGGTCACCAGGGGTATATTAGCACCACACCCCAAACATCAACAAACTGCCGCCGCGGACCACGCCACTCACGGGATCGCCGCCCCCGCCCTCGGTTCGTCACTGAACTCGCTCGCCGGTACAACCGAGGACCAGGTCCAACGACTGCTTCGCTCACAGGCATTCAACTCGCAGGGTAATAACCGCACTTTTCCTCACGAGTTTGTAACGAGAGGGAGGAGGCACAAGAGAACCTCCCTCGGCTCACTGAGTATGGGGGAGTATTTCTCCGGCTCCCTCCGGCTCCTGAACGACCCGGACACACCTCAGGCGAACCGCCCCTACATGAATGCACACCTCCAGGACATTGCCGAGGACGCAAAGGATTTTGTGTGGGTGGGCGTCCGGAGTTTCTCGGAAGAAGTACTAGTACAAATCGCAGAACGAAGACTTCGGTGGACTGACGAAGTCCGGATCCAGATCATGAGGGTCGGCATGGCACGAGTAGCTACGGCCCGTCTGGACTCCGGAGCCTCCCACCAGCCCTCAAAACGTCGCAAACCCGCCGACCTTCCGGACACCCCTTGTCCGGCTTACAACGCGGAAGCCGGATGTACCAAACCTGAAGGCCACGTTATAGCCGGAAAACCTGTGGGACACTTCTGCGGATTTTGCAAAAATGACCTCGGCCTTGTTCATCACCATGCTGAGACCACCTGTAGGATCAAAGCGCGCGCCGAGGCCGACCCCGCGTCCTTTGGGAAGTAGGCCAGGACCCCCTGGCCAAAAACCAGAAGCCGATAATGACCCTCCACCTGCCGGAGTCACGACCGCCATCACGCCCATTGACAATGCCCACGCCCATTGCCCGCCCGCTAATGCCCATGCACCGGGCAGCCCTCGACGCCCCCACACGACCCTGGGTAAACCGCTGAATACTGCAAAATGGGCCATGCCCACCAATAGGCAGGACCACGCCCCCTCACCTATAACACCGACCAATAGCAACTCCCTCGTGCCTGAAGTCGCTAACCTGGTGTCTGGATATCACGCCGGCCCAGATACCCCACAGAACTCGTCTCCATAGCCGAGGACGGCACTCTCATTGCCCCGCCGGCCGGGAAGGAACTCGTTCCTCATACCCCCGGAGTCCACTCAAAGACCCTCCACAAATTCTGGCCTACGCTGGACTCTGGGGTGTGGGAAGACAACAAACTTTACCATCACGCCTACAAGCAAACTCGCGCCACATGCTTGTCAAATAGATTCGGAGAGATGATCTCGCTCCCGTCCGACCTCCACCAGCACGTATGGAGGCAACGACTCGCAGACTGATCTCGCCGTCTGTGACTACCTCGAGTTTGGCTGGCCTATAGGCTCCCTCGGAGACCAGCCACCTACCTCAACCGCCCAGAACCACGCCTCTGCCCTCGCTCACGACGCCCACATTGACACCTTCATCAAGACCGAACTCGCTCAAGGGGCCCTCCTCGGCCCGTTCACCCGACCTCCTTTTGTCCCCTGGTCGCACACTTTAACCCTGTTGACCAGGGAGAAAAAGGAATCCCCAACAAGGAGGGCTATCATCGACCTCTCTTTCCCCCAGAACGAGAGTGTCAGCGCCTACACCCTCCCCAACATGAGGGAGGGTGTCCTCTCGAAGTATACCCTCCCCTCCATTCACGACCTCAAGACCAGACTCGCCCTACTCGGCAAGGGCGCCTACATCTGGAAAGCCGACCTCTCCAGAGCCTACAGGCAACTCCAGATTGACCCCCTCGACCTCCCCCTCCTCGGATTCCGGCACCGGAACAAGTATTATGTCGACCTCTGCCCCAGCTTCGGGGCGAGGCTCTCCGGTGCCACATACCAGAGGTTCACAAATGCAATTGTGTATCTCCACAGATCTGGGGGGGCGTGGTCGGTCGCCTACTTGGATGACTTCGCAGGGGTGGAGAAGCGTCGCGAGGGAGCTGACGCCGCCTACCACGATTTCCTCTCCCTCGCCAACGACCTCGGAGTCAAACTCGCACCCAACAAATGTCAGCCTCCCGCAATCCGCATGAAATGGCTGGGCTATGAAATATACACCAAAACGATGACCTTCGCAATACCTCGAGAGAAGATGAATGACCCTGTCGAGACCCTGGCCTCATGCCTCACACGCCAAACCGCCACGAGGTCAGAGCTCTGCTCCATCGTCGGCCCCCTCATCTATGTCGCTCAGTGCATTCCCCATGCCAGGAGGTTCACCAATCGCCTCATCGCCATCATGAAAACGGCGCCGGACTCGGGCCATGCCCACCTCACCCCCGAGGCCCACCTAGACCTCACCTGGTTCCACCAATATGCGTGTGCCTCATACGGCATGGCTATCTATGCGCCCTCCAGGGAATGCCTACACGTGACAACCGCCCTCGCCACATCCGCTGTCGCAGTCGCGCTGCCCAGGCATTTCACAACCGCCCCGGAACCCCTCACTGAGGCTACCAGCACGACCCCAACTACTTGCTGCCCTCGTCATCCAAGCTGCCGCCGTGGTGATCTCGACCACGAACGCCACAGTCGCGGCCGACCTCCAAAAAGGGGCCGGTAAGGACCCCGTCACGGCCGCCTGCGGTCGCGCCCTCTGGCTCGTCATCGGACCAACGATATCGCCATCGTCGTTGGCGTGGTCACCTACCCCCCCCCCAAGACCATGCCGCTCTCGCCCAGCTCCCCGACGCTCCTTCCCGCCCCAAGTCCACCATCCACGAACCAGCCGACATCGGGGCGCTACTAAATAACTTTTTCTGATCTTTCGAGACTCGCTCCTCAGCCCCCAGGCGCAGGCCTCGCTTCAGGCCTCGGTGGCGGACTCGACCTCCTACAACAGGCAAAGACAGGCCCGCCTGTACCTCACCTTACCACGGGCTACCTCACCTCTCGCCCTCGCCGGCCCAAGTGGGCCTCTTTCATCAATTCCTCGCCAACTGTCTCCCCACCCTGGCCTCGTGCAAGAAGTATGCCTCCGGTGCGAGGTCCTGGGTCGCCCTCGTGGGAGGAGACATCTCCTCCTTCTCGTCTCCTCTCGCCCTCGCGGTCGCAAAGGGAGGGGACAAACTGTCTGCGCACATCCCCTCCTGCGCTCCTCCACTCCTTCCCTCGGACATCCTCAGGGTCTCAGCCTAGCTCGACAGGGCGGGTTCGTCCGGACTCGCTCCAAAGGCCGCCATACTCCTCAGCTACTTCGCCCTCCTCAGGGCCTCCAACCTGGTGCCAGCGAAGGGCCTGGGCAGACCGGGGCATCACGCCCTCAGGCGGGAGGACGTCGTCCCCTCCCCCACAGGTCTCGTGGTCCTCCTCCATTCCACCAAGACGAGGACTTCGATGGAGCCTCCGCTCCCCCTAGCGGTCCCCGAGGTCCGCGTGTCTCGGGCCTGCACCAAAGCCACCTGGCTCACCTACACCCGGGCTTTCCCTGCTCCTGCGTCGGCCTTCGCCTTCCTGGACAACTCTGGCTCTCCCCTCACGCCCCAGGCCCTCTCGGCCCTCCTAGGAGCGGCCCTCACCTCCTTCGGCTTGCCCCGGGTGGCCTCAGCCTCCCTACACTCCCTCCGGAGGGGAGGCCCTCAACAGGCCGCCCTCCACGGGGCATCGGACTAGGCCCTTCTCCACCATGGGACGTGGACTACCATCACCTCACTCAGGGCCTACGTTCCGGCCGACCCCTCAAAGGAAGTGGCCTTGGCCTTGACCTCGGCCTTTGGCATTTGTTATAGTTAAAGACTCCTTCATTCTTCACCTCTTCAATATACCTCAAACTCCTTCAATAAACCTTCAATTTCCAAATCCTTCTTTGCGTCATCATTGTTCCCAACTTGTTGGGTTTAATGTGCGCTGGAAGGATTTTCCCCCTCCCTCTGGACTCTCTCACGTGACCACAGCGTCCCCACTTGACCATCGCCTTACATTCAATGGACACTCGGAAAATATTTACCACCCACCCACCCTCCAAAAACTTTCTTCAACTCCTTCATCCTTCACTCGTGGCTTTGTTATAGTTAAAGACTCCTTCATTCTTCACCTCTTCAATATACCTCAAACTCCTTCAATAAACCTTCAATTTCCAAATCCTTCTTTGCGTCATCATTATTCGAAATAATGTTAGAGGTCCACTAAACCAAGTTTCAGAGGCCCATAGATCTTTGTACACTGTACCAAAATATCTTTTTATTCTTGATATATAAGCTATTGGAATACTCTAAAGTTTATTTCATACTGGAAGTCTGTCAGATGTTCCCGTATCTCAATTTGAATTTTATTCATGAAAACTGCACCCACTCTCTTAGGTTTCCTAAATAGCTGTTGCATTTACATGAAGAAAAATCCTCCTTATATTACGTTTATTTTCCTAAGAATGTCAACATTGATAATTTGATTGGTCTTTTTATTTAATTCACTAAACGTATTTTCTCTGTGTGGCGATTTATTTTCTCACGGATAAAATTGTTTCTTTTAAAAATAGACACTGGTTTCTGTATGCCTCAGGCTTCTAAACGTTGCCTATAAGGTCCCAATTAATGCCCGAAGTATCATTATGCTATTTCTCGGTAGGGTGTGCTTAAATACAGTTACCATTTTAAATATGGTAGGAGATGTGCTTTTCTAGATATTTTAATATTCTGTTCTGCTGATTGGCTATATCCCTTAAATACATATTCTGTACTATGAGAAAACGTGGTTACTAAGCCCGTACGGGTGGCCGTTCGAAGTCATTTGATGAAAAAATACGGCCCGACGCCGCAGGCAGGAGGGCTGTATTTTTTCATGAAATGACCAAGAACGGACACCGTACGGGCTCATTCACTACGTTTTCTTATTACTATATACCTCCCTTTACCTTTACCTTTAATACGCCGTTTTGATAACTTACAAAGCCCACACCGTCCACAAAGCCCACACAAAGCCCACAAAGCCGTAGTGATACACTCACTACGGCCCGCTGTCACGGCGGGCGCGAACATTATTTATACTACACCTCTAGCGGCGGGTAGTATTTCACAGACATTCGCTCACAGGTATATAGTAATAAAGATTACCAACTTTCATAGTCTGTAACAATTCTATTCACATATACCTTTCCCGATCTCGGCAATAAAACGAGGCCTGATAAATAGTCTCCACCACCAACGGAATCAGTGGAACTAAGGATGGGGGGGGGGGGGGGGAGAGAGAGGGGGGAGGGTGCGGTGAAATGCGTCAGTACTGATTTCCGGCTTTTCTACCGTGGAGTTCAAAGATGGGGTCAGTTGATGACCACATGATTTACGCTGACCAACTCGGCCCGATATACTAATCTGGAACACATGTCCAAACCTGCCAAGGACGCCGCTCCTTCAAAGTTATGCTGCACATAAACTGTTATAAAGATGCATCAGTCAGATACTTCAATCATCCCTGCCGGAAAGGATATGTCTGTCCGTGTACCCACGACTGATTCATTCCACTTTCTCTCGTCTCTTCGTTCTATTTTTCCTGAAATTATGTCACCTTGAGCAGTTTCTTTGGCTACCTCGTCGGGCGAGTTTATAGTATTTTTACCTTTATGACATATCATCATGAATTCAAGACAAGGTATTTACTTTCTTTTTGGGGTGTGTTTCATTCACCATATGAGAGTACATGTAGCTCGTTTGGGTCATTTCAGATATTAACGGTAAATAGATGCGGTTGTATGCACCACGGAGTAAGCTCTGCACAATATCCACGCACGCGCTTGGATATTACTACGCGTCAATCGCTCCGTTTGTATATGATACCAGTTATCATTGTGTATTTATTATAACACATCTAATACATGTAAGGCCCGGCGTCCACCTACTACGATATAGCTCCGATATGGACCTACGATGTAACTTCCGATAAAAAATCAAAATCGCGTAGGAAGGTCACCTAAAATCGGGGCAGTTGACCACGTTTCTGCGATTAGATACCGATAAACACCCCATACTATGCGCGGTGGATTGGCATGTCTAGACATATGTCTACGATTTTGTACCTTCCCGATATTTCTCCGATATTGACTTTTTGTATCGGTGCCATATCGGTAGGTCTAAATTTCTATCGTAGTAGGTGGACGCCAGGCCTTAAGTGTCAATAGAAGACACATCTTGAATATGGAGCAGAATACAAAGGAGCCGGAGTCACCGGCTAAGAATACGGCGTGATACAAACGAGCTTGACTATAATAAAACGATAACCATGGTACGAGTTGTACTTGTACCCCATGGCACCGATATGGTCTACGATGCACCTCCCGATAAAAAATCAAAATCGCGTCGGAAGGTCACCTAATATCGGGGCAGTTGACCACATTTCTGCGATTAGACACCGATAAAAAACCCATACAATGCGTGGTGGATTGGCATGTCTAGACATATATCTACGATTTTGTACCTTCCCGATATGTCTCCGATATTCGCTTTTTGTATCGGTGCCATATCGTTAGGTCTAAATTTCTATCGTAGTAGGTGGACGCCGGGCCTAACCCGGCTTTTAAGCTCGAGACATATGAAATAATAGTTCACATATACGCCATTTTGTGTTGGCGATTCCGGAAATCACCGTGTTACTCGCTTGGTGTGTCTCCAGGATTATGTCAGGGACACATTAAGCGAGAAAGGCAGCGATTTCTGTATTCTAAATTTCATATTTCTCCTGATTATAGCTTCTGATACGCTATATTTTCGGTGGGAGATATCACTATGAAAAATATCTCAGATATATGCTATTTTGTGTTGGCGATTCCAGAGATCGCCACCTTGACTCGCTTGGTGTGTCTCCGGCTTGAGCTATACCGCTGTCAATGTTGGTCTGATACAGTGAGGTAATGGGGATAGAAAGACCATTAGCAACACTTCTACAGATACACTTTGGGGATATACAGGGCGAGGACGAGATCAAGATTTAATCACATAATCTGATGTGATGGGTCACGCCCCCAGTAATGACCACTTTAGTTTAGGTTATAGAAGGATAAGGGATTTGAGGCTAGGCAGACGATATTTATGTGGATTCGGGTAGCGATGGAGTGTTATTCTGAGTTAACGTGTGGATGGTTGAAGTAACAGTGGAGTATAAAAGGTAGGTGTCGGTAGAAGGGCCCCATACGGGGTATGGTTGGGGTGAGTGTTTGAGATAAAAGGTGGAATATACTAGTGACCTACCGTAAATCCCGCTTATAAGCCGACCATGGTTATAAGCCGACCCCCCACTTCTGCAGGATGCTATAAGCCGATTCTGGGGGCGTTACAACTTTAGGAAAACTCCAGTTATAAGCCAACCCCTCATTTTGGGGTCCTGGCTGCCCAGCACCCCCCCTCCCCAAATCTCACCCGACTCACAACTTTTTGTAGAATTTTAGGTATAGAATATGAACGTTTCAATGAATTTTTTATATCGATGTAGGATTCACCATATAGGACACCGCATTTGTATATCTCTGTTTTTTTTGTATTTTATTATAGATTTGTATTGATTTTGGTGTTTTTTTTCTCATAAATCAATGTTTGACAAATCCCAGTTATAAGCCAACCCCCGCCTTTGGGAAAGATTTATAACCCAATTCCTTTTAAATATCCATAAAAATCGGCTAATAAGCGGGGTTTTACGGTATTAAAATGTTTTAGCGTAGCGCATTTTATCTTCACAATATACGAGTGTCATAATGTATGAGGATCGATGGTTATGTCTGAAAGAGGAATGGTACATGAGAATAGAAGTGGAAAAGGGTATCTTTAAGTGAGGCTTTAGAGACATACTTGGGATCATGAATTAGGAAAGATGGTATATCGGAATAAGCTTCATGTTGTTGCTTGGGGAAGAAATAGATGATTTAGACAACAAGGTTGACACCATAGGTGGAGAGGTGGTTGGAAACAGAGAATGCTTGTATTAATTGCAGTTAGGTAACGGTGATCAATACCGAAGATGGTTGGGTGCATGATAATGAATGCAAGCTTGTAAAGGCAGAAGGTACAGAAGCTAAGACGGTTCGAATTGTAGGTTGGAGAAGTAGACCTAGATATTGTCTAGATGCTAAATTAAGAAAAGGGGTAGGAATTGTAATTGAGATGGCAAGCGCAACTATCACTAGACGAGGGTGCTTGTAAGTATATACTATTATTAGAAAAAGATATGAAGAGAGCCTCTCTAGATTTCCTTACACTGTTGGGTCATATCATATCTCCAATATTGATATTCAATTGCACACCAATAAAATGGATTCTACTCTCATAGTGTAAACATGTTATTATTTGTTTTGTCTTTTTTTGTGTGACATAGCAATAGCCAGTGTCAATATGCAAATGAGACGACTTACCTCATAGCCTTTCGGGGCGATAACCCACTTGTGCCAGTTGATATCGGCAAAGTTGACGTACATGGGAAGTCGACGACATTGCCTCCGCGATCGTCGTCGTGATTTCCCGCGCTTTAACCTCCGCTTCCCGCCCTTCACCTGCTCTCTGCCGGACGCGCTTCTCACCCCCCGCCGAGTATGCAGCATGTTCAGCCTATCCCACCGCTGGCGTCGCCACTTACCAGTTGGAAAAGTATCATTTTTAATTCTTGGATCCGCAGCAGAATTAGTCTCTTCATAAGGTATGTGTAACCTATCACTTCCGGCGGCGTCTGTGCCGCCACCTAGTGAGCGCGTCTGTCGGGCTGTCTTATGCTTTGTTTTCAGTCTAGCGCTGTTGTTTCTTTCAAACGTGGTTACTGCGGCTGTGGGCAAGCTTCCGTCCTCTTCCCTCTCGGCATCATCCGGGGGTGGTTCCTCGGGGGCCGGCGGTTCTTCAGAGTAGACCACGAGGAGGGGTCTGAGAGCCGAGCGAGAGGTAACGATATCCAGACGGTGCCGCCGGGGTCGAGCGAGATCCGCCGGGGACCCCCGGGATCCAACCCCACCGGTGTCCAATACCCGGGGATCTAAGGGTGGGGGTTCCTCCTGTGACCTTTGGCCGTCCTCCGCCTTACCTCCAGGCGGCCTTCTCCCGGCCCCATCCCCGGGGAAACTCTCCAGGCGCACCTCCAGCTCATGCCGCACCTCCCTCCTCCGCCTCCAGTAAGCCACAGCCTCCCGGACATTGAGGCTCTCCCAAGCTAGGCGGCCCCCCTGCCGAGACCGACAGTCCAGCTCCCGCCCCCCGCCGCCGCCCGAGCCTCCTCCGGCGTCCGCCGGGAGGAGAAGGAGTACACAGACCCGCACGCTGTTCGGTGCTGGGCGCCTCTCTCGGCCAATGGTCAGGTGTATCCGTAGCTCGGCACCCGAGAGGGACTCTTCGGTGGGAAGACTGGACAGGTTGAAACGGAGTCGACGCGTCCAGGTGAGACGAGTGTTCCCTTCGTTTAACGTACCTGAGGATATGAAACAAAAACGAAACTGATTAAGGACGTGAAGTTATGATACACCATGGCATTTGGAATATAGTTTGATTTTTTCCCCAGCAATTTTTATTTTATAAGGTCACTGAATTCGGTTACACAGCCATTCTTCCACTTGGGCCATAGCACCCTACTACTTAATGGCGGGTGCTTATTTTAGACCAATGAGCAGTGGGAACCATTTTTGTGTAAGTCTTTAGTACGACCCGACCAGGGTTTGAACACCTGATCTCGAGGCGAACACTCCTACCACTTATCCACCAAGCTTGGTAAATGATTCATTAGTTTTGATGATTGGAAAACTGGCACTATCCTCATCTTGTGACAGTTGGCATTATTGTCGGCACCTGCACACTCCTACACGACATAAACTTCGGTTTGTAACACGCCATGTTTCTATCGGGAATTGTTGTTCTAACCCCGGGTTGAGATTCACGAAGACATTTATTTTCCAAAATTGAAAGAAACATGCCCATTTGTTATTCGTGTACAAACTCTTAAGAAGTTAGGCCTATTTCATTCTGAGATCCAAACGATGTGCCAGGACATATATTTTCAAAAATACGACAAGATATAAATCGTCAGGTATTTGAAGTACACCTTCATCAGACCTCCTTATTCCAACTGAATAAAACACATACACAGTTAGTTTCGCTTCTGGTCATACATGATAACGGTTCAAATTAAGGAAATACTCAGATTATGAAAAACTCAGATGATCCAGAATTCATTTGCTTTCATTGAGTCATAGAACAGGGAGGAGGTTTTAAAACTAAGAACTATATTGATAAAACGATTGCGATTAGAACTAACCTCAGGCTATAGTGACCACGATCGGAGTATCAGTCGTGGTTTTTTTAATTTGACCCTCAGCAATCCAAGACATCTTTCGAAGTTTTCATTTTATTGTTTCTCCATTCGCACAGGAAGACATTTTATTATGTACGATCAAGGTTATATAGCATTGGATTAAAAAGGGGTAAAAATTATCCCTTTCTCCGAAACTAAAATTTACGATTTTTCAGTTATTGCCTTGCAAGACCGTCCTCCATAAAGACGGATAGCTTTAGGTAACGAGACTGCAATAAAGACCCCTATAAGTTCACTTTTCTATCGTTTTAAAAACCCCTCCCATAGCTTTCATATTTCTATATCGTTGTGCTACCGACAGCATTCATCATATTTGATTAACACTTGACACTCCAATGTTTACTGGTCTGTTTGGCTAATTCTATAAAGTTCACCGAATCACTCCAGAAAACTACAATATATACATAATGTAACAGGTACCTGTATAGTACTACATTAACATATTTCATAGCCACAATATAATTAGATGAATTCATTTAGTGCTAGAAACTATTACTCCTGTAATCATGATAGTGACATTGGATACATATTATTTTTTCCAAGGGACGCGAGCGTTTCGTTTGTCCATGTTCCGGGCATACGGGATTGTATATCATGCGGGTAGGAAGACAATACACTCGGTAATGTAGCTTTTGCATGAGATTCAACATTAGTTTTGTAATCTTCATAATTCTTTGTTACCTGTATATATATACTTATATTAGTTAGTCCCATCTTTAGGACTTCCACGATGCAACTTATTGTAAAATAGTAGCCTTTGCTTTTTGAGATCAAATATCAAGCTATTCAGGCTCCTGGCCTTTTTTCTGATGATAGATGTCAAAGATTTTCTATAGAGTTGAGGCTCTGTCTGCTACCCTGGGGAAACGTGTCTGAAACGTCTTACTTGCAAATTAATATCGACGTTGCGAATCGAATGGTGCCCAGGCTACCCCTCCCTTCCCTTCCTCTACACCCACCCTCCGACCGCCCCTCTGCGAGGTGACTTGGTGGGTAGCGGACTCGTTACTGTCGGCGTGGGGCTTGGCCTACCTGTGGTCATCAGAACCAGGTGTTGCAATTTGCTCTCTTATCACTGCTGGGTTGTCTGCTCTCACGAGCAATTCAATGATGAGCATATCGTGGTCGGCCTGAGCCGCTCCGAGTCGGTGTGAGTTAGTGGTGTTTGCTCCTATGGCCTCATGCTTATACACACGTACGGAGAAACGCAGAAACATAACCACTACATTCTATCTGAATACTTCCCCCGTGTCGGTTCATACAGTCCTGTAATCAGTTCAATCAAATGCGCAATTCCTCTTGGGAAGTCAAATATAGTTTTGATTTTGTATTTGGGCACAATTCGTGAATATATGACAAATCAGATATGAATTAGTATTGTTATATGTTTACTAAACTCCGAATATATACTGTTTGTTTCTAGTCAATTTGAAACGATATATCTATATAAGCACAGCTGATTCTATCTCGGAAAAGAAATTAATTTACTATGTTATTTCTAATCTTCACAATGTAAATTTCGATGAGAGTTGCACGAATAATTGCTCTGGCCTAAAAGCACTTATTGCATACATAAATGCGGTGAATAAATTTTACCACAACAAAATACATTTTCTTCGCATGGTATAAGTAAAACGTGTACTACAAACCATGCATAAAAATTGTTATGTATACGTAAAGAAATATGTATTCATACATAGCAATTTGCTAAAGGTTGTACCTAAAATATTACATTCCCCAGTCGCACTACAAATGGCTGAAGTTGTGAAACATTGGAATTAATAATGCTGCATCCCGTTTTACACATGATATACATTCCTTTATAAAAAAATGTAGAAACTGAGACAGGACAGAGATTTTCACATCAACATGCCTAAATAAATGGAGCTGGTTATGTATCATATGTGGGCAATACTGTAGATACCAACCTATGCTTATTTGTTTGGATAAAAATATTCCACTCACTCTACAAGCTTGTGGAATATTTTCATCCAAACAAACGCGGTATGAGATGCAGTCCTAAAAAGGTAAACACGTTTCACTCAAGTAAAAAAAAAGAAAAAAGATTTAGTTTCCACACGAATGTGTCGAATTGAAAAAAAGAAGAAAATAAAAACGTTTCACTATAGTACCTTTATTTGTGTGCGTGAAGGCCCTGACGACGCTTGCCGCAGGCTGGGCGCGAAGCCCGTTCCGGTATGTGTGATACAAGTCGAGCATGAACTTCGGCGGCGCTGTCACCTTCCGCCACACCATCGTTGCCGACTTCCGACCTTTATTACCGACGCGATGTTTCCCCTTTCGACTGGCAAATTTCTTGTCTTTCCGAATAGCGTTTCTTGCTGGCGAGGACAGGTGGGTGTTGGCAGCAGTGGAGGAGACCGTGAGTGTATGCCGACTACGTGCTCGGCTCCCCGGGGTGTGTCTCCTCCTGCCCCGGGGCACACGCCCGACGGCGGCCCGGGTGGATCCCCGGTCGGCGCCCGTTGTTTGACGCCCGTGCCGGACGAGAGGGCGAGGCCCCGGCAACGGTCCACCCTGGTCATGACTGTCACCAATGAAGCTCAGTGCTGTCACATCACGAAGTATATCACCAGTGCTTTCCTGTGTTCGTGGATGGTGTACAAGGACGGAGCTGCCTGTGGAAACCAACGTAGGTTCATTGACCCGTTCCCCTGACACAGCGCACCAGGTGAGCACCACAACAACTAGAATGGCTCCGGCCGCGGTCGAGGAGCGTTTGCAAAGTGTGGAGGAGAATCCACTGCCAGTGAAAGTGGAAAATATCGGCAGGGATACGGTGGCTGCCATCGGACCCGTTTACTTGAGTTGTCTCAATGAGCTCTTGAGAGGCATTGGCGCCAGGTCCTCGAGTAGCTCCGGCGAGCGGCGGCTGTGAGCTGCTCCCTGGCCGCGCATTTCTACTCGCCCCCTGCCCGCACCCAGCCAAACACAGTCTACCCCCCCCCCTCCCCACACACACACACACTTCTCACAACCCACCACGACACTACCACCTCCCTTCACACACACACACACACACACATACACACACACACACACACACACACACACACCTACACGCACACACCTCCTCCTCACTACCACCCTCACGTCAGTGTGCACAGGAATCTAAAGGATAATTAGAAGAAACTGAACAAAAGTTAGTAGTCTTTGCGTTTATCGCACCACGGGCAGGTCGCGAGCTACTGCGCGAGGTGTTAGAGGGTGCATCCACCAACCACGACAAGGCTGCGACAACGGCTTTCCGACAAGGTCCACGACAGCTCTACGATTGGAAGCCTTGTCTTAGCCTTGTTGTGGTAGGTGGACCACAGTTCCCGACAAGAGGCTACGACACGACCACGACAGGCTGCGACATGAAGCTTGTCGGGGGCCTGTCGGGGGCCTTCCGACAAGGTTACGACAAAATCGAACATGTTCGATTTTGGAGCCGTGTCGCGGCGTGTCGTGGCGTGTCGGGAGGTCTAAGATAGAATATTTAGGTGGAGCGTGCACTTCCCGACAGGCTGCGACAAGGGCTCACGACAGCTCCCCTCCTCACGACAAGGCTGCGACAAGGCACCGATTGGAACTTTCTTGTCGGCGCGTGTCGCAGCCCTGTCGTGGATGGTGGACGCCCCCTCTCAGCCAAGCGTATTGAGAAGCAGACCTGACCAGAGTGCAATAAACACTAACGCTACCTACTGGAGTCCAGTTTAGTATTTATCCTATCCTGTCTCCTATAATTCATCTGTTTCCCTCGTGCAATAAATAGTACTTAACTGCAAGCTCGCTCAAATACAGTCGGCCAATGTTAAGCCGATGGCGTTTTTTATTAGGGTAGGTTAAAGAGATTTACTTTACCCACTTTGAGTGGTAAGGTGCTTAATCTGGATCTGTATTGGTCAGGCATTGGTTGACTTGCATACTCCGACATACCTCGTAGCTACACCCGCAAAATACTCCTCCATGTTATACAACAATACTGAGTGCTGTACTGAGTATGCAAAGGACCAGACTATTTTGTCCAATACCAAAGTTTAATCTAATGAGTCATTGTAATACTTAAAAGAACACAGATCCAAGTAATGATTTTCAGCACTCAGAATTACAGGCGTTCAGATAATTTTATGCTAGGTCTACAGATGGTAGATTTACGTTAATCAACGTAAATTTATGCAGATTTTTGGACATTTACATAAATTCACGTGGCTTAGAAACATAAATTTACGTTTCTAAACTAATTGAATTTATGTAGATATACGACCAGAGAAATACATAATTTTATGTAAATGATGGGTGATTTTATGTATTTTAGAAACGGAAATCTACATAATTATATGAATATATACTGCTGGTAGCTTTATCTAAATAGGAAGGGAATATTTATTTTGGGATTTTTTTTATGAAGGAGAGAAATGAGTATGATTAGCTTGATTAGCCTCAGCTATACTCGGGTATAGTTTATTCTGTGTACTTTTTCTTTGTAATAGGCACCAACACTTGCCTATAACTTTTTCTCAGCTGGAAAAATATAGACTTACATTGATATCAACACCACACACCTGGAGAATGGTGTGGTCCTACCCAACTGCCAAAATTACCAAAATTAAAATAACTGCAGCGACAGAAATAGCCAATCATAGCCTGAATGAGATTAATGATAATTGTACTGCTGGTTTGGTAAATTTGGTAAATAAACCAACTTTACAGGCCATTGTACGATGATAACAGTCGAAACCATGAGAGACATACGAGATAAAAGTCGAAACCACGAGAGACATATGAGGGCGTAAAAACCCTCGATACAACAAAATTCTGACGCTGGTACGTCAGGATTGATAGCACGGGTTGACTGGTTCCAACAAGTGACTGTAATCACCACATATGACCAACAAACAACAATCCACACAAAAATTGACGGAATGTGGGAGCGTGGATTCGCCCAGTACACTTCAAGTCGACACACATCGATAAACTTTTGCTATACCAAAGTATAACAGGAGAAAAAAGACAGCACAAACTAGACAGTGACACAACACTGTCTGACTTACCTGTCACACCGGGCTGGGTGCACCCAGCAAGGTTCTTCACATTCACAGTGGTTTCCTCCTTGTTCTGATAGAACTAGGTGGAGGGTTAATCAGACAACCCCATCCAAGAGAGTTTACAAGGTTTAACTGTGTAACACTACACATAGCATCCACTGAGTTCAAATCGGTGGGCGACATGGCTGTGTCGAACGCGTTGGTCGTAAAAACAACAACAGCATGGTCACATGACGCTCACATGACAAGCGGACCAATTAGAAATGCTAAAACTGGGTATGCAGATGAGGCCGCAGTGTCATCCACAGTCCGCCTCCCCTTTCTCTCTATCCGTGGTCGCAACAGCGGTGGGCACTGGACTTCTCCCCAAGAAGTACAAAAAATTGACAGAAACTGTCATGCCATCTAGTGAATTATATGAACAAATGTAATATCAATTATGTGAATTTATGTAAAAATTACCTAAAATTACAATAAATTCTACAGACGTAAGTAGACCTTAACATTTGTACGTTTTTTTACATTGGGAATCTACCTGTGAGCCACGTAGATTTAAGTCTTGTGTTTACTGGGTATAGACTATAGGACCTTTTCATATGCCGTTTTTTGCTATGTTGCCATGTTCTGGTGTCCATTAGACACATTTTATGATAAAAAATTTATGATAAAAAAAATTTTCCAATCAATGTCAACTTATTGAATTTATCAAGTTATAATCATAATGTTCACAGTTAGATTTACGAATATTTAATATAAAAAAACACGATGAATATGTACTCAACACAGGAGAATCAAATAAATGGACAGTAAACACGTTTATTCATCAATATCATAATAATTGTTATGTAACTATGGAGACCAGAATCAATATTGCTCCATAATCACACCTCAATCCTTGTAAAAGTAAAGTAGTCACACCTGATGAAGGCTAATTAGCCGAAACATTGTGTCACACCTACTATTTGAATGTATTCCTACTAAGAAATAATTCAATTAAAACTACTGAAAATAAAAAACGGTGTTTGTTGGTTATGTGATAATTACTATATAATTTTATGATATTGTTTAGTATTCTGTGATTCCAGCATCCAGTTATATAACCAATTTTTCTGGCACCACCGCCACTGTCATTTGACAATTTCGACAGCCAGTTCCAATGACATAGTACCTGAAGGCTATCAAATCTTTTCAAATGCAGTATTTTGCTATGTGGCCATACTGTGGTATCCCTAAGGAACATCCCTAACGCCTCATTAATGACCAACACCAGGCCATCCAGAGGGGCATCCGGTGTAAAGCGGAAGGCTTGAAGATAAGCCTTCACCGGGCAAAGGCAGTGGTTGTTGATACCTGGAAATGGGAGAATATGTGTCCTTGTTTGGAACGGGTCTGTCTTGGGCCACCTGATGGTGATGGATAGGCCACCCGGTGTTAACACCACGTCCTTGCACTGTAAATGGCGGGCCGGATCAAAGGCCCTATCTGACAACGGGAGCATATTTGATCGTCTCAGGAGGCCGAGGAACATCATTAAGGCCGCTGCCCAGATGGGCGCCATCCTTGGTGATGCAATATCCAGGCTATTTAATAGGGTTATTAGCAAGTCCGGTGTCATCGGTTCTTTGAGGCACACCTTATCTCCCAATGTCCTCCTGGCCTCCCGCAGTATGAGATGAACCTGATAGTTGTCTTTGAGGGGGTCGCGTAAGAGTCTCTCTTTGTGTAAGTGGGATATTGCTCCCAAATACTGTCTCAGGGAGGAGAACTTCAGGCATGTTGAGAGATATGCAGTGAGAGAGGGCTCCTAGTGCCACCACCCTGTCCATGAGTCTAGCATCTAGCATTAAGAAATGCCCAGATCTCCAGTTGCATTTACTCGATCGTACTGTATCTGTCTGCTCCAATTATAAATATTTGGGGGTTATCATTGACAGTAATTTAACCTGGTCAAACCAGGCTCAAGCCATGACACGTAGAATGAGTGGGCATTTATTTAAGTTTGGAAAATTATGCAGGCTTTTGACCTTTGATGCTGCCAGACAAATCTATCTATCGAACATCATGTCTCTGTTTGAATATTGTGCTTTTGTATTTGAAAGTTTCAGGAAGTCAGACCAACAGGCTCTAGAAAAGTTACACAATCACGGACTGAGAATAGTATTGGATAGACCGGCTTGTCGCCTTTCAGTCACTAACCTCCATGAAACCTGCAAAATCGAACCACTTTGGAAACGCCGCAAAAAACAACTCTTGTCTATCATGTACAAAAACAGGAACAACAACTGAATTGATTCGACTGAACGCCGTACCCGCTCCAAGACCAAGATTAATTTCAAGCTTGACCTAACACGTGCTACTACTGTTCTTAATTCGCCCTACTATCGGGGAGCCAAGTCATGGAACTCTCTACCTGCGTCAGTTCAAGCTGCATGTGACCTGAATAGTTTCAAACGGTCTATCGATGGCCTTCTATGAAAACCGTGAATCCTTCTATGACCGGAACTCATTATTACTCATTTTTTCCATCCACTAAGCCTCGTAGGGGCACCATTTAAACTCTTTTGATTTCTATGTTAGTTACCGATTACCAACTAATGTGTATCTTGACTCCGTTCACGAGTATCTGAAAAACTCAGACTTACTGAGAGGTGCTTTTGCTAAATAAAAAAAAATAAATAAAAAAATTAGTCATCTCGTGAACGACCTGCCTCCATAAACAATGCGCGAAGCCCAGCGAAGCCTCCCCACCATGGACTCTAATGCTTTGCGGGAAACTGTTTTGGCACTGAGCATATCGTTTACTCTGACTTGTAGATCCTGCACTTTCTCTTGAGAGAGCCTGAACACGTGTTTAATGGTGTCTATCTCCACCCCTAAGAAGGTGAGGCATGTGGTAGGCATAACCACTTTATTATAGTGAAGCCTAACCTCCTTAGGAGCTTGTGGAGCACATTGAGCGCCTCAAGACATTCCTGTTTGTTTTTGCTTCTTACTAAGAAATCATCCAGGTAAGCGCATACATCCTGTTAGCCTATCGACCGCATGATCCAACGAACACATTGGGTTAAGCGATTGAAAATGGATGCGTGCTCCAAACATGAGGCATGTATCATACAGATAAGTTGGTTCGCCTCCTCAAAAATCCCATTGCAGCCCTGCTAAGGGGAAGTCGTCTCGATGAATTTTAATACTGCGGTAAGCATTAGATAAGTCTATAATCACCTTGCGAAATGAAGCCTGCCGCATCTTCTAGTGATTGATATCTGAAGCCTTCGTTAACCGCATAGGTGTTGAGTGCAGAGCCTAAAGGCCTGCTTCCATCATGAATGAGTCTAATACCTCCATCAGGCTTTGGGATAGCGGCCAGGGCAGAAACAATAAGTGGCTTGCCTTGGCAGGCCACATACCGGCCATTGTCCATTTCAATTTTTATTTGTTTCTGGACTAGCCCCTTTGTTTCCTGTTGGGTTGCTGATCTGTGGTGTGTTGCTCCGCTCCTGCCCCTTCTGTGCACAAGTTAGATATCCTGAATCCCTGTGTAACACCTGTGATAGTAAAGTCTCTGTCATTATCTCTTTCTGGTACCAGTTGTTCCCAGGCCCCCGGTATCAGTGCTCCCTCTGTTATACAGGCCTGGGTGTCACAATCCTAGGTAGACTTGTGTTGGAATCTGCACTTGTCTCCATAAGGGCACTCACCGTTGTTTGCGAAGAGCCGGCACATTTCCTCCAGATCATGCCGTTTCTCTTGCTTGGTCAGTCCATATTGCAGTTTGCTTGTATTCTTCATATTAGGCGCCGGTCTGGGTGGTGGTCCAGATTGCTTCCATGGCACCAGGGCATGGGCTTCGATGGATGACAGCTTAGTACCATCGTCCCGTCCTCGGCCTGACCATGTGGTATGTCCACGTGGTACGTCCATTCAAACTTATACGCAAGCTCAAAAATGTACACCGTGTATGCTTGGTAGTCCTCGAGGTTGGTTCTAGCTAGGTTGCCATCCCTCATCAGCTGGTACATCACCCTAATATTAGTTGTGCCTAACTCTGCTATGGTGATGTAGACCGGGGTTGTTTTGTCCGGGCTTAGTACCATCGTCCCATCCTCTGCTTCGGTGAATCTGACAGTGTCCTTCTTCTTTTATGCTATGCGTAGCTTTACGTGCTCCAGCACATAGTCAGATACCTTTTTTCCACATGCCTTTTTTCCACATGCCTTTATCGTTAGGAGCACCGTGGGGTCATAGCTGTTTGACCTACCATTGTTTGGTGCACCCGTGTAGCTCTCTGCCACCTTGTCTCCCCTCCACGTTTCCTTCGTCTGCCTTCAGCGCTTCTATGACCTTCTCCCATCCTGATGCCGCTTCGAGTAAGGCTACGTTGTTATCATTTTTTCTATTGTGGATGGGTTGTCGTTGTCGTCCTCACTGTCCTCTGACTCGCTCCTCCTTCTTTCCGGCGTCTCCGTGAAGTTAGGATTACCCAGCTTGGCCAAGCCTTGCTGCAACTGTCTGGCCTGACCACGTGGTATGTCCAGCTCCTTCACATCGTCCGTAGTTATAATGACTAATACATCAAAGTCCGGATACTCTTCATTTGACAGTACCTCCATGGTTTTCCTTTTGAGGCCCTCTGATTTGGCCCACACTGTGAACTCGAAATCGCGTCCTGGTTCCTGGGATTCTTCCACCATGATGATAGCATGTGCTGTGTGCGGGCCCCTGCAGGGAAGTGTCCAGTCTCCCCTGGTTAGGGGAGTGAGATGCAGGGTTGACCACGGAGGGTCGTCCACTGCGCCCTCTCCCATCTTTCATTTGAACCTCTATATAAACTATATACAGTAGAACCCCGCGTAAGCGGACACCCTCCGTTGAGGGCCAAAGTGTCCGCTTACGCAGGGTGTCCGCTTACACAGGGTAAATTAAACATCTAATATAGGGAACCATTCCAACCAAAGGTGTCCGTTAACGCAGGGTGTCCGCTTACGCAGGGTGTCCATTAGGCGGGGTTCTACTGTACCTCCAAAAAACTGCATATCAAAAGATTTTATAGTCTTTAAATTATTTAAGAAACAAATATGTGGAAAATGTGTAAAGGGGCCAATAATAGTACACACATGAAAATAGATGCTGTAGGCTACTGAGATATTTTGATTCTGGTTGCTGTACTGAGTCTACAAAGGACCAGATTATGTTGTCCAATACCAAAGTTTAATATTAATTAGTCATCGTAATACTTAAAAGAACACAGAACCAATTATTTTCAGCACTCAGAATTACAGGTGTTAAGGCAATTTTACGGTAGGTCTCTTAAATAGTTGCTGTCATGGTAATCCGGCCACTTGTCAGAGGGACAACAAGTAGAAATGTTAACTAGAAGGATGGATCTACAAGATAAAACAATAAAACAAATGTTTCCAGGGGGGGCAGCAGAAATGAAAATTTGGGGTCTTGGCCCAGGGACTATTTAACAGCAACAGGTAGAAATGCAGCGTTCTATGGCCCAATCATATTTATATCAATTAACATCTGCATGGTCTGACATATCCAATCTAGTCTGGAGTACGGGCCCACCAATTGTGTCTAAATCGGACTTTTATCATGTGTTATGTTAGGATAAGGTACAGGTGGTAATATTCTCTATGTCAGCTCCCGACTCTAACATAAGTGGCAATGGCGGTAGTAACTTGGAAATATAAAGCTTCTTCTTCGGCTATTTAATATTCCACCGTTAGAAGAAATCTGACCTCGTCTGTATGTTTACAAGGTTTCAGGTATAATTATCAATCCCATGAGGTAGTACATATGCTTGCGATGACCGCTCAATATAGGTCGCATATATATATATATATATATATATATATATATATATATATATATATATATATATATATATATATATATGTATATATATATATATATATATATATATATATATATATATATATGCAGAAATCGGAAAACACAATTTTCCCAAGTTAGCTGAACCACACCGTAATAACTTCGCTTTGACCTTCCTAATTGTATCCACATGACGTACATGTTGTCAGGATTTGGGTTGAGTATTCTAATGTAACTAGAGTAGTATGACGTCCTCAAATGGCCGTCTACGATGACGAAAATACACTATTTACGGTAGTATCTATTTTTAGCTGTATGCTCCGAGACCTTACGCGATATCTCGAGCTGTTTCAAATTTCAGGTAGCTAATATAATACTCCTCCTGCCTCTTTAACACCTTGCCTACTCATGACCAACGAAGTACCTGTGCCATTAGAAGAAACACGTTGTTAAGGGAAACGAATCCGTTTCGCTGCTGACCCTTTTCCGTCGGTGGATTAACACAGGTAGAACGCCATTGTGTGAATTGAATTTAGGTTCTTCTCTGGGCCGAAGGTGGCGGGTGTTGCAGTGTGATGTGACGTATGGAGGACCCGCTAAGAGGTAGGCTCTGTGTAAACGCCGAGCAGCTCACTCGCTCACCTGTCTCGCCTTACCTGCAACAGGTGGACCACAGTTGCCGGCAGGCTGTTAGTGCGACAGGCCACCCAGGACTAGAAGGACAAGAATATGGAGGATTAATACATGTCCCAGAGACAATCATGAATCAATTGGTGAGTGTAATTACACATTATGTAAGCTCCTCTATCGCATTTTTCATTTATCTCATAATGAGTTTATAGGTATTCTTATCTTTCATCAAGATTCACCTATGGTATGGCCCATCGAAATTCCTCTTATTCTAGCGATCATTGTCTTTCTTTTCTGTGCTAGATATCTGCTACCTCTATGCATACGATGACCTATAAATATAAACTGAGATCATTCAAAAGATTGTGCACAAAGGGAACGACTGAGGTTTCTTAGACGCCTTTGTCATAGAAGTACATTTGTATTCCAGTCATTTCCGAATACCCAAGCATCGCTGCCATATGGTTGTGATATATTCATGATATATCACGTCATGTGATATACAAACACAAAGGCAAGACAATGCATACACCCAAAATCCCTGAACCACTATTGCATCGCATTTATCTGCTTAGATTTTTATTCATTATCATTTGATGCTAACCTACTGCAATAAGCGTAGAATGAATTGTGAACAGCTTATAGAATAGCAAACTGAACATTAAAGGATTGATCTTATATATGCAACTTCACATGAAATACACGGACGCTATACCTTTTTACAGAGTACATAAGGGGACCAGACCACATGTAGTGTTTATCGTATACAGGTGGTTGATTCACAGATCTTTATGTATGTATACACAGGTAAATTTAATGAATGGCATAAGCTTCCTACTCCAACAAAGTGAACGAAATTGAATATACATGTTCAGCCCGCGTTAAAGATATATAAACGCCATCAAATTCCCATCCACGATACCATGTACCAATAATCAACATAAGAAAGACTTGGGGAACCTTTCAAATTTATCACAGATATATTACCTTATTTTACATACGAGGCACGATGACATGAAGCATGAATTGCCCTAGGAATGAAAGTGACTGCCAATGGATTACTATAGTGCATTAGTTTTCAAACTGAGCCAGCTTTAGATGCCAGACCAGTTACCACTTGTGTGCTATGCTTGTAAATATACAGCCGGGTAAGAGACTGTGAATTTGTCGACTTTCGTTTGTTCTGTCGAATAGCCACGATATCTAGATTGAACGAGTCCACAAGATATCCAACATACCTACAGGGTAGCGAAGGTTAGTCATTAACTTTGTCAACCTATAGTTAAAGATGATTATGACTGCTACAATTATGGACAGCTCGAGAGAGTCTGATGTGTTTTTAATGCAACACATATCTATGCTCTATAGCTCAGTGCACTGCTGTATGTTTTCCTTTTACAATTGGCCTTTCCATGTGGATCCTCATACTGACAACCTTATGACATCAACAAGGGGGCAAACGTTGACCCTCTACTTGTATGGTTTAAATATCAGACCTGATTTTTATCCACGTTGATATTACTTAGTCATAAACTAGCACCTCGTGTGATATTTCAGGATATAAATTCATACACGTGAGTAGTTTGGATGTCGGCATGTTTTAATGAATAAGATATTTATGGTGCTTTAATATTCATGAAGATATGTGTATCTTACTACTTTTACGGCTGTTCTTAATATTTATTACCCACCAATTACGGAGTCTCCATAGGAATTGATAGAGCACCTGGAAACAGCTACCCGGATATTCTGGTATATCAGAATCTCCGGCAGGAGATTCTGGAAAAATGTACTTCAAAATATGTTTCTTAAATGTTCATTCAATGTTAATTATTTAGAATCAATCATAATAATCTCATTTACCATCAGAAATCATTGTAATAACACATTTTGCATGCTAAAAGTACAGATTAATGTGTATCTTAATATTAGATAGTAAGATTTATATATTTCCCACTGAATACACCAGAGGGCAACACTGTTCAACCGCCCTTATTCTAACGCTAGGTGGTGCTGAGTGTTACCGTGCTGCCATAGATCCAGCACTGCCAGGTTCAAACGGGGTGTTGAGCTGCTGAAATTTTTTATCCGGGTTAATCTGCGTTTTATGGTGCCATCTGGCATTATTTCCAATGGCATACAGATTGCGATACTGCACAACGTGCAAGTCAAAGCATTATAAGCCCACGGGGGCTAAATGCCCGTCTTTGTGGAAAGACAACAGCAGTGGATCTTTTAAACAAGAGTCTAGGCACAGTGGTCGCCATGAGGAGCAGTCCCTAAGAGAAGAAATGCTTGGAGTGTACAACAATATGTCAAGCCGTACGTGCAGCTTGGAAGAGTCAATCCAAGCTATAGCTAATACTCTGACAGCAAAGGATAAAGGTCCAGGCAAGAAAACGTCAAAAGTGGAGGAACAAACACAGCCGTCGACCAGCAAAGAGGGACAGCCTGAGGTATTGATGGTGGATTGACAGCGGTCGCGGGTGAGTGAACACGAAACCGCCGCCGCATTACAGCCAAACAAGGTTGACCCAAAGGCGTCTACGGTGTCCAGTAGCCACAAAAGTGATGTGTATACCAAAGTTGTCGGGGATAATTGGTCTAAGGCGGCAGCGAACGAATCTTCGGCGGAAGAAAACTCTCCTAAAGCGACTGTGCTTGTCACCATTCACGCTCAAAGTCGAGGAGTAAAAATGAAATCTCTTCAGATACAGAAACGACTGAGAGTACATCAGAAATGAGTTCTGACAAAGGAAAAAATCTACGTCGCAGATCTACACACGGATACGATGCATCCCGGGATGCCAAACGTTGTAGGAAGAGAAAAGAACGCAAGTACGATTTGAAGCGTATTTTAACGAAAGAAGAGTGATCTAAACCGATGACGTTTGAGTTAATAATTAACTTGCTTACCCAATTGTCCATGGAATTGTTAGAAGAAGGAAAGGACATTAAAGGTTTACTAAATCAAGTGGCCTTTTTGACTGAAAAGGCAGATACACGCACGTTCACGACAGCGGCCTTGGTGAAGTAAGACGTAGATGTGAGGAGGAATGTTGTGAAAGAAGGCCTTTCGGCCTTCACAGCTGGTGATCAAGGCTTGGCGACACGTTTTCTGGGAATGGAGGCGACTAGAGAAGTAGCAAAGACAAAAGTTCCAAGTGCGACTAAAAAACTCTCCACAAAGGTCAAAGGAAAGGATGGTAAACCTTTAATCTGCATTAATTATCAAGAAAGGTCCTGTTCATTCAAAAACTGCAAGTATCACCACAGATGTGCGGCATGTGATGCTGAGCATCCCAAATCAGAGTGCGATGCCATAAAGAGACTGAAAAGTACCAAATGAACTGAGGCTTCACTGATACTTGCTTCTAAGGACGACGTTTCAGAAAACGAATTTTGTCATGGTGACGAAACGTTATATCAAAGCAAAACGAATTACGATTGTATGTGGTCATACATATGGTAGTAGTATAAGAAATGGTTGCTCAACCGCCCTTATTCTAACGCTAGGTGGCGCTGAGTGTTACCGCGCTGCCATAGATCCAGCACTGCCAGGTTCAAACGGGGTGTTGAGCTGCTGAAAATTTGTCTAATTTGTTATGTGAATAAATCCGTGCGTTAATTCGGTTAGCCACGAGTAAATTGCCAAGTATTTACCTGTTTGTGTTATCCTTATCTATATATGTATGTATCTTATCTGCTTATCAGTTAGTGTTATTCGAACAATAATATGGCGAATTTATCGGTGTAAGTCTACAACGAATTACTGCCATGCTTAACAGTGCTGTGGTGTCTGGTACTAAATGTTTTGCAGAAACCTTTTAATTGCAATAGACTTGTCATTAATCTTGTAGGTGGGTAATAAATACAATAAAAACTGGTTTTGTATATGAGTGACCGTAATCTCATCATGGTTGACGACGTAATATCCTCGCTAATCGCTCGGATATTACTCCGTGTCAACTACTCGGAGATTACGGCCACTCGTACACAAAACCAGTCATTATTGTGTATGTAAATTACATGGCAAATACATGTATGTAAATGTCATTTCTATTTATATCACAAGAGGTCATTACTTGATTATAAATGGTATTAGTATTAGTTTTTGAAGATATGTGAAATAAATACCCACTGTATAGATTTACAGACAGCTATATTTCTAAGACAGCTGTGAGTGAATGAATGATCTCCCCGCTCTCTCAGTTGTGTCTTGTATCGTGTTATTTTGCCTTATGCATTTATATACAAATGTATCTTGTGGTTATGTATCCCATTGTGTTACCTTTCCCTTAGTTTGAGAGGGTCCTTCATTGTTCCCCTTGTGGGAAAGAAAGGCCGGCACTGTCAACATCGCCCCCACTACACATACGCCTTAGTCAACATCGCCCCCGCTACACATACGCCATATATCGCCAAATCGCAACAAAATCCACAGCACTACCTTCACCCACATTACCTGACGCCATTATTCAATCCATATTTTCGTATGATTTTGCCCTCCCACCATCACCCTAAAATTTTCATTCCAAAGCTACTCTAATCACAAATCTATTTTACAAATATCACATATTCCGTAGTCCGAGTGATGACTGGAGGCACTCCTCAGGGGACGAAGAGAACCTTTAGGCACTCCTACCCAAGACACAAGGACTGCCTATAGGCATCTTTTGGCGCCACGACAACAAACGCAATTTTCATATGAAATAAATTTCATAATCAGTGAAAAAACACTAATTTCTCCAAGTTTCTGGTTTGTGTGTTGCGTTGTTATTGATGTGAACCCTACTCATCATTTCTATTTGGACATTGTATGAATATCTAATGATATTTCAGTGTATTGTAACACAAATTTAGATCTGTCTGCTGCTCTGGAATGAGTATGTAATGCCTGCAAAAACCTGCAACGCAACAGTTTGATACCATGGTAAGGCGTTGTAAAATAGTTATACATAGTCGCACAGTTACCTATACATAGCCACAGAAGGGTCATCCTTAAAGTATGTACGCAGATCTTTCTGAAAAATTGACTCCCCCCCCCCCCCCCCCCATCGCCCACCCCATTGCACAGCATACGTTTCTCATGACCTCGCCCTCCCCCTTTTTTTCATTTTCTGGGACCCCCCCCCCCCCCCTCTTTCAAACACCTGAAGGATTCAAATGTTGGAATAATGAACCTGAAACAGGTTTAATTCATACTGTCCCTGACAAGTTTCCCCCGGACGGCAATGTAGCAGCAGAGTGTATATTTTGGCTTTTCTCAAAAACTTTACATTTCTTGTAAATCAGCAGATTGGATTCTCATGGAATAACACACCGGATACAAAGTGTGAGATAAATTCCCTTAGAGCAGGGTAAATTGTCAACCAAACAGCGACCCTCCACTTGAGTCCCTCGAGATCCTGCTTGCTGGCTTCCACCAAAATATCCCTATGAATTTTAAACATGTCTGAAGTCAAAATCCCATGAGATCCTTTAATTTGGGAATGGAATCTGTTGGGTAAAATTACCCCTATCAATCCTGAGTCCCTACCATTCAGACAAGACAACAGTTTCACAACAATGATGCTCCTGAATCATATTGCCCCTCTATCATACTGCCCCTCCACCGTACTGTCCCTAAATAATTCCTCAACCTTACTGTTCCTAACCCATACTGCTTCTCAACCATACTGCTCCTTAACCGTACCGCCCATCACCCATAATGACTGTCACCAATAAAGCCCCTCAACCATACATCCCCTAAATCATACTGCTGCTCAATCATACTGCCTCTCAACTATACTGTCCTTCAACCATACTGCCTCTCACCCATACTTTCCCTCAACCACAATACTGTCCCTCAGCAATACTGCCTCTCAATCATACTGCCCTTAATCCATTCTGCCCTTAAAGCATGCTGTCCCTCAACCTTACTGCCCTAAAGCATACACTGGCCATGAACCATACCAAATTGACCCAAATCATACTGTCTCTCAAGGTGAGAGCAAGTATGGGGCAGTTAGGGTTCTATGGTGACAGACAGTATTGTTTAGGGGCAGTGTGGTTAAGGAGCAGTATGGCGGGGGGGGGGGCAATATGATGAGGGGCAGCATAATTCAGGGGCAGCATTATGAGGTGCAGTATGGTTGAGGGACAGTATGGTTGAGAGGCAGTATTGTGGAGGGGTACTATGGTGAGTACCACTATGGTTTAAAGGGATAGTATGGTTGAGGGGCAGTATGGTAGAGGGGCAATATGATGGAGGGACAATATGATTCAGGAGCATTTCTGGTGTGTGGCAGTATGGTTAAGGGATAAAATGTTGATGGGCAGCATGGTTGAGGGATGGTATGGGTGAGAGGCAGTATAGTTAGGAGCAGTACGTTTAAGGGGTATGAATATTGGGCAGCATGGTTCAGGCCCAGTATAGCTAAGGGGCAGTATGGTAGAAGGGCAGTAGGACGAGGGGCAAGCATGATGGAGGTTTAGGATTATGGATAGGGATAGGGTTTAGGTAAGGGATAGGGATAAATTTGGTGTTAGGGTTAGGGATAAGGACAGGGTTGGGGTTTGGGAATCTAGAATAGATGGCCAGTATGATTCATGATTAGTATGATGACATATATTTTGGTGATGTTTTTCTTATCATGGTTTGTGGTCTTGGTGAACGTTTTCTCTATGGGCATCATAGTTTTTTTCCCTTGGTGATGGTTTTCTCCATGGACATCCTAGATTTTGGCCTTGATGGTGGTTTTCACCAAGGGCATCATGGTATTTGGATCCAGTGACGTTCTTCAACATGGGTATCATGAATTTTGGCCTATGCACCGTCAACTTTCTCACCTACCAACCTCCCTGTCCTCCGAGCTACATGCCAACCTGGCCACCCAACAACCTGTTCACATATCCACCTACCGACCCACAAAGCTACCAAACTACTGACCTACCTTCCCAACAGCCTGCCCAACGACCTATCCACCAACCTGCCTACCCACCACCCTGCAGCTAGTTCCTACCTACCTACAGACAATTTTCCAATCCAATATGCCTATGTCCATGAAGCACCCCCCCCCCCCCCCACCCGCTCCATCAACCTACTCATTTCGCTGCTTACCCACCCAACAACACTGCTGGTATACACACACACTGATACAAGACATTACAGTTTTTAATTGAAATCGTGTGTATGCGTACGCTTTTTTATGTATTTGGTCTAACCCACCCCCGATCCTCACCCCTTGCTGCGTACGTGCTTTATGTAAGGCCCAACATGACTACATCAGTCACCACTGGGACAGTAGACCAGATTACTGTTGACTGTAATTAAGAAAACTTTGATTTCTACAAAATTATAAGGTATTAGTAAATCTCACCAATTCTGTACCACATATTGACCTCAATGCCATGTTATCCTAAATGATGCACCGTAAAATCCACGAGCACTATGTACACGATGCATTTAATCCGAAAGTCCATCTAGAAAGCTGAACATGATGTCAGACAAAAAATACGCATCACCTCTGGAAACATTTAATTTCAATGGCTATCTTTATTTTGATATATATAAATATTCTATCGACTTTTCATATCTAAATGTTAAATAGTCGAGCATCCTTTTACCCTTTCAGGTACGAGAGATACCAAATGCAGCGGGCGTCTGTGATAGTTCTGCTACACCATCTCATTCTACCAGATCTGCTTCCTGTTCTTCATCCCGCCTGTAGTCTGCCCAGATAGATAGTCCATCGCTACACACTCTATCACAGCTATGGGTAGCAAGGCGTCCGTGCAAACATCTATTAAGGAGCTATCACGTGGGGAGCGTGGCGGCACGGCTTGGCAGGATAAGTCATCCGCGGCGAGCAACAGGGAAATCAAGTCCCCACATGAGAGACGCAACTCTGCCGTACTCCAAGAGCGGGAGTTGTGGTCAGCGCGCCTGGAGGAGAAATGCCGGCAAATCACAGCCCTCACCGTAGAGAACGAAGCCTTACTGGAGGAAAACCAACGCTTGAACTTGGAGCTGGAGGAGTTCCGCACGCATGCACAGAACGAGAGCAACTCATTAATAGGAAACTCGCGGCTCTCACTGTCCAGTGCCATGAGCTGCCAGAGCATGTATGGGGATCCCTTGCTGCCAACTTCCAGCAGCCCCTGGAGCCAGGGAAGTCCCTGGACGATGGGGAACACCCTCAGCCCCAACTTATCCGGGAAGAGCTCCACTACAGATCGAAGGAGGCGACATCTACTGCCGATGAGCGACATTGACGCGTATGGGAAGGGACTGAACCCCAATCAGTCCCATTTCATCATTCGTACCTCGTCCACTGGGACTGCGACTAGTAATGAGTCTATAGAGTTCGATGAACTGAATGGGAATACAAAGGAATGATCAAGGGGTACGTCGAGGTCCCTAGTCAGAGGTCAAGTAAGGGTTCATGTGCATACTGCGCCAGATAACAACGAGGATAATGCTGAATTTATGCCACCTCCAACGGCTTGAAGCTCATGCCCTGCTATAACACTATAGGAATGAATAAATGTAGTATTGCATGCTGATATATTGCATTACCACTGGAGTGTTATTACAGTACTACAAAGGGACCTCGTCGTAGATTATCCCCATGGTAATTTATTGGAGGACTACCAAGTTAGAATATTAGATTATGGTTATTTTTGTGATAACCCAGATGTCGATTATAGAATATTAATGGGGAGAAATGGACTTCTGCTACTGTTTTTAGTCAGGTGAATGTTTCACCCCAGGTACCCTACAATACTGTGGCAAGATGTTAAGTTCTTATATCGTATAATAACATAGCAATTATAATGCCTATGATTCCTTCAAAGTTAGTATTGAGTGATTAGCAGGAAATGGTCGATTCAAAATTGTTCGCTGTAATAATATATGCTCTATAGAATATCTGACAAAGCTTTATATGTGTAAGGAGTAAATGTAAGAGCAAATATCATGGTATATTATTTTCAAGGAATGTTTATTTTATTTCAACAGCTGTTTACTCAGTTCGTTTCGGCATAGGACACCATATTCTAGGTGCTGTATACAGTCGTTTAATTCATATATTTAAGTCGGGTGTGCCTAATCTAGACCATATTGACGTTTGTTTATGAAATACCAGTAGACAGTATTATAATTATCACATGGAGCGTTAGATATTGGAATCAACAGGTAAGCATTTCAATTGGTGACATCTTCATGCTACGTCACTACAGGTGAAGGACAGGTACCTTGCCCTTTTGTAATACAATGAACCCAACTTACAAAACAGGTGATTCATTGATCAGGCATTCCAAGAAGGGATTCATATAAATGCCTAGACTAAAGGGCACAGAGGGATTGTTAGTTCGGCCAACATCGCCAGGAAAAAGTTTTTTCACTACCAAGACATGCTGTGCAAGTTGTTACCAATTGGAACAACTACTTATAACTTGGTTAAACAATGAAATTATATAACCTGATTGAAGCGCTTGAAGCATTTAACATGATCAATTAATGAGGTTATGTAACCTGATCCGCGCATGTCATTTTTAACACTAAACAAACATAACATAATCAAATGATAAACATAGCAAGGTTGAACAAGTCCTTGGTCAAAGTGTGATGAGGTTAATTAGACTTATAAAACATAACTAACAGGAATAAGGTAATTAGTCCATAGGAAGCATAATCCATGGCTCTGCTCAACTGTGTGACGTCTCCTCCGCCCCGTGTGATAGAAAGTCCGTTGGTGGAGGGAAGGGGGTTCGATAAGGTGTGCTGCGCACAGGCCTCTTCCATTTTTTATTCAAACCTTTATATATACTTTATACCTCCTTAAATGATGAGACGTCATTGGAGGAAAAAGTTTATTACTCTATGAAGGCACGCTGCACAAGTTGTTACCAATTGGAACAACTACTTATAACTCGGTTAAACAATGAAATTATATAACCTGATAAGTGCTTGAAGCATTTAACATGATCAATTAACCCTTTCACGCCGGGCACCTCTGACAAAGCAGTGTCTGTAAGGCCGGGTAGGGTGTTAGTACATACTGCCAGGGGACGGGGTCTTTTCAGGCCAATTATGATAATTTCACTTTTGATCACGTGATAAAACACGTGGTCTTTACAAAGTTATTACACATAAACTATGATTTTGTAAGTCTTAGGAAATGATGCCTTAAGGCATCATCCGGCCACACACGGTGATGCCTTAAGGCATCATCCGACCATGGGCGGCAATGCCTTAAGGCATCACCCGGCGCCAAAGGGTTAATGAGGTTATGTAATCTGATCTGCACATGTCATTTTTCAATACTAGACAAACATTACGTAATCAAATGATAAACATAACATAAGTCCTTGGTCAAAGTATAGTGAGGTTATTTAGAAATATAAAACATAACTGACATGAATAAGGTAATTAGTCCATATGAAGCATAATCCATGGCTCTATCTCCCCACGTGAGTAGTAGTAGTAGCGTAGTCACAACAGAAACTGCTTAGAAGTGGGCATGGCCTCTGCCATATGAGTGGTTAGCTGACCCAGCACCAGCGGGGGTGATATGTTGTAAATAGTTGAGGCGTTGGACGGCCAATCGCCCAGGTCCCTAATGCACACTTCCGGTATCGCTGACCCCCACAGGAGACTGGCTCCTCCTCTCCTGAAGCTGTGGGAGCCGAAAGGGGCGGTACCTACCCTGTTCCCACTGAGCGCTGCAAAAAACGCAGTAGTAAAAGCGGTGGCCGTGCGGGGGGGGCCGGGGGTTGCGCCTCGTTAATGACCAATGCCGGGCCATCTGGAGGGGCATCCGATGTAAAGCGGAGAAAGTTAAGATAAGCCTTAGTCCGGCACAGGCAGTGATTACTGATAACTGGAAGCGGGAGAACATGTGTTTTTTGTCTGGAACTGGTCTGCCTTGGACCACCTGATGGTGATGGATAGTGTCAACATTACGTCACTGCATTGTAAGTGGTGGGCAGGGTCAAAGGATCTGATGTTGGGAGCACATTTGACCGTCTCAGGAGGCAAAAGAACATCATTAAGGCCACTGCCCAGATGGCCGCCATCCTAGGTGATGTGATATCCAGGCTATTTAATAGGGTTGATAGCAAGTCCAATGTCATTGGTTCTTTGCGGCACACCCTCCCATCATCCTCCTGGCCCCTAAGTATCAGGTGAAGTTGATAGTTGTCTTTGAGGGGTTCGCGTAACTCTCTTTGTGCATGTGGGAGATTGCCCCCAAATACTGTCTAAGGGAGGAAAACTTTTGGCAAGTTGAGAGATAAGCCACATACCTAATTAGAGTTTGATTAGATGCCTGGAAAGGTTCTAGAGAAAATTCTCTGCAGAAGACTAGGTATTTTTTTCCTGTGCGACTCATAGGCCTTGTTAGTATTGTGGGCAAAAGCATTGTCCACTAGGGTCTTTGCCGTATGGTCTAACCGGGTAATATCCATTTATACTAACACACTTAATAACATGTAAATTTGCTCGATGCAGCTGGCTGCTTCCACTAAGATATTGTAGCATCCCGGGTAGTAACTGGCCTTCAGCTGGAAATTATAAAGTGCTGACAACCAGACAATCTGTCTCAGGATCCCCATCACTCAGTAGTGTTTGGATGCTCCTTTGTTGATGATCACCAGCGCTGCCTGGTAATCTGAGTAAGCATGTACCAGTCTGTTTCTCCATTGGTTGGCAAAGAGCCTGATGGCTGGTTCTAGGGCCAGCACTTCTAAGTAATTAATCAGTAGGTCACACTCATCCAGGCAGTCCCTCCATCTGACATCTGACATGGAACCATTGCCTGCCATCCAACCCCATCCCCCCCCTCCCCCCGCTCCACTGAGCCAAGCATCAATGGTGATGAGGGTGTAAACGCGCTTCTCCAGCAGCGGAACCTAGCCATTGAACATGATCAGGAAATCTGACCACCACATGAGGTTGCCACGCATAGACGCAGTAATCTGTGTGTGGTGGGAGGGTGCTCCTAATGCCACTACCCTGTCCATTAGCCATCTCTTGAAAGACCTGCCTTCATAAACAATGCGCAAAGCCCAGCGTAGCCTCCCCACTATGGACTCTAACGCCTAGCGGGAAACTGTTCAGTTGCTGAGCATATTGTTTATGCTGATTTGTAAAGCCTGTACTTTCTCCATAGGGAGCCTATACAGATGCTTAATGGTGTCCAACTCCATCCCTAAGAAGGTGAGGCATGTGGTAGGCATAACCTCTTTATTATAGATCACTGTAAAGCCTAACTTCCTTAAGAGTCTGTGGAGCGTATTGTGTGCATTAAGACATTCCTCCTTGGTCTTGACCCTTACCAAAAAGTCATCTAAATAAGCACACACATCCTCGTAGCCCAGCGCCTGCATAATCTGACAAACACATTGGGTCAAGCGATTGAATATGGATTAGACAGGTCTATTTTTGCCAAAATGTCTTGAGAAATAAAGCCTGCTGCATCTTCCAGTGACTGGTATCGGAAGCCTTTGTTAATGGCATAAGTGTTTAGTGCAGAGCCTATAGGCCTGCTCCCATTGTGAACGAGCCTAATACCTCCACAAGGCTTCGGGATAGCGGCCAGGGCAGAAACAAATCCATGTTTGACACCTGTCATAATAAAGTCTCAGTCATTATCGCTGCCCAGAACCAGTTGCTCCCAGGCCCCCGGTATCAGTGCTCCATCTGTTATATGGGCCTGGGCGTCACAATCCTAGGTAGACTTGTGGAATTTGCATTTGTCTCCATATGGGCACTCACCGCTGTTAGCAAAGAGTCATGCCCTTTCTCCTGCTTGGTCGGTCAGTGTTGCCCTCCCTTCATGTGCAGTTTGCTGGTATTCCTCATCGTAGGTGTTGGTCTGGGTTGTGGCATGGATTGCTTCCACGGCATCAGGGAAAGGGCTTCAATGGAGGACACTTTGTCCTGCTACCTGTACCCATTCTTGGCCTTGAGCTCCTAGTAGCGCATATCGAGCCCTAGCACTAATGTCCACTCAAATTTACATGCTAGCTCAAAAATATATACTGTGTATGCCAGGTAGTCCTCTAGGTTGGCTCTGGCCAGGTCACCAACTTTTATCAGCTGGTACATCACTCTCCACTCCGCTATGGTGATGTAGACCGGCATTGTTTCATCGGGGCTTAGCACCATCATTCCGTCCTCTGCTTTGGTGAATCTGACAGTGTCTTTCTTCTTTTTCACTATGCACAGTTTTACGTGTTCGGGCACATAGTCTGATACTTTGAGGGCCTTCTTCCCACCTGCCTTAATCATTAGGAGCACAGCGGGGTCATAGCTGTTTGACCTACCGCTGGCTTGTGCCGTTTAGCCCTCTGCTCTGCCTCCTTGCTTCGTTTCTGTGTCATCATCGCCTGCCTTTAAAGCTTCTATCACCTTCCCCCACCCAGAGGCCGCATTGTCTAAGGCCACAATGTTGTCAGTTTTATCAGCTATGGAGGGGGTGTCGTTGTCCTCCTCACTGTCCTCAGACTAGCTCCTCCTTCTCTCTGGCGTCTCCCTGAAGTTAGGATTACCCAGCTTGGCTAAACCTTGCTGCAACCGTCTGACTTGTCCATAAGGTATGTCCAGCTCCTTCACATCCCCCGTAGTCATGATGATTAATACAGTCTGCATAGTCTTCACTGGATAGGACCTCTGTGGTCTTTCTTTTGAGGCCATCTGATTTCGCCCACATGGTGAACTCAAAATCGTGCCCTGGTGCCTGGGAATCATTTTTGTTCTTGGCCACCATGATGATGAGCAGTTGGTAATAGCGTGTGCTGTGCGTGGGCCCCTGCAGGGATGTGCCCAGTCTCCCCTGGCTAGTGGCATTAGGGGAAGGGTCGGCCGCAGAGGGTCGACCCCTGCACCCTCTCGCATCTTTCATTTAAACCTTTGTATACACTATATAACTCCATAACTGGACCCGATACTTGGTGTTTTGGGGGCAAGATGGCCATTTTCATAAGACAATAGCTATGTGCCTTATATGTTTACCATTTGCACATATGCACAGTGGTCCCCTGGTGGCATTTGTTGTATGTTAACGAATTCTAGTCTAGTGGCCAAAGCCCAATTCCGGGATGAACCATGCTTCAGCGTCCATAAGTTCTTTTGATGATCTTCTACTAAACATCTATACAGGGACTCTAAGAAGTAGAGCACACAATTTAGAATCTTCAAGTTAGACTTGCACATGGTCTTCTGTAGTTATTATTTCTTAATATTTATTGACGAAATCACATGAAGCGTGTGTTTTCAATTTATATCATTGAATAGGAAACGAGGAGTTTAATACACATGAATATATTCTGAAATACTTCTTTTTGTGAGTGAATGCTTTATCAATTAAGTTCAAAAGGTGTGGAAGGGGAATGTAGATAATGAGATTGTTTTGACCGAAATGGCTGCTAAGAGTTGCTACTGAATCAAAGGTGTGAATGGCTCTTATATCAATCAAGGAAGCTTTGGAAAAAGACAATGCTTCTGCGGCGACATTTCTGTTTGACAGGTCTACTATTGTTTTTTTACACACTGGAGTTCAATGCAATATATCCTGTTTGCCACCAATGCTTGTAGATGTAAAAATCTCATCGGTCTTGAGCCGTTTGCAAAATTTGCATTCTCTTTTCTTGCAAACCTTTCTAGAAGTCTTATTGTCCTTCTTTTTCTCCTCACCAGGTTTGTAGCGCATTTTGACTATAACTTCAAAGTCCCTGATGTTTTTACGGCATCTGTAGCCTTTGACCAGTTTCTTCTGAAATAGGTTCTCAGTCGTACTTGACTTTCTGAGTATTTCCAGTTCTTTTCCACCACCTCGGGTAGAACATTCCCCCCTCACAGGTAGGTACTGGTTAGGAATATTTGTTAGTCATTTCCTTTTTTGGTGGGGAGCTGATCCTTTCAGGGCCCTCGGGGTCTGTTTGTAGATCTCATCAACCTTTCTCTTGCATTTTTACAGGAGATTGTTAGGGTAGCCTTTGTCTCTGAAGTTTTTCAGTTTCACAGTGGCATGCCTGTCATAATCCGTGTTATTGCTGCATATGCGCTTTATCCGTAGTAGCTGTGAGTATAGGATATATTATTTTTTGTGATGGCGGATATGCAGACTCGTATCTGAGGGGAAAAAACATTCTATTTAGGAAGCTGTTCAGTTTATGTAAACCAGATTTTGTGTTTATTATTGACCAATTTCTTGCGAAAATGAACAGAACATTAGCACTTTTGAACAAGTGCTGATACTTACAAATGTGACTACTGATAGACCAACATCTTTGCAAATGGAATTAAATGTAAAAGTTAGTCAAGTACCAATTGTAGTATCTGTCTGGAGAGTGTGCGAGTTCCGGTGTTACCCGTCAAGATGACACCCATTAGTCGGGACAGAGTTAGTTATCAAGGTCTGTTCTAATCCATTGATCTGCAGCTGGCGGCTTCTGGTGACCATATTATATATTGCAAATGGAAACAGTGGTTATGTGGAGAAATGGAAAGCTGTCAGCTTGGGGAAGTTTGGCGATTCACACAATACTAACTATCAAAACATGCATCATTCACAAACCATTATCACAAAATAGATTTCCATCTGATGATACAGAGCACTGTTGTACCCATTTATACCCACTATATGGCTTACAGAATGTGAGTCGTTATCCTGTTTTGAGATCAAGATCATGGATACTTGTCTGTGATAATCTCATAATATCAAAAATCTCATTGAAAAAGTTGCATTTTCAGGTAATAATTTGGTGCTAAAATGCAGCAGACCAGATTTCGCACGTCCTTTGGGTACTTGAATAATGGGACACATCATTTATTGGTGGAGCAATAAAAAAATCGGTGCTGTTTTGTTGGTTGTATTGTGCCATACTGCCTCTGCCCACCCCAGCATCCATCCATTCACAAAGTATAAAATACCATCCACAGCAACACAGTCACAACGTTCGGTGGTTTCCCAAAGGGTTTCTGTTTCTGCCACAAGCAGCGGGTGGGAAAGTAGCAGTCGATCACTTGGTTGCTTGTGAAGCCTACAGATAAACACCTCTCAGGGACCTGTTTCACTAGTTTCGTGACATGTCTAGCTGGTGTGTCCGGTTTATCCGGTTTCATAAGAACTAGACATTAGACTTGGTTTTGTCCATTCTTGCTTGCACTGTTGTGAGATGGGCTAAGACCCGCTGTGTAACAAGCCGAGGAAAAGACAAATCATAATCCATTGATAACAGCACCCGCGACCTGGGACCTGTTTCACTAGTTTCGTGACATGTCTGTGACGCCTTACAGACAGATTGGGTCATCTGGTTTCATGACAATACAGCTGAAAAGACACACCCCAAACATAGGAATTAGACAAATCTACACATCATGGACATGTTTCACTAGTTTTGTGACAAAAGTGAAGACAGACATGACAAGCGACACAAACAGTCCAAGCAGGAACGCACAAAATGAAGTTTAATGTATAGTTCTTATGAAACCGGACACACTAACTAGACATGTCATGCCATCTAGACATGTCACAAAACTAGTGTAACAGGTCCCTGGTGTTCTGTTTGGTGTCAGGGGCACGATGCTGCCTCCACAACACAATATCTATCTGCCCTATGCGTCGCAGTCTCCACCGCAGACTCTAGAGGACTATAGCTGATACTAAATGATCAAAGAGGCGGTTGTGGCCCAGACATGTAGTGTTTGCAGAGTGATATGGGTACCAGTGGGGCTCATACCATTTTGAGATGATGGAGGCTGTCACGAGGCTTGTCTCATACCCTCCCTAGACTGGCCTCAGTCCCTGTGTCCTACCCCTTGACCCCTTCTGAGTGACACAGGGACTGGTCTCATCCATAATCGGCCGCATAGACTGGCGCGATTTTGCACCACACTCCCCAAGCAGAGGTCTGGCTACTGGTCAAGATATCTGCTGGGAGATTGATACCCTCTCACTTTGATCTCAATCGAGACATAGTCAGGAGTAGGCGAAATATATTGCTATGACAACACAGGTGGTCAGGGAACTGGAGGAGGGGAGGGGGGAGGGGTAGAGGGAAGTATAGGGTTACAGGGAGTGGCTTGGGGTCATAAACAGGAGATTCTGGTCAGAGTGGACAAGTCTTTGATTCATGGGCCAGTCAGAGAAGGACACATGCGATAATGAATTGTATTCCGATTTTCTTTAATCATTTAATGAATGTTCATAATCAAAGACTTGAGAAAGTCTAACCCTCCCCATAGCCATGCCGCTCCCTATTTAGGTGAATGACCAGTCAAAACCTACAGTAGAAGCTATCATTTGTAAAAGGTCGAAAGAACCTGTTGTAGAACCTTCCTACAGAGATACAAATATAGAAATATAAAGAAAGACTAAAGGCACCAAACATACTATCCTCGCGGTGCAGTAGAGATCGTTGTCTTTGCATAATCGCTAGTCCCCTTATCGACTAAAATACTAAATAACAATAGTGACAACATGCTCGGAAATAACAGTAGTGTATATGGAAAGGACTTTCGAAATACTTGATGAGTCTATCTTGAATGCTGGGCATCCTTTCATTAGATGTGATATCATATCTTGCATGTATTATATAGTGAAAGTATTTGCCTTGAAAGCCTTATATGGTGGCTACTTCTCGGTCAGACTAGGTGACCAACAAGGGGAGCTCTGGTGACAGCTTGTTATGACTGTCGCATATATGTGATCTTCCTCTATAGTATAGAATATGAAAGTGTAGAACACCAATACCCTACAATGGCTGCTTTCTCAAAATATGTGTAGGGACAGGCATCTGGTCCTGCGCTATAGAAATAGATTTAGGTCTTGTCGTGGTTGGTAGACTGGAAATGATCATTATTGATAATATTACCACCTCAGACTGCAGAGCTAGTACCAAATATATATTTACAAGTTAAGGTCTGGTTCTTCAGAGAGTGTGGCTTTGTAGCAGTATCTAAAGCAGCACAATTTTAAGCTTGTGAGGATGTGAAAGTCAAACATGTCATTATATTGAGGTTGAATAATAGATGTTTGCTTCACTGTCTTACTTGAGAGGTATTTTGAAACTCATAATAATAATTAGACCTAGAACTAGAATAGGTTTGGTAATATCTGTAACTTGGAAGGTCAGTGGTAATAATCTGGGTGAATCTTTAAGATATATTTGTACAGTCCAGATTTTTTGCTAATTATTTGATGCTTCCCTGGTACTTCTTCTGTGAATAGATACCATCCTGCTAAGAATAAGCATGATCATTTCCTGTTAATGTATATTTTCCTGATCATGATAATCTGACTCTCAAGAAAAATAGTGCAACATCTTTTCATTGATCACATTTAACGATACTAAATGGCAATGTTGCTATATATTGCCATGATGTCAAAGGTGTACATGTGTAATTAGATATTGTTTGATTTACGATTGTGAAGATGAAAGACACATGATTCATGTTATTCGTTTGATAAACCTCAGCAAAATGAATGCAGAGGAGGTGTACAAGTCTAGCTTCAAGATTTCTAAATGTACTCTAGTACTGTGTGGACAGTCATTGATTTAAAGAACAGAGGAAACACAAATGATAGATATGTATAGATGTTAGTTAGGCAATCCACAATATATCTGAGATTGTGTGCGCATCTACCCTGTGTGATTTTCTTGTAATTACTTAGATACATATTATTCATCCTATCACGCCGGTTGTCTGTAGCCTTGGCACAGGCATAGGGCCGGATATTGGTTTCTGTGAATACCGCTAGGGGTGGGGTTTTTGTGAAGATTTTTACACTTCATCACCTGATATGGCATAACTCCTTGCTACTATTTTCTATTACCCTTAGAAAAATCTTGAATATCTACATTCTGTGACAGGTTCATATTACCCGGGGTTTAGCTACCTGTAAGCATTTTATAACATTCAATTTTGATTTCAGAATTATCAAGTTATTAGATATGAATCCTTTCTAAACCTATTTTCACATAATACTCCTACGTTAATACCAATTCTTTATTACAACTAGTGTCATTCAAGATTGTGAAGAGATACCCTCCCATGTTGATAATCGGGAAACGCCATTTCACCAGTCTGTACTGATTCCAGCTTTTGCCATGTGACAATTTATGATACAATACATGATGAAGCTTACGACCAAAAGGGGTTTCAAAACAGATGTTCAAGCTACAAAGCCTGCATAACATAATGTATGTCTGTATATATGTATGAACCATATAAGACAAGGCGGTATTCATATACGCTGATTAACGGTGACACTTTATTTGTATAAAAGGTCTTTGTTTTGGCTCAGTTACATGAAATGTTTAACCACTAAATGGTAATTGATAATCAGATGAGTGATACAGATGGTTCGGAAGAGAAAATTGGGAAAATGAGATTGAAGAATAAATGAGGACGAATATGCTGCACACTACGATGTGTTTTATACAGTGTGCTCTGCAGTGTAATGCCATGATTACTTGATGACTTTGTAGGCGATTGTTTAGCTGCGTCAAATCGATTGTGCATTTCAAGAAGGTACAAAATTCAGGGAGATTTCCATTTTATGTTTTACTGCCCAAATGAATTTGTTACCTCCCTCAGTGCCCTACTTTTAACCATTTGAGTTTTGGAAGGAGAAATAAATAATAACCTTACCAACGTCCATTTCTGCTTCTTCGATCTTCTGGAGACCAGTGATGCTATTTACTTGAATGTGTAAATGATCTACATGTAAATATAGATATGAGTTTCTTTACTTACGGCATTTCTTTACGTCTACTTTTGGAGAAAAAAATTGAAATTTGGTGTTCCACAGGGCTGAGATCTAAAGCCACTCTTCGTTATCACCTTCTTCATTGCATTATCCTTTTTTTATGAAAACAGAACTATTAGAATGGTTCGTGGATCATGTCAACGAAGGCAACGTGCAGATGAACCTCATCGTGTATCAAAAGTAGACTCTAGGCATATATTCCAACTATAAACTGTGTATTGTATAGGCAACCAATAATTAGCAGTTATGGCCCGAAGAGACGACATAGTTATTAAAGGGATATCTAACAATTTGGCATGAAAATTAAAAACCCATGCCATTTTCATGGATATTGAATATGATGATCTCCAAGTGTTCTAGTAAACATATCTAACTTAAGAAATGTACAGGGAGTCATACGCATTGTCAAATGGAAGATCTGTGTACACAGAATTTGATAATAAAAACTTAAAAAAAACAAAAAACATTTGGGGTCACCCTAATAGTTTTTGATTTATAGCTCAATATTATCACTGGCATCGACGGGTCGATACGGTGTGGCTTTGTAGCAGTATCTAAAGCAGCACAATTTTAAGCTTGTGAGGATGTGAAAGTCAAACATGTCATTATATTGAGGTTGGATAATAGACGTTTGCTTCACTGTCTTACTTGAGAGGTATTTTGAAACTCATAATAATAACTAGACCTAGAACTAGAATAGGTTTAGTAATATCTGTAACTTGGAAGGTCAGTGGTAATAATCTGGGTGAATTTTTAAGATATATTTGTACAGTCCAGATTTTTTGCTAATTATTTGATGCTTCCCTGGTACTTCTTCTGTGAATAGATACCATCCTGCTAAGAATAAGCATGATCATTTCCTGTTAATGTATATTTTCCTGATCATGATAATCTGACTCTAAGAATAAGCATGATCATTTCCTGTTAATGTATATTTTCCTGATCATGATAATCTGACTCTCAAGAAAAATAGTGCAACATCTTTTCATTGATCACATTTAACGATACTAAATGGCAATGTTGCTATATATTGCCATGATATCAAAGGTGTACATGTGTAATTAGATATTGTTTGATTTACGATTGTGAAGATGAAAGACACATGATTCATGTTATTCGTTTGATAAACCTCAGCAAAGTGAATGCAGAGGAGGTGTACAAGTCTAGCTTCAAGATTTCTAAATGTACTCTAGTACTGTGTGGACAGTCATTGATTTAAAGAACAGAGGAAACACAAATGATAGATATGTATAGATGTTAGTTAGGCAATCCACAATATATCTGAGATTGTGTGCGCATCTACCCTGTGTGATTTTCTTGTAATTACTTAGATACATATTATTCATCCTATCACGCCGGTTGTCTGTAGCCTTGGCATAGGCGTAGGGCCGGATATTGGTTTCTGTGAATACCGCTAGGGGTGGGGTTTTTGTAAGATTTTTACACTTCATCACCTGATATGGCATAACTCTTTGCTACTATTTTCTATTACCCTTAGAAAAATCTTGAATATCTACATTCTGTGACAGCTTCATATTACCCGGGGTTTAGCTACCTGTGAGCATTTAACCCTTTCCAGGCGAGCAGGTTGGTGGGTACCAGTGGCTACAAGGGCGAGGATGCCCCTAGGTTGTATGTCTCTGGGGGGCGAGAATGCCTTGAGGTATTCAGGAAAGTTTCACTTGTCATGTGACCTAGAATGCTTCTTTTTTGTCATAGTTCAAATTTTTTTGAAACAGTATACAAAATATCTTGATTTCCACACATATCTTTCCACATTTTACACAAACTCTTTAAATTTGTTTTTTACTTATTGGAAAATGCCTGAATATATCATGAATGCCTGTAGGCATTCTCGCCCCCTGTGTACATAATGCCTGTAGGCATTTTCGCCCCCCATGTACATAATGCCTGCAGGCATTTTCGCCCTGAAAGGGTTAAATATAACATTCAATTTTGATTTCAGAATTATCAAGCTATTAGATATGAATCCTTTCTAAACCTATTTTCACATAATACTCCTACGTTAATACCAATTCTTTATTACAACTAGTGTCATTCAAGATTGTGAAGAGATACCCTCCCATGTTGATAATCGGGAAACGCCATTTCACCAGTCTGTACTGATTCCAGCTTTTGCCATGTGACAATTTATGATATGATACATGATGAAGCTTACGACCAAAAGGGGTTTCAAAACAGATGTTCAAGCTACAAAGCCTGCATAACATAATGTATGTCTGTATATATGTATGAACCATATAAGACAAGGCGGTATTCATATACGCTGATTAACGGTGACACTTTATTTGTATAAAAGGTCTTTGTTTTGGCTCAGTTACATGAAATGTTTAACCACTAAATGGTAATTGATAATCAGATGAGTGATACAGATGGTTCGGAAGAGAAAATTGGGAAAATGAGATTGAAGAATGAATGAGGACGAATATGCTGCACACTACGATGTGTTTTATACAGTGTGCTCTGCAGTGTAATGCCATGATTACTTGATGACTTTGTAGGCGATTGTTTAGCTGCGTCAAATCGATTGTGCATTTCCAGAAGGTACAAAATTCAGGGAGATTTCCATTTTATGTTTTACTGCCCAAATGAATTTGTTACCTCCCTCAGTGCCCTACTTTTAACCTTTTGAGTTTTGGAAGGAGAAATAAATAATAACCTTACCAACGTCCATTTCTGCTTCTTCGATCTTCTGGAGACCAGTGATGCTATTTACTTGAATGTGTAAATGATCTACATGTAAATATAGATATGAGTTTCTTTACTTACGGCAGATTTCTTACTTACGGCAGATTTCCATTTTATGTTTTACTGCCCAAATGAATTTGAATGGTTCGTGGATCATGTCAACGAAGGCAATGTACAGATGAACCTCATCGTGTATCAAAAGTAGACTCAAGGCGTATATTCCAACTATAAACTGTGTATTGTATAGGCAACCAATAATTAGCAGTTATGGCCCGAAGAGACGATATAGTTATTAAAGGGATATCTAACAATTTGGCATGAAAATTAAAAACCCATGCCATTTTCCTGGATATTGAATATGATGACCTCCAAGTGTTCTAGTAAACATATCTAACTTAAGAAATGTACAGGGGGGCGTCCACCAACCACGACAAGGCTACGACAATGGCTTTCCGACAAGGTCCACGACAGGCCTACGATTGGAAAGCGTGTCATAGCCTTGTCGTGGTTGGTGGACCCTAGTTCCCGACAAGAGGCTAAGATAGGCTGCGACTGGAAGCTTGTCGGGGGCCTGTTGGGGGCTCTCCGACAAGGTTGTGACAATATCGAACATGTTTGATTTTTGCTACGACTGGACCTTTGTCATGGAGTGTTGTGGTTTCCTTGATATCACTGTCGTAGTGTTTCGGAACCATGGGCGCCTTTTTTACGGCAACCAGCAACGTCTACGACACGCCCCGACACCGCTGTCCCGACAATGCTCTTCTCACGACAAGGCTGCAACAAGGCCCCGATAGGAACTTTCTTGTCTGCTCTTGTCGTAGCCTTGTCGTGGTTGGTGGACGCCCCCCTTTATACTCCGACAGAGGGTTCTACCTACCTTTACCTACCCACCTGGCGTAGGGCGTGAGATCACTGACGACTCAACACACAGTGCTCCGCATCAACACACACTCAGAGACTCTTATTCCCGCATCTTTTTTTTATTATTTTATTTCTTCAAAGTTTCAACTTACTCTTATTGATAAAGTTTTGGGAGTTTAAGAACCACGCCTCGACGTGCCCACTTACGTGTCGTCTTGTTCATGATTAGAGCCATCACCGCACAAGTATGACAATTTTATAAAAGAATATATAAAAATTCTAAAAAGTTATTCTTAACAAAGTAAAACCCAAGTCAGTTTCCTCAAACCTTCACAAAATATAGTTTAGGTATAGCACTAAACATTTCATTTTTAAAAACCATAGGTCACCACCTTTGTTTATGAACGAATTGGAGAAAACCATATTTTCCGGTACATTACCTTTGTAAATCAAGCAAATGTAAATTAGCCTATAATACAAATACAAATTCGGTAAACTGAACAAAACATCATATTCAATAAGTTGTCTGCCTTTTCCCATTAAACTCCTTGAGAGAATAGTCGATGAGCGTCTTTATCGATTGATTAGCATTCTCTAGGTCTAAGTATTCATTTATGATGTACATACAAAGATGAAATCGGTTATGGTATAACAAAATGTTCAATACCTCACAATACAACGTAGCTGGTTCTATCAGTTTCCATGAGGTGGCAGCACTATAAAGAAGTAAGCCAGAAATGCCTCTGCTGTTTTGAATAGCTTGTCATTCGTGGTGGAATAGTGACACGTTAGCAAGTTAGAGGTAATGATGCTGGTCGTTATAATACTGTTGTGTATTAATAAGCTGGTAAGAGGGATCAGCCTATATCAAAGACCAGGCAAGTGTTTTCAAAAGTACGAACGAAAATGACCGATGGATATGATTTTGACTAACCATTGGCCATACTGACAAGGGTCTGGATGTGGTTGTGTTGTTTAAACATGGTCATTTAAATCTTTTTCCTTCAAACCTTTCTGGTCGTAGTGGAAAACATGTCTTTGTAAACAATCAATCAGATTGAGTTTTAAGGTCACACAATTAGGATTTGTCCTCCACAAGGATTATCTTTGGTGAATAACAAAATATAATTCTAGTTAAGGACAAATCTTAGTGAAGTACAATACAATACAATTTTACAAATAAACCTTCTTCGTACCTCTATGATAGAAGTATACATAGGAAAATGTAAAAACATCATCCAGCTTTAGGCTGCCATTTTGAGCTGAGAGTAGCCAAATTACCCAAAGTATTGTTACGACACCCCTTGGGGTTGTCATCAAATAAGACCGATACTGAAGGTAGGACATTCCTATGGTCGATGTGGATCACGATTAGGAATATTTAAAACACCCAATGTAAGACTAATCACTTTAGGTAACGAGAGTGCAACAAAGACCACGATAAGATCGATCGATTTTTTTTATCCCTCTTTCTCTTAAAAACACCTCCCTGGTCATAAGCAATGCTGCTGTGTCAATGAGGGAGCCTTGCTCGTCGAAGGTAGAACAAAATCACTGGGAAGACCACAGCTGATGCCGAGGCAATGACATTCTAAAAATCTACAAGTATTATTAGAGCGTGCTTGCACGCGCTAAATACATCATCTAGAGGTTAGAGGCAGGGTTAGAGTGGTCACATTTAACTTTCATTGTGCTTCCAGAAAACTATCCCTTTACTACCTGTGTGCTATCCACTGTGCTATTGAGAAGAGAGCAGGATGCCAGTGTCTCAGGTGTGCCCAGCTGACCATGACCAATCACTTAAGACCGAAATACCTCATGACCCACTGTTGCTTGATCTGTTTGGATCCTAGATCGGCAGTTGAAAAAATGGCAAGTTGACTGGGTGCAAGTGAGTTATATAGAGAAGGATCCGTACACTGAATCTAACCCAAAACTTTCAATTGTTATTCATTTATAATGGCTTGCTCATTCATCAATGATGAATATACTATTAGCTCCTAGTTTTATTATATAAGGAGGCAATTGCCTAGACTGGCCTCAGTCCCTGTGTCCTCCCCACCTCTCCGCACCTGCCTACCGCCACCGCACGCCGTCTTTACCCCTACAGTTACACTCCCCTCTGCATGGCATACCTATGCCACTGAGTGGAACCTTACATATTGAAATTTCTCTTAATTATTCAATGTACGTTCATACTCAAAGACTTGGGCAAGTCTAGTAATTTTACGGAAACGCCCCCCAAAGAAAATAGCCTATATATTATAAACGAAAACAGAAAGCGTAATTTGATGTACAGTAGAACCCCGCCTAACGAACACTCCGCGTATAAGCACTTTGACACTTTGGCCAGGAACGGGGGGTGGCCGCTTACGCGGGTTTCTACTGTAACTATTAAACTATTCATTACCTTGTACAGCGAAAAGGAATCCAGTCAGGTTAGAACAAATACAAAATAGAGGACACAGAATTGTAAAGATTTCTAAACGGTAAAACCTAACACTAAATAATAGGTTTGAAGGTAAATCAATCAGCATGTTCTGCTTTAAAGATGTCCAAAGATATAAATGGTCGACACTTCAAATTCATATATACACCAAAGGTCAAGTCCTAACTTATTGATTGTATCGGGCCAAAAAAGACAAAGTAGTCCTTTTGTACATCTAATACGAATAGTAACAATATCACAAAAGTGAACTCTTTTTGAAGAAGCTATGTACTTTGTTCCAATTACCAACATCTAGGCCTCTTTATGATCTTTTGGTCTAGGCGGGAGAATGCACCAGGGATCATGGCATCGGTCAACAAGATAATTAAAGAGAATGGACCATTCACGTTTGATAACACTTTCGACCTCTTTGCCTTGTACTTGTTGGACAAGCTGAATTATGAATGCCACTCGATAGTCTTGCGGGAAATATCCCTCAAAAGTGTTCCGCTACCATATCTCCCGTTGCTATGTATTGCGGGGAAAAGTATCCCTCCTCTTAGAGCGGTATTTCAAGGGTTCAAGACAATGGACGCTGGCCGAACATGGCCTTCAATCAGCACACGGTTGACATGCATTACGACAACCAAAAACTGGCCGTGACCAATTACGACAGTTGGGTGGTGCTGCATAGTGTGGCGGCAGCCATGTTGGCAAGAGGCGGGCCATCAAATTCAATAAGGGGGCAGGCGAGTAGGACTTTTATTGGATCTGGACAAGAGAAGGGGTGTCGGGAGGGGAAGAATTCCTACCACGACCGGCTGCGGAACTCGCCTTGGGCCATGATGAGGTTGGAACCGGGGGAAATTTGGCCAGATTAGCGGTCAGAAAGGGGAAGGTTGGCGCTAGTGAGAGTGGTAACCGAAGGTCCCCCCCTACACACGTACATAAGGGGACACACCAATAGAGAAATGCAGCGATTTTCAGAATCGCCAACACAAAATGGCGAGTATGTGAGTTATTATTTCATATTCCACCTGACTGTCGCGTCTGAGATGCTGAATTATTGGTGGGAGACATTTCTATGAAATGATATCTCACATACATTTTATTTTGTATTGGCGATTCCAGAGATTGCCACCTTGACTCGCTTTGTGTGTCTCCGGCTTAATGCCAATACAAAATAGCATGTATGTCAGATATTATTTCATAATAATATTTCCCACTTATGATTTAGTGTATTTGAAACAAAAACTCAGGCAAAATATAAAATAAAAGCCTTCATACTCGCCATTTTGTGTTCTCGCTTGGTGTGTCTCCGGCATCATTTGGTGGGGCATAGAGAAGTGGCTCTGCATGATCTTACCCCTCCTAAAATACATCCAAGCTCGCGCCTGTGTGCTATGCCAGTTAACTTTAAAAATTGTAGAGCGATAGGGGTCATATGATGAAAGGAAGGAGAGTAACAGTGGACGTCTATTGCTGTACAGATTGTGTATTAGCTTGCATAGTATCACAAACTCGCAGTATCCGACCCAAATTGTTTGTCGATCTCCCTGTCGTAACAAATATTCCCAATTCAATACAACAAAGATATATGTCAACTGTCGCTTTATCAACAAAATCTACACTCTACCTTTCTGACACAACTGGTACTTATTTTAATTGATCAAATTATGTTCGATGAGATATCGCTCTTCCACAAAATAGAAATAGTGCAAGCAAAATAACATGTCATTACGAATGATAAGCAAATTTATGCTTAGTCTAACAAAGTGTATAATCAGTGTTATGTATATATCATGATAACATGCACAAGAACAGTTCGACGTATTCTACAACGATCAAACATTTTTCTCACGGTCAAGGTCATTAAAAGGAATGTTTTTCTCAAAATTTGAACAAATATCCAATTAGAAATTGTAGTAGTTTCTATAAATTGACTCAAAATACCTGTAATTCAACTTGCATCACATATTTCTAAAAGTGATATCAGTACCTTACAATGATGTGAAATTGTCTTCCCATCATGCATCATTAAGTGAAAACAAGGTCAAAGGCCATGGTAAGATTCCATAGAAAACCATGAATACACCAAATCTGATAGGAAATTGAGATTGAAATTGAGAACATCTTAAGATCTTTAATGATACATGATGTTGAGCCCTTCCATATTTGACCAAAAGATCAATATTCTACTGTGCTATTGACCTTTACCAAGGTCAAGGTCACTACATGGAATGTTATAGCCTGAAATTACCCCACTAATCAAATATTTCAGAAGAGATAGGACCTGTTTTTAAAAGTATTGCTAAAACGTTTTGCATATAACCTCATTTATCCAGACTTTGATAAGATACAGTTTGCAACTATGGTTTTCACAATGTCTATATTATGGATTAACAAAGCGACGTTCTGAAAGGGTTCATTTTCAAGTTCAAGATTGGAAGGAATACTGGCTTAATCAAACAGAATCCAGGGCCTATATACAGTTATTGCAACTGATCTGGCTATGGCACCATCTGAACTCGTCAGAGCAATCTACTGCAGATGCAGAACAACCGATTGTGCTGGAGCCAGGTGTAAATGTATGAATGCTGGCCTCAACTGTTCTCCTCTATGCAGAGGATGCAAAGGATCTTACATGGGAATCAAAGGGAGTTTATTGAAATGGTATAAGAGTTATTTGATAAACAGATCCCAGGTAACCATGGCAAACAATGTTAAGTCTGATCCAGCTAAGGTTATATACAGAGTCCCCCAAGGATCCATTTTGGGCCATTATCATTTATTGCCTTTGTAAATGACCTAACCAAGACTTTGCAAGGAGATCACAATGCAGTGGCAAGATCACAATGTCTTCTGTATGCAGAAGATACTGTGTTATACAACTCAGGGACAGATATTATGGAAGTGATAAGACAACTGCAGCTGGACCTGGATAGGGTAGGGAAATGGTGCTCATGCCACAAACTAACGATAAACACCAAAAAAAACTAAATTCGTATTATTCGGTAGCACTAGAAAAATAAGAGAATTTCAAAATTTTAATCTTAACCTATACTTGAACCAGGATCCACTCCAGAAAGTCCACTCACATAATTACCTGGGTATAATACTAGACACTAATTTATCTTATAAAGCACATATCAACCAAATTGTGAAACAAGTATCCCATAAGTTGTATCTACTGGTAAAACTAAGGCCTTACCTGACAGACCATGCCTGCACTACTATTTATAAAACAATGATTTTGCCAATTATAAGTTACGGAGATATACTGAATGACTCATGTAGTGTAGTATTACGTATAATAACCAAAAGTAGACCAAGGACCAGTGTGAGTCTTCTCCATAGATCATTACAATTACCTTATCTACACAGTGTTAGGAGAAGTCATATATGCATACAAATGTTTAAACTCAGTGAGAATATATCAGTATTGCAACAAAAAACTTTGAACCCTCGTGCCCAAAATGCACTATTCAAGACTTATCAACCATATAATAACATGTACAAGAGGAGTCTGCAATTCCACGGAGCAACTCTATGGAATTCCCTTCAACCAGAAGCAAGAAACATAGACTCTTTACAGAATTTCAAAAAGGAACAAAAAGCTTACTTGGTTATGAACATTGACACTTAGGTACATTAACACAATACAATTCAACACAAGCTTGGATTGCATTGTTACCAAGATTGAGTAACAATAGATAGATCTCCACTTTACTGGTAAAATATATAGTATACATCTGGTAACATGTTTTGTGTCGGTAACATACGCTATAACTCTTCAATGTGGCTCTGCATATATACTTCACAGCTTGGATTGCATTGCAACCAACAAACTGTAACCTGTAAAGTGTAATTTATAACTTCACGACTAAATCGCCTGACGTAAACTTTGAGCATATTGTACAAACCTGTGATATGATCGACTACAATATCCTTTCACTTTGATAACACAGTTCAACATAATAGTTTATTTACGACACTTATTACTATTTTTCCTGAGGTAGGGAGGACCTGAAACTCTACATTTTTTTTATCTAACTATCACCATAAATTCTCATCAAACTCATCCGCACTGGTGTATTCTCCAGAAAAAAAGAAAATTGATCATTGTATGGAGCAAGTTAATATGTTACGTAACACTTATGCATTATGGGACAAGACGGAAGATTGGCCCAGCCGAGTCTGGAAAAATCGAGATTGTATTTTTGACCCAAATAAACGAGATAAAAAAAAACAAAAAAACAATAAATAACCATTGGTTTTTAACAACATGTGCGTAATATGAACTATCAAGATATCCTTGTAATCATCAAGGTTGCACACTTATACAACTCAACGCCCTATTGCCCTGAAATACTTTATTACAAGACTTTCTTACTAGGAATATAACTCAACTGTATGAATAATGATATTGATATTTGTTGTATATAAGTTGCATGATGACCATGCCCATAAAAAATATGAAAATGTAAACAATGTTGAGAAAACCTATTGATTTCCACCATATTTAAAGTTGTCTATCAGTGTTCCCATTGTAAAACTATACAATTATTTATCAATTATCACTATATAGGCATTATACATAATCACTGAACAAATTATAAAGATCCAATTTGAATCAACTGAGATAAATGACATTTTAGCAAAGATATGAAAATGAGGCCTTGAGGCATCATTTGCACTAGCTACGGGAGTGAATTGAGGCATCATTGGTAAGGAAAGGGTACACAATGTTCCGTACCACTAGATAACCATATTGTTTGGATTGATTCCCAAATTGAGGAAGAACATGAGTGAAAAAGATATGCTGTGGAAACAAATATTGGTTTGGAAATCTAGTCTTAAAAGGCTAGTTTATGACAGAAAACTTTGGATTATACATGTATAGTTCATAAAAAATGCCCTCATGAAACAGGAAAGTACTTCGCAGATCAGGGCTTCATACCTGTCTAAATGATACCTTAAGATGTATATTTACTAGAAGGCATACAAGTTTCTTAATTTATCATTCAGACAATGGAATATAGGAGATCAAGACAGCTGAAAGATTACATTTCTGGGAATCCAACATAACATAATATGAAAAAGACTGGTGCTCCAGAGACAAACAAGGTGTCAAATAAGTGCCTACATATTTTGCATAGAGATTGTCTTTTAGATAAGATGATTGTTTTGATAGGGACGCATAGGTCGTTTGACTGTACTGTCAGTTCAAAGTCTTATAATGTACCTCTATATAGTTAGGGGGCCAGCCCCTGAAAAAGTGGCTTTTCATTCCATGGAAGTATAGCAGAAATTTTATTGTATCAAAGTAATGAGTCCAACGCTTTGACACCACGATAGTAGTGCGAGTAAAGTGCCTAACTACATTTGTTGGCATTAGTTTTATAGTTAATATTGACAGCAGATCTAACAAGAGCTAAAAGTGCATTTTAAAATAGAAAAATTGGCCTTTAAAGCCCAAATTAGCTGATGGATGTAAGATGGTGACACAGGCTGATAGCTCTATGGCATCCTAATAGCTTTGCGGAGGTATATAGTATATATAGAGTGACGGGAGAGGGCGCAGCGGACAACCCTCAGCGGTCACCCCCGCACCTCGCACCCCTAACCAGGGCAGACTGGACACTTCCCTGCAGGGGCCCGCGCACAGCACACGGTACCGACCGCTCTCCCCTCCACTAATGGACTGTTATCACACAATGAAGGGGAAGACGTCACACAGTTGAACACAGCCGTGGATTATGCTGCATATGGACAAATTACCTTATTTGGTTCATTGTGTCTTATAAGTCTAAGTAACCTCTTTATGCTTTGACCAAGGACTTATTCAACCTCGTTATTTTATCATTTGATTACATAATGTTTGTTTAGTATTAAAGAACATGTCATGCACGGATCAGGTTACATAACCTCATTAACTGATCATGTTAATTATCTTAAGCGCTTATCAGTATATTTAACCTCATTGTTTAACAATTATGAGTTGTTCATATAGGTAACAACTTGTGCAGCACGCTTTTAGTGTAATAAAACTTTTCCTCCAATGAAGTCATTCAAAAAAATACTTTTTAAGAAATGAAAATATATGTCTCAATTTCAGTGGCCTATGTTGGTCTTTTGTTTGAACATATATGTTGACCTTTGACCTCGCTGTGGCTTAATGGTGGATGATGGGAATTCTATCTTTAGGGTTTTTATAGGGTATGGGGTCAGGTATCTAAATATATCATTTAAGTTGAAATAGAGGCATATTAGAACAGGTTATAGAAACTATTGTTCTTATGGGAAATTGTGTGAATTTCTGGGTGGAAACATTCCATTTGGTGACCTTGACCTTGATCAAAATCAAGATGGTGACAAAAGCTGATGACTCTATGGTGTCTCAATATATTTGCCAAATATCTAAGAAATCAAATTAATACTCTTGGAGAAATGACAAAATATGTCTCAATTTCAAAACCCTCTGAAAGTTGATGACCTTTGACCTTTGACCTCAAATAGAAGGTCAAATGAACACATTTACAGAAAAATGCTTACCAAATCTGAAATGGCCAAAGTCTTGGGTTTCATTTGGTACAATAAAATTGCTGCTATACTTCCATGGAAAGAAACTCCTTAAATAACAGGATTTCAGGGAGCTGGCCCCCTGACTAGTTCATCAAGTCTTAAAGTTTATGGTTGTGAACAAGATAAATCCGCCCGAATAGTATCAATATTGAATATATAACCGCATGCATATAAAAACCTGTTTCGCTACCGATACTGATTGCTCAGGCCTCGTACAGACAAGTTTCGCAGGAGTCTTACCGTGTGTTTAGTAAGGTCTGCCGAAAGTAGCACCTCCTAGAATTTACAAGCCATGGGAATACTCCATAGTGAAAGAGTGTCCACTATAGTCCCAAAGCGTGCCTCTCCTTGGAAAGGTAACCCACGTCTGTGACTACATTGCCCGCCCACACCGATATCAAAGACGGCCCCATCAACAGACCTATTTAATTGCAGGAGCGTTCCCGCCAACCCCCGAGGGAGGAGTCGACTTCCCTCTCCCAGGTTCAAGGTCATTGTTTACCCTTCCGGTTCAGAGGTCAACCAAGGTCAACAGGGGTTATGGCAGTAGTGGGACGAGCAACTCGCCGGCGATGGTGGTGCTCTCTATTGACATCCTCCCGAATCAATCGATGCACTGCGGCGGGAATTGCGGGAACTAAAGAGCTCTGTTTGCGTGGTGGTGTCGGCGGTGGTTGGCCAGGGCTGGCGCTGCAGGAAAAGGGTGGAGTGGGGGAGGGAGAGGAGCGGGGATGATTGGGGCGCGCGCCGAGGCACTCGTGCGGCCGGAGTCGCGGGTGTAATTGATGTGCGTGACACGGACAGTGTGCAATCGTTTTGATGTTTCCGTTCGCCTTAGGAGGAACAGGAACAATCAACAGCACCCTAGGAGGAAGAGAGGGGGCCCCATGAAAGACTATTGACTCACCACTTACGCTGTACCTTTTTGTCCGGCACCGAGGAGTCAAGATCGAATATTGGTATGCTCTGTTGGGTTGACTGACTGCTGGGAAGGCGGCTATGGGTGTCTCTCTGTTTCTCTCTGCCTGGGAAGGCCAAGGTGCCATCTCTTTGATGTGTTCTGTGAATGGCTGTGACCTGAGTGTCTGGGAGCTGTTAAATAGCTTTTTGGAAAGTCAACTCCATGAGGGATTGCGGTTTATCTATTGATCCTCACACCTGATTACAATTTATGTTAAGAATGGAACTGTTGGGGAAACTTAGAAATTGCTGGATCATGTTTTCCTTATTTTCAATTTGAGTGTGAGCTTAAGGATGACACGCTTAAAGAACTCACAGAGTGTTCAAAGAAAAGGGAACCTAATTGTGATTGAAACTAAAGCCTGGGGGGAGTCTGAACAAGCAAGAAGGATTTAAGGCCTATTTCAGTAAGATTAAGGGCCACCTCCCACAGGGTAAGTTTCCCTATGAGGGTTGAAGCTTAATCCTGGTGCCCAGAGCAGATTATAAGTAACTGTCCTATTGGGAGTAGAACTCTAACAAGGCGAGCCCCTCACTCAATGGTCAATGCCATGCTTCTGCAGATGGCCCATAGATATGTACAATACCCCAACTCCCTGATCAATGCTATGCCCGCGGATCAGAGGAAGTTGGCACTGCTTACCCGATACTGAATACACAGAGACGATGTTAACTCCCCGCCCAGACCTGACAAAGCCCCTTTGCCCCGACCCCGCACGGCCCTGGGAAAATCTGCCATGATAAGATAGGCCCCGTGGGAGCGAGCTTACCAGCCAATCAAGACGGAGAGGGGATTTCTCCGTGGAGGCACTTCCATACCCCTTGCTGTTGAGCTTCTCATTGAGTCCCTTCCCTTGCTATCCTTTGCGCTATACATTTGCACTCCTATCTCCTTCTAGGCAGGTCTGCTATCTACCTTCTATCGCCTGGACCTGGACCTCTAACCTGGAGTTTATCAGGATGACTGGCAAATCCTGCCTGGTGCCGATGTCTGGTAAGCTGACATTTAGATAACCAGGGCACCTTCTTAACGTCACTGCTCTTCCTCTTCCCATTCTCTGGAGATATGGATGTTAATTACTGTTTCTTCTATAATACTATGTTGAACATTGTACTCCTTAGTTACACAGTACCTTCCCATTAAGTACCGGTCTCTCTTCCTGCTCTCTTCCTTTCTCTCTCTCTCTCTCTCTCTCTCTCTCTCTCTCTCTTTCTCGGGGTTCTCCCTCTTTCTATCTCCCCACCATAGATATTGCCTCATTCGTGTATGTTTCCCTTTCAATGAGTCGTGCTGTAAATTATTCCTATTCAATCTAATTACCAAGCAGACTGATTGGGGCATATCTCATCAAAGGATTTTACTCCTACATATTTTAGACATATATTTATATCACTTAACATTCTCTTAAGGGACACATTGCAACCATTGTAGGCACACTCTTCCCTACCTGTAACTTTACAGGATTTTATTTTATTGATAGTGTCTCTCAACCAGGGTCGAGTTTTCAGACACCTAAATTTTGAATATACAGTCATTACATATCCGGTTTGCACATATACATTTTTCAACAAACAGTAATGATTTAGAAGAAGAGAGTATAGAAAGTAAAGTAAGAAATAATGATGTTAGATAGTATTGTCCTTAAAATGTTCATATCCAATGACTTTTGCAGGATTAGAGGTTCATATTTCAATCATTTTTCAACTTTTTTAATCTTTCTGTGTTATCCTTTTCTCGAAACTTTCTTTGTCAGATATTCGTTGAAGATCACCATCTAGCTGGTTCCATCCCCTCGCTCCTCTTTGGTACGAGCTGTTGTATACCGATGTACATTTGGTAGTTCCTAGTTTTAATAAAAGATTTTTCTTGTGTCCGTGTTCTACGTGTTTTGGTAAACAATCCATTCTGTTTTATACCTGTTTTTGTATATTAGGCATAGCAATTGTGTTTTCCTTCTATTTTCCAGAGTTTGTATGTTACATAGGTTGCACATTGTCCTTTCTGATTTGTATCGAGAGGAGGATCGCTCCTACTTCATACATCCATAAAATTAGCCCCATCCCATATGTACCATGCAGACACCCATTTCTTTTTGCACTTAAGTCTTCTCTTCCTGGTATGGAGCAAGACACCCCCCTGGCCGGGACAGCAACGTCCTAAGGCCGTGACCTCATTTAGTCGGGGGCTTGCGGTCACTGACTATAGATGGCGCTCCGTGTTACCGGAAGTAGGTGACGTAGGGTCAAGGTCGCATCGTGACCTGAGTTCACCATCGTTGTCAGTAACAGGGGAAGGTGTCGCTTCGGGCGGCGAAAGGACATTTCGCCCACATGACTGGGTCCTTATGGATCTGGATTCTTAGATACAGTGAAGGCCTTTTACCATTGGCCGACAAACACGGTGTAGATTTTCTGTGTTCTCCTAATAGCCTATGTGTCAGCAGCGCCAAGGTCCGTCGGAGGTTCCTGACTGTATATCGATGATTGCCAATGGAAATGGGCTATTAGGAAAACACAAAAAATCTACAGCGTTTTTGTCGGCCAATGGAAACGGATCTTTTGGGTGTTAATTGGATACCTTGAGCAGTCAAGTTGAAACTGTGAACTGTGTTTTCCCCATTATGTAAAAGCAACTTAAACCATAATACCCCATTCCTGACAGTTGTTCTCCTTATCCGCATATTCGGAAATGATAATGGTATTACACGGACGCAAAAAATATCTTTGGATAATTTATATATAAATAGAAGATCTATCTCCTCTGCACTATGTGCTTGTCCGAGATTATATTACGTTTATCAAATTAACACGATATAGAAATAATAGAAATATACAAATGCATAGTAGCCTGTATCAGGGAATCAATGGTCACGTGACCTGCTAATGTAAGCAGCAGAGGAGTATACCTCCGCTGCGGCTGCAAGAAGCAGCACTAAGGTACAAGGAGTAAGATCTTGTTGAGCTAAGTAAACCTGCTCCCGCTGGAGTAGATTAACACAATTGACTTTACTTGCATTGTTCGTCATTCCTCCTCTCAGGTCATCGAGATGTGAGGTCACAGTGTCTTGGTGACCATGCCAATCAAGTAGGTCTACCTGAAACCCTGACATAACCTAGGAAACAACTAAGAACCTAAGATAATTAGTTAGCTACCTAAATGACTAATTAAGGGACAAATTATAAAGCCCCACTATGGTGCACCTCAATTATCACCATTGTATTCATTGATTTATGTAAAAATACATACAAATTGATTTGTAATCTTCTAACGTTTTATGCAGTTCATGGTAAAGATGCCTGATCAGTACACACTAGTGCGACTGGTATCTCGGATATTGCTAATTTTGATACTGATATGCCAGAAGTGGTGCACATGTTCTTGCCATTGTTCATTGCCCGGGCCGTTATGAGTGGGCAATTTGCCATGTAGAATTATCCGATTGTTTAATGAAGAAACAAAACAAAACACCACATGGCCTGAACAGGACAACGCAACGAAGGTGTGATGTCGTGTCCTAGGGGGTCACCAGAGATCGGACTGTCGAATGTCATGTCTGGTTTTCCTCATTCCCGATCCGCGAAACCTCAGAAGACTTTTTACATGCAAAAGTTACACATGACTTTGTGATAACATTCTACAGAACTGGATAAATTCACTGACATAAGAAATCTCTGTGGAGCTACTCGTTGCCTGCATCCAATGAGTGAGCAACTCACATAAAAATTGGGTCGTTTCATTGTAGCGAAACTTTACTATTATGAACTGGTGAATATAGAGAACCTCATTTTCTACGTGTATTTCTTATAAACCTCTTTATCCGCATGTAGACAGTCAACGACATCACATTCACAGTCAAATATATCCAATCAAGGATAAGCATTCCGATTGGTCAGAATAATTTTGACTATGTCAGTTACGTTATAGTTCAGACATTTCGAGCGTATAGAAATATGTGAAGTGGGAGGAATTCCCAGTACAGGCGATATAAATAAGGTTTATTGGCCTTGATAAAAATAACTCACAGGGAATATAGAGATCTTATGGGAATGTTTAACTTAATTGGCAAGGATATTTTTTGTATGCAACAATAGTACGTCTCGTTTTTCTAAGTTGATGCATGTCGGGTTTTGGTACTCTACCCATGATTTATTGTGCAGATTAAAAGAGCCTAATAAAACTATCCTGTCTGGGATGAAACTCTTGTGAGAAATGCCCGTGAATTATAACACTAAATCTTCTTTGCCTAATCCACAGGAATTCTGATATAGGGGGTCCTGTTGGCACTGATCAGAAATAGCCGGCTTGCCCTTTGCTCTGGGAGAGCCTTGATCCTTGGCCCTCGTTCCCCTGTCTAATACACGATGACGTTCTTAAAGAGGGTGGCGGCTGGCCAGGGCGGCCCACTTAACACGGGCCGACTTAGTACGCATCACGACACCTCTCTGACAGTTTTATTGCCTCGCACCACCACCCCAATCGATCCTAGATTCTCTAAACAAACCGTCAGGCCTGCCCACGGCCCCTCTTTGATTTTTCCATAATCTGGAGTTAGTGCCCTAAATCCCCTCCCTCGCCACCCTTCTCTCCCTCCTCTTCCAACTCCTCCGCTGCTATCGTACGCGCCATGATGGCGTGCCCATCGTGGCAACCCCCATTCCCTCCCGATTGAAAACAAAAACGAAAAAACCATGACGCGCTGCACAGCGGGCTGCTGACCCTGGTGGTGCCGTCTTGCGGTTAGCGGGCGAACTGGCCGCGGCTCATTAGGCGGTGTTATCCCCGTTGGGACGGCTCGTTTGGCAGTCCGGGCACGGCTCATCTATCATTGACAGCGTCCTCCTGCCCGGCTTGACGGGGCGGGTGGGGCCGGCCAAGAGGGCCGGGAGCTGGGCAGGGGGGTCGCCGGGCCGACGGATGGAGGCAGGCGGCAGGAATTGGACCGGCACTCGACGACGCCTCTAAGGGGACTCCCTCCACCCACAGCACGACCTTACCACCCCCGACCTTCTCAGCTCATCCCTCAGCAAGGTAGAACCAGACCGGGGTTTCGTAGTTGCAAATTGGACTGAAGTCATTGCCAATCTTCGACGGATTGTCCATATTGCCTGCATGTTTACCTATATTTACATCGTCTGCTGCTTGTCACGTTTCCTGCCGGAGGTTATGGCCTTAACCCGTTTAACCTACTCCCTCTCCTTCCCTGTCGCTATGAAATATGTGTTTTGGTGTCATGTAGATGCATTCTCGATGGCTACAGGTCATGGTGACATTAAATGCGACCAATGCATTTCGTTTTTTGTTTACGTTTTAATTGTGAGAAAGATTCGCGTGTACATGGATACAATGCAGTCTTACATCCGACCCGTTTTATGGTAGAAGGCAAGGACATATACCATTCTACTACAGTTTCAGTTACACTCATATTCTGTGAATCTCACTGAAGCAGTGTAAAGTCACAGTATTGTCTATATATATATAAGTGGAGACTAAAATGAAGGAACTGAATTGACTACACCAATACAGATGAACAGCCTTCTTAACCTGGCGATGGTTTCTGTCTAATGAATTTCCAGGTGACACTATTTTCTTCTAGGAATCAGGTCTGCAAATTGTTTCCTATAAAAAGGATGGAAATTTGGGTTTATCAATCTTAACCCCAGCACGTAGACGCTCGGAGGTTTTGTCTACTAATGTTTTCATATAAATACGCCCGTATTGGTCGCCCGCGTAGACAGCATAGAGGACATATCTGACGTGTATTTACGCGCATCTGATAGCTGCATTAGACGTTCGGCGTAGGTAATATCTACATTATAGCGTTCTACGTAGAGAGAGGTACAGAAAAAAAAAGTAAGTTTACCTACAGTCCCCTATACACACCTTATCAGCTACAGTTGACACCAACACTGATCTTGCCCGACCTTATCTACGCCCAGAAGTAAAATATCCAACATAAGTTGGTCACATATTGACGATTTAATAGTGAGTAGTATATAAAAACGGTTGTCTTATCCGGGGTTTCATTTATTTTCAAATCTGTTTGCGAATGAAATTTCATTGTTTGGTTTCATAATGATATCACATGTACATACATCACTGCAGTTGGTTTTGTAGTAGGCAAGGTAATTGATGTGATACTTGCATGTAGAATCTGTGAACGAATCCCTCTGAAACGGGTGGGAAATCATCGGCTGGTACACAACCTTGACATATTGAATGATGAGACTTGTGGCTTCGAAAACAAAATTTGATATTCACGAGGATAATAATCGTATTTAAAACCTACTGTACGACAGTAAGTAGCCGCATTCGAAATCGGATTATATTGGAGTTTCTTTAACTTAGAAATTACCATGTCCCAATGCTGGTTCTTAAGCTGCAGTCAGTTTAGATATGAAACCTAAGTCGTACGTGTACACATTCGGTCGTGGTATGTGACTGACGAGAACTGTAGCAATTTGAACGCTATTGTGAAGGTGTCATAGAATCATGCAAATCGAGGCTATGTGTTAAGGAGTACTTGAAATCTGACCTTTTCTCTGTCTGCTTCACTTTAAAATTCCCTCTTTTGTCTCGTTCTTGGTCCTTCTTAGTCAACCGGGGAAGTTTTACACCCAGAGATATTTGGGGGGTTCTGCCAGTTCTTCTAATCGGTCCTGTGGGTGGTAGATTAGCGCGCTGGGCTTGAAAATGAACCGGAAATAGAATAGATTGACGCAGGGCAAAGTGTGTGAGTCGCGTTGTAACGACTAACGCCCTCTGGGGACGGTTCTATAGGTCCCTTGGTGTATACTGAGTGCTTCCTGAAAATCACCAACTCCCCTGTGAACTCACTCGCCCCGAAAGAAATAACAACCCCGATCGAAAAACCCTCTATATCGTATTTGCACAGCGTGCGACCTATTTCCAGGCACCAACAGCGGGAAAATAAGGAACATGTTTTGCCACTCTAGGACTTAGGGTTTGGCCTTATCTTCGATTGGACAGCAACCATGGAGTAACTCGTAATCTAGGTGAACATGGCGGAGAATTGATTCCTCTATGCAGCGTCCGCACTGCTCTGGGAAAACACAAATTGGTGTTGCGAGAATTGTCGACCTGCTCCTCATAAATTTTCCGTGTGGGGGACCGCGGATGGAATCTGTAAGCACTTTGAGCATTATTAGACGTCTTAGAAGTACCTCATCGAAACTCGGTGAAAAGGACAGCATTCGTAACTAGCGAATACCTACGCCCACCTTTACTCTCCACAGATTTGTTATCGTTCGTTTGCAATGACCCCATTGTAAACCACGACCCATTGTATAAAACCTGTCAGATACCAAAACTGCGGTATACGGATTCAAATCTGCGGTAAACGGCCTCAAAACCATGGTATATGGGAAAAAATAGTCCCTCTGTGCTATAGAGCAAAGAGTCCCTATTGTTATACGCTTTGATATGGAAATTATTGGGTTTAATTTATTCGAAAAGATGCATAATAGATGCAACAAACAATGATTATGTTGACAAGCAGCTCTGTAAACAACTCGAGGTTGGCGTCGTAATACTTCGTTGGCGCTCGTGTATTATTACGCGTCAAACACATGTGGTTTACGACCGCCTGTCTACAAAACCATCGATTATTGTCTATACATATCATTATCTTTTCAATGTGTAAACGATGGATGATAAATACATACTTGCATGTAGTCCAACAAAGAACAACATATTCCGCATCTTTACACCTGCACTTTTTAATGTATGTTTCAATTTGAAATGATTATATCAATTTTACTGGAGTTGACCTTTCTTGGACAGCACTTAGAACGTAAGAAATATATGAAGCTACTCTTCTATGACATTTGCATTCTAATCAATATATCAACTCATTCCAATTAAAACGAGGTAAATTAAAAAAAAGAAAAAGAGCAAGCCTATTCTAAACTTCAAAAAACGATATATAATCAGATACAGAGACGAGAGAAATGTGATGGTTACATTGGTATAGTTAAGGTTTAATCTTGAGCAATTACCCACAACAGACAAATGTTTGTTAAAGACAAATGCTAGTAGTTGGTTGATTTCTAAATTCTATTGATTTTTGCAAATAACTCTGGACGATATAAGTTTCATATATATATATAAGCAAATAGAAAATGCAAAAATGGCATGCCACGGGGCTAACTTCTATGGACAGGCCATCTGAAGAATGTAAGTGCTTTCAATTATTGATATCTATGGGAAAATGAAATATTTTCACATTGTGGCTAAATGACACTGATCTTCTATTGCTTTCTTCAATAATTCTAGATTATGATAGTTGGGAATACATACAAATGGATAACACTCAACACACAAGGCACTGCAATACCTACCCGAATTTTCCTTTAAATGTTAGAACATGTTCAACACTAATGAAAGCTCAGAAAAATTATGAGTTTATAAAAGTTTTTTGTTAAGTGAAACGTGGGAAAACGTGGTTTCGAAGTTTAGATACTTGCCAGCTAAGAAACTATTCCGTTGAGAAAGATCTTCTAGGCCCAACTTATCACACTTCTTCCTGGACCTCTCATCATACTTTACCAACGCCTTCCCGGTATGGGTAGCCATACGATCGACCAAGTATGATATATGCTCAGAATAGCCTGAACTATCCAAAACTTGCTCATTTATACTGTGTAGAAGGCCCAGGCTCGCGCTTACCATTTGGTCATTAATAGGAACCTCCACACTCAGGGGTAGAAAGGACTCTAAAGTGAAAAACTTACGCTTACGCTTCACCCTTGTTGCACAGGATTGAGTCACCTCTGGTCATGAACTGTCCCATTGCATCTGCAGAGGACAAAACTACCTTTATCTGAAGGATAAACTGGCCTAAACCCACCTTTGGGCATAGGAGTAGAAAGTTCTGAATCCCGTTGGGACTGTCCGGTCGAATGGCCTGAGCGAAAAAAAAAGGCAGTGTCATTTCAAAAAATATCTTTCGGTCTACCTGAATCCTCCAGAGAAGATGTCACAAATGAATGATAATTATACCAAGTTCAAATTCACATTGTTGTGATGTGGTAACAGGTGCAGTCTGCACTTGAGTATCACTAGGGATTTCAATATAGTGTGGTATATCAGACCACTGAGCTATAAGTATTTCAAAATGCATAGTAATGCAGAGGATTTAGCTGATCTACAAGGCTCAATGTTCTGCTGACTTTCATTGGAAAGAAACCCATCGACCACTGTGTTATCAACCTCCTGATGACAGAAGGCTTTCCCATCAAAGTCATACAGGTCAAAAGGTGGTCAAAACACAGGTTTCAGGCCCCGGTGAGGATTGAAATTGCGACCCCTGGTTTACAAGACCAGTGCTCTAGCCACTGAGCTATAAGGCCACATATAAAAATGGGGATGTTGCAGACCGCAGTTTTGAATTCCTTGTGATTTTAGCATCATATAGTAAGCAATAGGAAGTTAAGCACAAAAGGGTTCACTTTGTAGAACATACTGCAATTAACAACTTCAAAAATTAGGGCTATAAAGTGCCTCCTGATATGACAGATAAAACCCCCCTCTGTCCCTAGTGTAGTAAACCAATATAACTTTGGAAGTTGAGAAGAATTCTCAGCGGAATAACATTGATACCAAAAAAATTTAAAAAAAACAACCAGAAAAGAATCAGGCCCCAGTGAGGATTGAACTCACGACCCCTGGTTTACAAGACCAGTGCTCTAGCCACTGAGCTATAGGGCCATCTGGAATACACCCAAATGAATGACAATTTTACCAAGTTCAAATTCACATTGTTGTGATATGGTAACAGGTGCAGTCTGCACTTGAGTATCACCAGGGATTTCGATTTAGTGTGGTATATCAGACCACTGAGCTATAAGTATTTCAAAATGCATAGTAAGGCAGAGGATTTAGCTGATCTACAAGGCTCAATGTTCTGCTGACTTTCATTGGAAAGAAACCCATCTACCACTGTGTTATCAACCTCCTGATGACAGAAGGCTTTCCCATCAAAGTCATACAGGTCAAAAGGTGGTCAAAACACAGGTTTCAGGCCCCAGTAAGGATTGAACTTGCGACCCCTGGTTTACAAGACCAGTGCTCTAGCAACTGAGCTATAGGGCCACATATATAGGGCAGACTGTAGTTTTGAATTCCTTGTGATTTTAACATCGTACAGTAGGCAATAGGAAGTTAAGCACAAAAGGGTTCACTTTGTAGAACATACTGCAATTAACAACTTCAAAAATTAGGGCTATAAAGTGCCTCCTGACATGATGGATCAAAACCCCTATGTCCATACTGTAGCAAACTGATATAGCTTTGGTAGTTGAGAAGGATTCTCGGCAGAATAACATTGATACAAAAAAAAAAAGACAAAAAAATCAACCAGAAAAGAATCAGGCCCCAGTGAGGATTGAACTCACGACCCCTGGTTTACAAGACCAGTGCTCTAGCCACTGAGCTATAGGGCCCTCCGTAATACACCCAAATGAATGACAATTTTACCAAGTTCAAATTCACATTGTTGTGATGTGGTAAAGGTGTAGTCTGCACTTGAGCATCACCAGGGATTTCTATATGTCATTATATAACTTATTATATATATATAAATTAATCAACCGCCTAACCTCAAAGGACTCGACAAGTCTAGTTCAAGTATATTATATGCACCAGCTGGTTGTTGGGTGCATGTATCTAGGTTACGGGGTCACCAAGGTCTCGCGTGAAGTGACGTTCTCCGTAACGGTTATTCCGCTGCCTCAAATCAACAACACAAGTCGTGTTTTAAGTCTGTCCGGTTTATATCGGTGATAATCGTTGAAGATGGGCCGCCCGAAGAAAAATAAGGCAGGAAAGAGATCTAAATCCTGTATGGAAGATTCCCAGAACGTTGACACCTCATTTGAGGATGTTTCTGGTGGTGTGAGAGCGGAATCGGAGGCTACAGTCACGGATACTTCACCTCACGATGAGGAGCGCAATGCTGAGACGGCCGAGACTACATCGGGACCCAGCCGTCCGTTGATGACCGAAGGATGTCAAGACAGAGGAGCTGCATCGTCTCGATTGGATTATACTTCGTCGAAAGTTGATGAACATTTGAATGGCCTTGAATCTTCACTCGCGACGATAATGCAGATGCTGTCAACGCCAAGCCGTGAGGGCCGGAAAAACAGTGTCAAGACCAGAAGGGCTTCCGATAGACACGCTCGCCGCTCGTCAAGTTCGCCTGACAGCTCAGTTAGTGTATCGAGATCAAGAAGCAAGTCTCGTCACAACAAACGGGGTAAATACGATCACTATCACTTTGTAGACAAAGATGAGAAAGTCACGTCTTTTGAGGGTCTAACACTTGTGAATTTGAAAATGTTGCGCGAATTGTATGACCAAGGGAGAGACTTGACAGGGCTAATAGACCATATGATACTTCTGGCAGAGAAAGCCAAGACAAAAGTGTTTCAATATGAAGCATTGATCAAATACGATATTTCTGTTAAATCTAGAGCGAGCAAGAAAGGTTTATCAGCAATTGAGACAATAGATCCAAGTGATATTATCAAATTCTTGTCATACGATCGAACTCTAAGCACAAAAAACGCAAAATCGGGCTCAGTTAAACGCAGTGTTACGGGTGTCAATATCTGTCACGCTTTCAACAAATCAGACTCGGGATGCACTTTCGTGGCCTGTAAATATCGCCACGCTTGTAATATTTGCAATTCAACTGGTCACGGGGCCCACAGCTGTACATCTAAACGGTCAGTACAGAATCAAAAATGATGCCAAATGTCAAATTGTTTTGATCAAGGGTTGGTCAATGATAGTAAAAACACTGAGGTTTTTGAAAGTTGCATTGACACTAGCACTAGGAATTTTTCTTCCTCGATTAATTGCGTTATTTCAAATGCAGATATTATGGTTGAAAATGTCAAAACAATTTGTGATCCTTATGGAAATGATGATATCGCTGTCCAAAGTATGGGTGAAACAAGTGATGTCTCCATTAATGTTGCTATTAGCACTATTGTGATTGATAACGAAACTAGTTTCGATTCTGGAAATGGTCTACATATTGAAAATGTTGAATTGTGTGATGATACTGAATTTGAAATTGCTGGTTATGGTCAAGATATTGAGGTTGTAAATACTGAGGTAAATGTGAACACTGAATTTTCTCCCCTTTACACTGTCAATAGTAAAGCTGGCAAAATTAAGATATACAATGGTTGCATCTTGGGTAAATGTGACTGCACATTTTTTATTGGGAAATCACCAGTCCAATTAAAACCATGTCGTAATGCTGCTGGTCTCTGTTTTGAGAATGCGGATACAATTTTGAGTGAATATGACAAAAAAATTATTTGGGATGGTTTGACTGTAGGATTTCAGATTGTAGATAATGACTACGCGTCTGACTACTCTTGCCCAAATTACAACTCCATTTTGGAGGATAGTGTACGTCAGGAGATGACAGAAATAATTGAGTCTGAGTTGATCAACAGTAAAGTTTCCATGGTTAACTCAAAACCAAAATGCATACACTCACTTGGTGTGGTTATTAAAAACAATGGGAAGTTACGCCCAATAACCGATTGTTCCCAGCCAGAGGGAATTAGTATAAATAATCACATGAGCACTACCTTTGAGAGCTTCAGCTATAATACGGTTTACTCAGCAGTTGATGATTTTGTCGGAGGCGAATATATGTGTGTAGTAGATATTCAGTCTGCTTACCGATCTGTCAATGTACGGGCAGACCAGACTAAACTCCAAGGATTTGTCTGGGATACAGGCGAGGGAGAAAAATACTTTGAAGACAAACATTGGTACATTCTCAGTTAAGTCTTGCAATTACATGGTGTAAAAAACAAAAAAAATAAATTGCTCCCTTACATATGGTACCCACATTTGCAGAAACTGCAACTCTTTTGTGGTCTTACTGTAAAAAAATTAGAACGTCAAGTCTTCTAGTTAGAATTTTATTGTAGTTTAGATAAGGTAACTATTATTTGTACTTTTTCACATTTTCATCCTCTGAGATCTGGAAATTGTTTAGTAGTACAGCTTATGAGAAAAAAGAGCCATTTTCTTCAGGATCTCTTTAGGGTCTGGGAACCCGCTATAACCATTAATTCCTATACCAGATAAATGTTTGGATTGTTCTATGCTAAACTAAAGTCAATGAAGATTAATTATACATATAACATTTTGGTAAGTTTCCATGGCAACAGAATAATTCTTTTTTTTAAACACAAAAAGATGGTATTTTGGGGATAACTTTGTTGCTTTTGCCTATTTTTCATTCATATTTGGCATGATTAAAGGTCCTTGTGAGGCACATCTATTTTAACTAAAATTATTGTAAAATGGAATGTTTCTGTGTTGCCATGGCAACCAAATATGTTTTTTTTTAAATAATCCCCCAGCCATATTTGCTTTAGTTTGAGAAACTCAGAAATAACATAAAGTAAATGTTGGTGTGTGATGGCATTGGTGGGTGATGTGGGTGGGTGGGTCTGGCTGTGGGTGTTGATGTTGGTGTTGTTGTTAATGGGTGTTGACCGGTGTTTGTATCTGTGGGTGTTGGTGTTGGTGTTGATGGGTTTTAATCTGGGTGTTGGTGTTAATTGACATCTGTATTGCTGGTTGCTGCTGTGGGTGTTAATGTGTGTGTTGGTGTTGATAAGTGTTGATCAGTTTTTATATTGGTGAATGTTGCTATTGGTGTTGCTGGGTGTTGGTGCAGGTGTTGATGGTCATTGGAATGGGTGCGTGTAGCTTTCCGTGTTCATGGGTATTGATGTGGGTGTTGGCATTGATGGTCATTGGTATTGGTCGGTTTTGCAGTGGGCGTTCACTAACACCTACAACAACACCTATTAACCCTTTCCCAGCTGACAATGCCTCAAGGCATTCCCGCGGCTACGGCCGGAGAATGCCTGGAGGCATTCCCGCGGCTACGGCCGGAGAATGCCTGGAGGCATTCCCGCGGCTACGGCCGGAGAATGCCTTGAGGCATTTTTTCTTTATTTGTTACTAATGTGTATATCTAATGAAGAAATACTTGATGGATTTTCGTAATTTTTTCCGTGGTGGTAGAAACTTGAATAATTATGACAATTTTATAATATTTTGGTCGAATGTCTCCTTGGAAACGTTGATATAGCGCTATAAATACCGTGCGTCGCGCCGTCAAGCCCAGTCTCATTTGCGTGACCGCGAGTGAGGCTTCTCAGCGCAACCATTCCTTGGTGTCAAAGACGATTTTTGCGCGAAAAATACAGAAAAAACGAAAGAATGGATAGCGACGGGTCGTGGGAGAGTGAAGAGGACGATGGAACGGATATGTCGCTCAGATTATCAACCTCAGAGAACGAATCCGACGAAGACGATTGCCCTGACAGCGCCCCAGCCCCCACCATCACAACCACTGTGGGTGGGCGTGTCTGGAACGAGTTCGACGAAGACGCTCCCTTCCCTCGCGAAAACCAGAAAAAAAATCTTCTAATCGCCCCAGGATTGTCGAATGCTGCCAAGACGAAGAACCCGACCAACATTCTGGATTTTTTTAAATTATTTTTCACGGTGGAGTTCATTGCAGGCCTGTGTGAGCGGACCAACAAATACGCAGCCATCCAAACGACGCTAGCGAAAGGAAAACCAAAGAAGATGCTCGCATGGATTCCAGTTACGATAGCAGAAATGACACGGTTCATCTCAATGACTTTCCTGATGGGATTAATTCGGAAGCCAGACTTGGATCACTATTGGTCAACGATTCCCGTATATTCTACCGCAGGAATTCGCAATATCATGACCAGAGCACGCTTCAAGGCGATACTAAGGTGAGCCTATGTTTTGTTTATATTTCAGCTGTCAGTGTCAAACGTCAACAAATCCAAAGCGAGGCCAGCGTCTTTTTCAGTGGGCGAAAGGATATTACTGCTAGTGATCGCTTTGCTTCATAGATTCACCTGAAATTCACTCTGTATTTAAATTATGTTATGTTCTGTCGCCTTATAAATTCTGAAAATATTCTGTGGACTTTCTCCGCAGTTATCTACACTTTGGTGGAGCTGCTACGAACGCCGCCCAGCAGCCTGGTGCTTCCGGTGGAGGTGACGGCCCAGCTCTCCCGCCCAGACGAGACCCGATGACGATGATTGATTTTTTCCTTTCCCATTTTAATTCCCTAGCGAAAGCTATTTATCACCCTAACAAGGAATTAAGTGTAGATGAGACGATTGTGAAGCACAAAGGCAGGACTCGTCACCGCCAATACATGCCCAACAAACCGTGTAAATGGGGCCTAAAGTGTTGGGTTTTGGCGGAGGCGATTTCTGGCTTTGTGCTTCAGATCAATCCCTTTTTTGGCCGTGATGATCGCCGTGGCAAAATGTCCACCGAAACCGTAGTAATAAACTTGTTAACAGGTGCTGAACTAACTCTGAAAGGACATCATGTATACTTCGACAATTTCTTTACCAGTGTCAAATTACTTGAACGTTTATTTCAGTTGAAGACATATGCTTGTGGTACTCTGCGGGCGAACCGTGTCGAGGTGCCTAAATGTTTGATGACAAAAAAACATCCAGGTCTGAAATCGAAGGGCGATTGTCTTTTTTCTAGGTGCTGTAATATTCTGTTGACGTTATGGCTTGATCGCAAAATCATTAGGATTCTTTCTACCATTCACTCTTCTGTTATGTCCACTGCAAAACGAACGATTCGCAATTCTGTTACTGGAAAATTCGAAAAAAAAGACATCGCCTGTCCGGAAGTCGTTCGTTCCTATTGTAAATACATGGGCGGTGTCGATTTGTGCGATCAGATGTGTGGGTACTATAATTTCGGGCGAAAGAGTCGCAAATGGCCCAAGAAGCTCTTTTTTTTCGTTCTAGAAGCTATGAAGCTAAATGCCCAGATACTCTACAACCTTTCGGCTCCCAAAAAGTTATCTTTCGTTGACTTCACACTGTCGTTAATTTGCCAGATGCTAGAGGAAGCAAACATAGATCTCAGTCTTCCCCAGTCTGTCCCCTCCACGGCCTCCAGCCGTTTAACGAGCCGTTGTTTTCCCGAAGATCTGGAGCGCAAAAGTTATTGCCGTGTCTGTTATCATCGACACAAAAATGGCCTAGAATCTTCGAGGAAACAATCTAAGTACGGCTGCAAGTCGTGTGGGGTTCATCTCTGTCTTTTTCCTTGCTTTAAAACCTTCCACACTGTCTCCAACTATGCTTCTGCTCAGTTAGAATCTTAATTTCCTAGATTTGTTATACTCTGTACACTTTGCTTCCTATATTTCACATTTAACCCACACATCAATTCTTATTTATTTCGATTTTCCGTACAAGTCATAACGTATTAATATATTCGTTCATAATCAAAATTGTCAAAATTAAATCAAAATTTCAAGAATAATTCAAAATTTCATCTACTTTCGGCACCTCGATGTGGTTCCCTCGCAGAGTTGTTGTTTTTTTCATTTCCCTGCATCATGTACTTTCAATATCATTTTCTCAGCTTGTACATATTGTACATATTGTGAATAATCAGAATATTTTGTAAATATGCAGTGTAGATGATCTGTATATATATATCGATTCAAACTTGTAAATAAATGTTCATATAGCATGGACTGCATGTCAATTTACAGCAAATCATTCATTATTCCTGATCTATGTACTTCATTTCGTATCTAATCAACGTTATCAATCTGAAACAAAGTTCATAAATTCGCTATGGACCAAGAAAACTCGCTAAACATAGTGTCCTACTCGTTCCATCGGCATATTAACAACAGAATTGTTCGACACTGATCTATGTATAGCAGCCTGAAACATTTCTGCCTATGTGATCTAGCATGTAATGCTATTCTACGATTCAACTGAGAAGTGTATGGACACGAACTATAATTGGATTTTGTATCTAATCTTCGTTATCAATCTGAAACAAAGTAATCCTGGGTGATCTATGAACCATCACGGTTCTCTACATGTATATTTTGTGAAAATATATCGACCAGAAGTGGTTAGATTGATTATTATATCGGTGATAAAGCCCCCAGGTCCGACCACGTCGAGTGCCAGACAGACACTGAATATATTTATATCTTGTTGAATCTGAAATAAAACATGCCTATCTGTGTATAGCCAACACTAATCTATGTATATCAACCTGAACCATTCCTATGTTATCTAGCACGTAATGCTATTCTATGATTCAACTGAGAAGTGTACGACCACGAACGATATTTGGATTTTGTATCTAATCTACGTTATCAATCTGAAACAAAGTAATCCTGAGCAATCTATGTATCATCAAGGTTCTCCACATGTACATTTTGTGAAAATATATCGACCAGAAGTGGTTAAATTGATTATTATATCGGAGAAAAAGCCTGTAGGTCCGACCACGTCGAGTGCCAGACAGACACTGAATATATTTATATCTTGTTGAATCTGAAATAAAACATGCCTATCTGTGTATAGCCAACACTAATCTATGTACATATTGTGAATACGATGACGACTGCTGCACCTGGAAATGTATCAAGCCTTGTCAACCTGTGTATATATATATATATTTAACAATATTGATGAATAATTGATCTGAAAGAAAATACAACACATTATTAAAATATATTTTAAATCTTACTTCACCTACCTTGTCTTCTTTTCTGCTTTTCAGAAGTATTCGTCTGTAGATATAGTCAATCATTGTCCAGCAATCGATTTAAAAGTTAACTCCTCCTGGAGATGTCAATGCTGAATAGGCACAAGTCGAATTTTCCGAATTCAATATATCAGCCTGGACATTAAATATATATGTAGATGATCCTTAGAGTGTGGGAGATAACCACATATAGCCTTGTAATGATCAAACTCCATTAGAATCCTTAGGCGAGTCCATAGTATAATGAATGGCGAAATAAGCCAATATAGTCACTGCTCGAATCGAATTTTCAAAAATCAATATCTAAGTCCCAACTTCTCCGAAATGGTCGAGATATATATCAAATGAAAGCTGAGAGTATCTAATTTATGAATATTGATGTCTCCAATCATATATTTCAAGTTAAATCATGAAAATAAATGATTTTCTAAATCATGTCTTGCCCAGCGCCTAACTCCCCTACCGCACCCATAGTAAAGGCTCAGCTTAGATGACCGTTTTCGTTAATTCAATTCTAAATCATCCGCGGGTTCAAAATGATTCATATTTCATATAAACAAACCTCAGACAGTGTAGTTTACCCTGATATAAGTCCCCGTTCATAGATTCAAGGTTAAAAGCCTCAAAGAAATCATTTTGAAACAGCTGTCTTAGAACCTAGCTATGGCGAAATAAGCCATTTTATTTACTGGGTACTTTTAATCTTCTAAATTCGATAACTGAATCCCACTATGTCCGAATTGCACATTATATATATCAGGAGAAAGCTAAGGACCCGTAGTCTACGAATATTAATGTCTCCAGTAATAGAATTCAAGTTAAATCCTCATAATAAATGAATTTCTGAATCATATCTCGACCAGCGCACCACTCCCCTACAAATCCTATAGTAAAACTTTTAATACATTAAATTCGATAACTATGTCCCAAATCGTCTGAAATACACAAATTATATATCAGAAGAAAGCTGAGAATCTGTAGTTTACGAATATTAATGTCTCCAGTAATAGAATCCAAGTTAAATCCTTATGATAAATGAATTTCTGAATCGTGTCTGGCCCGGATCCACACTCCCATACTGAACCTATAGTAAAGTATAGAAAGTGCGTATGGCGCATCTTAATACTTCGATTACTTGGTCTCGATTCGCCAAAAATGGACAATATTATATCATCATGAAGCTGAGAGTGTGTAGTTCACGTTAGAATATACGAAAATCCATTTATCTAAGATTCAAATCCCGAAATATATGATTTAGTTAGCCAAACCACAAAACTGCGTAATGCCGACTTTCTTTGTTTGATTATTAATTCTAACCTGATATAACCTGGACATTATTCAGATAGAAACAAACCTTACAGTATGTAGATTATCAATATACGTATGATTAATCATGAATCTAAAGTTTAAACCCGGTGCGAGCTGATTTCTAATGACAGCTCGACCACCCTAACTACACAGTATGGAAAATGGCGGATCAAGCTAGGCCAGAATTCAACGTGCGTAACTCGCATCGTAATATTCTAATATCTTGGTCTCTTCTCGTCTAAATATGATAAAATACATACTGGAACAAACCTTAGAGTCCATAGAATGTGAAAATATACTTCCCTGTGGTTAATTATATTGTTTAAACCCTATCTGAGCTGATTTTGTGATCATCGTATGAAATTCGACTGAACCAGCAAGCCGACTGCGTAATACCCAAGGTTAAATTTGAAATATTAAATCTGAACTGGTCAAACCTGGACAATATTTACATAGAAAGGTAGCTTAGAGTGTGTAGAATATCAATATATATATGATTAATCATGAATCTAAAGTTTAAACCCGGTGCGAGCTGATTTCTAATGACAGCTCGACCAGCCTAACTACACAGTATGAAAAATGGCGGATCAAGCTAGGCCAGAATTCAACGTGCGTAATGCGCATCTTAATTTATTAATATCTTGGTCTCTTCTCGTCTAAATCTGATAAAATACATACTGGAACAAACCTTGGAGTCTATAGAATAAGAAAATACACTTCCCTGTGGTTAATTATATTGTTTAAACCCTATCTGAGCTGATTTTCTTAACCTCGTCTAAGATTCGACTGAACCAGCAAGCCGACTGCGTAATACCCAAGGTTAAATTTGAAATATTAAATCTGAACTCGTCAAACCTGTACAATATTTACATAGAAAGGTAGCTTAGAGTGTGTAGAATAACAATATATATATGATTAATCATGAATCTAAAGTTTAAACCCGGTACGAGCTGATTTCTAATGACAGCTCGACCAGCCTAACTACACAGTATAAGCAATGGCGGATCAAGCTAGGCCAAAATTCAACGTGCGTAACTCGCATTGTAATATTTCAATATCTTGGTCTCTACTTGTCTGAATTTGCTAAAATACATACTGGAATAAACCTTGAAGTCTATAGAATGTGAAAATACACTTCCCTGTGGTTAATTCTAATGTTTAAACCCTATCTGAGCTGATTTTGTGATCATCGTATGAAATTCGACTGAACCAGCAAGCCGACTGCGTAATACCCAAGGCTAAATTTGAATTATTAAATCTAAAGACGTCAAACATGGACATTATTCAGATAGAAACAAACCTTACAGTATGTAGATTATGAATATACGTATCATTCATCATTTATCTAAAGTTTAAACCCGGTGCGAGCTGATTTCTAATGACAGCTCGACCAGCCTAACTACACAGTATGAAAAATGGCGGATCAAGCTAGGCCAGAATTCAACGTGCGTAATGCGCATCTTAATTTATTAATTTCTTGGTCTCTTCTCGTCTAAATCTGATAAAATACATACTGGAACAAACCTTGGAGTCTATAGAATAAGAAAATACACTTCCCTGTGGTTAATTATATTGTTCAAACCCTATCTGAGCTGATTTTGTGATCATCGTATGAAATTCGACTGAACCAGCAAGCCGACTGCGTAATACCCAAGTTTAAATTTGAAATATTAAATCTGAACTCGTCAAACCTGGACATTATTTACATAGAAAGGTAGCTTAGAGTGTGTAGAATAACAATATACGTATGATTAATGATGAATCTAAAGTTTAAACCCGGTGCGAGCTGATTTCTAATGACAGCTCGACCACCCAGACTACACAGTATGAGCAATGGCCGATCGAGCTAGGCCAGAATTCAACGTGCGTAACTCGCATCTTAATATTCTAATATCTTGGTCTCTTCTCGTCTAACTATGATAAAATACATACTGGAACAAACCTTGAAGTCTATAGAATGTGAAAATACACTTCCCTGTGGTTAATTATATTGTTTAAACCCTATCTGAGCTGATTTTGTGATCATCGTATGAAATTCGACTGAACCAGCAAGCCGACTGCGTAATACCCAAGTTTAAATTTGAAATATTAAATCTGAACTCGTCAAACCTGGACATTATTTACATAGAACAGTAGCTTAGAGTGTGTAGAATAACAATATACGTATGATTTATCATGAATCTAAAGTTTAAACCCGGTGCGAGCTGATTTCGTATTATAACTTGACAACCCTACTGTTCGAGCAGTGACACGGATTCCCATAGACTCAACCTTATAATCTAGACAGGACTCTATAGAGGCTTTGCCGATATTAGTTACAAAGCGCTAGGTTAATTCCACCGTGTCAAGTCTGACACCCTCGTATAGCTGATGATCAGATGAACATAATGCTGGTCTCAGTTTACACTGTTGACGCCATAGGAAGATATAAATGGCAATTCTGTGGGTTGTCGCATCGACTTGTAGCAGACAGCTTAGCAGACATGGCGCTGTCACTGGACTTGACACCTATACCACCAGGCTGAAAGATCCGAAGTTATCACCGTATTAACCACACTTTCGATGGTTTTTCCGCCATTATATTTATATCCTTTTGGAGGCACAAGCCTTATAATGAAGTTGCTGGGTTTCATTTCTGTTGTTAATCCGCTATTTGACGAGGGGAAATGATTTTACACAGCGTCCATTGCGTAGAGGAATCAGCTTAGCTATCCATATTGACACTGACACTCCCGCCCCCACCAATGGTTTTGCTATGGTGCGCGAGTTTAAACTTTCGATTTTGCTTAAATCACCTTAGGCATTGTTTTATTTCGTTATACTTTAGAATCGTGTAGGTAGGGATCATATTTGAATATGTATGGGGGTTTCATCAACTTTAACGACAATATATATTGATGCGAACAAATCTGCTACAGTAGTGTGTAAGGCCTTAGATAGGCGGACGCCATGGACGGTTAATTTTTACATAGGCGCGTATTTTAGGCCAACTTCAGTTCGAGATTACATATATTCAACCGTTAATTTTATTCACAAAATACATATACACACCAAGATACAGGTCTCCTGTTTACCGTAATGGTCATCTTTTATTAAAACATCATCAATTTACGGAGAAAATGGAGAAATTCTGCCACTACCACCCTCAAAACAAGAGACGCGCACCGTTCACGGCAAAAGTGGCCGGCCGTTGAAACGTCCACATTGAAACCTGCTGCTGCCGTAGTATAGGTGAACGTCGCTGGTGGCGCTGCCGTAGGATTGCCGCCCGGGTGAGGCGTGCGGCCGGCAAAGGGTTAACAACCATACCCATCAACACCCATGTCAACACCAATCAGCAGCAACACCCACAGCAACACCCACCGATACCAACACCCATCAACATGTACGGTATCAATGCCATCACTATGTCAACACCCATCAACAGCCACCACAACCAACAATACAAATCAATGCCAACACGCACATCAACACCAACAGCAACACTCTCTGATACAAATCCCCATCAACACTTATAAACACAAACACTTACATCAATACTCACAGCCACATCCACCCACACACTTCACTGACTAACACCTTCTTAGCAACTTATGATATTTTCATTGGGGAGGGGTGGGCAACTTATGTTTTGTTTGTTGTTTTTTTGTTGTTTTTATTTACTTTTTTGGGGGGGGGGGGGGGGCGGAAGGGGTGGGGGGTTATTTCCATGATTTTTCAAAGGTGAGGGACATGGCAAACTTGTATTTGCTATAGGCCTACCCGTGGTTGGGGGGGGGGCCTTTTTTTTTATTTCATATTTTTTCTTTGGGATCATCGGGCATTCCATAAGGGGCACATTTTTTTGGATGGGGCGGGGGGGGGGGGGGGTTGGCAAATACTGTCAGTACTTCCATGAATGGGGAAGATTCCTTACTTTATGTTAGTTTAGGGAGGGAGGGGGCTTTCTTATTTTACTATTCCCCAGTTGTGATTTCTATGGGATGGGGCAACTGTTTTTGTATTGTTTTCTTTTTTTTTGTGGGGAATACTTCCATAAATCAGCATCCCAACCTTTTTTTCTTTTACGCTAGTTCATATACCAAGGACTGTGCTCTGGGATTATATTTTCATTTTTTTGAATCACCATTTATTCTTTAAGGCGGGGGGGGGGGACTTTTTGACAATGTTCCCAGTTGTTTAAAGGACTCTACTTTAATAATTTACTGTACTTAGTATTTCAATGGAGGGTCACCATTTAAAAAAAAACTCTGTCAAGTACAATGTTCAAAATCTATGCAGAGTATCATGTATATATCAAGTCATGTTCTCATGTTCTTTTTTCATGCTGCCAAGATCTTTTTCCATTTTTTTTGTATATTTACTATATACTTGTATCATATGTTGGAAGTATGGGCCCATATAATGGTCAATTCTCACGAAACGTTAACATGAGGGTAAATTAGTGGTAAAAAATAAATGTCAAAATATACTCAAAAAAATTATATCTCAATAAACTATAGGTGTTGAACAATCCATGACAAAATTTGGGTACACTAATCTCAGAAACTCTGTCTTTGACAACTTGCTAAAGTTTGTTTAGCCCTGAACTGAAGCCTGTTATCATCCGAATGTAGTCTTAGCCTCTACCTTTAATGAAAAATAAAAATAGTTATATTCTATGTAAAGATTTATTTCATTTCCCACACAAAAATATACACATTAAGGCAAAATACAATAAGACACTAAGATATGTTTTGGTCCCTTCATATAGATGCATATACAATATTCAAAGGAAATACTGCATTCGGACGATAACAAAAACGTTATCGTCCAAATGCAGCACTTCTTTTAATGGAAAATCATTCCCATTTATGAACAATAAGTAATTATAAGCAGGATATTTATGCCTAATGTCCTGCTAATTTCAAAAAGATAATTTCATACATAGGAAACATATTTAAATCATCGTTCTGCTGTTATGCATTCGGACGATAACCGCATTCGGATGATAACATTTATATTTGTTGTATATGCCCCTTTTTACCGTAGGACTGCGTGGTGTAGTGGGTAAGACGTTCGGCCCTCAGTTTTATGACGTGGGTTCGGATCCCTGCTATGGTGGTTGCACATTTTATTCCTTTTTTTTATTTAACCATTCAAGACTTATAATTTCAGTTTACACTTTCATATTACATATCTACTTACTTTAATATCTTAAATATCTATATATAATACACATTGATAATGTGTATCATGATACAAGTGACATTGTTTTTAATACATTGGGAGGGCGATGGTCTCACACTCGCGGAATAATGCATAACGGAAAACGGCAAATAAGCCTATGTTGCCTATAGATAATCAAAGATTAAACTTCAGGACTGTTTTGCAGATGTCATTAGCTACTTCCTAGCATTTAGAGCGAGTTTCTAAGTTAATTATTGACCAAGTTATGACATAAAACATGCAGAGTTTCTGAATAAATTCTCCAGCTTTCCGCGGGCGAATGTGGCGCCACCTAGTGTATTATAGTTGTAATTAGTTTCTTGGAGGTGTTAAAAGTCTCGGAGGTGTAAATCTCGGAGGTGTAATTTTGTCTTTGCATCTTTCTAGACATTTGAAAATGTTAAGTAGAGTAAAAGTTTAAATGTGATTATAATGCATTTTGATAGATCTTTCTAATGGTGTGTTTTTATTTTTGAGAATTTAACCATATATTTTATTTTGAGGCCATCTCGGAGGTTAGTTCTTAAATAATCTCAAAAAAATTGAAATTTCAATCGCTCATCATTGAAAACACAGTATATCTGGAACCTTCAATTCAAAAGTTTCAGATACAGATTTTTTAGTGCTTTAATTTCATGTATAATAAAGGCTACTTCATTAAGTTAATAAATGTGTATCCAGCCTTATATGGCAATATCTCGGAGGTTAGTGAAGACTGTGGACATTTACATGTAGACTCAAAATTATATTTTCCATTAAATGATAATGTAAAAAAATATGCCTAGATCAAAAAAGGATGTTATTTTAGGTTTAGCATATGGCTGTGTATCCCTCTGATAGATATTTATCAAAATATCAGCCATTGAACGTGAAAAATGTGATAAAAGACATGTAATTTTCCAGGGGTATGCAATCTTCTGTGCATGAAAAAAAAAGTAACATGTCATGAACAGGGACATATGATGTGTGAAAAAAATGTCCAAAATGCCAGGAATCATATACAACTGATAATGTTTGAAAGAAAATATTTTCAAAATAATAATTACAAATCTAGTACCAAAGACACGGTTTGCCTCTATTTGCAAGACTTAACAGAGAATACACCCATTTATGTTTTGGGGTCAGGTGTGCCCCGAACATCTTTACTAGACTGTCAAATTATGTGGTTGACTTAGCACACCAGAAGGGCTTGGATAGAATAACAAATTACTTGGATGATTTTTTAGTGGTTGGAAACACTGAGATGGATTGTTTACAAAAAAGGGATACTTTAATCTCAATTCTTGAACATGTGGGTTTTGTAGTAGCTGAATCTAAAGTTACCTATCCGGCTCAGAGTACTGTTTTCCTGGGTATTTGCATCAATACAGTTGTAATGTCCCTCTCTTTGCCCATGGAAAAAATTGAAAAATTATCTGGGGTTATTAGCAATATTCTTCAAGCAAACAAAATGAACAAGAAACAGCTAGAGAAACTAGGGGGTCTAGTATCATTCTGAGCCCAAGTGGTACGAGGTGGCAGAACGTTCAGTAGACGTATTTTCGACACGGCAGCCACTATCTCTAGGCACAAAACTATCCCTCTAAACGATGAGATTATAGCAGATCTGCACTGGGGAGAGATTTCTGTATGACTTTTAATGGCAGGAAAATAATCCAAAAGTCATGTCATTTTTGTCCTATAGAAACTGATGCTTCCAGCCTGGGTTTTGGAGGTTGGGCTGGCCTTGATTACTTTTACGGCACGTGGAACTCTGTAAAATGCGATAGTTTTGATGATCATCACTTTGTCGAGTCACCTCAGATGGATAGCTATGAGGCTAACATCAACCTTTATGAATTATGGCCTGTGCTTGTGGGTGTAAAACGTTGGTCAAGTAATTATAGGAATTCAAAAATTAATATCATTACAGACAACATGCAGGTCTTAGCTATGGTGAACACTGGAAGAAGCAGAAACAAGTGCTGTATGTCCTGGCTAAGGGACTTATTCTGGACATGCTTTGTTTTTAACATTAGCTTACATGCCACTTACATCCGTTCCGAGGATAATGTTCTAGCGGACTGTCTATCTAGGGTACAATACAAGAGTTTTCCCGAGAAATGTGTCAAAATTTTACTTGATGGTAACATGTGCTGCTCATCTTACAGACTTCGAATTGGAGAGGCTGAGGGTAAAACAGGATAAAATACTGGATTCATGTCTATCGTTCAACACTAAAAAGGTCAGGACAAAGCAGCTTGAATGTTATTTAAATTTTACAAGTCTTAGGTCATGGCGCCCTTTTCCTACCACTTCTGATTATTTGTCAGTATACTGCACTTACTTGACAAGTTTTCTAAAACCATCGTCCATACGGAACTACCTGTCAGCGGTTAACTATTATAACAAATTGTATGGTTATCAGGATATGTCAACTGACTTCAAGTTAAAGATGACTTTGAAGTGTATTGAAAGGCTATTCCATGTAGACTCCACTACACGTTATCCTATCTCTGTTAATGACATGAAATTGTTATTCTCCAAGTTGGATATGGAATCAGAATCAGACAATGTTTTCTGGTTGTCCCTACTCCTGTGCTTCAGAGGACAAGGCAATCCCATTATACTTTCTCTTCCCACACTATTAAGAGGAAGGATATCTGTGTTTACAGTGACACACATACTTCAATTTCAGAAACCAGTTTCAGATGATTATCTACTCAGATTCAGGAGTGGAAACACACTCCTACCTCTGACCTATCAGAGAATAAATAATAGGTTAAAAAACCTGGCTAGTGATATAGGTTTTGGTGATGGCTCAGTTACATGTCACTCTCTTAGACATGGTGGAGCAACTTTTCTAAAGGACCTGGGTCTGCCTACATTAGACATTAAGGTCAGAGGTAATTGGGTGTCTGGTGTGGTAAACACTTATCTACACCAGACTTCTGCCACTGTAAAGTATTCTGATCGGTTGGCAGCGAATCACTTGAAATTATTGAATTGATCTCTCAATTGTGGCTGGCGGGTTTTTGCCCATGTTTATATATATTTACCGCCATCCCTGTTTCGTGTTCAATCCATTCACCTATTTAGTATAGGTTAATATTATTTATGTCATTATATAACTTATTATATATATATAAATTAATTAACCGCCTAACCTCGAAGGACTCAACAAGTCTAGTTCAAGTATATTATACGCACCGGCTGGTTGTCGGGTGCGTGTATCTAGGTTACGGGGTCACCAAGGTCTCGGATGATCTGACGTTCTCCGCAACGGTTATTCCGCTGCCTCAAATCAACAACGCAAGTCGTGTTTTAAGTCTTACCTTTAGGCTTAGCCTATTCTATGTATCGATCTAGATGTTCAGGTTTATTGTAAATGTGTTAATAAACCCATGTTTATATATATTTACCGCCATCCCTGTTTCGTGTTCAATCCATTCACCTATTTAATATAGGTTAATATTATTTATAGTGTGGTATATCAGACCACTGAGCTATAAGTATTTCAAAATGCATAGTAAGGCAGAAGATTTAGCTGATCTACAAGGCTTAACCCTTTAGGCGCAGCATGATGCCTGGAGGCATTCCCGTGCGAACCGCAGCATGATGCCTCCAGGCATTCCCGTGCGAACCGCAGCATGATGCCTCCAGGCATTCCCGTGCGAACCGCAGCATGATGCCTTGAGGCATCATAGAGTTGTTATTTTTATAAAGTCATTTTTTCAGTAGATTTAAGCACAGAAGGGTTAAGAAAAGCTCCATATATAAATAAAACAGTTTAAAATCAATGTATTTGTGTGTTTCGAGTCTATTTCGGGACATGGAGATGGTTATTTGCGAGTAGAACACGGAGAAAAATAAAGCAATGCACTGATCGAGTCGCGCATATGGACGAGTGTAGCGCCTGTCAGAGCATTTCCCAATAGATGAAACGACGAACGAGTTCATATATATTAAAAAGCGTACGATTTGGTTGTCTTGCTCACACTAGTACAGAATATACATATACTATCTAATTTGCGAGTTTTTAGGCAGTCTTACCCTTTCGTTTTTACTATTTTGCGAATTCTCCGCCGATGTTTACATTTTATTCGACACCAAGAGCAAACGCAGCAGTGGAGAGTTATACTTCCGGTCGCCCTAGTTTTACGTTCCCGCCCCAACCACAACAAAGCTGAGACCAAGGAAAGCACCAAAGCTCGTATATTATTATAAATCGAGACCAATAAATCATTGAAACCTGTATATTATTAAAAATATCACAATATATTGTGAATCTGGTCATCAGAAAAACAAAATAAAACATAAGTGTATCTTGTTGTATCAGTCACCGCACTTACAGCAGAAGTGTATGGACATTTTTTTTTTTTTCTTTTTTCCCCCCGACAATCCGCACACTGTCATATCTTACGCGATTTAACTCGGAAAGTGTTAGGATACCTCCAATACGTAAATAAAACATTATAATTTCGATAAATATGTGTTTTTGGGGTTCATATATTGCCATGGCGACGTTGATATGCGACTATAAAAGTCGCAAAAACTTTCGATGATGCGTAGAGCGCGTCGCACTTTCACAGAGTGAGCCTCTACACCACCTGCTTAGCGAAACACAACGAAATTCGCTAACATGGCCTGCAATGATCCTTTTGAAGACGTCTACGATGACGAATGGGAGCTACTTTTGGATTCCTCTTCGGAGGAGGATTACGAGAGTGCGGACGAGGAACAAGAAAACTCGCTCCAGGACGCATCGACTGCCACGATAGCGACTACTCCAGGAGGGCGACGATGGGTAATTTACCCCGAAAACATCGGACGGTGGGAAACGCTGAAACCCACTGAAAGCACACCTGGAGTAACAGCAGCCGTCGACACGGCAGAAACGAAGACATCGTTAGACTTTCTGCGAGTTTTCCTTTCGCTAAGTTTTATAACGAGTTTGGTGGACAGGACCAACAGATACGCAGAGGCGAACAAGGGTGGGCGTGGCTTGCCGAAGAAAATGACAGCCTGGACTCCTGTGGGAATCAACGAGATGTTGCGGTTTATCGGCCTCACATATTTGATGGGAATACTGAAGAAACCAGATGTGGAGCACTATTGGACAACGATAGTCGAATACGCCACCCCTGGCTTGAAGTCACTGATGTCCAGAACTCGCTTTCTCTCTATTCTACGGTAAGTTTAATTCGCTAATGTTGACAGTATCATTGTTTATATTTCAGCCCAGACTCAGAGCTGCGCAAGCGCAGTGAAACGATTTCCAGATACTGTAGCGGCGAATCGATTTTCATATATTTATATCGCAAATATAGCCCTGTCTTCCTCACATTAGTTCAGAATATACATGTATTATGTATTCCTAGAGTCTTAGACCATTCTTCCCCTTGTATTTTAAAGATTCCTGCATTTCTCAAACCCTGACGTTACGACTGGAGCAGACGCTGGTCCTCAGAGCGCCGCATCCGGTCCCGCGACAACATCCGGTCCATCGACGTCCCGCCCCAGATCTCCACACATGATGACTGACTTTTTATTTCAGCATTTCAATTCTGTTTGTAATTCCGTTTATGTCCCCCGTCGTGAGGTTGCGATTGACGAAACAATCGTGAAGCACAAAGGCCGTACCCGTCATCGCCAGTACATGCCTAACAAACCGTGCAAATGGGGTCTCAAGTGCTGGGTGCTGGCGGAGTCGGCTACGGGCTTTGTGCTTCAGGTGATTCCTTTCTTTGGCCGTGACGACCGTAAGGGAAGTAACTCGACAGAAAATATAATTATGAGGCTGTTACGGGGTGCTAAACTATTAAACAAAGGCTACCATGTTTTCTTCGATAATTTCTACACTGGTGTACAGGTTCTCGAACGGCTCCACTCACTTCAAACCTACGCTTGTGGTACTCTCCGAATGAATCGCACGGAGGTGCCTAAGTCCTACATGGCGAGGAAACATCCCGAGTTGACACAGCGGGGCGACTCGATTTTCGCTAAGGCTGGGTGCTTGTTATTGACTTGCTGGCTAGATCGTAAAATAATTCGTATTCTCTCCACCATTCACGGCTCCACTATGTCCACATGTATTCGAACACTACGGGGTACTGACGGCAAATTCGCTAAGAAAGAAATCCCTTGTCCAGACACTATAAAATCGTATAGTCAGTACATGGGCGGGGTAGACTTAGCTGATCAAATGGCTTCGTATTATTCTTTCGGGAGGAAAAGTAGGAAATGGACCAAGAAATTCTTCTTTTTCGTGATGGAGATCATGAAATTGAACTCCCAGATAATGTACAACTCACTTTCGGACAAGAAAATCAGTTTAGTCGACTTCTCTCTCTGTCTGGTCCAGCAGATTATGACTGCAACTAACGAGGAAGTCGCTAGACCCCTTTCGGATTCTGCAAATCGATTAACGAGTAGATGTTTTCCTGACGATTTAGAGCGTAAAAGTTTTTGCCGGGTTTGCTATTATCGTAACAAGAACGGATTTGGACCTAGGAAGCAAACTCGCTACGGTTGTAAAACCTGTGGCACTCACCTCTGTCTTCCACATTGTTTTCGGATTTATCACACAAAATCAAATTTCGAAATTTCTGACAGTGCCACAGAAGAATAGGAAGTTAAATTGATCAGCCATCTCACCCCCCCCCCACCCTTTTAGGCTCCAAATTAAAGTAAAAATGTCAATAGCACACTTCCCACGATATCCAAATTTCTCATATTATCGGTGAATTATACCTTGTTAAATATTAAAATGCCTGTGGCGTTTGCTACTTATAATTTTCTATCGCAAAAAAACCCTTGTCAACTCAATTTTCGAACCTGAAATTCTAAATTATATGTATACCCCATGTAACTTTTCGATCGGATGTCTTGTTGATAACCTATACACCAGTGTATTTTTTTTTATTGGTTTATTTTTGTATCTAAACTAATCTAATATCGACCAGAAGTGGTTAAATTGATTATTATATCGGAGAAAAAGCCTGTAAGTCCGACCACGTCGAGTGCCAGACAGACACTGATAAATTTATATCACCCTGAACCATTCCTATGTGATCTAGCACGTAATGCTATTCTATGATTCAACTGTGAAGTCTATGGACACAAACGATATGGTTTTGTATCTAATCTACGATATCAGCCTGAAACAAAGTAATCCTGGACGATCTATGTATCATCAAGGTTCTCCACATGTACATTTTGTGAAAATATATTGACCAGAAGTGGTCAAATTGATTATTATATCGGCGATAAAGCCCCCAGGTCCGACCACGTCGAGTGCCAGACAGACACTGAATATATTTATATCTTGTTGAATCTGAAATGAAACATGCCTATCTGTGTATAGCCAACACTAATCTATGTATATCAACCTGAAACATCCCTGCCTATGTGATCTAGCACGTAATGCTATTCTACGATTCAACTGAGAAGTGTATGGACACGAACTATAATTGGATTTTGTATCTAATCCACGTTATCAATCTGAAACAAAGTAAACCTTAACGATCTATGTATCATCAAGATTCTCTACATGTATATTTTGTGAAAATATATTGATCAGAAATGGTCAAATTGATTATTAGATCGGAGACAAAGCCCCCAGGTCCGACCACGTCGAGTGCCAGCTAGACACTGAATCTATGAATACCTTGTCGACTATTTCAATCTGAAACAAAAATCATTCCTGCCTGTGTAATATATATATATAGCGTTGATTCAGTCTCAGATCAACCTCAGAACTGTAGAAATTGATCATATACCTTGTTGAATCTGAAATAAAACATGCCTATCTGTGTATAGCCAACACTAATCTATGTACATATTGTGAATACGATGACGACTGCTGCACCTGGAAATGTATCAAGCCTTGTCAACCTGTGTATATATATATATATTTAACAATATTGATGAATAATTGATCTGAAAGAAAATACAACACATTATTAAAATATATTCTAAATCTTACTTCACCTACCTTGTCTTCTTTTCTGCTTTTCAGAAGTATTCATCTGTAGATATAGTCAATCATTGTCCAGCAATCGATTTAAAAGTTAACTCCTCCTGGAGATGTCAATGCTGAATAGGCACAAGTCGAATTTTCCAAATTCAATATATCAGCCTGGACATTAAATCTATATGTAGATGATCCTTAGAGTGTGGGAGATAACCACATATAGCCTTGTAATGATCAAACTCCATTAGAATCCTTAGGCGAGTCCATAGTATAATCAATGGCGAAATAAGCCAATATAGTCACTGCTCGAATCTAATTTTCAAAATTCAATATCTAAGTCCCAACTTGTCCAAAATGGTCGAGATATATATCAAATGAAAGGCCAGAATCTCTAATTTACGAATATTAATGTCTCCAGTCATATATTTGAAGTTAAATCCTCATAGTAAATGATTTTCTAAATAGTGTCTTGCCCAGCGCCTAACTCCCCTACCGCTCCCATAGTAAAGGCTCAGCTTAGATGACCATTACTTTTAATTCAATTCTAAATCATCCGCTGGTTCAAAATGATTTATATTTCATATAAACAAACCTCAGACATTGTAGTTTACCCTGATATAAGTCCCCGTTCATAGATTCAAGGTTAAAAGCCTCAAAGAAATCATTTTGAAAGAGATGTCTTAGAACCCAGCTATGGCGAAATAAGCCAATTTATTGACAGAGTACTTTTAATTTTCTAAATTTGATAACTAATTCCCACCTTGTCCGAAATACACAAATTATATATCAGAAGAAAGCTAAGAACCCGTAGTTTATGGATATTAATGTCTCCATTGATATATTTCAAGTTAAATCCTCGTAATAAAAGATTTTCTAAACCGTATCTCGACCAGCGCCTGAATCCCATACCAATCCTATAGTAAAGCTTTTAATCTTCTAAATTCGATAACTAAATCCCACATTGTCCGAAATACACAAAGTATATATCAGGAGAAAGCTGAGAATCTGTAGTTTACGAATATTAATGTCTCCAGTAATAGAATCCAAGTTAAATCCTTATAATAAATGAATTTCTGAATCGTGTCTGGCCCAGATCCACACTCCCATACTGTACCTATAGTAAAGCATAGAGAGTGCGTATGGCGCACCTTAATATTTCGATTACTTGGTCTCGAATCGACCAAAATGGACAATATTATATCATCATGAAGCTGAGAGTGTGTAGTTCACGTTAGAATATACGAAAAATCATTTATCTAAGATTTAAACCCCGAAAGAGATGATTTAGTTAGCTGAAACCCAAAAATACGTAATGCTGACTTTCTTTTTTCGATTATTAATTCTAACCTGATCTAACCTGTACAATATTTACATAGAAAGGTAGCTTAGAGTGTGTAGAATAACAATATATATATGATTAATCATGAATCTAAAGTTTAAACCCGGTACGAGCTGATTTCTAATGACAGCTCGACCACCCTAACTACACAGTATGAACAATGGCCGATCGAGCTAGGCCAGAATTCAACGTGCGTAACTCGCATCGTAATATTTCAATATCTTGGTCTCTTCTAGTCTAAATATGATAAATTACATACTGGAACAAACCTTGAAGTCTATAGAATGTGAAAATACACTTCCCTGTGGTTAATTCTAAAGTTTAAACCCTATCTGAGCTGATTTTGTAAACCTCGTCTAAGTTTCGACTGAACCAGCAAGCCGAGTGCGTAATACCCAATGTTAAATTTGAATTATTAAATCTAAAGACGTCAAAGCTGGACATTATTCAGATAGAAACAAACCTTACAGTATGTAGATTATCAATATACGTATCATTCATCATTAATCTAAAGTTTAAACCCGGTGCGAGCTGATTTATAATGACAGCTCAACCACCCTAACTACACAGTATGGAAAATGGTGGATCAAGCTAGGCCAGAATTCAACGTGCGTAACTCGCATCTTAATTTACTAATATCTTGGTCTCTTCTCGTCTAAATCTGATAAAATACATACTGGAACAAACCTTGGAGTCTATAGAATGTGAAAATACACTTCCCTGTGGTTAATAATATTGTTTAAACCCTATCTGAGCTGATTTTCTTAATCTCGTCTAAGATTCGACTGAACCAGCAAGCCGACTGCGTAATACCCAAGGCTAAATTTGAATGATTAAATCTGAACTCATCAAACCTGTACAATATTTACATAGAAAGGTAGCTTAGAGTGTGTAGAATATCAATATATATATGATTAATGATGAATCTAAAGTTTAAACCCGGTATGAGCTGATCTCTAATGACAGCTCGACCACCTTAACTACACAGTATAAGCAATGGCGGATCAAGCTAGGCCAGAATTCAACGTGCGTAACTCGCATCGTAATATTCTAATATCTTGGTCTCTACTTGTCTGAATTTGCTAAAATACATACTGGAATAAACCTTGAAGTCTATAGAATAAGAAAATACACTTCCCTGTGGTTAATTCTAATGTTTAAACCCTATCTGAGCTGATTTTGTGATCATCGTATGAAATTCGACTGAACCAGCAAGCCGACTGCGTAATACCCAAGGCTAAATTTGAATTATTAAATCTAAACTCGTCAAACCTGGACATTATTTACATAGAAAGAAACCTTACAGTATGTAGATTATGAATATACGTATCATTCATCATTAATCTAAAGTTTAAACCCGGTGCGAGCTGATTTTGTATTATAACTTGACAACCCTACGTTTCTAGCAGTGACAAGGCTTCCCATAGATTCAACCTTATAATCTACACAGCACTCTATAGAGGCTTTGCCGATATTAGTTACAAAGCGTTATGTTAATTCCACCGTGTCAAGTCTGACACCTTCGTATAGCTGCTGATCAGATGAACATAATGCTGGTCTCAGTTTACACTGTTGACGCCATAGGAAGATATAAATGGCAATTCTGTGGGTTGTCGCATCGACTTGTAGCAGACAGCTTAGCAGACATGTCGCTGTCACTGGACTTGACACCTATACTCCCAGCCTCAGATCCGAAGTTATGACAGTATTAACCACACTTTCGATGGTTTTTCCGCCATAATATTTATATCCTTTTGTAGGCACAAGCCTTATAATGAACGTGCTGGGTTCCATTTCTGTTGTTAATCCGCTATTTGACGAGGAGAAATGATTTTACACAGCGTCCATTGCGTAGAGGAATCTGCTTAGCCATCCATGTTTACACTGACACTCCCGCCCCCGCCAACCGCTTTGCACTGTGTCAAGTTTGAATTTTCGATATTGCTTAGATCACCTTAGGAGTCGTTTTATTTCATAATACTTTAGAATCGTGTAGGTAGGGTTCATATTTGAATATCAATGTGGGTTTCATCGACTTTAACGATTAAATATATTGATGCGAAGAAATCTGCTATCGTAGTGTGTAAGGCCTTAGATAGGCGGACGCCATGGACGGTTATTTTTTACATAGGCGCGTATTTTAGGCCAACTTCAGTTCGAGATTACATATATTCAACCGTTAATTTTATTCACAAAATACATATACACACCAAGATACAGGTCTTGCCGTTATAGAAATGGTCATCTTTTATTCATAAATCATCAATTTACGGAGAAAATGGAGAAATTCTACCACTACCACCTTCCTCAGACCCCTAGCGGCAAAACATGCCTGCGGTAGAGCGGTGAATCTGGTAAAAGCCTGCTGCGGTAGTACACAGTATAACGATAGGGGGCGCTGCGATCGAGTGGCCAACCGGGTAACACCGTGCTGCGGGGAATGGGTTAATGTTTGTTGACTTTCATGGGAAAGAAACCCATCTACCACTTTGTTGTGAACCTACTGATGACAGAAGGCTTTCCCATCAAAGTCATACAGGTCAAAAGGTGGTCAAAACACAGGTTCTAGGCCCCAGTGAGGATTGAACTCGCTACCCTGGGTTTACAAGACCAGTGCTCTAGCCACTGAGCTATAGGGCCACATATATAAATGGGGATGTTGCAGACTGCAGTTTTGAATTCCTTGTGATTTTAGCATCATATAGTAAGCCATAGGAAGTTAAGCACAAAAGGGTTCACTTTGTAGAACATACTGCAATTAACAACTTCAAAAATTAGGGCTATAAAGTGCCTCCTGATATGACAGATAAAACCCCCTCTGTCCCTAGTGTAGTAAACCAATAAAACTTTAGAAGTTGAGAAGAATTCTCAGCGGAATAACATTGATACAAAAAAAAATATTTAAAAAAAAACAGAAAGTATAGTAAACCAATTTAACTTTGGTAGTGGAGAAGAATTCTCAGCGGAATAACATTGATTCCAAAAATATATAAAAAACAACCAGAAAAGAATCAGGCCCCAGTGAGAATTGAACTCACGACCCCTGGTTTACAAGACCAGTGCTCTAGCCACTGAGCTATAGGGCCATCTGAAATACACCCAAATGAATGACAATTTTACCAAGTTCAAATTCACATTGTTGTGATATGGTAACAGGTGCAGTCTGCACTTGAGCATCACCAGGGATTTCTATTTAGTGTGGTATATCAGACCACTGAGCTATAAGTATTTCAAAATACATAGTAAGGCAGAGGATTTAGCTGATCTACAAGGCTCAATGTTCTGCTGACTTTCATTGGAAAGAAACCCATCTACCACTGTGTTATCAACCTCCTGATGACAGAAGGCTTTCCCATCAAAGTCATACAGGTCAAAAGGTGGTCAAAACACAGGTTTCAGGCCCCAGTGAGGATTGAACTTGCAACCCCTGGTTTACAAGACCAGTGCTCTAGCCACTGAGCTATAGGGCCACATATATAGGGCAGACTGTAGTTTTGAATTCCTTGTGATTTTAACATCGTATAGTAGGCAATAGGAAGTTAAGCACAAAAGGGTTCACTTTGTAGAACATACTGCAATTAACAACTTCAAAAATTAGGGCTATAAAGTGCCTCCTGACATGATGGATCAAAACCCCTATGTCCCTACTGTAGCAAACTGATATAGCTTTGGAAGTTGAGAAGAATTCTCAGCGGAATAACATTGATACAAAAATTCTTTTTAAAATAAAACAGAAAAGAATCAGGCCCAAGTGAGGATTGAACTCACGACCCCTGGTTTAAAACCAGTGCTCTAGCCACTGAGCTATAGGGCCATCTGGAATACACCCAAATGAATGACAATTTTACCAAGTTCAAATTCACATTGTTGTGATATGGTAACAGGTGCAGTCTGCACTTGAGCATCACCAGGGATTTCTATTTAGTGTAGTATATCAGACCACTGAGCTATAAGTATTTCAAAATGCCTAGTAAGGCAGAAGATTTAGCTGATCTACAAGGCTTAATATTCTGCTGACTTTCATTAGAAAGAAACCCATCCAGCACTGTGTTGTCAACCTTCTTATGACAGAAGGCTTTCCCATCAAAGTCATACAGGTCAAAAGGTGGTCAAAACACAGGTTCCAGGCCCCAGTGAGGATTGAACTTGCGACCCCTGGTTTACAAGACCAGTGCTTTAGCCACTGAGCTATAAGGCCACATATATATATAAATGGGGATGTTGCAGACTGCAGTTTTGAATTCCTTGTGATTTTAGCATCATATAGTAAGCCATAGGAAGTTAAGCACAAAAGGGTTCACTTTCTAGAACATACTGCAATTAACAACTTCAAAATTTAGGGCTATAAAGTGCCTCCTGATATAATAGATAAAACCCCCTATGTCCCTAGTGTAGTAAACCAATATAACTTTGGAAGTTGAGAAGAATTCTCAGCGGAATAACATTGATACCAAAAAAATATTAAAAACAACCAGAAAAGAATCAGGCCCCAGTGAGGATTGAACTCACGACCCCTGGTTTACAAGACCAGTGCTCTAGCCACTGAGCTATAGGGCCATCTGGAATACACCCAAATGAATGACAATTTTACCAAGTTCAAATTCACATTGTTGTGATATGGTAACAGGTGCAGTCTGCACTTGAGCATCACCAGGGATTTCTATTTAGTGTGGTATATCAGACCACTGAGCTATAAGTATTTCAAAATGCATAATAAGGCAGAGGATTTAGCTGATCTACAAGGCTCAATGTTCTGCTGACTTTCATTGGAAAGAAACCCATCTACCACTGTGTTATCAACCTCCTGATGACAGAAGGCTTTCCCATCAAAGTCATACAGGTCAAAAGGTGGTCAAAACACAGGTTTCAGGCCTCAGTGAGGATTGAACTTGCAACCCCTGGTTTACAAGACCAGTGCTCTAGCCACTGAGCTATAGGGCCACATATATAGGGCAGACTGTAGTTTTGAATTCCTTGTGATTTTAACATCGTACAATAGGCAATAGGAAGTTAAGCACAAAAGGGTTCACTTTGTAGAACATACTGCAATTAACAACTTCAAAAATTAGGGCTATAAAGTGCCTCCTGACATGATGGATCAAAACCCCTATGTCCCTACTGTAGCAAACTGATATAGCTTTGGTAGTTGAGCAGAATTCTCAGTGGAATAACATTGATACCAAAAAAAATATTTAAAATAAAACAGAAAAGAATCAGGCCCCAGTGAGGATTGAACTCACGACCCCTGGTTTACAAGACCAGTGCTCTAGCCACTGAGCTATAGGGCCATCTGGAATACACCCAAATGAATGACAATTTTACCAAGTTCAGATTCCCATTATTGTAATGTGGTAAAGGTGCAGTCTGCACTTGAGCATCACCAGGGATTTCTATATAGTGTGGTATATACTGAGCTATAAGTATTTCAAAATGCATAGTAAGGCAGAAGATTTAGCTGATCTACAAGGCTTAATATTCTGCTGACTTTCATTAGAAAGAAACCCATCCAGCACTGTGTTGTCAACCTTCTTATGACAGTAGGCTTTCCCATCAAAGTCATACAGGTCAAAAGGTGGTCAAAACACAGGTTCCAGGCCCCAGTGAGGATTGAACTTGCGACCCCTGGTTTACAAGACCAGTGCTCTAGCCACTGAGCTATAACGCCACATATATATATAAATGGGGATGTTGCAGACTGCAGTTTTGAATTCCTTGTGATTTTAGCATCATATAGTAAGCCATAGGAAGTTAAGCACAAAAGGGTTCACTTTCTAGAACATACTGCAATTAACAACTTCAAAAATTAGGGCTATAAAGTGCCTCCTGATATAATAGATAAAACCCCCTATGTCCCTAGTGTAGTAAACCAATATAACTTTGGAAGTTGAGAAGAATTCTCAGCGGAATAACATTGATACCAAAAAAATATAAAAAACAACCAGAAAAGAATCAGGCCCCAGTGAGGATTGAACTCACGACCCCTGGTTTACAAGACCAGTGCTCTAGCCACTGAGCTATAGGGCCATCTGGAATACACCCAAATGAATAACAATTTTACCAAGTTCAAATTCACATTGTTGTGATATGGTAACAGGTGCAGTCTGCACTTGAGCATCACCAGGGATTTCTATTTAGTGTGGTATATCAGACCACTGAGCTATAAGTATTTCAAAATGCATAATAAGGCAGAGGATTTAGCTGATCTACAAGGCTCAATGTTCTGCTGACTTTCATTGGAAAGAAACCCATCTACCACTGTGTTATCAACCTCCTGATGACAGAAGGCTTTCCCATCAAAGTCATACAGGTCAAAAGGTGGTCAAAACACAGGTTTCAGGCCCCAGTGAGGATTGAACTTGCAACCCCTGGTTTACAAGACCAGTGCTCTAGCCACTGAGCTATAGGGCCACATATATAGGGCAGACTGTAGTTTTGAATTCCTTGTGATTTTAACATCGTACAGTAGGCAATAGGAAGTTAAGCACAAAAGGGTTCACTTTGTAGAACATACTGCAATTAACAACTTCAAAAATTAGGGCTATAAAGTGCCTCCTGACATGATGGATCAAAACCCCTATGTCCCTACTGTAGCAAACTGATATAGCTTTGGTAGTTGAGCAGAATTCTCAGTGGAATAACATTGATACCAAAAAAAATATTTTTAAAAAAACAGAAAAGAATCAGGCCCCAGTGAGGATTGAACTCACGACCCCTGGTTTACAAGACCAGTGCTCTAGCCACTGAGCTATAGGGCCATCTGGAATACACCCAAATGAATGACAATTTTACCAAGTTCAGATTCCCATTATTGTAATGTGGTAAAGGTGCAGTCTGCACTTGAGCATCACCAGGGATTTCTATATAGTGTGGTATATACTGAGCTATAAGTATTTCAAAATGCCTAGTAAGGCAGAAGATTTAGCTGATCTACAAGGCTTAATATTCTGCTGACTTTCATTAGAAAGAAACCCATCCAGCACTGTGTTGTCAACCTTCTTATGACAGTAGGCTTTCCCATCAAAGTCATACAGGTCAAAAGGTGGTCAAAACACAGGTTCCAGGCCCCAGTGAGGATTGAACTTGCGACCCCTGGTTTACAAGACCAGTGCTCTAGCCACTGAGCTATAGGGCCACATATATAGGGCAGACTGTAGTTTTGAATTCCTTGTGATTTTAACATCGTACAGTAGGCAATAGGAAGTTAAGCACAAAAGGGTTCACTTTCTAGAACATACTGCAATTAACAACTTCAAAAATTAGGGCTATAAAGTGCCTCCTGACATGATGGATCAAAACCCCTATGTCCCTACTGTAGCAAACTGATATAGCTTTGGTAGTTGAGAAGGATTCTCCGCAGAATAACATTGATACAAAAAAAACAAAAAAAAAACAACCAGAAAAGAATCAGGCCCCAGTGAGGATTGAACTCACGACCCCTGGTTTACAAGACCAGTGCTCTAGCCACTGAGCTATAGGGCCCTCTGTAATACACCCAAATGAATGACAATTTTACCAAGTTCAGATTCCCATTATTGTAATGTGGTAAAGGTGCAGTCTGCACTTGAGCATCACCAGGGATTTCTATATAGTGTGGTATATACTGAGCTATAAGTATTTCAAAATGCATAGTAAGGCAGAAGATTTAGCTGATCTACAAGGCTTAATATTCTGCTGACTTTCATTAGAAAGAAACCCATCCAGCACTGTGTTGTCAACCTTCTTATGACAGAAGGCTTTCCCATCAAAGTCATACAGGTCAAAAGGTGGTCAAAACACAGGTTCAAGGCCCCAGTGAGGATTGAACTTGCGACCCTTGGCTTACAAGACCAGTGCTCTAGCCACTGAGCTATAAGGCCATAAATATATATAAATGGGGATGTTGCAGACTGCAGTTTTGAATTCCTTGTGATTTTAGCATCATATAGTAAGCAATAGGAGGTTAAGCACAAAAGGGTTCACTTTGTAGAACATACTGCAATTAACAACTTCAAAAACTAGGGCTATAAAGTGCCTCCTGATATGATAGATAAAACCCCCTATGTCCCTAGTGTAGTAAACCAATATAACTTTGGAAGTTGAGAAGAATTCTCAGCGGAATAACATTGATACCAAAAAAATATAAAAAACAACCAGAAAAGAATCAGGCCCCAGTGAGGATTGAACTCACGACCCCTGGTTTACAAGACCAGTGCTCTAGCCACTGAGCTATAGGGCCATCTGGAATACACCCAAATGAATGACAATTTTACCAAGTTCAAATTCACATTGTTGTGATATGGTAACAGGTGCAGTCTGCACTTGAGCATCACCAGGGATTTCTATTTAGTGTGGTATATCAGACCACTGAGCTATAAGTATTTCAAAATGCATAGTAAGGCAGAGGATTTAGCTGATCTACAAGGCTCAATGTTCTGCTGACTTTCATTGGAAAGAAACCCATCGACCACTGTGTTATCAACCTCCTGATGACAGAAGGCTTTCCCATCAAAGTCATACAGGTCAAAAGGTGGTCAAAACACAGGTTTCAGGCCCCAGTGAGGATTGAACTTGCAACCCCTGGTTTACAAGACCAGTGCTCTAGCCACTGAACTATAGGGCCACATATATAGGGCAGACTGTAGTTTTGAATTCCTTGTGATTTTAACATCGTACAGTAGGCAATAGGAAGTTAAGCACAAAAGGGTTCACTTTGTAGAACATACTGCAATTAACAACTTCAAAAATTAGGGCTATAAAGTGCCTCCTGACATGATGGATCAAAACCCCTATGTCCCTACTGTAGCAAACTGATATAGCTTTGGTAGTTGAGAACGATTCTCCGCAGAATAACATTGATACCAAAAAAAAACAAAAAAAAAACAGAAAAGAATCAGGCCCCAGTGAGGATTGAACTCACGACCCCTGGTTTACAAGACCAGTGCTCTAGCCACTGAGCTATAGGGCCCTCCGTGATACACTCAAATGAATGACAATTTTACCAAGTTCAGATTCCCATTATTGTAATGTGGTAAAGGTGTAGTCTGCACTTGAGCATCACCAGGGATTTCTATATAGTGTGGTATATACTGAGCTATAAGTATTTCAAAATGCATAGTAAGGCAGAAGATTTAGCTGATCTACAAGGCTTAATATTCTGCTGACTTTCATTAGAAAGAAACCCATCCAGCACTGTGTTGTCAACCTTCTTATGACAGAAGGCTTTCCCATCAAAGTCATACAGGTCAAAAGGTGGTCAAAACACAGGTTCCAGGCCCCAGTGAGGATTGAACTTGCGACCCCTGGTTTACAAGACCAGTGCTCTAGCCACTGAGCTATAAGGCCACATATATATATATAAATGGGGATGTTGCAGACTGCAGTTTTGAATTCCTTGTGATTTTAGCATCATATAGTAAGCCATAGGAAGTTAAGCACAAAAGGGTTCACTTTGTAGAACATACTGCAATTAACAACTTCAAAAATTAGGGCTATAAAGTGCCTCCTGATATGATAGATAAAAACCCCTATGTCCCTAGTGTAGTAAACCAATATAACTTTGGAAGTTGAGAAGAATTCTCAGCGGAATAACATTGATACCAAAAAAATATTTTAAAAAACCAGAAAAGAATCAGGCCCCAGTGAGGATTGAACTCACGACCCCTGGTTTACAAGACCAGTGCTCTAGCCACTGAGCTATAGGGCCATCTGGAATACACCCAAATGAATGACAATTTTACCAAGTTCAAATTCACATTGTTGTGATATGGTAACAGGTGCAGTCTGCAGTTGAGCATCACCAGGGATTTCTATTTAGTGTGGTATATCAGACCACTGAGCTATAAGTATTTCAAAATGCATAGTAAGGCAGAGGATTTAGCTGATCTACAAGGCTCAATGTTCTGCTGACTTTCATTGGAAAGAAACCCATCAACCACTTTGTCATCAACCTCCTGATGACAGAAGGCTTTCCCATCAAAGTCATACAGGTCAAAAGGTGGTCAAAACACAGGTTTCAGGCCCCAGTAAGGATTGAACTTGCGCCCCCTGGTTTACAAGACCAGTGCTCTAGCCACTGAGCTATAGGGCCACATATATAGGGCAGACTGTAGTTTTGAATTCCTTGTGAGTTTAACATCGTACAGTAGGCAATAGGAAGTTAAGCACAAAAGGGTTCACTTTGTAGAACATACTGCAATTAACAACTTCAAAAATTAGGGCTATAAAGTGCCTCCTGACATGATGGATCAAAACCCCTATGTCCCTACTGTAGCAAACTGATATAGCTTTGGTAGTTGAGAAGGATTCTCCGCAGAATAACATTGATACAAAAAAAACAACAAAAAAAACAACCAGAAAAGAATCAGGCCCCAGTGAGGATTGAACTCACGACCCCTGGTTTACAAGACCAGTGCTCTAGCCTTATACTGAGCTATAAGTATTTCAAAATGCATAGTAAGGCAGAAGATTTAGGTGATCTACAAGGCTTAATATTCTGCTGACTTTCATTAGAAAGAAACCCATCCAGCACTGTGTTGTCAACCTTCTTATGACAGAAGGCTTTCCCATCAAAGTCATACAGGTCAAAAGGTGGTCAAAACACAGGTTCCAGGCCTCAGTGAGGATTGAACTTGCGACCCTTGGCTTACAAGACCAGTGCTCTAGCCACTGAGCTATAAGGCCATAAATATATATAAATGGGGATGTTGCAGACTGCAGTTTTGAATTCCTTGTGATTTTAGCATCATATAGTTAGCAATAGGAAGTTAAGCACAAAAGGGTTCACTTTGTAGAACATACTGCAATTAACAACTTCAAAAATTAGGGCTATAAAGTGCCTCCTGATATGATAGATAAAACCCCCTATGTCCCTAGTGTAGTAAACCAATATAACTTTGGAAGTTGAGAAGAATTCTCAGCGGAATAACATTGATACCAAAAAAATATAAAAAACAACCAGAAAAGAATCAGGCCCCAGTGAGGATTGAACTCACGACCCCTGGTTTACAAGACCAGTGCTCTAGCCACTGAGCTATAGGGCCATCTGGAATACACCCAAATGAATGACAATTTTACCAAGTTCAAATTCACATTGTTGTGATATGGTAACAGGTGCAGTCTGCACTTGAGCATCACCAGGGATTTCTATTTAGTGTGGTATATCAGACCACTGAGCTATAAGTATTTCAAAATGCATAGTAAGGCAGAGGATTTAGCTGATCTACAAGGCTCAATGTTCTGCTGACTTTCATTGGTAAGAAACCCATCGACCACTGTGTTATCAACCTCCTGATGACAGAAGGCTTTCCCATCAAAGTCTGGCAGCTCAAAAGGTGGTCAAAACGCAGGTTTCAGGCGCCAGTGAGGATTGAACTCACGACCCCTGGATTACTGCTCACTGAAATAAACAGATGTATTAAAGAGTTTAACTCCTCTCGCAACTCTTTAACCTTCTTCCTCAGTGACACGTTATCTTCCGCTGCGGGTTTAGGCCAAGGCAGGACCATAGACCACATGCTTTCATGACCACCGCCTGTCGCTCCTCCCTGAATATTAGTCTCCCCCTATTCTATCTCTCATTCTAGATTTTCAATCCTGCAGAAAGGACACTCGTCCCTGTTAGATTAGGTGTCCAAAACTCTGCCACAATTTTCACAACATATCATGTTGGATAAACAGCCTTTAATCAGGTCAAGTGTAACGGAACACCAGTGTAACGATAGACCAATATGTTCCGAGAGAACATCTCAGGAGCGTATGTATCTATCGAGTTCAGAGGAAAATTGAAAATAAAGCCTACCTTTATGGGTATTTTATTCATAACACACACGAAAGGAAATATGAACATGGAAAAAATAGCTTCAAGAGTGAGAATTGAATACGTTCTCCAACTATAGGTCCAGGTCACATTAAACATCTGGAGGAAGAGTGTCAAACACTTGCAGTTTATAGGTCAAGGTGACCACGTATTTAACCAACCAGAGCTAACGTAGTGTAGCTCGTGTGGCCAGTGTAGTTGACTCATTCCTATATGTATAATCCATTAAAACTCCCCGGTGAGTTTATATCTCTTATGATAATGTCATTTTTCTATCCCCTCAACCTATAAACTTTCCTTTTATGCCTGTGATACAACCGGATATGCAGCACCACAACAGATGTGTAAACACATTTTGAAAGTGGTAACGTGTGTTTTATATCACCGCGTGAGTTGCCATTGAAGTTTTCGCTAAATTACGGTGTAAATCTAGTAGATCGTTTCCCCTTGTTGTTGGGAACATTTTCACCCTCATCGTATCACATCATTCATCATACATTCATTGTTTGGCCTGTTTTACGTTATTGACAATGATTCAAATTGTGTTGTACATACATGTGTGTACCTTTATTAGGTGAAATAGGCTTAATGGTACAATGTTAGTACATTGTACATACCTTTTTCTGTTTTAGTTTTTTTCATGTTTAAACCGTTTCCATTTTAGATGAAGAAATTCAGTATGGTATATATAATCATGAACAACGTTAAGCTCAATACACTATGTTATCTCTGGTATAGTTGAATAAATGGCCACCTTGACCCATTAGTTGAAGTGCCTGTCACCTTACTTGGAACACTCTCATGTGACACACTGTAAACAAATCCGTAAAATATACATTATTTACTATTGTATTTACATACTAGATATATCCTACATGAAAGCATTCTGGAGACCCTCAGGAACAAGATTTCTGGTATATGTATGTCATAGGGCTATTTGTATAATGTATTCATAGACCTTTGCACTTGATATTTACGGGTTACCACCGTTGTCAATATACAGTTGATTACAGTTAGGATTTACAGCCACAAAAATATTACGGTCACCTGTAAAATTAACGGTATTTGCCTGGCACCCCTGTTGCCAGGGGAATAATGTAAATTTCATGGGTAATTTCTTATAGTGTGTCTTGAATAGTATTACCACAAAGATAGACTTTACTATCAGTTTTGTAAACTATGAGATTTTCTTGATACTTAGTACTTTGGGTCTCAGAACCCACATATATACATAGGCATATGTACATAGTTAAGGGTAAAGGTCGTTGTTGTATATATCACTGTGGAAAATCGTGTTGAATACCTTATAATTGCTTATTGCATGAAACTTACTGTTAAAAATGAACAGAACGTACTAAAACTAGTGAATGAGATTAATCCCAACAAATCATCATCCATAAACAATACTTACATTAAGAGTATTAAAAGATAGCTTCTAGATAATAACTAGACAGTTCACCCACGTCTTCAACTGCTCGATCAGATCAGGATGATTTCCTACAAAATTGAGAAGGACACCTCTAGAAGAATGGAAAACCAGTTGAATATCATCAACCTAGGTCTAGTCTTTCACCTCCCATTTCCAGGCAAGTTGTTAGTTAATATTATCTGTACCCAAATATCAGTCTTTCTAGAATCAAACAATATTTTATAAACTAATTCCGAAAAGGACACTCTACTATATCTGCAGTTACCTCACCTCACATCTTCCTAGTTTAAGCAACAACGTCATTGTTTTGGTCTCTATTTAATGTTAAGATGCTTGACTAATTCTGAGGTGACAGTTTATAAGTATTACAGATGCTTAGTTTAGCAAGCAATCAGATGTACTTCTACATGTGCAAAATCCAAACGTCATAAAAAGCCGAGGACAACTTGTATAGACAAAGTTATAAACAACTTTGAATCTGTAACTTCATTGCACTGTACTAGACTGTACTAACTTCCTGTGTCAAATTGTGTATGTATTATAATCAGAAAGATAGCTAGTTAACTTTATGTTTACAGCCCAAAATGTAAAACTGAAGCATGGAAATGCTGGTATTGACCGAAAACAGGCATGTGTTCGCCTTTTCAACGCCAGGATGAATAAAATGATTACTTTTAAATCTCCCCTACAGTATGCTTGGTCAATTAAAACCATTTTGAAATATAGATATATCCATTTTAGAGTGATAATCCCAGCATGTAACACACTGACTACGAAGAAATCCTGCTTCTACTCCTCGTCTTTGTCGGAGTCTGCCTCGGAGAGAATCCCTATCAGCTACCTGCCTACCTGAACCGTCTTGCCAACTCCATATTCCATTGAAGATGACAAGCTGGCTTAGCCATATTTCAGTTTTTCCCATTTCATACTCTCCATCTTTATTTCATCTGAGAGTGGAGACACTGCGTTGCTTGGGCGGCTGTGTCTTCATGCATTTTTCAGGAGAGGACTGGGCGTAATTTGCCGTTCGTCAGCGACTGGTAATGAATAACGCAGCACACATCAAACACCATTAGGTAGGCTCGGGTAAGCCAATCAAAATGCCGCACCGCCGCACATGCGCACAGTGTGTATCTGCTTGTCGCCGGCCGACCAGCTTCCGTCATACATTCATCAAACCTCTGTGAGAGTGCTACTACGGCTAGTGATCTGACCATGTGTCTTAATGTAGTCTACGTACAGTGCAGTCCTGTCATAAATGATTCATTGCAAATTAAATAGCCTTTATCGATGGATAATGGAATGTAACTTTGTGATGTAAAATGGACAGAGTTTAAACGCCATGGCTTAAGTCTGATGTTTTTTATATACCTGTATTACTGGTCCATGAGAAGGTGAGAAATACTGGTTATTTTGAACATACTTATTCTAGAAATAAATGTTGTATTAAAGGGAAACTATTTTGTGTTCTCCGCATGTAAACATCTAAAAATGAGCTAGAGTAAAATTAGTATTGGGTACGACACTGTATATGAGTAGCGAAATCTTGATCTGTTGCCACCCGAAAGAGATCAGACAATATTTCATGTAAGCGTTTGGAAACGAAGTGGTCTTCCCTTATTTTCCATTTCAGGTGCCTTGTGTAAAGCCTATAAGACAGTGACACCGATTGTTCACACCTTTGACCGACGGATCCATCGGGCCGGTCAGAACCGTGTCGCTGTATGCACTTCACAGACCCGATTATAATCGGGTCGGGTATTTAGCATGGAGTTAATGACCGACTCTGCCCGACCTTAATCTTATTGCTGTACGCACTTCAACGCCTGTTCCCGATTTTCTGAAGGCTGCTTCATTAGCGTCAATGTGTATCTGTCTGTTAGATATATAACTATTATACACCGATTTGTAGATTGGGACGATTATAGATCTGAAATCTGTTTCCTGATATCATGAATAGAACAGAAGCTATTAACCTTTACATTATAGTCGAACAAGGAATATCACCGGGCCCCAGGCCCAGCCGGCGGACCCGTCTTCCGGCTGCTCTCTTTGATTTTCATTGGACTATAACTGGAGGAGGTGTGATCGGGAAGAATATTTGATGGTATAAGACAGCGAAATTTATGTTCTCGATTAATGTCGATTAAGGGCGTGTTTATTTGGCCTTCATCACGCATCCTTCCAGATTTTCTCCCTTCAACTTTTCTTTTATATGGACTCACACTGCATTTTGTGATTAAAACCTCCTTGTATGAAGTATGTATCATATTCTGCTGTCATGCGGGGATACAATTTGCCGGTTAGATGCTTATTACAATCACAGCTGCCTTTATGAATCTAGGGGGAGTCCATGCGATGGTTCGCTGACCTGAAAACATTATTACAATGATGTCACAGGCTACGTGAATAAGATGGAAATGTAGACAATCCCTGAAGGATCTGCATGTACATGCAATCACAATTTATACCACACGACACAGAACGCTCATTAGCCCTTACTCTGAAGCACATGTTATGTCCGAGAAAGCCTTGTAAAATGAAATGTTACATAAACCATATTACCATGATTTCGATCTGAGTGGTCGTATTCTCCGCGTAGTTGACACGTAAGTGAGGAGTATTGCGTAGTGTCAACTATAGAAGGAGAATACGGCCACTCAGATTGAAATCATGGTAATGAACATTGTATTCATTACTCGCTTTTCGAGTAATTATTAGTAAAAAATTCTTGTAAATAATTAGAAATTCGACCCTAGCGCCGTGCTTTGTTTGTATGAATTTGTTCCTATAACGCCCGTCAGGTGGCCGAAAAAGCCGTATTCTCCTAGGAGATTCCGGAGGTCCAAATTCTACTCAGTAGCGATCTGTAAGTTCCATAAGCTACAGCATGGAGACTCCGTATTAGGTGGGTAATAAAAACGAGTCCGATATTCTCAAATGATGATCACACGGAGATCCCGGGGTCATATTCTTTTTTCAAGATGATTCATTTTCTGTGAAATTTGTTGAAAGATGATTTATATGTAACAGTAATGATATTGTAATTGATATTATCAGAGCTGCGCATCTGCAGTGCCGAGTGATGGTAGCAATATTCTAGATTCCTCTCTGTGTATTCTCGTATCCCCCACTATAGTTTAACATGAAAAGTATTATGACTCGGTACCATGACTTCTCGCTTTTTGTGAGATATGATATATCAAAGCTGTGTTGGGGATGAGAAATGAAGTGACTCGACACTTTTCATTTAGAGCACGGCTGAATAAAACGAACTGATATAGAGACTTACTATGGCAGTCAGCCATCCAGCCGAATGCAGCACCGACACACAGCAAAGTATGGAGGAAAGGACAATGAAGCCAGGCTGCAGCTTATTCCCACTGTTATATAGGATGCATGGATATAGATATTTTGATAAACGTTTGAACTCAAACGTCAAACACAAAAACGAAGGACAGATATTGCCTCTAAAGTTTTATTCAGAGTGAGGTTGTATTTAAGAGGACAGTTAACTTAAGGATTTTATATATAAAAACGATTGGCTCAACATTGCGCCTCCTAGACTTTGAAAATCATGAAAAACACTAAAAAATCACTGTTTTTGTTCATTTACGTAAGCAAAAATTCCTCAGAACTATACAAAACCCTATGTTGGAAGGAAAGACTGTCAAAAGATGCACCAGAAAATGTCACTTTTACATTGATGAGTTATGTATATACAACATCAGCCTTAAATAAGCCTGTTTTGGGTAATTTAGCAGGTTTTTAAATCCCACCCCTTGGTGTATGCCTGTCTGGATATTCAGACGCAATGTTCATAGCCACCCAGTGATATCAATCGGCTTGTTGACATCTAGGCGCGGCGCCAATAGATAATTTACCAGAGGTACTTACCTAGTACTGAAGGGGAATCAATGTTCATACGAGCCTAGGGCACTATGATAGTGCCCTAGGATAACAGTTCCCTGTATTCTAGGGCAACAGAAAGTAGTCCCGTAGTGAGTGGGTGAGTGAGTTTCCAAAGCGTTATCGTTTTTGTGTCTGGAGATGCATCACAAAGTGCTGATTCCACCAGAACGATATATTTTGCATACAGGGTCGGGTTGTGTAATGCAGCATCTTGCTACATTTCGCTGGATCGTACTTAATTTTGTAAGATCATTATCCCTGTGTGAGGCGCCCCTATCATCGCCCACAGGGGATCTTCTACGGCCGGGATCAAACCAGACATGCTCACACGATGGATTTCGACCTAATAAGTACACAGATCGGCTTTAGATCGCGCATCCAGGTGGAATCAGCACTTAAGGCCTATCGTTGTACATTGGTAGTAACCTTATCTATCCATCAAATCGAAGGCATACCGGATCATGGGCATACTGAATCATAATCCTTGAAAATTAAAACCCATCTCAATTTACTAGAATGTGTTTGTTCGACATGGCAGTATGCGTACGTGACCAAATTTTCCTTTTGTGAATGTCTATGAAACAGCCGCCTCACAAAGATTAAAAACAAAGCAATTTCCTAGAAATTGATTATAATGATCTCCAAATGATGTAGAGCACATAGCTAATTTCTATAAAATGGGGATCACCATACTAGTTTCTGATTTAGAGATCGATATTTTGTTGATATTATGATGTAGAATATATATATTTCATAGATAGTAAAAACCATGTCATTTTCTTTAAGCTTTCACATAACTAGGAGCAAATATGATGTTCATCATAGATGAATAAGCGTGCAATTATAAATGAATAACAATTAAAATGTTTGGGTTAGATTCAAACTATCGATAGTTTTCTGTGACACACTTGCACCAAGTCAACTTGCCATTTCTGCAACTGACTATCTAGGATTGAAACAGATCAAGCACCAGTGGGTCTTGAAGTATTTTGGTCTTGAGTGATTGGTCATGGTCAGCTGGGCACACCTGTAAGAGCCCTGAGACACTGGCTCCCTACACTGTTCTCACTATCACAGTGAACAGCATGCAGATAGTAAACGGATAGTTTTCTGGAAGCACACTGAAAGTTCAATGTGACCACTCTAACCCTGCTCTAACTTCTAGATGATGTATTTAGCGCGTGCAAGCACATTCTAATAAAGTAAGAGTACCTACTACACATTTAGATACTGAAATGTATATGTTTTTGAGGAAATTGAAGAAAACAAAATTTTGATTACATGTAGATCAAGCAAATGTAGATAGATGGATTTTACCAATTGAGTTAGGACAAACTGGATGAAACATTATATTCTAAGAGTCAATATTGGCATTTTCCACTTAGAAAAGCAGATTTGCTAGAATTAATTGAAGATGTACATTTGTTAGAGTATCACCCTCCAATGTGTGGGTGAAACTTATACTTGAACCACATCATTCATAATATCGACAAGGTCCGATGACCATGTCATCCATAACAAGACCGCACCAACTGCGAACGACAACACAACTCTCTTCGACCTTGTGTCACCCCTAACGCCATTCCCGTTTCCATATTCTCCCAAGGTGACCGGCGAATTCTTTTTCCGTTTCCGGTGTCGGCGACTTCCGGGTGGTTCGGCCTTATCGGTGGGCACGCTTAACCACCCTAACGACCACGGCGCCGCGCCCGCGCTGTCACCCCGGCGGAAACCAGATAACCGCCATATTGATCGGCGACTTCTTCCACGCGCCGCTAGGAGGCGCGCCGACGTCCTCCGCGTCGTCGTCACGTGACGCAAGACCTCCGCTGGTGCGCGGCGCGCCCGCTTCGGAGTGTGTGAGGTACCCGACGGGAACCGGTGTAACGACCATCGGCACAAGGCATGACGGGAAGGATTGAGGTGTACACGTGACCTCAGCCCCGTGTGAGCCACCAGGGGGCAGCAGTAGAGGCGCTGCCTTATTGGCGGGCTGCAAGTGGGCAGGTCGCACAGAATACAAACAGCCCCAATTATCCAAACGGAGGCCATCGCGGTGACCGCAAGTCTTGCAGTTGCGACAGCGTTTCTTCTTGCATCCTGGATTTAACGACAGCGCAGGTGTTGAGATTCTGCCTGTTTATTATCAGGAAACCTAACGTATGCTTATTGCAGGGCATTTGAGCAATGTAAGAACAATATATGTGTTGCAATGTATCAAAGGTATCAGAGACGGTTGGACCAAATATCTTAAGCTGATAAGAAATGGGAATATGGCCATGTGATTTAAGTGCATTAATTAGGAAATGACTATTTGTGTTGAATTACCGTGATTATGTAAGGCTATAGTTAGGTGAAATGCAGCAGATCGTCGTATCTTAAGAATTAAAACATTTTATTTCATTATCACCTGGTTTACTGTCCATACATCTCTTTGATTTCTGATATGATTAATGCGCTCACCATGGTGACGGTTCTAAATCCAGGTTAACCGAGCTGCTCTAACCGCTTTCCGCACTTCTGCTCCAGCCTCCGACCAGCTCACTTGAGTAACTCGTTGTGTTTGAAACTTGTCTTTTTTATATATATTTAGTAGAAACTGAACGAGAGTTAGACTTGTTAGTATTTATGCCACGATGGGAAGGTCGTGTATTACTACGCGAAGCGTTAACTGAGCGCAGTGAGGAACAGACCTGACCAGAGTGTCACAGACACTGATAAGTCTAACTTGAGTTCGGTTTCGTATTTATCCTACCCCGTCTCTACGCTTTTGGATTACTAAAATATAAATATCGATTGAACGACCTACCAAAGTCCAACCGGAACTTTTGAGTCCAACCGGAACTTTTTTCGGTGCAGCTCACAATCTGGTCAATTTTTGTTATGCCCCTAGAGGCATACATTGCACTTTATGTCATGGCATGCCGCATAAAATTTGCCTATGTTATGCCTATGGACCGTTTTTATTAGGGGTAGGATAAATATATTTATCACTTTACGATTTAGATTGTACCACTAAAAGTAGAGAGATATTTGTATCACCAGTATATTGACTTAGGCTCTTGCAAAAGGGCGTCCCACCGTTGGGGGGCCACACGTTTTTTTAAAATTAGTAGTAGGGGTCTTTTGCTTACATTCTTGTAACTTGCGTTATTGCTCTGGATTTTGAGTACCTCTCCTACTGTTGTTTTCCGTTGAGCAGTTTACGTCAATGTCGGATGAATGCCTCTGTCTTGAATGTTAATAATTAAAATGATTGGTGACGGCAGAGTCGCCGAAAGTTCATCGAAAAACTAACTTCTTTGAATGACCTCCAGCATGTGACATTTGCCATCATTTCTCCTCATGATTGAAGTTGACTTTTAATTAATTTGTGAAACTATGTCAATGACATAATCTTATAATTCAAAGATTGGTTCTAATCATACCGGTATCTAGAAATAAACAATCAATCTGCATATGTTTAGTTGTGTTTGTTTTTACATCACGTATCGTTAAAATCTACCTCACTTGCTGATAGTTTGCTTATAGTTAATCAATTTTATGGCTTCCAAAGCACACTCCTATTTTCCTTAAATAGACTGATCAATTACGTTCCAAATGGGCAATTTTTAGATTTGTATATATTTTCTGCAACCAAAAAATAGCGACCGTTACTGGGACACAAATGGGAGAGTTGATCGATATTTTGTCATTAAACAGACACCTAGTATCTTAATAAGGCAAAGCCGCTATGAACCGAAGTGTCTGGTGTTTATTATCAGCGTGATTGTTTCTTATTTTTATTGCCTGGGTATTTCTTTGGTTGTTTTGTTAGCCCTACTCCCCACTCCCAGCTTCTTCCCACCATCCCCTCGCCCCTCCAGGCTTATTGTGATCAATGCCACTGTTAGTCAGGATAATCATTGGCATTGTTGGCTGTTGTTGTCTTTTTCCGGCGGTAACAAAGCTTGTTTGCCCACTGTGACACCCCTGGATCGAGTGTAAACAAACGCCGACATGTTTTGATGACGTCAGACACTGGAGTTCCCGGTCCACGAACCCTTACAAACTAGCATTACTTAACCACGTGACCCCAGATGACGCAGTCTAGACGCAGCTTCATTAACTACTTCAAAGTCGGGAGGGTTTTTTTCCTCCCCCAATTATAACACTGAGTAATGAGGCCAACGCACTGCTCATCTTTGCGATGGTCTTTCAAGTGATCTTATTTAACCTGGTTCTGTAGAAGGCAAGGCCCAACATAAATTTGATAACGACACTGGGAAGGTTACTTGATATCGCCTGTGTTGTTCGCGTTGTATTTACGCTTTGATCATCACATTTATGTCTTCAATTAAATGAGACAGCCAATCATGGACCATTAAACGAAAAAGGGACACATTTTGCGCGTGATCGTCTTCCATAAGCAGAAGCCATATCGTGAGCATCTGTACTTTGTCTTCTCCAACGACTTCCTGCTGGAGAAAACCATCATCCTGATAGAAACGTGAGAAAGCCAGAGCTGAGAGGACTTTTGGTCTTTTGATTATATCAAATATAGATTTCATTTTGAATTCGCGTCAAATTGACTTCAGGATTGATAAAATGACTTTCTCAAATTCTCTATATCGACGTCATATGCTGACATTTTGGTGCATGCCGAGACCTAGGTATTTGGCCACTCTAAGCATGATCCATCCGAGCTTATACCTCGATCTAGAGACATTCATTATGACCAAAGATTATCTAAAATGAAATAAATATATATTACCATTAACTCAAAAGGAACCGAAAATTCCATATATTATTGTTAGTCAAGAAGTTCTCTCTGAAATTTAGGAAAGGTTATGAAAATGAAAATAAGACTGAACATGGGGAACCCTTTTCCATTGAGCTGAGAATTCATTTAACCGATATGGTAGGACCTATGATAAAATTTCTGTATAATGCTTCAATGCCTTAAAGAATTCATATTGCGGAAATATTTCTGGTATAAATCACGTGTAACCATTTACAATATTGCTGACATCTGTTATTAGAATGTTTCACTAGCGAAAATGTAAACATTTAAAGCCGCAACAAAAATCTATCGGATAGTGTCTGGTGCATAAGTATTATAATCCAAATGATTACAGTGGTTTTGCCCCCTTGATCCTAAGAGGGCTTTACTGTTGCAGCCTTAATATTATTCTCAGGTAACATAAGGGGTGTAACCCCATTCCTGGAAATGCTATCCTTAATACGACTTGTATAAACTTTTAAGGTCCAAGTGCTGCCAGGGGCTTCCCTCCTGGATACTGCAGGAGGGGGTATACCGCTAGACCCCTGGCAATCTTCCCAGGTAGTCTCAGATTTGCATCTCCCCCTTCCTGAAACAAGAACCTGGGGACAGCTTGTATGATCTTCAAAATCCAAATGTTTCCGAGGACTTTGTCACATGGACCCAGGAGGGGCTCTCCTGCTAAACCCCTGCCAATATACCAAGATATTAAGCTGTGCAACTCCCTAAATGAAACAGAATCCTGGGTAGAGCTTTACAAATCAAAGTGATCTTGGGGGTTTTGACCCCTGGAAACCAGGAGGGGCTTTGCTGCTAGACCTCTGGGAATATTCCCAGATAGCTTAAGATATATTTAAAAACACCTTCCCTGAGAAAAAATCCTGAGGACAGCTTGTACAATTTTTATAATTATGATAAGTTCTTCTATGAGCTTCACCTCCTGAGCCCCCTGGAGGGGCTTTGCAGATAGAACCCAAATAATTTTCCCGGGTAGCCTAAGATGTGAAACAAATGTACATAATTCAAGTTCCTCCCGGGGCTTTGCCCCCTGGACCCTCCTGCAGGGACCTTGCTGCTAGACCCCTTCCTAGGGACAGCTTGTATAAGCTTGTCAATGTTTCCTAGACAGACCCCTTTCAATATTTCCAGATGGCCTAATATGTGCAACTGCAGTCACTAAAACAGAAGCTTGGTTACAGCTTGTATAATCTATAAAATTCAAGTTTTTCCGGGAGCTTCGCCCCCTGTAACCCTAGGAACCCTGTAACCCAGACTTCGACATTTTTCCATGGTGAAAAGTCAGGGCTTAGCCATCAGTGCATGCTAAAAAGTTAGACTTTGACATTTTTCCGCAGTGAAAAGACAGGGCCTAACCATCATTGCACGCTAAAAAGTCAGACTTTGTCATTTTTCCATGGTGAAAAGTCAGGGCTTAGCCATCATTGCATGCTAAAAAGTCAGACTTTGACATTTTTATGGTGAAAAGTCAGGGCTTAGCCATCATTGCATGCTAAAATGTCAGACTTTGACATTTTTTATGGTGAAAAGTCAGGGCTTAGCCATCATTGCACACTAAAAGGTCAGACTTGACACTTTCCCATAAATGAAAGTGAGAAGTCAGGGCTAAGCCATCATTGTATGCTAAAAAGTCAGACTTTGACATTTTCCCACAGTGAAAAGTCAGGGTTTAGCCATCATTGCACGCTAAAGAGTTAGACTTTGACATTTTTTCACTGTGAAAAGTCGTAGTGTATCAGAAGGCATGAATATCGCTCACGATTTATCCAGAAATATCAAAATAAATTTCGTAGGGTGGAAGCACCACCTACAATTTTCGGAGCTACGAAATTGTTCAAAATTCTCTGAAATATTACGAATACCCCCGGAACTATATGATAAGACTGTTGAATACTATCCATTGAAATAAAGAGTCCGGTGTATAATCATCAAAATATATGAATATTTTCTTTGAAAAAGCTGTGATTCCCGCACACGTAAATATACATTCAATTTCCAAGAATTTCTAGTGCCTATTTTTTTTCGGCCACATATAGGCCTATAAGACAACAAACTCATATCTAGGAGAGATAGGGTGTTTTGTATCCGTATATTTGGCTATGTGCGGAAGGTTTCCCTTGCCTAACGGATTGTCACGCACCACCTGAAAAGCACGTGAAATGAAAGAAATGAAAATTGGTTACTCATGGCCTACGGTAAGGGGTGGTCCCCCCCCCCCCTCCCCTAGTGTCTCTCCTATACACTGCGCACCATATGTGTGCCCCGCCCCTCTGTGACCATTTGGGCCAGCCATACAGTACGTACGCGAAATCTCTTAAATCTTTGACCCCACCCTCACCCCCTTCTGATTTTGTACGCAATAGACTAAAGCAAAATTTCCGAAATGTTTTACCCTTTCCACCCCCCCCCCCCCCCCACCCCGGTGTGTATGTACATGGATGACCTCAAGTCACAGACACTGTCTTATAGATAAGCCTAATAAATAACAAACTAGCAAATAGTTTTGGATTTGAGTTGTTACTCTCAATGATGTTGACAACTGTCAAAGGGTTAGACCAGGGACCTGTTTCACTAGTTTCGTGACATGTCTGTGACACCATACAGACATTGGGGTTGTATAGTTTCGTGACAACAAAAGTAGCTGCCCTTAGGAAAAGAAAGACCTCAGACATAAGAATTAGACAAATCTACACATCATGGACCTGTTTCACTAGTTTCGTGACAAAAGTGGCAAGAGACTGCCCTTAGGAAAAGACAGACCTCAGACATAAGAATTAGACAAATCTACACATCATGGACCTGTTTCACTAGTTTCGTGACAAAAGTGGCACCAACAGTGCAAGCAAGAACGGACAAAACGAAGTCTAATGTCTAGTTCTTATGAAACCAGACATGCCATCTAGACATGTTACGAAACTAGTGAAACAGGTCCCTGGTGTCAAAGGACAGACTGAGTCGTGTCAGTCAATAGTCCAAGCAGATAAAGAGCAACTCAGGCTGCCTTTTTATGTCCTTTCATGGGTCTGATCTTCTCTTTGAAATGTTGCTCATTGCTGTAATGTGAGGCTCATCAAATGGTCGGTGAGTGGATTGGGCTTACGGATATCGTTTTCATGAGCTGCTCGACCCCCGCACGCACACTCGGAGACCCGCTCAGTGCTTTACTTTAAAAAAAATGCCCTGCTAGTTGGATCCGCCGCGCCGTGTTCATTAAGAGAGGGGGATAATAACGTCATTAAATCACAAATGTTAAATGGGACACGAAGACTAAAAGTGACTATAAAATCGGCGCTTTGTCTTTAGGTGGTCTCTTGTAAGTGGTGTTGGTAAAAAGTGATGATTTAAAACTGCCGATATGATGACTACTGACTCGGTTCGTTACTGGATGGATAGTTGTGGGGTTTTTTCAGTCTGATTATTTTTGTCCTGTCTTACTACATAGATTCATGGGCTACCAACGGGTTGCACACTGTGTAATTGATATAGTGGTCAGAGTTATCATACCACTAACAATAGCATAGGATACGTGTAATTATTTGGTATTAGTGCCTTTACCTGTTCTACATTCTGCACCACCCTACAAGTGGTTTTAACATTACCCATCACATTTATCCAAGTGGTCTACCATATCATTCCTGACTGCTATGCTAACCCTGCATTCCAACAATGTTACGTAAATATACCATCAGCTATAAAATCGGAATGATTATATATCAGAAAATTGGGTTAATCTAAGGTTCAATCTAATATCACATGAGTAAGGTTCACATGCATTTGTTTTTAATTTCCGAATATTCCAATATGTTTTACGAAGCCGGCATTTGTAAGATCACTTTACTGAGACATTGAATTTGTATCTGGCATCCAATGCCTCGGCTTGTTCCTAATGCCACAATATGTACAGCCAGCCATGCGTTTTCTCTGAAGATCGGAGTCTTTTAGATAATAAAAGTATATAACAGAAAATACAAAGATGAGGTTAAAGGGCCGTTAAGTAGAATATTTTCTAAAGGCTTCACAAGATATTCATTAGGAGGGTCGTAGTAATATACCCTGAGCGGTAGTGAATGGTACCAAATGAATTTTCTGTTTGCCTTATTCAATATACATCAGTGGTCGATAGAATATTTTAACTTCAGATAAAAGCCTAATCTGAGAGTGAACGATAAAATGTTCAATACAGCTTTGGTATTTGACCCTAGAATTCCCGAGAAATACAATTACAAGCCATTCTAGTGTCCACCACACGCAAATATTTATATCTAGTTGTTTGTATTTTCTTCTTGTTCTGTAGTTCATTAATATCATGTGTATTCGTGGACGGCACTTAAAGATTTGTATTTCTTTTTTACAAGAATTTGTTTTCAATAGTCGCGGTAGCTGCCACGTTTAACCACGAAATATCTATATCTACTCGCCAGCCACAGTCAAGCACGTCTCAATTTTTACCTTGTCAGGATTCTGGATTTTTTTTTAATTGGGTCATACATGGCAATATTTCAAAACGCTGAGAGAAGGGAGTCGGATGCCTCGCCCGACCCGGCGGTACTCTGCAGGTGGAACGGCCGGGAGACGGATCATTAAGGGGTCTGAATAGGGTTGGTGATGAGTGAGTAGGTGTGTGGATGGGCAACATGCAAAATTGGGTTTTGGTGGATGGAATTTTGGTAGATGAATGGGTGGGTGACTTTGATGAAGTGTTGAACAGGTTGTGTTCTGGAGGTTGGGGAGTGTGACGCAGGTGTGTGGGTGAATAGTTAGGTGAGGAAACTTTTAAGCCCATAAGACATCGACCCGACCGCTGTGCCAGATTCTACCTTTTTTTCTTTTTTTTTATTTGCACAAAAATAGTACAATATGGCCTCTGCCATGGCAGGTATTCTGGCCATTTTAACCAACATGAGTGACATCTCGTAGGTAGCAAGGGATCCGACAGTAGATTTACAAGATATGTACATAAAGGTTGAAGTAATAATGAATGAATATGCCAAACGGATCCGTCGCGTCTTTGACAATCTGCGTTAATCGGGTCGATGTACGCACATCGCCCTTTTCCGACGCATCAGGCATTACTACCATGTCAGATATGACCGACTCTCCCCAACCTTAAGATTTCGATGTACGCACATTCACCGACTGTACCCGATTCTGAGTAGGCTATTTTGATAAAGATAACACCTATCCACCAATCCGATTTGCAAGTGCTTTATGTCGATTTGTTGGGGTGACAAAGGCCATTATAGATCTGAAAACCGTTTTCTGATATCTCAAATAGAACAGAAGTTATTAAGTTGTATTCTTCAAGTGTTCTTCTTCGTAGTGAACGGTTTTGGCCACCAAGAGAAGTCTCTCTGTTTGTTTTTGTTTGTCTGATGTTGGGCTTCTTTTGTTATTTTGCTCAAACATGCTTGGATATCTTGTTTGCAATGTGTACACCTGAGGTAGATTCCACAACGATGAGTGTACCACACCCACTGTGTCCCAGGTTCAACCTGGGAAGAGATGGGGAGCTCATTGCTGATAAAGGGCCGTCCATAAATAAAGTCACACTTAGGGGGGTGGGAGAGGGGAGCAGTACATTGGAAAGTGGGCCTAAAGATCACAAAGGGGAGTCCCAAATTGTGTGACAGAACATGCGTCAATTTATTTCAAGACCTTTGAGGCAACTTTGCCCATGCTGGAAAGGCATTGGGAAAAGTATGATCATAAGCAGTTATGGATGAATATCCACAAATCCACTGAAATACTCAAACACCTAAGGAAAAAGGCAGCCCAAAAGGAGAATTTCCACATCAAAGAAAGTCAATACATGTCTACATAGTGCTGCTGTACCTGGAAGAGTTCCCTGTTTATTGATCAATGAGGGCATGTTTCTAAGGGATGCAAGATGCCTATTGCCACATTTTCACCAGGGACATGTTTCACTAGTTTCATGACATGTCTATGACACCATACAGACATTGAGGTTCTCTGGTTTCGTGACAACACAAGTAGCTGCCCTTAGGTAAAGACAGTCCCCAAACATAAGAATTTGACAGATCTACACATCATGGACCTGTTTTACTAGTTTTGTAACAAATGTGTTAGACATACATGAAAAGTGGCACCAACAGTGCAAGCAAGAAAGAACAAACAAAGTCTAATGTCTAGTTCTTATGAAACCAGACACACCATCTAGACGCCATCTAGAAATATCACTAGTGAAACAGATCCCTGACGATTTTCACTGATTATGACATCTATCATCACCCGCTGACCATTTGACACTTTTGGCAGATTATTATCAGGTGTAATCGAGGATAACAATTTCAGTTCAATGATTTCTCTCTCCAACATTAAGCAATTTGGCACCACCTCATGATACTTTAGCTCACCAATTAAACGTATCTGGATACATTTAATCACTGGCAGATTGGAAATTCATACTTTCAATTCTTCAGTGGTCACCTCCCATGAAAAAGAAGGACTTTCCTTCAGTAAAGAAGATTTCTACCTTTACCCTATTCACACATATAGGAGCCCCACCAGTTTGCCTATTGGAAATATATACTCAGCTGTAGTTTATGAAGGCATTATCTAAAGGGGTTTATCTGTGAGATAGAAATTGTGCTCCCCCAACCAATGACTAATTGCTGACAGGTTCAGCACTGCATATGATTGGTTGGTCTAAAATGACAATTGCTACAGTAAAGTATGGTAAAGTATCAATAGCTTTTCAGTGATCTAGGAATCTCCCTCTAAATTAACAGCTGTCAATGGCTAGACAACAGTACATATAGAAAGTGTAAATGTCTGAGGAAATTCTTTGGTTGATGACTTTTGCGGCAGATATTGCGTAATAGAGCACCACCTGACGATTATTGGCTAGACGATCTACGGTTGTCAGGTTTAAGTCATCTAGTGTAAACGCCAGGAGAGACTACACTCGCACTCGTGAGATAGGATACTGCCCGAATAGCTGTGAATGTACACTCCAGTACACACCCGTGTAAGGCGCCACTGTTTCTCTGAACGGTTCCCTCTAGTATCAGATGTTTCTTCTTTTTTTTTTTAAATCCGTTTATTTATCCTGACAATACATCAGTCACTTATACCCGGCGTTTACATTGGACGACTAAATATGTGGCGACTGTAGATCGTCAGCCAATAGTCGCCAGATGGTGGCAATGTCCACCGCAGACGTCGTCGAGCTCAGAATGTACTTGAACGTTTACACTGACGACTTTCAATAGAAATGAACCTCGGCGATCAATTGAGTTAACCTTGGTTATTGTATAAGCGTGTACCTATGTATATCTCCATTCATCAGGGGCATACCGAGGGGCGGGGGCACAGGGGGCATCCCCCCCCCCTCCCGAAATTTTCCAGTGTATTCTTTTGTATGTATACATGGACGTACACTATAAAAACGGGTTTTACCTCACCATGATAAAATAAAAATCACCCCACCCCCGATATTAGCACCTGAAAAGAATTTGCCTTACCCCCCACGAATCTTTTTCCTTCAAAAAGTGCCCAACCCCTTCAATAAAACAAAGATTAGGACCACCATGGAAAAATAGAATTAGCCCCCCCCCCTACTAAATGAAAGTCCCCTGCCCAAATGAAAATACAAAAAAATATCACACACACCCTCTGAAATATTGCCCACACACAGATTTTTTAAAAAGCCCCATCCCCCTGGAAATTCATTAAAAAGATTAGTACAGTTCTATGGTTTCACTTTTTTAGTCCTCCATTGAAAAAGTAAAGATGAAATAAGCCCCACCGCCCTCACAAAGGTACCAAATATACACCCCCCCCCCCCCACACACACACACACACACACACACACACACACACACACACACACATCCACCCACAGAGGCACCTGAATAAAGTTGCACCCTCCCCTCTATTTCTTTGTAAAAGCACTCCCCCCTGAAAAAAATATGAAAAAGGATTAGCCCCATCCCACGATTTAAAAATAGAGAAGCCTCCCCCCCCCCTAGAAAAATTAAGATGAAATAAGCAACACCCCCTCCACCCCCACCCCCAACTTCCCAATATAAACCCCCACCCTCAGAATATAAAGAATCAACACAGAAGCACCTGGGAAAAAAATTCCTACCCCCAACCCTCCTCACCCAACTATCCCCCACCCCACACACACCCCTTACCCACCATCCCCCGCTACCCCCCTCCCCCCTGATGTCCTTGAAGCAAAACACACGTTTTGTTTCAAAAGTGCAGGGGGTAGACGACTCTGTTTTCACAGAATCGCCGCCCCTGAAGACGACTAATTCAAGCCGGCTTGAAACAGTCGCCGAGGTCAGACCGTGTCTAATAGTCGTGAGGCGGTGCCATATTGCGTAATGTGATATAATCAGACGATCTGCAGTCGCCAAGCGCCTGGCGTTTACATTAGACGACTTCTAGCATTTTACGGCTGAAAGTCGTCAGCCGCTGCTAAATTCAAGAATCGCCGTCTATAGTCGTCTAGTTTCCTTGTACAGCCAGCAATTTGGTTACACCACTAGTTACCAAAGCTTTAGTTTGCTGTAATACCGCTTATCCTATATACAGAAAAATAAAGCTTGCATTGATCTCATTGATAAGACAAATGGTTTTTCATCAGACACTTCCAGAGTTTATAGCCAGGCACAGGTACCCTCACAAACAGTCTTTTGTTACAGTTACGGAATACAGTTCTTAAGTATCTCCTTATGGGCAGCTTTGAAGGAGCTAAGCGATTCAATATTCCTCATTTGCGCAAGCAGATCATTCCATAATAAGGCACCAAAGTAATTAAAATTTCTCTTATAACATTCAACCCTTGGTAATAGAGTCACTGAGGCCTGATGCAATCTCATGGCTCTATCAGTCTTTTGTAACAATTCATCATACTTTAATAAACTATGCATATATGTAAGAATATGATGCCTTCTCCTATCATTTGATAGGGGAATTTGAACACTTCTGTGAATTATCGCTGTACTGGTACATGGATGCGCCTTTAGGGCAATCTTCAAACCTTGGTTCTGAAGAGTTTGGAGTCGTACTAGCCCTTGTCTATTCGAATTTGCAAACAAAATATCTCCATGGTCTACATACGGCAGCACCATTCACTCATACATTTGAATTATAGCACTCTCTGTTACATACCTTCTAATTTTACTCATCGAAAAAATCTTTTGTGATACCATTTTAATAATTTGATTAACATGCAATTGAAAATTTAAATTCGGATCCAAAATCACTCCCAAATATTCATAAGATGATACAATTTGTATCATTTCATTTTTCAGATGAAGATGACATACATTATTTCTACCATTAGCACATTTCCTTGTCGAACCAAATATCATAATCTTCGTCTTCTTTGTGTTCACAGTTAAAACATTCTTGTCGCACCACCCTGATAAACTATCTAGGTGCCTTTGTAATATGTCAGCAGCAGCTTTGGCAGTATAATCTTCAGCATACAGAATGGTATCGTCCGCATACAGCAAACATTTAGCATTATGCATTTTGAAAATCTGGTCATTTATGTAAATTAGAAAAAGAGTCGGTCCAAGGACCGACCCTTGGGGAACACCACATGTGATAAAACCTGGGTTAGATAAAATGCCATTAGCTAGAGTATACTGCCTCCTATTTAATAAGTAATTTATAAACCAAGAATGAGCGAAATCTGAAAAAATTAGCTTTTTCTGTAAAATATTGTGATTAATTGTAATCTATGAATATACTAACTGTAACTTTGCTATTATTAATCGCGTTGAAAATATTATCAGTTAAAAATGACACTGTTTGAATAGTCGACCGACCTTTGAGAAAAACATTCTGCAGATCCGTTATAATCTCATGCTCATATAGATATGCTTAAAGCTGCCTATTAACGATCTTCTCCAGGATTTTCCCGAGTAATGGGAGTAAAGACACCGGTCTTAAATTTCCAACATCTTTGATATTACCTTTTTTAGGGGCACTATAATTGCTCTCTTCCACTAATCAGGGACAATTCCCCTTTGAATCGTACAAGTAAGTAAATGTGTAAACTGATTTAGTAAAACTAAAAGCGCATCCTTTAAGTATCGACTAGTTATACCTTCCACAGCTGTTGATTTGTTATCCCGTGTAAGGGCTAACCGCATCAGGGTAACCCAGCGTCAGGGGCCACTCAGGATTAGAACGGAGGGTGGCTCCCTTGTACAGGGTTGTTCTGTATTATGATCCTCGTTGTACGTAAATTCAGTATTTATACTTTTGTACACAGCCTGCTATATAAGTACATTGTGCTGGTTACATAGATACTTACTGTATGGCAATGAATGTCTAATGATGGTAGTTGCAAAAGTGTTTTTTGGAATGAGTGAAAACAAGATGGATCTACAGTTGACAATAAAGAAATGTTCTGAAAAAATATTTTAGTGAGTGGACAGTGGGGGCCAGCATATATGGCACCGATACAAAAACCAAATATCGGAGACATATCGGGAAGGTGTAAAATCGTAGGCATATGGGTCGGATTTTTGAAACCTGCTAAATTCAGCTTTGAACCTGGTGCACTGGACCTGAGCCAAGCACAAATATTGAAATATATAAGAAAGGTATAAGAAATGTATAAGTAAAACTGTGAGCTCTTGTATAGCAGAAGTTTAGGCATATATCCCATATGAAACGCCCTGAGAGCTGTATCTAGGCTAGTGTGTCAGCACACAAGCACCCAAGGTGAAGGCCAGTAGGATGGAGCATTAGGGCCAGTGGGTCAGCGCCTGTCCCACTTAGCAGGGATGGATCATTTGGGCCAGTAGGTCAGCGCCTGCACACCTACTGCCCCACTTAGCCTGGGTCAGTAGGACAGGTCATTTGGGTTAGTAGGACAGAGAGTTGGGAGTGAGCATTTGGGACAACGACCTTGACACTTTAATGCATGCAACCTCAATACTAGCTATATAAGCCAGCTACACCCATCATTCTGGGTTCTTGGTCTGGCGTGTGAGGAACCTCTCCATGGTATCACTGTGGACCAGTGCTGCATGCTGGTCTACAGTTCAGCCCATATGGTGGAGTAAAACCCAAAAAAGTGAACTCTACGCACCGGTGATTATACTGCACAGCCTTTATTGTAGACACACTTCAGCGATGGATTTTGACTTATGCTATGTCAAGTCCACCGCGTGATACTGTGATTAATCCCGGATTACATACACCAACGGATACACCAACACAAGGTACACAGCCTGGCCAGTCATCAACGTTAACACTTGACTCGGTGGCTGGTAGCACAGGTTCCACACCGCAAGCTCCTGCGCTCGCGGCCACAGGTGACAGTTCTTTGGGAACCAGATACACATGCTCATCTGGCCCTTCCCCGGAAGCATATCTTGGTAAAAACAAGGTTTGCGTACACGATACATGGTACACCACTGCAGAGGCGGCCGCTCTGCTTGGTTGGCCCCGTGACGTCAAACATATGCTTCCAATGGAAAAGGTAGTGGTATTATCCCTACCCCACCAGGATTTCTCACACTCCAGTTTAAAGGACCCGGACACCGCACGACGGCAGCAAACTCCACAGAAGGAGGTCCTGTCAGTGCCCAGCTGCAGTGCTGACTCTTCTCAGGCACCCTCGGGTAGTCCCGTGCCAGTGAGAGAGGAGCGGCACCGGGCTCGGCAAAAGGCCTGGTCTGACCCGGCAAGACCAGCAGCCCTAGTCGAAACCACAACTGGGACTGTCAGAAGTCTCTTCCAAGAAGAGCCTTCCTGCACACAGGGAGGTGTGGTGCCCGACAACCATACTCAGTGCTTAAACTTGTTTCACGACACTACCCCTCAACCAGTCGTGCCAGACCGGGCAGAAGGAGGCCAGGCCACAGGGCGGCTGCCCAGCCTGAAGCTTCCATCCTTCTCGGGGTCCGCCAGCGAGTTCGTTGAAGCATATTTCGATAAGGTGGACTCCCTGTCCACCATCTACGGTTGGACAGATGACCAACGGCTAGCAATGGCTCTACATACAGGGAAAGAATTACCCCATCTAGTGAATGTGTGTCCCACTTAGCAGGGATGGATCATTTGGGCCAGTAGGTCAGCGCCTGCACACCTACTGCCCCACTTAGCCTGGGTCAGTAGGACAGGTCATTTGGGTTAGTAGGACAGAGAGTTGGGAGTGAGCATTTGGGACAACGACCTTGACACTTTAATGCATGCAACCTCAATACTAGCTATATAAGCCAGCTACACCCATCATTCTGGGTTCTTAGACTGGCGTGTGAGGAACCTGTACCTGTGGAAATTACCAATAAAAAGAAGCATTTCAAAGTACCTCTGAGCAGATCTCATCTGTTAAGGGCTGACGCAGCCAAGAAGAAGTTCTTTACCTACTACATCCCCATGGACTTAAACTACAGTATTCTAGTGATAAGTTACTCCAGTGTTTGTGACATATTCTAGGACTTTACCAACTACAGTCCACATACACTACACAGCTCTCCCCATTTACCACATCTTTACCACACATACAACCAACCATCGTATCACTGTAGACCGGTACTACATGCATGGTCTACAGTTCAGCCCACTGGGATAAAACACGCAAAAAAAAATTTCCGAATAATACTTCTTTTTATATTTTATGTTACTCACCTACTAAGTACGTTCCAGAAAAATATTATTCCAACAAAATCAGATCAATGGTTTAGATTTGAGAGCCTTTTGAAGTTGTGTATAATACTGCATGTTGTCCAACCCCCTAAATATCTGAAATTTCAAGAAATGTTATAAATGCTTATAACTTAAGAATGACTAATATTATACGGTGACACACATTATATTTTATCCAAAATACCTTTTTCATATATTAGATTTAAAAGAAAAGCTCTAAACCATATTTGGGGTGTTGGGCAACACAGGGGTGTCGGACAACACGAGGGGTGTCGGACAACACGTTAATAGAATTACTCAGAACAATGAGAAAAATAATATTTGAGGCTATAATACTTTATATTTTTAATGAAATGATAATAAGCTATATTTCACAAAGCAAACCACTCAATTACTGATAAAAAAAACAACCCCAAAATCATAACTTGTAAAACAGCGTGTTGTCCGACACCCCGGGGTGTCGGACAACACATGTTCAGTTTTTGAACAATAAAAAGTATATTTTTTTATTTAGAAAAAAACCAACCTGGGTATTCATGAGTGGTAGGGGTACTTAACATAACCAATGATATTTGTTATTCTATTATGATTATTTTTTCTTTTACACATCCTTTAGAGGTGTGTTGTCCAACAACCCATGTTTTTGGAAAATATCATCATGGGATCATAATGTTCTGATATCAGGGTGGATAATCGGATTGTGTTGAAACTTTCAGGTATCACAGTCAGGATTCTGGTCAACATTGTACAATAAAGAAAAATTAATTTCTCACTATATATCTCATTAGTATTTTCCTCTGAAAGTCGGGGTCTTGAACAACATACTCTATGGGTCTCTATGTTGGAAAATTTGAAGGTCCTGGATAGTTTTTACCATTTTAATATTTTTTCAATCTTTTACCAATTTTCAAAATTATATTGTCTACACTTCTCATAACATATGCTTTAAACATGTTAATAAATACAATTTGCTCGAAATTGTGTGTCCCAGATTTTGAACAAAGCAAAAATCAATAGAAAATCACAGTTTTTGTTGATCTTCGGAAGGAAAAATTCCTCAGAGCTCTACAAAACCCTATGTTGGAAAGAAAGATTATCAAAAGATACACCAAATAATTTCATTTTTACATTCATGAGATACGTTTATACAACATGAACCTTGAATAAGCTTATTTTGGCAATTTAGCAGGTTTTAAAAATCCCACCCATATGTCTAGACATGCCAATCCACCATGCATTGTATGGGGTTTTTATCGGTGTCTAATCGCCGATATGTGGTCAACTGCCCCGATATTAGGTCACCTTCCGACGCGATTTTGATTTTTTATCGGGAGGTGCATCGTAGACCATATCGGAGGCATATCGTAGTAAGTGGACGACGGACCTTATGCATTTAAGCACTAAATGTGCATGATCTAGATGGCGCCACCCGTTGTGGCCTGCATCTATATATATGGTGCCTATAGCTGTCAACGTTCTACCTAGTGACCACTGTAGTCACAGGATACTAAGAACCCAGCATCACGGACACTGGTGCCTCTCCTACAGACAACGACTCAACCAACCTCCTCCTCCGCTACTGCTGCCGCCACCCGCCGCACGTCCCCCTCTCCTACTCTTCCCGCGCCCCCTCCTCCTCCTGCCCGCCTCTTGGTGCTGCTGCCGCCGCCGCCGCCTCCTACAGCGCCCCGCCCACTACATAAGGCCCCTCCCGGTGCGCCCGGATCGATCATAACCGGGAGTGGTGGTGTGGAGAAGACTGCCACACACACACAGAGTGATAAAGTACAGAGAGGGGAGCCCCAGCTGGAGGAGGAGGAGAAGGAGAAGCCCCAGGAAGGATACGCTTACAAGCAACGACTCCTGGCAGCCTAGAGGACCCTCCTCCCCCTCCCCTCCCCCAAACCCTGGAGGAGCAGTCCACCACCACCACCACCGGGCGGACCCTGGAGACTGCAGGTAAGACTCCTTTATGATGCTCCCTCCTTTGGGAAAACTTCCTGTGGTAATAGAGGCTGACGGACGAGGCGGGATCGGACGGGGTGTGTAGGGCTCACTTCCCGTTCACCACAGCAGACTCGTGATGGCCATCAAAAGTGAAGCGGAAAGTGCAGTTTTAAAGTCCCCTCCAGGATTTTGGAACAACATTCGGCTGAATTTTTTTGTTGGCCCCTCACATAAATGTTTGATAAAGATAGACGTGCAAATAGAAACACAATTTAACAACTATTTTATGTATTTATTGCCAGTGCGGATTAGTTGTTTTGGTAAATCTGATTTTAATACTACACACTATTCATGAAGTCAAAAAAATCCTTTCAAGTTGATATTACACACATATATTTAGAGAAACACAGACATACAGAGTTAATATAAAAACATACAGGATAAGAACTTATTACTTAGAGATCACAGCTTAGATGTCAAACTATTAAAAAGCAACGTATCTATGACAATGCTGAACATGCTGAGGTAACAAGTGAGACCAAGTATATGACAAACACATTAATATATATAGGTGAGAGTCGGACCTTTATCCTAACCCTAATATAAAATCCCATAGGCTTAACATTGAGTTTCCGTTTGCCACGCTGACTGGCATACGGAGTATTATATGCCACTGGAGGCATACATAATTGTTATCATGTAATATTCCAAAATCGAGGAGACAGGGTAGGATAAAATCAAAACCTATGATTCGTGGCCACCGCATTCCACTCCTGGAGGTTTGGCTCCGGACTTTACTCGGCTTCGCCTCGTAAAATCACTATGCCAAACTCCAGTCATGGCATACGGTGGCCAAGATTAAAACTCATTTAGTCTTACGACAGTATTTCCACCCATCTCTCAGGTACACACCACAATCTCTGTCTTCTGTCTCTTGTATATTTCTTTCTTTCTCTCTCTCTCTCTCTCTCTCTCTCTCTCTCTCTCTCTCTCTCTCTATGTCCCTCCTATGCCATTCAGGTAACTTTTATCTCCCAGGTACTCCTCTCCCTTTATAAATGAAGCCCAATACCTAATACGTTTACTCTGGAGGCTGCCTCACCTACTTCCATCCCCATGGCCCCGCCTCTCTTCCTGTGAGACTAGTACAGGTCATCATTGTCACCTATATATGATGCTCAGGTGTAGCTAATGTGTCTTGACACCTCCAATGGCCACAGTATTTAAGACAATGAAGTTACTTAAGGCACGACCCCCTTATTTGTGAATTTTCAAGAGAAGAGAATGTGCTTTGTGAGATATATATTATGTGTGTGTGTATATATATATATATATATATATATATATATATATATATATATATATATATATATATATATATATGATTGTGAATACTGCAGATAGAGCAACATTTACCCCATCGCCATAGAACAATAACCCATTGCTAGAGCAATGTATATCCAATGGGACAGATTAATGATACTTTTTTTATGAAACATTGTATCATTGGCTCTCCATACACGGTTGTCTTTTTTACAGGATTTTTTCCTATTTCTTTGGACTCCTGTTTTTCTCAAACTCATGTCACAACCAGATGAATAATTGTATCATTGGTTCCCCATGCATGGTTTTCTATTTTCAGAATTCTTCTTTTCTTTTATTGGACTCCTGTTTTTCTTGAACTCATATCCCAACCTGGAGACCCACGTCCCATGAGACGAATATGACAAATTCGTCCTTGTGGCTCAACTAATTATGAATCTTTCATTTCGGGGACTGATTCGGTTGCATTTCATTATTTTTGTCTACAAGTTTGCACTTAATGATTCAAGATTATTATCGCATTTCATTAGAACGTACCAATTTGCGAGGGGAAGAATGAAGTTTTGGTGTGTTTCTGACGGGATAGGGTCGAGGCTATTGTTACACCCCTATCTGCCTGGCTTGTGCTGTAGTTTAAGGCGGGCGTCCACCAACCACGACAAGGCTACGACAAGAGTCGACAAGAAAGTTCCTATTGGCGCCTTGTCGCAGCCTTGTCGTGAGAAGAGGGGCTTTATGACAGCGGTGTCGGGGCGTGGCGTAGACGTTGCTGGTTACCGTAAAAAAGGCGTCCATGGTCCCGACACACTACGACATTGATATCGAGGAAACCACAACATTCCACGACAAGGCTCCAGTCGTGGCAAAAATCGAGCATGTTCGATATTGTCGTAACCTTGTCGGAAGGCCCCTGACAGGCCCCCGACAAGCTTCATGTCGCAGCCTGTCGTGGCCTTGTGGTAGCCTCTTTTCGGGACCTACGGTCCACCAACCACGACAAGGCTACGACAAGGTTTCCAATCGTAGACCTGTCGTGGACCTTGTCGGGAAGCCATTGTCGTAGCCTTGTCGTGGTTGGTGGACGCCCCCCTTTAAACGCCATCATGTTCTAAACAATTTCCAGGCGGTTTTAGAACGTTCGGCCAAAGCAGGAAGCATCCACCGAGGGGAGACTAAGGTATACGACAACGTGAAACAAGATAGTAGAGATACAGTGATGCAGGGGAACAGACGGGGACACACGCAAACAAGCATGCTAGTATACAGCATACAGTAGTGAGATTAGACTGAGAGGTTCATCGTACCAGATGAGGATGTTGTATGGCAGTACTGATACATCTAGCATGTTGTAATCGGCGCCAGACAGAAACTTGCGTGTCAGGAAATGTCCTGTGTTTATCATGTGCATTCCTAGCGTGTAGTTGTGCGTTTGCCCAAAGCCAAAGAAAATGAGTGTACGACTGTTTCGACAATGTCAATGTGTGTATTTGTGATGTGGCACGTGCAGCAAAGCCATCGCCTGAGCACATTTACTCATGGGTAGTGGTGGTTATAACAGCGACATGCATTCCCACAAACAGAGGACAACAGCGTCAAAACACGCCCCACCCCCTCCCCTGTAGGCCACCCCTCTGGCCCTCTCAGTCACACCCCATTTTATCCGCGCGACTATGCCTCAAACATGTACCATCAGAGCTCCCTAATATCAACCCGTCTTCACAACATATCAACTCCCATGGTACGCCTTCCGGAAATCAGTCTCTGGAATTGTCTCTATACCGCGTTTCCTATTAGTTTCGCCGTTACTGTAGAAGCTTTCTTTGAATAGTCGTAGTCTAGGTCTTACCGGATTATTTATATAAATGGAGTTATTGGAAGTCATTTGCCTTCGGTTTGCGCAGGGAAATGTGAATTCCGGGTACGGGATATTGCTCTTTTTCTCCAGAAAAAAATTGGAAAATTATATTTTATGGACCGGCCCCTGGTTGTGGCACCTGGGACACGATCCCCAGGTACAAGCACTGTTATTGGCTGATCGGGACGGGACGGGGGATTGAAACAACTTCAAACTCATATAAAACACACGCACATACGTTACTCCGAATCCACTCACCACGTCACTATACTACTTTTCTTACCCCTCGGCAGCATGGCCGATCCGGTACCCACTTTTCATCACCCCTCATCATTATAGGGCTCCGGTACGAGCCGTCTACGCCGGCCAAACCTCACTGTTTTCCATTATAGATTGACTTTATTGCCATTCAGTGGCCGGAGGTACTATTGCTATGATAAGGAAAGCAGAGGGGAGCATAGGCTCGAATACTGAGTAACTCATCTGCCCGGACCTGAGCTACTCCTCTATTGAGTCTCCTTCCGCTACGTTGGCTCCAGGTGCTGGCAAGCAGTTGGGTATGTATACATGGAGCCCCTGTGCTACTACGGCTTCTTGAAAGGATGGCTTCCCGGCGGCTCAGGGGCCATGTTGACGGTAGTGAGGGGCGGGCAGTCCCGGCGCCGAGCCCGTCCATGCCCGTGCACCATGTGACGGGGGCAGTCACACCCACTGTGTTCCACAATGGTGCCGCCAGTCGCGTGCTCAGTAGAGTGGACAGAGGGGTGAGTCTTGGAGGAGGGGGTACAAAAGTGCGCGCCTGTGGGAATAATATTAGAATAGAGGCAGAAGGACCCCGTGTCGGTAGAAATCGGGATGGAGAGATAGGTGCGTGAGTGGGATAGGTTGGTGGGTGACTCGATAAGCCGGCTTAACGACATACATTAACTGTGCGCGGCTGAAGGAGGGGTGGGCGGAGTAAGCGTGGCTCGTGCATCTGTGTCAAGGGAAGCCATGTTAAGGAATGGCGCCAGGCTGGGGACGGGTTAATTAGGCACGCGCGGGGCACAGATGTGGGCAGGCGGCACCCCATTATTGCACGCCGTCTTCTAGGTCAACCATGCACGGAGCGCAGTTGTGACCGCCAGTCGACGGGTGTGAGGCACGTGGAAGGGTGAGATTGAGGGTGGCGGTGGCGGTGAGGGGCGCGGGTCCCTGCCGTCTCTGACTGCTGATCTGATTGCTGCCGATTTCCTGCGAGCACCCCTGGGGGAGGGTGAAGGGGGCTGCCTTATAAGGACACGAGGAGCTCGCATGCCTCTTCGACTGCTCAGTTTGCTGCTCACTATAGCGCCCTGTCAGTGTCAGCTCCCTGCCGCCGCCAACCACCGCTGCTACATTACTTCAGCCACGCGTACTGAGAGACACGTTGGCCTCGCGTACACAGACACAGGCCAGGCCCTCACTGTGTGAGCCGCTCACGTCAACTTGCAGGCAGTAGAGCAGCTCCTGCCAGCCAGCCGCCCGCCTGCCCGCCTCTCTCTCTCTCTCTCTCTACTTTTCTCTCTCTCTCTCTTTCGCTTTCTCTGTTCGTGTGGCGGTAGGCTCGTGTCACCAGCGGCGCAGTGTGAGGGCGACATCCCTGACTCACGCTATACCTCGCGGACTGCGCCCCTATTGTTGTCGCTGACCCGTGACCCGTGACCCTGCCAGGTCATGTCACGGTGGAGGTCACCGCTCCGCGAGCAGGTCGTCGCTGAGGCCAATGACAGCTGACCCTTTAAAACACAGGCACCATGGTCTACAGACAGGTCAGATTGCTACATTGACCGGCTTGAAAGGCTCGAGGGCGAAAACAGCAACAATTGTGGAATCACGGATAAAACGCTTTACGTGCAAGTCTCGCGGGTACACTCAAAGGTAAGCGCTTTGCCGTAGAATCTCAGGAAAGCCGAACCCCCCTTACACATACATGTATATATATAAATGTCACAGTGACAAAGGTAATCATCGATCCTATTACACTCATGACCCTTGCCTCCAGCAAAGGACCAAGCGGTAAATTGGTTCCGGAAACAGCAAGTTGCAAATGCATTGTGGGATTGATTGTCCTCGTCGAGTGCATTCCTGTCCAGCATCCGGCTGGGCGGATGTCGCTCCAGTGGCGGCGGCGGCGGTGGCGGCGGAGAGTGACAATAGGAGAATCGCCACCTACTCTGGTGGCTATAGGTTATACCCCGCAATACCTGCCCTGTGTTAGTAGGAGGACCAACTAATTGACACGGTTGTTATGGGTTGGCACGCCTGTAATAGCGAGATGTTACTCGGAGAGAGAGAGAGAGAGAGAGAGAGAGAGAGAGAGAGAGAGAGAGAGAGAGAGAGAGAGAGAGAGCCGCCACGCATCGGAAGCGCCCCTGTTCGTGTTTCGGAGCGATCTCGTTGCGATCGTGTTTAGACCTAGCTTTGTATACACACATTGTATAGTGAATTTTCAATGACAACCGCATGCACACCTGTGTTGTAGAGTTTAACCAACAATGTATGTGGCTTTTTTTTTACCGCCCACGGGTAGCGGTGTGTTCAATAAAGTTATTCAATTATTGATTAGTAGCTATCCCGACCAGGTAAGTGACAAACAAGAGACCCAGGAAACGCAAGTAACGCAAGTTCAAGTGTCCAGGGACAATTGCTTACAACGTATCATCGACCCGTCCCGATGACATATAACACTAGTCGGTGTTAGTGCGACCGGTCAAGTGAATATGCCGATATCTTAATTTGATCAAAAGTACGCCATATTTCCTATGGCCAGTTACCATGCGGCACACTGCAATATCAAAATACAGGTGTTGCCGTTCACCGCCAATGGTGCGTTGGTTAGCCAGACGGTCGCACGGACAAACACAGCCGAGTCCGGCCACATGTGTATAGCGACATACAGCAATCACACCTAGAGTGTGAACGGTGGGTGTTATTGCAGGGGTGTTATTATTGACAAATTAGATAGCTGGAACAAACTAGGGTATTGTAATAACGAGTCTGGACTGTCTAAATTTTTATAAAATTTAATGATAACTGTTACTTCTCATACATTCAGTGATCCATTGGTAAAGTATACGTTGCCAGGGGTTTGTTTTGCTGCAGGCATTGCGGAACCAAGTAGATAACGTGCGACATCGGCCTGTGGAAAAAAGGTCTATTGATCTTTCGCGTGATAGGTTCATGTTTCGATACCTTTCTACTACAGTATATATGTTGACCAACTATCTTGTCGAGGGTAGTGTCTACGTAGTGACAATATCAATATTATATTACTAGAGTTACCATCACCAAAACGCTGCGTTCAGGGTAGGGCCAAAAACGTGTACTTAACTTGTTTTATATGAGAACATTCTCGAGAAATGTCGGCACCACGATTTCCGTAAATCGGGCCCTGAAAACGTCTAACTATACTTTACTTGTTTTAGCTTCATAATGATTGACCATTCTCTGATTCTAGGTCCTGAGTTAGATCGTTTATTAGATAGGATGTAAATGCAGGCGAGTAATAATTCCAATTCTATACAATACGTCGCCACCATCGAGTAGTTTATAAAAGCACGTTATACAACACCTCTTACAGTTAGCAGACACAAAAGAGGTCATAGTTCAAATGCTCCGTTGAAAATTTGGTCAGAAATGGGAGTGGGGCGTGAAAGTCCAGCGAAATCGTAATTACCTCCTCTGCCTGGCGTCTCATAAGACGCTCCGCCACAGGATGACGTCACAGTGTTTGCTGGGGCTGGGCAAGCTGACTGTGGGTGGCAGTTTATGTGGTGCTTGGCACACAGCAAGCAGGCCAACTGAGGGGTATTATTAGCCGGGCACCGCTTTCCGGCTACCCCACGTGTAGACTGCCACCTATAATTTGTCGGCTGGTAATTGATGTAATGTCCTTATTACTAGCACCCCGCATAGTACTTGAACTTGATGTATGTATCTGATATTGGATAGCGAGGCTTTGCATTGCCAACCCCTTATTGACACCATTATTAAGGTGAAGATTGAATTGTGAGACACGTGTATCAATATACATGTGATGAAAAAACCTATAACTCTCTTCTTCCGAAGAAGTTTTTGTTATGAGGAAGCTCTAACTTCTGATCCATCACTCATCACACATTATTTACTTTTCATTCCCTGAACCAACTATTCAGGTGTTGAATATTTTTAGAATCTGAATTTTCTTTACTCTTAGTTAGTGTTCTTCTTATGTAACAAAGGAAATGTATCAAAGGCAGGGCTAGGCACTATTGACTTTACACTCTTTGTCAGTGTTTGTTGGCAATTTGCTGCAATGTAATGCACATGTATATATGTAGCCAGTTTACCCGGCCCTGTACAGGGCCGGGTTCCTCTGCCATAGAGCCCTCTACCGGATCATCATTTCTCACTAGCCACCATCTGACATGTATGAAATCAAAATTGAATCGATAAATATGTACCAATTTGTCTTCGCCAACCTTCAAAATAGGTGTTTGTTGCTTTATAACTGTGTATTTAGAGGTAGTTCTTCCGTGGAGCATGGCTGGTTCTCAAATCCAGCCATTTTGTTCAGTCTTCCTCGCTGGTTCCCAAACCGCAAAGTGCCTCGCCTAATACCATATGACAGCTGTTCACCCCTGAATAGAGATCAGCCCTGGGTGAATACTTTACCTAGTATATATGCACCTTTATAGATGACATTGGCCTTAAAGCTGTAGCCAATAGGGTCACGTTAAAAAGGCTGCCCACACAACATCCATCTATTGTGATATAGCTCAACTAACCTGTTGGGGTTAGTGGTAGGTTGTGTGCCCATAGTGTCACCGGGCGAAGATCCCTGCGCTACACAAGCGTGTTGGGTGAGAAACCCGAGCTACTCACTTTAGGCATGGAGCTGCTCAGTCCAGACGGACACATCTATGTCACGGCACCGCAGGGTAAAACACGAGTAGACAAATCACGGTTTGTATCGAGCCCAGTGTATCTGTAGTCATAGTCAACCCGGCATCACCGTAGGATATCTACTCTCAGTTCAGCCTGCATAGGTGAGGAAAACCCGGGGGAGATTTATACTTTTATTTCAGTCTGCATTGATGGGGTCGATCCATACATACATACGACTAGCTATTAGGAAAAAATCTTGTAAATAATTAGAAATTCGACGCAAGCGCCGTGCATTGTTTATGTAAGATAGTTCCTATAATGCCCGTCAGGTGGCCGAAAAAGCCGTATTCTCCTAGGAGAATACGGCTTCCGTTATTCTACTCAGTAGCGATCTGTAGGCTCCATAGGCTAAGTATGGAGACTCCGTATTAGGTGGGTGATAAATCCGATTAATCTTGATTTCCTTGGATCTTATAACGTCGTTCCAGATTTGATTTGAAAAATGATAGTTTTTGTCCAATTATGAATCGCCTCTCTATAATGATATCAAGATATAAACCTTGGTAATGAAACCGCACAACAGAATACAGGTACATTTGATTACATTACTGATTGCCTGGATGACTTTTATTTTAAAGAAAAGTATGTGGTGCAGAGGAGATTTGCTTGTAGTTATAACTCTAGCTATACCTCGATTTTTCTTTAGAACAGATAGGCCCATGTTCGAATTCTCTGTTCCAGGAAATCCCCTAAGCTTCTCCTGAGACAACTTTAGTTTTCCTACTTCAGATAATTATCGTATGACAGAGAACAGTCTGGAACTTTTCAAGTTATAATTCATGTAATTAAAAAGAATCTAATTAAGTCAGCAAAAATATGTGGTAATTAATATCTTATGGTAACAGCTTACAATAACCTGGGAATCCCCACAAGTTCGTAGTGCCTAGATAAACATGACTAACACGTCATAGTCACCAGCCCTCAGTTCATCTTTCCTCCAGATAAATCCCTGTACACTTGATTCACCTTATGGGGTAGACTTGCTGAATTATCACACCCCTGGTATTTTTTCCCCATAGGTTTCACATTGGGAACTTGTTCTCCATGCCCCTACAAGTATTGCAGTCCGTTTTCCATGGTCTATATCCTGTGTGTTGGCCATTCTTTCAGTGTGTACAGAGGTAAGATAAATACAGAAAGCAACTGATTTCGGCAACCACTTTAACCTAAACTTGTTGGTTTCTTCTTTAGTCTTTGATTATGGACATTATTAAGAAATAAAACTACTTTGCAAAATTTGGACTTCCCCTAACGCCTGACAGGCCGAGGTATCCCAGTGAGGAGGGGTGAGGTAGGTGGAGGGGTGTCCAAAATGATGCAGGGACTGGAGCCAGTCCACTTCTGTGGTAATTATGAGATTAAGGGTGTATTAGTGTGACTCAGACGTTATGAGTGATGCGTTCAGGCTCCCGTTAACTCACTATATGAGTTGCTGATGTGAGCTGCTCACGCCTGTATGAATCCTGATGAGTTCTTCTCATCATGCTCACAGCGGTTTACGGACACATACGTTAAATTACAAAATTACAAGGTTTATTGCATCAGGGTTCGGATTCTTTAGAAACAGATGCAATAAGCAGGTTTAAACCAGCTGGATACCTTCTAAGGCTGGCCAAGCTTTCTATCGTTGCCGCATGTGCAGAGTGTGCTTTAATGTGTTTGTCCACTTCCGGCTGTCGCGGGTTGCCCATCCACCCCTCCACCACGGAAACCTGTGTATTCATGGGAACCAATCAGCATGATTCTTCCACCTTGGGAACCAATCAGCATGATTCTTACATAAAAAAATCGGAAGTGCATTGAGTGACCTTCACCTTCAACTTCATATTCATTTCAGTGTCCCACGAATACGCACGTTTCAGATCTCCATATTTTGATTCACCAGGAATTGTTATCCGGAGCATTTCACTGTTGCAAAGAGTGTATCATTATCATAGAGAGCGTATGACTTTTGGCAGAGTAGTTTACTCCTGCATAGATACAGAGTAGTTCACTGTTATACAGAGCGCCGCACCCGCATATATAAAGATCAATTTACCAGATCAATTCATTCTCATACAAAGTAGTTCACTCTTATATAGAGCGCGCTACTCTTATATAGAGCATTATAATCCACCTAATATAAAGTGTCCATAGTAAACCTACAGGAACTATATATGGAAGGACATACCTGGCGCATATAAATATGTTGTAGGCTCCGGGCTGCCAAAACCGGCGCATACGGAAAAATAGTGCGTATGAAAAAATAAATGCATAACTAGAGTGAAATAAAATCGGCATGCCAGCACTATGCAATATTCTCGCATGCGTTCGGATATTACAACGCGTCAACTCCGAGGAATATACAGCCGCCTGTATCTGAAACCAGCCAATATTTTGTATTTCTCCTGTTTAACACCGTGACAGAAAACAATTTACATGCATACATGCCGTTCATTCATTATCCTTCATCCTCAACATTTAGGCTTCAGCGAATGCTTCTTAGTTTGTTTGTGTTTGTGGTTAATCTATATCATATAGGCCTCACATTAACATCCATTCTGATGATTTGCCATGTGGTTCTTGAATGCCGATTGTTATAGTGACTGTGATCAAACATATAGGACGTAGGTCTGCATGCAATGATCACTGAATTTAGTGTGCTGTTCGGTTCATGCACGTAGGAATGTCTCTCCCCTGGCTGTCTATCCATCACGCCCAAGCCTTTTCAACCCAAGACCTCACCCTTTCCTTTACCTTACCATATTCCCCTACAGCATCCAGAGACGATCCGGCGGTGCCCCCACCCCTCTGACCGCCAACAAAATGACTAATCCCTGGCCCTGATTTCCCCTTCACTGGCCTATCATGCCATCGCCAAGTGCCCTATTATCGCCCAGTCGTGTCCCGGAATCCTCGAGGGTGGGTCACGTGGGCAGGGGACGAGATCGGAAGAGAGGCTGGGTAGGGGACGTCGGGGTAAGGGGTAGCTCCAGGGTAACTGTGGGAAAGGCGTCCGTGCGTACCCACTGAAGCGCTCATAGCGGTCAAGGATGACAACTGCTTATAACACGAGGCGCCGGTGGTGGTTCGTCACGTGACCTATCGATAACCCCAGATCGAGGGTCTCCGGAAGTCGTCATCATCAAAGATGACCCTGGGAAAGAAAAATACGTTGAGAAATCGATTCGACAAGTGGATGGAAAACACCCCGAAGTCAGGCATTGATTTTATTGGAATTTGAAACTGATGGTTCTGTAGATTAGGTGTCTGAGAGGAAAATCAATTTCGCCTATTTTCCTCAAAAATAAACAAATAAGTGAATAGATAAATAAATGAATAAATACATACATACATAGAATGAGGTGGGAGTTCATGATGAATAGATGAACTAGTTTTACAAATATAAAACAAGGAGACAAATGTCAACCAGAGGAGAGAATGAAAAAAAAGTAGTCCAACACTACGGACATGAAAGGTTACAATTTTCCACAAGAGAACTATTCCAATGAGCAATTCTGTGACATTTCCAAGATGCGGCCATTTGGGAAAGTGCTGGAATTGGCCGTCTCTATTGATTCTGACAATCGGAGCGACAAAGCGATGCTCGACGTAGAGCGAGGCGACAAAGGACGAGTATCGCTTAGATGCGTCTGCTGCGACGGGCGACTGATTCGGCACAAAACCTGCATTAAGGTTAGCGTCCAGGTAGGGTAGGCACACGCGTTATCTTCCCTTGTGTATGCAGCCAGGGGTGCAGATGTGTTGTGGGCTAATAGTACTCCCCTACGGAGCCTGCAAGCTGGCTCCTACGAACGTTCTAGGGACTGGCATCTTCTAGCAGTCGTGTATAATAAGGTGAAGGAATGATATATCTGTTTATCTCACCCCTGGTATTTTTTTCTCCATAGATTTAGCATTAGGAAATTGTATCCAACGCTCATGAGATATTTAGGAAAAATATCGTGTTACAAATGTTATCCCATTAGTCAATGTGAAGGGTGGGATGAATTCTGAAACCCATTTAAGTTTAGGGTCAAAGCTCGTATGCTACGCATTTCACCGTCAGAGCTTATGCTACGTAATTCACGCGGCTGCGCCTTGTGAATTTCTACGCGATTCAAACTCGATGGGATACAAGCTCTGATGCTAAACTTTCATGGGTTTCCTCTATATGATGTAATGTAAACTATGGTCACTAAATGTGTGTGTTTCTTTATCAGATTCGGGCGCAAAGATGCCCCCCTTAAATTTACGGAGTAATCTGTAGAGAAAGCCGTTATTATGAGCGCCTCCTGATTCGGGGTTAAGTGGTCCATTGCCATTTGCTGACAGGTTGCTAAATCGATGCTACTATACACAAAGAAAGGGCATCCGTTTGGAGGCTAATTATTTACAATTAAGTACGTAACGTTAAGCGGAAGTCACACCAATCAGTAGATAATTCCCTGATTGCAACTTATTAAGTTTAATACTGTTTGGAGTTGATGGTATGTGCATATTCATGCATATGCTTATATTATACATTGCCAGTGAGATTGGGCGTCATACTCATATCAATGGTAAAAAAAATGCATATAAAAATAAATATGTATATAATATTATGCTCCAGTATTGAACAGAAGGGAAAAGTCGCTGTGTTGGCGATAATTGATTATTTGAAGGTCTGTATGTATAGCAATGTAGTCAGTGAGCCGGCATTGAGGGATCTCATAACATAAACATGATGTCACTCAAAATAATAGCTTTAATCTTATTGGCATCAACGAGTATAGAGAAATTCCAATTCGTTGTTGGCATTAACTGAACATCACAGTGTCCTGATAAATGATGATTACGGATGTGGTACAGTTGACCCAAATACCAAATGAATTCTTCAGAGTTCTTTTGTTTACCCCATTACGTATATTGCTGCTATACCAACTATAACGGTTTCTCTCCTAAGAGCTCCTTTTTGCTCGGAATACAGTACTAACAGCCCCACAGTATAACCTGTCCGTTCAGGTAAACCCGCCCGCGCAGACATCAAAGCCGTCGGGTAAATTGCCCGCTCCCCGAGCCATCAGGGCTAACTGCTGCACATCGCCGGCGGATTAAAGCCGATAAAGGATTAGTGGGGACGTGTGAACAGGGTGGGATACGTTAATGCCTGGTAATGCTATCCGCACCAGGTGTGAATGCTCCTATACGGGCCAGATGCGGGGCCGGAACTGTGAGGAGCCGGGCAGGTACCACCCACCTCTGATATTTGGCACAGGGTTTGGGAGTATAACTGTGATGCAGGGTACGTCCTCCTGTAGCTATAAGCGGAGGTTAAAGTGGATACTGTCAGATACCCAGCTTTCTCACACTGTGGAGGAGTGTATTCTTTAGTTTACCCCCGGACCGCGCGAGGCTGTCACATTGAATACCGTTACCGTGAGGTCGACACACATTACCGCTGCCTTGGGCATGCACGTCCTAGTGGATATGGAGACCTATGATATATACCTTTCACCAACATCGGATACGAACCATAGATCCACGTATTGAAGTTCGCCCTGTTGCCTGCAACATCGTGTCCAGAAATCAGGTATTTTTTTGTCAATTACTTTTTTTTATTTTTAGACAAAGGGTAGTTCTGTTTCAAAAACTGCACCAGAGATGTAGGGGAGGGGGTTCTGTCTGTCATCCCCTGCCTGACAGTGTTGATACATATTGATGGTTTGGAGACAAAACTACAGTCAGAACCAGTCCCCACCAGACCAATTTGTTAAATGCTATAAACCGACAGAGCGGCGCCATATCTTTTTGCGGTCGCCACCGCTGTGGGCCGCAGCACATGTGAATAATTCACGAGATTTAAGAGTCCGTTTTGGAGTGGCTGGCCGGCCGCACACAACAGCGATAATCAGCACACCAACTAAACCGATTGCAGTTCCATTGGACCGATTGTGTCTTGTATAAATAGCCTTTTAATCCTGGACAATTAATGTGTATTAATCACTCTCGCTCCCTGTCATCTGCGATACGACGCAATCTACTTCCATTGTGATCAGAATGCTACATATTTCGCGCGGGTTCTTTGTTTACAAATGCCACAGTATGGTTCAGTGATAAGTGGTGCCAGCGGCAATATCCTGAAATGTCAATACAAGCATCCTGGGGTGATCAAATTTAAACTTTTTCCTGTGTGCATAGACGCCACCAGTTTTGATGGCAACAAATAGTTTGAATAATTAACGACGAAGTATGCTTATCAAAGAGATGTAAATGCGTAACCAATGTTTTATGGTAGTCCCTGTGGTATTAATTGTATGTTTACATATTCAAGCAAATGCTGTTGATACGGGGGAAAAAATATACATGCTGTGGGTAATTGCTTTGATTATACACTTCTACGTAGACATCCACATTATACCATACTTATATAATGTCTAAACTCTGGCATTATCCACCCGTCCATTGAATACATGCTCCACAGCTTGGTCGGACAAGGCCTACATGCGATATACTGCTTAGCCAGTTTCTAACAAAGTTAAGACACAAACCGCAACAGACACCTCGCCAGGGGAGCTTGCCAAACTCGCACCCGAATTAATCAGGGAACATGCCCGCCAACAGCAGCGGACGAGCGGACTATGAATAATGGAAGCCTTCCCAAACGAATCGACCCTACACAAAGTAACGTGTGCTAAACAGCGACTTCTAGACATCAATCAACTGTTCCACAGAAGTAAACCCCCCACTCTCACTCCCACTTTCTATCTCTCTCTTCTTCCTACATTCTCCCCTTCCCGACTTCAGCGTCCACTCAGAATGATTTCGAATCGCGTTGCGTTTCCCAGGGCCGCTGTCGACAATGAAAACAAACATGGTGGCGTGCACGGTGAATTTTTCATGGGGTTTAATTTCGGACGGGAAATTGCCGAAAAAAACAATTAAATTGCCGGATAAAACCAATAAGGTATTTGGACGGGTCGCATGGTAGGACCGCATGCAAGATTTCAATTAAGATGGGGATTTCCTGGTTAAGTGGAGACTATAGCTTAGTGGGAACCGTGGTTGGTTTCTCAATGGCGCTTCAAACTTCTAGTGAAGCAGACATCTAACGACGGAGTTCTGCTGACGCCTCCCGATGCATCTGACCAGAGGTTTCCTTATTGGGGTTTCTGGGCCTTCTTTTAAAGTCTAGCATCTTAAATCAACTCATTCCCTTCGCCCCCAAGTACCCTCCAGAAAGCCCCTTTCATATTTCTTCATCACGTTGAAACCGATGGCTTAAAGGCGTCCCTGCTCTAAAGTACCTTCCCGTGGCTATCCCATAATATGCTGGGCATCCCATAATAGGCGGCGTCCCCCGAATTGCCTGAGCCAATGAACAAGCCTACTTGACTTCAGTGCGCCCCCTAGAGGCGGTAGTGTAAAACAGCGCCGGAAGCTGTTAGCCCCCAACATTTCCACAGTGCCGCTGCTCTAGTTTCCCGCGCTTTTTCCTCTGAGGGAAGTCCAGGACAGTCTATCCGACAGACGCCTCGTTCCCATGAAGAATGATTGATTCTGTGTTCTCTATCTCCGAGCACATGTATAGTCGGATTTCCAGATACAAACTAAGGTTTGGTGATGGTCTTTGCTTTGCCTACAATCACGAAACCATCAGTAACTATTGTCTCATAGTAACGAGCATCAACAAACACGAATCTGCCAAAAACTAACAGCAGACATAATCGCTCCCTTCCTTCCGACTGCCTCTATGTTTAGGCGTCATGCACCGACACTGCTCCTACATCATTAACCCGAGCTACTCCCATAAGGACTGGCGCTCGTGGCGGTTTGTCCGGCTAGAGGTCTACTATGATGGTTTAGACTGACACTTCAAGTTTGTAATCATGCAATATGATACATAATCATAAATGTTTTATTTCTTCTAAATAGAAATACTAAATATGATGTTATACATGTTTCTAAATTTTCTGAAGATTTCATGAATATTGCTCCTTGTGACAACATTTTGGTTAATATTAGAACAATGATGCCTTGAGGCATCATGCGTCTTTAGTGTGATGATGACTCTAGGCATCATGCGTCTTTAGAGCAATGATGCCTCCAGGCATCATGCATCTTTAGTGCGGTGATGTTCCAGGCATCATGCATCCTTAAAGGGTCAAACCACCCCACAGAGCACCTCCCGATCCGCTCCCGTTCTGCTCACTCGTGATCGACGACGGTCACGGCGGGATTAAGCGGCCAACAATGGGTCCAGATGACAGATTCTCGTTACAGGAGTTACTGCAGACGGCGGCGACATCAGAGTGACCCAGTTCTGTCGGTCTATTAGCAGTAATTAAAAGGAAAACAATGGCGGGGCAGGCGGCAGGCGGCGTCATGGCGGCGGCAGCGCCGCGTCGCCGCTAACGAGGCCGCGCGGGGAGAGACGCTCCGCCGCCGGGCGTGAAAACCCGAGGTCACGTGACGGCGTTCATCAATCAGCAGCGCCGTCTGGTGTGAGTGGCGCGCGGCGACTCGCTGAGACAGTTTGTAATTACCTCTCAGGGACAGGCAGGAAGTGGGGACACAGATTACAACTGAGGGAAAAAATATAACGTGTACCGTGACTGATACGGGTCGTAAAATATCCACAGAGTGTTCACCTTGAACTGCCTATGGATAGCTAACCCGGCGTTTACACTAGACGATTATAGGCGGCGATTCTTGAACCTGACGACTTTCAGCCGTAAAAGTCTAGATATCGTCTAATGTAAACGCTAAGCCCGTGGCGACTGCAGATCGTCTGGTTACGTCTGATTACGCAATAAGGCACCACCTCACGACTATTAGACACGCTCTGACCCCGGCGACTATTTTAAGCTGGTTTGAAATAGTCGTCTACATAGGCGGCGATTCTGGGTAAAGCCATAGTCGTCAGTATAAACGCTCAGGTGAATTCTGACGTCGACGACTTTTGCGGTGGACATTGCCACCGCCTGACGACTATTGGCTGACGATCTACAGTCGTCACATATTTAGTCGTCTAGTGTAAACGCCGGGTAAGGGTGTGTTTCCATTCAATCTTTCTCACTCGGGGTGTCACTTTAACCTGCGGATATGGATGTCTAGTCTTTAATCCATCCTGCCTCCAGTTATGCAGATGGTAAATAACATTGACTAATGTTTAAATGAAAGGTTCAGAGTATCTGTCATCTTTTCAGAATGCGAATATATATATATATATATTCGCATTCTGAAAAGATGACAGATCCTTTCAGACGATAATATATATATATATATATATATATATATATATATATATATATATATATATATATATATATATATATATATTTATATATATATTATCGTCTGAAAGGATATTCGATTGTTTGATCATGTGATAAGACCCGTCATCCTTATTTTTATCACTTGTTTGACTAAATTGTGTTAAATACTATATCATATTTTCTGAAAGTTTTGTATTTTTAATAGATTATCTCCTCATATATCAATGAAACCATAAATATTACTAAATTTCATAAATAATGCCTGATTATCCGGTCTACGCTGGGGAATACCTGAAAGTATTATCCGGCCTATGCTGGGGAATGCCTCAAGGTATTATCCGCCCTGAAAGGGTTAAATATGCTGTGCCCCCTATATACGTGACATTGTGGGTGAATTCTGACAAGCGCCCGCCTACCTCTCTGGCGTCGGGTCTATGTTCACCATACCATGAACCCGCCCCGCGCCGCACGTGCACGTGTACGTATTTCCCAAGGCAGGCTGGTGACCTCTGTGAGGTCATGGGCATCTCCTGGGAGCTGGAGTGCGCATCTAACAAATTAGGTTAGGTCCCCAGTCGATAAGAAACCATCTGGCAGCAATGGTATGACAAGGGCACAGAGATGGGCTCTCTATGCGACAAGGACTGCTTTAATGCAGCATGGAATCCCATTATCATAACCATCTATGTATCTATGTATGTGAGTGTAGAAGGGGTTCATAGTGTATGTTCACGGTCATCGAGGGCCTTCAATCATTGCGCTCCAGTCGTATAAACGTAACATTGTAAATATAGGTAGGTCTTGCTTAACATCCATGCCGTTATTGACTTGGTACCAGTAGTGTATAGCCATAGTCGCCTACCAAAAATCCCATTTTCGATATACTACTACCACATGCTGTTACAAGAGAGACGACATTTACGATTCAATGACGACGTTCCCGATCCACATTTAAACACAGGAAAGATCAATGATATTCCGGACATTCATATCACATGTACGACATACAACATTCCTATCAGACAGAAATACACATTTATAGAACATAGCAAAGACATGAAAGCAATACAGATGCTCGGGAGGAGGTTGTCCAGCGGGGTCTGCGCCAGTAGAAACAATATGGACTGGCAAGGAGATACTTATGAATATGGAGATACTTATCGCTGCGACAGGCTGACAATTCACATTACTCGCGAGCAGCTCGTGATAAACAGCAGAAGTCGCCGTTGGCCCATTATTAAGGCTGTGCAGGCGCAGTGAGCTGCTCGTTGGGATCCTCGCTCGTCGCTCTATTATGCATCCTGACATGGGTATTCCAACTGCCCTTCCACATCAAGGCCAGGCCCCTGTCAGCCTGAGCAGCCCCCGGCCGGCTCACCCCTCCCTTCCCACCCGTCATACCTGTGTCCATTCCAGCGCACGTCCTCGCCCGATGACCCAGGCGACCCCACGCCCTATTTCATATTCATTGGGTCCCGTGGGGACTGTGATAAGTTGGTGCCACTGAGTTAATGCTATATCAGAGCGAGCAACTCAGGCGGCAGTGACACAGCAGCGCCATGGGTGGACCCTTTTTTATACTGTGTGTCCCCTCCCTCTCCCAAGGCCTTCAGCACCACCAACCCTCATTCTCCACCCTGTGGCCAACAGCTCCTTACAGAGGCTTCCTTTGGAGCAGTATTCTCCGCTCGAGGCCCCTTTACTCGCCCACTCCCACACTAAGACAACGCCGAGAACCCACATCCCCCCACCCTCTCCCCGAGCTCCTCCGAGCAGGTCCGCTCCCCGGCCGACAAATTGATTCATAATGCCAACCGCCCGGGGAACAGCGTCAGGAAGGCAGTGGGTCGTGAGCACCGCCTGGCGGGAACAAGCGTAACCAGAGCGAGGGCCATTTTTCATAATTCAATTTGGCGATCATTGGTGTTAAAGCACAGCGCTCAGGGAAAGAGCGGTGGGGAGTTGATTGATTGTACTGTGCCCTTATGTTAGAGCCCTAGTTCCCTTATTGGAAATGGTTTTCTTTATGAAGCTCATTCTATCACCGACTGTCGTTTATCCCGGGTGTTAGGATTTCTATGCATGTCTCCGCAGTCTGTTTAATTCTCCATTTATTTATATCACGTTTCTGAGTTACCATATATTACCATTTTTCTAGATATACTTTCGAAATGTATTTTGATTTCTTGGAAAGGAGCAGACTACTTTAGTTTTGAATTGTGTGGATTTCTGTATCTTTTTTCCTGCTCACAAATCACTGAATGAATATTCAGAGTAAAGGGTTGAATAACAATTTCATTATCTTGAATTTTGATGGGATAAACATTTGGCCGAGCTATTTGATTCATATGGCTATTTTCCATTAGTCAAAAATATTAGTTAGGTTATCAATAGTATACTGTATTTGATTAATAGGTGTAAACAGGCAAAATTTAAGTGCAAACAAGTCTACTATATCTAAATATATTCCCCTCAGCCTTGTAGGAAATAAAAGTCTCCATATAGAACAACTGAAATCAACTATTCCTGGGCGAAGTAACATTTCCTCGACTCATAACTTTGGGCGGAACAGCAAATGAATAGAGTTATATCTGCCAGAATTATATAATCTATTATGTCCAGGGCTCTACTGTCAGAGAAGAGAGTATAGTATTTAAATAGAACTGCATCGAGAATCGTATAAATACACGATACGCCCCCTTCAAACGAGTAGATATTGTTTATTTTCTGATTTGAGTGCTGTTTTGGATTTATCTCACCCCTTTCACTGCATCAGGGACGCTTAATTTTTTTTTATCTTATCTTAGTCTTCTCTCTGAAATCCTGACCGCTGATTGATCAAGTGCCTATGACAACATCTCATATTCACTACGCCATGACCATGGCGCAGTATTGTCACTTTACCGGGATGATGTGGAGTATTTTTTTCTAACGTTATTCCTATGGCTTAACTTGTACCAAGGGTGAAATAAAGAGACCATTCTGAAGATAGATTTAGTAAGCAGCCCCAGCATCACTTGCACCAGTGCCGGAGCAGCTCAGCCTGACTCATAATGAGCTGCTCCTTGTCCGGCGCACGCTGGACCGTGAGCGGCTCTCGGCGCTTGATCCAGATTTCACAGCGGGGTGGGCCGGGACTAGAACCATGCGCCGACCTGACATCAATCACAGCTGGGCGTTAATACAGAGGACCTGTAGTGGTAGGCCGGTAAGGCGTGTAGGAGTGACCTCTAGTGGCTGTCCATTGAACTAGATAGAATGCTCTGAGTGGTTGATTATACATGTATATACAGTAAAACCCCGCTTAAGGGATCCTCGCCCATAGGGACGACCTGTGTGCCCTTAAGCGGGGTTTTACTGTACGTCAGTTGTCTAGAAATTAATATCCTTACATTTAGATATTTGATATTCTAAAAATGGGAATTTTTCGTCTTTTTCTCACCGTGTTCGCATTTCAGGCTGGAGGCGAATATCAAATGCGAGGACACTATATTATTTGATACTCGTCCAAGGGTCGCATCTGTATACTGATTTTTACATCAGCAAAGAAAGGTCGGGTATCCACCGCCACAGCTGGTGAAATTCATAAAACCTGACGGATGTTCACATCAACCTTAATCTGATTTATCAATGAATAATAAGATCGGCAGTGGATGCTCGCCTAATGAAGTATCCTACACCCAAGTGGCCTTGTCAGAAACTTGGCGCTCAAGTCAGCTGCCAATCCCTGGCCTAATTTCAGCACCGATGTTAAATAGATGTCCGACTGGTATGTGGCCTACTATGCACGGGGTCACAGTGGCTTGGTTCACAAAGGTGTCTCAGATTTATGTTAGATAACTTCTACCGAGAAAATATTATCAATGTGTCAGTGTAATTGGGCATATATATGTGTGTCAGTATGTTTGTAATTACACATATATGTAAGTAATTCTTTTGTATATAACTGTCTTGAGGTGTTTCCAATCTGCTTGTGTGTAGGACAGAAGATGCATTTCTTTGAATCTGATAGTATGAACATCAACCGACTCCTAATCCGCTCCCAACTTCACAATCTCCTCGTGTTTTAATTTCCCCAGAATTGGACATCTATTTCTATCAATGCCTGCATCACCCGTGCGACACAATGGGGAACTTTATTTTCAAAAGCAGTGAGGGATCGATCTCATGAATTGCTAATCCGGGGGTAAAATAATCTTTGCACACTGAGTAAGGAATTGGTATTTTGTAATCACTATGGAAAGATGGGACATTCTGAAGGTGCGCCCTTCGTCCCCTGCCTCCCACACCCAGCCCTGACCAGCAGGCTGAGGCCCGAGGCCTTACGACTCAATGCCCAGGCAATCTGATAACGCCTGTTGTGTAACCATGACGGTTTTACAAGCGGAAATTCCATTAAGTCAATAATCCAATCGTCCTCGAAAGCCAAATTAGTTTTACGTGTGGGGCGTGTATCGGGATGCTTTGGCTACTGCTCAGGGAGGTAAGAGTTATTCCCTGAGGAGTGCACTTATATATGTCATGTGCTCTGTATACTAGAATAGTTTCGAGGCCCGCAAGCAGAATTCTTAAAAGGGATGCACTATGAACCGTAAAAATGGGATTGAGTTTGTATGGAAAGGAGACGAGCATTTTATTCAATTCTCCTTCGCTTTGACAACTAATAATGTCAACGTGACTGCTATGGAAGGATTATAATGTCAAGCGTGAAAGCTTCCTTTAAGCGAAGTCTGCTATTCATATTACCCATAAGAAGGATGGAGTAGTACCACGGAGACTCCACTGTCTGACTTGTGGATCTGCTTTTAAACACCGTACATTACTTCGATCGAAAAATCCTATGTAGTAGGCCTAAGTCGCGCAACTTACGTTGCTGCTATAGAATCTAATGAGCATACACCTGATACCACTACTTTGAGAGTGCGTATCATGTGAGACATTCTTCTGAAACGTTTGACTTGACATCATGATATTTTGCTGACTGTAATAGAGGACGTTTCCTGACCTCTATCGCCCCATGATTTGTAAACATGGTACACGTGAAGAATGAGCCCCATTGGTGGGATGTTTGTGCTTTAAATACCCAAACCTCTCTCAGTAGACTTGACCGATCCAAATAGTTCTCTACATGTGCCATCCTCTAACCATAAGAACACAATCCGCCAACGTTTGTGGTCTTTTCAATTTGGCAAAAGATTTGCAAGGTAGACCCATTTTTTACCTATTCAACCCGCTGTTCCAAAGCCCATTTCATACTTTTATGGCACCGGTCCAGCAAATCATAATGTTCTATCACAAGGCACCACAGCTTCCTTAGTAGGACAAGTGACCATAATTAATCTTTCTTACGTAAAACACCAATCACCTAATGCGAGTCGCCTTGGAGGCCATGTCACTTACCTGCCCACCGTCCACACTACTCCTACTGACACCGCCCCAACCCCCCCCCCCCTCCGCCCACACACACACCTCAACACCAATGCCCCAAGGCGGATGTCGCAACATGCAATCACGCGCATGCGTTAGCGGAAATGAGACCTCCTCAGTCCGGAAGTGAAATTGCTGACATTGTTGCGGGTGGTTGGAGTAGATGTGGAGGGTTCTGTGATCGTGGGAGGGATGGTGCGGGCGAACGATATCTTAAGGTGCTCGTTGATGGTTTGGATCTCAACTAGCGCCCTACTGGACCCATCAACTGTAGAGACTTTCAGATCTATCCCTCTGAGGTATCCCTAGACCTCAGCATTACACAGGAAACGAGCATATTAAGGGTTCAACTGATGTAAGGGGGTTGGAGTTTTCAGCTAGTGCATTGAGATGGAGCATGGTTGGAGGATGGCGACTGCTTCAGAAGGTGGTGGGAGAGGCCTCGGCGCTTCCCGAGCATCTCCGAGCTGCTCCGAGCTGCTCCGAGCTGCTCCGAGCTGCTCCTTAGAAGCTCGGCGAGGAGTCAATCACGACCCGCGCTTTCATGTTGCACTCCCTGTTCGCCTCTCACTCAGTGACGCGGGGCTCGCGTCCTGATCAAAGCGCGAGGATTGACCAGTGTTTTATACGACTGGACACTGGAAGTGATTGATAGCTAAACGAGGCCTGGGTTGAGGCAAGACCGTACTGTACGTCCATCAATCCCATTATATTGACTAACTAACCAGCGAGTCTATCCGGGGTACACTAGTGACTGATGTGTTTTTTTGTTGGCGAAAGACAACAAATTTGCATGCTGGATTGACTCGTTGGGAATCGAATTAACGTTCTAGAATGACAAATGACTTCGATTTTGTCTTTTGCGATGGTGAACGAAATTCAAGGATTTCTCACACATTATCTAAGACTAATTTTCAGCTCAGCTCAGTTAAACATTTCTTAAGGATTGCCGGGTGTTGAGAGTGTAGCTGATTAGATGATTGGAAGGCTACATAGAGGGTTGGAACGTTCGTTGTCGAATTCCATATTTGCTTGCTTGCTTGCGTAACAACAGCCAAGGTGATATCATAGCGACATCGGATCTACGAAGCCTTGTGACATTCACTAGTATGGGACAGCGGAGCGCAGGGTATGGCGGATGTATAGATGGGCCTAGGAAATAGTTTCCTGGCCTCACAAGCCTCTCAGTAAAGCAAGCAGGAGAAAACCGTTCTATTGGTTCTGTTTATTAGAATGTGCTTGAACGCGCTATACATATTGCCTAGAGGTTAGGTTGGTCAAATATACACTTTCAGCGTACTGCAACCCTTCATTACCTGCGTGCTATTTACTCGGATATTGTAAAAGGAGCAGAGGCCCAGTGTCTCAGGGTCTTAGAGGCATGCCCAGTTGACCATGACCAATCACTCAAGACTGAAATAGTTCATTGACCCACTGGTGATTGATATGACATGGTTCAAGTGGGTTACATAAAACTATCCATAGACTGAATGTAACGCAAACTTTAAACTTGTTATTCATTTATAATTGCACGCTCAGTCATCAATGATGAACATACTATTTGTTCCTAGTTCGATTGAGGAATGCTTGTTTTAACTGCAGGTGACACTGTTTACCACCTTCTAACCTATTGGAAGAATCAGCTGCAGATTCCCAGGCCCTTTGTGACCCCCTCTCCTCGTGGCAAACCTCTCCTCCAGCGCCCGTCACTCTGTGGTTCACAGTTCCCATACTGGAGGGGGTGGTTGGACAGCAGACAAGGCCTTATTCAGTTCGCTTCCGTCATAAATACAGCATCAGGTAGTTCTTGGCCGGGAACCAGCATAAGCTAGCCCCGGGGCATGCGCACTGTGTTTTAGTGACGAGATGGAGTTGGTGGACAGGAAGCTGAGCGGCCCCGGGACTTAGTACACTAGAAGAAAATTGTCCATCATTGATGAATGAGCGTGCAATTATAAATGAATAGTAATTAAAAGGTTTGGGTTATATATTCAGTCAATGGATGGTTTTCTGTAACCCACTTGCACCCAGTAAACTTGCCATTTCTGCAACCGCCTATTTAGAATCCAAAGATATCAAGCAACAGTGGGTCTTGAGATATTTTGGTCTTGAGTGACTGGAAGCACGTTGTAAGTTCAATGTGACCACTCTAACCTCTAGGCGATGTATATAGGGTTCGCAAGCATGCTCTTTAAAGCAGCAGAGACATCTGGCGGCGATGTTCAGGACACATCGAGTATAACAATAACAATATACATGTCCATATATGGGATATTATATTGTTAAAGCAAACACTCATATGATAGCGGAATTCATATCTTCCTGTAATGAGGAATGAAATTAAAAGACGATTTAGAGTTTGATTTCGCACCTATGATGATGGAAAAAATGAGCTACAGTTTTGTTATAAAATTGCAATCAATTTGTAAATGTAATAGGATTTAACATTCAGGATAGATTCTGATGCTTCTGATGATATGACATTGTCTGAAATCATTGTTAAGCTTCCTGAAGACTCAATGTATTCGTTATAGTCTTCTGTGCTATTAAAGCTGATTCACACACAACTGAAACATATCTTCAGGTGTTTGAATGTATATGAACATAAAATATTACGTGCATTACTACAGGAAAATTATACTCAATAATACTAAAAGTCCACTTTCCAGCTCATGCCCTGGATCCAAGCATCCACCGAACAAGCACCGGTTACCACCATTTTAACAGTGGTTGGTTGCCCGGATCACTATTGAGATCTGAGTGCATTACGTACGATGTTAGTGATACCTGCCCACCAAAGGGAGCTTTACAATAGAGAGAGGCCTGAGGCCACAGCACGTAGGCTACTAAACAGCAGTGTTATATATTTGTTTTTTAAAATGTGTGTATTGCAGAGAACGTGTGTAAGGACGCTGTCTATACAGAGAACATGAACGTGACGATTGGGGCGGTCTATCTATGTACGACTGGTTAATAATGAACGGGTCCCGAGTGGAGGGAAAGCGGGGCTGGGCAAGAGATAGGGGTGCAGAGGGGGTGCCAGCGGTAGTAGCCGAGTAACAGTGAGGGGTGGTTTGTACCTATTGATCAACAGATCGTAGAGAACACCACTCAGCTCCGCCTCCCCCTATCCCAACCGCCCCTCTCGTACACACCCCACTAAACGGTTCCGGCACACAATAGGCTTATCCCAGTCTCACTCGCCTTTTTCATCATCATCAACGTCATCGCAGCCGGGCCTGTGCTTTAAGCCGATTGGCCTGAAGTGTATTAATTTGACTGATCTGATACCCAGAGGGAGAAAGATGACTGTTTGACGTTGTGAGAGACTTCCCAACCTCTTCCCCCAACACTCATAGCGACGTCCGGATTTAAGTCTCGGCGGAGGCACACTTGATTTCTTTCTTTTTTTTAGAAGCGGAAGACCGCCAATACAAGTGCGGTCACAGGGGAGGTTTAGATGTATTTGGTAGAATTCGGGATGAGCTTTGTGTTTCTATCTCTTTATTATTGGGTTCTCGGATACAGGAATCTGACAAATTGGGATCAGCTTGTCACATTTTCCAATAACGAGTGAATTCCGAGTCAACAAATTAACTTATCAGTAGAACAGCTACTACAATAGGATTTGCAGATCATTGCCCAATGGATTAGAAACACACAATGAAAGTGACATTTTGCCTACTCTGTTACCGTCATGACTGTTCCATTATTCAAGCATGTGGACCTTTTAATCATCATAGTGTGATGCCATGTGATAGTATGATATACTATCTAAGTATAATACACTATCTACTTATCTAGTTCAACACTGGATCGTAGCAACCTATTCTTTCTGCTTAATCCTGCATAAAGATACAATTGCTCAAACCCTCATATCTACATATCTCATATCTCAGTCCCTTTAGTGTTTGGCATGCCTCAAACCACATGCCCACATTCATATGGTATTAACTATTTAATTAAAACACTATTATTTGTATATGCTGATTCACATTTGCGTGTAAATATACTTTGAACCCGAAATAACGGTCAGACCTGGCGTTTGTTGAACTAATCCCTGTCGCTTTCACGACCATTATGGAGAGAATCTTTTCTTCCAACGTAAACCAACACGGTGTACGAAAGAAGGAATTACAAGGTATACTTTGAACCCGACCCCTCAAAATGCCCTTCATACAGAATCCAAATCTCCGGCTACAAAGTCACACCTGCAGCTAGAGATGTTGACACATATCATTGCCTTTCACACATTATTGGGCTCTCTCCTCACATTATCTGCCACTACTCACTCCCTCCCACACGGCCTTGACGCATGACACTCGTGCTGTTTGTGCAGAGAGGTACGCCAACCAGAGACATGATCTACTGCCATAAAGCACGCACTTCTATCTAAATATAAACCCCACGTCTCTACCTCTTGATTGGATTCGGTAGTCGCGAGATTAACTGCCAGAATCGACGTCCCGACTGAATAACACAAGCCAAATTACTTAAGACAATACAATTCTTTTAAAGTCAGAATCTGGGACATTTTCAACCGTTCGCTTGAGAGGTGCCTTTATGGATTCGTAACATGAACATTTTCCAGCTTTTAAGCTATTCAAGATATTAACTAACGTTGTTATTTTTTAAACAGACGGGGTGTTTTTCGGAGCAAAATTCAGAATATGAATTTTGACTGTGCTACTGGCGCCAGTTATCGGCATTCTCATAAAACAGCTTTGTTTCCCATGATACTTCCTGGATGGTACATACAGTGTGTTGTATACCACATACGTAAGCTTTTATATACCTGACAACATAGAACACACATATAGTAACGTACAACCTTGTACTGAAGAGATTTGACATGCAGAGATACATACTTTCCCAGAATTTCAGCACAGGCTTGCCTACCCCGTGACTCTGATCAATAGAAGGGGGGATGCTGGACAACAATCATCATTGACCTTGTACATGTAACTAACAACACGTGCATTAGGTGCAATGCTTACACCCATCATATATCTAGAAAGCACATAGAAGGATATAGCCATTCCAACTGAACATATAGGCCCGTTTCTATTGGCCGACGAAAACGGCGTAGAACTTTTAAGTTACCCAGGAAGTCTGTTGTTGGTGCCACTGACTGTGCGTCGGTATAGAAAAATCGGTGAGGGTAGTAGATTTCACTCAGTGACCAAGCTTTCACTCAGTGGCGGGTGGAATCACATTGCACAATCTAAGCAGAAAAAGTTGTGGGTCATTTCACAAGCTGGGTCGTTTCCATTAGCCGATTCAGCAGATGGGTCAGAAGTGCCAAAAGTCCGTCAGTGGTGCCTGACTGTAGATCGGTAACGGGAAATCGGCCAATATAGAAATGGGCCTATAGAGGTCCTTAGGGCACAGTATTGATACAAATGTGTCACCTTAACTAGATGCGCTTAGAATTGGTAATACAGAATAAAGATCTTTACTTTCCGTGCTAACTTAGATAGTTTTTTAAAAGTGGGAGAATAACCGTATAGATATCTATCTTCATAGTTTCACCAAAGCTAGGGATTTTGATATATAATGAAAAGATTTCATTGAGTTAGATATGTAAGATACTGGACAACACTGTTAAGTATTGTTATTACAGTAACAGATATTTTAGTGGCATATGCTGTGACTAGAGCATGATCTGGTGGTTTTTATTATTGCCTTCTGCTTTGGGCATACATAAACCTAAACAAGGTGTTTATATTAATTTCCCTCCTGTAACAAATGGATTACATTCAGAATTATCTAAACACATTGTCTCCTGAAAATCCGATTAATTTACCTCCAATGACCGAGGTTGATTATTTCATATCGAACATGACAGGCCATTAAAATTATAGAATACAAGGTAAATGGGGATTCTGTTCCTAGTGATCAGGATATATTGACCTCTAAACAAACTTTGCCCACAGTCTCATTATCTTGACTTGAGTTGTACGTGTAACTGGATGTGAACGTTCATTAAGCGTACATTCTGCTCCCATTAGCGTAGACCGTGAGGGGTGGGGGTGGTGGCGCCGTCCTCTCCCTCACTTTGATGTGGAGTATCAGGATGTGGGGCGCCGATCCCTGCCCCCCGGCCAAACAAGTGGCTGATAATTCTGACAAAGGCCGGACGGCTTCCACCTGGTGACTGCATTGTGCTTTGATGAACACGGAAATAGGAGATACTGTCTCCTTCACAGAAGCCTGGCTGTCTCTGTACATGATCAACCCCCGCATTGATATATGTATACCCTCTAAACAACCTGCTTCTAGCACCCTCCCCACTCATCCCTCCTAGCTTTGGCACCTGCATCTGCGACATGGTTGATAATGTAGCCGAATCAGGAGTGTCTACCTAAAATCTGTTGTCAAAGCATATTGTTAGCAAAGTATGATAGCTATTATTATATACCTATGGCCGAAAATGTATGAAATACTACCCGCTGCTAGGGTGTAGTATGAATAGTAGTGAATGGCAGTGGTTTTCACAGAGCAGAAAAGTTCATAAAACGGTTTTAAACGATTAGGAGGTGTATAGTAATAAGTAAACATTATTACTGAGTCCGTTGGGATTACCATTGTCGGTCTATTTACAGACCTGAAGCGTCGGGCCGTATTTTTGAGCCAAAAGACCTTGAACGGCCATCCCTACGGGATCATTAACTATGTTTTCTCATATTTCCAACTTTACATTTCCACTGCCCAGGATTAGGGAAGAAGGTATATAAAATACATCTTTTTAAACTAGATCCATGTAATATGCAATATTTATGGCTAATTGGTGATTTAGTAGGAAAAACACCCCCTGCTTCCACATGCAGGACCTATTCTATCTGACCTTATCTCTATATCAATCAGCTCCTAGACCTCCCGCATTGAACCAGTGCCAGGAAACCCTGACAACTGTCCTCGTAGTGATCCTTAGATAACTTCGCCTCAGGCTACTGACCGCCCTCTACCTTCAGCCTCCTGTCTTGTCTCTATGACCTCCAGAGAGCTGCTCTTTTGTGCTTTATTCCAGCACCTTTTCCTGCTCATATCATAGCCAGCAGGCACGACCTCATCGCCCCCAATCCGTGCATCCTCCAAGCCCAGCTTTGATCTTATAATCCGAGCAGAAATACCTTTTTTTCTTCTGAATTCAGAATGTATCTCTCCAGTCCTAGCAACAGAAATCCGATATGGAATACTATGTTGTCTTGAGGGTAGATACCATGCCGGATTCTCAACACGAATTATTCAGCATAAGATGGATTAATCTATAATGCGGATAAGAACAGAACAACCCCTAGAATATTCCGGAACAATGTACACGAAATCCTTCGAAGATCTTGATGTACCAGCATAATATTTTCATTTTATTCAACATTAATCCTCTATCATGTGATTTCAATAGAAGTATAATCTCTGTTTCTCTTTCTAATCTTACAGGTTCTCCGCAGGGATTCTCTGTCCGCTGGGAACTGGGAAAGGAAGACTTCTGTGACGGCTACTCAAGAAAAGTAAAGGTGTAGAGATCATATAGCGAGCATACAGCACCGAGATAACCTGTTTCACCTGAGTCGTTGCTTCAGTTGGCTTCCACAGTCGTCACATGAAGCCATACACTTGGCTGGACGGACCATCTCCCACTGGAAAGTGTTCTGAAGCATTTATTGCGTCTAGTAAGGAGAACCTCTCTCAGGTTTACCTCGCATATGACAGTGTAATGCACACAAGCTGCCAGAGCTGTCTGATTGGATGCTAAAAATAGCAGCGGCCTAAGAGCAAGTGGGTGGCCCGGCTGGGAGACAGTGTGAAAGTCGCTACACAAAGGCACAGGCGTTAGCCACCAGCCACACCCATCGCCAAGGATCAAAGGTCGATGACGTAACATACCTACGATCCCTAGAGAAGGTTATGCAATCGCCTTCGTCAACTGGAGGCGACAGTCTGAAGTATTCTGAGTAAATAGCGCCCATCACGGCCAACATCTGGACGTGCTAGTGATAGTCTGATCCTTGAATTACTGTGCCCGTGCACTGGTCACGATCCTAACTTCTTGTAGAGCCGCTCCTCTTAGCAGCTCACACATTCTACATTACACACTGCTCTATAAAACACGGTGTGAGCTACTGGCGGTGAGCGGTAGCAGTGGATCGCTGTCAATATGGTCCAGTTGTTCTACTACGAAAACCGAGGGAAATGCTGCCGAAAGATCCTGCAGTATGATGGCTACCCCAGCAAAGTGTTGCTCTTCCCGTATGAGGGCTGGGCCCGGCCCGCTCTCCTCTCATACTGGATCCTAAAAACACCGTGGTGGAGCCGCAAGAAGTGCAAGATCATCGAGGTCATGGGCACCAAGAAGACCTCCACCAAGGGCAAGATGACTGACAATGGCAACGGTACGATGTGTATAACAGGCAAGTTTAAGCACCTGCCGGAGAACCCCGACTTCAGACTGAACTTAACGACCAATGTCTCCAACACAGACTTTCAGATGGGCTATAGTATTACGGGGACCCTAGAACGAGGGGATAGGAAGCAGGGCCGCATGGAGATGACCCACTTCGCTATGATTAAGAGGAAGGGATATTGATCCAAGCGTTGTGTATGGTTGCGGGGATCTTGGTCCTAGATCCCTTTTATTGTCATCATTCCAGGAACTGACATACAGAGATGGGTACGATGTCTATACGATCTCATTCTATTATGTGTGTGTGAGAGAGGATATCTACAGAGCGACATTCCTCGACAGGGCCCAACAAAGGTATATAGACTACAACTACATGCTGCTGTATGTGATCGTCGCTTGCAACATGACTATCTATCACAAGATACTCAGAGATCCTGCCAGACTCTTGATTTTCCTGTGTTATTTTGTCCGATACGAAAAGGACAGGATGACTTCCCTTTTTTTAGTTGATCCGTCTCTGCCGATCTGACCACAAGTGAATTGTACCACAAGCTTAGTGTGGCTGGAAAAAACATTTAAGCAACTCATTCCGATCCGTTGTCAACTCAGTGGGTAACGTCCATGGTCTTGTCATTTACTAAACGTAGTCTCCAACAGACAGCTTTGCATCGCGCTTTGCATATGCCAGCAGTAGAACGCAGGTTATGTGAGCCTTGAAACTGCCTAATACATCTATCTGCTCGGCCACGAAGTACGCTCAATATCAGGCATTGGAATCTCGTAGCAGTCTAGTCGTGATGACCAGCCTCTTCTAATTAGATCTGTTAAGTTAATTCAATCATCAGAGCAAGCCGTTGAACATCTTATCAATGCATCTATCTATTATAGAACCATTAGGGTAGAATATGGATCGAAGCTAGTGACATGTTCCATGTGGTAGGCTTTGAATACAATCATGCCTGGAATTGCTCTCATAAGACACCATGGAGGAGGCGTGGGAATGGAGCGGCGTTGGTAAATATATATTTACCTCTCGTGAGAGCCAGTATAAATACAAAGTAGATATACTGTGTTCCGGGATCTCTATTCAACATGGCTTTGCATAGCGTGAAACTACACTGATGTAATTTCCGGAGGGAGTGACAACCACTTGCGGAACGGTTGTTCGGCCAGCAGCGTTGTTGATGAGGAGATGGCAGTCGTCTACAGGTTCCCGGCGTTTACATTGGACGACTAAAATCGTGACGACTGTAGATCTTAAAGCCAATAGTCGTCAGGTGGTGGCAACACTGATGACTATAAGTTTTCACAGAATCGCCGCCTATCTAGATGACCCACTTGAAATAGTCGCGGGCGTCAGAGCATGACCAGTAGTCATCAGGTGGTGCCGAATTGTATAATCTGATGTAACCAGATGAGCTGCAGTTGCCATGCGCTTAGCGTTTACATTGGACGATTTTTAGATTTTCTTCTGCTGAAAGTCGTCAGGCGGTGCAAAATACCAGAATCACCGGCCAGAATCGTCTAGTGTAAACGCCGAGTTACACTATCATGACTGAACAGGCTTAACGTGATCCCACCCTCCAGCCCCTGGTCACTCCCTCCAGGGTCTGCCAGCCGGTGAAAGAGATAGAGGATAGAAGGCGACTACATAGGCACAAACTGGATGTGAAGACCGATGACCATATGTTTAGTAACACTTATAAGAAGGAAAGACACGATAGAACGAAGAGGGAGTGAGAGATAGATAACTAAAGTCCCAGTCAAATGCGATGTCAGAGAAAAGAAGACAGTTTTGATACATGAATAATTGTATCAACCAGAGATAAACAGAATATTACCAGGAATATGCGTGACTGATAATGGAGATAATACAGTATTGGGGGAGGAAAAGGTTGATTATTGTGTGATGAGTGGACTGCTGTATGCTAAGAGCCCTAGAGAAACTGGACTGTATGAGAAATCGCAAAGGATATATAGTAGTTTGGTTCTGCTTGCTTACAATCTGCTCCCATTCCGCTCGATATATGGAACAGCTCAATATCGTCACCGAATATAGAATGGCTGCCGCCCCCAGCTCCACCATCTCCATCGTTCAGATGCTCGTGAACTTGCGTCCTACCTAACAAAATGCCGTGCTTCGTAGAAGCCAACTGCGGAATCTCATATCCCATGGTGACTTAGCAGTGGCCGACGGTGGAGAGTGGGCCGCGGTGTGATATCAGTGGTAAACGCCACTCTCACCCCGGAGTCGTTGCCGTTCAATGCCCTACATTACAGTGATGCACGTCCCAAGTTCAGAGCCAGGCCCGGAGCCAGGCTCATTTTCATGTAGCTCTATAGAGATGCACCTCGTGTTGTAGTTTGATATGTGTGCTCTATGAAATCTAATCCCCGTTATTTATTATTCATTGATTAAATTGTGAAGAGAAAGAACTGATTCAATATCAATGAACCTTACTATTATATAGCTTTATGTTAACTGTTAAAGCATGTTTCGCTAAGTTTTTTTAATTTATTCTTCGCTATTATGTTCATGTCTATTTATTTCATCTATGTTCATTATCTCATATCATGTTGATTGGATGTGGGGTTTATTTTCTGTGATTTTTATGCCATATATAGACCTTACATTTACATACGCTTAGTTATAGCATTACCATTGATGTGCTAAGATAGTGCACAGTGCAGAAAGGTAAAAGCCAAAGACAAAGGCCTGTTTGGATAGCGTTATAGAAGGAGATGACATTTGCCCAAAAGGTTAATCTGGTCTGTGGGCGGTGGACGAACTTTCTCCTATTTGCTGTGGTCCTGTTTCGCTTCTCACGGCTCGTAATATCCACTGTGGCTTAAAAACGTTTTAGCTGGCCATCTGTGGTTATCATCTTAATGGACCTGAACCTCAAAAAGTACATGTCTGTCACTGTGTCGGTGCGTGCTTTTTAAGTCCCTGTATTAAAAATAGAGCCATTGGGAATTGTTTCAGGTAGAGCTGGTATGTTTTAACAAAGAAACATAGAAACAGGAATTCGTGTAAAGTGGGATTCACACGATGGGATTCATGTACCAAACAGGGTGTTTGTCTTAAACAATTGAACACAATTTTTTGTCTAAATTGTAGGGTTCTATTTCCCTGAGACATGTTTTCCCCCTATATTTGTTGGCGACATTTACCCCTAAAAGGAAAAGAGTCTCATGATATTTTAATCACTGTGAGGTACATGAATCCCACCGTGTAGATTCAATTTAAAGCTAGCGATGTTTTGCTTCCTCTAGTCATTCCTCAGCAGATGCTGTGCTCTAGTCATACCCAATGCTGTGTTCTAGTCATACCCAAGTAGCTTTGTCGGCATTGCCTCAAGTGATTGGTGTCACAGTCTGAGAAGCTCACCGTCTAGTCTTATGTCCAAGACACCGACGTTCATTTGCTCAAGAGCAGTCGAGGGCCGTCCGCGGTGTCCTGCCGCAATTGCCATGTTGTTCTTTATCTACGGGCGAGATAGATGTCAATATATATATGTGTGTAGACGAAACAGCAAAACGAAGAAATTCCACAAGGTCAAAATATTAAACCATGGCCTGCAGTGTTTTATTTGGTACCACAGAACAGAGTTCCGCCAAGGAAGTGTATGAGGATATCTATTGAAATGCTATTTTGTTGAGCGATAATGAGGGTTTTCCAAATGGTATCACTGAAGAGTATTTGTAAACGGTCTTTATGATATTATGGGCTCAAGTCCACCCCGAAAGACTTTGAAATATTATAAGATTTATCTAATTGTCTGTGACAAGATCCATGTTCAATGGTTTATCATTTAATCAAACCTGGAAATTTAAAAATCCTTCAAAAGGACTTTTTAATGTGTTAGAATTCAGATGTAGCTGTAACCTGCAGAGACTAGATGTATCACCAGTTGTATATAATACATGGGTGTGTTAGTTTGAGGAGAGGGAGTTGTAAGAGAGGAGTGTTACTGGTTTTAGCTTTTTGGTGCATTTCATTGCATTATTTATTTTGGGGCTGGCATTAGCCCGCATGAATGGTTTTTATCTATCCACTGCCAAGTTATCACAAGCCATCTCATGTTCCTTCACTTGTGTTTGGATTCTATCCATGTTGAGTAACTGTGAGCTTTGTTAATTTTGCATGCCCCTCCCTACCTTCTCCACTACACAGAGCCCCCTTGCCCAACAGGCCCACCCCACATGCTCTACACCCCAATACCCAATTCACTCATCTCAATTCTAAAAGTGTGAGTTTGACTGAAAGGGTTTCGACATTCCATATGATTGATGCCAACAACTACCTATTTTCAATTTTGCTCACTTTTGAGACACCTTTCTTGTACACAGAGAATGGGTGGGTGCCACGACGCAGATATATGATATACAGACTGACACAATTTTGCTGTGGCGGACCCCTGCCATGGGAACCTTGCATTTCTTACAGGTACTCTACGAATTAGTTACATTTATACTTGTTCCTGTTATTATATGCATTTTGTACAATTAGACTTTTTTTGTGATCAGTGTGTCCGGGATGTAGTTTCCAATCGTCCCGACAGTTGGTAGGGACTGTTTGGCATTTTCTATATCAAAGTGATGGTTAAATGTGAGTAGAACCGGAGGTAGTAATTATTGATATGGTTATTCAAGGCTTACGATACACGAGGAAAAAATGGGAGCAGTGTATAACAAAGCTCATATGCCATGCCGTAGTAACCTATCGGTGTATACTGTGTACTCCTATCCCTATATGTCATGTTTTAATGATCAGCCAGAATGTTTAAATTGATACATACATGGAAAATAGCCACTAGATATTTTCGACAAAAACATAGGGTAGAGGCGGAAGGCAAGCTATATCTATTGTTATGATGAAAACCAAATGTCTATTTCAAAAGCTTACTGTAACTATTTGGGTCTTCATAAGAGAAAAATTGTTACGAAAAGTTTCCCGGAAAAGTTTCCCCGAAGTAATCCCCCCAAAAGTCGATGTACACCGTCTTAACATTGTGATATTAAAAACGCTAATGTATAAAACTTGTTGTCCTTCTTCTGTCTTTATATGATACATAAAGCGGTAAATCCACCAGAGACCCGATTTATTCTGAATTCGGCGATTAAAGAGATTGTGAGAAATCAAAAAAGGAGCGTATTTTTTGTGGAGGAGCACCTCAAATTGTAGTTGATTAGAGTGGCGCTGAATGTGCTGGTTTGTGTGCTCTCAAAAGTTAACTGGCTATGTTGGAATGAATCAGAAGCCCTAAAACCCTCTTCCGTCAGCCAAAATAGGTTAACGATTTATTCCGATTTGCGATGAGATGTATCTCCTTGCAATTCCACACGGTACCATTCCTTGCGTTTCCTCAAACCAAAGGTCTAAAGTTTTGATTTTCATGCCAATTTTAGCCAACATCTTTCCATATACTTTAATATATGTTTTTAACCGAAAAGTTTATCTAAAAGCTGTAATAAACACAAAATAGATATCAACAAATATTTTTCGCCCTAAGATAATTTGAAATACCTTTTACTACAAATTTCACTATTATTTCCTTCGTGTAAATCAGTGACCCTGTATTACTCGATCACCTTATTTATAAGCTACTGCAATGTTGTTTTTCTTTATTTAATCAGTTTGTATATCCTGTATTATGACAAGGCAAATATTTGCCTCTTTTCTAATAACAATAAATACATGATAGTACAACGATGGACCTTTGCGGTGCGTTTGGAATGATTGATACAGTGAACTTATTTTCTTTTGGTCTTGATTCTAAAGTGGGATTCACACGGTAGGACAAATGGACCTGAGACTTGTGTACTTCACACCTTTGCACCAGTCGCCTACTATTTCCAGCTGGTTACAAAGTTTCACAGATTGGGGTGTCCTATAGTCTCAGGGAAACATGGCGGATTCAATTCACATGAGAAGACTTACCAGGTACATAGTCTCACCCCTACACCCCTACACAGGGTACACAGGGTACACATAGTACAAAGTCGCCCACCCAGGGCACTTCCCCATGTGAATAGGTGTAATTTCGGACCACTGAGACTCACAGACTGGGGGAGAACGTTGGAAGCACATATGTCTCACCAAAATGCCCCTCTAAATTTTAAACCTGTTTAAAGTCTAAATCTCATGAGATTCTGTTCCTTGTTAGAGGTGATTGTCGCCGACAATTGCAAGGAAAAAAGTTGTCTCAGCAAAATGGAACCCTGTAATTCACACGAGGAGATTCTGTTCCAGTACCGAATCTCAAAAGGATTTGTCCCAGACAAACACCGTGGGAGGTTCGTGAATCCCATCGTGTGAATCCCACTTTAGACCTCGTTTGGGATCAAGCTTACAATATAGGTGTTCTAGTATTGACCAAAAGGTAAATACATTTAATTGTTACCAGTTGGATTATACTGTCAATTTATCTATACAGGCATTTGTATATACAAACAATTTGCTCAGCGGTACACAGAGTGTTCATGCTATAGGTCAGGAAGGCATATTAGGGACTAAGATGGGATCCGTATTCAAATAGTGTTTCCCTAAAAATTCTTATAGATTGACTTGTGCTGCATATCTACTTAGTTTAAGTAAGCATTTGTTTGTAATAAAAGTTAAGCTATCACAATGACCCTCAAAGAAACCTCTACTTGATTAAACTGGGCTTTAGTTTTGCTTCCATATGAAATTATATGGAATCTTCACTCATATTCTAGAAGTCAAACATTTTGCCTAACTTTTAGCATGATTTCAGAGAAAATATGTCAAAAATGAAAACAGATAAATCAACTCAATAAATCCAAAATATATATGACAATAAAGCCCATAATCTCTAGTTTAATATGGTACCCTTTATAAATATACATGTATCATTTTTACAGCCTAAGTTATGAGAACCTTTGTATAGCAAGTCAGTAGCTAGTTTTCGGACCCCAATATGGTCGCGAGGCCTATAAGACATACGCGGCATACATCTCAGGACATAATATTCTGCCCAGGCCTGGAATGGGATTCCCAGGTTTCAAAGTAGTTCTCAACTCATCATCATCTGATCATCAACTCAAGTGTGGCAGCCTGACATACTGGAATCCCATGCATTTTCCGTCCCCATAGGCTGAAGCTATATGATTCTTTGATTTCAATGATAACATTTGCTAAGGCGGGATTCGCACGATGAGACTACATGTAATGTACCTGAGATAAGCGCACCTTTTCCCTAGTCTTTGGCAATTCGCTTCTGGTATAAAAAATTCTCATGGCAAGGTGCTTCGGCCAGTATCAAGGAACAATGGCGAATTGGATTCACATGGAGGGACACACTTGGTACACAGTCTCAGACATAGTTCCAGTGAACACTCACACTGGAACTCAGGTACTCTTGAGGTGAGAGCGTCAAAAACATGTGATCCTGTTTGCTGGCCTCCTATTGGCTAGGAGGTTAGGTATTTAGTTGGTGACTCAGCAGTGGGTACATTTGTCTCCCCAAAATACCCCTATAAATCTTAAACGTGTTCAAAATCGAAATTTCATGAGACTCCGTGCCTGGTTAGGGGTAATTGTCGTTGACAATTGCAGAAAATATAACTTTTGTCAGGGAAATGGAGCCTTACAATTTAGAGGAGAAGGTTGTGTTCCAGTACGGAATTTCAGCAGGATTTGTCACAGACAAACACCTTGTGAGGTACGTAAATCCCACCGTGTGAATCCCACTTTATATAAATTGTACTTGAACCCAGTTTGCATTTTTTGACATATTGATGCAAAATGAAAGGCAACTCATATCAGCCATAAGAAGTGCTAAATGCCTATTCAAATCTGGTTATTTACATTTTTGGTGAAGGAGTGTACGACACACTACGACAAAGAAAATCCCTGCCGGAAGGGCTCTGTCGGAGTGCGTCGGAGTGTGAAGTATTAATGTGTAAAGGGGGGTGTCCACTGAGTTCCCGACACACTACGACACACTACGACAAGCCTTCTGACAAGCGTTACGTCACAGAATCGAACGTTTTGGGTTTTTGTTGTAGCAGTGGACACACCGACACGGCTTCCGACACACTCCGACACACTCCGACATGGCTACGATACAGCGCACTTGTCGTAGCCGTGTCGTAGCCCTTCCGACAAAATTAAACATGTTTAATGAATCGTAGAGGTCGGCTTGTGTTGTAGTGTGTCAGGACCATTCCTACTATGTAAAAGCTATGAACCGCCGCCCCCCCCCCCCCCCACACACACACACACACACACACACGCGCGCGCGCGCCTTTATAAACTCAAAACTATTGATACACATGGTATCTGATACAGATTATTATTATTTTTATTTTTTTGGATTTTGTTGGATTTTATTGCAATCGCAGCCTCTCGTGAGGTGTCATAGATGGAAGCACAGAAACCTGTTCCACTGCCACGATTTTGTCTGACCTCACGATAGAGTCTGTATGGTTTCGGAAAGTCACTAGTAAGACCTATCGGTACCAGAATTGGCGTTGGTGGGGGCAGGGCTTTAGCGATCCCAAGACACCAACTAAGACAGCCACCTCGCTCTGCTTGGCCTATCCGGTACTTGCGAACCTGCCCAGTGATTGCGTTGTCGAGACTTCCCAAAGTCCTTCAAAATATCGTCCACAGAATGAATTCACCATGAACACGTGACCCGGTCCTCGACGAGGTCTCGCGAGATTTGCTACGCCATCTTGTTTGACAATCAACACAAGTTGTGAAGCTGTTGCCTTTGTTTCGGAGTGCATAGAGTAGAAGAAATATGAATATTGATGGGTGCCGAGGTATGATCATTTATGTCCCGCGCATTCATCCGACCTGCGCTTTCGGCCTGTTTAATAGCGTGAACAATGTATCCATTATACATAAAAGCGTCAGTTGTTTGCCTAGGTAAATGTAGCTCCAGTAGCATATCAATTAAAGGTCTCTTGAGGTTTCCATGAAGCTATTGTTTTCAAAGACGGAATTCTTACTCTTGCTAATCAACGTTCATACTAGAGATTTGATTCTAAAACGATGTCAATCCTCAACTGCTTGGTCGTAATATGAGAAAACGTGGTTACTGAGCCCATACGGATGGCCGTTCGAGGTCATTTGATGATGAAAATACGGCCCGACACCGCAGGTGGGAGGGCCGTATTTTTGTCATCAAATGACCGAGAACGGACACCGTACAGGCTCAGTCACTACGTTTTCTTATTACTCTACACCTCCCAATCATTTAAAACGACCTCAAAGTCTACTGCAATTCAATACGGCCTGCTGTCACAGTGGGCGCGAACATTATTTATACTACACCCCTGGCAGTGGGCAGTATTTCATACATGTTCGGCCTTGGGCAGTAATTTTTCCAAGCCTTACCGAGTAACTTAGACTTTTGCTTACCGGTACTTGATTTCCCTATTCCTATATACCTTCAAATATCGATAATAATGCTTAATTCTATACCTGAAACACTTCCGAATCAAATGACCACCCTTATCGAGTAACCACGACAGCTATTGTTTCGTCCCTCTGCTGTATTGTATCACGTGATCAGAGCGGGACGAAAACGTCAGAGCGGGACGAAAACATGAGAGCGGGACGAAAACGTCAACCTCGACACATAACTTATTTTTAATGCACCCCCCAGCAGCGGTATGTAACTCTAGTTAGTTCAATAATGGGTATATAGGAATAAATGGAATCATTTCTTAGGTACAACATTGTATTATATCAGTAATAGGCCAGGTTATAGCATCGCAAGAATAAACCTGTATACATGCATGATACACAGGTAGGGAAAAGGTTAAACACAGGTAAAACATATCAGATCTTGGAATAGATCTGGATAGACAAGACATGTGACACAAGGTTAAGTATGGTAAGTTGATATCATTGATATTCATATCTGCGTTTGCCATCACATATGAAATAGACGAAATCGTGAGTTTGAGATTTAATTCATAGAAGGAGTAATTGCTTCTAGGAACACATAACATTGACATCATCAATATCACAGCAGTAGAAGGTATTCTTGACATAATAAGTTCGTATTTACACACATGTGTACGTTAGGAGTAATGATCTGGCATTCCCGCCTATTATGAATCACTTCTAAAGGTCACATAATCATGGAGGAGGGTGTAAATAACGCTGTAGTGTGTGCTTACTGAGGGTATTATGTGGTAGTTTGCTTTACTCACACAACATGAATATCTACCTTCCTTACAACCAGGGATCATGGCTGGCAGATCGATGGCGGCTACGTTTGAAGTCAAGTACGGCGTTAAGTGGCTACTCTCCAGTGCAATGAGAGGACTATATTTTCCTGTCAATGAAGCTCTCTACAATATACACATGCCCGTGTCAGAGTGAATGCCTGTGTACATGCCAATGTAAACTGTGCAATTCATAAAAATGGCGAACTGACACTTTTTTAATTGTTTCAATAATTGCTGCTCAATTTCTATGTAATTTTCTTTTCTTTGGGTCTATTATTCACTTCAAACTCTTAGTAATGACGTAAGGATTGAACATCAACAATATGATTCTGCAGGAAAGTAAATGAGTGAAATTTTTCAAAAGGATTTTATCAGAAAAGGCATTTTTGCCTTTTCTTAATTGGTAGTTTGGATGTAAAGGACCTATAGCTCCCATCATCAGTATAACCGGGTTAGCACCAGTAGACTTTCACAAATGCGACCGTATTTATCCTACCCCTAGCAAAAGACTCCATAGGCTTAACATTGGGTCACTGTATTCATTCTGGAGTTCAGAAAAATGAAAAATATCGCTCTAGTGGGATACACTTGACAAATGACGTGTAAAAGTAATTTAGACGGGCAGGGTAGGATAAATTCTAAACCAAACTCGAGTTAGTCATGTTATTGTTCATCGCACTTTGGCAAGATCGTGTATTACTGCTCTCGGCTTTGCCTCACACAGTAATACGCGATCTTGCCGTTGTGCGATAAACAACAACACGACTAACTCTTGTTTGGTTTCTCCATAGTATCTTTGTCTAAATGGTCGGATCAGCGAGCCTATATTTTAATGGGCAAGTGAAATATATGAATAAAATTGGGTTGAAATAAAGCAGCAAAATAAGGCTCTGAATTAGCAAAGAAGCATGGTTGACTTCTTAATAGAAAGTACGTGTACTAATAAATAGTTGATGTATGTATATTTACAACACTTTTTTTCATCCCGGCATCCAATACGCCGGCTCTACAGTAATAACCTGCATGTTGCTGTTATTAAAATAGTCATGATGCCGCTCAACAAACAGCGAAGACATCAGACATCACCCACATGCAGACGTGAGCCTATACATAAATCGAATTGGAAGCAGCTTTTTATCACAGGGAGTCCTAGATGTATTTCATATTCAATTACCCCCTCTAGCCCTCCAGAGATTTCTTGTATAAATCCCAACTACTCTTTGTGTGCACGTAACCGTTGTGCATGCGCAAGGGGGGGGGGCTCAGACCACAGCCCACTCATTGGCAATGCGAGAGCCATCCAAAGGCATGCTACAAGTGCGGTATCGAAGGCCGGAACAGAAAAAAAGGAGCAATGGTTGAGCACTTGTCCCCTTCTTATGGAACCCACCCCCATCAGGCGCACTATCCCGTCTGATCAATACTAATCAGGTTGTCCGACGCTGCCTATGATCCTCTTTGATTTTTTTGGTTTGACATTTACTTTGCGTCTTTTAATGCGCTTCGCTTTCATCTCGCTGTGCGCTGGCTCGGCCGCTGGCTCGATCGATCGGCAATCTGAACGCCGTCGGAGGAGTGTCGGGGCTGGGAGCCTGTTGTCGGGTATAGACGTGAAGGATGAAGTCATGTAAGGGTACACTATGAGAGCTGCTCCTTGCTATGTTTACAGTCGTTACCACTCAATGAACTTTACCGTTCCCAAGCTGCTTGTAAACAATGACATACTCTGTACTACGCTTATACTGTTAAAGGATTGCACTGTGTTTACGCTGGCTCTAACTAGGATTTTGCTACATACAGAGTTGCCAAACTAAATACCACAACAAAGGAGTATTCTGAAAGAAAGACCACAGTGTAGCAAGGCCACTGACTAGAAAGATAGTAACCTTCCAAATATATGTTCTCATTCTAGTAAAGGGGTGATCTTTGTTAAAAGGAAGCCCTTTCAACATTATTATACCTCTTTAGTGTTAACAGTAGAACATATACGTCCAACTTAAATATTGAAATATGATACTATGACTTACTATTCTACACAAGTATGTATAAATAACGAAACAAGCCCAATTGTATTTTTTCAAAACCTTATAGATAAAAAGGTGATACATCGTTACAAAGGGCATTTATCAAGCATTTATGAAGGCAGGCAGGATGAGTGAAACTATTTCCTCAGTTTATGATTGGCATAGAAATGTTATATCCCCTTGAAAGGTATAATGTAAACCATTTTGAGAATGTTTGATTTTCGATTACGCCTGTAATAATCTCTCGGCATCGATAACATTTGTGTACAAATCTAAAAAATTACAAGCAGTATAGTGGATGATATAATAAAAAGTAATAAATGAAAAATATTAGAATATATACATTTCGTGATACTGATACTGGCATCAATAATCTAATTTTACTATTCTCCGGGCAAAGAAAGTCCAAGTTATATGGCAAGGATCAGAAAGATTACTTCACGAGGCCTTCCTATATCGATAAAAATGGCGATTTACTCACCACTGGTCAAATAAAAATGCAAATGTCTAAACTTATCGAGTAACTTCACCTTGTATCCTTTCTGCCTGCTCACGATTTTGGTAAAAAAAATATCTAAGCTGTGTTCCGATTGGTCTAAACGTCTCCGCCACGAAGCTTACAACCAATAGCAGCCGACCTTACTAAAAAGTATTTCTTGATCTCCCAGAAGATGTTGCTATGTTAACGCAAGTTTAGCCACTGACCTACAGGCATGCATGAGGCAAATATCGGTTCGGAGAGTGGGAAGTGTTACATAGACTTCCAGTCCGTCTGTGTCTACTGCTGCATATCTTGGCGAGTAATCTTGTTATTGATTAATTTCACATATTTAAGCTATCTAAGATATTTGACGGTAATCTACAGCGCCGAATACCTTCATATTTAGTTATTACGCACTCTTTTCAGTTATAGGGAGTTTTTAAAACCTCAGAAACGGTACTATCCGCCATTTTTGAATTTAATGATTGTGGTTTTTGGTCACGTGTCAATGTAGGTAAGAAAACGTCAACCTGGGTAAGAAAACGTCAGCTTTGGTAAGAAAACACAAGTTACTACCCCCCCCCCCCCCCCCCCCCCCCCAGCAGCGTTATGTAAATATCTAGTGTTCGCCCGTAGGTATATATATATACATGTATAGGAATATCATATCTCATACTCCGAGTTTTACCTAATATCACATTGTCACCTATGACGATGGATCACACATACAGAACACTCATATGTCTTATACTTGTCTGCAGCATGATTTTTCAGCATGTTAATCGGCGCGAATATATTGAGGTAGCAGAGGTCATTCAGTCAAAGCCTTACAAATATGATCCTTTCACAGAGTATCAAGTCACCAGTGATACTTCATACAAATCTCACATGGATCAGAACAAATTTCAGACTTACCAACAGCATTAGACTGTTAAAAGTTGATTTATACCTCTTGTCTTATAACTATGCTACTGGGTTCTTTTTGTATAATTGATTGATGAACATTGTTGGACTCTGATCGTATTAAAGACGTCCTGAAATTTATTCTGGTGATCTCAGGTATAACCGTATTCTGATGAACCTTTCATTGATCACCCTAATGAGATGTTCACCAAAATGTTATGACCATTCAGGATTTGGCCACCATGATAAGGTGACCGATCTAACACTACAAAAGATATGTCGTTCTGTTAACTAAATAATCATTTCTGCCCTGAAGAAGAGCGTACCAGGTCGAAACTTAGGCTAGAGGAATAAAGTGTTTAATGTTTCAAAACTGGAGCGGACATCCATTTATTCAGGGGGAGTTCAGGTTTGATAGGAGTTCTCAATCTTTTAGATCTCACATTTGTAATAGAGGGTCAATGTGATTCACATGGGAAAAGCCGTGGAAGTTTTCGGGAACCGCCCTATTCCTTTCAACCCAATTATCTTTGCAATGTATGGCAACACAATTAGCAATATATTCTCAAATGTCAAGGTGCATCTCAATCCAAACAAGCACGGAACTCTCAGAAACGGATAATATAAAACATGTTGTATTTTGACAGCAGTACCACCATGTCTCGAGGATGCTTCTAAGCACGCCCACGTCGATTAGGTGGATAATATCCGGTCGGTGACTGCAATATAAAGAGACTCAAGCGACCAGGACATACAATATCATACAATCGCAAATAGCACGGTACTGAGTTGGACCTGGTATTGATTTGTAGAATAGTGTTGTATCACTAGAAGGCTTCCTTGGTGTGTTTCCACGTGTAGTGTATCTTCGCTCAGTGTCATTAGTGTCATTGGTTTCACCTCACTTGGAAAGGTCGCAGGGAACAGACATAAAACAAAGATGTCCCTCAGAACTATGGAACTTGGTAGTGTCAGTCACGCCACCGTCCAGGTTCCATGTTCCCACCACCTACAGTAAGAACAGGAATTACGGAAAAGGCCCGTTTCCATTGGCAGATTTCCCGTCACCGATCTACAGTCAGGAACCACCGACGGACTTTTGGTACTGCTGACCCAAAATCGGTCAATGAAAACGACTCAGCTTGTCAAATAACCCACAATATTTTTTACTTAGATTATGTGGCACCATCTACCACTGAGTGAAAGCTTTGTCACTGAGTAAAATCTACTACCCTCTCCGATTTTTCGATAAAGACGCACAATTGGTGGCACCACCAAAAGACATATTGGGTAACTCAATACTGCCCGATTCTAGGTCTTGGACCATCGTTCCTACACAGAAACTAGATGGTGGTAAGCCGGTTCTAAGGCAAAGACGTCTTGGTACTTTGGGCTTGTCGCTACTCGTAAAGGTTGTGTTTACATGAGTTTTAACGGTACAGTATAGCCATTACGTTGCTATAGCTATTTGGAATTCATGTTGAAAATTACCGAAGTACGTTTAACAACTGCATAGGTCATCGTAATTATAAAAATGCCCTGTATGTGTGCCTATGCTAAGCCAGGAAAACAACGATATGCAAACCTTTTCCTTTTTAGGGGTAAATGCCGCCAATAATTGTAGGGGGGGAAACATGTCTCAGGGTAATGGAACCCTCCAATTTAGACGAACAGGTGCTTGAGTAAAGAATCTCAGCATGATCTGACACAGATAAACGCGCTGTGAGGTAAACGAATCTCAACGTGTGAATCCTACTTTTTAGAGGAGGGATTGTGTGTGAGTGGGAGGAGGGTGCTCGAGGAAGCCACGCTGATGTGGGCCGTGCTGCGAGACCTTTCTCCGTCAAACCGGGGTCATCATTATTCTGAAGGTCTATAGGATCAGTAGAAACCCCTTGAAAAATTGTATGACAGGTCATTCGTTGTCCTTTTACACTCGATTTTATGTTGTCTGTTGGAGGCAGTGTCCAAGGACATGTTAATCTCCCCTTAACTGTTATTGCTCAATCACTTATTCCCTGACGCCTTACAACAATTCTAAAGGCCAATAACTCGTTAGGACTATAGGCTAAAACTGAAAAAGTAAAACTTCGAGCCCGACTGTCTGTGTAGGTGTTAGCAGCCTGGTCAGCTCAGACTGTACTGGGCGTGGTCTGAGAACAATTGCCTAGGTGTTTACTAAAGCGGGATTCACACGATGGGATTCATCTACCTCACGGGGTGTTTTTCTGAGACAAATCCTGGTTAAATTCTGATCTTCGAACACAATTTCTTCCTCTTCATTTCCCTGAGACATGCTTTCCCCTCTGTAATTGTTAAACACATTTCCCCCTAAAAAGGAACGGATTCGCATGAGATTATGAACCCTGTGAGGTACATGAATCCCACCGTGTGAATTCCAATTTACATGTATATGACAGAAATAGATATGTATGACGACTTGAACCATATCCAACATAGATTTCAGAGAGTTATCAATGGGTTTGGCGGTAAATACAACAAATTGACCAAAACACCCGCCGAACACAAAACTATCTTAAAACAGAATTGAGACGATAATTTGTCTCGAGTGAATTTTTAACACTTGTGTGAAGATACCTGGAGACTATATTTGATCTCCAATTACTTCTGAGTTTTATAGACTCCACAGAGAGCCCCATAGACTCCATAAATGTAGCTCCCCCGTGTCTTAGGGAATGTGAGCTGATATTTTCATAGGACAAACCAATTTTACAGGCCTCCCTCTTCAACCTACCGTTGAAATAATTATATGGCATTGGAATAAGGCCAGTAATTGATGGTAAGACAAACAAATTATCGTCAGTTTTTAGATTAAATTCCCTAATCATCCTGCTCAGCAAAAACGAGACACAGAAAGGAGAATCAACAATATTATCAAGAAAAACCGAGAAAGGTTCTGAGAAAACTGGTCTGTTTTTTAAGACCTTACATTAATAACAACATGGTCATTTTTGAGAAAAACATCTCCTAAGAGAAGAGAGTGGTTTGAATCCGTATAATGAGATTTACGCAACAATGTCCTAAACCCTAGGACCGCCCAAAATACCGCCCAAAATACCAAATCATTAGGTAAATTGAGATTTAATTCATGAAATATTTTCTTCAATATTTCAGGTGTAATTGGGTACCTGACCGATATCGGAATAATTGTTGAACGCATAAGACCCTTAATCAGGAGCTTTAGTTGAAAATCACATGAATAATCAGGATAATTGAGGAGTTTCTGGTGATACCATAACCCAGATAAGTAATTTCTTATTGATACCGGTGTCAAATAAGATGATAGATACGTTGCATATAAACCGGCCTGTACAGGCGAGCATGGACAATTTTGTAGAGAATAATTTTTACAAAATTTCTCGTAACACATTAATTGTTGAGACCTGGATTTTCTAGTATTATCGGAAATACCCGAAGTAATTAGATCAGTCCTCTTCCGTTCCAGCTCTACCAAAGGAATTACTGTAATCAAAGGAACAACACATGTTCATTTTCGATAGTAAGGAAAGGCATTTTTTGGCATAACCTTTATAGCAGTATCTCGACAAATAATCCGCAAGAAGATTGTCTTCTGACCTTATATATGAGGCATGTAATTCAAGGTTGAATATAAAACATAACCAGAATATTTCACGGAGCCAAGACATACAAGTCTAATTCGAACTCCTGCCCGTATTAACCATCGCAAGGACTTGCATGTTATCAGTTACGATTGAAACCCTTGAATTCCTCAATACATTACTCCAACGCTTTATTCCCACCAAAACGGGCCAAAGCTCGAGTACATTAATATTTGAGTTGACTATCTCACTTTCCGGAGCCTTTTCAATGTGATCCGAGATACTAGAAATATCTAGGGAATTATCCTAAGATCCTAGGAAAAAATCTTTTCCCGCCCAACTTCCGAACCCGAGCATAGGGCTGTCCGATGTCAAGGGGACATGGGAAGCATTTTTTGGAATAAGTGATTTGAGGTTAAATATATTGCAATATTTCAGCCACCACTCAAAGTCCTTTATCGTCTCCTCATCGAGATTAACCCTATCATGCCTTGACATGCGTGCCGATTTTTGATAAACGACTGAATATGTTGGGTGCGCATCTAAGGCCAAAGCATAATCTATTGTCTCTGTAGTAGCGATCACCATCGCCTAAATTCCATTTAAACCCTTGGAAATTACAATCTTCGTAAGAAACGTTTACAGACCTGTACGCAGACTTCAAATCTACTAGAATCATGTACTGATCTTTTTGAAGAATTTTTGCAGCAGTATTAACGGAATTATAGCTAAATTCTTCGTAAGTGCTAGTCATAAAATTGTTTATCGCAATTTTATCAGGCATGGAGCAGTCAGTTATTGGTCTTAATTTTCCATCTGATTTTTCCACAGCTCCCAACGCATTGACACAATTTGGTTTGGAATTAACCTTAGTGATTTTACCTTCAGATAATTCTTTCCTGACTAAGTCATCCATTTCTGCTTTAAATTCCGGTGAAAAAATACTTTTGTAATTTTCGCACTCATAAGAAGTTGTAGTCTTCATCAACGATACCAAAACCGTTACTGACCCTGTTCCAAATAAAGTTCCTATCAGCCTCCGATAAAGTAGAACTATTTTGGGGTTAAAGATATATTTAACAAATTTACAAGGTTTTAACTGACTTACATTGTCGCCTATGTAATGAATGCAATTACAAGGAACATTACAACAGTTATAGCTTGCGATAGGGTTAACCTTACCCATTTCTGCATTTTCATTTGATACAACTGAATTAAGATTAGAAACGTCTAAATCCAAATCCAAATTTGACGCGTTAATTTTAAATCCCAGGTTTACCGTTAAGCATTCCGCAGTTGATACATTGTAACCAATTCTCGGGAGCGGAACGTTCAAACCAAAGCGAGGCAAAGGGTTTTGTCATTTTCGAGTACCCTAGCTTTCTGCTATTATCGCTCTACGCCCGTAACGTAACACAATGTTTAGACTCACATTTCATGATTAGTATGCATAATTTGAAGTCGTTTGATGCTATTCTGACAAGCAATATAAATAGACTTTGTGGGATAGAAGTATGAATGATTGAATCTGCAGATTTATTTACTTCTGAGTAAGTTTTTACTTTGACAGTTGCAGCAGCCTGTCATCTGCAATTTCGGCAGTTTGCTTGAGAACACACCAAATAAAACAATCTTTGCATAACAAAGGGATAAAAAAATTCCATATACCCTCTTCCCCTGTTCTCCAGCTGCATGCTATTTTTTGTTTGGTTTCTCTATGTTGGATATTTACGTAGATATTACCAGAGATGTACAGTGGATTTAACATTGGTTGCTATGGAGTGAAAAGTTGTTTAACCCTTCGCGCGTACGAGAGTGCACTGCACCGCTTTACCGAAAATAAACTGGACAGCTATAAACCTGAGTAGCGCAGTGTTCGATTTTGTGGCCGGACCTACCCGTTACTACGTTGCGTGACGTCATCGCCGCTCCCGAGAATATCTGTGCTATTTTTAAACTTGGGCGCATCGGGCCTTAACCTTCATTTGTTAACGCTATTTTTAGAGGCGGATTTACAATCATAGGCCCCGTGTTTACTCGAATTACAATCCGAGCAAACGTGTCTGTATTTACAATTAGGAAAACGACATGACTTATCCCCGCTATTATACAACTTACATAAACCCGTAGAATCTGATTTTTTAGTCTGATTCGCTTTTGTGGATCTTGCTGCATTTACGGTTCCATCGTATGATAAGTATCTGACTATCTCTGACGGATCTATTTTATCGAATTCACCTAGGCCATTTTTCTCGACTTGATCCTTAACCGCATTATCCCCTCCCACTAGGCTGCTCTAACCCGGAAAATCCTGTCTCTTCTCTTGGATTATCAGAAAAATCTGAATAATCGTCATTAGTCTCTTTAGAGACCACCTTGGTCTTTGTTCTCCTACCCATAATAACTCAGAAACCATCCAAGTCTGCCAAGATTTAAAATATTCTCAACCAACAATGGTGAGACGTGTTAGCTGCTGGGTGGAGCAGAGAAGAGTGAGGCACGACCGTTAATACGAGGGGCGTGATGATAAATATAGAAGGTTACCCTAGTTACCGCATCAAGCGTGGTGATAACCGTAGATACTGGAGAGAGAAAGTATAGCAGTTAATAAGAGAAGTAATGCCATTCGTCATTTATATAAATATATTATATAATATATTATAATATATATATATATATATATATATATATATATATATATATATATATATATATATATATATACCTTGTATTTCTTGGACGTGAGACCTGTCGTGCGATTCAGTTTATATCTTTGTCATTGTTAGAATGTTCTATAAGAATCACACCTGTTCTGCCTTTCATGTGAGGAGGCGGTTACCATCTCACCCCAAAAATGTGCAGCCCCTTTGTCGCCTGTTGTGTCATCGTGATTATATATATATTTACTATAAAGCCGCGACCACCCACTTTTAAGATACACCACATATGTTGATAGTTGAAAGTATTGGAATACTGATCACAATATAGATTGAATTATATGTATCAATAATGGAAATATAGGCTGCTGAAACAATATAGATGAACAAAAAAGGTGAAAATAACAACCAGTACTAAGAATATAAACAATACACAGATATATGTAATCAAGGACTGCTTTTCGAAAGCTACTCCTTCGGTGTAAATGGCCTCAACCTTTGTATGCATGTCACCGAAGCTAATCCTGCTAAAGAGTTTATTTGTAGCAATATCTAATGGACGATTTCGTTGTCTGTATACATAGTCATGGTAAAACATCTATTGTTAACAACGGTGCATGCCAACATGCATATGGAGTATGAAAATGGTGAATAATAAAATTGTTTAATTTACATAAAATATAGCACCGTGTGCAATGATAAAATAGTTTTATACAGTTGCGACTTATTTCCCGTCAATGTGATTCATATTAGCCTTATACAATAATAGCATTTAAGAAAAAAGGTGTTGACGCGGTTGATGGGTGGAAAAGACTTAGCACTGGTGTCATAGAAGGCAGGTGCCCGGTGGTAGAGTGAGGCCCACGTGAAGGTGTACCCGTCTTATATAGGTGCCTGGTAGGTGCTGGCTCTTGGTGAGAGGTGATGTATGACGTATACACTTTTGTAAGAGAGTGCTAAAAACAGGGAGAGGCGACACCATATGATATAAAATAAAACATATGATTAAAACTCGTAACTGAGTAAAAGGATTGTGAAATAAAACAGTTGACTTTGAATTATATTACAATTTGCAATTATCTGTTATTTCTTTCCTATTCTCATGGATTCCGTTGCTTCTGAAATAGGAAAAAAATATATATCTAGGTAACAAGAAAACGGAGAAGCTTGCTGTGTTTTGTAACTATATGGGAGGTTGAGCTAGGGGCAGTAGGACGGCTGCTTGTTAACGGCCGCTGACGGCAGCTTGATGACCGCCAGGCGGGCACAATTTGACTGCGACCTGCAAGCACTCCCAGGGCGACCAAGCTGTACACGAAGCGCCTGCTAATTGCCGGGCATCTCGGCAGGAATTGTGTCCACAGCAAGAGAGCGCAGACGACAAGGTTGGCCTATAGGCACAGTGCGATTACTAGTTCTGCCATCATCCACCACAATTGTAATATAGTGCCACTTTAGTCGTGAGACAACCATTACATTCTGCTGTCATAATCTATAGATAATCGTGAGACAAGGCTAAAAACCATTTTCTGGCAAACCAAATAAGATATTTCTAATAAAATCCATTGATAACTGGATCTGCCACCTGATATTATGTTTAGCGTCCGGGGGCAAAATGGCCTTCTCCATGACACAATAGCTATGTGCCCTATAGGCAGTTCAAGATCCTTCCCAATCTTCCATGTCAGCTCCCTTCTGGCAAGTTCTGCCACAGCATAGCCCTCGGTCTCCAGCAGGAGTAACTATGGCAACAGAATGTCCGTTCTATAAAATGGGTCTTTCTCTGGACCCGGCCCATTAGAGTCACGTATGCGTGCGTGCGCCTGTCTGTGTGTTGTCGGTTGATTGTTTTATGTCGGAGACGAGACGTTTTTAAAAGGCCTTTAACTTTCTGTGGGATTGGAGAGGAGTGCATCGCCTCCCTCCGCACCCTCACCGCCACACACCACACACACACCCATTAGAACCAGCCTGAACCTTGGCCTATGACGGATCCTCCTGCTATTGATTTAATTTCAGACCACATGTTTGAAACAAGTTGTCCGTGATGTAGCAGGCCGCCATCTTTATTGAGAATGGAATCAGCAATTTCGATGAGTGTCTTTGGGCGCGCTACTCTCATGCCTCTTGCCTCCCTCCCAACCACCCCTTCCCTTTCCCGCCATTCCCGTGCCCAGACGTGCAGGAGGTTTTCCTGCCTTGCTAACATCGTCTGCCATCGACAATCATGCCTCTTTTTGTTGGCAATGCACACAGTAAAAAGAGATCTTTTATTTAATGAAAAGCCAGTAGTAGGGACGACGGCAGGACGAAAGTATAGATCTTGATGCATGATAGAAGACAGCAAAGTTTGAACGTCGCCACTGAAACAGTATTTTAAGTCTGACTGGTGGGTATTTTTCGTTATTGGCGCATGTGAGTTCCCATAAAATGTCCGTTGTCTGGCTGACCAATAAAAGCGGGCAGTTAGTAAAAAAAAACTCCTTTATGGAAGCAAATTGGTGAGAGGGACAATAACCTGTGTTTGGAAAGTCATTATTAATATCTGGCATGGGTAAATGTGCGCAAGGTCGGCTGTGTAGGCAGGGGGGTGAGCCGGAGGTGGCGTTAGGGTCGAGCAAATGTGTGCTAGGCGTGGGAAGTTAATGGAAATAAAATAGGGTCGCCGGTTATGAGGGTCACGTGACCTCATTATGTCTGTATTCTGGAGAGTGTAGGGCGTTAACACGTGTCCGGAAAGTTACATGGCACCCATTTGCGCGAGATGCATTTTCTTACGGTGACCTCAGTGCCTGAAGAATGTGAGCAGTCTGACCGGCGTTTACATTGGACGACTATAACGTGGCGACTGTAGATCGTCAAGGCGATAGTCGTCAGGTGGTGGCAATGTCCACCGCAAAAGGCGTCGACAAGTTTTCCTAAGAATCGCCGCCAGTGTAGATGACTAATTCAAGCCCGCTTGAAATAGTCGCAGGCGTCAGAGCGTAGCCAATAGTCGTATGATCTGATGTAATCAGATGATCTGCAGTCACTACGCACTTGGCGTTTACATTAGACTTTTACGGCTCATAGTCGTCAGGCGGTGCAAAATGCCAGAATCGCCGTGCTAGGAATATGTGATATATTGCGCATGGCTCATTGTTAACAGTACGAGTTCTAATAATATGTTTCTAGTGCTTTTTCGTGTTATGTGGCGTTTCTACCTGCCGACGAAAACCCCATCGATAATCTTCACACTGTACAAAGGTCGGTCGGTGGTTCTCCTTGTAAAAAGTCAGTGGCACAAAATTGGTGACCTGCACTGTCCGCATGTGTTTTCACCGGCCATTTCACTTTATACCGATAGATTACTTTCGGTTGTAAACTGCAGTCTGCTACCGATTAATCCAACCTGGTGTAAAAGTTCAGTCCTCTAACCCACTATGATTTCCCATAGTAAATCCAGCTCCTAGCGGTCGATATACGTTAGTAAGGTTAACTCAACGCATAGGTGTTGTAGGTACAAGATCCGGGCAGGGTCTGACATCGTTTATTGAGTTGCTTCTGGTTATAAAGGAAGGTGATTAACATATTCATTAGCTAATACGATCGTGGCGCCTGGAGAGGAGGATACGTGGCCGTAGGAGAAGCGGCCACGTCAGCATTTTTTTTCATATACGTGGACTAGCGCTAGGCTTGCTCCAAGCGCCCCACCTTCCCTCCAGGAGGAAGTTGTTTATAAATAACTACCGAGTCTAAATCCGCGGAGAGGGTGAATACGTTCTAAATTTAGGGGAGGAGTAAATACGGGCCAGTGGCGGCCATCTTGGTTAGGGGCGTCTTTAGAATTTCTCCTATATATATATTATTAATTAATAATGCTGCTTTTCCATACGCAAAACCAGTAATAACGACTGCAGATCTCTACACTGGTTTGCTTTGGTCAGTGGGCTGAAACGTCGGTCGCTGGTGCGATAGTGCTTAAGGAGGGACAGAAAAATCGTTGACCATTTCTGATTCCAACTGAAGATTATTGCACGGAATGTGTCGCAAAATCGGTTGCTGGTGTGAAATGCCATTATCGATGGTCATAATGGGCAGGTGGGAACGTCACATAAGAAAGAGTCACACGCCTTAGTACTAATATTTCTATGTTAAACTGTTGATTCATGCTACCGTTCAAGTGATGAAATAAGGTAGTATTCAGGTTCTCTTGCAGCTTTGTCAACAGCCATCTATAAGGGTTCCATGAATACGGGACAACCCTTTCTCTTCTATATAATGTACTCAAGTTGGGGGTTTTTCTGCTGGAAAAACCCTCAATGTCCAGTTTATTAGTGTAATCCAATACTCCATCATCTAAAATTGAGCTCAGAAACTTTCTTGTATCGAGTCTCATTAAATTCAAATTAATCTAATCGGGGCCAATGGAAATACGGTTACAATATTATAAATGCTGTGATCGTTGTTCTATATGCTCCAAACCGAATATTTAGACCATGTTGGCGCTTTGCAAAATGGGTTTTCATCTGTAATCTATGGGATTTCTACTGCCAATCTGAATAAGTAGCACAGCGGTTGGCATTAGATGTGATGCTAATTTAACATGCCATTCAAATTAGCAAGTCATCATTCTCTATAGCCTGTGTGGTAAATTGATATAGACGTGATCCAAATTAACTGTCCCTACCCCCTGCGTGACCGAGTGACCAGCCACCAAATAATAACGCAGGCAAGATGACAAGTAATCATTCCTAGAACACCGTATATATGCGTTACCTAGGCCTTGCCATTTGTCTATCATATTTGTTTTCATCTGTATACACAAATATTACTAACGATAATATTGTATTTTTTGTCAGTATGGAATTTGATTTGTAATAAGCAGCTACGTAAGGATGTGATGGACCTAATAGTAGTAAAATATTCGTTACATGATTTCCTGCTGCACCCCAAGTCTACTTCAATTGGTTGCAGGGAAGAGGACGTAAAGAAAAGAGATAGGATATGTAGCTCGCATTCGCAAAGTAGGTGCTCAAAATCTTTTTGTTCTACACCTTACCACCAGCTTCTGAAGTCTAATAAACACAATGATTTTGTTGAACACGCTATGAAATGTTTCACTATGATATAACTCATGCCGCTACCCTGTAGTGGCAGCCAAAGATCACTAATAAAGCACTCACTACCCATCATTTGTGGTGATGCCAGCTACAGCCCATGATTTATTTCGCCAATAACTTTGTGCTGCGATATTGCACTTCCGATGGTCGATATATTTTAGGAAGGCTCTTACTGATAATGCTTCCATGTATTGATGTTTCAGAGTCTATCGCATATGGATATATTGACTTCCTGTCGTTGTTCAGGCCTCATAGCTTTAATAATGGCTATATTTGCTAATGCTCTGTATATTAGTAGATGCGTCAATCTAAAGAGGTGTATGCATTTTGATCTAACTCCCACACCCAGAAAACTATGGTAGGGACAGCAAAGGCTGGTACAGATAAACTGTTCCAGTACCGTGAACCACAAGGCCCGTTTCCATTGGCCGACTAAGACGGTGTAGATTTTTTTGTGTTCTCCTGATAGCCTATTTCCATTGGCCATCACCGATATACAGTCAGGAACCACTCACAGACCTTTACCACTACTGACGCAAAAGTTAAATAGGCTAACACGGAAAATCTACACCGTTTTTGTCGGCCAATAGAAAAAGACCTGAAGGATTATCGGCTCGGGCAATATTCAAGGGGTTGCGTTGTAGTTGTAGTTGTTGTTAAGGATCAACTGCGCACATGCTCTCAGTCAACACAATGTGCGGTGTTTAGATTGATCACTGTTTCTGGTATGAATCTCCAATCAACCACCTGTTCTAAGTAGCACATGTGCAGTCTCTTGTATCTATATGAGGTTCTCAGCTGCTCCCCATACTCAACTGGCCAACACTTAACCAGGTCAACGTTTAGGTAAACTTCTCATCCATCGTATTCAGAGTCCCAATTGTTTAAAAACTGCCAAATACCATAACTTTGTGTGCAGATGCAAATCCATTGTATACGGCCACCGTATATTGGAAAATAGTAAAAATGGTTAGGGAAGTCTCTATACAACTAATCCTGCAGCTAGTTCAATTCTTTAAGGTCCGGCGTCCACCTACTACGATATGGCTCCGATTTGGTCTACGATGCACCTCCCGATAAAAAAATCAAAATCGCGTCAGAAGGTTACCTAATATCGGGGAAGTTGACCACGTTTCTGCGATTAGACACTGATAACAAATGCGTGGTGGATTGGCTTGTCTCGACATATGTCTACGATTTTGCACCTTCCCGATATGGCACCGATTTTGACATTTTGTATCGGTGCCATATCGGGAGGTCTACGATTCTATCGTAGTAGGTGGATGCCGGGCCTAACCCTTTCTCCGAAGCCCCCTTTCTCCGCAGCACACAAGAAACGGCAGGCAAAAACCCAGAAAAAAAACAATGCCACGTGGTTTCAGTATTTTACCACGGCAACTTATATAATTAAGATATTATGAATCGAAGACCCATATCGCTCTCGTACCTTGTCTAGATTAAAAACTGGTTCTCTGTATATCGAATTTCGTACATATATATGTAATTATCAATGATGCCTGGAGGCATCATGCGCGGTTCGCCTGGGCACTTCTGAAGGCATAACGATATGGTTAAAGGATTAAGCGAACTCTCCTAGTGAATATTGTTCTACCCAAATTTCCTAACATGATCTTAGGCAATGTATCCCCTCCCCAACTTACCGGGGTACAATTCAACTACATTGTATATATCTAAATATAATTCTGAAGGGTACCATTGATACATCTACTAAAACGTTCAGAACACCCTACTTTTCTGTAAGAGATCTCATGATATACTGTACATGATACGACACCATTCTCGCGGAGCTCCAGATCCACCTTGGCAGTTGCTATCACGTAAAACCCCATCATCCTAACCGAACGTATCGCACTATACATCAACCTACTATATTTACCCACAGACCCGGTATCAGGATACTGTATATATTTATATCACACCCCCGCCACACTATCCACCCTGCTACATACAGTCAGACCCTCATCCCTACACTGCATACACCTACTGTTCTACTGCCACCAACCCACACACCCCTACCGGTTCACCATCCCCACCAGATATCATTGCGGAGATTACACCTCTCGCAGTAACGAGTGTCCATTGTGTCAGACCGGCACCGGCTCCTGAAGGCCGCTCCTCCGGGCAGACCGCCGGCACCGCGCCCGGGTTCGGGCACCGGGCCCCCCACCGGACACACCCCGCCTCCTCCCGCCGGGCGGCCGCTGCCTAAGCCAAACAGACGGGCGCCGAGGGTGCCAATAACCCCGGCCAGATTGCAATGATTGCGATGGCCGCGTCCTCCTGGGTCTGGTGCTGTGGAACCCCCGTGTGTTTGGGGCGGCAGGCGACCGGGGAATCAGGCCGCACGGACAGCTGAGGCTTAAGGTCCGGGCACGCCTGGTAGGAAATGAAGCCTTGGTGGAGATTCACCGGGATTCGCAATGATCGGAGCCGCTCACTGATAGATGTATCTAGAGCGATGGGGTGTTTGGTGGAGGGGACCGAGGTGCTCGTTCAGAGAACGGTGACTGCCAGAAACTCTGTGGTAAAGAAAGGAGAGAGGACACAGAGAGAGGAGCGGTTGTTGGAAAGGATCTGCTAGAGAGGACGTATAGATTCACAATATTATCGTGATTTCGATCGATGTGGTCGTATTCTCCGTGTAGTTGACGCTTACGATTGCGTAGAGTCAATTCCAGGAGAATACGGCCACGCAGATCCAAATCATGGTAGTATTGTATTTATTACTCACCTTTCGACTAATTATTAGGAAAAAAATTGTAAATCATTGGGAATTCGTTGCAAGCGCGTGCATTGTTTAGGCAAAATAGTTCCTATAATACCCGTCAGGTGGCCGAAAAAGCCGTATTCTCCTAGGAGAATACGGCTTTCCGTATTCTACGCAGTATCGCTCTGTAGGCTCCATGGGCCTAGTATGGAGACTCCGTCTTAGGTGGGTAATAAAAGACAAGATGCATTGTGAGAAATGGTATAACGATAAAGGGAAGAAGAAAAGGGGATAATGGAATAGAGAACCGATAACCTGAATGGCAAAATGAACAGGATATGCATGTACATTAAGACTCCTTTATGTACGATGAAGATGCATTGGTAGAAAATGTCATCAAATGAATAGTAATTGTTGCCAGTCATATAATTCACTCAAGGGAATAAAGATGATAGAAATTGCTAGAAATTACCGAATGATGAAGAGAAAATGGCATTGGTTAGAAATGCCTAGAAAAATAGTTTAAATAGAGAATGTATTAGTGCATTGGAGAAAATCAATCGGTATTTCTTTACGGAATAGATGGGAAGATTAGATGCCCATTTAGATGTTAAGATTCCCTGACAAAGGCATAACCAACTGGGACGGTAGAGGAAGCCTTGGTGAATATGGCAAGACCTATGCTATGTGGAACGAAGAATGACAATCAGAAGGAGTATAACATGATAGGAGTGAGTAAGATACAGGGGTCAAATTAAGTGCTATTAGACGCTGTATAATAAGCGAAAATTTTCTCCAAATATTAAAGAAAGGTTGATGAGTACGGACGATGATTAGATATGTCCAATTTTTCGTTAGACGTAATTGAAGAGTGAAGAATGAAGAGAGCAATCGTGCGACAGAGAAGAAAGAAGGAGGAATGGGAGATGTCTGAAAAGGAATGCTGTGAATTGCCGCAGAAACAGCCTTAGAATAAGGAGTAAGGAGATCCCGAGCTTACAGAGCAACTGTAGAAAGCCAGGCAGGGTCGTGAGCTAGATGGCTGCAAACAAGGAAAACGAAATAGGAGACGCAGGCTGACCATAACTCTACCCTAGACAAACTCCAAGCCTTGGGCTACAGGGAGATTAATGCCACGAAGATATACACATCTCTCACGGAAATTAGTTCACCTGATCGCTGCAAACGGCGCGTGTATACAGATGCATGCGCCAAAATCCTCTCCATGGCCATGGATTAGTGTCCTGTTTTTTCAGACCTAATCAAAGGGTTTCTTTGTTTGGGTAGTTGTAGCGTCCAATTTGTTCAATAAGACTTACTTTGGTTTATTTTACTAGAATTCGCATATCCTGTTGGAGTAACAAGGTATGCTACCTGGTTGACCCAGGCATCTTACTTATCTCGATTATATCTTATCAAAAATCTTACATTCCTTGAGGAAGTCGAGAATTTCTCTCTTGCCAGTGTTATGGAATACACTGCGCATTCCTGTTACATTCTTTAGGGATTTAATCGAAGGGTATCGAAAAATCCCGTAGCAAACACTGAATGACCATGGACGCTATTTTGTTGTCCTGGCAGTAATAATTCAACTTTTTCGACTTCTCATATCATTTAATTTAAGATTCTTTTTTCAATGAAGTCTTTGGAAATGAGCGTTGCATTCTTATAACAGTATGGACGTTTTTAATGAGCGAGCTAATATTTTGACCCTATCAGCTTTGATGATTTATGTACAGACATCTGATTAGTTTCAAGCCTTTCTGTCTTGCATCTTTTAGACAGATGTCAAATACATTGTACATGTACTTTCTTTGAAGAGTTGAGAGAGAGCAAGCAATTCACATACGTTGTTTTGCGAAAGGGATGATAGAGAGACCTTATCGAGAAAAAAGGTTGAGGTTGGTCAATTTTAAATTTACATAGCCTCAGTGATGATCTAGCGACGAGAGAATATTGCGTTGCAATGCTTAAAGTGAAACAAGGAGTAACTTTTGAATTAGCAATGTTGAAGTTGGTATATAAAAGAGTAGCATTAAAGATACCTAAAAGGCCATATTATTTGCAGGCAAATAATAGAGGGATTCTTAGCGATGGCATATGATTTTCGTATGAAAAAACCCTTGTATATCAAGGGAATATGTTGCGGGTAATACATCAGGCAAAGTAGATTCTGCACTCTCGTGTAATTAGGGTGTGAAGGACCAGAGAAGCTAAGAAATCCAGCACACTTTGTTTCAGTTCCTGGAACGACAGCTGAGAGAAAATGCGCCAGCTGAACAATGAAACCTGTCGTTCGGGGCCGCCTAGTTTCGCGTCTTCTTACAGAAAGGAACGTCTCAGCTGTTGCCGCCAGGCAAGGTTATTTCCGCTTTGCAAAATGGAATCGTGTCAGGAGATATTTTCATCGTCGCCACACAGAAATAGAAGTAAACATACTACAGTATACGATGATTTAAAAAAATTATTTTGGAATTTTTTTTATCAATATCGTTTAGGCAACATGGGACTGGGATACTTTGTGTTATTTATACACTAATAGGTGATCATTGCAGGGTGAAGTAAAACACATGGGTCATATATTCCTCAAATAATTAGGAAGTATATTTTTTCATAAGTCGAAGTAGGTTGCATTTTCAAGGATTTGGCGTTTTTAGGGGGAGGATCTCTCTCATGTATGATTTTGATTTGCCCTGGCTATGAAGGAATATAATGGAAGAGTGTGGAGTTCTCAGAAGAGGGTCTCCCCTGAATGAAATCCGACCAATATATGATATTATCGAAATCGCCAACAAGAATTGCGTGTATAGGCCTATTTCCATTGGCCGACGAAAAGGGTGCAGATCTCTTGAGTTACCCAGAAAGTCTGTCGGTGGTACCACTCACTGTGCGTCTATATAGATGGGTAGTAGATTCCACACAGCCACCAACCTTTCACTCAGTGGTGAGTGGTGCCACATTGCATAATCTAAACAGAAAACGTCGGGGGTCATTTCACGAGCTGGGTCGTTTCCATTGACCGATTTTGGGTCAGCAGTGCCAAAAGTCCGTCGGTGGTTCCTGCCTGTAGATCGGTGACGGGAGATCGGCCAATGGAAACGGGCCTTATGTGAGACATCATCGGTGAGAGATTTTCTATGAAATGGTATCTTACGTATACATGCCATTTTTGCTGGCGATTCCGGAGATCGCTGCCGTTTCTCGCTAGGTGTGTCTCCGGCATTAGGATAAGTGATCATAATACCCCCGATTTTTATGCTTCACTATAATTGTGGCGAACTTGTTAGAATTAATGGATTGAGGCTGCTGTCTAACTAAGCGCGGCAATGCTTGCCAGGACATCTTACGGACAGTATACGAACTTTTTCCTGGGCGCGCTTCCGATCTCAGTCACGTGATCAGAGTGCTTTTGTCGTTTTGAACATTCAAACAATTATTTTACCCCCCTCACATCCTATAGTTTTCTGGGTTAATCTGGGAGTCCCTTTTTCATAAACTTTAACTGTTTTCACTGTATAACTATGCTGTAGAACAGTTATACCGGTTCATTTTGTCAATTCACGTTGAATTGAAAGATTAATAGATTTTTCGTCCACAGTTATGCCTCGCCTATTCATTACACTTTAGCACATAAAAGGAGATAAAAAAAACTACTTTCATAAACATGTACTTCTCAAACCCGGTCATCCATTCAAAATGGTCAAATCTATGGTAAAACTCGGACATACCATTTTATTCAGTGTAATTCCTTTGTTAGTACCTATTGTGAACACTATAGATTCACCTTTTTGCTGTAAATAAATACCTGAAAGCTTTGACTATTGCCTTGCCACTCGCTGAATGCGCATCGCCTTCCCGAAACAATCAGTAAGGATGCAGGGCCCCAAATAAACCAAGGGAAGGCAATAATAAGAAGTGTTGGGGAAGCTGGCTGGACACTGATATCCTAAGAACAGTGCTTAACGAGGCCCACTGACTACTTGGCGAAAACGGACCCGAGTTGAGCGGAATGAGTAAATGATGAAGTGCTCTTGGCAGCTCACAACTCACTAAATAACGCGACAAGTCAACGAGCGCAAGAAGAAATCTATATTGACTGCGGGGAAGTCTGCAAGAAAAGTTTGATTTCGATTGAACCCTCTTTAAGCTGCTATAAACACAAGTAGCGCTGAATATTGGAGTTATATATATATATATAAGTTGGCGGCTACCGGCTATGAGCATAACAACAGTAATAACAGTAATAACGAGAGAGACAGGAAATTGGTTTGGCGGAATAACACATAGACAACCACACTTTATTCAATAACTTAAAATAAAATTTTTCACAGAGTGAAAAACCCCGTGTGGTCAGTTAGACAGTTGAGGCACAACTAGCGCAACCGTTTGGAACAGAGAGCAACTGTGACGTAACCGGCACGCGACTGGTTACCACACTACCAACTTGTTACTAGTTACCTAAGCTACTACGCTAGCGACCTTCGCCTAGGCCTCAATTATATAGTTATATGAAATATAACTGCACATAAGTTGGCGGCTACCGGCTATGAGCATAACAACAGTAATAACAGTAATAACGAGAGAGACAGGAAATTGGTTTGGCGGAATAACACATAGACAACCACACCAATAACCCGCCAATAACAATTGACATAAATTATATGGACAATTCCTGAAGACCATTAGCCACCACAGCGTCTTTTTGTAACAATGTGGCCTGAGAATCGTGGATGTAGAGTTCAACAGCCTTGGATTTCCAATTACCTCTTTTCTGAATGTCTAACACCGACATACCAACCCTAGACAAATATGTTGTGCCCCCGTGTCTAAGCGAATGAGTCGAAACACAAGAATCGTCTAACCCCAGCTTGAAAGACCGAGACTTTAATCTGGCATTAAAACTGTTGTAGTTCAAACGAACCAGTTTACCATCACATTCCTCTAGAAAAAGAAATTGATTAGGGAAATGTACCCTAGAGGATAGCATGCGTAGGATAAAATTACAAGGACATAAGGGTGAACCTGGGATTGCTCTCAGATAAATCTTTACCGGATCCTTGCCATACTGGGACGTTTTAGAGCTCCTGAGAGACAATGTCATTTTACCTACACCACGCAGAAATGAGAAACTAGGAGGGAGTGCTGCAAGTTCACTACATGAGAAACTCTGAGCAAAGCGCGAAAACACAAAACAAGCGCTGACCAGAATACAATATCGTTATAGACAGAAAGGTCTAACAGCTTATACAATCTTAAGAGATCTTCTTGGGTAAAAGGGTATTTCTCATTCCGAAGGAGGTTTTTTAAGTCTCCGCAGTTGGAAAAAACGTGGGACAAACCAAACGAAAGATCAAAGAACGAATCAGAGAACATCTCAACTGCATCAAGAAACACTCAAGCAAGAATGAAGTACCACAGCACTACAACATGAACTCACACAATGGAACAGAGGATGTAAAGGTATATATACTGGACTATATATACAGACATCCAGAATCAAGGGAAGCCCAACGTCTGCGAAACAAGATAGAGTTCAACTGGATCCACCGACTAAAAACACATGCTCCAAACGGTTTAAACACTCTGGACAATAGGTACGGCTAGCTATAAAACTGGTTTTTCTAACTACTCTCCTTACCACAACGCCACGTCAAAAAATTTTTTCCAACTGCGGAGACTTAAAAAACCTCCTTCGGAACGAGAAAATACACCAAACTGAGTCTAAAATGTAGGGAGAAAAATAGAAAAAATCAGTATAGCTGGGACTAGAAGAATGGAGAGAACTATACGACTCTTGAATAAAAAATTCAAGGATGGGCTGCGAAATCCACTCACGGAATTGATTTACCGTGAGAAAGACCACAGAAGAGTACCTACCGCACCTTCGCCTGATGAGACTGGATAACAGTCGAAACCACGAGAGAAAAATGAGGGTACAATCTCCTCGCTACAACTCTTTTGACGCTGGACGTTCAAAAGTGACACCAGGGTGGACATGGATTCCACACTGACACATGCAAAACTAAACTCAGGGCACTCCTTCTAGTCACTGGTCGAGACTGGAGTTGGGAAACTTGGTTTCTCCCGACAGTGGTTTCTACTTGGTTAGATCCCCATAGGAACCGTGTGGAATGACACACGGCGCCCCGAAATCAACGCATCGATCGACTTGACAGTACGATCGAGCACAACAGCCCGCTCGTCTAATGAAAATTGAGCCTGAGGGTCACGTGCACGCCTCAGCCAATCACGAGTGAAGTAAACATGAGTTTGCAGACCGGACGCGGGAAACAACACCGCTCCAACACCCATTCTCTCCATTCCGTGGTCGCGATAGCGGTGGGAAGAGACACAGTGACAGCTACGCCTCGTTTCACAAACCTAAAAGGGTATTTCTCAACCTTAGGAGTCGAAAAAATTCTCTCAATACCTTTCATCGTCTGGTTTACAATAAAATTGCCTGCTAACGACGGGAAACCCAAGGATTTATGGCGATATGATACCGCAGACAAATAGTTCTTTATCGATACAGGTTTCTTTTTCCCCGATAAATGGGTGATAAAAGTAGAACAACTATCACGTGTAGCAGGGAAAGGCACAATCTTAATCGCATTACAAAAGTTAGTGTAACATTTAATCTGGCCCTTCCTAACCTTAGCCGTATTTGAAGAAATCGCTGAATTCTGTAGAAAAAGCTGATTGCTTTTCAATTTTACCAGCAACTCGTCTGCAAGAAACAACACATATTCATATCTTTTAGAATCGCTATACACTTTTCCACGTTACTGCGATTATTGAGACGGGACAGGCTATCGGCGAGTACATTTTCTTGGATTTTATGTAAGTTGCAAAAAATTCAAAATTATAACAATAGCTCAACCAGAATAATTCTCTGAGCCATCCCATACATATTTTGTTTCTGCTCCTACCGGTATTGAGTATCGCCAATACTTGCATATTATCAGTTATCACATGTACTTTGCGATTTACAAAATGGGTACACCAGCGTTTCAGCCCCGCCACTACCGGCCAGAGTTCAAATACATTAATGTTCTTAGATTCAAAATTCATATCAGGAGGGGCGATATTGTGGCCAATTCCGAGATCTAAATCTGGGCTGCTATCCCAGGTACCAAAGAGGAAATCGCGCCTGCACCAACCTCCAAAACCGGAGAACGAGGAATCCGTTACCACGGGAACATCAAAGCAATTTCTTAAAATTAAACTTTTACCATTAAATACCCTCGTTAACTCTTTCCACCATTGAAGATCCGCTATTAGCGAGTCCGTAAGCTTCACATTTTTTCCCCGGGGGGTATCAGCGCACATATTAAAAAGACGGCGACTGAATGTGAGCCCCCCGTGAACAATGCTAGAACAGAAAGAGATTAACCCCCCCAGCTTTTCTAACGACTTTTTCGTTACATAACCTTTTTCAAAGACTTTGTTTATTTCGCTTTCTAAACGAATAACTTTCTCCATTGGCAGAGACACTGTCATATCTGCCGTATTTATCTCAATTCCTAGGAAAACGCAGGCCCGGCTAGGCTCAGTAATTTTTTTCTTTTGCTACCTCGAACCCTAAATATTCCAGAATTGCAACAAATTTATTTTTATTCGCTAAACACCCCTCTTCGCTGTCAGAGATGATAATGAAATCGTCTAGGTAGTTTAAAATCAAATCAATCCCGTTTAATTTAGCTACCGCTACCAAGAAGTTCGACACTGAATTGAAGATGTTAGGCGCACACCTTAGCCCAAAGCAAAGACGATTGTCTGTATTATATTCATCGCCACCACCATCGTTCCACATGAAAGCCTGAAATTTTGTTTGATCTGGGTGCACATTTATAGTATGATAAGCAGAACAGATATCAACCACCGATAAATAGTCATTCATTTTCAACACGTCGCAGACATCGTTAACAGAATTATATTTAAAAGAGATAAAGGTACTCGACATATTCTCATTAATACTAATGTCTACCGGCCTACTACAATCAGTTATGGGTCTCAACTTCCCATTTGATTTCAATACCGCGCCTAACGAGTGGACGCACTGAGGCTTAACCTGGGATAATGATACTTTCCCCTCGCCTAACTCCTTGTTCAACAAATTTGTCATTTCTTGACAAAATATTCCATCAGTAATGGAATCATAATTACCACATTCATAAGTACTGGTACAACTATCATCCACTATTTTGAAACCTTTGGTAAAACCATCTTCCAAGAATTTCACCTCCTCAACGCCTAAATCGCCTATCAATTGAACATTATCAAGAAGCGGTAAAATGCGGCAAATTTTTAACTGGGATAAATTATCACCAACGTGATGAACACACTCGCAAGAACCATCAATACACGAGGTAGAAACAGAAACAACGTTTTCTTCAACGTTACTCGACGAAACAACGTCATTAACATGTGAAAGATAATCACAACTGGCACGCACGCTAACATCTGCGTTATTAAACGAATCCAGGTTATCACCATGGGAACTCAGGTCACCGATAAGTGGATCAACGCTATTTTTAGCGCACGCTACTTTGTTTCATTTCACATTACTGGGCTTTTGTTTAGCGTTAGAGCAATCGTACGCTGCGTGAGAATTACTCGAGCACAGATTACATTGATGCCTGTACTTACAGGACTTAAAAGTACACCCACCTGCAGATTTGTTATAGCTATAACAATAACCCTCAATAGTCTTCGAATCATTTTTACTTTTTGACTTTCTAGTAGCCGAAGCGGTGATTGTACCCTCATACGAAAGAAAATGGATTATCTCTGCTGGGTTTACCTCAGAGAAAATTCCTAGCCCGTCTATTTTTGCTTTTTCTTTTATCGAACGATCGCAACGGATCAAGGCCTCTGCCGTAAATAACTTAGATTCAGCTTTTTCGGCAATTAATATCACATGTTTAGCGAACCCTGAAACATTTTTCCCAGCCTGCAAGAGTTTTTCTAATATCTTAGAATTAACAAGGACTAGAAGTTCAAACGAATTCATTTTTTCTCCCTCGTTGAGGTAATGTTTGGAATCAAAAATCGATTTTTTTACCTCTTTTCTTTCTTTTAAGTCCTCTAGACGAGTCTCCAGACGAGGTAGAAGTATCACTATCACTGATATCCAACGAAGAATCACCACTAGAAAGTTCATCTGTGTTCTGGAACTTTGTCTTGGGTCTTGAAGGGCGACCTGTGGTCTTTTCAGCAGCAGTCTTGGCTTCCCTCTGCCGTATAACCTCGGTTATATCACGAACTGCACCAGTAACATTGATCAACTTTTCGACTGTAGAATTAAGGATCTCTTCCATGCGGTCTAAACGTCCCCCATCAGATGATTTTTCACTCGGTCCCTTTTGGTCCATGGAGGTCCCAGTGGCCGCCCCCGTCTGGTCGATAATCCCCCCCAAATTATCCACTGACGATTGTGGAGACTCTACTGCAAGTAAAGTCGATTTGGGAGACGTATTATCCGTAATCCTGGAGCTGCTCCTCTGGGTAGAGGAAGTACCAGACTTCCTATTCTTCCCCATCCTGACAAATTTTTCACAGAGTGAAAAACCCCGTGTGGTCAGTTAGACAGTTGAGGCGCAACTAGCGCAATCGTTTGGAACAGAGAGCAACTGTGACGTAACCGGCACGCGACTGGTTACCACGCTACCAACTTGTTACTAGTTACCTAAGCTACTACGCTAGTGACCTTCGCCTAGGCCTCAATTATATAGTTATATGAAATATAACCGCACATATTATTATTATCATGTATAATATGCGGATAGTGTTATAACATTAAAGTACATAATGGTAAACTTTACATTCTTCTGCCAACCATACATAACTGTTGACCTCTCGTTCCATCACAAAAGCACGCGATAAACACACGCTGCCCCCAATACCCGCACCACGCTCCAGTCGACGCCTCAGCCGCTCCAGTTATTGACACCTCCTCAGCGCCCCACACGGCCGGTGCGTGATTTACTGCCCCGTTGTAGTCACCAGTCTCTGTGTATTATTTATAGTGTTTATAAGCCCCCAGATCATAGCTTCCTGCCTGCTTCCTCCTTCACTCCCCTGACGCCCAGGACCGCTTTAAGCTGCTGGCCACAGGTGTTTTTTCACGCTGCCGAGACCTCGCATGCATGTAGGCGAGACCTGAGTGTATGGGACGTGGGCGCCTTGACGTCCAATTGTTATATAGTGCCTGAGGTGACCAACGTCTGACGGCGACGTGCTGTATTGTCATGGTAATTGACAAGGCATGGGGACAGGAAGCAAGGCGCTGTTGCTGTTTGTATAGCAGAATGGGGGTTTATGCGTTAGTGGACAGCGAGATTATCATACCACAGTGCGATCATGCCCATATCCACGGCAATGGCGCCCCCCAGTTTCACGAAGCGGGATATACTGTAGGCAATACATCCCTTGGGGTATAAAGAGCAGTTACACCAAACGTTACCATAAAGTTATTGGGTGTTATATACGGCTGCGATGCTAAGAATCCTACTGCATACAAATAGATTTTCATATTTCGAAGAGGTAGCGATGACTATAGACATCCAACTTAGATTGAACCCCTTTGGGATTTATATGTTTCAAATCCAGGTTTCAAAATCTCATGAGATTCTCTTACTTTTTAGGGGTAAATTTTGCCAACAATTGCAGGGGAAAAACATGTGTCAGGAAGATGGTATCCTACAATCCAGAAGAAGAAATTATGTTTTGGTACAGAATCTCTGCATGCTTTGTCTCAGAAAAAAACACCCTGTGAGGTACATTAATCCCATCGTGTGAATCCCGCTTTAGTTCTTAGAGATAAGCTTAATAATAGGATTCTTAAGTCACAACCGCTCCATGTTGACACTGTCTGCTACGAACCGGAAGTTGCGCAGGATGTGCGCGTTGCGCATGCGCGATAATACCGTCACTCGCCGAACGGATGTTTGGTTGCTATTCGGTAAGTGTGCAGTTAACAGAGAATGCGATTGGAGAAAGGTAGGAGTATCGCCCGGGAATCAGCGTAAACTTGTCTGTGCGTCGCCCGTTGCGGACCAAGTCGAATGGCTTATTGTTAACATCGATCTATTTCGTATATTTGAGCAATTTAAACTGGGTAAGGTGAGAGCCACACGTTAGTTACCTCGACGATTGGTCATTAGGAACTCGTAGTTGTTACGGGGGGTGTGTATCACGAGTTTAAAGTCGTGATTCGACGTCGTTCGCCATGTTGTTTTTGGTCGCAATGCCGTCGAATACGCACGCTAGTCGAATAGCAGAGTCTAGGCTCGACACACGTTAGAATCTTGCAGTACGACGAAGCGCACCAAAGTGGGCCGTAGTAGCGATATACTACACCCCCGTGAGAGGTTAGTATTTGATTTGACGTTCGCACATAGGTAGGCACTGGGTGGTCTGGTGTTGTAGATGGGTGTGAAATAATCTAAATTACTGGGGTCATCATAAAAGAGGTACGCTGGGCCTGGCTTGTGAGCCTAGGGAGAGGACATGTCCCAGTTATAAGAGAGAACCGCGGATGATCAGAAGTTCTGGGAATGTAAAATGGATGATATGGTAAGAGGGAAGCCTTGTACACTGAGCACGGGAATGGAAGTGTGATGGCTGGATGGACAGGCAGGCTGTGTTAGAGGGCCCTCAGTCTCAGTGCTAGGCTGTGCCACTGAGTGGAGTGGGTGGCGGTAGATAAAAGCCAGTAGGGAGGGGGTGTCGGGTGGGTTTGGGGTTTATAGGTTCTAGGGCAGGCGCGCCGCTGGGGTGGTTGAAGCAGGGGTATCTGGGTGAGAGAGGATAAAGTCTGCAGGGAAAAGTGTGGTGTGTGATTGTATGGGAAACCATGAGGAGGGCGGAATGGAGAGGAACGAGACACACAGCCGATTAAAGTGTGGGATTGGGATGGGTTTGATGGAGTGGGATATCCTGGGCCGTGTTTCATGATGGAAGAAGAGTACGGAAGGACAGGAGTGGCGGGATGTAGGTCAGAAAGTGGGAGGTGGCTTGAAGGAGATTCTAACAGCAGAGAATCTCCTTCAAAGAGGCAAAGATGAAGCAGCTGGACCGACTGGTAAGATGAATAGAATAATAGATTACATTAATCCTTCAAAGGTAGTTTTCAAATTCGCACCAGGGAACCACTCTACGTTCTTAACAATCAATAGATACAAAGTGAGTGGTATACACCAAAAGGGTTCAAGACTGAAGCGGTAGCATATCATAAAGTTCTGTCTACAATGCCCCTATTATCGCTCAGCTCTAGTTCCCAGTATGTCCATATGAGGGCAGGTTGCTTTACCAATGACACCTTGAGTTGTTCAGTGTCATGAGTGGCCTCCTGACATGTGCGACAGACCAAAACTGCGCTCAATCAGAACAGATTTGGTCATCCCCTGAACGCAGAGCTCACAGATGCTAAGCCTGTCATGTCAACCCCTGCTACGGGTATAAAATAAGGACCCTCTCCTGTCAATAAACAGTTAGTCTCATGTTCTGACTCAGAATAGTACCTAGTACTACTATGTTGAGTTCTGACTTTCTCTTCTCTTAAGGTCTATTCCTTACGCAAGTAGGGCCCAAGACTTTACTATAAGTTCGCCGCGAGTTCGCATGGTCACACGGTCGCATGAAAAATTCTATGCGAATATAGTCGCCTTAGTAGATTTGGCACTTTAGGTAGGTCACAGGGGAGTGGGGGGACGATGGTGTTTCAGTCCTACGAGTGAGTTATTTCAATAAGTACATGAGCTGCAAGAGGAACCTTTTACTATTGGTATTCGCTAAAACATATATAACTTAAATTATAACAAGTACCAGATGACAACCTTTAGGTGATAGATGAATAAGAGAACGATGATAGTCGCACACTCCATGTTGAAGAATACATATGACAGTTAGAAAAGAAACCTGAGAAATTCAAAGATTGGAACAAACTGTTGAAACGGATGCAATCTGAGTGGATCGCCCTCCCCCCCCCCCCCCCTCCTTTTTTTTTACACTTCCCCTCTTACCCCTTTTCTCTCCCCCCCCCCCCCCCATGTATGTTTTTTTGATTGATTGAGAACAGACTTCTTACCTATTGTCTCCCTATGTCTTGCCTCCCCCTATGTCTGTCCTATTAGATATCCCTAAGATTATTACCTGAAATAAAGTAGTTCTATAGCACTTATGCTTATTCTGTATTTTGTCGGGTGAAGGCTCTAAGTGTCCATCGAAAATAAGCAGCAATAGTGTCATCATTGTATTACCCTTTATTGTTTGAACTGGTATGTGGTAGGTGTCATTAACTGTTCTTCCTTTTACATATTGCTAAAATGTTATCATGATATCTCATTGTACTTGGATTCTCTTGATGTCAATAAATGCTGCTATTTAACAAAAACAATGATAAGAAATGGATAAAATCATGTATAATGATGGTCGATTTTGATGATGCAGTCAGCAGATGGGTATTTGTGTGGTTAAAGTTAAACGTTTTTCTTGAATAGATTGCCAGTATTCAATCGATGTGCATGGGTGGGTATAGCGCATATCTCACCTGAAACACTATATCCAGTAGACAGCTTTTACCTGGAGAAACAATATCTAAATCTATTTTGGTCCTCTTGTCTTTGCAAAACACAGACTACCCTGGCAGATACCAAGGCTAATGGCACTATATTATGTATTACCAGAAATGTAGGGGCACTACTAATTGTTGAACCGCATATCGCAATCTCCATTCTCAAAGAGGTTTCCGGAGCTGGTCGGAAAGTCCGGACGTTAGGGCCCACACTCCTCCGTTGTGAAAGCCTCAGTGGTGCTTCGGCCACGCCGCGATGCCGGGGCTGCTCCTACGGGGCCAGGTGGGGGGAAATAGCAGATATGGACGTTATGGGCCCCTGTTTTTGCAGAAGTGGTCAATGTTCAATATCTTTGTTTATATTGGGAGTCTAGACTTAATTATTTAAACGATGTAGTCATACACTTTGGGAGGATCCATGTTGATTGATAACCAACACCCAAACCCTCAACACCCTCAGTGTGAATGCTGGATGTCAACAATTCTGTCGACATCCAGCATTCACACTCACCAATCTATAAGCATTCCAATACTGACTGACATGGCAGCATTTTCACTCTCCAGCACTCACCCCTTGCCAGATAATATACTGCGCAAAAAAGCCCGCAAATATTATGAAGTGTAAGTTATGATTTGATATGTATGCCAATTTCAATTCCTTATGTCAATGCAATAAAAGGTAGGACCTAACGTCATAATAAGTGGGATCTAACGTCCCGACTATCAGGTGGTGGGCCCTCACGTCTACATAACAATAAGGCATGATTAGTAGGGAAGACAAGTAAAATGGTCGGGACTGGATTACTGGTTGTTTACGGGAGAAGTGGGGGAGAGAAAGGAACAAAAGCAATGTGTATGTCTTGGCAGAAATAAGATTTTATCAACTGGATACCTCAAGTAAGGGTTATAATGTTGTTATAATGTCTACAAGTGCAGACAAAGAACAAAACCCGGGTTGGCGACTGAAAGGCTTGAGGTGGATCACAATGTGTGGTAACACATAGACGGACATGAGAAAGCAGAGCGGGAGGCCAGAGGATCGATGGGACATGGTGGTTGATGGTCGGATGAGGGGGGTTGGTATCAAAGCGTGGGAGGGGAAGGAGGTGTGGGGAGGATACGGGATGGATGGGACACTACAGAGGGAGATGGGGTGAGGGTGGGAGGGCGCACAGCTGGGTGCTGGTCTAGAGGCGAGAGTCGCGGTCATACTGAAGTCTAACTGATGGCGGAATAATGCGCCCTGTGTATTGGTTGTCACGGGCCCTCGTCCGTTGATTAATGACAGGTAATAAAACACCGGCCATGTACATGTCGCCTCCAGTGACGCGCCTCCAGAGGCCAAACAAAAACCCCTGCTCTCAAATGTTGATGTCAGTAGTTCTACAGTTCATTGTCCTTTAATATAATCTTCACTGGATTTTACCATTTTTGTTTGCATTTTGTTATGATGTGATTGATTGAAGCTCTATGCGGTGATATTACGGCCAGCTCGCATAATTCCAGCATATAATGGGTCTTGCCGTTTGAGAGGGGGGGATGTACAGCATTTGTGTTCAGTATGCATGCCATTCCATATATATTCTTTATGATACATTCAATTTGACCAGTTAAATGTCTATGAATTTACGTCTATTATTGTTATTCAAAAACGCTTATTGGGAAACCTGGCTGTCACATAACTCTCGCATAAAGCGAATCTACTGTACAAGTAAGATGCTGAACTGGTAATACCACAAGGTTAGCCAAGTCATTTAGTGTTTACGTAACTACCGCTTTATAAGAGGAAATCTGCGTAAATGTCACTATCATTTTGTCATCTAAATATACGACAGAACGAATCATATTGGAAGTACCCCTACAGCAAGTGTTGTGAGGTAATTTCCTTGCAGTGTGGAGATAATCCCAGACCCGTAGTGAACTCTCACTCTACCTAATAATCTTGGGCTGAAACGATCCAGTGGCTTCAGTCTCCAAATGAATCTATTGATGATTCAACTTAAGGCTGGCGGTGATTGCTGTCTGCGCGGCGCCGCTCACTACACCCACACGGAGTAACAAATAACGTCGGGCGCAGTTAAGGTGTCACACTACAGAATCACGAAGTCTGATTCACCTCCGCCGAGACTTCCGCCTGCTGATGCTGGGATATTACCTCCGCCACCGGAGAGGTTTAAGTCGGCGTTACTGGGGATGAAGACGTAATGACGTCATGACGTAACGTGACACGGCCTGGTGTCGACCCCTGTCGGCGCGGTAGGGGGCGTTAGACTGGCGGGATTATTGGGGGAAAGGGGACATGGTTAGGTGCTGTGACGGCAGGAATTAGGGCCAGCCGATTGCCGGTCTTACAAGACTAGTAGGTGTGATCTGTGGAGGCCTTGTACACTTAGGCCATCGGTTATATGCTTGTCAAACGTCCGCCTCACCAATCTGAGTTCTTCATCCCTATTTCCCAACACTTTCTTCTACGCAATGTAAATAACAGTAATCGCTAACAGCAATACTCTCCAAGAATGTCCTAACCTTCAGAAGATGTTTCTATCACGGAGCTAGTACCGAATGTATAATCCTGCTTCTCTGGGAAAGATAGCATCAAGACAGAGTGATTGTACAAGTAAATATCATATCATATGCCGGACTCTGATTTATAGGGAGCCTTATTCAATATTACACTACGCTTCATAGAGCGCAAAGGACATATAGGAGCTCCTTACACTATTGTGGCCCAGCTATAGATGTTTTACAGTGCTTGAGACTTTGAGAATTGCGGAGGTCGTTGGCAGTCTAGACGCCAAGTTTCCACTTAGAGGTGTTGCCTGGGCAAAAGCCCACTTTTCATGTCCTACTAGCCCTGAGTAAAGGTGTGGTGCCCCGCCGCCCGGCTGCCTCGGCGCGTGTCCCCGGTCCCATCTCTCCGCCATAGTCGGGGTCATTTCCATATATGGCCATGAATAACCCACAGACGCCAACTAAACGACGTCATGCGCGCTCCTAGTTGCCGCATCGTGTGGGCGCCGGGGCGGCAAAGGCAGTTTCTCTATGGTCCGTAGATCGGATCCTGCTCGGGAACCGAGGCCACATTCCCGTGTCCACTGGCACCGGGCCAGACCCTGCTGGCCATATAGTGCCCCATTCAGCTAGCCCGCAGGGCAATCCATGCCCAGTTACCCTCCAGAAACATCTCATTCTGGTTGCCCTGTGTACACAAAGGGCCCCTCCTGAACTTTTCCAAGGGCTGTGGGACCGTAGGCCAACGTGTGGTCCGGGGTAGGGGGTCGTGGGTGGATGGAGGGTTAGGGCGGGGTGCCGGGTTTTTATGTTGCGTGTAACTGTGTTTGGTCGGCCTCTCACATGCCATCCCCTTCTCGCTTCCTTCAACGCCTTTCATGGCATTTCCTGGCAATGGGCCGATGATGTGGAAAGTGAAACAACTTCATTTTTATCTAGTTTCAGTGTGGGGATTCTAGACATTACCCTCAGGAGTGTGACAATTCATAGCATTGGACATTTACTGCAAAAAGTGAAATACATTCAATTTGATGGAATTTCTAAATGGAAAGTCTACATTCCAACTTCAAAACCGTGCTCTTTTAGAGCTGTTGTTCCTTTCTTTATCCTATCTTGTATCTAAGTATCTAAGCATAGGATATGACTATAGCGCTTTATGTGTTCATCTGAACACCAGGCCAAACATTGATTTGCATTTTGTGATTCAAAATAGGGGTTCGTAGGTTGACTATGCAATAGTTTCTATTATGTGTTTTGAAAACGATATTCCTATCTTCAACTTATATAATAGATGTGTCAGAGTTGGTTCGACTAAACTAAGCAATCATTTAAGCCCAAAACCTGTTTTTACCCATTGTAGATGTCTCACTGTTGGATGATCTGAATATTGTTCGAAAGATTAAAGGCGTACTGGCTGCTTTTGGGTCCTGTTCCTTGTTTCAATTTCGAAATATTCCACCTAAATCCCAAATAAACAATTACACTGCCTAGAATGAATGTATACGGCATCCAGCGGCAGAGTTATCCATCGAAAGTCAATAATCCCTTGAGCGGTCATTATGGATGATGGTATGATAAGTAGGTTGCAGACTTTATTATCCATGTAACCGGAAGGTTATTGGCGTCACATAACTGCACCTTACCCGGCGTTTACACTAGACGACTAAATACGTGGTGACGTGTAGATTGTCAGCCAATAGTCGTCAGGTGGTGGCAATGTCCATCGCAAAAGTAGTCGAACTTAGAATACATCCGAGCGTTTACACTGACGACAATGAGTTTTCACAGAATCGCTGCGCGTGTAGACGACTTATTCAAGGCGGCTTGAAATAGTCACCAGCGTAAGAGCGTGTCCAATAGTCGTGAGGTGGTACCAAATTGAGTAATATGATATAATCAGACGATCTGCTGTCGCCACGGGTTTGGCGTTTATACTAGACAACTTCCACCAATTTGCTTCTGACGGTTGTCATCGCCGCCTATAATCGTCTAGTGTAAACGCTGGGTGAGGCCTAAAAATTTCAAGTCCATTTTACACACTCCTAAAATATTGGATGTCGTTGGTTAATGCTCTTAGGAATGGTGCATTTAGTATTAGGATATACTTGCATACATTGTATTTTATCCATCACATTTGAATGTATCATTTTTGAAACCTAACATCAGAATAATACAGATTAGATAAATGGACCACTGCTGAGTCGCCAACTAAGTACCCATTCTAAGCAATAGGAAGCCAGCAAGCAAGATCGCATGTTTTCACACCCCTCACCTCAAGGATACTTGGGTCCCAAGGTGAGTGTTCTCTGGGACTGTGTCTTAGAATAAGTACCAGATATATCCTTACGTGAATCAAATTCACTATTTTTCCTTGAGATTATGAAAAGCAAAAATTTACACCTTGCCCTGCGATTTGTGGAAAATGGAAGAATTGCCATAGACTGGGGATAAGGTGTGAAGTACACCCATCTCAGATACATTAGTCTCTATGAGTGAATTCCGCTTAAGGTTTCCTATCTCTTGTACATCTAAACATGCGTTCCAAAAATGTATTTAACTGCGCTATTGAATGCCTTACTACATAATGAGCCTCAGGTCTCGAGTTAATTTACATTCGGCCAAAATACTAGCCTCTTGGCAATTCCACCTAACTTCTAGAAAGATTGTATTCCGTTCACTATGCAGCTCTATCCATTAAGCTGCACACACAACACTAATCCTAGCCAGGTGCAGTTCCTAGAGTTCCCTTCACCTTTCCCATGTGACTGGTCATGTGCCATTTTCTAACGTGTCTCTCAAGAACATTTTCCATCTAGATCAACAACTGTGTATATTCTTAACCCGAAGATGGTTTGCGCTGAAGCCGAAGATAATTACTTTTTTGATAATCAGTACGGCCATTTCGTTGATAGAGTTTCCATGTGGACTCAATAAAAATGACCAAGCGTTGCTTAGCATTCTCATTTCAACTACACTGTATGCAAGACGATCACGGTCCCGCTATCTGTCATCGTGTATAGGGTGATGACCTGCAAAACTAACCTTTGTGTGCTCCACTTATCATCGGAAAGTTCTAATATGGGTAGGATAGAGGTGCGAATAGTTTTGCTTTTCAATTTTCAATTCGTCCTAGTATTGAGGCATTGGCTACGAGAGAATCAAATAGGACTGACGTCATCATGTGTAGCTTTTGGAATGGGAACTAGAAGAGCACGAGAACGAGAGGAACAACGAGAAGAAAAGATCTAGAACGAAGAATGGGAAAATGGACGAATGATACAACAACAATATGGTTATTTTTATACCCACTATTCAACTGCGGTTTTACAATGATGCACTAATCATATTCTGATTTGTACGACCGTAAGCTTGTTTTCCTTAGCTCGAGGCCCTTGGTACGAAGAAATTGATGCTACTCTCCTTCTAAGACAAGCGATCGACGTCACGTGTGTCCCTGCTATATCTGATAAGAACGAGGTGTGAGCACTTGGCAGCTGCTCACCACTGCCTCCTGAGCTGGTCACCGCAAAGGCCACCACTGATACGCGCCGTGGTCACCACACACCAGAGGGCTCTCCCAGAGGTTGGTTACCATAGCAACCAGCATCTCCTGGCTCCCACGGTGAAGACTAACGGTGACAAAGGCTTAACGACCTTAAGTTTCACTTTCGCTTTCGTCCATGATGTGAATATATTGATACTGCCTGCTACTAGGAGGCGTAACTCTTTTAGCATCTCTTTTCCTTTTCTGTCGGGATAATTTGACTTGTGGTCTGTATGGAATGTATGGAGCCATGGACACTGGTTAGCTACACTGGGTGTTTTTGTCAGTCCTACCTTCCATGTATGATGAAAGACTTGGATCTCCTTTAACGATTTCAATTCAAGTCACCACTTCATAAGTTAAAAGTTCGGAAGTACAGAAGATTACCAAAAACACAAATAGGAAGCAGGACAAAAAGGACATGTCATCATATTCTCCATTACTTCCTGACACTTTTTGAAATATAGATTTTGAGGATACCTCATTCTCTGGACCTTTATCAACGGGGCACCTCCAGACGTTTCCTAAAAGTACAGAGCTAATCAGGATAAAAAGTTACCTGAATGCTATCCTGTTAGGAATATGGTTTTATGTATTTACCGTTCAGATAACGTGTAATTCCGAAATGAATGCACGTCATGTGGTAAAACCTTTTGGTTTGGAGACACTTACCGGGTAACTGAAGTCGCATTCTGTCGCGAGCTACTCGGCAAGCCAAGCATATCCCTTATTAGTATGTAACTCGACCGGCACGCCAATCTCACATGTGTCAGTAGTATTTGGAATTGGAGCTTATAACCGGGGAATCCCAGTACAGTTGGCGCGTCAGCAGAAGCCATCTGCCTAAATAATAACATATTTCTTTCCAAGAAGCCTTTGGATATGTTTCCATAGGGAATTAACATCCGAACCAAGATAACGAGTTAGTTCACGAAATGTGATTTTTTTTCGAATTGGCATTTTGAATTCGGTATTCGGAAGGGAACATGAGAACTGGAGAGGAGTCAATATTGCTAGACGTGACAACATGGATTCAGCACACACATTATTATTTATATGAGGTGGGTACTTTATAGGATGCAACCACAATGGAACTTGATATATTCTCTAAAGAGTATAAACCAATTTCTAATCCAGCACTTTTGATCTCAGTGACTTAGTATAGACTATATAAATACAAGTGTAAATATGGATTGTTATGTAATATACTTGTTTGCGTGTCTACTTGTTCGTTTTGGAATTGTACAAAGAAGGACGCCAATTGGGACGATTGTATATTGTACAATCCTGAATTTGGAAAAAGTAAACCATACTATTAAAGATCAATTCTGGTAGATACTTCACATGAAAACGTAGTTGGTCTCCTAATGATATTAATCACAAATACGAAGGAGATATTTTAAGTCAATATGATTATGGTCATCCCCAACCCCAATGTATACGGTATGATACACTCACAAGGGACTAAAAGAGAATCACGAAATATATCATAAGAGAAAATTTTGGTTCAGTGTCGTGATTGGAGAGTTTGAGACACGAAAATATGCTCTGAAGTTAGGATCTCATAGCTATGGTGGAGTTCCGATGATATTTGGTGCTGACCAACATTGTGTTTTTACTTTCGGTAGGTTACAATACTAATACTGAGGTCCTGCATGTACATGTCAAGTGGTCTCCCTGTCGGCATGGGTTTCCGAACCATTACTCTACACATCCACAAACGGGGAGTTCCTGATGCCAGATCCTTTCTTCCAAATCCCTTTCCCAAATCCCTGCCTTATTATGTCCCCGCTACAACAGCCATGACCCCATAACCCGATAACCCCCTACACAACTTAAAGTCCACCCCCAACCCCCCTGCCCACGATAGCCTAGGGGTAACGGCATTTCAGCATTGAGCCCCAGTGGGGGTAGGGTGGCGACCCAATCACTGGTGGTTGTGGGTGCGACCAGTCATGCCTTTCTAATACCAATGTCCAGCAGCCATGTTCCAGCTCACCCCCATGCACCCATTCCCCTCTTGACCACCCTCACCCTGCTGACCCTCGCCCCTCCCTTCCTGCGAGGCATCCAACATGAACTGTGTTATATTAGCCTACTGCCACGCCTTGTCGGCGCGGGAGGGCGAGCTATAGGCGCGAGTGGCACCATGTTTTTGGGTAGAGGGATGTTGGAGAGAAGGGGGTGGGCTTGGCCAAGGAAGGTCTGTAAGGGTAGATGGTTGAGTGGGTGGGTGGCCCATCGGGGCTGGTGGTAGCTTGGCCAGAGGGCACAGCTGCTCAAATATGATCTTCACGGGTCTTGTGAGCGGCCCGGGAGAGCGGCTCTGAGCAGCTCCCGGCGCCGGGCTCCCGGCCTTCATTTCCCGGCACCATTCACCGGCGCTCTGCTCTTATCGCCCCCGTCGTCGCCGGGCCCCGCGAAATGAAGTAATTCATAAGGCTTTCCACAAGGGGCCCTTATAAACAGACATAGCGCCTAATGTGCTTTATGGCGTGTAGTAGGCGGGCAAGGCTGGGCTGTGGTGTATGCCACTGAGAGGGAGCAAGGCGGTAAGCTGGGGGGGGGGGGGGGTCTGGGACAGCCATTAATCTGAGGTGCTGTGAGATCGTACGTATATACACAACCATCGACATGGCAAGAGCATGATTGCAACGTGGTCTGTGGACTGGACACCAATGTGTGCATGTACGGGGGTAAGGGGCTACAGGAGAACGAGATCTGGTGGGAGGGTGCACTGTAAGGATTGGGGCTCATTTGTGCAAAGTCCGTGGTGTGGCCCTGTAGACCACCATGTTATAACCACAGCCATATGAGCCAGCTGGAGGTATGGATACCACCCAGGGGGGTTTAACCCAGCCAAGCCCTAGTTCATGGGACAAACTACTGAAGAACAACAACGAATAATGACCTTGAAAGAAATTTAAAGAGGTAGAATTGGCCCTGATGGTAGCCCTGTTTCCTACGTATATATGTGTCTTTTAACTGGTATATGTGCTGGAAAGTGTAATCATACAGAGGATATCTGGAAAGTGAGTGAGGAATTATCTTTTGGATGTAATGTATGATTGATACGGAATGCTAACAGGAATGAGAAATGGCCGTGAGGTATTTCTCTTTTGAAGCCTGTATATAGCAGGCAACATTGGACATCATTCTGAACCTCTTACTGAGGAAAAGCTTTCTCTCAATCATTACCATTATTGTACTGTACTCTGAAGCAACTGTTTGAGCCATATGTATTTACAGGAATTGTTCAATAGGAAGAACTCCCCATGAGGGGGAAATTAAAAATGAACACGTCAACCCCAAAAAGGTCTTTGCTGTGAGTCTAGCTGGATATGTAACTCATTCTCCTCAACATAAAACAGTCCATATTAGAGATTTTAATGAAAGCATTTCATATCTCCCCTAAGACGTTGGTTTGGGCTAATGATGATCCCTTTTCCCCGGAGTAATATATGTTGAATATAAACTGCTTCTTTATATTATATAAGCGATATAGCCTAACCAAATAATAAAGAAAGATGACTTTGCCGGCGAAATAAGTTAGTATATTTATGACCACTGCTTGACTCGCTTACACAGATGTTGCCTCCTATAACCTTACTGTCCAATATAAATCAATCCATATCAACAGGGTATCCAGTGTATAAACTCATGACATGCCTGGCGAAAAACCTTTGTAGATTACCAAAAGAAATACAGCTTTTTGTCTAAGTAAAATGACGAATGGCGAGAGGGAAGGGCAATGTGGAGGCTCCACCGACCTTCATTTAGGAGCTGCTGCTGTTCTCCGCCTATTTACCTTGCCAGTCTCCCACCTTGACCTATCAGGCCTATTTGAGCAAGCCTGACGTGTGGTGACTGCAGAGGGCAAGTTGACCAGTGGGCTGTGTGCCCAGCCAATAAGGCAGGTGGTTGGGCAGAAACCCAGGTTCACTCCCCACCCATTTGTACCCATAATATGTAGGGCCACATTTTAGGACGGAAATGTCTAGAGTCTGAGGTCAAGACGAATTTAAGTTATATAGACTTGCATTTTGTATATTAAATCGAAGGGATCTGCCCGGGTAAATTCAATACTGTATTCATGATACATGTTACTACTGGTCTATTGTGGTCTTGAATTATTTTCTTCTTTTACCCACCTAATACGGCCTCTATACTAAACCTATGGAGCTCACAGATCGCTCTATTGAGTAGAATACGGAAAGCCGTATTCTCCTAGGAGAATATGGCTTACTTATTTACAAGATTTTTTTTCCAAATAATTAGTCGAAAGGTGAGTATTAAATACAAAAATACCATGATTTCGTTCTCTGTGGCCACTTAGATCGAAATCATGGTACCTAATATTGTGTATTTATTAGAACGTGGACACATGCGCTATATACGTTGCCTATAAAAGGTCTGAGTGGTTTCATACACTTTCAGCGTGCTATACCTTCTCGATCTGCGTGCTATTCGCTGTGCTATTGCATAAGGAGCAGGGTGTTAGTGTCTGAGGGTCTTCCAGGCATGCCCAGCTGACCAAGACCAATCACTGAAGACCGAAATACCTCATTGACAAACTATTGCTTGATATGTTTTGATCCTAGACTCAGGCAGTTAGAGAAATGACAGGTTGACTGGTTGCAAGTGGGTTATAGGAAACGATCCATAGACTAAATGTAAACCAAACCTTTTGTTTGTTATTTATTTAAAATTGCACGCTCAAATCTTTGCTAGATAGGTTGAGGTCTCGTAATAATACCTCCTGGCTATTCCTGATGTGATTGATAATATATTTGTTGGTGTGAGAAGTCTGTCTTCGATACTTATCCATCAGGTACTATATGAAATAGGTAAGTTTTTTTCGCTATTTACCGATATCCTCTGCACTTCTCCTTGCAGAATAAGTGACCCTGTTAGTAAAGGTTTCGACGATCGCGTTCAATAACCATTCAGACGAATGGGCAAACAGTAAAGACTTGTACGTTTATTTTAACACCCCGACAGTTTACAAGACACTGCCATCTGGTGAGATGCCCTCCTCTCTAACAGAGTCAACACGTGACTACTTCCTGCGCACTTGATTGGCTCATCAGTATGCCACACATGCGTAGTAGATCAATGTGGTACCACCACTACCGCTACCACTAAAGCACCACCACAACCACCACTGAATAGCTCTCCCATGATCATTCACCCTTTTCTATTCACATAGAGCCTACAAGTCCATCAGCAAACAAATTATGACATTGCATTTTGCCGTGAACTATTTGTCTATTTGCTGGCCTGAAGACACTAAGCAGGCCTCTCTGTCTCTCCCAGCGGTTATTTCTTTCCTCCAAAGTGGATGTTCCTTCTGGCTTTGACAACACCACTTTATACCGTTTGATCCACCTCACCTACTACACCCCACCTCGTTCCCTTGGTGGTGTTCCTGCAGGCCCCTTCATGCCTTATTTATGATCTGGAGGAAAAGGCAATGACAACCGGCCCTGCAGCCGCCTCCAGTGTCCGATGCGGACCCGACCCTCTGCTCCCTCCCAAGGGGCGCTATTGATGTTTTCTCAGTAATCTAATTCAGAAGATAATGATGTTTCGGCTTGTGTATCGAAGCGCTGGCGATGGATGCTGAATCTTGGAGGAAGCTCTGGGAGTGCCCATGCCGGGAGGCTAGCCACAAGAAGCCTCGCGCTCTCATTATTAATTTATCGATATCAAACATCCTTGTTATGCGCCGCTACAGATTGGTTTCCTCTTTCTTCTGACAGAAACTCCTTCCTCTACATTAAAGAGGGTTAGTGTAGCGACATTGACCTGTTTGTTGCAATTGATTTGCGTAAGGTCTGAGGAATTACTGACAATTAGACAGAAATTAGACAAATCCATCTTGAATTATCTAATAGGACGTTTCATCATTCACGGTGTAATTTAAAGGCCTGATGAATGGCCACACTTTACAGATTTCAGATTGCCGATGAGTTCTGGTAATACTTATGTAGTCTCTAGAAATAGATCCTTATCACTGCTGGTGTAATTCAAGAAGCATCGGTACTTGCAGTAGGAAAAGTAATATCGCTTTATTTCATCTTTATTAACGTAATATGCTTACTTTTATAGCCAACCGATCGCTTTTGATGTCATTTTAAATCATACCTGGATACAAAATTAATTCAATATAATTTTTACTGTGCAGAGACATTTTCCCAAGCATTAATCTCAAGTCTTCAAATGCCTACTTAAGCTTTTTGAATACATTCTCCAAGGACTTCAGAAATAAACTGCGTCATTATTCCTAATACAGAAGAAGATGTAATGATGAAATCGTACTGAGCCATAGTTCGTATATATATACGGACCTATTCACTTGTTAATAAGCGATGATATATAAGGCATTTAAACTGTAGGGATGAATTCAGCGAAATCTGATCGTCGGTAAACCTGTTGCGAGTGTCGCCTATAAAAGGTATTTTATCCAATACCTGAGAGACCACCACCTGTGGATCTGACGCGGTGGCCATTCAGATCGGTCTGCGCACGTTATCAGGTGATTCAAGTGACTGATGTGTCTCAGGTGAAAAACAAGGCCGGGAAGAGAAGAGCGTGGTAGAACGCCCACCACCAACCACTGCCTCCCGGTTAACTCATCAACGCTAATGGAAGGGGACAGCTAGATTGATCTCTGCGCCCTATAGCCGGGATGGAGGTAACGTCTCACCGGGCTGCCCACCCTGATATACACGCCTCGACAAGTGCTTCACCGACACCCCTCCATCCTGTCACCGATTAGGCCCGTTTCCATTGGCCGATTTCCCGTCACCGATCTACAGTCAGGAACCACCGACGGACTTTTCGCACTGCAGACACCAAATCGGTCAATGGAAACAACCCAGCTCGTGAAATAGCCCAGGACTTTTTCTGCTTAGATTATGCAATGTGGCACCACCCACCACTGAGTGAAAGCTTGACAACTGAGCAAAATGCACCCCTCTCATAAGATCTCACACTTTCTAAGTGGTATTCTGGACAAGGTTCTCACAACGCTCTATGGGAGAAGAATTCTTAATGAACTATGCTAAGAGGCTTGAGAATCCACTGGCCTGCCTCCCGTGCTAAACACGTACATCAATGCAAACCAAAGATTCCTATAATCTCAATGATGCCACCTAGCGGGAATACTATGTACTTGGCGCCCTAGTGGCCTTATTTTGACTGGAATACAGAATACAACTTCGAGAGCGTGAGATCTTATGAGAGGGGTGCCAAAATCTACTACCCTCATTGATATTTTTTTATACCAACGCACAGTCCGACCGACCCTCTGGGTTACTAAAAAAATTTACACCCTTTTCGTCGGCCAATGGAAACAGGCCTATTGCGAGCCTGCCCGGCCTCGGTCAACCCGTGCCCGAGCCAGCAGCGGGGGAATATTGAGGGGAGCCCGGATATCGCTGAGAGTCTACAGGGAAAGCCCGGGCGAAGAGTATGCAATTTTAACGCCCGCTAAGTCCCCAGCCTGGCACTAGAGGACGCGGCAAGGCGGCCCTTGAGGGACGGTTTGGTCCTATAAAGCATTCTCTTGAATTAGGGATTGTTTATTCCAAGCGTACACTGATTAACAAAACCTGTTAAATGCTGACTTGATTCAAGCTCCGGATTTATTATGTCTTAATTTACCGGGAAAAGGTTCCTTTACTCGCGACTTCTTTTCTCGATAAGAATCTTTTCCATGTCAGTGACAGTAAACTTCGTCTTGGTCGATGACTGACAACATGTTTATATGTCCTTTGAATAGAGCAGAGGTAAAGATAGGTCTTATAAGAATCAAATGTTACTTGTAAACTGGATATTCATATACACGAATTTATCCGACATTGAGACATCTTTTCACTCTACTTATGGTTATGATTGATTGCTCTATACAGCTAACATGCTTTTTTATACCTATACATATACAGTGTATATATATATATATATATATATATATATATATATATATATATATATATATATATATATATATATATACATAGGTGAAATTTTTTGCACGATTCGAAAAATAGCCCACACCCCACCGGGAACGCGGAGACGCCCGTATCGACGCAAATCATTTTTATCATTTATATATATATATATATATATATATATATATATATATATATATATATATATATATATATATATATATATGTTGAGCCTATGGGAAAAAAATACCAGGGGTGAGATTAAAAAAAAGATATACAAATGTAAATAGTCTACGTCCTTGCATCAGTAGTTCCTGTGTGGGCATGCAAATGGGTCCTTCACTCTCCGCTCGTCCCTGCGCCTGCCCTCCACGGTCCCCTTTAAGGATCTTTTATTGCGTTCGGCAAAACGTCGCGCACTTCCGGTCCGCCGCGCATGCGTTGACTCATCGTCGTTTTCTAATCCGGCAGAAATCCTTTTAGTCCCGGGAGGTAAATATTGCGATCAGATGAGAGAGAGTAACTGAAGACGCGTTGGTGTTTGACCAGCCGCTAGGTGGGTGGGCGGGCGGCGAGCGTGGGGTGGAAGGACGGCGGGTGGGGGGAATGAAGGCGCCGTGGAGGGAGACAGTGGTACACTGCTCAGTACAAACACCTGGCCTCAGGGAAGGCCACCAGAGGAAGACACGGCCTCCTATGTGTCGCAGGTACAGGAGCAGTGGGTGGAGACGGGAGCGGGCAGGCGAGGAGATGCAGGAGGGACCACTAGGAGGAACAGGCTCTGTGTGTCTGTGTGTGTGTGGGGGGGGGGGGGGGGGGGTAGTGTTTGTGGAAGGTGGAATACAGATGTTCTTGAAGCTGAGTGATTCAACTGAGTGATTGGGCTCTCGTTACATGGATTTGCCTCCGGAACCTTTTATCTCGTATCGTACAGATAAAAAGGGATGGAACATGAGACAAATGGAAATTAAGAAAAGGAAACGGATAGATATTGATACTTTTTAGATACATGGACAGTGGAAAAGACCGATGGGAAGAGCATCAAATTAGAATGAACTGATATTCCCAATAGGGCATACAAAATCAGCTATGAATGCATTTATCAAGAAATAATTAAGAATGAAAATACCATGCTTATTTCAAAATAGATGGAATACATGTTATATATATATATATATATATATATATATATATATATATATATATATATATATATATATATAAACATATATATATATATATATTATCAGAGCGTGCTTGCACACGCTAGATATATCATCTAGAGGTTAGAGTCAGGGTTAGAGTGGTCACATTGAACTTTCAGTGTGCTTCCAGAAAACTATCCCTTTACTATCTGTGTGCTCTTCACTGTGCTATTGAGAAGAGAGCAGGGTGCCAGTGTCTCAGGGTCTTAGAGGTGTGCCCAGCTGACCATGACCAATCACTCAAGACCGAAATACCTCATGAACCACTGTTGCTTGATCTGTTTGGATCCTAGATAGGCAGTTGAAGAAATGGCAAGTTGACTGGGTGCAAGTCTGTTATAGAGAAGGATCCGTATACTGAATCTAACCCAAAACTTTCAATTGTTATTCATTTATAATTGCACGCTCATTCACCAATGATTAACATACTATTAGCTTCTAATATATATATATATATATATATATATATATATATATATATATATATATATATATATATATATGTGGGAGTTAAATCTTTGAGAACTAAACGTTAGGAAAGCATGTCCTATGTCTTGCTGTTGTGTTAAATAAGGCTGTGGTTTCTTGCAGATAGGAGAGTGCAGCCAGACAGCCATCGGGAGGCAGGGACCGGAAACGTGATAAGGCAGAAGTGACGCTGGCGAGGCGCCGTAGGCTGCGTGCGCAAGTGGAAGTCGCAGATCAGTATATCCTGGCGGCGTGTAATGTAGAACCACACGCAGAGGGCGCCTCAGTGTGGCTACAAGCAGGCGTCACCAGGTGGAGCACAATGTCTGCCTCATGTTGCGGGTATTAAGTGCGAAGTCATTACTGAAAACAATCCTGCCATCCCCGTGGCCTACCTACCTACCAACTTACCTAGCAACCTTAATGGACTACAGAAGGTGTTCTTAATTTGAGACACAGAAATCCTGCTATGATTGCTATCTCTACCATCAACCGCCAGGAAATTGTAGGATAGCGCCTGTAGTCGGGGGGCCACCACCGTCATCAGTTACTATAATCTATAGATAATTACTTTTAAAAGTCAGATTAGGTCCCTAACAGACATATCATAAGTAATGGCCACTTGGATATAACAAACCCAGTCTTTTTCATGATTTGAGAACAAGCATAGTCCCACACTATACCCCTATAGATCATGTTTATCTTGTATGAAGACAGTGCACGCAGAGCCTTATTTATTCTTATCACCACCTAGTCATTTACTGCACTCCTCATTTTGCTCATCATTTATAATATTCATCATGTAATACCATGTAGATTTGAAAATAGTGTATGAAACGACGCCATGTGATTGTTTCGGCCGTGATTTAAAACTAACCGCTGTAGTTGAATTACGATCAAATAATGATAAAAAGAATATATATATATATATATATATATATATATATATATATATATATATATATATATATATATATATATTGAGACAAGGCTAAAATTCCTCCATGGCAAGCCCGAAAGAGTATTTTTGATAAATCCATTGATAATTGGTATCGTCATCTGGTGTTTTGGATGGTTTCGGGGGCAAATGGCTGCGTCCATAGCACAATAGCTATGGGCCCTATATATAAAAGGAAGTGGGTGTTCTTCCTGGGCTAAATAGATGACAGGCTCTCACCGCCAACTACTTGTACACATTCATCACATACCAGTCTCCATCGGCAGCAACCAGCCACCAACCACAAGCTACTAACTGCCCACTCCCCATTTCCCACTTTATGTCCGTTTCCATTGACCGACGAAGACGGTGTAGATATTGTGTGTTCTCCTAATAGCCTATTTACATTGGCCATCACCAATATATACAGAACGGAAAGGATTCTCATGAGATTTTGAACCCTGTGAGGTGCATACAATTCTCTACCTTGTTAGGGATAATTGTCACCTAGAATATTAGAGGGAAAATTTGTATCAGGGAAATTGAACCCTGAAATTCATACGAGGAGATTGTGTTCAAACACAGAATCTCCGTAAGATTTGTCTCAGACAAACTGCCTTGTGAGGTACATGAATCCCACTGTGTGAATTATACTTAACCTACAAACAAATCAATGCCAGACACCAAATAACTGCCATACTTATATGGCAAACGAAACACCGGCCCTAACTCACCAGTGCCTTGCCCGTATATTATCCATCACTGAATCGTGCACTGTCAGTCGTTATCAGCTGCTCAGACTAACACCACTACCCACCTCCAGCCACCCACCCATCCACTAGTCCACCAGCCACGGCCCGGCGGACGTATGTGTGCAGTGACTTATTAAACAAGTGGTCCTATCTCGGGGGTACACCTAGTCTATTTGCTATGTCTGCTTCGGATTCCCTAGTAGGCAATGTTCTAGACGAGCATTAAGATTTCAAAAGCAAGGTAATTAATTGATGAAGACGTAGCAGGTGTCCTCTGTGTGTTCTGTGCCTACAGGATATTGACCAAGTCCCGTGAATTTCTATTTTCTGGACAGCGATTAATAGGTGGAGTTATATATATTGGCATTTGTCACATGTTTTGAGGTTCAAGTAGGATATATATATATATGTATATATATATATATATATATATATATATATATATATATATATATATATATATATATATATATATGTATATTTGAAAATACTATTTGTCACCTGAAACAAGAAATTAGTCTTTGTCGTAGAGCGGATTCTGCGCGTATTGCGAATAGATAAATAAAGCAGAATATATCCTATGGTTAGTCTCCAATATATATGCGAATTGAGAGAGGAATATAGAGAAATGTGAATTCTTTATTAGGCAGAATAGGCGCATCAAGGTGGACGGACGATCCCTGTTCATCCCCCGAAAACAAGGGTTCCACAGCATAGAACTAAGGGTTACCATCTCTTTTATTCTTTCAATTAACGTTAAGAAGAGATTATGAGCCATAATTCATATCATGAGTATCAGGACGTGCACAGGATGATTCACCCACCTTCTTTTGACAATCCTGGGTTTTGAATATAAAGTATCGTCAAATATAATCTTAAACCTGTCTCCTTGAGAATATCTGCAACTTGCTGTTAATTATTTAATTGGCATGTATTATTAATGATGCCCCTGTTGATGTTTTGTCACGGCTAAAAGTAATCCATGATTCAATTCGGAGATACGCAATAGAGGACTGGCTCCCGGGCACCCAAAGTCCAGCAAGGCTTCCATTCCCAACTATTCCCGCTTACATCGAGACCTAGCAATCCTGGCCTAGTTTGCCTCAAAGTTCGTTAGTGGTGCCGGGTCAGTGGCGTCTTTGAGGTCCAATCTGATGAGGATTTGCCCTAATTACCGTCTTCCTCCGCCTTCCAACCCCCTCCGCTCCTCCTTACCACTGACTGGGCGGACATAGGGCTTGCCACCCTGATTGCCTTTCGCACTGCCAATTCGCGTGGCCCCAGCATTGCCAGTATAGTCGCTATTGACTCTTATCGGGCGGATGTCCATAGATGAAGTCGGCGGTAAAATGTTTAAGGGTTCATTTGGCGCACAGTGACAGACCGCCCTGGCCGTCCATGGAGGGGGTCTCTGTGCTACGCCTTAATTGGAATGGCGTGTTCCCTTTGTGTACAGTATAAGACGGTTATCTGCATGGGATGGTGGGCGGGGGAGGGAGGATGTTGGGGGTAGAACGCCCCCGCTGCTCCTCAATAAGACTGCTTCTTTATTCCGCCTCGGGAGAGGGCGCCTGTGTCTGTAATGAGACGCTTGGAGAGTGCGGAGTGGAGAGTGCGGCCCCTGTGAGGGCGTTCTGAGTGCACTGATGTGTGGAGTGCACGCTGACCGGCTTCATGTGTAAGTGCCCGCCAGACTGCATGCTTCATTCTTAGACTCCTATCTGGTGATGATTGTGTTATGAATGCTATAGTGTTCCACCAGATTCTTTCCGTTTTCGTCCACCATGCAGGCAAGGTCTTTGATTGGTTAAAGCTATGCGTGACGGTACAAAATGAGGAGGGCAGGTCTTATCCTCTCTGATTGTATCATAGTACGGGCATGAAGGGGGTGGATACCAGGGGGTGAGGTTGAGATTGAGGTACATCAGGGAACCAATGTAATGATGACCATGGGTTCTGAAATTCAGTTCTTTTTTATTCCGATCTGGCAGTGATGTGACATATTGCGGAGGGTATAGGTACATCATTAGTGGAGCATTAGTTATAGACAGGCCTACTTCCCTCTTTCGTTATTACTTTCGCTTTTTGGTCTCAAATTTCATAATTTGATATTATTTCCATTTGAAATTGAAACTTTCGATTCAATCCGTGTTATCTTTTATTAGAGTAGTAAATCACACAAAAAAACAGACAAAGTCAGTTTTGTTTATGATGTTGTTATTAAAACCAAAGTGTACAGTGGTTGTTGCATACAGAGTATCAAAAGGTGTTCACAACGTTTCGCATGGTGTTAAACCAGCTTCTTCAGGTGATTATCTTATATTAAATGCCTGTGTGAGAATCTCTATCAAATACTGGCCGCTCCTAGAGGTGCAGTAATGATAATTTTCGTGCCCGCTGTGACTGTAACTTAATGAGTCATTAAAGTAACGTTTTTTCCATTGATTTTAGGTATATGATAATAAACATATATTCTTAATGTAGACGCAATGGTTTTCGTTCTTGGTCAGTCGTCAATTTCATACTGCCTTCAACCTTTCAGTATGAAATCGATGACTGACCTCGAACAGGAACCGTTTTGTCCATAGTAACGACGTTTCCTAATATTACATGCTTTAATAACAATGCCCCAATAATACCTTTCACATCTGACGTGTCTTTTAAGTAACCAACATATATATATATATATATATATATATATATATATATATATATATATATATATATATATATATATTACTCATTTTGCCTGCATGATATTAGTAAGCACTTTGATTGGCATGATACTGAAGTGTGGGGCTATAAGGTGTGGGGCGCGAGATTTGGTTTCTACTTGTTCTGAGGTGTCGTATCACCTTCATGTCGGCTCACCTCCTATTCAATCTATATCTCCTTGACATTACCTCAGCATGTTCTATGCCACTAATCTGTGAAATCATTAATGCTATTGTGTGTCTATTATTGGAATAAATCATAATTAGAGAGAAAAAAACTAGCTGATACTTCATTTTTTTACAGCTAGTAACCTACTGAATAAATTACTATGAGTGATAAAGATATATTTTCTTTTCTTTTTCTTTTATTCAGTGAAGCAACTTACATTCACCCATCTGGGGGTTCTTACATGCAATTTGCAGTAACAGTATGTAGATTAATTTACTCGGTGGCTAATTGAGCTATATATTAGTACCTGGCCATACATGACTAACAAAGTAATTGAACAAGACAGACAAGTGCATGAGACAGCACAGAACAGACAAAGTAATACCAGTTTTGTTGTTTTGCAATGTAATTAATGACTGATTCACTAATTACCAATCTACCATAAGTTGTTATATTTCAATGTAGTTTTCAAAATGCGAATTGTTAGGCCTTTCCTGAATATTATTTCAGTGCGAACACTTCGGTTGACGTGACTGTCCCGTCTATTTCAGCAGCACCGGGTTCGCTGGTGCCATCCTCCCTCTCAGTCGCAATCAGGGCAATCCGTGCCAAGACGTGGCGCAGCGAATCGACATTGGCAACCTCCTACACAGGAGAGTTCGACAACCAGTATCTTCTAATCCTGCAAGTGAATCTTTAATTTCGGCTGTCGCAAATAGTGTTCAGCAGCTGAGTTGGTGGGGACGGGAAGGGGGGAATGGCGTGGAATGGCTGATTGCCTGTGTAGTCACAAATCTCCTGACGACAGACCTGAGTCCTTGAGTGTGTTATGAGAATGTTCTGACGAGAAGTATGGCCGCTAGCGACTAAACTAAAGCCCCGTCCGTAAAATCAAGAAGGCTTTCAATATATTTCAATAGAGCCTATTATTAATTTGGTGAAAGGAGGAAAAACCTAAGGACATTCACTTTCATGTGATTGCCGTGAGAAACCCTCACAACAAATAACTGTTTTCCTTGATTGAATCAATCTCGGATATGATAGGTTCCAAGTGAATCAAGTGTTCCAAGTGTGATCGATAGTAATCCATAATATATTGCTCTAATATGACAAATAGCATAGAGGTAAAATACGTTTGAAACTAATGGTACCAGACTTGATTAATCATAAGTCCCTGTCTGATAGGGTATAAATGTTAATGAATTGTCAGCACTTGACCTTAGGGTCCATGAAATAGACCTTTTCCCAAAGGTCGGTAGTGAGCAATATCCCCTTTGGTTATGCAATTCATTCGGCCAAACACCTATATATATATATATATATATATATATATATATATATATATATATATATATATATATATATATACAGATATATTACAGTGGCGTCAGAATAGGGGGGGGCAGGGGGCGACTGCCTTCTCCCCCCCCCCCCCATACACACGACTTTTTTGCTGGCCCAACTTCAGCTGCTTCAAAGTCTATTCGACCAAGGGGGAAAACATTATTGATTTTTCAGGATGGAAAAATATTAAAGTCTTACCTTTTAGCATGCAACAATGGCTAAGCCTTGAATTTTCACAGTCGAAACATGTCAGAGTTTGAATTATTATCGTGTAACAATGGCAGAGCGTTTACTTTTCTCAGTGGGAAAATGTCAAAGTCTGACCTTTTCGCATGCATGTGACAATGGCAAAGCCTTGACTTTTCATGGATCAACGGTAAATCTAGTGGAACAGGCCAATGTCAAAGCCTGACCTCAACGTGTAAGAAAAAGGTCAGCAATTCTTCAGTTCGCCCCTTCCCCCCACTTTTCAAATGTTCTGATGCCCTTGTATAACAACGTGGTCTTCAGCACTCGAGGAATGAGTGTGTGAGCGTAATACATCTATGATACAATGATATGTTTTGTTGACTACAGTGGTTGCATTGTATTCTATGTATTCCAGCTCCAATTTGTTGGGTTAGTAAAGATGCATATAGTCAAGAGCTAGGTTTAAGGGGTCATCCATAAAGTACGTACGCAGCAAGGGGAGGGTTGGGGGTGGAACGAATGCGTACAAAAGCGTACAGGCGGGAGTGGGAGGTGGGCTTCAGGGCCTGATATTCCATACGCATGCATACAAATATTGTTTTTAAATAATTGCAAGATCTTGCATAAGCATGAACGTGTAAGCAATGTTGCAAGGTGAGTAGCCTGCAGGGAGTAGGGACAAGGCAGGTTGGAATGTGAGCAGGCTAGTGGGTAGGTAGGTTGGAATGTGAGCAGACTGGCATGTAGACAGATTGGAATCTGAGCAAGCTGGTGGGTAGGCAAGTTGAAATGTGAGCAGCTGGTGTGTAGGCGGGTTGCTATGTGATGTGAACACCTTCCCGCCCACAAGCATCTCTGGTGTTTTCTTTCAAAGGATAGTACCCTCCACTTTACTGTCTGACCATCTTCCTGCCCATCCATCTGACTTACCCATCCACCTCACTGTCCACATATCTTATTGTCCATCCATCCCACTGGCCACCCATGTGACTACACTTTCTACCTGACTGCCCATCTACTACTCCTCCACCTCATTACCCATACACTTACTTGTCCATATTCCTGACTGCCCACCCATAATAGTGTCCATCCACCTGACTACCCATCTATCTGCCAGTCAAAGAACCTGACTGCCCACCTATCTGACTACCCTCAAATCTTTCTCTCTATCCATCCGACTTCCCCTATCCATTGTCTGCCCACCTGTTTGTCTGCCCATCCACTTGACAGTCCACCCCTCTGAATACACATCCACCTGACTGCACACCCATTTTACTGTCCATCTACATGACTTCCCACCCACTCGACTGGTATCTTTGTTTGTTGTTGAATGTGTTGATAGGTATATACATATACATGTGGGTTTTGGTTGGTGTGGGAGGTGATTGTGGGCGTCGACACCAACATACACCAACACCCATCTACATGGGGCCAGACACGTCCAGCACCTCCACGTCAGGTCTATATATAGATAGAGCCACTGCGGATAGCGGTTGCACCATCATCGGTCTGTGTAGGCGCTGCTCTGACTTCAGACCACCAAACATCTGCTCTGGTGCCCAGTATCGCAACCAGTAGGGAGTGATCTCAGCCCATAGAGGAGGAGAACTGAGATGAAGGCCTATATACCACGTTTCCTTGCAACTTTTTTTTCTCTCGATTTCTTATTAGAATTTTCTCCTCAAGATATTTTCAACATTTTTTTTTATATATATAATTTTGAATATGAGTTTGAATAAATTCCTCTTGTAACTGAGCGAAAGTTAAAAACATCGCTGTTAAAAAAAGGTTTAAGGGGCCATCCATAAAGTATATACGCAGCAAAATATATCATCAATGACCTTCACAATGTCAAAATGTTTAACACTCTTAACAATCTCAAATCCCAATAACTTCACACAACTCCATGGTACATAATCACACGTTTAGCGTTAACGATCAGTCCATGCAAATTCATAAGAATAAATTCCAGTGTGTAAAGCCAATGTAGAATATTCAGTTGTTCATTTTAAAAGTCTGAGCAATCTGTTCAATGAGCCTTTGGAATTGCACCAAGTCTCTCGAGAACTGCAAGGTGGATCCCGGTGCTCATACTATTCTCCCCCGTTTCCAGAGTTGTGGGATTAATCTACTGTGTAGTGCTGCCGATGCTGTAGACTGTTTCCTTTCCCCAATGAACAATGGGACCAGGGACCTGTTTCAGTAGGCTGGTGACATAAGGCCTAGACAGACATCAACAGCGGCACCAACAGTGCAAGCAACAGCAGAAAAAGACTAGCAAATATCAGAAAATCAGAGTGCCCAATCTTCTTCATATTTGGAACGATTATAGGTTATATGTATCCCCTACTCATGTTAAAGTGTCATTGCTTTATTCCTACGAAAAGTGAGTGAAACTCCGTGTGTCATTGATTGCAATCTTGTGATCTGTCCGTATGGTGTCACAGACGCAATCTAGACATGTCACGAAACTACTGAAACAGGTCCCTGTAATGCCTTCCACTGGTTCCCCAGTCATTCGCAGCAGAGGGACTTTTTTATATATTTTTAAAAGTTTATTTCTGACGAACAAACATTTCACAGACAAGTTAGCCGCGATCTTCCAATGTATCCGTCGGACGGCAACATTCAGTGAGACACATTTGGGTGTTTTACACCACTATACAGGTACAGATAAACATAATAAGACAGTAAAAGGACAAAATCAGGAGGTACTCAAGATTATCATTATGGCTTCTGTGTGAGTGCGACCATGTACACTACATGCTTATGTATAAAACTAATTTGGAAGGCAATTTCCGGTATACATAATACATAATTCTGTTGTTCTACACATAATCAAGTGGGTAACCTCAATAAAGGTTTACAGTTACAACCATTCACAGTCTTCATTCCATTTGTACAATTTTTAGATATAATTTTGGTTTTCCTCTTTATTTAAATGACTAAATTTGAAAACACATAACATAAACACTAAACATAGCAAGTAGGTGGTAGACGAGTGACTATTATCAAAGACATTTTATAGCATAGGGGAGCCGGTGGGGGACACAAACACAGACACTAGTATACGAAATCATTGGTCCGTCACATTCATCTTAGTAACCTCACTCCATCACAAGATTCCCCAAATAGCTTTTTTTACACTTCTTTACAATGAATGACAATACAAAATAATTTAATGACAATGTTTCTTAAGATCAAAGATAGCTATCAGAATATTTCTCTAAAATCTAACAGATTTTGCCAGTTGAATGCAATCCTGCAATGCACCAGAAAAAATGGTCTAAATTGCGAGTGCACATTGACCAGGCTTCCAGGCTACCCATGCTGCAGTCAGATCTACCAGATCCCAGAGCTTGGTATGTGCTCTCCTTTAAAGATGAGTTACGGAAATTACTCTTGATGATTATTTCATTAAAAATAAAGACTCGCCCCTCACAAAGTGAGAGTGAGGGTCTGTGTGTAGCGGCAGCAGAGCCAGTCAGGGGACATATCAGGCAGGTGGGAGGGGGGTACTACAGGCCACTTCTGAATAGGGATCGGAACAGGTCAGAGGTAGGCCATGGGACTGCAGCTGTTTCCTTTAGTGTGTTAAGATATAACCAGAGTGATAAATAGACACACACAGACACATGGACACTAACACATAGATACACAAAAATACACATTCACAGATGCAGATATCTAGACACATATGATACACAGAGTTTCATGATACATATGTCCCCCCCCCCCACTACCACCACTACTACCAGTGCAATTTTGAATGTACCTGTCATGGGTCACCTACCACCTCTCTCTCTCTCTCTCTCTCTCTCTCTCTCTCTCTCTCTCTCTCTCTCTCTCTCTCTCACTCTCTATCTCTCTAAACCATGTAACACAAAGTAAAATCATCCTGTATAAATATTGATGTACTTAAACTAAATGTATGCCAGGTAATGTTGTTTTGTATGTAAGCCTCACCACTCACAGTGCTCTGACCGCTCTGACTGCCAGGCAGTCACTGACCCATAGCATTGGAGAGATCTAGTTATACCCACACCACCCCAGAAGGCGTATGTCAGGTTGCCCTGAAACTATTACTATGACTTACAGTGAAAACAGAGCTGTCATTAGTGAGCATTGCCTCAATGGGAACCAGTGTAGCTGGAAGTAACTGGTCAGAGGCGGCCTCACTGCAGATCTGATACACTCTATTGAGCCCCGTTCTCACGTGCCTGACAGGCATGTGGGCGGGGCTTATATTTAAGAATTGATTATCAGAGCTTAATTACTTTGTATCAGCTTTAACTTACTCCAGCGTTTGCCCGAACTAACATACATCACAGCTACTGCAAGAGTCTTGCTTTACATTTACACACACTGGAGATCTCTACGGCTATACCCTTATTATCACTCGGATCTATTCCTTCGTTCCTTCTACGCTGTTACCAAACGTCCAAACAGTGTAACACGATCTCATATTCTGATAAAAAATAATTTCGTACCGATATCAGTGATCCTTTTCAAATATCAACACAATCTAAACTGAAGGAAGATTTCTTTCATATCAAAAAGCTGCACATTAGGTAATGGTGTTCAACTAGCTACACACCCCTGGAAGGATATTTTTATTGAGCCTCGTAAGTACCCTACGACACTCTACTTGCACTCTTAATGCACTGTACTAACGTCAGGGGACATTGCCATCTCACAAAGACCCCTTTGGGAGCTGCCACACCACTATTGACTACACCTTAAATAAAAATCCATGGCTATTAATTCAGATAATAAAATCCAAAGGAGTCCTCCCCTCTTTCTCAGCCTTACCCTTAATGGTAATTACTACTCAGAGTTGTAAGACTAGGACTCCCAATAAACGTGCTTCATTGGCCTCCTCGTGCCATGCCTATTTATACACTGAACTAAAGAAGCCAATGGGTTCTTTCTGCACTACAAAAGACAGTGGCACAAAGGACCGCGTAGTCAGCCCAGAGTATGGGCGATATCAAGACGATTTGCTTTGCAGTTATACTATTTTCTTATCTCAAATGAATTTTCTTTGTAGATAACACCTTGGATATCCCTTGATCGGACGTTTATTGATTCATATAGGCGGTGTAAGCCTTCTAAAAAAAATGTTCAATTCGAGTAAATTGCTTGTTTTTCAATCTACGGTTGTCTCATGGTCCAATATGGGGTTTTATTTGAGATTATTGCCGTTTTATCGAATGGCAGGAGATGAATATAGAATAAATACATACATGTATAGTAATACGGGTAGTTACAATCAATGACCTGAGGCAATGGCCTGTTTTCCAATCACTCTACGGTTGTCTCATATGTCCAATATGAGGTTTCATTTGAGATTATTGCCGTTTTATCGAATGGCTGAACATGAGTATGGAATGTATATATAGTAATACGAGCAGTTACAATCAATGAGTGGTTGGCATAGAGTTATAAACGAGTTGAGCATAGCATAACAGATGTATTACTTTACCAACTAAGAGGTCATTATGGCCATGAGAACTCTAAACAATGATTAGTCAGCAATTCTAGTTATTACTAACAAGAGTTATAGCAAGAGGATTGGACAGTGATCACTTTTTTTGATGAATACACATTCTAATAGACGTCCGTTACAAAATTGGTGCCTTGCCAATTGCTATTAACTACACTGGACAAACTGCCAATTGGACCCGCCAACTACCAAAGGTTAATGGTTAGTCAATTATTTGCAGGACCGTGAACAGAAACGGATGGTTTCTTTTAACATTTATTTAAACTCGGACGTACTCAGTCTAAGGACTGGTTTCCATGTACTCCCAGAAAAAGATATTTTCAATTAACATCTTTCGTAAACATCTTGCAGCATGCGAGAACAATGCTCGTAAGCGTATGTACAATGCAGCATTCGTTACAATTCCTAGAGACAAACATATTTGGTAATGTGAAGTGCTTGAGAAACCCAACATTTATTTAGACTATATTTCCGTTTAGGTTGGAGCAGGGCTATGGTTCTATGAGGCGGTGGCTAGTGGGAAATCATGAGACGAGATGAAAGCTAGTGCACACAAAAGATAGATAGGATGAATTCATACAATGGTACGTAGGCAGATAAAGCAGTCAGGGCTCGGCCTGTGGTTATTACTCGCTTTTGCACAACGTTTGAACAACGCCCAAAATACATATACACATGAGTACTTACCGTTGTCCCGAAAGATTGGTATCAAAAGAGTGTAAAATGTGAGGAACCATACTGGGAACTAAATACAGGAGTTGGTTTATGTAGCAGGGAGTCAATGTTTTCGGGATTTACTCAAACAATTTTTAACTTTCCATGATAAAATCTGCGGTGAGTTACCTGTTAGAGAGAAATCCTTTTATGCAGCTTTGATATCCACATACAAGAAGTTCCATACTGAATATTGTTTTCATGAATAAGGCTCTAGGGACTTAACAAATCATTTCAAACAGCTGGAGTTTTAATATATTATGACCTAGAACATTTGTATATGTGATTATTTTAATTCATTTGGATGGTATCAAGTGTTACATCGACTTGTACGGTGAGTTATTGATATACTTATTTTCTAAAAAATGTTTAGATTTACACGTTTTTACGAATTTCACTGACTCCAAAGCCGAAGGTATGGTCAAGAAACCCCTACTAATATGTTTTTACTGTTATGTCATAATGTTCTCTGTCCATGAATACCAAATAAGGCTCTGTCAGGTAAATAAAAAAAACTATAAGCTTCTGTAGGATGAATGAAGGTAGAAAGATTGCCCGTTGTACGTTTCCCAAACCATGACCCGTATCATCCGACAGTACAATAGAGTGTTCTACAATAATCAAAGCGGCCATAGCAAATTAATGCCTATAACCAGAAACCTATGTAAAATGTCCTATGGTGTAACTTACATATACGGCATATAGCATATGAGCCATGGGGGCTGCCATGACGCCCCCCCCCCCCCCCCGAGTATGTGTTTTTCACTGATGGAGTTGAAAAAGAAGGTGTTCTTCACTTATGGAGGTGCAAAAAAAGTGAGGGATAATTGGGAAGTGTCACAACTCAAGCCTTGCTCATATATGTATTTAAAAGGTTCCATGTGAAAAACATCATGTCATAGGTTTAATCATTATATCTTCCTGCTCTGAGATGGGTGTAGAGAGTCAAGGGGACCATCGTGAAACATTAAAAGGTAGTTGAATTTCATAAGAACAAAGAGCCAGGCCCAAGGGGCCTGTCCTACTGCTAGCCATCTACTGACTGCTTTATGAACTAACAATGGCTCTGTCCCCTATACGGGGGATGAAAGATGAATCTATCATCATTCGTGTAGGGGGGTTTTATCGAATGCGAGAGCAGCATTCCAACTCCTCAGTCCTGTCGTGTTCTTTCTGTGTCTGTCTAAGTCTTTGTATAAATATATGTTTAAAGACGATTCAAAAAGAGCGCCCGCGACGGGGAGATTGTAATGTCTTTTGGTGATTTCTTTTTAAATACCATGCATGATGTACAAAAATTACTCTTTTTTTATTCTTTGGTCTACATTCACCAATTACATATAGATCGAGGTAGATCTTCCTAAATCGCTCATGGCAAAATAGCTGTTTCAGCAGAATGATTTGATCTACGATGTAAGGAGCTCACATCATGTGAGACAAAGAAATGTATATACAGCAATGTCAGTCTTTGACTTGAGTTGTCTCCTTGTCTAGCAATATGGATGAATATTGGTGAATCGACAATAACCGTGAAAAGGCACACGTTTCAGTACACTGTTATACTTATCACATTTTATAGATAAATGTATACCTAAAGATCAAACAGTTCAGTCATTACTTTGTATAGAGCTGTGGTATCGTATTCAACCTCGTTTGGTTTGTCAATTTCTTAAATTCTCTGAGAGTTTCTGTATTCCGGAATAATGCTTGAGGATTGTTGCAAACCACTCCACCTATATTTTCTGGACTTTGGAGGTATGCCTGCGTATTTAGCCTAACCATCTTAAGAATACCGCAGTTTGCCTAGTCCTAATGTTTTGTTCTCTACTATTTTGTGCTATAGATTCAAAGTATAGGCATCCCTTAGGATAGGCATAGCAAGTGTTGTCAGGTATGTACATTCATTGTTGGTTCTCCGAAATATTTGCCGAGTTACCTTTAAATACTTTGTACTTTGTATGATGAATATTTGTAAACAGTAAATATTATGGTTGAGGGTGTCACTATAATGAAGATATGGAAGTAAGGTGGATTTATACAATTGTAATACTATGCTGTTTGTAAAATACGATCTCATTTGCTGTTATTTGTACAATCTATGATATACTTTCCTTTATATTTCTTTTGTATGACAAGGGCTGGTCAAGGGAACTTGTGACAAGGGCTGGTAACACATACATAATTGTAATATGAAGAGACGTCACGAGTTTGGGTCTAAGATTATTTATGCCACGCATTTTGTTGGCTCCATAATTGCACGAGTCGAAGACGAGTGACATTCCGGAGCCAACAAAATGAGTGGCATAAATAAGCTCAAACTCAAACGAGTGGCGTCTAGATTTTATCCTACACCGTTTCCATATGTTTTACATTATCAGAAAGTAGTGGCATAAAGAACACTTTATGTCACAACCGTGACATAAACAAATCCCATGTTAAGCCTATGGCGTTTTTTATTAGGAGTAGGATAATTGGTAACCAGTTTCAGTTGAGCATCCTTCAGTGATAACCATTATGGCCATTGTCCTTTGAGACGAAAGTGTGTACCCAAATTTCCGGGGGGAAAAAATTCTGCTCTGCCGATTTTGATTTTCAACAATGCTGCAAAATATTGACACATTATGTCAAGAATCTACGAAACAACATGTTGTAAGTGACCATATAATGAAGTGCATATAATGATACAAGAGACCAATGCCAGACTTGGATTTCTCTAAACATCGTTCTATCTATAGACAATCTATATTGTGACATCACAAGAGACAGTGAGGATATATAACAGTGAATAACCTGGACGTCTAAATGTGAATTAATATTTTTTGCCAATAATTATTATTCATTGTATGTGGTGCCAGTTTAATAATCGAGGATCGTACATGAAGATTTCTTTCTGTACCTCGAAGAAGGGTTATCGTTTAATGATATTTAAGACTGTTTGCTAAGACAGTCTTAGCCGTAAATCAGGTCGTCCATAAGTGCTGAATAAAATTGACCCATATCGTCCGCTCTCTATGGCATACAGAAACGTGTCTACATGTACGATCCTAGATTATTAAACGGGCTGCATATATTCAGTAATTCGATGACTATTCCATGAATACCTACAATGATTCTCTATTTTGACTTAATTTGAATAATATATCTATATATGGTTCTTAAAGTCCCCAATACGTGGATCCTTTTGTGACTGCGCTCCAAGAGCTCAACGCGTCGACAACCGCTCATAAGAAAGTTTTAAATCACTTTCTTCATTTTTCGTCTGAATAAGCAGTTTTTCAGTCATACCACATTCACCTTGAAAGTGAAGAGTGTAGCATTTCTGTCCCATAACTGCCAAGCAGAGAATTAATCCCGCCGTAATCTACGGGTGGGGGAGGGAGATTTGCGAGACATTGAGGAAGGGAGTAGCGCATATTAGGGCAGAGATTAAGTATGAAACATGGTGAGGAGGGTCCGGTAGATAATAAATGCTATTGACTGGGTCGTTGAGTCTTCATTAACTACTCCATGCGAAACCCGCCTGGAGTGCCCACCCCTCTACCCCCGTCCTCCAGGCTAGGGGATCAAGTAGTCCTCCAGGGTCCAGCCGTTTATGGGGCCTCCAATCCACCGGCCATAACCCCAATCACTCGACCGTCATTCACGCTAATAGCTGCCCGCCTGCATGGTATCCCCCATGCACGTTTAATTCGATCGCATCCCCCCCCCCCCCCCCCTCCGATTCACCATCACCATTGTCGCAGGGAAGAATATTCGTGGCGACACCGGCCGTGTCCGGATGGCAGGGCATTTTTACTGAGACACCGCTGCGCGCGCGCTCCAGAAGACCGTTTGCGACATTGATGATAATCATGTTCGAACATGACCAGGGGTCTGGGGGGAGAGTGTAGGTCGAAGGGTGGCAGTTTTGGAGTTGGCGGGGAAGGGAGGACGGCCATTTGCAGCACAGGGGGAGATGAATTTCGCTCGGTCAGATCTCGTTACTTAGCGGGCCAAATCTCGTGAGGCCGAGATCGAATGGCGGGCGCGCGGTCGTCGCCTATACGGCTGCCATGACGCGGCTGCTAAGGGCGTTAGGCAGAGCGGCCATTGTGGTTTGCAAAGCACGCGCCAGTCTTATCGGATTTGGTCGCTAACGCAGGCCATAAATGTCAGCCTTGATAAAGATGATGGCGTAATGAGACGGCAAAAGGTGGGAGGGAGGCGGATAGAGGAGGAGATGGGCGGCCTACTAAAGTGAATGCATCGGGATGGTAGATGAAGATGGGGGAAGTTGTCTCAAGTTTGGAAAAAAGTAGCAAAGATACAGCCACTGACGTTCCAAAGGCTTCCAATACATGAAACCCTTTTCAAAGCTTCACTGAAATACGATAAAACTTTCCTCGTTATCAGTTGGGACAGATTCCAGAGGTATTGCAATTAGATTACGTATTGGCGTGTCTGTCGGACTGATCAAAATGTGAGGGATCCAGTTTTACTCCCAATGCCCCATCGAACTTCCATCTAACCAAAGAACGATTCAGAATCTCCAATGATGTAAAGGATTACCATTTTACTACATAATGAGACCATATATACCTAAATAGTAATTAATATCGATGTCATAAAGACGTAAGTAGAATTAAGGCATTCAACCGCCTCCTTTATCTATTCAAATTAATACCATGGTTATCTCTTTCGCGGTCCTCCACATGTTATCTATTATATGTGTTAAATGGGTACCCCTTGTTGACCTAAATTTTATATGCAAAGCAGCAGGCAATCCTGACGAATATCATCATATATATTGCTATCCCAGTGATCATACTAATAAATTGTGTATATCAGATCTGACTTTGTGTCTGCATGGCAAGATAATGTTGATATGCATCTCTATACCTTCCCGTAGGAGTATGGGTAAGGGTCTGGTGCTACGCCCAGTAGGATACGGCTTAATCTGTAATTCTTAAAAATACAGCTTTTGATTCATATAGAAAACGAAAATTGAGTTATTCCTATTTTTTCCATCGAACGTCTATAGATTTATTTCACACAGAGGCTCACTGGGACTGCCAAATGAGAAGTTTTTGTTTCCAAGGTCAGAGGCTTAACAATTCAGAAGGATCTCCTTTTGTGAACCTGCTTAAGATCCAAATGACCATCTCCAAAGAAGCAAGATAGTGAACGTGACAGCTACATGGCCATCATCCTATAGATTCCATTTACGGCCTTTAACTTTGCGGCCCTGGGAACCTATGGATCACATCACAATCTGATATCTACGGTAAGGCAGGTCCTACGAGCCAAAACGGCGAACCTGCCAGGAAAAAACTCTGATCTGGAGGCGATCTGCGGCCACTAGTTGCTACCCCCTTGGGCGTCCGGATTGCGAGCACGCGCGAGGGCCCTGGTATTATTGCGATTAGACTAAGTATCACCGACACTAAGTCGATTGATCCTCGTTTGGCTGGCGGATCCACGAGGGAGGCGTGGGCCCCGGGCCCCGCCTTACAATCTGATTGGAGCTGGCGCTCTGCCCGCCCCGACGGGCCCGATTTGTGTTCCCTGATGGGCGGTGTGCGGTGGGTGGTAGGAGGGTGGAGGCTGCTCGGCAGATGGTAGGTGGTCGGTCGAGTGTTGGTGTCCTGTATCCTGTTGTCTACAGTGGAGTGTGCATTGTACCGATTTTTTTTTTATTATCCACCTAATACATAGTGTCCATAGAAAACAAATGGGGTGCCTGTATCTACATACCCAGAGCATACATATTATTATGCACAAACTCAGTGTAAATATGTACTTCTGCTTGGTGTGTACTAGTTCTGTACATGTATATTGCATGATACACTGTGTACCATTGTACTTCGATTCATATTGCGTGCTTTGAGCCTTACTACGGCATGCTCTGAGGTAACTATGGCATGCTTTGAAAAAATAACGTATTCTGATTGGCTGAGAGGCCGGAAGCACCGATCTGGGCAGAGAATTTTAAAACGGGGGACGCTCTCACTTCGCGAGTTTCAAGGCGCCTGACAAGCCCCCCGGAACGAGTTAGGCCCGGCGTCCACCTACTACGATATGGCACCAATATAGTCTACGATGCACCTCCCTATAGAAAATAAAAATTTCGTCGAAAGGTCACCTAATATCGGGGCAGTTGACCACATTTCTATGATTAGGCACCGAAAAAGCCCTATTAAGATGCATGGTGGATTGGCATGTCTAGACATTTGTCTACGATTTTGCACCTTCCCGATATGTCTCCGATATTTTCTTTTTGTATCGGTGACATATCGGTAGGTCTAAATTTCTATCGTAGTAGGTGGACGCCAGGCCTTATTGTGCATACATATCAAATATTGAGGTATCTAACATGTGGCATTCATGTGATACCGTTTAGATAGCTTAGTTATGCGAAATTTACTGATATCAAGACGGACCCTTACCGAGAGGGTGACACACAAATGACGGCACCTCCGTCAAGTCGGCGTAACTTGGCGTCGAGTGTTGGTATCGCATATATAAGCTATTTGAACGGTATCAGGTGAACGTCCCACGTTAGATACCTCGCTATTTGATCAATACACACAATAACTTGTTCCGGGGCGCTTGTCAAACACCTTGAAACTCATGAATCGAGACACTGCTACCTTTTTGGTTACAGGAAGCAGGATGTGCCCGTTACGCACGCGCGAAAATATGTAAATGATTGTCACTCTCCTTATCGTAGTCTCTGGGTGTAGCGGCGACCTTGAGCAACCTTAACCTCAGCTGGGCGAGGGTATATGACTTCCAATTAATTGTGTAATGTACTTCCCGCGCCGTGTGAGAGTGACAGTGCCAACGGAGCCAGTTTACAGTCAGTTTTGATGATTTACTAGCGACTTCGTCGAGTCGGAGTCCGAAAAATAAAACGCCGTTAGCAGGGTTCGTACTCGCCCACACTGCACCGCTCCGGTTTTCCGCAAAACCTGTCTCTGCAATGATGGACTCTTTACAATCTTAGGATTTTAAGATATTCCCTCCGCGCCTTTTTACGGGCGATGTAGTACTACCCAAGAGAATGTAGTTCTTAGCTGTGTAGTGTGTCTAGTATGTTTTCCCACCAGATTTGTAAATTATATTGATAACTTTATTTAAATAAGTCTAGTGGCAACCTCTTGATCACTTTGGAAATTATATGATTAGGTCATAATAGTTTTAGGATTTGAAGTAAACATTCAACTGTCATCTTCTGAACTGAGTGACAACATCTCTGATTTCTTGTTTCTACTGAATATAAAACTATGCTCTACCACTCAGAAAGATGAAATACAATGTAATCTTGCCCAGAATTGATGGTTCTAGCATTGTCATACTTTTAGATCTACCAAATCAGTTTGGGTTTGAATTGTCAACAAATCTCCGCCAAAAAATAGTTCTTTCCCAGAAGCCTATCATTGCAGCGACGAGTTTTCAGTATGTTGCTCTAGCGTTGCAGTGTGGTACTCGCCAACACGGGCCAAATACTTAGACTGTTGTTGGGAGGGGGGAATCAGCCAAGTTTTAAAAGGGCTTATCAAAATAGCTGGTGCGGGGTTCGAACCCCCGACACTCGCATTCCCAGCCGAACACTCTGCTGACTACTCCACAGAGCCAGTTGTTCTGGTGAGGCCAAATACTTAGACTGCTGGTGGGTGGGGGTAATCGGCCGAGTATTGAAGCTGGTTACTTACCACTTGTACCAGCGAAATGTGATCTCATTGTTTTCTCACGAGAAAGGTGGATTAGAAAACTACAGTTCTAAATCATGCTTTCAGTATGGCATGAAATAAATCCTAAGGATAGAATTACATCTGTGTAGAGAAACACGAAAAATAGTAGCAGGATTCAGTTAAGTACTACACGAGAATCTCACTCTCGTGGCTCTTCAGTCTCCATGCCTAGGTCGGGTTTACTTTGTCTCTATGTGCGGGAGCATCTCCAAGCGGATGTTATCAGAATTTACACGTTTTATAATAGGTAGGTAATAATCAATTTATGGTATCTGATAATAGAAAAACATAGTGATGATGCCAATACGCTGACACTTATTCTCCGTGTAGGACAGATTTTGTGTAGAACACATTCTTTGAACTCGCTCTGCACGAATTCTGTCCTACACTTCAAACGAGTTCAAAGAATGAGTTCTGAACGAATTCCGTCCTACACCTCGCATCATCGCAGCGTATTGGTGTCATAACTATGTTTTTACTTATAATGTTGTATGCTCTGTGTTGCAAAAGCCGGTGCATGGGTCTTGGGTTTTGCTGAGTAGTATTCCGTAGTTGATGTTTGTGAATAGTTTATCTTTAAGCGCAATGCACATCTACCGATTCAGGGTTGAAAGATTAGTTACCAAATTGTAAAGGAGTTGGTGAACTTGTCAGAGGCGAATTACTTACCCCCTTAACCCGTGTCGGCCATCCAATCAAAGTCCATTTACCAACGTTCTGTTGTCGGCGACTGAAATTATCAACATGTTGATAAACTTTTGGTGAGTGACTTAGGAACATCGACTAACAATTCGTCAGTGACAAAAGAGCATCTCCAGAAGAGGGTTTCACTAATCGTTGGCTGACCCTTGCCTAGCTGTCCTACATCTACCGACTGGGCCCGACTACATTAGGATGGCTAAAGCCGGATGCCCATCTACCGATTTAAGGTCGAACGATTAGTTCCCAAATCGTATAGGATTCGGTCACCTTGTCGCAGGCAAATTACGTAACCCCTCGCTCGACCCGCACACTGATAAAATCGGTGTATGGTCCACTAATCGCTGGGGGAGGGCAAAAACCAAAGAAACCTAGTGTTCAATAATCGCTTGGTAGCCTTGCCTAGCTGTCCTACATCTACCGACTACGTTAGGATGGCTTGGCTGAGACAAATTACCCTCCGTTTGTCGCTGACAAACGTACATTAATGTTCCGAAATCGGTAGATGGGCATTGGGCTTAACCTGAAACAAATTACCGTTCCTTTGTCGCCGATAAAGGAAAATCAATTTTTCGAAATCGGTATATGTGTATTGGGCTTTACTACATCCTTGATGATCAGTATTTTGCAGTCTGCAATGTTGTCTAATAGATATTGTGAGGTAGCGCGTGGGTGTTGGAGAGACGGTGAATTGCAGCTGATTGATAATCATTGGTCTCTGGTGGTGTGCAGTAGGTAATGATCGCTAGGTGGTGGGCGTTTGTCAGGTGGGCGTTTGGTGACCATTATTATCCATAGTAGTCCCAATTAGAAATATATTGGAGCTCAGTAAACCACTATCCATCATTTGAAATCTGCCAGATGCCATTACCATTGTATACGGATTTCAAATCTATTGTGTACGGCCCCGAAGCCGTTGATTACGAAAAAGAATGTATGCTGTAGAGCAAAATATCGCCCTTATTGATGTACCCTTTGATATATCAATTCCTGGGTTTACTTTACACCATAAATATAGATAATAGATACGACAAACGATGGTTTTGTAGAGAGATGACTTTGTAAACCACTCGAGGTTGATGTTGTAATACACTCGTGTATTACTGCCTCTCGTGGTTTACGGCCGCTTGTCGGCAAAACCATCGATTGTCTATGTGCTTCATAGTCAATGGAGATGTGTGACATTTAGTTAGTGGAGGGTGATATGTATATGGCATGAGGATGTTTTTCTTTCAGCAGGCCACTAGTGGTTGGTTCCTGATAAGTCGATTGTGGAGCGTGGTCGGTCAATGACCAGTGATAGCTTTAGTGTGTGTTGATCGATGATGAGTAGTGGGTGATGAGTATGCAGCAGATGGCGAATGTCCGGTTATTGACAGGGATTACATTATCTTATAGATAGAAATAAGTAGCATACCTGAAGAAGTCTACTTGCAAACGTTGTGTCAACCACTATTTCAATTTTGCACAGCGAATAGCATGGAATATTGGAGCTCGAAGAAATATAATTACTGGATTTGTTGGCATGTGGATTTTCTCTCTAGCCTATTTGATAAATAATAGCAGTAAATGGTGATAGTTCAAAGAATTCCTGCTTGCAGTGGATGACGGAGTTCTGGTCTACAGTGTTACCTAATTACTGGTAAACTTTTGACGTTGATATATTCAGGAGAGGTGTTGGTCTAGAGGTGAAAATGATGGTTTATGTGAGGGATGTCGAGCTACAGCGATTCGTGGACCTCAGAGCACCTGTCGCTGTAACATATAATTTCCACAACTTGGAAATTTTATTCACCAACAGGTAAATAGGGAAGTACCCTGGGAAGTAAATTAATTATCTACTATTACTCAAGAGTATGAGGTGAGTTCTACACAGTCATTACGAGGTTTAATCACCCTATGTTCATAGATTATGTGATGTGAGGTAAAGTGGGTGGTAGGTTGTTTCCCGTGCGGCAGTTTGAACCGGAAAAGAAGTTGGGGTGTATAAAGGGCCTGTTCCATCTAGCCGACAATAATTTCGTGATCTTCAGTTTGGTCCTGACAGAAAAGGCAACAATCATTTGCTGATTATTGGTGAAACAATGCCGAAGAAATTCACCCTCACTGTATCTGTTATCGTCTGTTTTGATTCTGACACCAAGCCGATAGGACGTAAAAATGTTAGAAAACTCTGACTTCACCCAGTCACAACTACTGCTAATTCCACAGTTCTGGCCCTGTAGACTTGATTACCCTGTATAACTTGATTACAATTAGATTCCTATTCCTTTTCAAGATAACCATGATACATAACCTTTATTCACCCCCCCAAAACACACCTAACGTTGAATAATAAATTCGAGTAAATATGCCAGGGGTCAAGTTGTTGCAATTGGATACCAGAGGACACCACCCATAAAATACCTAACGAAATACAGGTGGACTAGTAATGGTGCGTGTCCGATATGGAACAAGGCACCCGGCAACGGCCGATGGCAGCTGACAGTGACCGATGGCACCAATCTCACCAGTTTATGGTGTTCCATTACACCGATGATACCCAAATACTGAATCTGACACTGTCAGAATCGTATTTTGGCTGAGAATTCAGCCTGACAGAACAGTCCCTTTATGGGAAGGCCGTCCGATGGTTTGGCATCACTTCTAAGATGATGTTCCATTACACCGATGATACCCAAATACTGAATCTGACACTGTCAGAATCGTATTTTGGCTGAGAATTCAGCCTGACAGAACAGTCCCTTTATGGGAAGGCCGTCCGATGGTTTGGCATCACTTCTAAGATGATCGATAGATAGGGTGGCAGGGTTGCTGCCCTAACATTATACCTGATATCACAATTAGCCTCAATCCGGAGCTTGTACTTTAACGTTTTAGAAAACCTTTTCAATGTTGATTTATCTATATGTCTGAAGGCTCCCCTGCAATCATTTCTATTTGTCAGATATTCTACAATGAAAAATGTGAATCCGTTTGTGGTTTCAATTAGCCTATGATAGTTTTAGCACCAACTCAAGATTATATGTTGTTGATGACTAGAAATCGTCTTATGTAAACGCCCAAATTGAGAGACCACTTTACGATTTCTGATCGTGATATTTCGCACTATGGCACCACCTCGGGTTTTTAATTGACAAAATCATAGTTTAAAGTTCTGGTTTATACATCCCTTTCGTGGTCAAGTAATATTGGTTTCTATGAGAAGAAAGTAATTATCTAAGTTAACCCTAATTATTGAGAAACAAATTGACTGAATTGGAACAGTCACCATTTTGGTTAATATCCTCTTCCCTCATGCATACATTATGGCTGCCATGCTTGGAATGGCATATAATACCCCTATTATTGCTTAGCTCTAGTTTCCAGTATGTCTACATGAGGGCAGGTCGCTCTACCAATGACACTTTGAGTTGTTCAGTGTCATGAGCGGCCTCCTGACATGTGCGACAGACCTGAATGGGCACTCAACTGGAACAGATTTGGTCATCCCCTATTGGCTGTTGGTACAACAGCCAATGAGAGTGCAGAGCTCACAGATACCATGCCTGTCATGTCAACCCCATGCTAAGGGTATAAAACAAGGATCCTTTCTTGTCAATAAACAGTTAATCTCAGGTTCTGGCTCAGGTAGTACATAGTACTTTTGTGTGGAGTTCTGACTTTCTCTCTCTTAAGGTCTACTCTTTACGCAAATAGGACCCAAGGCCCAAGACCCAAGGTTCGAAGTTAACAATCACGATTTCAAAACCCTTTCTTCACCTGCTACTATCTAATTGGAAAAACATATATTAAAACGTAGTTTAGACAGGATTAACCTTCAGGAATCGTTGTCCATAATCGTCTAGTGTAAACGGGGCTTAGGAAAACATCAGGAAGTAATACATTCCTTCAGATGTCGAATGAACGGACTTATTTGAAAGATCATGAAGTGTCTAGTGTAAACGCTTCAACCACCTCTTGGGTCGACCATACCTGGTAACGATTATTTCTCTGGGAGCACCAACGTACGATTTTTAAGAAGACTATCTACTGTCCTCAAGTTTTCAGTGAACGCCGGGTAAGAATTTAGTCCATGTACAAAAGTTGAGGAACTTTGTACCAGGGGGTTTTACAAAAGTCCATGAAGCCACTCTTAGATAATATTTAAAACGTGGATGTCTTTAGGAAATCTATGAGATGTGAGACAGGATAGATTACCAAGTTATTTCTCAGCTTCCTAATCATCCCTTTGTGTTCAAATCAGCAATGGAAGAAATTTCATTTCTATTCCTTTGAAATTCTGTGATTATGATTTCTTGTTTACTTTATTGATCTTCTCATATTACCTCTTGAATCAATAGTTAAACCAAAGATATAGCACTCGCGGATGCGTATCAAAAGTCAACCATTTCAAGATGCATTCACCTCCTTTACATTCCCTATGAAAAAGTTTTATACTGTTCTTACATTTCCTCATTTGTTTAGATATATTGTCTACTTGAAGCACGTTTTCACAATACTGGCGATAAACAGTTGATAAATATTGGCGTTACTAAAGACACTAACTGCCACTAACTTTAATTGTAACCACACCATCATACCTTGCTGAAGAGATATATGCTTGAAGAAGGCCAGGTGACAATGTTAACCCAGGTTTACATTGGACGATTGATTGATGATAAGTGTACATCATCCACCCAAAAGTTGTAAAGTGGTGCTCTACCGGAAAAAATCGTTTCCGAGAATCGTCGACCAAAGACGTGCTTGAAGCGTTTACACTGGACGATTTATAATCGTCGAAATGATTCCCGCTTATTAAAAGTCTAAAGGAAGTTGTTCACCTTTGGTGGTAACACATGTATGAAATCGTCTTGGGGTTAAACCTGCCCAACCTGCAGTTGAATAAGTGTATTCCCCAATAGAAACACACAGGTGAAAAGGGATTAAACAAGAAATCGTAGATGTAAAGAAATGCGTTTCCGGCCGAAAGGAGAAGTTGTTGACGACTGAGTTTTTACAGAATCGTCAGGTGTCTACACGACCTGTGCCAGACGATCTGTGGTTGTTACTCATACGGCGTTTACACTAGACTATGTCGAGCCATTGACGGCTGGAAGTTCCCAGGTGGTTTTACATTGCATCCTTGTTTGATATAGCTTGTGTTTCAACTATAGTTATACAGCTCACCAATGAGTAGCTTGTGTTGCAACTACCTCCTGTATCCTTCCCCCCTCTTACCAATTATTAAACTGATTGAGGCCCTTACAAGGTCCTGTTGCATGGTTGACTGTTGTTATGCTATCTAGAACTAATAATAGATACCAAGGGACTGGTCTTTTCATGTATTCATAATTTATCTCATCTGATTAACGTGACTGAACGGTTGCAAGTGTATATCAGTATTATTGTATACGTTGAATTAGCGGATCACTTTAGTATGGCCATGTATGATGTATATCCAAAGACCCTAAGAGGGACTGGGCGGAAAAACGGCTCTTCCAAGCCCAGCCACATATATGTTAATGTTTACCCTGATAAAATGTATCCAAAAGGGAAATAAATCAAGAGTCGTCACTTATAATCGTCAGTTGTAAACGCCGGGATAGTCCATTGTCCCCAAATAGTTGGTAATAATGTGAGCGGGAGGGGTTTTACTCTCCACCCGGAGTTCTCACAAAACCACGTGATCACCGTGTCCCCAGGTGACACCAGTCGCCTGCTTCCAACGGACTCAATAGGAAAAAGTTACCTCCTACCCACCCTCCAAACTTTCAACTTCTCCACATCTTTATTCTTCGTCCGTGGGGCTTTCTTTTAACTAACAACGAACTTTATGTTAATATCTCTATCACATGACTCCTATATCTATCGACATTCTCTACTTCAAAAGATACTCAATAAACTTTCATATTCCAAACCCCTCTTCGTGTATTCATTATCCTAAAGCAAGGTGACATTTGAATGCACTACTTACATGAACTTCACAGCCTCCGGTCTTGTTCAAATGAAAGTTTGTCTTTGGAGTACTGCTTCCTTACACCGGTTTTTTCTAACACCGTGCCTTTTGTAGAAGGTAAGTGGGACATTAAATTGCATGCCGGCAGTTAATTTGCAAAGAGGAATGGCAGCCCAGAGGTCCTTTACGGTCGTCAAAGCCTTGGCCCACAAGGTTTGTTCCCCCCGGGACAGATGTTAGTATGCAAGGTGCAGCATTCAGCGATAGTTAACAACCCAAATCCCTTAGCCATTCCTGTACGTTCTGTGCCTACACAGCAATTACACCCATGTTTACCTAGGAGAAAGTAATAGAATTTTATCTCATAGGCATGGGGATAGGGGCGATGTAGGAGTGCATTTAAAAGAAAAGGAAATAAATAGGCTAAACACATTAGGACAGGTTCTGATAAAGTTCAAAAGGTCTTTCAGGAAATTCTCAAAAGAATCACTCGGTCTGCTATGTTTTAGGGACAAAAGTAGAATTTGTAGACCTACTGATGCCCTAGAAAAGGATGGTGAATGACAGAAAGACAAAAACAGGAAAGAAATATTCATCTTCAAGCATAACTATCTTAAGAAAACTCCCACCGATAAAAATGGCTCACTACCGCATAAAATATCTTGGTCTAATAGAAAATGTTGGGTATGGGCATAAATCAGTAATTCCTTTGATTGGGACACAAAACGGGCCCAACCAAGAAAGCTTGGAGTCCATGCTCCCCGAAAATGGGATACCCTTTAAGTGACTGCTCTTTATCTTTTCTGTGATGCACCTCGTTCCGTCCCGAATATTACGAAGCACCGCTGCTTTGCACGTCCGACGGACGAGGGGGATATCTTGAAATGGGTTAATAGGCTGTGCCTGTAAATCAGGCTGGGACGGGCTGGCGAGTGTCAAGTGTTAACAATATTGATAATGGAGGGGCCGCATTAGTGACGCGAGGCCCGGCACCCACGGGAATTCATCTTTTCCCCAGCGGACGTTTTCAACTCGCGCGGGAGCAGGGTTTATGGAGACGGTCGCTAAGTGCCTATTACATAGACTGGCGAGCCAGCCACCCACCATCATCCTACACCCTACTCCAAGTGGCCGCCCAAACGCACGCCCACCCGCTGACCGCAAATCTACGACCCTTTTTTCTATAGTGGAAATTCGGGAAATCCGAAGAACTACCGTCGTAAAGTAAGTAGGGGTCATTGCAGACTGACATTTCGAGAGTTCCTTTTTAGAGGACTGGAGAAGTGGGACCAGTGGTTGTATGTCAGCACGTGGTCGTAGCCATAGGACTGATCCAAAGTGTACGTGGTGAATGGGAGATGTGGTACTTGCCTCGTATCGAACAGCATAAAGCAGAATTCTCCAACTGTGCGGATGAGTGACAAAAGTGGTTGAGGCTATTATATTCTCTTTTGGAAAAACTAATGTGGAACTATTTCTCTGCCCGAAAATCAGTCTGATCCGGAAAGCCTGATTTATCTGTAAACGTTGGCTACCTTCATCATGGCCTATGATTTCAATATGACAGTTTCTTCAAGTGGAAGAAAGCTACAAATAGAGATTTGTTTCAAAGGCTATATGATTGGAGAAGCACTCAGTACATACATAGATGGCTTAATTGAATATTCACCTAAATGTAGACCATATCATTTAACAATAGTGAGTTTCAAATAGAATTGTTTTCCTTAGTAAAGACCTAAGTTGCTATGAATGGCATTCAATATACTGCTATTTTAAAACGGTATACAGGATATCTATTCTAACTTTGGTGAGATGAATGACTTGTTAGACAGCATCTACAGTGTCATTTGTTACTGTATCAGTTGTCCAATGACTAGAAAGGTAAATTATGGATTCTGTCTTCTCCGTTCATTGCTGAGCCTATGGACAGATAAGATGACGAGGCAGCTGGAAATAAATAAATTTATTATCAATGAAAAATGATGAAGAAAATGGATGATAGATAACAATAAAATGATGATAAATCAATGAATACAGAGTAGGTAATGATAGGTAGTGATATCATAAATTTGGTAATAGTACATTGATTGGTAATAGTATTTGTATGCAAGATAATATGATTAATATTTGTTAAACTATATGAACAAACGCTCTACGAAGTAGGATAAAAGAAAATTTGGATGTGGGAGGGTGGGGAATGAAAATGTGTGTGGAAAGGTTGAATAGTGGTGAGAAGTAAGGGTGAGAGTGTGGTGAGAAGTGGAATGAGTGGTGTGTTTTCTGTCCAGCAGAGGTCAGCAGTGATCAGCCCCGCCTCAAATGGAAGAACCACAAATTAGGCTTTCTCCACCTTCACGACTGTACCATCTCCTTTGTGCCAAACCTTCTTTTCTCAATTCTTTCACTTTCCCTTTGTACCTAATCTTCAAATTGTCCCATTTAGTTTCCTCATAGCCCATCCAAATCCCCTTTATCCCAGTAACCCCCCCCCCCCCCCCCTCCGTCTCTTTTTCTTCCGTTACGCACCGGATACCCGGAAGTGTCCCTGCCCGGCAGTTCCGGATCCGGCTAGGGAACCGCCCGGGGCGACACCCGTGGGCGAATGTGTGCACTTCCCGGCGGTCCGCTGAGGAGGTGAATAAACAAGAAAAGTCACTTTGTAGACGGGCAGCCGTCACACGGACTTCGTCGTGAGGCCGACGAGCCTAGCACTACGCTACAGCCCTAGGCGGGTATGCTGTGGGCTCAGCCTCTAACATGCCCCTCGCGTTTCTGCTGTGTTTTTCTTCTAATGAATAAAACAGATGTGCCCGCCCCAGGCGAGGATCTTTTTGCCCTCAACGTTGAAGGCGCACCTACAGTATTGTAGCGCGTGTGTGTGGGTTGCATTTTGTGTTGTTCTTTTCACAACGGGCAGCCATACTCAAGTATGTTAAAGGTTACATTGCCCGCAGATTTGGCTGGCATTATGCAATAAACGGGCATTTCAACAAGATGTGTCTTCTGCCTAGCATAATACAAGTAAAAGGTTAGGTATGGATGGGTAAAGAAGTATAGTGTTTTATCGTGGTATGTGCAGTGCGTGCTACTGATATTGTATTCCTTTGAACATAGAGATAGGAAGATTCTTTGGGAACAATACATGGCCTGTATTTTTTTTATTCGGTCAAACTCAAATGACAAGAGCAATTGCTTAGTTAGGTGTTCTTCGTTACCAATGCCAAATGGAAATTAATAAATTGCTGTTAAAGGCCCTCACCCACAACGTAGTCATGTTCAGTCATCCTCAGGGATCAAACTCTCCCATGCCCTTGGCGGAGAGCCCCATCCCTGTTAGGAGACTGGGGGTTAGGATCTTAGCCCAATTTATGGCAGAACTTGCACTTGTCACCATAGGGGCATTCTCCAGTGTTGGCGAAGATACGGCACAGATCTTCTGGGTCATGCAAACCTGCAGTTCCCTAGTTTAGCTAGTGCCTGTTGCAGTTTTCTAGCCTGTTCAGGGGGGACAGAGATCTCTTTGACATCCTGCTTTGTCATGATCATTAAGACATCATACTCCACATAGTCGTCTTTGACAAGGACTTCCATTGTCTTTTGTTTGAGGCCTGACCCTGACACCTTGGCCCACATCGTGAAGTCAAAGTTGGAGGCGGACTCTATCCCGTCCGCCATGATAAAGCTTGGAGTGTAAAGCAGGGCGTGGGCTGACTGAGCATGTACAGGAGGGTGAGTGACCGGAGCCCTGGAGGTGTCGTTGGTCGCGCCCACCTGGGCCCACAGTGGGGGGTACCACCCCCGCTCCCCTGAGCCTCGTCTCCCATTTAAACCTATATATATCTATAAAAAAATCTGTGCCATAGTGTGTCAGAATGTGACACAAAATTCCCGCATTTTGCTGTGTCACAGGCTGAAATATTCTGGGGCCCTTTTAATAATCTAGCATTGAACATTAAAGCCCTTTTATGTAACTTTTGATAATATTCAAGTCTGTTGGCTACAACGGATAACCACATGTCCCTAAGGTCGTCCATAAATGTTGAATAAAGTTGAACCACATCGTCCCTGGGTCCCTGTGGCATACAGAAGAGGGTCGACTTGTATGATCCTAGATTATTAAACGGGCCCCAGTGTCGTAGTATGTCGGAACACTTCTCAGAGTGTCTCGGGAGTTCAGTGGATCAAGGCCTTTAACCACAGTGTTACAATGCTAAAGGAATACAACTATTGAACAACAAATAATTTTTCATACTAAATGTAATTGTTTTGAACACCTTTTGTAATAGGACACATTCGTTCATTCAGAGAAAAGTTGATACGCACAATCACCTTTCACTTCTGGGCGTTCTTCCTTGCAGTCAAACAACAACCAACATCCTAATCATATGAAAAAGAGAACAGTATGCGAGCAACCTTAACTACTTGGTAGAGTGTCCGTATTACCTGAGGCAGGTCATGTCTTCTTCGTACAAATTGCGCTCTTACTATAAAAATTTGGCAGTTCTCGAGTACATATGTATATACCTTACATTCTTCAACGAAGTAATAATTACTTCATTTAGTAAAAATGACAATCCATAATCACACTATTATATCATTCTAATGATCGGTCACACAAAGGAAAGAAATATACTAAATATTTGACCTACAAACATTCACACAAGACACACAACATAACAAGAAAACTATGCCGCCCTATCTTACACCTTTCCATAATTTCAGTTACCTATTGACTACTCTACCAAGTTACATCAGGTGGTTGAATCCCTGTAGGGGCATTGTGCATTGAGGAAATATTTCCACGATATTCATTATAAACCATTGTTATAGGAGAAGTTGGATAGATGCTTTAAAAATGGCCAGCAGACACTGCCCTCGTGTATAGATCTACTCCTAGACAGCACGTCATAGATTCACTTGAAACTCCCAGGGCCAAGTCAGCCCAAGAACCTCATAAAACCGTTCGCTCCATGGGTCGTATTCAAACAAAAACATCTGAGATGAATACAGAGACTGCCTTGCAGAAACCCCCCGCTATTTATGAGTGGCGCCATAGACGGAATGCCATCCCAGACCTCTTTGAATTCCAATATGTTTTATTGCCGCAGTCGGTTCCAAGGGACATTACCGAAGATACCTTTACGGGGTTGCTGGGTAAGTTATGGTGGCCTCATCGCTACGTAGCTGTATTGTTTTCTACATGATACAGAGTTGTAGATGTCCCTCGGGGATGCAGGCAATCCCACAGTCAGTTTACAGTTCCTCCTTCTGACTACAGATGGCGCCTTGGTGTATGGCGCTCAGAGGCGTTTGTGAGACCCTTTGGTCAGTTGGCCGTGTCATTCCAAAACGGAGCTCGCCCCAGAGCGACTGGACATCATAGCATCTGTAGAAGAAGCCTGATTTTGTGTATTACCATAATAACCGCAGAGGCTTTCTGGAACTCATAAGAAGTGTGCCAATATAAAATACTAAGAGGTAGCATAAAACTCTAGTTAGGTCCAAGAAGTTCTTAAAGTTTCCTACACTGGTGCTCATGTTGTTGGGTTCTTTTATTCTTAACTTGTAGAGTGAGATTCTTTGACCATCTCGATTGATTTAAATGTCTAGAGTTAACTTTATGGGGAAAATCACCGTGGACGCTTATGTTGTTATCAACGATATGATGCGAAATGTTGCCTCTTAAGGTCTATCAAGTTTAAATGGAGGATCTTTCACATCGTTTTTTTTAGAACTTTTATTTCACTGATACATACTTTGTGTTACATTTATTGTTTCATGGTGATTTCATACAGCTATGTACATAGCATTAGTGTGCAATAATTCTATCGTACAGCTTTAGATTTGACAAAAATATTACCCCTCAAGATGGCAACGTTTTGATTCAAGACGCCAATGATAGAAACTTTGTTAATCACTACTCCGACCATAGGATTCAATAGGTGACTTATTCTATACAAGATATTCAACATTTACAATAATATACAAGACATGAGCCTACATCACAGTGCTATGGTATAATCAACTACTTACTGCTCAAATCAAGGATTATACAATTACAACAATACAACCGTTACTTCGCATTTCCTGTCAAACTGACATAGAAACGCAGTTTGTGATTAGGTCCCCTGGGATATACAATGAATGAGCAGATTGACAGTGGTGAAGACAGACATCTTAGTTTACATTCCAGTCTAGGGATCATCCTACGAAGAGGAATACCCTGACTCTGAGCCAGATCGGCCAAACAGAGGCGGGCATCGGCGAGTCATTCACACCAACTAAACACCGCCTCCCGTGGGACCGGGGCCGCCCCAACACCGAATGGCCCCAATCACCCATACCACTCAGGCGTCAATCCCCAGTCAATCCCACCTCCCCAAACACTCAGTCCGGCCGCGCTATTACGGGCTGCCTTGTGGGGTGGGTGGCGCTGGAGCAGTCGGGAGGGGATGGGGGATATGGCGTGTTGCGGCAACCCACCAGTACGCGGACCACCCGGCCAGCCTCGCGCCCCGGCCTCCAGGGCGCTGGAGGGGTCGACGTGGTGCCAGTCGGGAGGGCGCTACACGTGCGCTGGTCACGCCAAGTGGTCATCCGTCTGGCCGGGTTGTCGCCGGTACAAGCCGTGCTCTGACTGGTCTCCTGCCCGTACTGATCGCCCGGTCAGGTTTTGTCTTGTTCTGCCTTCCCTCTCCTTCCCTATCTACGGGGAAATCTTCTGATCCTTCTACCAAACAGAAGCTACTGCATCTCGGCTCACCTTCTTTTCTCTCTTAACTACTCTCTGTTGTATCGTTCCTGGATTGACATCCTTTATTTCCCACCTATAGACCCCCCAGAGGTTACTAAACTCCCTATTATCGCCCCGGGTAAGTAAAAGTTCCGCTCCCGACAGACTGGCCACACTACGACCGAATGAACCACAGTTTCCTTATTTATAATTGGAGAAACTAAATATATTTTCGGATTTACAAAGAGAAATAGCTAAAATTTCCATATCTGGCATCAGAATTTGAAGATTTCTGAAAACGGTTAAACTGCATTAATTCTGGATTATGGGTCAAGGGTCTATCACCATACAACGTCGGCAACCAGCGAACACCGGAACTTGTAAACAGACTGAATTCTGGGATACTTCAATAGGGTCTATTACGAACTCTCCATAGGATATGCATAGGAATTCGCTGCCCGGGGATTCCGGAAAGATAGTCCCATCCATAGTTAGGTAAAATCATCATGTACCTCATGTTTCCAACTTGATTTTTCAATGTTAATCGTTTAGAATTAGACAAATTAATCTCAGTTACTATCAGAACTTACTGTCATAACACGTTTTAAATGTTAAAAGCACAGGCAAATGACTAACTATATAACAGGTGAAAGTATACACCGAATTACCAACATGCTTGACAGTGGTGTGGGCTCATCGAATGTATAGTCATCCTTTATGTCGATGCATGGTCCAGTCTTGATATTAATCGTCTAGGTGGGTAATACATACAATAACGACTAGTTTTGTGTACGAATGACTATAATCTCCTCTATCGCTCGGATATTACTACGCGTCAACTACTCGGAGATTACGGCCACTTATTGTATATGTACCACTTTTCCATTTCTATCAGCTGTTTACCTATCAATTCATTTTCAGCGAACATAGTTACACCTGCCCACATTTGTGTCTAGAAGCACTTAGTTGACAATGACATATTCTGTTTCCTAAGACTATTAATATAATTGTAATTCCAATATCATAGATTGTTTGAATTTGAACCATTGTATGATGAGGAACTGTAGATTTGCTTGCAGATCCAGCTATTTATGTTAGCTATAGGTTGATAACATCAGCCTATGCACCCAGATCCTCTTATATTGCCTATTTGCATGCTCAACAAGAGAACAACCATTCTCCTTTCTTCAAAATACATGTTACCCAAATAGAACAGGGCTTTGCCAAGACTCACCATGTAACAGTTAGAAGGGACAGACTGACGTAAAGTTCAGCTGTGGCTTCTCTCCAGAACCTTGTTTCCTTGTCTGGTCACTAATAATATCAAGTCTATTTATAGTCCGCCTTAATGCTCATTTTAGTGACTAGAAGGCTTTGGTGGTTGTTTTTCGCTTTACCCTCTAACTATCATCGTATATCTGGCCCCAACAGAGACCATCCTGCGCGAATGGGGCTGGAAACAATTTAAGGGATTTAGGACTTGTGGCTGGAATAACAACAACAACTAAAATCAATGAAATACACGACGGACATTTACCAAGACTCAGATTCTAACAGAATTAAATGGATTATTTCAGTAAATGATAATTTGATGTTTGCTGGAGGGATTCCATTTTTTGGTTTTCCTGAATGTCTGCAGCCCCGAACGCCAGCGTGTCAATATTGAAGTTGCAAAGAGCAAACACGAGGAGAACCAGCGAAGAAAAAATGAACAAGCGAAGGACGCCAGGAAACGGAAGCTGCCATCTGCTGGCAATAATTTGTACCAGTAACATGACAGACGTCTCTGGGATATGTCCACATATTATCCGCGATCATAAAAATAAGTACTCTCCACTGATTGTGGCTTATTTTAATCAAGCCACGTCCTGCTGGTTCTTCCATGATGACTGATTCCGTGTCGGACTCCACCTCCCTTCCCATTTATAGCTTCAGAGGCTCTTGGCAAAATAGTGCGAATCTTGCAAGATCGCTCCCACAGCACAGGTGTCACAAAGAAAACGCTTGTGAGGATATATTTTGATTATCCTGTTCGCCTGCCAAGAGAACACCCCCTCCTCCATGTAATGATGTTAGCCCAACCGCAAGAAGGAAGAAAAAAGTGTCCACCAGCAACTTTTTTTCTTTTCTTCCTTTTATTTTTTTTCTTTGGGGGGGGGGGAGGAGAGGTTGGCGGGGGGTTTCCTATAACAGAGCAGGAGTAATTTCATGGCGGATAACAAGCCCGGGGGCGATGGTAGTGGAATTGCCACCCTGAAGGAATGGGTGGAGGTCCTCTCCCTCTCCTCCCCATGCTTTCTCTCCCCATGCTCCGCTGATATACCTGTTCTCCTTCTGCCCTGCTCCCCTCTACACTCCTCCTCCACGGTGGTTCGTGGAGCCGCCGCCTCCTCCATCACCCACGTCGCACGGCGCTTGAGCTTGTCAGGCAAAATCTGTTTCAATATCTGCAGCGTCGCCCGCCGGACAAGTGTAATTTATTTCCCCGGGATAAAGGTCCCCGGGCCCCGGAGCGCTGTGTGTGATGTAGGCGGGAGTGTATGTGTGTGTGGGGGTGGGTGGGTGGGTGGGTGGGTGGGGGTTGGCTGGAGGGAGGGAGGGGGTGTGGGGATAGATGGGGGTGAGCCTTGACCACCCAAGATAGACTCTCCTCACGTGCTCGGAGCTCGCACGGATCATATAAATCTTTGAGAGGCGTCCTGCTGCGCATGCGTAGTGCTCTCTTTGTTGTCGCGCCCGGGGCTAACTGGCAGACGCCCCCATCCAGGCCTATTGTCCGTGTCACATCGCCCTTAAATACGCGCCCTAACCCAAAGCTAACTCTAAGTTATCTACCGCATTTACCCATACACTTGGATCAACTGTAGTTCACCTCTTTGCATACGGAAACTTTGATTAGCTATATCTTCTATGTGGACATACCCTGTGCATTTGATTTTTCATCCACACTCCCAAAATGAACCCCAGAGTTCCCTTTTCACCCAGTTTCTAATACATCTGGCCCTATCTCTGTATCCCGGATAGGTTGCTATTGATAAAATATGTCACTGGCCAAACACCAAATAGACGAAGATATAGATGCGGTTTTTTAAAATAAATTCATTTGGATACATTAAAGAGATCCATACTTGTTGTGAATAATGGGCCATACAGAGTAACCAAGTTATATAATTTGTATTTTGGATATGCTATTTTGGTATCAGCTAGTGAAGGTTGTGGAAGTTGGTGTACACCTAATATGCTTTGGGATTTTTTATTTAAATGTTGATTCTCAACATACAATGTTCAGCATTGATTCATGTACGATCTGTACAACGGTTCCAATTCGACAGCTCATTCCTGATACTGAGAAACCTGCAAGAGCATCGAAAGTGTTAATTCAAATGGACAATAATTGTTTTCAGATGTTTACCCGTATGTAAATAGAATGATGTCCCCTGTCTTCTCAACAGAAACATGTTAGCTCCTAACATCACAATTGTTCTTCTTTGAAATACATGTTTTTAGTGTGGGGGGGAAGGAGAAATAGTTTACTTTCTATCTGATCCCAGCGGTCAAAAACATAGGAACCTATCATAAAGATGGATACAGTTATTATAACCCTTATGGTAGCCAGCGTCAAGTAGAAGGTATCGTTGATATTGAGTAATGCGCGCTAGTTGACATATGTAATCTTAGCATCACATGCCATCTAGAGCCCACCACTTCGCACCGCCTGGCCAGACGTCTATGACGTTATATATATGCAGTGACCAGGGCAAGGGCTTTCATCATGGACCCATTTATCAGTATGCGAATAACAGGTGGCGAGATATTGCCCTGAATCTATGGCTTCAGTTTGCGGTTACAGCAAATGTTCATTCCCTGTCGGCCACCTTAAGTCTGCTTTGCTTTCATCTAAATATATACATATACACACGTACCTGGGAGAATCTGTCGATCTCGGATTTACTTGTGGTAGTGTTCACTCGTGAAGTAGCATGCCCCGTCAAAAGCCACAGTATTTGTATGTGTGTTAGAGCGTGCCTGCACACGCTATATATATACATCGCGTAGAGGTTAGAGTGCTCACATATAGACTTCCAGCGTACTGCAATGAAAACTATCCGCTCACTGGTGCTTGATATGTTTCTAAGGTTCTAGACTCAGGCAGAAATTGGCAAGTTAAATGAGTGCAAGTGGGTTGCAGAAAATTATCCATAGACTGAATGTAACCCAAACTTTTAATTGTTGATCATTTATAATTGCACGCTCATTCATCAATGATGAACATACTATTTGCTCCTAGTTTCTGGGGTGGTGGCATAGTTTATACATAGTCTAGAATGCTTCCGACGCACACCGATGCACCTAGCGTCGAGGCAAATTTCGAACATGATCGATTGCGTCGGGGGGACCTATAGTGCGCATCGGTATGTATTGTAGAGCGTGTCGTAAACCCTATCCCACCGCCCAAACATACCCTCTCTGACGGAAAATCGAATTGTATGTCGTAGAGCGTGTCGTAACGCGCGTCAGTGTACATCGGAAACCTGGTTGGTTCGTGGCTTTAAACATTTTTAAAGGCATATTTGACAATTTTGCTTGAAAATTAAAAACCAAAGTCATTTTCCTGAAAATTTGATATGATGATCTCTAAGTGCTATGGAACACATATCTAACATGGAAATTATGGGTCACCACGCTCCTTTTTGATTTAGAGATCGATATTATGATAATTTTATGATAGAATATATAGAAATTCTAAAATAAAAAGTTGCTTTTAACATAGTAAGACCCATATCATTTTCCTCAAACTTTCACAGAAGATGTAGTAGATGTATAGAACTACACATTTAGGTTTTGAAATCCATAGGTCACTTTGCTGGTTTTTGAAAGAATTCTTTTGTAAATCAAGTAAATGTTAATTGGCCTATGTTACATATTAAGATAACATAAACTGGGCAAAACATTAAATTCACTCGTTTAGAATTAGAATGATTCACAAAGAACAAGTTTTGACTAATAATTGACAATATTGAAAAGAAATCACCAGGTGGCGCTACCGAGAATTCTAGGATATGTCTTTAAGCCGAGGCAGATGAATGTTGGGATGCCTAGCCTCTGTGATCTCATGAATAATTGTAAAGAGAGGTGACGCGTCACTAAGTAGTATATGAACGTGGCGGTTTTCGTATGGGTATCACACATAGACATTAGACTCCGATATCATTGCACCTTGATAGTTACGCACACCGTAGAAACAAGTGAGCACTGTTTTAAACTTCCTAATAATTACCTTCCTTTCTCTATTGCGTCTGACAAAGATAACTAGAATGTAAGAAAAAGGCAGTTCCAACAAGGTGAGTTTAAGATATGTGCCCTATCAAAACTATGTTATTGTTACATATAGATGCATGAATTGCAGCAGAGATATGACAAATAACTCGATTGGAATCTAAAATTGTCCACAATAGACAAGACCTACTGGGGCGATCACTTATTGAGGGGTTAAGGAAGTATTTCCTTATAGGAGTGATGTATGATGAGATACCAAATAGAGGTCGCCGTATACATGGGTAGGTAGTATACGAGAATGGTGACTCAACTCTGCCATTACTTTTATCTCACCCCTGGTATTTTCTCTCTATAGACTTGTCATTGGGAACTCATATCCAACACCCATGAGATATTTAGGAAAAATATCCAATGGGGTTATTATGTCACAAATGTTTGCCATTTAGCCAATATGAAGGATGAGATAAATTCAGAAACCTATTCCAGTTTAGGGTCAGAGCTCGAGCTAATTTCGTTTGAATCGCTAAGTAATACATACTGCTTCGCCTTTTGAATTACTACGTGATTCAAACTCGTTGGGATACGAGCTCTGACCCTAAACTTTCATAGATTTCCTCTATAATAGTCAGCCAGTTTCCAGACACCTCTCCGAGGTAGCTTGGTTATAGATTGCGCCGTTTAAGTTCATGCACCTTTGGGACTATTGACACCTTAAGAGAGGAGGGTGTCCCTCCAGGCTCCTCCAACATGATGGAGGTCCCTGGAGTAAGTGCTGCAAGGCCTCCTGGTAGTTTCTCGTCACCACCCGCACTGCACTCGTTAACGTTGAGTAATTATATAGAACTGCATCGAGAATTGTATAAATAGACAATACTCCACGAGTTTGGATGGGCCGCAATCGTCATTGAGGCGAAGCCGAGTGATGATTATGGCACAGCCAAACGAGTGGAGTATTGTCTATTTTACGATTCAAGTGTGGTTCTGGATTTATCTTACCCCATTCTATGACATTAAATATCATCACAACTTCAGAATAATCAGAATATACTTAGCGAATTCACTACGCCACAGCCGTGGCATAGTATTGTATTTACCAGGGTGATCGTTTAGTATTTTTCCGAGTGTTATTCCTATGGCTAAACTTGTACCAGGAGTGATATAAACAGCTCCTACGTTGCCCTTACACCTTTAAGCTAGATGTTATGGGAACTACGCATAATGATAAGGGATACATCCTGCATAGACTTCCGGAATGGTAAGAGTGCTTCTGCGTGATTCCATGTTGTTTTTCATTGACAGGGCCATGATGTATGGTAAACAGAGGTTGGCATTCCCACACCACCTAACATCTACCCGCAAGCGCCTACCCAGTATATATACCGCCTATTGACAACACCTACCACTGCCTGCCACCACACCACGCGTCTACCGATACCGTCCCCCCCCCCCCACGCTCTCCGCCTCGGTGACGATGGACCGCTTCCGATCGACAACATCCGCCGGGAGTCGTTTCCGGATCCGCCGGTTAAGTCGGCGTCATGGTCGCGTACGTAAGACAAACAACGCTGTCGGATGGGGGAAATGCAAAGGGAGTCCTGTCTCGTTTTGACCACCCCTCCCACCCCCGTAGACTTGTTGGATGTCTGGGCATCCTAATGAGTTGCTCCGCCATCTTAAGTTGGATTCACACGGTGGGACAAATGGGACTGAGACTGGTGTACTTCACACCTTCGCACCAGTCGGCTACTATTTCCAGCTGGTTACAAAGTATCACAGATTGGGGTGTTCTACAGCCTCAGGGTAATATGGTGGATTCAATTCACATGAGAAGACTTACCAGGTACATAGTCTCAACCCTACACGGGGTACACAGGGTAGACAGGGTACACAAGGTTCACAGTCGCCGACTCAGGGTACTTCCCCGTGTGAATAGGTGTTATTTGAGACCACTGAGACTCACAGATTGGGGGAGAATGTGTGAAATAAATGTGTCTCACCAAAATGATTCTAAACCTGTTTAAAGTCAAAATCTAATGAGATCCTCTTCCTTGTTAGGGGTGATTGTAGCCGACAATTGCAATAGAAAAAAATTGTCTCAGCAAAAAGGAACCTTTTCATTCACACGAGGAGATTGTGTTCCAGTACCGAATCTCAACGGGATTTGTCTCAGACAAACGGCCTGGGAATCCCACTTAAGCCGTCTCCCATTATACTTTGGTCGAGGGGGCTCTGCCAGTACGACCTCTGGGCATATCTGAAACTACATGCGACAATTCGCTATAGTAAATTGGTTTGCAACAAGTGCGATAATTTCTTCCATGACGACAGGCAACATCAAAATTCGGACCGATATGTCCTGGTACCATGTACATACTGTTACAATTCTAGTTTCCAGAGTGAAATATGTTGTTCTATTCGCATTCTAATAAACCAAACCAATCGCTTGAGAAATTCCAGTCGCAAAGCAGCGGGAAGATTGTCGCCTGAATAGGAAGAGTGGATGACCGATGCACATCCGACGTAAACTCGACGGCTACCCATCAGCCCTTGACACTGAGTCTACGTCGCACTACGCGTCCTCTACCCTGGACACGTCCATGCGACCCACACCCACCCCACCCCAACGCCCACCCCCTCCCCACCTGCCTCTCATGAACTCAGGCCTGGGCGACTGCAAATGAGCCCTGCGTCGCACCGACGTCCGCCTTGTTTTTTTATCGCGCGGTCGCAGGCACTTTGTGCGACGCTCAATTAATTCATCCCCACCGTGGAGCATTTCCGGTGGCGACTGCGCAAAATGCACGGGTGTCTCGTCGGGGTCATTGAGGACATCGGGATCGACAACAATGACTGTCTGTTACGTAGAGGTGGCTCTGTGCCACTGGGTGAAAAAACTAAAACATTAGGCTTTCACGAGCAACAATATTTACCTGGCTTTTTGCCCGTGTATTCACTCTGGCAACAAAATAGTTCTATGTGAACTTCCGGTGTGCCCAAGAATATTAAGTACTGTCTTTTTTTGCTCTGGTGTGTGCCGTTCCAGTGGACCTTACCTTAGCCGCCAGCTTATAAAGTAGCACTGGCTTCATACTTGTGTATCTTTATATCACTTTTGACCCATATTAAATGTTCTTAGCAAACATTCAAATATCCGTAATACCACTATATCTTTTTCTTCCCAATGAGTTGGAGGAAAACACTTTGGATTGTAATCTAATTCATTTTTCCACTGACTTCAAACTAGGTCAAAGGGTTTACAATATGTCCTACATCCTTCAACCAGTGGTCGGTGTCCTAGCCATATTATTGCAGAACGCTAAAGTTCATCTAGTAAAATACTGCATAAAAATCCGAAGGAAACACGTAAAATCGGCGAGGGCAGTATAAAACATAGAGAATATTTGTTCCAAGTTTTGTAACGAGGCATCGAGTTAACCGGGAAATGCTTTATTTCGATACCGAAATGAAGTGTCATTTATAAAAAGCTTCACCAAGAAATGAAATGAAATCTATCCCTCTCCCCGGCATGGTTTTATGTAAGCTGGGTATCTCAATCAAGTCCTTCCAGTAGCTTATTGCTCTGCTCTGTCTATATCGGGATCGCAATCTCAAATCTAAAGACTTTCTTAGCAGAGATGGTAACAGAGGTTCGACTAACTATCATCTTGTTAAAAGGACGCACAATATCAGATGGTAGCATTGGACATCCATATCTCCAATAATGCCTGTGGGGGCGGGAAATGGGGAGATAAAAAAAGTCAGAAAAGCTATCCTAGGACTAGTTATCGCACTTAATCAGTCAGTGAACATTGTACTCCCTTGCTGCATCCCACTGTTCCCCGTACCGAGAGGGAATGTCAAACCTTCACGGTTATAAAAACCCCAAAGGGTTAGGCCCGGCGTCCACCTACTACGATAAGGCACCGATATGCCCTACGATGCACCTCCCGATGCAAAATCAAAATCGCGTCGGAAGGTCACCTAATATCGGGGCAGTTGACCACGTTTCTGCGATTAGACACCGATAAAAAACCCATACAATGCGTGGTGGATTGGCATGTCTAGACATATGTCTACGATTTTGCACCTTCCCGATATGGCACCGATTTTGACATTTTGTATCGGTGCCATATCGGGAGGTCTACGATTCTATCGTAGTAGGTGGACGCCGGGCCTTACAATGACAAGTCTCTCCGCCAACCTCCGTCTCAGATGACACTCATGACGCGACTCATCTACACGTCCTTCTTCACTTCCTCTCCCTCCTCCGGCAAACAATGTTTTATTTATCTTACTAGCGACTTCGTCGGTACGTATTTGGCTACCACCTACCCCCCTCTCCACTTCCCCCTACAATTTGGGCCCTCTAGCGGGTGAGCGAGAAACCATCGTAAACTCGTGGTTATCATTTCGTATGACACAGGTGCTTGAGCTGATCATCGGCGATCAGAACTCTATGGATTGACACCAGCAAAAGGGTGAGATCTCTTTGCATTCTCTCAAGGAAAGGAGATCAGAAAACTACAGTTCTAAATGATGTTTTCAGTACAGCTAGAAACAAATCCTAAGGATAGAAGTACATCTGTGTAGAGAAACACAAAAAAGAGTAGCAGGATTCAGTTCAGTACAACCCGAGTCTCTCGATCTCGTGGGCCCTCAGTCTCCATGCAGAGGTCTGGTTCAATCTGTCTCTATGTGCGGGAGCGGATCCAACGAAATTCTAACGTTTTATATGTGGTAGGTAATAATCAACAATTTTAAAGACAATACAGCACGTGCACCAGAATCCTAGCGATCCCCCACGCGGTTGTCACATATAATTAAATTATTATCCATCGCATACGAAGATCCAATTGGAAATGCATAGGGGCTCAGTGAACGATGATTTCATACACAGGTGGGACTGTAAACCACTCGAGGTTGACGTCGTAATACACTCGCTAGTGCTCGTGTATTACTATGCGTCAACCTTTCGTGGTTTAAGGCTACCTGTCTATAAAACCATTGATTATTGTCTCTTATGAAAGACCTTTCCCATTTTTACCAGGCTATATATTTGATTTTATGTGAGATTTGTCAGATTTTCTTCAAACTGTCTTTCTATTGATTAATGTTTCTATATTGTCGAGACCTTCCCCTTTATCTTTTGAGGTCTTAAATCATACAGCTTATGGGGTTTCTCCCCTCCTACAGGGTGAGTTATGACAGCACTCAACCTGCGCCGACACCCGCACCCCGCAGGACACCCCAGGCCAGACACACGGTCCGCCCCACTGAGCTTCCATCAACACAGCCATCCAAAAATGGTTATGATGTGCCCCGCGAGTAAAGGGGAGCGTCCACCAACCACGACAAGGCTACGACAAGTGCCGACATGAAAGTTCCAATCGCAGCTTTGTCGCAGCCTTGTCGTGAGAAGAGCAGTGTCGGGACAGCGGTGTTGGGCCGTGTCGTAGACGTTGCTGGTTGCCGTAAAAAAGGCGCCCATGGTTCCGACACACTATGACAGTGATATCGAGGAAACCACAACTGATTTTAACAGTATTAGAGATATTTGCCAGTCCTGAATTCCGGCCCCCGGAGTCCGCACGGACCCTGCAGCCTTCGCCGGACACAGGGGGGGGGGGGGGCACCTGGCCGCACTTCACTGCGGGCGGGCCCCTGGGCAATGCCCTCATATACGAAGCCGTGAGGGACTCTGGCCTACCCAACGCCCTCGGAGTCAAGGTCGAGCTTTTCACAGATCTCAACCTTTCAGCGTGGGCTTGTTACCTCTCTGCAATCCCCAGAAAGGAGGAACTCCTCAGTTTCGTCTGATATGGTTTCCCTGTCGGATACCTCGGTCCCACGAGCGAAACCCTCATGGTCCCTAACCACCCTACTGCCTCCAGCTACCCCGAGCAGCTGGACGCGTTCGTCAGGAAGGAGCTAGGACACTCCAACTTCCTGGGTCCTTTCGAAGACCCTCCCTTCGCTCCATGGTGCCATGTATCCCCTCTGATGTCGCGAGAGAGAAACAAGCGACCGTAGGGTCATCACGGATGTGACATAAGGGCGAGATAACAGCGTGAGCACGCACAATATAAAGAACTCCATGTACGGCCAGGAGCGGGAGCACGACCTCCCTACTGTTGACAACTTCATGAGCCGCCGCGTGACCTTGGACCCTAGAAGCTATATGTGCAGCATAGATGTTTCAAGAGCGTACAAAAACTTCCGGTGCTACCCGTTGGACCGGCCGTTGCTCTGCTTCATGTGGGACGACGGGTACTGACCGTTTGGTGCCAATGCATCATCGTACCACCTGAAGTGCATCGCTGACACCATTATCCAGATCCTAGGGTCCAAAGGAGTGGAGGCCGGGATGTACCTCGACAACCTCATCATACTCTCCCCGGACCAAGACAAGGCGGCCTCAGACTTCACTACAGCGCGGCATCTATTCAGCGAACTCGGCCTCCCCGAGGCACGGGATAAAGCCCAATGCCCATCTACGTTCGTTTTGTCGGCGACAAACGGGGGGTTATTTGTCTCAGCCGAGCCATCCTAACGGAGTCGGTAGATGTAGGACAGCTAGGCAAGGCTACCCAGCGATTAGTGAACACTCATTTTCTTTGGTTTCTGCCCTCCCCCAGCGTTTAGTGGACCATACACCGATTTTATCAGTGTGCGGATCGAGCGAGGGGTTACGTAATTTGCCTGCGACAAGGTGACCGACTCCTATACGATTTGGGAACTAATCGTTCAACCCTAAATCGGTAGATGGGCATCCGGCTTTAGGCGCAGGAGCCAAACCAGGTCGTCATGTGGCTCGGGATCGAGATCGACGCCCCTAACCTGAGCCTCTCCATCCCCGAGGCCAAGCTTCACAAGGCCAGGGAACATGTGAGGGTGGTTTCCCGCAAGCGTTCGTTCACCGAACAACATTTGGTGTTGGGAAAGGTACTTCACGTCTCTAAATGTATCCACCCAGCCAGGCTGTTCATGAGCAAGTTACTGGAGGCCCTTCGGGCGATGCACGGGTACTTCGTAAAAGTGACTGCGGATATGCGTCAGGATTATGTGTCATTGGTTCCTGCACTTTGCAGAGGGCTGGAACGGCCACACCCTCATCCTCTAGTGTCCTCCCACTAAGTGTATCACGGTGGATGCCTGCCTCACATGCATTGGAAGCGCCGACGGGACATACGCCTACGCTGGAGTACCCGATGGACTGCATCCCAGAGATGGAGGCACTGAACACGATATACGCTCTCAATACCTTCCTGACGGACAGGAACCGGGGCACCCGGGTCGAGGCATTCTGGGACAATATGGGCATCGTCCAGGCACTTACCTCAGGTAGGGCATGCAATCGTGTCGTTGCCGTTTCACACACGTCCCCGGGGTCTTCAACTCGGTCGCGGATGCCCTCAGCCATGCACACATGAGCTCGAGGGACTATGACTTAGCAGCTCCCTTTCTCCATTTCCATAGACGTGTTACTTTGTACTCATGCCTCGTTTGTGCTTGCTCTTCGCCTCTCCTGCAGATCCGGCGCTATGCTGTCTCCAGACGAGGGCATCTGCAAGGCAGCACGGCATCTCGACATACCTCGCGTTCTGCCGATGGATGAGAGCGGATACACAAGCACCGACCGTCAGTTTCATCACGGCTTACCTAGAGTATGTCGCGGGCCGCGCCCCCTCCCCAGCGACCGTGGTGAACCATCTATCACATACAGTCGCATCTACGGCTATCGGGCAGGGACATCGCACCCACCGTGGACATCTTGGTGCGACGGGTCCTGGACATGATGAAACGCAACAAGAAATATGTCCCAAACGTGATGCCACCGGTCCCGATGCCCGTCCTACACGCCGTCCTCGAGGGCCTAACGACACGCCCGTTCACCTCGCTCCCAGGGCCGCCTACCTCCTGCTATTCGACGCGGCGCTGTGACAGAGCTAGGTAGCGCCCCATACGGCTCGGGCATACGATCCAACACGGCACCTTAAAGGCGGGCGTCCACCAACCACGAAAAGGCTACGACAATAGCTTTCCGCCAAGGTCCACGACAGGCCTACGATTGTAAGGCTTGTCGTAGCCTTGTCGTGGTTGGTGGACCCTAGTTCCCGACAAGAGTCTACAACAAGCCCACGACAGGCTGCGACTGGAAGCTTGTCGGGGGCCTGTCGGGGGCCTTCCGACAAGTTTACGACATGTTCGATTATTGCCACGACTAGACCTTTGTTGTGGAGTGTGTGGTTTCCTAGATATCACTGTCGTAGTGTGCCTTTACCATGGACGCCTTTTTTACGGCAACCAGCGACTTGTGCTACGACACGCCCCGACAACGACAAATACATAGAAAAAAGGCCAAAATTTACGTCAGTGTGACTGGGCATTATGGTGCAGATACAAGAGACGTCGGAAGAGCTGGCGACGACGACTCACCAGCAGCTCACCCCCAAAGGTACGCCAATTTAGGCCAGGTGCCTGAAGCAATTAACCAACCACACTGCACGCGTAGTTCCGAGAATAATTGAGTCTGTGTCTTCTTTGCGAACCAAAAGAGGGTCGCATGCTCAGAACTCCTTCTCCCACGGACACACAGCTACACTCCTCGTCTTACGTTTTCAATGAAACTCCCCGTATTGAAATGTTATTTTCAGCTTGATGTAGGTTAAATTGGAAATTTACTGGACGGTATCCCCAGGTTCCTGACATGTTTGGTTTGATTAGAAGGGGGTTGTTTTATAACTTGTTTGAGACCGTATGATACGTTTAATTTTTCATTACACATAATTCCGTTTTTATCTGTAATGGAGATATGCACTCGTTTCTTTGATGATAAAGAAATATAAGTATACCTGATGGTAGCAAGTTCAGCAGAAATGAACGTGCAGCGACAATTCTTAATTACCCTTCATCCAAACAAAATGCAGAGCTCAGCAATTCATGACAACACTCTGCAGATATTATTAGTATGGAAAAACCACATACCTCCGAGGCTTCAATGAAACAGGAAAGAGGTTAATTCATAGAGGAGCGGCAAATACGTGACCGAGTATCCATGAGTCAGCAGATATATGAAACAGCTGGAGAGGAACAATATTGAGGTCGACAATGTAGTGACCTTGGGTATGTGAAGAGTAATGAATATACAGACGCCTGTATCATCATTACACAGTTTGTTCAGGATCACAATGGCATTGCACAAAGCCAACAGGTAATCATGTCCAATGTTATATTTTCTTTAATTGAAAATGACATTTTTGTCCTCCGTGTCTTTAATAAAACCTGAAAAAAAGTCCTCCATTTGACGTCACTGTTAAATAATTTTTGTGCTCATAAGGCAGATCCTTCAGTTCGTCCTGACGTCAACTGGCGAATTAATGATATTGATAGATATCCATCCAAATTGGTTCATTGTGTTTTATTCTGATCTAAATGAGCTTAACACGATAGGTAGAATAGACCTATCTGCATTTGCCTGTCTATATAGGAAATTTACTGAAAATATAGGTTCTCTTCTATTCTCTCAGAAACAAGTACGGTGACCTATAGTTTTATCCCTTAAATATGTAGTACTAAAATTCGGTGAAGTTTGAAGAAATTGACATGAGTTTTTTTCACAATATCTATTGTTAAAACTAATATCATGACCCCCATATTTTTAAGGTTGCTCTGTCTTCTATAACACTCAGAGGTTATTATACTTAACTTTCAGGAAAATGCCATTGATTTTGATTTCAATACAAATTGTCTGATATGTCTGTAAATATGATAAGGTATTTCCAGTTATATTCAGACATCATACATAATAGATATTCTAGATATCATTATATGCTATTTCTGACGCTGTGTTGGGACCAGTCCAAACGGGTTATCTAGCCACCAGGCTGGGCTGATCCTGTAGAGTAATGAAGGCACCAGCAGGACCAACTGGTCAGCTGGGTACCAGATTTACAAAGAACCACCAGTGGGGACCCGGCTGGGTTCTGCACATGCTCAGTGAAGACAGTGGGTGTATATAAGAAGCCTGCTGAAGCTTAGCTGAACACACAGGGGTGTGGAGGGACTACATGCAGTCCCTCTAAAGAGGCTCTGTCTCTGTTCTCAGCCAAGGGCCCTAGACCTTCAGGTGCCCTGGTGGCAGAGGCAGAGAGTCCTGGTTCTCTAGGAGGAGAAGGTTGACTGGTGGGTCTTCTTTCAGGATAGATTTCTGGGGTCCTGAGTTGGGATCAGGGATTTGACGCCTTTTGGGCTATCCCTGTGATCCTTGAGGGCAGAACCACGGTGCCGGATGGTTGTGGTATAACACAGCTGCAGGTTCGTGGATGGGACCAGCACCAGGATTTTATTCTGGACCAAGATCGTGGTGGTGCTCGGGAGAAGATTGTGCCTTCACTCAACACCCAGCCACTACAATTATAACCCTTCTTTCACCAATGCAATGATATTATATTTAACTGGTACATGCATGCCGAATGCTGTATCTAAAGCTTAGGAAACTACACTATGTGATTACATTCTGGCCATGAGGTTTGCGGTGATAATCCTGAATAGATGTTCAACACCTAGCGATGCGTGGAGGCATAACCAAGCATGGTCAGGGAAGCATCTTTTTTAGAAGTCCATGGAATCATGGTTTTCATGTGATAATTTAGAAAATAAAGGATCAATAAAGATACAACTATCACAGAATGGAGGTATACACTGTGATTCCAACGTGCTCAATACACATAGCAACGTTTGGCCAATGTTTTCAGTATACATGTGTATGTAGCAACATGTGATCAATATGTGCAGTACACATAGCACATTTCTCGGGTATATGATAAGTATAGAACGCCCTACCATGCGTTAACGTCTCGTTCCGTATTTATCGTCAATTTCGTACCTTGAACAGCATGGTCGCATGGTCAGGACGTTCTATATAAATATTCAAGATTTTAAGATATTAATATAATGTTAAAGATCATGTGTGATCTCACATGATAAAATGATATATTCCATTGCATCTGCAACTATATTATAGAGCGTAGCAACTAGTTTCACTCGTGCAACATATGTACTGCAGTAGTATTTATGGAGCTACAGATAATGGATTTCTATGTGTCCAACACATGCAATAACATCAGCAGTGCCATTCACCATTGGAATCTTGATTTGCTACTTTGCCCCAGGTATCGGAATTACAGCAGGTCTTATGCCATGTAAAATGGTTTGCCCATCCAGTGTTCTGAGGTTGAGATCTACACTGCTACGTATACAGGAAAAATTGAACAAAAGTGGTATTGGAAATGTGTATTTTTTCTGTAGCCATGTGCTACTGATATGCTCCTTTCAAACGTCTTTACTTCACTGTCGGAACAGGCAAGCCCAAGTTGATGCAGTGAGTCCACCAGATACTAGGACTGGCAGAGGTGATGCAGTTGAACACCTAGACCAACTTCCAAAGGACTAATAGTAAATATGGAAAGGTTTCTTACATAATAACCTGACAATTGAAGCAATTTACATCTTTTGATGAAATAGATTCAACATTCTCTCCTAGTTCTCTATCCCTCATGTCATGCCTTCTAATAAGGTGGAAATTGACTGGTCCCCTAAAAGTTATGATGCACCAAGTGAACTTTTTATATTGCTATCACTATGCATTTATCGCAATTTGTTTTTGGTCTAACTATTAGTGCGATGGGTTCATTATTCCATCTTTTTTCTCATATTCAAATCTGGCTCATCTATAAATTCACGAGCCCGGCACTGTTTCTTCCTCTAACTACAATCAGATGTCGTTGTAATCAAACGTAGGATATCTATTTCGGTCTTCCATCTTTGCAAATTGAAAAATGATTCACACAGTAATATTATACGTTTGGAACATTTTAACACTTGAATTAAGTGAACGATTCATCCAGAAATATCGAACAAACACAATCGTGGGTCACCATAAAACAATGTGCTTAGTTTAACCAATAGAAGTGAAGGGTTGAGGAGGGTATCAGGATTTGCCCTCTATAATCCCACTAATATTCGAGTCATGGTCATTGATATCTGCTATATCTATGCATTTAGACATCTATACAATATTATCTTTATTTATTGGTAAATCCTATGTGTATCCTATGTGTATTCATCTCACCTATCTTTTTTTTTTTTTTTTATTTATTGCAACAAAATTCGCCAGTGCTGGCGGTCTTACATTTCGCTGGTTACAATTCTTGTTTTGATCGGTTTTCTCATACATTGTATGGTAGAGGCGAATATATACAAATGAAGCATGGGTGTACAATAATAACGAGACAATAAGTAATAATTCATGAGATACCTCAAGGCATGTTCGAAAAGGCTTTAAAGATCAATCTGATACTGCCTTTATAGAGGCCCTACAGTAGGCAGTTAAACGAGCTTGCCAGCAGCTCTTAACGTTATATGTTTATAGACCAAATATCTAAACGGGTGGGCCTCCTGGATGTCCTATTGACATAGTCTGAGCTCGTGTACACTGCAAGAGTAGGAAAAACACCTTCTCCTGGCAAATTGCTCGACATTGAGCCAACCCCCTCCCCCTCCCTCCCGGGCCGGCCTGTGGCAGTCAAACCCTTAGTACCGCCTCAGCAACCAGATAAAGGGAACAGAAATAGATACAAGGTTTCTATTTGGCGTTTCACAATGCTAGGACAGAGCTTGGTCAGAGCGTGTGGCTAGTGGGGTTGGCACTGGCTGAGCTGGTTTGGACTCGAATTAAGCTGGAAAAAAAAGAAGAAGAAGAAAAAACACAGAACCTTTATACAGAAGGAAAGGTCGCGGCTGGGTTGCTCTGAGTTGTTCCATTTAGCCGAGCGCCTCCCGGGGAGCAGCTCATGCTGTGGGCGGAGTGGCTGGCTGAGGCTGCAGGCCCCAGTCGCTACATGGCCGCCCCACCATTTATTTCGCTTTATCAACACGCCGACCTGAGCGCGCTCATTTCGGTTCCCATTTGCCGAGGCTCGCCCTCGACATCAATGTAAGGGATATGAGCGCACACCGTGACCACTTCCCAGAGTAGAAGTGGTAGTAGCTGTCGAAGGAGTAGTCCAAGTAGTAGCAGTGTAGAAATGGTGTAAAGCACTAGGATTTGCTTAAGTACCAATGTAGAAGTAATATAGCAGCAATAAAAGTATAAGAAGAAGTAGTGGCAAGTGTCGGTAGTATCATACTGGGCATCAATTCCAAAATATAGTCCTTACAAAGTCTCAACGAGATTAGCGATATTAAGCCTTCCTGAATGTATTTGAAAATTTCTGAAAATGGAAGTCATCCGTACCATTTTATTTTTAAATCCATCAATATTTAATAGGCTGCTGTAGGCTAGAATACATCGTTAGATCTGAGTGCAGAACATTCTCATGATACACTTTGGCAACCAGCACCAGTTACCACTGAACCCCCATCCCCTTAGCTCCCTCTTTTTTTGAACCCCCATCTCCCCCATGACACCCTCCCTCCCAGTTCCCTTCCCCCGTGGACCTATCAAGAGTGGGGATGTTGATGGGGTCGGGGCCTGATCGAGCGGCAAGACGTAGTACCGTCCCACTGCATTGTTTAGTTAAGTGCGCCCGCCGTGCGCCGTAAAAGCATTTCAGAGGGCGGCGAGGTGGGAGGGGCTGGCCGGACCTACAACCAAAGCCTCGGCACGGCCATACAGCCAGCATGCCCCACAGAGAAGGGCTTTCAACGGAGAAGTAGAGGCTGGTTGGATATAGGACCATCTATGCCTCACGTAGACACCTGTGGAGGAGGAGGAGGAGGAAGAGGGAGGGAGGGAGGGAGAGAGAGAGGGAGAGAGAGAGAGAGAGAGAGAGAGGAGAGAGAGAGAGGGAGAGAGAGAGAGGAGAGAGGGAGAGAGAGAGGAGAGAGGGAGAGAGAGAGAGAGAGAGTGGTATGAGGGAGGGTTATCGCGGTGATTTTAACAGATAGGAGTATGGCATGAGTTTACGATTACTGGTTCTCGGCATAGATCATCCACGGAACACGCTAAGAAGGTACTACATCGAGATCAATAGCCACTGAAAATATGCCATGAGTTTTGATTGTGAAGTAAACTCACGAGGCAAAGCTTAAAAATATCAAACCAAAATGAATTGTATTTCCAGGATCGAGTGTGGTTCAGAATCTATTCAACCCCCATCGCTTACCCAAATCAAAATCGCGTCGGAAGGTCACCTAATATCGGGACAGTTGACCAGGTTTCTGCGATTAGACACCGATAAAAACCCTATACAATGCGTGGTGGATTGGCATGTCTAGACATATTTCTACGATTTTGCACCTTCCCGATATGTCTCCGACATTTGCTTTTTGTATCGCTGCCATATCGTTTGGTCTAAATGTCTATCGTAGTAGGTGGACGCCAGACCTAACGATCTTTGATAAATCTCATTTTAAGGCAAGAAAAGAGAAAGGCTATTTCATGTCTCTTATAGTCCACTTTCCATTGAGCATTTTGAAACATGATTAATTTTAATGTTTTCTCGTGATAACAGGATGATTATAGGTTGCAGCTTTGAGAGTGGATCGGACCATTGTTTCTCCATACCAACCTTTTCTAAATACCCATGACGCAGGTAAAAGGTAAGGGGACTCCCCTGAGAGCTGCTCGCCTTTCACAAACAGTTCTACAGTACTTTATCCCTCACAAGCCTGCCTGACATGCACGGGATCTCTGCCACAACTCTTGCCGAACAGAAAAAAAGTAAAGAGGACAAATATTCTGAAAGGAACGTCGAGTACTGGTTAGGTAACATGCAATATCAGTCACGTCATTTCGCGCTAGGCACGGTGCTGGAGACCACGTGACAATACCCTCATAACGAGGGCCTCGGCGACAGGAAGGCCCCCTCGGCGCATGCGTGAGACGCTGCTATTGACGACCAATCGTCTCAATCTCGCACGCCCTTGGGTCTTCTTGTATTATCGCTCAGACCGAGGCAAGGGGGTCATTCGAAGGTCGTTTGTAGGTCGCATGGTGCCTATAAAGGCCATCTACGTGCATGATTATTCCTCTTCGTTCCGGGTAAATGAGAAGACGTCATTTACATATTACATTTGCATATGTGTACTTGTTTGGGGGGCACCGCAGGCACGGGGTGCCCATCAGTTTAGGTTCAGCCTTTTCCCACAAAATTCGTCAAGTCTATTTGCAAGTTAAATTCTGACTGAATGCCATTTACAGCCGTAGGCACAACAAATTTACATAAGTTTGCGTACTCCAGCAAGTATCGGATCAATAACGCGCGTAAAAATAATGTCCTCCATCCCTATGTGTATGTGTGTGTGTATATAGACAATAATGACTGGTTTTGTGTGCGAGTGGCCGTAATCTCCGGGTAGTTGACGCGTAGTAATATCCGAGCGATCAGCGAGGATTTTTTTCTTTTTTTTTTGAAACTTTTATTTATACTGGGATCATACTCAGCCATTATAGCTGGTTTCAATGTATGCCCAGGTTATTCGGTATTCCGTTTACAATAGATATTACAAAATTTTTCCATGCAGCAGTATTGCGCAACCTATGTACAACATGTTATATAAGGTATTGTACGAAAACAAGAACAAGGTGGATTCTAAAAAACGAGCAGACGTGTCTCTCTGAGTTATACCTGCAAACTTACAATAATTATCGTATTAGATTATTCATATATGAAATAATTGATCATGTATGTGAAAAACAGAAAAACATGATTGAGCAAACGGATCTCTACATTGAGCAGGGAGAGATACTTTCTCTAAAAGGGGACATAGCAGAGGGGTTGCGAGTTCCTTTCTTTTTAGGGTATTTTCCTTTGTTGGTTCAGTTTCTGATGGAATTTAAAACTTTCTAGGGTATCTATGTTTCTTATTTCCGGTTTCAAGTCGTTCCAAAGTTTTGCTCCATAATATATAACATTTCTAGTGTAGGTGTTTATTCGTGGGGTATTAATCTTTATTAACGGTGCCTCATTTGCTCATATTACGTCGTCAACTACGAGGAGATTATGGTCACTCGTATACAAAACCAGTCGTTATTGTATTTATTACCCACCTACAAGATTAATAACAAATCTATTACAATTAAAAAGTTTCTGTAAGCCATTTAGTTCCAGACATCACCACTGCACGAAAACCACTATTTTACATATGTGTGCGAAACACGTCTAACAGTAGGATTTTGCGTCTAGAAGTTAGACCTGTTATCCGTCTCGTAGACGCCTTATCTAGTGGCGTATATACATTTCCATGGTGCGGTCTTATATACGTCATATATACTCCTGATTCCGTTGTATATACACCACCATCCAATAGTTCCGATCTTTGCAACTTGGGGACACTACTAGTAGCATATTTCATTTTCCATTAACCATCCAAGTCTGTATTATATGAAAAATACAATCTTATATTACCAATTTATTTTATAAAACCTTTATAAAACCTGATTGAATATAAATTGATTAATTACATATAATAAACCCTGCATTCTTTGGGTTTTTTACCGTTTTTCTAATAGATTTTTCCTTGAAAACACCATTCTTCTGTAGTATTCTGGGTATTCCCATATATAAGCCTTGAAGAAGTTAACACTATAGACATTGAGTCCCTAAGGACGGGCGGCGGGCAGGGGCGGGCAGCGGCGGGCGGTGGGGGATGGGGGAGGGTTTCCCACTGAGTCAACCTGTACAAACGCGGTGGGGGTGGGCGGCAGGCAGCGGGGGGCTTCTCACTGAGGCTGGCTGGGGTGGCGTGGGGTGGTGGGGGGGAGTTGGGGGGTGACGTGGGGGGGGAGTTGGGGGGTGACGGGGGGGTGGCGGGAGACGGGGGTCGGCGGGTCTAAAAACAACAATGGGCATGGGAGAGGTAGAGGACTTCTTTTTATTTTCGATACACATACACATACACATACGCTCTGCATATTTATAACACGCAGAGTATGTTTTATCTTGGATACGCCAGGCGTGAAATACAGCCAAGTCGCGCACGTATACACAAAAAAACTGTTTCTTAGACGCATCATACGCTGGTGCGTATAAGAGGTGTATACAAATGAAAACAAGTCTATATTCAGCCAATATGTGCGTTATCGCGATGGTGTATATATATGTAAAATGGTGGTTTTCGTGCAGTGCACAGCACTGTCAAGTGTGGCAGTAATTCGGTGTAGACTTACACCAATAATATAGTTCGCCATTAACCTGTACTTTTAGCATGCAAAGTGTGTTATGACAGTGATTTCTGATGGTAAATGAGATTATTATGATCGATTCTAGACAAGTAGCATTGAATGAACATTCAAGAATCTTATTTCGAAATACATGATGATTCAACCTCATTATGGACAGGACTATTTTTCCGGAATCTCCTGCAGGAGATTCTGACATGCCAGAATCTCTGGGTAACTAATTCCAGGTGCCCTATACATTTCCTATGGAGACTCCGTAATCGGTTGGTAATAAATATATATATATATATACATATATATATATATATATATATATATATATATATATATATATATATATATATATTTATATATACATACGTGTGTGTGTGGTGACGTATTCAGCTACCCAATTTCAGACTTGGGAAAAATAAACCAAACGTGATGTGTAATGGATGTTAAGGTTGAATGTAGATTTTTAAGTACCTGCTCTGAACCTTAAAAAAAACATTTTTTAGTAATATGTAATGGATATTGGATTCTACGACGCCGATCAGCCATCCTTTTTATATGACGCAATTTTCTTTTATACGTCTGCCTTTATTACTGCTTGAGGTCCCCGAGATATCTTCCCCTATTGTTTTAATCAATTCTTTCCCCGAAGATGCCCCATGGTGGCGTCCTACATCCATTTTTTTAGAGGCGTGCACGAATACGCTGGTACTGGCTTATCCATCATGATAAGGACGACACACGTCGGACACCAGCCTTGTTTCCTGCACCACAAGGGGGCACCACCGTCGTCCAAACACTGAGGACGCGCCGATCGTCATCCGTGATAAGATGGCGGCGTTTCCTCTTCCGGTTTTCATCCTCCACTACCCCCAAGTCCATCCACCTCCAAAACCCCCATCCCCCCACCTCTTTTCCATCCTACCACCACCGCCAACCTCCTACCCCATAACTCCAGGGGCTTGGGCCTCACGGTGCCAACCCCCTGGAGTCTCTATTATTCCGCGGGCTCCTCCAGGAGATGGTATCTCCCCCGGGGTAGGCTGACGGGTGGGAGGCTCAATGTAACCTGCAGGAGCAATCACAGAGCTGTCGATGCTATCGCCGCCATGTTTATTAAAGATGTCCTGATTAATGACGTCATTTCCGCTTCCGCTGCCGGCTCCGGGCACGAGGAGCGTCTCTGGACATCGTTGCTGGTTGTGACGCCTGACCTCCGTCTTCTAAACTCCTCTATAGCTCACCCACCCACCCACCCTCCCACCCACCTACCCACCCAGACGACTTCCACCACCCCCACCCCTACCCACACCGCTCATCGCGCTCCTTCAAGTAATCTCCAGCGCATAGCCTTTCTTCTCATCTCTGTATGCATCAATCCCATCTACAAAAGGACGCCAACAAAAGTAGTCGGAGCCATCGAGGGACTTTAAGGACATCTTTACTGAAACCACGACTGTGGACGCGAGATAGAATCAGTCGTATACGTATCTGAATCGTGAGAGCTATATCTGAACAGTCTATGTGTTCCTCTCGTCAGAGTCGCTCGACGTCCCCACGTTCACAATGTATTATTTCTTAAATAATCGTTTTGACAAGGAGCACACTCTTGTAGATTGTTCACAACTTTCAGTTAGACTCCGCCCACCACCCAGTACAACTACGGTATTTTGTGAGGAACGGTATACCTTATTATAACTAGGCTCTACGTTGAGTTAAGGGAATTAGGTGTTCATCATTACAAAATGGAAATATGACGAAATAATAATTTAGATATCTAAGGAAAATCCTAGAACTACATCGACGAGTAACGTCTATGTGGAACGTGTACATTTTAAGGTTTATTAATCTAGCTAGTGTGAAGTCTACAGCTCCTCCAAGAAGTTACACATTCCCTGACAACAACATTCCATGTAAGTATATAGGGCACAGAGTGATTACTAGTTCCACCATCATCCATCAGGAAATTGTAATATAGCACCACTGTAGTGGGGGACAACCACCATTTTCTGCTGTCATAAACTATAGATAATTATGATATCAGGCTAAACCCTTTTATCGCAAACCAAAAAAACTACGTTTTTATATGAAATCCATTGAAAATTTGACCCGCCACCTGATGTTGATGTTTTGTTTAGCGTTGGGGGGGGGGGGCAAAATGGCCGTTTCCATAGCACAATAGCTACGTGTCCTATACATACTAGTAGCCATTTAGCTGTAAGAAGCTTCACAGTACTCTGCGACCTTACTTTGTCTATGTATATAGTATCCATCTTCCTTGGCTTGTTTTTTATGCTCACATATAGGTCGCACAAAAGGTTTCCCTTCACCACAGGGATGCCGAGGTATAAAGTAGTCCTGAGTCCTATTTCTATCAAAGATGGCATTTTCGATCCCCAATTGTATCCTGATACTTGGCATCCTGATCAATGCGAATTATCTAAATCTTCTGCACACTGAGTAGTAATAGTTGTCGTTTCTCATATCGGTTTTGATATATTGGTAAAATTTAATATTCTTATTTTTATTGTTCGTGCAAGGGCTCTGTAAGTATTTCCTGATGAATTCTATTCTGATGAAAATTACCGTTATTCATTATTCGTTATTATCCATCTTAGCCATTTTCAGTCTTATCCCTATATATCAACTATGGTGACGCGATCTAATTCACCTGTTCTTCGATTTTCTCTCGTAATCAAGACGATCACTACATCGCAATCACAACCATAAACATATCCCTCTTGCATGCGTTTACCTTAATAAGTCATCAGTCATATACAACAATTCAGCCGAACTGATATAGACATGGTCTGGAAAAATGAGGAATAGATAATATATACACAAGCATTTATAATACAGTAGCGCATACACAGAAACAATTCCAGTCATATTCCCCTTAATCTGATCCAGATCTTATTGGGTTACCGCTGATCCTTTGGTGTTTTCTGGGTGATTAGGAAGCGGCAGATCTAATTGGCTTTGCTGCATGGTCTCTGTCATTTACCGCGGAGGTGAATTCCTAATTGCCTTTATTGGGAACTACCAGTGATCAGCAGTGGGTCAGATCCTGCACTAATTGAGCCAATTACTATTAGTATTAGCCCTGAACTCTCAATTATCCCCATCCTTCCAAAATGGCAGGACAAGGCTAGTCCCATCAGTTGGCTATCTATGGAAAGAATGTGGTTTGGTTTGAATGTGCATCTCTGCTATTGTTTAAAAGGATAAACGGAATTATACGCAATGCATAGGTCTGAGTAGTTATGATTTAAGGGTTGCATCCCATATCTCCGTATCAAACCTAATTTGCTTTGTTTTCTTTTTCTTGGAGATCTGCCAAAAATAGATGAAGGAGACCAAGACTTTCATGCTTGGTGTCGTTCTAAATCTTTATTTCAAATTCAAAAAAAATAAAACTACAGTGCACCACTCTAATGTCCCAAGCACTGGTCAAAAATACAATGATCAAGCATAGATAAGTGGAATTCACACGGTAGGATTCACGTTCCTCACAGGCTTCGGAAATCTCATGAAATTCTGTTAGGGGTAAATGAAGCCAACATTTGCAGGGGGAAAACATGTCCCAGGAACATGGAACCCTACAACTTAGACAAAGGAATTGTGTTCAAGTACAAAATCTCAGCAGGATTTGTCACATACAAACATCCTGTAAGGTACATGAATCCCACCATGTGAATCCCACTTTACAAAGCCGAACAGTGTGTGTCAAACGTAGACCAATGGGCACCAATGCATAAGAACCTCACAGTTCAGAAGGGACTACACAACAGGGCTCCTACCCCGCCTAAGCATGTATGGGACCGGCTCTTCTCTATGGGGGACATTAAAGGAGCTACATTGCTTTATCTTTTGTTTAAGCAGCTTTTGTTTCCATTATTGATACATAGAATTCAATCTATATTGTGATCAATATTCCAATGCTTCCAACTATTAACATATCTGGTGTATCTTAACATACAGAGTGGTTGTGGCTTTCGGCCCGACGTCTACTTACCACGATAGACATTTAAGACCTCCAAATGCACTTCAATCCATGATGATTCTCACTTTCTATGAGGACATGTAATACTTATGTATCTAACTTAATTAGTCCATAGTGCCGTTGCAGACTTATATCCAATACAATATGCCACTATCATAATGACACAATACATTGCTGTATCTAATATTTAACAATATCATTTTATATTTTTGTAAAAAGTAGTTTATTGACGGCACCAGTTCATATACATGATATATGATTTTCTGCCGGTCCCGTCAAGGGGGCGAACAGGAACAGATAACACCACAAAAGTCCATACCTCACTATAGGCTCAACGCAATATATCATAAACACTGCAATATTATAACACCATTTTAGAAAAACAAGGTGAAAACCCTCGACAATTTCTTCCATTCAGTACACGTCGACGTCGAAAAGTAGTTATATTGCAAAACTTGGACACAGTGGCACCCCCACAAAAGGTTTATGCATGCGTGCATTGTACTCCCAATAATGGCCACAAGAAACTAGGTCGGCTTGGGCTGGTGAAAAAAAGACGAAATCGTGTCTTCTTCATCAACATAGTTGATAAAATGGATATTAACTGTGGAGTACCCCAAGGGTCTGTCTTGGGTCCTCTGATGTTTATAATTTTTATAAATAATTAAGGTAAAGTTATAACTTTTGGGAAGGTTGTTCTATTCACAGACGATTGTGTTGTTCTAGTAAATAGCAAGAACCAATGTGAGATTATAATACGTATGCAGCATGATCTGGAGGCAGTGTAAAAATGGGCTGAAGAATTTAAATTAAGGATAAATTATAGCAAAACAAAAGTCATGTGTATAGGAAATCAAAGGATACGAAATAAAGAAAAAGAAATGAAAATGGGAGAACATTTCTTTAAAACAGTAAGTGTGTATAAATACTTAGGAGTATATATTGATAACAAGCTAAATTTTGATGAACAGGTTGATCGAGATTGTAAAGAAGTAAATAGGAGACTTTTTAGGGGAAAAAATATGATATTTATTGAACGCTGATGCAAGTATAAAGATAGCTAAACAAATGATATTACCTTTCATTGAATATTCTGATTTTATATGTTACAGTACAACACAGAAAAATAGAGAAAGCTTACAAATATCATTGAACAGAACATTGAGAGTAGCAATTGGAGTAAATAGGGCTCGGGAAATTCATACTGATGAACTATATGCAAAGTGCAAAGTACGGAACTTAAAAATCCGAAGAGCTGGGCATGTCTTAACGATGATGAAGTGGTGGTCTCATAATTTGGATCATATTTTTTAAGATGTAGATGGTAGAACGAGAGGAGCAAAAAAGATTAGATTAAAAATGCAAAAGCCGAATATTGAAAAATTCCGACATTCCCCTCTATATGTAGGATAAGTTTATGGAACGGTTCAAAAAATGAAACCCAAAGAACTGAACATGGTTTTGCTTTAAAGAACAAAGTTAAAACTGAAATATACAAAATATAATAGAAATAGATTAAAGGTCAAAAGACCTGACATACAGCACCTTACAGTGATTATAAATGGGTCATAAAACTGGTTTAGAAGTTGTCGTAGTGGTGAAATACGAACATTTATTGTCTGATGTATTTATATATTTCCTATAAGAAAATGACTGTCATGAAAACTTTATCAAACTATCAAAGATATTGGTATAAAAGTGTCGTGATCGTCTTGTTTAGTCCTGTTTGGATGATAGTAGTAAACTACACTTTAATAGTAACAAACAAGACCAAAAACAAAATCCTAGCCTTGAACCTCCCTAGCTTTAATTCTAACCTCGTTCTTACTGGCCCCCAGAAAGAGTGTTTTGAGCACAGGTATCTGCCATTTTAGGGGGTCCACTTAGGCTCCCTATTGCATTGGTACCTAGACTAGTACCCGTGCACTCCGCTAGGTGGTTCCGATAGTCGCTATTTGAGGATTGGCGTATAGGTCTGGGTTGCCAACAGCGGTTACTTTTAGAGTTAAATAAACAAAACTGTGTGAGAAGCTTACGAAGCTATTCTTGATATCATTTCTTATTTAACTTTCAGATCCATTATACTTTCAGATCAATTATTGGTACCATGACTAGTATGACCAAACTGCATCCGAAAGGTATCGTCTCAAAATTGATCCCTTCCTGGTCGAGCATCTCCGCCAGTGCCGCCCCCAAGAGGCTTCTTCATCCATGAATTCTGTTCCATTTAGCAGAGCACCGTAGGAGTATTAGATAGATGTAGGGGTATACAGATATATAGTGTATTACATGCCCATCCAATATATTTGATAATTACGTAATGCTGCTCCCTGTGCAGTATAAATTGTGTACTGAACCCTGTGCAGTACACTATTATACTGAACACTTTGAAATATTAGCAGAGTGTGGGTTTTCGCATTGACATGTCCTTTATGCCAATATACGGCAAGATTTTGTTATTTTTTGGCATATGATAAATATGTAATGACCCCCCATGCTTTTACATGCCGCAAAACTAGATGGAATTTATGCTATTTACCGAGTTCGGCCTGGGGGCCCCGTTCCGTAAAAAAAACTATTCCCCATTTCGTTTTGTAGCGTACATGTTCAGTATGGTTAGGTCGTTGTATATAGTTTTCCGACAATGGGATCCACATCACGTCGTTCCCAATTACCTGCCTATGTATTAGTCAACTAGGTTTGGTTTCTGCCCCAATGCGCTGTACGCGTAAGTGGTACGTGGTGCCTGAAAGTATCACCAAGCAGTGAAAGGATTGAGCACTGATGGCTCTGAAATTATTTACCTAGAAATTTCTCGCAGTACTAAAATATTTCGCAACATGTCAGTGGATGAGAATTTAGTTTCTGTCATTGGTCCGTTTCCTGGTAGCCTATTGAGTGGATACGAAAGGTGTTTAGTTACTAGAGCCAATCCAAACTATAATCTTTATACTACATGATCTGTCGTAGGTATTGTGTCGGAGGACACGATTAATCCAAATTATGTCACTATCATCGCATCTTCTAAGCAAAGTAGGTTGACATAAGTATTGATTATGAAGCTTCGAAAATGACCCAGCCTCTCAGGAATAAACGAATTAAGCAAATTAATTATACATATATATACATGTATATATCACATTCTTATTATTTCTGTCATGTAGGCTACAACGCATGCACTACGAGTTACCTAAAGACCACGGGAGGATACAAGGACTTTCATGTAATTTCAAATAAATGAAGTATCAAAGGAGAAGGAAGGTAAACCTGTTTCATCAATCTCGAGAATATCAACTGTGTATCGGATATCGAACGTTTTGTTGTCTTTTATGGGTATACTACCTCCACTTTGGCCTAGAATGCTCTGTGCAGAAATCATAAAATCTACACTGTTTTCGTCAGCCAATGGAAACGGGCCTATAGGTAGAGCTTGTTCCTCAAAATGAGAAGCAGGTCTCGGTCAAGTTAAATCTCAGCTTTTACTCCAGGTGGCGTCACGTGCTCTTCGGTACCCCGTGTTATCGCCCATTCGGTGTGACTGTTGCTGAGGCGCCGTCTGTTGCTGGTCTGTCGATTTGCCAATGGCCCTCTGCTGATATAAGCTAATACAGGGGCCCAAGCTGCCCCTCTACTGTCGATTTATCGTCTTAATTGTCAAACTTATGAACGTTTAGTATTATATCCAGGAACATTATCATGGAATGCTTTGACAGCAGCTGGAATTTTGTGTATTCTGGCTGATGTATACTCTAAAGTGAAAAGTAAATGGGAGTGGGGTAGGATATGAAAATCAGACCACAGAAGGCCTGATATTCGCCCTGATTTCGTTGTTGTTTTATACACTACCAATATTCGGTATATGAGATGATGTAAACTACTGTATTTGCCTAAAAGAGTTCCACAGGAGTGTATAAATGTACTGAAGAAATGAAAGGAAATACTGGTATCAATGTATCCAACAATGAAATAAAAGTTCTGAAGAAAATATGTCAAGGGATGGAAATATCTCCAGTTTCTTTTCGAATAGGCATTTCCAGGCAGAGATATTTGATTATTAATTGAAGAAGGATAATATAATGAAATATATTATTATATACCGGTGCACGAATGTTTCAGGTTTATGCCCCAGTAGTAATGATTTCATTCGTCCACACTGTTGCGTAATATATATAATACTACCCGCTGTACCACGTGACCACTCATTCTCCTATTTAGTGAGTTGTAGAATAGTATTCTTAATGATTTCTAGGTATATAATAATAAAAAGACATAGTGAGTGTGTCTGAATTCCATCTGTTCCTCGATATTTTGGTCAGAAATACTCACCTCATTCTTTGAATTCGGTGAGTATTTCTGACCAAAATATCTCTGAACAGATTCCATTCAGACACACTAACCATGTCTTTCTATATTAATGTCCTTCGACCACATTCGGTTGAACAACCAAATGCAGGGGACATTTGTGCCTGGTTTGGTCAATTTATTTCACTGCACTAGATATGTTTTCTGTGCACTATCCAGTAATCCTAGAACATTGCTGTCTTGTCCTGTTGTTGACCTTTCATAATGATATACAGAAATGGCAAAAAGGATCTCAGAAGTCATGCACACAACTAGATACATAAATCTCAAAGAGAAACATAATACTGTCCGTCAATATTCACCATATTCACCATATTTCTCATCACTGTTCCGCAGCAGGACATTGTACCAATATTGAAAGCAATAAACGATGTTGTAAAAGGAATTGTTAAAGGTTTGGTCTGAAGCCGATATTCTTTCCTTAAAGGAATCGTTCTGTATGGCTGGCCTCCACCAAAATATTTTTTCCCTAACCCCACATTGCCTTAGGGTAGAATTAGACACGGCTTCAGTGACCAAATCACCAATCTTCATAGTCGTAGGTCTACTTACCTTTCGTTAACCTATGACCGGAGGGTGTGTTTGGGTCATTGTGACTTTTTCTGGGAACTTCCCTGTCAGTTTTGTATCCGTTATTTCTCCCACAGTTTATGATATGGAAATAGTCTTTGTAGATGTCTTTGTAGATTTAAAATCGTCGCTGTCTGTTACAAGCTAAATTCATCATTCAAATCATATATATCTGGTTATTTATTCAAGAAAACTGTTGTTTGATAAGCAGTATTCTTCCATATTAAAAGGATAGCAATATCTCTTGTCATTTTAAGTTATTTATAGTCGTTAAAGTGGTAGCATATATAATTACCTTTAAATAAATTCAAATTATCAAAAGAAACATATCTATTTTCCGACTTCCAGTTTTTCGTTAGTTATCAAAGGTCCATAATACATTTTACAGATTGATTATTCGTAAATAACCCATTACATCCATTACCTAAAGTGAAGATATAAAAGTGCCTATTACAACTACGCCATAATAGTCCTATACGTGGACCGAAACCACTGTTTTGGGTTATTGGAGGGAGGATAGAACCCATACTGTATTCATCAAAATGTAGATCTGTAGACTGCAAGTGATTCTGTAGCAGATTCAGGAATGGTCAGGTAAAATACCCCTTGGGTGATCGATCCAATCTAAGAAGGATTCTCTTAAGACACAAAAACATATTGGTCATAGATCCACTCTTAAATCCATTTAATTGTCCTGGAATCTTATTTGCAGCTGTCACCTGGTAGTTTTTATGGAAACCAAAGTAGGTGTAATAATAAATATAGAATCTGATTGTTTAGATTCAATACAGTGAGAAGATGACTAAATTATCTGTTTGTTTGTTTGGGTTGTTTAACATCCAATATGTTCTATTAGAGTTACATTGGGGTTGACTGAATCTATGAGATGAATTCAGGTAGAAATCTCACCCCTAAACATTTACCGAGGTGAGAGTCCAGTGTCCTTTACCGCTGAGCAAACTTCCCACCCAGGTCGCTTTCGTATAATGCTTGCATGCAAGTACCACACGGAGGCAAATCAACCATGAGGGTGAACAGATTGATCATTGCTGTCCACCCCAGCAGACCACATACCGGATACCTGGAATAGTGCGCAGCCTCCAGGAGTATTCTTGGTTATTTATCAGCCACCGATTACTTAGTCTCCATAGTCCTGACTCTAAAATAAGGAATTCACTGGAAATAGTTCCCAAAACATCATCGGGCCCCTAGCGAGCGAAACACGAACTAATACATGCAGTGACAGCAGCAGATAACCACATAACGTCACAATCAATGCGAACTACAGAATATTTCAAGTTTAGTGAATTCATCTTTAGCAGTGTCTCCGAAACTCCTTAATATGTTAGGTTGCAGTTGACAACGAGTTCTTACCATGTTTTGTCCTGTATTTTAGCATATAATCCATGCTACAATGACCGTATAAAACCAACATGGTAAAGTAATAGAAACTGTCTGCCGCCTCACGGGAAATTTAAGAACTACAGCTGTATATTTTTTATCAATGATAGAAAGCGCATCAATCTAGTTTCAGATCTTTGTAAAGGGAAGAGAACCGAAATTATTAGCGAGGAAAGGTGGTATAATAGATACAATATTAAATGGTTTCAGATAAAAGCGACTGTAATCTCCTCAGAGCAGACTCTACGTAATCACGTCGCTATCGCTCGGTGATTACTATACATCTTGTCCTCGGAGATTACGGCCACTTGCATCTGAAACCAGTTAATATTGTGTATGTAATTATCTCAACTGTCCAAGAATCCCACCTATTCCTACCTAGAATGGTTGTAATTTAAATCCAACTAATCGTTATCTAACGTAGAGCCCACTGCCTGGGAACAGTCTAAATGCTACGTTTACACTATCACCACGACAGTCCCGACAACGCGTCGCCATATCTCAACGGGCTGCCGTACTCCACCTTAAGTAACTGTACTTCCGAAACGTAGGTCAACTTGGCTGTCAGGGAGCTACCAGGGAGCTGCTGGGAAATTTTAGTTCTCTCAAAAAGTCCAGCACGACAGCCATTTGTTTATTCACTTCTGTTTTAGAAAAGTAAATAATGGGAAGGAATCGCCGCACCGGCGTTATACGGCAGAGACTCGGCGACACCATGATAACACCAAGGCGACGCCACAGCGACCTGCTGCAACCTTAACTCCCCTTGGTGGGCCTTAAGTCACCGGCATATTTGGGGCCGACCGGAGCAAAGGCCATAAAAAGGTCATAAAAAGTCCACATTCAGTTATAGTTTGAGCTAAATTGACTGCCAGGACTATCGGGGTGATGGTTTAACGTAGCATAAGGATCCGTTGAGCAGGTTCAACTATATACTTGTCTCCACCCTCAAATCTATCCAGAGTTCAGTATTTGTGATCATAAATTCTTTGGATGAGGGGTGAGAATCCGATTGAGGAAGGTTTTTCTTGTGTACTTTCACATATATATATATATATATATATATATATATATATATATATATATATATATATATATATATATATATATATATATATATATATATATATATATTAAGTTACAGAAATGACTTTAGATGAATAAAGTTGTCTTCAAATAGTAACCATAACTTTCCCTCATGATAGATAGTCCAGTGATTGTTTTACATAAAGTGAAATGACCCTCATCGATATTTCTATACCAACGCACAGTCGGTGGCACCACTTTCTGGGTAACTCAAAAAGCTACACGCTTTTCGTCGGCCAATGGAAACAGGCCTATAGGCGAGGGTGTAGATTTTACTCAGTGACCAAGCTTTCAGTGGTGGGTGGTGTACATCGCATAATCTAAGCAGAAAAATCGTGAGTCATTTCACGAGCTGGGTCGTTTCCATTCACTGATTTTGGGTCAGCAGTGCCAAAAGTCCATCGGTGGTTCCTGACTGTAGATTGGTGACGGGAAATCGGCCAATGGAAACTGGCCTTAAAGCTATACAAAATGCAAGCTGAGCATTCGAAAACCGACGCCAGGAGGAAGGGTCAGTTGCCCGCCAAGACAGCACTCGATGGAGTGGAATTCTCCTCAAGTCCATGAGATCCCTACTGACCCCTGCAAAAAGGTGGGTCAAAGGTCAAGATAGCCTCCTTTAAGTCTATGCTCGGTAAGGACTGCTGTGTCCAGAAATCTTTTGATAGCATTTTATAATGTTCTATTATCAAAGACGATTGTGAATTATCGATACCGTTATCATCATTTATAACCCTTTATTTGGCACCATATTTATTTGCTAATCTTCGCTACCTTTTAATGCGTCATGGATTGCACGAAAGGTGCATCAGACTGAATCTTAAATATGAAATCTGAATACTGATATCGGAAAATGGTAACAAAAATGAGAGACCAGAAATTCGAATTGGATAATCTTGGAATACGAATTAAATGAAATATCATGTTGTTGGTGGCATTTAGCCACAAAATGTATGACTGGAGGAATTGCACGAGATTTATTATTGCTACGGCGCCACGCCGTAAAATAACTTCAATCAACCTACCTGTACTATCACTGTGTTTTATTCGATAGTTGAAAATTCTCGATAGCTCGTGTTTGGAAAATGCAATTCCTGGATTATGTAGAAATATGAAAGGAGCCGGGAACATGGAATACCTTTGAATATACTACCCCATTCTTATTTAGTCAGAGGAAATATAAGAAGCAGATTCTATCCAATTGCCTTACGGACACGTTTATTGTCTACACTTTATGTACCAATAGAAAATGCGAGTACAGTACATTATAAATACCACATAACCACAAAGGATGTCCTCCTAATACAGAGGTACAGAAACAATAATATATATATTACATATACATTGTATATACAACATCAACAACCACTTTTAAAATCATGCAGTTCCTTAATCTGTGCGACAAAGCCTTTTACTAGATTTTCAATAACCTGTATTGTTCCTTGATACTGCCAATGGAGATGATCTTCATAAGATCCAACGCAGATTTTATTGGATCCCTGTCTGGCCATGTGTGAGAAGGCCCATGCTGATTGAAAATGTTATTCAATCATGAGATTAATAAAACCCCCACATCACAAAGCCAGGGGGAATAGCCATACGCCCTGAACAACTCCCAGAGAGGAGGATTCAGATTGTAATTTCCGCTAGGGACGAGGTATCCATTCTGGGCCTGTAAAAATGTGGATTGTGATTGTACTCCTACGGACGAGACTGGATCCTTCATGAGGGATGATTGCTCCCACAAACTGCAGTTCTCTGACAGGACATACAGGATATGACAGTTTTGTGCGTTGGCCATCTCTCCCTACATCATTAATCGGAATCTTGAAGATATTCGAAGAATAGACTTTCTCATATTCTTTGATGCAAGTGCTTCGAATGTTATTAGGTGTCCGTTGTCTTGGATGAATCTGTATTAAATGTATTATGTATCAAATGGTATTTTCATATTTCAATTTCTTTCTCGTTATTGTTCATATAATGTGAAATTGCTGAGTATCTTTTATCCCATAATATATAACCCTTTGTTCTCTATTTTAATGCACATTGGAATAGCTTCATGGTTACATGTATTGTCGGGTTACGTAAGGGTTATACATAACTTCAAGCCACCGTTATTAGAAAATGACACCTGATACAAATACACCATAACATTTCTATGTCAAAACAGACCTACTGTTTTTTTACCGCTAACTGACATAAATATAAATACCTAATGGTAGATAATGGTACATGACACATATATAACCTTAAAAGACATCTATCATCATCTTATTTCGTCACTATAGAATGATGATATTATAGCTGGAGTTTACCATTTAAAGCGACAGTATTTGGACCCTGAAGGTAGGCTTCTCGCTGAAATAGATCATGACCTTGACGACAAATATAACTGTGGCCTCGAACCTGATTAAACTGTGAGACAACCTTCACCTTTAAGGTATCGTTGATGTTAGACGTGTCTTTAATGTTTGACGTTCCAAAAACTCAACAAATCTCCATCGAGCAAAGTGTGGGGGCTGTCATGTTAAGGTCTACGCCTTGATGAATACACCATGGCCATATAGCTGGTAACAATGACAATAATTCCCAATCCGGCCGCCCAACGCGTCCAAACCGACCCAACCAAAACAACAGATGTTACGTCGAGAAAACGCCCAAAACAGACGCCGAGCCTGGAATTCCATCCCTCACTCCCTGCAATCTCTACCACAGGACCGCATGTCAAGCTTCCTCAATATACACAGCGTCCAGACATTATCATATTTACAATAGTTGAGGTAGAACCATCCAAAAGTAGCTACTCTATCGTACAGATATATATATATACTGTATATCAATACAGATATTGACGGTGCTAGCATGTAGTGATAGTCATAAACGTATACCAAACCTGGGTATAAGCGAGCTGTATATAGAGGGAGGTTACAAGTGTGCTTACTACTAGAATGCAATATCAAACATTATACAGTACATCCAGTAAATCCTTCCATCACGAGGTCGTACAGAGGTAGATATTTCTCGTTCAGTAGATCATGGCAAGTATTGTTAGGTGTAATACAAAATATGGGAAAATTGTTCGGTGGTCTTGTATAATTGTGTGAATAAATAGGATAAGCAATGGGTACGAAATAAACCCTACATCGTATGTCTGCATATATAATACTTTGGTTAAATTTGTGGGGGACCAACGTCAGATTAAAGTTTAAATAAATTATCTCCACATCTGTTACATCTTTGACAATCTGACATTTCTTTGACCATGAAATATACTTTGGCCAAGAAATATATTCTCCAAATATTGTTCAAACCGAAAATCGACCAATTTTCTTTCACGCAATCCTGGTAGGATTTATAAAGTTCATAGATCTACAAAGTCTGTGTATCTTAGCATTTTAGAACAACTGAAACTTTCGATCCGCTTCTTCGAACATGAATATAATCACCCCCACAGGGAGATCTAGTAAACCACGAATGGTGGGCTTTTTTTCCAGAAATATTCACAACATTTCCCACACCATGTGACCACGCATAGCACGTGGCGTCTTTACTGTGTTCATTGCCCACCAGGTGGCAGAGAGGGGCAGGAACTTGGGGCAACGGGATTGGGAAGAGAGAAAGAGGGAGGGTCGGTAGGGGTTAGGTAGGAGCCCCCTATGGGTCAATACCCTATGTTTAACCCTCCTTACTAACGGTAGCATGCCCACCACACGTTCCCTTTACGTCCTTTGCAAGTTGTGTTTACGTTGAGTGACCATACGTCGTCCCTAGCCTCCCTGACCTCTGACCTCCGGCCATGGCTGCGCACTCGAGCCCAAGTTGTACTACACCAATATTTGGGCGGCAGGCCGTCACCAGACCGTCTTAGTTAGCGTCCTGGAGGTCAAGGTCGCCGTCCGCTATTGGTTAACTCTATGCGCAGGCGCAGAGCGCACCTCGCATTCCTGAAGAATTCCACGCTAGTCTCTTTCACGACCACTCGAGCTGCACAGGGCACGCTGAGCCGTGTACACGCCGTCTGGTGAATGGTGGCCGCACTACAGGCTAAATTCCACGCTCGCCTTGAGTGAAAATTGACCAACTCTGGTGTATGTATCTACCGACTTCCACGTAGAACTACACGGGGGTTTTTTATTGGGTTTTTTTAAGTAAGTGAAATCGAATACGAGCTTCATGTCGGTTTTATTTACAGTTCAGTCCTGTCCATCGACCATAGAGCTTCGTCTCTTAAATGGATCTCAACATGGCATCCGACAATGTACCTACCTAAAAGAGTACATTCATCAACTCTGTCCATAAATCGCCCATGCACACTGTGACCTTTCGGATAACACAAATTTTGAATCATATCCTCAGAAGAAAAAGAGTGATCGTTTATTTGGGTGGGGGTTTTAGATTTATGTCGAGAAGGAATCAACCTCGTGCGTATCAGTCACATCTACCTTCCCGATATAGTATATATAGATACCGACGCGAAAGTTGTTTTTTTAAAGATGCTATATGAGTATATAGCGATGCTGGTGGGTGGGGGATTGCGGAGGAAGGGGTGAGTGGGAGGGAGGGTGTGTTGTCAGGTGAGGAGTGGCTACCTGGCGGCCATGTGCCCGCCTTGCTCACCTGGTACATCAAAGTAAACTCACACAGCTGGCGCGTTGACCGCCCGCGGGGGCCGGCTAGTTAGCAGACAGACATGGCCACTGTCGCCGCTTCACCCACACCTCCACCCATATGCGACAACCGGAAGTCATCGCCATTTATCCAGTTGCGGTGGGTGTAGAGTGCGAAGGAAGGGTGGGCGTGAAAGAGAGGGGGCACATCCTGACACCATCACCGAGCGCCGCCCACCAGCGTCCACAAGAGGGAGTAGTGTTCACACGCTTGGATCGAGCGCTTGCCTTACATACTTCCTCCTCCACTCACTCCTACCCTCGCTGTTACTGTTTTCGAAGGTGGATCTTTGAGGATTGTTTCAGCAGAGATATCTGGTGTGATTGTTGTTCTCCTGCTGCGCGCCTCTGCTCGACTTTTCCCGCCATGTGACGCCGCTGGGAACCGGTCTGTTGCCACATTGGATTGTCGTCTGCTCGTGGTTTTCTACTTGGGTTTAGAGTTCGCGCGCCTAGAAGCTCTTGTAAATCGATTAACACAGCCGAAGGGACATCGTTATTTGAAGCCTCTCTCTAAAAGAAATACATGCGGCTTCCCGAAACACGAGTCCTTCTGTGAGCAGCTGCCACTATCCCTGCAGAGGATATCGTTCACTCTCCCTGTAGAGGATGACGTGTCTGTTACTCTCTGTTTGTCCGTTTAGTTCTGGTATCTGTCTCCCGGCCTGTCCTGTGGTTCACCTGCGCGTCTATCTATCTGCTTGTCACAGTCTGTTTAGCTTTAAGCTGAACGTTGAGATACTGTGTTTCACGTTTCACGATTCTGATATGCTGTTCTGGTTCGATCATTTTCATGACACGTGCCTCTCCCCATGTTGCCTCCTTTCTTCTCTATTTTCTCTCTGTCTCTTACTCAATCGTTTTGGCATTCTCCCTCTCTTTTCCTGTTGAAAGGCAACTGATATCTCGTTCATCCTGTCACATCTTCAACGACTTACACAACGCCGTGCAGATGTATTCTCCAAATTATGTCATATCGCCTTCCTCCTATTAATTTCTGTTCATACCCTGTTATACTTCCCTCTCTGTTATTTTCCTCTCTATTAACTTATTGTATGCCAGCATCAAGTCTGATTTGACTTCTCACACGTTCTTTGAATAATACACTGTTGAACGTGCTCTACTTGTAGATCTTTTTCATTTACAGTATCGCTTCTCCACACCCCTCCCTCGCTTCAGTTGCGGCTACTGCTCGGATCTGCTCAGGGGCCGTGTTGGTCTAGTCCGGTCTCTGGGTCTAATTGAAGGTGATAGCCTGTAGGAGGAAAGGAGTGGAGGCTGGAAACACCTGGAGGAGTGGGAGGAAGTGGGTGTGTACATCTGACGTGAACTTAAACGTTTTACACCTGTCTAAACCCGCCATCGAGGCCGTGAGCACGTGCGTGTGATCCCCACTCAGTCACGACCACGTTATGAAAAATACACGCGAGACACGAAGGCAACAACTAGATTTTCTTTTACAGGAAGGAACACCGATTTTTTTTCGACTTTTGCCAAATACATAGATCTATATATGATCATGATTCTGGTATCTTGTTCCTTCCTTCGTGTGGTGTTATTTTTGTGGTAATATTCAAAGTTCCTCGGCAATGTGCATGATGCCCAATGATGTGCATGGGTGTGGGTGTTGTTGTTGTCGGCAGGTGTTGTGATAGTTTTTTGATACGTCCGTGAGAGGTGGATCTTCCTCCTGGTTAAGGGCTGGTTCCACCAACACTATGGATTTGCCATGGTATATCTTGTTATATCTTACGGTGTCGTTATATGTCGTAGCTCCTTTGTCGCGATACGTCTTACACAATGGTATGCATACTTTTTCCACGAAATCATGTGTATACTTTAGTGCTCCACCACCACTGTGGCACCTCAAGATGCATTGTGGCAAATATGCACGCGATTATTCAAAACCTAGCCAGATTTAGCAAGACACCCAAAATCGTGAATAATCTCGCTATATCTTGTGTGTTGGTGGAATCAGCACTTTATTATAGGCGCCTCCTCCAGGGTTGCTGTAGGGGGAGGCGTCTTATCGGCATGCACACGAGGTCACCGACATGGAGGGGTAATGCTTCAGCACCACGTTGTCGTTACCATCGAAGTAGAGGAGGCTTACTGAGGAAAGTTCGTCTGGCACACAGCAGGGGGCGGGCACATTGGCGGGAAGCCCAATCGCGTGAACGAGACTTTGAATCGTCGCGTGGTTTGACGGCCGAACGTCCTGTAATATAAACAAGAATTATATGTATACAGTTTTTCATCAAATATGTCTTGTGTTGTTGCGCTCTTAATCATAATCTTATGGGATTTAAAAACCTGAAATACTGAGTCACGTTTTCATCTGCTAAAAATGCTGACTGTGTGACTCACAATAACTTGAGAGCCAGAAGAAACAGGATACCTGTATATTGGTGAACGCTTTTTACGGCGTATTCCACCAGAAAAACCCAAATGTTGTATTTTGTTGTCACGCAATTTCCCTGTGATGTTTTAATGCAGTATTTTATCGTATCTCTATTTTCTTTTGTAAACTACAAAGTTTCAAGGTTGTCTTCATTTATGTTGATTTTATAGTTACTTTGATTTTACATCTAGTGTCACAGCTTGCCAATTAAAAGAAAACTACATAATGCCATGGTCTCATAGTACATTTCCTATTAGGTGATTTATGGCATCTTTCATCATTCTCTTCTGAGGGACATTAGTCAATTTCTATTTTGCAATTGTGTACCTAAATTGAATCTGAGACTTTATTCTCCATCTTAATAATACGCTCTCGTTATAAGATATCAACACACTGTCAAGCAGGGCACGTTGATAGATACCTGGCATCAGGAACATAGTGAAAACACCTTCAGTTGATACTTCAGTATCTAAGCCTACCGCACAAATTGAACCATAATGAAACAATACATAATGAAAATACAATACAAATTGAAACATGATGAAACAATACGTAATGAATTGATATTTGAATCGATACTCAACACATAAACCAAAACACCCGTTTTCCGTCATAAATCGCATGTTACTTTAGAAGTGTGTACGAAACCATGCCTGCTGGCACATTGGTGGAGAAAACTTGTAAAGCATTTGGCTGAAATGCAATTACTTGCTAGTCCTTCAGGTGGTTGACTCTTTATGTTGTGGCGTGATGGGGACGTGCCTTATCTTTGACGCACTATCTACTCCTATCAACTTAACTTCCCCGTGGGGGCAGCGATTACCTCAAACAAGGTGAATCAGCCACTAGCCCCTGCACTGTTCATTTTCATTGGTACACCAGGATACCACCACGTAGACCGCACCAACGCCATTCACATAGGGATCCTCTATACACCCACAACACCGGCTTGAGCCCCGAGGCAAAAGAAATCGCCTATACAGTCCCCTCCTTGACTTTGTAACCACGCTGGTGATACGAAACAGGGTGCGGGCATAGAAACCTATTCATCGGAGAGGTCATGTGATGCCCCGGGCGCCATTTGCTAATTTCTCCTGATGACTCTTTTAAAGTAACTTATACGACGGCTCCCGGCATGTCCGTCTTAACTTTTACTGTGCGTTGGTCCCCTCTCTGACTGCCCTAGGGCTACACAGACGCCTGGAAAGTCTACTGGTATTTTTTTCTTCTTTGGCAGATTTCTTTTTTCGCTCAGCTCTGTTGTCTTTTTTCTTCTTGATGTTGATCCCCTCTGAGGCGCTATAGCGTGTAGCCCGGGGCTGACCACTGGGCAGGGAATGTCTCTACATCTCGTGTATCAAAGTCTACAAGGAGGCACCTCTCAGTTGGCTATGCCTATTTGTCGTCTGCCATGCATGAGAGCGCAGGAATTGGCAATCAGCTTGACAGTCCATACATGCACCACTTGAAGGTATGGAGTACAGCCATTGGGGCATCGACATTTCTTTTATATTGAATTAATGAAAGAAGACCTGACTATCTTATACCTAGGTGCTTGAAGAAAGTAGGTATCGGGTATGGCGGAGTTGACTCTCACATAAATACGCAGGAGGATAAGTTGCCAATTGATCCTATTTTCTCTTCCTATCTCTTTTCTTTATAAAATGTAAAACTAAGTAAAGTATCCTTCTTTCTATACGAGAGGATGAGAGATTTAAATCTGACATCATTTCTTGAGTTTGAGAACAGAATCTCTGGAAATGTTAATTTGGGAAATGCAATGCAAAACACCCGGTGGCTAGACCAATTATCACTGGATTACATAAAGGATGTTTTTGGGGCTTGCCATGGAGGAATTTTAGCCATGACTCAGTATCATCCATAGATTATAGAAACTGATGACAATGGTTGCCCCCGACTACAGTGGCGCTATCTTATAATTTCCTAGCGGATGATGGCAGCACTAGCAATCATTCGTTGGGATCCCGAATAAGGCCCGTTTCCATTGGCCGACAAACATACAAAAATACATAGATATTTTTGTGTTTTCCTAATAACCTTTTTCCATTGGCCAGGAACCACCGACGAACTTTAGCACTGCTGACGCCAAATGAAAATAGGCTATTAAGAGAACACAGAGAATCTACACCGTGTTTGTCGGCCAATGGAAAAAGGCCTATAGCCAGACCTGTATTTCTTGGCAAGAAACGCTTCGGGCAGGGGAAATCACAGAGGGACAACATGCAAAACTCGGGTGTAAACAGCTTGTGAAGGCAGATCCCTGTTATGAAAGTTTGTCGTAAGGTTACAACAGCTGGGCCGAGTTGCAGAATGCCACCGTCCAGCGTGGAAAAGAGTACTGGAGGCAGATTTACGTGCTGACCCCTGGTGTAAGTGACTTATGTTAACACAAACACACAGCGCAAGCCTGAGGGTGCTGGTAGCCATTAGGCTCGACTCTACGACAGCTGGTCAACCGGGAACCAGCGAAAAGCTGGTTAACGCGGGAAAAGCTGCTATTTCTGTTTTGGATCCGAGCTTTATGATTTCTCGGAAGCATTGTTTTAGAAAAACCTGCTGTAACCAATCCACCAACTCTTCTCAGTCAATTTCTTTTTACAGATCTGTTTTGTATTTTCAGTTTTTCTACCTTTTCAAAGTTATACTGTGGTATCAATAATGCGATTATTCTATTAATGCTGGATGGAGTTATTTTGTCAAATTTAAGTGGATTTTTCAGATGTTCCCCAAAGCTCCTAAGTATGTTCAGTTTCCAATAGATATATATATGTATATATATATATATATATAACTATAGATATATTATAGACAAATTATTTGGAAACGATTATTGTTAATTAAGACAATAATAGATGGTTTTGTAGACATGCGGCCGTAAACCATGAGCGGTTGACGCGTAGCAATACACGAGCATCAGCGAGTGTATTACGACGTAAACCTCACGTGGTTTGCAGAGCCACCGGTCCACAAAACCATCGTTTGTTGTATTTATCATCCATCTTCTCTAAAAGATTAAACCCAGGAATAATGAGAACTCTGTATACCATAAAACAAATAAACCGAATATCAAATTGTGTAAAAGCAGTTTATGAGCATGAAATAGAGTTCAAGTTTAAAGCTAGTTATATATTGCGATGTACAACGGTAAATATACTCCAATGATGTGCTCTAAACATTATACGTTGGCCATAAATATTATGATAACGAAAATACTCTGCTCACCGTGGTTAGAGGGAAGGGACACTGGCCGGCACAATAGTAGGCGTCGAAGGACTTAGGCGAGATAACCCAGTCATCCCACGCTATGTCGGCGAAGTTGACCACCAACTTCCGTCGCCCACACAAGCCTTTGCCGTCGCCGCGTCGCCGCAGATTCTCCTTCTTCATCTCCGCCTCCCACTCCGGCGGAAGTGGCAGCTGACGCTCCTGGCTGTGCGGGCGTTGGCGCCTGTGTTTCCGGTTCCTTCGCCTGTTCCGTCTTCGGTTTTTCCGGTTTCGACGATCAATGAACTCGTCAGGGTAAGGAATCAGGTCACTATCATCATCGCCCTCATCCTCCTTGTGGATGCTGTGGTGTTTCCGGTCAACGACAGGTCGCTTTTTGTGAGGTCGGAGCTCAAGGTCAGACATGCCTTTACCTTTGCCCTTGGCATGGACTTTGGGGCTGGATATCACCACCCCACTCCTTGGGTATGAGGAGATCCCAGTACCAGGATCAGGGACGTTGTAAGGTGGCTTCGGCTTCACGGCCTGCACTGGATGTTCTGGTATTTCGTTATCTATGATCGATCTGCGTCGGCGGTCTAACGAATCAGGACTTATCGACGTCGGTGTTAGAGATGTGGGCACGCCAGTTGGATCTGTATCCTCTTCCAAGTCGATAACACCTCCGTCAAACCCATCAAAGGAGAGAATTTCATCCGATTCCTCGAATTTCTTCTCGTCGTCTTCTTCTTCTTCCTCTTCGGCCTCATCAAGGTCTTCCTCTGAGTACTCTTCGTCGTAGTCGAAGTTATCATCGTGAATCTTCTTTGGGTGATACTTCCCGTTGACTAACGTTGGGTCGTAGCCGAACTCCGGGTCAATGATCTCTTCAGTGAGATCTGCTGCCCTGAAGTGCGGGTCTACGTGATCCAGAGTGATGTTCTGGGTGTCATTGGAGAAGAGCACCAAGAAAGGCATCGTGACCTCATCGGCGAACCTCGACAGAGGCAGCACACGGGACTTCTTCCCCTTCTTCTTTCGGTGGAAACTCACTGCCAGCACATCAGCGTGCGACCTCTTATTGGTGGCCATGCATCTCTTAACAGCCACCGTGATATCATTGACGGTCCACCCGTTGTCACGTGAACGCATCAGGACATTGCCTAAGTCGGTGAGGTGCGGCGGCGCCACTTTGTGGAGGTGGATGAGGTTTTCAGTGTGCTTGGACTTGGTGCGTCGCTGGTGAACGTGCAGCTCGGCGCTGAAGACCCGCTCCGTGCGGGCCACCGAGGTCAAGTTGAACAGGAACATACGTTCTCCATTCACCAGGCCTGCAAAGGGAGAGAGCAGAAGGTTACCGTCTGTCAGTACAATTCATGAGACGAACGTCATAGGAGTAATGATGTGCTGAACAGGAATAATCACTCTCCAATCATCTGACCTGCAAGAGCAGACAGCTGGAGTTACAGTCTGTCAGTACAATTTATGAAACTATAACTTCATATGGTTAATGATGTGATGAACAAGAAAAGTCTCCGGAAATCAGGCCTACAAGGGTAAACAGCAACAGGTACAATATTTCAGATCGATTCACAAAGCAAATAAAGCTGACAGTATAATGCTATTATGAATAGCAGGTTACATAATATACATCTATATATGTATACACAATATTGACTGGTTTCAGTCTCTGTGCAATATCCCCGCATACGCTCGGATATTACTACGCTTCAACTCCTAGGAGCATACGGCCGCTTTTATCTGAAAACAGTCTATATTGTATTTATTATCCACCTTTTTGGACAAGTGGCATGTCGATATCAGTTCGTTTTAGTTGTGCACTATTTTTCCATACGCACTATTTTTCCGTATGCGCCACCCGGAGCATACAAAATATCTGTATGCGCCGGGTATGTCCATACAAACTCCCTATGTGTTTTCTATGGACACTTTGTATTAGGTGGATAATAAAAGAGTATAGAATCCGTAATATTAGATACATGGTGCCAGCGTTGTTATTTCGAAAGTAAACAGGAATGACCAACAATGAATAGGATACCAAATAATGATCGGAACTGCAAAGCAAAACTTGTGTTTAGGTATCAACCACCGGCTGTTTTTGTATTGTTTTGGTTTTGATCCCATTTCCTATTTCACCTAAATGTTTTTTGATGGAAGGAGCTACATTCTCTGCTTTATACGAAACTAGTAAGCATCAGTGATGAGGCCATTTCTATGTTTTGTTTCAGCATACCTAACAAGACATTTCAACCAACACTGTCAGTGGATAGGATACAAGCTAATTCCTTTATTCAAAAAAACATCAATTCCTGTCAACTCCATTATGTAATGGTCTGCTCTGTTGTCAACTCCGACACCTTGGACAAATCTTGTTTGTAACCGATAAAAATTATGTTGCTCACTACAACGTGGCACTGAATGGCAGCCCTACCAATAACGCATCGTGGGAACCGGAGATACGACTTCATTTGTGAAACTATGCATGTGTAATATAGCACAGGCACACAAAAAGAACAGGGACCTATTTCACTAGTTTCGTGACATGTCTGTGACACCATATAGACATTGGGGCTGTCTAGTTTCGTGACAACACAAGTAGTTGCCCTTAGGTAAAGACAGACCCCCAAACATAAGAATTAGACAAATCTACACGTCATGGACCTGTTTCACTAGTTTCGTGACAAAAGTGTTAGACAGACATGAAAAGCGGCACCAACAGTGCAAGCAAGAACGGACAAACCGAAGTCTAATGTCCAGTTCTTATGAAACCGGACACACCATCTAGATGCCATCTAGACATGTCATGAAACTAGTGAAACAGGTCCCTATAAAAAAATGAGTAGCGTGGACTTAAACAACAGACACTGGGTGTCTGATGTAGAATAGCTTCCTGCAACAAGGAACGAATGATATTTGTATACAAGTGGCGTATTTAAATGGTAGCTGGACCCGCCATAACTTGGACAGAACCTGTAGCTGAGAAACAGATGTTCACGCACAATAGGCTGGAAGGTGCAACCAAAGTCAAAATGTATATTGTAGCATTCTTTCTAACCACTATTCCATATTTAACAACACTACTCCTCCCCTCCAGCAGATGGTTTGCTAGCGAATCCCGTAGCTGGTTGTCAGTACAGAAGTGAACTCAAGGACCCCTAGAACACACCAACCCTTGGATAATAGTACCATGTAGGACTTTCCCCGGGGTGCGCTTACACTTCTGGGTGTGTACACTAACCCCTTCTTCTTCTTCCTCCACGGCGTGGCCTGGTTCGGACGAGGGGTCAGAGAGAGTACTGCTGGTACTCCTGGGTTTTAATATGAGCGGACAGCCCCAGTACGCCTCAGTGGAGAAGAGTGTTGCTTCCTGGCATTGCCTAGCAGTCTGCCCTGCCCTCTACTTCCCATGCAAACTCTACCCCATACCCAGTTCCCCTGTCCTGCCGTACCCACCAACTCTATTCCCCTTCTTCCATCCCCATCCAGACTACAGTAAAAACCTGCTTAAGGGGGATACCTTCCGTTCCCAGCAAATTGGCCCCCTAAGCGGGATGTTCCCTTATGTGAGGTTAGAATAAACTAAATGAAAATATCTGTTCCAAGCAAATTGTCTACTTGAGCGGGGCGGCCCCTTTAAGCAAGATGTCCCAGAAGCGGGGTTTTACTGTATTCCTTTTACCATATCCTTATCCCTTGAATGATTCCCACATTGATAGCGTACATCTTTCTCGGGATATGCTTCTCCTCCCATACAGCAAACCCCACCTAGGATTACATCCTTTCTTTCACAACCTTATGATCCTATTCATATTGCAGTTTATCCTACTCCTAATAAAAATCGCCATGGGCTTAACATGGGATTTGTTTATGTCACGTGTGTGACATAGAGTGTTGTTTATGTCACTTCTTTCTAATATTCAAAAATCGTGGAAACTGGGTAGGATAAAATCCAGACCCCACTCATTTGAGTTTGAGTTAATTTATGTCGCTCATTGTGTTGGCTCCGTAATCTCAAACTCGTGACGTCTCTTGATAATATCTTCTTTACTACATATCGCCGTCCATCATGTCGTAATGAGAAGTTACGTCCAAAATCTTTGAAATTTACCATACGGCCCACATTGAAATCCATAAGACCCTGGGTGAAATCTCATTCACATGAGTTGCACATTGATTAGATAACAGGTGTATAACGGTATTCTCGCCCAGTTAAGAGTCTGGACAGTACTTAGATGTTCTATGGCGAAGTTGAGATTCAATCTAACAAATGCAAAGAATAGCCGCTTGGTTACAGGTCTAAATGGCTAAACTGTTCGCCGAATCAGTTTTGATTGTAGACTCCACATATTACATTGTGTATGATAAAAGTTGAGTGACTGGATGAGAATGTTGAATTTGGAAATCATTTATAAAATCTTCATCTGGATCGAAGCGTTTTCACCCTGTGATGTTGAGGTTGGGCGTAGTTAAGGGTAGGTGACAGTGTTGCTGATGGCCCGGTTAATGTCTTGACAAGTTCTCCTGAGTCTGAACTCAAAAGGATTTACTCTCTCTACCCCAACATACATCGTGAACTACAAATTGATTGATATGAACTGGCAAATACTTTTTCAAATATCTCTATCTTTGATAGTTTCTGTCCGATTCCAGAAATGACTCATGATGATAAATAAGGCCGTGTGATATCATACCTCAGGCACAGTAACTATCTGCAAAATAAAATATTGCTAGTGTATACTTTGAATGGACACACATATACATAGGCCTACACATACATGAATATGTATTAGGGAACAATATGCTGATAGATGGGAACCCAGTAATTAGGCGATATACAATGCCCGAAATAGAGTTTCGTGGTTCCAGCACTGGCCTGTCAATTGACCCCATGGGCGTATGTCATCTAACTCCTGAGTAAGGCGGAGAATCACACTGTTGTCCTTTCGGTGCTACAAGGCGCTATAGAGATTACAACTAGGAACAAATGGTATGTTCATCATTGATGCATGAGTGCGGAATCTAAAAGAAATAATCAAAAGGTTTGGGTTTTAACCCACTTGCAACCAGTCAACTTATCACTTCTACAACTGCCTTTCTATGACGCAAATATATGAGGCACAATTGCGCCAATGAGGTATTTCGGTCTCTAGTGATTGATCATGGTCAACTGGGCACGCCTCTAAGGCACTGATACACTGGCCTTCTGTACCTTTCCAAATGTCACAGAGTTGCCACGTATATAGTGAAGGGATATTTTTTGCAGCACACTGAAAGTCCATATAACCTCTGTGTGTGGCCCATATTCAATAAATCCAGATCGGATACACAGAAGAAATATCATACGCGAGTAGGTTTTCACAGGGGCCATGATTGCTGAGCCGGGAAGTTACAGAGATTTTAATTTCAGACCGCTGGAACATATATATATATCTGTATCAAAGACCGTTTTTATGGAGACAAAAGTGCTTGGTGACTAAGATGTAGCTTCACCTGTCGTAGGACGCCTTTATTAGCCACGGTTTACTATGACAAGAGACGCGCCCTAAGGACCTGAGTGACCTGCAATATAGGGGTCACACGCCAAAATATCTTAGTTTAAGTGGAATTCACACGATGGGATTCATGTACCTCACAGGGTTCAAAATCTCATGAGATTTGTTCCTTTTAAGGGGTAAATGTTGCCAACAATTGCAGGGGGGAAAACATGTCTGAAGTGGGATTTACAAGATAGGATTCGTGTACCTCACAGGGTGTTTGTCTGAGGCAAATCCTGCTGAGATTCTGTATTCAAACACTGTTTCCCAGAGACATGTTTTTTCCCTGAAATTGTTGGCGACATTTACGAAGTAATTGTGGTTGAGTACAGAATCTCAGCAGGATTTGTCTCAGACAAGCACCCTGTGAGGTTCGTGGATCCCTGCGACGTTACTTTAGACTCGTATTCTTAAAGTGGGATTCACACGTAGAGACTCACGTACCTCAGACTGGTGTACTTCACACCTTTCCCCTAGTCTCAGGCAATTCTTGGTGGATACAAAATTCTCATGGCAAAGTGCTTTTATCAGTCTCAGGGAAGAATGGCGAATTTGATTCACATGGGGGGACACACCTGGTACATTATCTCAGACATAGTCGCAGTGAACACTCACCCTGGGACTCGAGTACCCTTGATGTGAGGGGTATTACAAACAGGTAATCATGATTGCTGGCCTGCTATTGGCTAAAGCAGGTACATAGTCGCAGCAGGTCCATTTATCTCACCAAAATGACCCTCTAAATTTTAAACCTGCTCAAAGTCAAAATCTTATGTGATTCTGTTTCTTGCTAGGGGTGATTGTCACGGACAATGGCAAGGTAAAAAAAACTTGTCTCAGCAAAATGGAGCCCTATAATTCAGACGAGGAGATTGTGTTCCAGTACCGAATTTCAACAGGATTTGTCTCAGACAAACACTCTATGAGGTAGATGAATCCCACCGTGTGAATCTCACTTTAAGTGGGATTCACACGATGGGACAAATGGACCCGTGACTGGTGTACTTCACACCTTTGCACCAGTCGGCTACTATTTCCAGCTGGGTACAAAGTTTCACAGATTGGGGGTGTCCTACAGTCTCAGGGTAACATGGCGGATTCAATTCACATGGGAAGACCTAACAGGTACATAGTCTCACCCCCTACACCCCTATACAGGGACGCACAGGGTACACAAGGTTCACAGTCGCCGACTCAGGGTACTTCCACGTGTGAATAGGTGTTATTTGAGACCACTGAGACTCACAGATTGGGGGAGAACATGTGAAATACATTTGTCTCACCAAAATGACCCTCTAAATTTTAAACCTGCTGAAAGTCAAAATCTCATGAGATTCAGTTCCTTGCTAGGGGTGATTGCCAGCGACAATTGCAAGGTAAAAAAACTTGTCTCAGCAAAATGGAGCCCTATAATTCAGACGAGGAGATTGTGTTCTAGTACCGAATCTCAACAGGATTTGTCTCAGACAAACACACTATGAGGTACATGAATCCCACCGTGTGAATCCCGCTTTAGGTGAACCGCCCCGGTGCATCGGGAGGGCTCCACAGCCCTGTGATCACCCAGGTATATACCGCACCTGTGACGAACACATACTTACTGGGGGTGTTTTATAGGACACTTAGATAGCTGTAGTATTATTCAAGTGCGTGTGGTTATAACACGAACCACAACAATGATAGACCTCTGCCAGCAAATGCTGCGTAGCCCCAAAACCACGTACTTTAAGAATTACCACAATGGTCGACGACTGTGGTTAGGGTATGGCTTTAAACTTGAATTAACAACAGTTTTTTTTGTCATCACTGTGGTTTCGGTGTTAGTTTCTGGCAAAAAGATGAGGTCGTCTGTTTATGCGGAATCTTATTTCCGGTAAGCTTAAGATGTGCACAGCTCTCTCACCGGTGTCTTGGGTGGTCTTTTAAAGTGAGGTCTTCGTTAACAGTCCTTTCAATATAAGATTGATCTTCCAATTAGCTTTGTAGTTTCCCTAAATGTATGATATCTTCATTACTAATGCAAATAATGATTACGAATGAGATTTTAATCACGAGGGGCACATAGTACAGAAGCTTTAACACTTTTCCAACTTTTTTTACGACTTTAAGCAAGATGTAACTGTATTTTTATTTACTATATCTAAAATTAGAATGAGGTTATCAATGACATTATCATATACCTATGGTATATCACCTACACATACTGCCCGAACTATGACGTACAGGGTATGTAATCACATGACTAGGTAGAATTTCACCATTTCTTTACATATGAAAATACGAAAACAGCCTGTCTTCGGAAGTCCAAATCCTTGGTAAAATTATTTAGCAATTATCCAGCAAAGACATAATCTAATTATTTCTATAACTGTCATCAAACCTATGGTTCCTCCTTAGAGATAAGTCTTGACATTGTATAAAAAAGGATCTTCTTTTTTCAAATATCTCTTTTTTTGATGTATTTCCTTGATTCAAACAGCAACATCGTTTTCCCTAAATCCAGATTGTTTGGCACTTACACTGGTCTCAATATATCCTATACGTATGTATGTAGGATCAATCGGTAACAGATATCTACCTTTGGGGACTCACAATACTAAATCTTTTCATGCAGAAATTCCCAACAAATTGGGTTAAGAAGAGGGTTCAGAGCTGGGCCGCGGGTGTCGTTGTTTGAGAAGAAAGGATGCATGATGGGCGAGAGCTTATTCATAAGATCTGAGGGATTTATTTTGATCTCTTTGGCTGGTGAGAAGTGAATTGCCACTTAGCCTCGAGGCCTGGCTGGTCTATAAGGGGTTAAGGCGGGTAGCATGGGGTGAGGGGTAGGACCCTGGCAGAACTATCGGGAGACAGTCCTAACATCAGCCTGAAAAACACTTTTAACGACAATAGTGAATTTAGATAATCCTGGATATGTATCTAACTATGATACTGTGAAAAGGGTCGGTTTGCATTTAGATATTTCGGATTTTCTTCTTCCTTTAGCAGCCTTTATCAATATTTCATTTCTTTACTTAAATTCAGTGACATCTGAGTGTAAACGCAATTTTGAAATCATAGATGTGCATCCTTAAAAACATGTAAATCGTGTAACTGTCAACACATGCAGACAATTTGTTCCCTTTTTTTCTATATGATGTGATAAGTATGATGCAGCATAAAAGGAGCTACATATTTTTGGATGTGTTTGGTAACCATGCTCTATATAAGAGCAGTAGAACTGGCGATTCTTATAGAACATTTTAATATTGTTACAAAGTATACATAAACATGTTCTGGATAAGTGAGTATTCAGATATAACTTAGCAAAACAGAAGGATTTGAAAGTAATATGGGCTGAGTTTGTTTTCTCTCTGGAAAGGAGTAAAATAGTTTATGCATTTCTATATTTGTGAAAAACAAGTTGGTCCATAGAGATGGAAACAAGACAAAACAATATAGGGACCGCACGAAGCTTGTATAAATAGGGGGCACAAGTACAGGACAACACAAGTATTCAAATTGTGTGTGTGTGTGTGTGTGTGGAGGGGGGGGGAGGTCATAGTAGTCCAATAGGGGGGGAGATATTATCTTCAGACTGACAGAATTGTTTCATTATTTCTGGCATTGGTTTCTTTTTATATTCTCTAGCAAGCAATGATGTTTCTCAATTTATAGAGCTGTCAGTTCGATACTCCAGTTATAACGGGAAAAGTAGTGGTTGTAAAAGAAATGTTGTCGATGAATATAAAATTGTATATAGACGAGAAACAGATTTAGAATCTCGGCTTTAATTGTTCTCAAGATATAGACAGGGTCTGAAGATCTCGGTGAACTTGTAGGGATATTTGTAGCCAATTGAGACCACTAATTCCAAAGGGTGTAATTTGATATTTCATAATTTGATTCACATAAGATAGTTACTTTATCAGTACTTAAAGCCTGTAATCTGAGTTTCTGAGAGGCCTCCCAGGGCTGACTTAAGGAATTCTAGTATTATAGCAATATCATATAAGAAATTAGATAGAAAACTAGTAAATTTACTTATAGATTGAGTGAAAACCAAGAAGTAAGCATGGGAGTGAATAAGTGGTAAGCAGTTAAAGGATACCAATATTTAGGAGTATATATATATATCTATGATAAACTAAGATTCAATGAACAAGTAGTTTATTAACGGTTGAGGCTAGAATTAAGACTTTAACAAATGATAATGCCCATACTGGAATATGCTGACTTCATATACTACTTTACTAACTTCATGCAATACTGCACCATACAAAAAAAAGAGAAGAACTACAGATTGTAATGAACCGCGCTCATCGACTAGCTGAAGGAATTGAACATGGAAGTAAAGAATCTACATGAAAAATGCAAAATAATAGCTCTAAAAATAAGACGAGCAGTACATTTATTGAGTTTAGTAAAATGGTGGACACTAGATACAGATAATATCTCTGAAGGTAACATGCAACGGACAAAGGGTGATAAGAGATAAACAGGATAACAAGGATAACAATACAGCAATACAAGAGCATTGCCTGTACTGTAAAAAGTAGAAATGATGTGTTTATGTAGCCTTCCCGAAGAGGCAATGATTGGTGAAGTTTGTGTTGATAGGTTTACCTGATAATTTAATCTATATACTCAATCACTAGAATCTGTTTGCCTATGATTTTAATGATATATGTTTGGAAAATCAATGTTTGTCTATCTCCCAACCTTAGAGAAGAAGAGGCACTCACTACCCCATATCTATACAATTCATATCCAGATATCCATTATTCATATTTCAAATTGGGGAAAATCATATAACAATTTGCTAGGTGTCAGACTGATTGGTTTCTTTATTCGTTTAGCCATACCCAACATAATAAACACATGTCTTTGATAGAAACGCTGAATAAATCATTAATAGTTGGGTACATGTATGGTGATATGATATAATTATGTGATGGTAACGTCATGCTTGTATAAAGGATATGTTAGGTACAACTTGAATGATCATACATGTAATATCGTTTGGTAATTAAATACTTCGATATAGAATAGTTAATGCGTATACGGACCACGGGTTTATGATCCTACGCCGTGTCTCACAATACAACGGGCTTCAGAGAAAGATCTTAAATCACGTCCTAGGATACAGACAGCAGGCACGCATCTGGTAAACGGCTCGGGGGGCTTGGCTAAGCCTCATTGACATGCTGACGGCCCGAGCGACAGCGGCAGGAATTGGCCACCTGATGCTCTGTCATTTCTGATCAATTACGTCCCCCAGGGCCCCATCCTGACCCCTTCACTTCCCGCACTCCCTCCCACAGCCCCAACCAGAGGGCGTCACCCTCTTTGAGACGGCAGCACGGAGCAGACGACCGCTCGACCCGCCCCCTGACGGGCGCCAACACGGCTCGTTGCATCGGGTGATTAGGTTGCGTTTTTAACCACTAGCCTGTGCTGACTTCCGGTGGGTGCCAGACTCCCCCTACCGTCTCTTCGGGAGTATCCTGTTGAGGTGCTTGTCTGGATAAGTAATTATGGATAGGTACAACTTAATTTTATTGCCCTTTCTAATTTCTTAACCGTTGGAGTGGATTTGGCAAGTTCTAGTTTATATGCATTATTTATATCATGCCTCTACCCCTCTATGGAAGACCATGATTATAGAGATATGGGGCCTATAAGACAAATTACCATCATAGCGTCATAATCAGGAGATACGTAAGTGTAAATTCAATTTTTTTTCCACTGAAGACCAGAACAGGCTATAAAAGAGCGATGCAAAATGTCGCCCAGGGCCCCTCCTCAATGACATAAACTGTTTGTCTGCGATTACTTTCTACTTCTTAACACATAATAAGGCCCCGGAAACATTATTAGAATTTATTACCTATCCACAGTCAAATATTAGATATATGGCCTTGTTGAGCTAGGGAAAGCATCGACTAATTAGCAATCATTATTAGAACATTTAACCCAACTAAATCATCCTCAGGCCATGACCTACATTTTCTATTTTATTTTGGATGGTCTATAGCATTTTGGCTCATAATTCACTGTCCATTTTAGGGTAACCACTCTGAAAGGTACATGGTAAATTCGATGCTAGGTTTGGAGGAGACATGGGACCATTTAAAGGGCCTAAATGTGTCTTTTACTATATACCCATGCCGTATACTGTAAATATGCACCGTTTTGGCATATGACGTAAAAATACTGTACGGAACGCTGGTCCGTACACTAAAATACGGACCACCTTGCCATACATGTTTATTAACATATCGGTTGTTAAAAATTAAATTTATGATTTTCTTTTTTTAATTTTGGGTATATAGTAAATATATAACGTCCAACCATGCTTGTACAAGTCACAGAACTCGATGATAATTTACGGTTTGTACGGAACTCGGCATAAATGCCTCAGTACGTACAAACCGTAAATCATCATCTCGTTCTGTGAATTGTACAGCATGGTCAGGAAGTTCTATATAAATATTGTTATTGATGCCATACACTAGCTCGATGATTGTTACAAGGAGGGGTGAAGGTACTTTAGACCATAGGTCAGTCATTTTGTGGAATGTTTCAATCTGAAGGAGACTAATCCTTTTATGCATCTATATTTGATATACTTGCAAATAAGTTGTCGGAAAGTCAGAGTAGAATGGATGAAATGAATGATAGATATTAACTGTAAAGCCTTTGCCAATATGAGATTATTTTAAAATAGAAACTAGAAGCTCGCCTATATCTTTGCAAATTGTCAATATATTTGTGGATGTCATTATATTGTGTGTAACTCACATTATCATAATTACTATGTACTGAATGTTTACTTATTTAATATGGTGTTTTTGTAAGGTGGATTTGATGGTAGACCGCGAAACATCCATGTATGCGAACCTTTTCCAATAAAAAAATGTTTTTGAACGATGCTCAATGAAAAAAAGTAGCTGGTCATCCCCCAGATTCCTATGGATGCATCACATTTTATGCACCCTTTTCTTAACCGTTTGTCCCTTGAGTAGAATTGCTGTATAGTCAGCAGGATAATCCTCATATAGTGCATACCAGCATATATTCTAGTTTGCCAATATCTTGATTAGATCACTTGTTATTTATGTTGGCACTATATTGTATATTACAAAGAACGTTAAACGAAATGAGATATGGCCGTATGATAAACGTATGCTTTCGGGGGAACGTCCCTCATAACCAAAAACACCCACATTTTATATATACGTGGATGTATTCCTACTATAAGCCTAGCAATCTAAGTAGAGACCGCATGTTCACTCAGTGTAATTATATGGTTTACATATCCTACAGAGAGTCATTACAAGCTGAAAATATCAACAGCAATAGCGGGGGGACTCCCCCGGGAACTTCCATCAGGTGTTAATGTGGTGGCCTTTACCGACAAGGGCCTCTTCACAGTCAGAGGTAGGACGATAGCTATCTGCATTGTGCAGTGGTCAGGGAGGGGACGATAGTGATGGGCATTTTGGTGGTGTGCAGGAGCAGGAGGGGGAGGGGAGAGGGGGCTGTAGTGGTGGTGTTTGAATAAGTTTGTGGCGTAGATTGGCCAATGTTTTCTCATCAATAGGATCAGTACCTAAAATCAAACTCGAGAAATTCTTAGGGAAAGTAGTCTCTAGTTGTCAGAAGTGAATTTAATTACATACAATTATATGTTGATCTATCAGAATCAAACAAAGATTCCTGTTATTGAATGGGACAACATATACGTTTATATTTATGAAGCAACGCGAGAAACGAAATATCACTATCTGCATTTCATTAGATAACATTATCATCTCAAATAAATATTTATATCAGAAGACAATTCTCCTCCCCCTCTTTTCATTGTATAGTGGACTTTCTTGCTACTATATTTTTCAAAAGCATAACATTGTCAGAATTGTGTCACTTATTTCCAAAACAGAAAACATACTCAGCCCCTATTCTTGGCTATTCCTTTATTTCATGGATTTATTATGTTGACTCTATACTCTATGCCTTATATTCTTTTGAAGTGAGAACTTTTTGTTAGGTATACTTTATAATACTGCCAATTTTAGAATGTTCTATGAGAATCACCACTTGTTCTGCCTCTCATATATGAAGAGGGTTACCAACCCACCCAACACTATGCAGCACCGTACTGATACTCCATTCATCATACCCTAGATATTATGCTGCCTGTACCTGAAAATAAACAACCTATCCAGTATAATACTGTTTACTGAAGGCATTTACCATAAGGGAAGAATCTAGTCTGAGAAAATTCTCAGGATTGATTTTAGGTGCCAGGCTAGTAGTCTACATACGGCCATAGCCATCGGTACCCCGGGGGCCAAACGCCACACCTTCTTGTATGTGTGTGGGTGGTCCTCGTGTCCCTAAAGTTGCCCTATCTACCATGCTTTCTGCTAACCACACTCCACCCCTACACATGACTGGCTATCCAGCCCACTTTCCTTACCCCAGCACCCACCTGCCACCCGCTCGCTCCGAATGCGTTGGTTATTCACGTGCATACCTAGAAGAGGCTCCTAAACCACTAAGTCCTGTTTACTGGATGGAGGAGTGCCCACCCTGGGGCCTGGTACTTAGTTTGCAGCGGTTGGTTACGGTAACTACTCAGAGATGGCCGCAGCAGGCCTCCAGGAACGGCTCTTCTATAATTGACCTAATCCACAGGGCAATCAAATGTATACTACTGAACATCCCAGGTCAGCCAGACCTAAAACTGAACTAACAGGACAGTCAGACATAAGGCCCGTTTCCATTGGCCAACGAAAATGCTGTAGATTTTTGTGTTCTCCTAATAGACTATTTACATTGGCCATCATCAATATACAGTCAGGAACCCCTGACAGACCTTAAGCACTGCTTACGCAAAATGTAAATAGGCTATTAGGAGAACACAAAAAAATCTACACCATTTTTTTTAGTCAACGGAAAGAGGCCTATATAGATCTCCACACCCCTAACTACAGGTAGATCTTTACTCTTCGAAATCCCAGATGTATTCACCCCATCCTCCTCAGATCATGCATTATTTGTGTTCCACAGATCTACTCTTATGGGCAGTAAAGCTTCTATTTAGATTTCGAGGACAGGCAGTATTTTACAATTCTTTGACTTAAAGTTGGGGAACATTATCCCCAGACCCAGATCGAGCAGACAGGCGCTATTCCAAGGGCTCTCCGACGACATAAACCTTTATCTCTACCCTTGTATTTTTGTCCCATATGCTTAACATTGGAAACCCGTTCTCCATGCCCCTACAAGTATTGCTATCCGTTCTTCATGGTCTATATGCTACATCGTATATTCTGTTAGTGGGGTGATATAAATACAGAAAACAACTAGTTTTGGTCAAAGTCGTTGTTCTCCAACTCGCTTGGTGATATTCCCTCGGATACTGCCTCGTTCATATCACTCCCCATCCAACTCATGGAGTATGAGGACTTTGATCAAAACTTGTTGGTTTCTTCTTTAATACTTCATTTTCCCCTCTGATTCTCAGGTCAAGGAGACTTCGCCTCCAAATGAATTCAATTGAGACAATCGATTTGCAAACAATGTAAAGAACTCCTCAATAGATCATTTAACGCAGGGTTTTAAAGTTTCCTCCGGCCTAATATACAGGTGATAAATATCGATATGTAGGAGAGACAGGGGCGATGAAAAATCTGAAATCCATCTTCCAATATCTTAATTGGATCCGAAGTTATTGAACTTTAAATTATAAAATGTAATTTCTAGGAATATACTAACACACACTCATAGAAAAAACATATTAATCTAGTTTTAGTAGGGTGTCCTCCGGAGGTTTCCGTTTACACGAGGTTTTAAGCTTTTTAGTACCGAAATGAGTGACCGCTTACGCGGGGTGTCCGCGTACACGAGGTGTCCACTTACGCGCGGTTAAATTAAACATAGAGGGGAAAATTTCCGTTCCCAGCAAACGTGTCCGCTTACGCGGGTTGTGAACTATTAATCCTTGGTCAACGTCGCTCTATCAATGATGTTGAGTTGAACAAAGGGTGATATATTTCATGGCATGATCGCAGTAGTTTGATATGAGAGAGTGATGATGGTGTGGGGAGGTATGTTGAGTTATATGGTGATTTGTATGGTGGTGAGGGGAAGGTGAGGAGTTCAGAGTATAGAGTTGACGGATAGGTAGACTAGAGTGGTAGAGGTCAGGGTACAGTGGGAAGGGTGGCGAGTTGAAGACAGCTTGATGAAAGGCGGGTAGCGGATGACAATCCGTTTATCACCCTACGCATTGTCAAACAAGCAGTTCCTACACGACCCTTTGATGTTAAACGATGAGTTCTCCGGTCCTGAAATCCTCTATCTCTAGAAATCTGTGCATGGTGATATTACCACAAAATTCTCTCTCATTATCTTTCTTTTTCTTTCTCTTTTTCTTTCTCCTCCTCTACCATTGTTCTTCCTCTGTATTTGGAAATCCCTGGCTTCATATGCAGTTAATCTCATATAAGGCAATTACACAGAGATAGTATCTAATATAACAAGTACATGTCTCTCTCTTTCTCTCTCTCTCTCTCTCTCTCTCTCTCTCTCCTGCTTTCTCTTTCTCTACCATTGTTCTTGCTCTGTACTTGGAGATCCATGGCTTCATTTGCAGTGATTGTCATAAGGCAATTACATAGAGATAGTATCTAATATAACAAATATGTGTATCTTATTCCCATTCTCCCGGTATCTGTGCGGTCTAACAAGAGCGGTGTAATCACTGGATATCTAATTAGGCCAAGTGTAGATGTAGGAAAGAGGATTATTAGGCTCCCTTGTCTTAAATCCGCTAGTCTCGATGCTCTTACGACCCAGGATGGCATTGGCGATATGCTGCAGCATGTAAGTAGCTTAATTGATTGATAATACGATAAATGTGATTATCCAGCTAATCAATCGATCAAAGTCTGTTTTGTTCGTGCTGTATTTCCTACTATGCTGTTCTTCGAATAGGGCATTGGTGTGACGTTTATTTCACTTTATCTCACCCCTGGTATTTTTTCTCCATAGACTTAACATTGGAAACTCATATCCAACGCCCATGAGATATTTGTGAAATACTACGCGATTCAATCTCGATGGGATATGAGCTCTGACCCTAAACTTTCCTAGCTTTACTCTATAGTATAAGACCAATATGAGTAACTCCTACAAAATGCATATGCAAGTATGTCTTCATAACGGAGCGCTTATACTAAGACAACTGATGATATACCTGTGATTCATGTTATCACAAGGCTAGAATTTAGAATAAATCATGGTCGGGTGCCCTTTTAAAGTAATTTGCTTTAGAGTATAGTCCGAATTCTTTATATGAAATAAAATGGACCTTTTTATAACAATGTTTACGGAACCTACCGACATATATCATGGGCTCCAATGATTGACTACTATCAGAACTATTCTATCTTCGCCGCGCCTTCCAACTTGAGTGGATCCACTTGAATGTATAACGAGAAAATATTGTATTATATGAGGGAATGCGCGCTAGATCCTATATGGGATTTATATCCAATTCCCCTTGTTCCAAAGTAATATCCCTCGTCCCTACCCATCCGCCAACACTTATTAAAGGGGGCGCCAACCCAGTGCTGGGAGTGTGATAGACCTGACTACCGATCCCCGCCTGGAGGTAACCCTTCACAGCGGGGCCCCGTAAACACCCCCGACCCCACTCGAAGCAAGGTTTACCCTCGTCCCGGTGGGGGGTGGCTGAGGGCACACTCCCCCACCCCCTACCCGTCACGCCTGTACCCGCCCTGAGGGGCCCGCTACAATGTGTCGACGGTATGAAGCATACTTTCCAAATGGTGGAACTCATTGTCGTCTGCTACAACCAGTATGTACTATGTGAAAGGCGGAAATATTCACAATATTACCATGATTTGGATCTGCGTGGTCGTATTCTCTGCGTATTTGACGCGTAGTAATAATCTGAGCGATAGTGAGGAGTATTGCGTACTGTCAACCATAAGGAGAATACTGCCACACAGATCCAAATCATGGTAATGTTGTATCTATTTCTCATATTTCGACTAATCATTAGGAGAGAATCTTGTAAATATTTAGAAATTCGATACAAGTGCCGTGCAATGTTCATGTAAAATAGTTCCTATAATGCCCGTCAAGTGACTGAAAAGGCTGTATTCCACGTTTTTCTGTATTCTACTAATCAGCGATCTGAAGGCTCCATAGGCTTAGTATGGAGACTCCGTATTAGGTGGGTAAAAATAAAGCGTGAGATGGAATTGTAAATGGTTCACTGGAAACAGTGTGGTTGTTGAGAAGAATATAAGATGTCCGGGCAGTGCCTTGTGTCCTCTGCATCCTCTGCACCAATCGCTGATTGCTGATAATGACAGCTTTCGAATTACTAAACCTATTTGATAATATCTATAACCATAGATTGGTAATCAAACTGTAGAGCTATATTGAGCTATAGTTGATAGGAGTAAACATAAATGATTGGGTTGAGGCAATGCTGCACACGTAGATTTATAGAAAGATGTTGTTCAAAGACCAGATACCTTGCTATGCAACACCTATTCTGTAATCCCCATGCATGCTTCACCAGAAGGTGGTTTGGACGGTCTCAGCGCGCCTTCACTGCTGCCAGGCTCCACCGATCAAGGTGACAAGAGGTCAAGTTTACCATGACAAGGTCAGACCCTCAAGCGCCCAGGAGTAGACCAATGAGACCTTGACCTCAATGGATCGGGTTAGAGGTGAGGTGTGTCATGGGGGGTAGCAGCTGTAAGCGTACACTGAATCCCTCAGGTGTTACAGAAGCCAGAATGCGGCAATGTGTCACAGGCGAAGGGTGGAAGAAAACCAAGGTTGGAAGAAAATTGAATATCCCAATATGTTTCATAAATATCCTATTCTATATAATCGCCTGCTCATTCTATAATTTTAGACATTTATTTTGATGAAGTGTCATTAATTGCTATACGTCATAGAGCTTAGCTTTCAGACTTTTTACAAATATGGTTTGATACCCTATGTATTGATGCTGCTAGATCTCTCCAAAATTAAATCTCCAAATCAAATGTACATTGCTAATACCTTGTACATGCTGATGTAAACTACTTTGAAACCCTACTCAAAATGGGAAAGCCAAAAAAATTTGATATTGTACTTAGAAATACTATATAGATTACTTAGTTGTCCTATATAAAACCTGCAAACATTTTGTGTCATGAAAATAATGATGTTCACAGGTAAAGGAATATATGTCTTTGTCGCCTGAGGAGAAGTTCCGGAGGTAGTGTCTGTCAATGCATTATGCAGACTACTCATCGCGTCAGTATAGTGTATCTAAAGGGCACAATGCCAGGTGGTGGATGACATCAAGACCCTGACATGTTTCACGTCTTTGAGACGTACTGGTATGAAGTCCTCTTAAAAGAGCCTTACATCGACACAAGGACCCCCCTGGTCATCAGGTGGGGGGGGGGGGGTCATGTGTCTCATATATCTTTGTTCTGACTTATGATGGCTGTGATAAAGGTAAGGATGTATCTGTTAAACATGTTTCGGAGGTGAGGATGGATAGGTGTGGAAGCGTGATTCGATAGATCGCTATTCATTGGCTCTGAGCCTATATTCACAGAGATGTGTCAGGGATATCAAGGCTTGTTCGTGATGGGTGCGGTTCGCCCAGTGCACTAGGGATTTATCATTTGGTGTCCCTGATTACCCTTAGAAAAGGTATCCATGTATGTCTGATTTAATAAGGAAACGACAATAGAGTTGTATGGCTTGTCCATCATTATTGGCGAGTTATTTAAAGGCATTTGCCATGTGTCCCTTATATAATAAAGTATAATGAGACTATCCCTGATGGTTATAATATGTCTCCTGGGTTTGCCTTGCATCTTTGCACTCAGTGTTCGATGTATACTATTTTGTAGTATGTAGAGTGTAGTAATCTAGATTATCTCACTCCAGATATTTTTTCTCCATAGACTTAACATTGGGAACTCGTATCTAATGCCTATTAGATATTTATGAAAAATATCCAATGGATGATAATGTCACAAATGTTAGCCCATTAGTCAATATTAAGGGTAAGATAAATTCAGAAACCCATTCAAGTTTAGGGTCAGAGCTCGATCCCATCTCATTTGAATCACGTAGTAATTCACTCTGCTTCGCCTTGTGAATTACTACGTGATTCAAACTCGATGGGATACGGGCTCAGACTTCCATGGGTTTCCTCTATATTATCTAATGGTGCTTATAGTGTGAATATATGAATTTACCAAGTTAAACATGAAGCGTCCGCGAGGTTATTGTATACGTTATTGCGTGCAAAATCAACAACATGGATTAGAATAAGGGGACTGCAAAATTATAGCACTCATTATTGGGTTTTATATTTAAAGGTTTCACCAAAATCCACTATTTGCTTTGACACGCAAGTGAATCCATGCATTTAGAATGAGAAGCAGGATGTTTACCTTTACCTAACATCCCAAGACTTAGATGCTTATGATTTCTGTCATTTTCTACACTACGCTTTCTAAAAAAACTGAACGTTACAATGTATGACTGGATACTAAGAAAGAGTACTGACATATTTCTGTCGCAGAAATTGTGTTGGAAATGCAATTTCTTATTTCTGAAGTATGGAGAATAACCTTGAAAAACCCCGCAATGTTATCTCTCGTGTCACGCTAACTGACATCTATTTCAAGCACTTCATCCGTTTCAACGTAGGAATGAAGACCAGTCTTAACATAAGTATAAACATTTTAACTGGGGTGGCGGTTCAGAAATCTCACAGTGGGTGTTTACATTCCCATAGCGGTCACAGGACAGAGTAACTTTCTTACTTACGAAAATATAAACACATGAGAGAGCGTGTTTTGTAAACAGGGTGCAATATACCCCTTAGCCTGAATAAACTTTAAATGGCTTATGCCTGAGGGCCGGAGCTGCTACCTTAGGCTCACTTCAGTCACCACTATTAGCAGAGCCACATGCTTTACAAGTAAGGCACTATAGGCGTTCAAGTTAGAATGTCAAAATTTTATTAACAAGTGTGCCAGCAATGTAGCGTCAGAGTGTCCAAATACCATAGGGAATCTAGAGCATGCACTGTGTGTGATCATACTCCCGCCGGTTTAGCAATGATAATAAACGTTATGATCACCAGACTGACAAATTAAAAATACTATAATTACTTATAGACTCATCATACGATAAATGGGACACGTCACTTAGGAAGAACCTATTACCCTCATTGTATATGTCCATTCATTTAAACTTCAGGACAGTTCCTGGTTGGTAGTTTTTCTGTTCGTAAGGTAGATACATTTGTATGATAGTATGAAATAGATTTCAGTAGCGTAACCTCACCTAGTTGTACCCAAATGAACGTGTATACCTAGAATATGTCTGTCTGAATTATTTTGTGGAGTTTTCTTTGGCAATATTTATCTAACTCACAAGTAAATTTGACTATGGATACTACCTATGAAATTTGCAAACCGTCAGAGAAATCTTTTTTCTCAACTGACACAGATAGTGCTTACATTACCGTAATCACATTCATCTCCGGTACTGAAGCCTATCCCCAGGGTGTATCCACTGGAGTTGTAGACGTTGACCGCCACCATTGTTTTTATCACCATCACCATCGCCTCCACACCACACCACATTCTAAAACCCTCCCCTGCCGGGTGTGGCTCCAGGGGGCTGTCACGCCTGGACACCTGTACCGACCTGGAGGCCTTATGCCCCCACCTGGGCCCCAGCCAAACTGTTACCCCGTCCCCGCTAGGAGGCGTTGGGTTCCTTCGTCATATGCTGCCGTTGTAGAATAATGGGCAAAAGGCGCCAAATGCAAAGAGACGTGGGTAAATTGTCTTCTGCCTCCAGCTGCGAAAATTGAGGATGCAGGGTGCGGTAGCTGGGACCAGATAGTTATTCAGAGAATAATTTCCATTATTTACTCGTATAAATGACACAATTTAAACGATATGTATGTATGCATGTATCTAATTTATATGCAGAATAATAGATTAGGTTATTTTTATTTACCAACAGGGGAAAACCCCTCTTTTAAAATAAATGATAATTTCAGAAAACATTGCTGCAGGACTTTCGCATCTGCAAAGTATTAAAGATGGGAGGTGTAGTTTATATCTCATCCCATTCTCCTTGCATGACTCCTGGAGTTAAGCTCAAAGTTATCATCTTACTGCAGAAGGGCTCTCTGATAGCCGTTATGAGATCCTTAGTCTGTATACCTGATGCCATCTGTAAAGATCCTGCCATTTGGCGTCGCAGATACCAGAGAGGAAAGACTGCGTGAGTGAGGCAGGTAAAAAGTTCTGGCATCTTGGAGGATGTCTACTCAGCAAAGAAGCGTGTACTGATGGCGTGCTCCAGTCCTGTATCAACATATGTACTTGATATGGAAACATGTAGGTCATGGGGCGACACCTAGAACAAACCCGCCATCGACAAAAGTCAAGTGTGTATATAAACATGACTCTCTGACTTATTATATTTCCTGCGTTTATTTGGACACGCGGCTGGTGCACAAACATCGGTGTAGGATTATTGCGCCCAGACTTTATTGTTATTTATTTTGCACCTGATTTTTGCATGTCTGAACGGCGCACGCGCAATGGAACCCACCATGCCTGCCTGCGTTTCACAGACTTCCGCCGACACAGCTGTTCCTCGACAGGCTGTGTCTCGCGTCATTTCTGTCTGACAAAATTCGGAGGGACACTAATTGTTGGACAACCGCCATGACTGATGTGGAAGGCCACGTGGAAGTGACATCTTGTGGACTTGTGGGACACTAACTGAAGTGCCTCAAAACCACGGAAACATGGGCCAGACATGTATATAGTTGTAACATATGGTGAGCCTCTCATAAATCAAAGAAAAATGCTGTCTGAAACACTTACATAATGCGTTTTCCAGGTTTGGGCGGGGTATCTGCACTGGTACTTATCGACGATGTTTAGAGGGATATCATGAGGGGACTGTGAAAGGTATACATTGGCAAGGATCGTATTGTATTTGCTTGCCTATAGGTGAGTGGCTCAGATAATGGTAGCTCTCAGTGATGGTTTCAGTCTGGCATGTAAATAAAGATAGATAGAGTGGTAACCACGCCCTCGGGTGAATCATGTAGTTGCTCAACGTGCATTACGTCAAACGGCTGCCCCCCTTCACCATTGGCATCATCTGGTTCCTACTCATAAGTCAAAGTCACCGCCCAGAGTAATAACCCATGGAGAAGCTGTGACCACCCAGCGAGTGCGTGTAGACAATCTAAAAGTACATGATTGATGACATAACATGGGACCGTTTTAGGAGCCATTTTTGCGACCCATCATTGACAAGAGGCAACTGATTGTATCCCAGGACGAACCTGCGTTGATAAATGTGTGTTTTCCGCCTATATAGAAAATGTTGCAAGTTCCTATTTGTGAAGTCTTGAACTAATCTATGCGGACAATTTTAGTCTGACACACAAGAATTTCAGAATAGAAAAATGAAGGCTGTATGATGGAATGTGTTCTGGCCCAGAAAATACCTTACATGAACCATAAAATAAACAGCACATTTTCCCCTAGTCCATGTAGGCTACTTCAGCTATTTCTTAGTAGAAATAACCAGTTTCCATGACCATCAACACAGTTACCCTATGCATATATTCATAAAGTGAAGAAATACCATTCCTTTCATAGATTCACATAGAAATAACAAAGGGAAGATTCTCTTTTGGGAAAAACAACCCGGGTAAAAATACTAGGGCTTCATCAAGAGAGTGGCTTTTATCTTATCCTGGTATAAATGTCCATAGGCATATCGTTGGAAACTCGTTCTCAACAGGCGTGCGAGTACGGCAATTCATGCTCAATGGATGCTAAACAGATAAATATTTCCAGGCTAAGGTTGAGTCAGAAACATATTCATACTTTGTCTGAGTCCCCATTCGCCTTTTCGTTTGGGAAGAAAATCACTCGGCGACATATTACTGCGCACTCCAAACTCGATGGCAAACGGGGACTCAGACCAAACACTCATCAATTTCTTGCTTAGTATTTCAGCTCTCAGTCGATACGGCAGCGAGTAATCAACCCCCAGATGAATTACCAGCTGCGAGTCTTGCCTAAATGGCTCCTCAATCAAATCATGTCACTGGCGCGTCGGGACTTTAACCAAAGTAGCCGTCAGGAAGCCAACTCTGGGAGGCGGACACTGGCCAGAGACTGATAGCCGCTGCAAACTGATTCGTTCCGGCATTGTGGAGAGCGCGCACACAATGGCGGGGTCATTACACGACTGCCGGGCGTTGTCGTCTGCCATTTGGAAGCCGATAATTCGCGCCCTTTTATGCATTAACCGGGTGACAGACACCAGGGAATGTTTGGTGGGAAGGGGGGGACTAATGACAGCGAGCTTAGCCCTGATGTCTTGATTGCAGGAGGTACGTGTGTACGTCTGACCACTACCTACTGGGGGGTATCCGGGTGAGAAGGAAAAGGGTTGGGTTGAGTACAATAGGTCGGTGACCTTGGCTTACAATGCTGAATAATCGGCATTTTAAGTCCCATCACTAGTCGATTGTCCCCACTGTTTGGTGGGTTTCTCTTTCAGATTGCGCGTGTATCAATACAATGTCCTACTTCTTAATACCTTTGATAGCTATATTGCCATGTATTATCAATAATTTTCCCAAGTACATGTTTGTCTTTTTTGTTGTCCAGATCCTTAATCTTTCTGCTTCAATTATATGAACTCTGTTGCTACCAGGAGTACAAATTAGTAATAGCAAAGATACAATTCGGTCCTCTAAGTCTAATATCAGACATAACGGTATATGGGGATGCACCATTCCACCATTCGAACTAGCTTAGCAATTTACTTACATAAGTTTGCAATCTTTTGATATATTAGTTCAAACTCATGTATTTGAACATTGACATACCTTGGACTATTTTCTCTCTATATGCAATTTGGACATATCCTGTTGAGCTCACACCATGTAATGTTTTATGGGATTGGCAAAGTGCGTCGGGTGCAGGGCAAAGACAATAGAATAAATGGGAAAGCATGTCCGGTGGATAATTACGTGCATGTTCAAGAGGTAGAACGGGAGAGCAATTAAATCAATTTGACCCGCTGGAAGGATAGGCAGGCAATGCGTGCTGGGGAAGACGCCGTTCGTTGAAGGAGTACCCTCCAAAAGGTCACCATGTAGAAGAATTAAGTGATTTTCATAATACATGAGGTGGCCAACCTGTCGGAACGCCAACTTTCATGATGTACCCTTGCAGGCTCTCGTGTCTCGCGAGAACCAGCGCGAGAGAGGTGACTTCCCGAGAAGACGGGAAAGAGGAGCCTCAGGTGAGGTGGGGATGGGAAAGGAGGGAGGGAGGGGGTCACATGCAAGGTGTGTTGAGGTTGAGAACATGCCTTGTGCATTTGTCTGATCAATCCTGGGCATGCAGACAGCATCTCCAAGCAATGAACAAGTACATGCGCTGGCCGTATATGTCAGAGGCCACGCACTCAATCAACAGCTTTGTCAAATTTAATCCTAATCGCCCCTGTTTCAGCAGAATACGCCATAGGTTTATTATTTCCTATCTCATATGTTCATTATGTATGTTAGCAAATCTGTTAGAACATTTCCCTACTGCTCATTATGACTGTTACTATCATGTGGCGGACCCTCTACCTAACGTCCTTATACCAGTTCACAATCTTTCTTCTCTCCCCTTTTCTTTATATGAAAGCCTGCGCCTAGGGGGGTGAGAACCCAACGTTCGCATACTTTCAGTATAAATAACGAAGTCAATGATGTATGATATGGCTTACTATACACGAGAACCAGTTCCTGTACTGATAGATTATTGTGAGGATAATAAACATATTTCTCTAATGTTGATGTTCGACTACAAATTAAAGCATGACGTTATTAGAAGGAGATAATTTTAAGATGAAGGTGAAAGAAGAGATTCAAAACGTAATAAAATAGGTTAGATAAGACCAATTATTTCTCACAAAAAATGGTCAGAAGTCTAGTATGATATTGAATATGTTATGCTGATGTATTGCATATGTTTATTGCGATGTATTGAATATTTTTCAGGATAAATGAGTGAGTGAATGATTGTGATGTTCTGTATTGTCCTGTAATATGTATATATTTTGTTAACTGTGTTGACGCCAGCGTGGAAGATCGTCTGGATACAGATGAACGTTAATATCGTCATTAAACATTTCTTTAAATAAAAATAAATTGCACCGAACTCCTTTTATGAGGTCTTTCCAAGAAACTATACCATACGTGTCATTCTGTCTTCAAACCGAGATACACATAGGAACCAGTACATCTGTTACACTAATAATCTAGGGGTTATCTCTGCTTTATTTCAATAGCGGTGTATCAATGCCTCTTAACAAGTCAGTCAAAATGCCAACATCTCCTGTTCAACTGTCTTAGGAGAGATATTGTCCATGGTGCCATTAACTTGCTGTTCAGAAATTAGGTCATACATCAGAGCTCCCAAGGCATCATTATGCAAAGATGGCCACTGAGCATACCCACTTACCAGAACCTAACCTGATAATGTATCGTGTTTTACTAGGTTTTAGCAACATGATCACTGTACATGCTCTTCCTCATACTTCCTCCTCGTGTGGCTCTGTATATATTTATATAGAACGAGATGATCATGCTGTACACGCTACAAAACGAGATGGTGAATTGTCGTTATTTATGGAACGAGGCCCGAGTCCGAGTCCCGTGAATAGCATCAATTCCCATCGAGTCTTGTAGCATGTACAATCATGGTGGGTTGTTTTATATTTAGTATATACCCAAAGATCTTACCATATCTTGGCATAGGATACATGTCAGCGTGAAAGCCCGTACACTGCTGATGTTTCAACGTGTCCAGTATAAGATTGTACTGCACAGGGTTCAGTATACAATTTATATCTCACCCCTGGTACAAGTTTAGCCATAGGAATAACATTAGAAAAGAATACTCAATGATCATCCCGGTAGAGTGATAATGCTACCCCATGGTCGTAGCATGGTGAATGCCAGATGATGTCATAGGCGATTGACCAATCAGTGGCCAGGATTTCAGAGAGAAGACAAGTCAAAACAAGATATTTAAACGGCTTTAACCGTTTAAGAGGTGAGATAAATCCAGAACCGCATAAATAAACAATACTCCACTCGTTTGAATGGGTCGTAATCGTCACTCGGCTTCGTATTGATGACGATTGTGGTAGTATTGTCACTTTACCAGGGTGATCGTTGAGTATTTTTTTCTAATGTTATTCCTATGGCTACGCTTGTACCAGGGGTGAGATAAAAGACGTTATAATCAAACATACTTCATGGGTATATAATACTGTATGGTACATGTAACAGCGAGGGATGCCGCGATTTGATCAGGTGCCATGGAGCAGCGGCAGCCTATATCAGTGTGCCCTGCATGCCACAGGAGACCGTGTGGGGTGGGGGTGAGAACCCCATGCTCGTATCTGGTGCCTGCAAACACCAACACCCTAAAGCCCCGCTAATCCCCCCTGTGCCTCACCCTCGGCGACCGGCACCAAACATGCCTGCCATTGAAGATTCCGCCCAGCAGAGCGACGGCGGTTTGTTTGTTTATTTTAAATATGGACGATCCAGTTCGGGAGGACGTGCTCAGAAAGGGCATCAACTCTAATGATTGTTATGATAATACAAGTTGGTTCAGTAAACCAAGCTGGGCTTTGGGGAGGAGGGAACGGACTATGGCAGTACTTCGCCCTCTTTAATTTTTCAATGCTTTCTTTTTACATTTTTAGAGCGTGCTTGCACTCACTATATACATCGCCTAAAGGTTAGACTGGTCGCATTGAACTTCCAATGTTCTTCCACAAAAGTATCCCTTCACTATCTGCATGCTAGTTACTGTGATAGTGTGACCAGAGTAGGGAGCCTGTGTCTCAGGGTCTTAGAGGTGTGCCCAGCTGACCATGACCAATCACTCAAGACCAAAATACCTCAAGATCCACTTGTGCTTGATATGTTTGGATCAAAGATAAGCAGTTGCAAAAATGGCAAGTTTACTGGATGCAAGTGGGTGACGAACAATTTACCAGTCCGAAACCCGATGAAAAGATCAGAATCATTCTAGATCTTACAGAGCTAAATAAATATATAGAATATCAACATTTCAAAATGTCAACATTCACAACGACCCAAGACCTTGTAGATAAAAATGAATTCATGGCTTCAATTGACTTAAAAGACGCTTACTATTCAATAAGCATTCACAAGAAAGATAGGAAATTCCTCAGGTTTCACTGGAAAAACCAGCTATTCCAATTCACAGTCTTCCCTAACGGCCTCGCATGTGCGCCGAGAATTTTCACTAAATTAATTAACTATTCATTTATAAATGCACGCTCATTCATCAATGATGAACATACTATTTTTTCCTAGTCTTTTGGGTGGATGATGTTTCTTGTGCACTTAGTGTGTTTCTGTTGGACTGTGTGTGACAGAATCAAAAGTCATTGATCTCCGAACGGAATAGTAAGAGGCAGCGAGCGGTGGCAAGTTTGATGCTTGAACACGTATGGAAGCAAATGCTTTGTAATTAATGCACAGTTATATTACACTGTGAGGAGACCATCGGGTAACCACCTACCCGTTTATTAGTTAAGCAAGATGGAAATGGAATCTGCCTCTATCTGATCTAACCATTAGGAACGACAGAACGTAAAGGTAAAGTAGACTACAAAGTATATGTCCATGTTTATCAGCCTGCCCCTTTCCAGTGACTTGAATGATAACAATGACGTCAGAAGTACAGTAAACCCCCGCTTCCGGGACACCCCGCTGAAGGGATCACCCCGCTCAAGGGGACACCCCGCTCAAGGGGATCCCGCTTAAGCGGACATGTCACTTAAGGGGTCAGTTAATTCGGTACCGAGTGCTTCTTAACCCCGCTTAAGGGGTCGCTCTGGAGGGACACCACATCAAATCTGATGGGACAGTGTAGGGAGAACACTCCAGATTATCGCTATTGCTTGCTTATGATATGTGTGTGTTGTAGCCAGATAGCAAGGCAACACCCAACATACCCTATTTGTTTCAGCTATTTAATCTGTCAAAAAACAACACTCCTGCAATCACACCAACCGTTCACACTCTAGCTGTGACTCGGCTGTGTTTGTTTGAAACCCCCGCTTAAGGGGGACACCCCACTTAAGGGGGAACTTGGTTCAAGCAAGCAAGATAGAAATGGAATCTGCCTCTATCTGATCTAACCATTAGGAACGACAGAACGTAAGGGTATAAATCAGGTTCGACATACCTTTGTTTGCTATCAAGAATGAGTACTGAGGCATATACTACAAACATAACAAGCAAACTAAAGGTAACAGAGTTACACTACGATGTCTGATAGATCACTTTCTATGAACAATGTGTAATTGCGCTAATTAAGGACGACTAAGGACAGACATATATCCATCATCCCTAATTACGATAAGGTGCCCTTTGCTGTTATTGGTTACTATAACTGATGTCTTAGTTACCATGTGTGGGACACCCTATCTTATCACAGTTACCGCTATAGGAGATTGTATCCAGTGAGGTAGAGCTGGTATGATAAGAGAGCTGTAGAGCATATGTGGATAGATCAAAAATGATATTCCCCTGATTGATTTGACACAAATATCCACCATGCAGGTGTATAGCGCCTTAGTGATAAAGTGAGCAGTTATGGGTAGATGATCGTGTTGCTTTTGATGTGAGTGGGGACGTGGTGAGTGTAAGGAGCCTGAGTGTTGTATGTGTTTTGAGTGAGTTACTCTGGTGGGTGAGTGTTAGAAAGGCTAGCGAAAGCAGGCTGAGCTGAAGTTGGAGGAACTGTTGTGTTTCGGAGACAGTGGTGTTGGCCGTCTACGATGTCAAAACAGCTTCTACGGACGATGCCCGTCTCCAGCCCCGGCGTATATACACAGACTCCCCGACCACGTTCCTTCCCGGACCCCCTCCTGGGCATCCAGAACACCTGCTCCAGGGTCCTACATGCTTCCTCCTGGCTCCTATCACGCCTGCCTCCTGACTTCATCGGGCTTACCCCTCGGACAGGTCTACGCTTTCTTGTAATTATGTGCTATAACATATTTCCTCCTGGTTCGTTCATGTCCTTCTCTGTAACATCCTGAGGTTTGTTTACCCCACCTGAATCTCTCACGCCTTTTTAAACTACCTCAACACTTTGCCAGACTGGCTCTACACCAAACCTATTCCCTGACTGCTTGCATCCGCGTCATCCATGCTGTCTCATGTACATCTCCAGTCTGTCCTCTACTCAAAAAGACTACATTTGGTTGTGACTTTACCAGAACTCCGTGCCAACTCCACCAAGCCTCGTCTTCACGCTCCTTGTCCTATTTCATCCCCTATACCTAGTTATATTATGCTTGCTATTGATGTTGTTCCCAATTGCAATTCGTCCCTTTTATTATAAACAATGTAGTATGCTGAATATCCACAGGAAGCAGAAAAATAAATATTGTTAACATGAAGAGGCTTGTGTACATCCTGTTTGATATTTCCAGTTGTAGGTTGCTTGTTGCTGAAGTTTATCTTTTTGTGATTTTATCTATTATTCCCGCTTTCTTTTTCTAATTTAGTGACCTTCCCCAACTCTATCAGATCTTCCCATACAACGCTGATAATAATCCTCCCCAGCTCCATTACATTTCTTCTCATGGGAGGCTTGAACCCTTTCTTCTCAGGCAGTCCATGGACCATGCCTTCTTCATCGTGCAGCCATGTTTCTTACATGAATGGATGATACTTAATGTGCTGATCCACCAACAAACAAGATAAAGCGAGATTAGTCACGATTTGGTTGTATTGCTAAATCTTGCTAGGTTTTGAATAATCGCGTGCATATTTGCTGCGATGTGTCTTGAGGTGCCACAGTGGTGGAGCACCAAATTATACACACAACATCGTGAAAAAGTACACATATCATCCCGCACTCATGACAAAGGAGGTAAGGCATAACGCAAAATATAACAAGATATACCAAGATATATCACACAAATCCATGTGTTGGTGGAACCAGCCCTTAAGTCCATGACACCAAGATTTACCATACCTTCACCCAAACCCTAAACCCCAATATTACCCCCACACTGCTTCTCCACTACATGCACATCCTCTCTGACTCTACCAGGGCCTATCATTTACTCAGCCGTGTATAAGGATGTACATGTATTTCCTTCTGACATCGCAAAAGCCGTTTCACTGATCGACTTTACGTTATATGTGACTCTTAAGACACGAATCATGAGACTCCTAAAATACTCTGCGTTCACCTTCTCGACTCTGACATACCGCCCTCATACTATTCCCATGCGTTTCCCCCACCCTGACTTTAGCATGCCTTCTCCCAGAAGTCTCCCACAACATTTCCTCCTGCAGAGAGGACATTGTCATTAACCTTGTGCACTAGTCAGTCATTGCCTCTCACGCTGCTCCTCCGTCGATAGTTTCCCCGGTGTTCTCAATACCACTTCCTATGAGGCCTAATCTTTAGAATACTCTAGAAGAAACCAAAAAGATTTGGTCAAAGTCATGACTTCGACCAAAACGAGTTGCTTTCTGTATTTACCTCACCCCTTACACACTACATATATATAAACAGAATATATGACACACAGGATATAGACCATGGAGAATGGAGTGCAATACTCGTAGGGGCATGGAGAACAAGTTCCCAATGTTAAGCTCATGGGACAAAAATACCAGGGGTGATATAAATGTGCGTACTTGTCCGTCCCTTCTTGGCCATCCCATTGCCAGCCTCCTTTAGCCATCTTCCTCCAGGTTTTCTCTGTTGCCTCCCCGCGTACTTCCCAGCCAACACCCGGACTCGGGGCCTGGCCAACACCCGGTTTCAGCTTCGCCCCACATGGGGAGCCTCGGCGGGTGGTGCACTATAGAAAAGACCAACCCGTGCGCCCTGAACCATTTATGTCATAACTCATTTGATTCGGCTCAATGACCATGGCGCCTGGAAGTTACAAGTAGCCAGACCCCCCGCCCGACTACCGCGCCCATGTGCCCCGATCTATCAAGACATCTTAGGAGATCTTTTACTTTTCTGGTATTTTCTTCTATATTTGCTCGAGTTTAGTTCCTCATGCTTCTGTCTCTAAGCCATTTCTGATACCCTTATCGACATGTATCATTAAACTGAGAAGTACGGGTTAGCTTAATTGTATTATCCCCTTAAATCCACATGTGGCGATCTAATCCTATATCTACCATAATCTCACAAAGTATTTCTGAAGAGACTAACCAACCTTTCTGAGAACCTTTTGTGGTGAATATAAATCCTCTTTGGTATTCCACTCAGCGCTCGATGCTGGACATGTTTTATTGGTTTACTCCACATAAAAACACATTTCGCATTCCCTAGTATGGGCACAACTATTCATGTAGGACTATTGACTTCCAAAAGAGGACTTCCTTTCAAGCTTGTAAACAGGCGGGCGGTGCATAGGATACATCGGGGTCACTCGCCAGTTCCGCTTTCAAATGCAGTGTAAACAAAATATAACCTAAGGGGGGAGGTCAGTGCATGGGTTTAAAGCATCCCCGTTTTAAGTCAGAGCCAGATCGAAAAGTCAGCGAGCGGTCACTGCAACTGGAGACCGAAGCCAATCGGTTCAGGCCCCCCAGCCCCTATTAAACCGAGAGGAAACAGTCATCTTGTTGGTGTCGCTGATGGTGCAGGAATGCAGCTTTTAACTTGAGTGCTAAATTTAGCAAGATCAAAGATATATGTCGCTGCCATTCAGCATCTCTATTTCATATGAGAAATCCGTCTTGTAAGTTTATGTTCATCGAACATCCACAATTCAAGCGTCAATGAAAGTGCAAACCTATTTTTCCAAACCATTATCTCTGAACATAAATGTATATGTATCTCTATGCATACAATATATAACCGTTGGAATCCAGCAGTGACTGGGCTCAGTTGGTTCTAAAGTAGATACGTAGGGGCAAGGGGTGTACAGGTTGAGGGTCAGCTCTCCAAATATTAGAAAAACTGAAGGAGAGGACAAGGAGAAGGGCAATACGGGGATTTAAACCCCAAGCATTTGTACATGGTAAACACAGAATACGATATAAAAATGTCGGTAATAAAGATTGAAGATTACTAATATTCTTACCTATTTCTGCGTTTATGTATCGGGCGGTGTTGCCCGTTAGTCGGCCGTGGGCAATGGCTCTATACTTATACTTGTCGTACAGATCCAACATATACTGTGGGGGTGCCATCAGACTGTTTGACTTCCGGCCAAGATGGCTGCCATGATGGCTGCTGCCTTCCTCCATTTTCCGGGGGGAATCTTTAAAGCCCAGGAGTTTTTTGACGGCATGATGAAGAGCAACAGCCTGCTTCCGGTTTAACTGCGTCACTTCCGCTTCGCGCGTGCGCCGTGCCTCGCTCATTACCGCCAGGAGGAGGAGGAATAAGACGCCGACGAAAAAGGCGCGCTTTTGAGATGGTATTATTGTCGTCTGCTCCATTTTGTATCACCTCTTAAACTTTTATGTTGTGATCAATATAATATCCTCTATGACTCTAAATGATATCGCGACACTGGGTACTAGTTCATATACATTAATAACTTCCTTTTTAGAGAGAGGTAGCCTGTTTTGTGATTGGTTGATTTGTCCAACACAAGAGACGAAGACTCTTTTCAATGTCTTCAGTTCCAATGACGATGTGAAGCTTTGAATGGCGCTCGCACGCTCAGTAAGAGGCGTACCCTGAAGGCCACTATGTCCGTGTCCCTCTGCTTACCATCCAGCGCGGAGAAAACGACGCAGCTCCACCACGCAAGTTGATCGGTGAGATAGTAGTAACTCTTAAATCGCGCTCCTTGAGCCTCACTTATTATCCTGCCACATATAACTTATGGCGTCCTTATTGTGATTGGCTTCCTTGGCCTGTCTTACTGGTCACGCCATAGGTCGGAGGAACCCGGCGACAGAAGGGCGGGAGTCTGTCGAAGTTGGCGTGTGTGTGTGTGTCAGTGACTGAGTGAGTAACAGAGACGCTGGTGGGTAGGACCAACAAGCGCCCTGAATGCGTTCCCTGTTAGCGCCTCTCGGACCGCGCCATCCCCGCGCTCACCCCACGGGGCCTCCGCGTACCTGCGGCCGGAGCATCCTCGATCCGTCACGGCGTGTGTGGAGGTAGGGCTCCGGGGGAGAGGAGGGGAGGGGAGGGGGGAAGTACGCGCTTCCCAAGTGTGTCCGCCCACCACTTGCCACACACCTGGAGATAGGAGAGTGTGTGTGTCTGTTTGTGATGGTGAGATAGAGAAGGGGTCTGGGTTAGATGAGATATACCCAGGTAATTTGCTTACAGGTGGATACTGTGGCACTTCCTACCTCCTGAGTCGTACCTTTCGTGTGGTATAAAACCCCTCCGTGCAGTGGGTCACAGGTGAGCCCGTTATTGCGAGATTCAGGTGATGTGACGGGCCCCTTACTTACTCCTTAGCTCCTCCTCCTCCACACCTGCTTGAACGACCCTTTCGTGGGCCGGACGTCCGTCGTTTACACACCAACACGCTGATAAAGCCGTACTTGATGACCCTCGAGGTTTTACCTGCGATCTCCGCTGTCTTACAGAAGGATCCTAACGCGTCGGAACTCTACAAACATTGAAGGATCACAGCACGGTCCTGGGGAGGGTGGATATGCCTCACAGTATCACAGAGTACCCCTGTGTGAGGGGGGTGGTGGTGATCCCTTGTTTGGTTTATCACATTTAATTTCTTTTCTTCGTCGATTCCCAGCTGCGCTCACATCCTTGCCCCGCGATGCCCTGGCGTTCGCCTCCAATCTGCAAAACGTGTTTAAGTGGCAGGATTAGCTGGCATTAGCGGAGCTACATTCAGAATAGAGATAAGGGGCAGATAAAGGGGGGCCACTAAGAGCACAGCCTCACGTAAGGCCCTCAGGCCGATGGCTGGTTGATAACCCACGACTATAGGATAGAGATAAAACCCGCCAATGACATCAAGAGGCTTACGGGTTATTGTTCCCCATATTCTCCTCCCCCTTTCATTCTTACTTTCTGTGTGTGACTTTTGTTGTCGTTGGAACGTTATTGATGAATCACTGCGTTCGATTCGCCGTTATTGTTACTCAGTCACCTAGAATATTCTGTTTAGTTAGAAGTGTGTTATTGTAATTCAACCACAATGAGCTGTTCCATTAATAGATGTCATTGTCATTTAGCCACAAACATATTCCCGATAGGTAAAATTTGGTATTTTTACTGTCTCACATAAAATTCGCCCTGGTAAAGAAGACTATTATTTCATCCTTAATTGACAGTAAACTAACTAGATTTTAGAATCTAGACCTCTAAGACGGTACTCAGTATATAATGAGGCGACCGAGGAGAAAACTGTGAAATCCTATGATCTACACGACTGGAGTAAAAGTTTCCAATCTTATATATCTTATAAGATTTGAATTTAAAGCAACTTGTAAAAATCAAAACAGGATACCCACCTTTTTATACTCAAGTTATGGAGTTCATGTATATATCCCTTTCCGGCCTCCTCAGTGGTAGTGAGGGGCTGTTGTCCTCCAGGTTAGGTTAGTGAGAGCATGCACTGTATTCTCCTGCCTGATGCCGTGTTCTGAGTGGGGGCCGCTTTACACAGGCTCTGCCAACCTTTCCCACCGCGCCGCCTCCCACGCCGCGGCACCGCCGCCTCAACAAAGTAGTCCCACCACCTCGACCAATCAGGAAGCCCAGCGCATGTATACAACGCAGTTCCATTCCTACTCCTAAGTTTGCAATTACGAATACATCCTGCGCGGCCAGCCATGTTAACTACGAACCCGTGGGCTGCTGGTTTAGACCACTGTCATTATTATACATGTAAGAGGTTACAGCAGGCCCATTATATATCTCGGTCCAGTTAATATCGCCTTTGTTGTAAGGTGCGTCTCTCTTGGTCTTTATAGATGGGGCGCGTCGGGCGCCAAGGCTTTGACTAAGGGGTAAGGGGGTTATTAAAGCTATTTGGGGCAATGATCTTCACTCTAATCATCCCAACCTCTTGGCAAAGGTACGGGTTGGGAGCCACAAGCCATGCAGACCTATCACACCTCCAGATCAAGCCGTAACCTGCCCCCGCCGACCCGTGGCCACTGCTACGCCATCTGGTGGTTATCAGCGGGTGGATAAATTACAGCCTGCTAGGGGGACGACAGGCGAATCGCGCCGAGAGGGGGATGAAGACGTTTTAACTTAACTTATAGAAACAACCCGTTGACTTTCATGCCCTGGCTGCAGCCCAGTTTCTCAATCTCCAGAACATCATGACCACCACTTATTGTCTGTAGCATACATATTATGACTGCATATCTATTATCTTCTGCCTATTCCCTACTGTTCTAGCTTGCTAATGCCTACTGCCTGCTGCCTCTTATTTACTGCTGTATACTACCAGTAGATTCGCGCCCAAAGCTCTTTGCTGCCTACTGCCTGTAGTCCTTCGCAAAATGCTGCCTGCTCCCCTCTGCATGCAGTAGCATCCTCACTGCTGTCTGATACCTGTTGTATGTTGCCTAGTTTAAGTGCTGGTTCCACCACCACACAGGATATAGCGCAATTTATCACAATTTCATTAATCTCGCTAGGTTTCGAATAATCGCGAGTATTCTTGCTGCAATCCATCGGTTTAGTTAAGCACCTTTGCCGTGGTCTTGCCATGATAGATCGCGATATGCCGCGATATGTCAGCAATAGATAGCAAGGTGTCGCTATGGTGGCGCACCGAAATAGACACACATCTTCACTAAGAAATACATAAACAATCGCGTGCAATGTGTCACGGAAAGGAGGTAAGAAATATCGTGATACTGTAAGATATAACAAGATATACCAAGAATTAACGCGAGAAATCCATCATGTTGGTGGAACAAGGCCTTTATGCTCACTTATGCCTATTGCCTGTATCCTCACAATCACTGCTGCCTACTGCCTGCTGCCTACTGGTTTTAGCCTCCTGTTCACTGATGCCTGCTACCTACTGACTGTTTCCCAAAGCCTTAGCCTGCTATATACCCACCATTGACTGCCTTCTCTCTCATGCCCTTTTATTGCCTGATGCCCAATGGCTGCTGCCCCATTTAATGCATATACTGCATTAGGCAGAATGCCCACTGTCGCGTGCCTAGTGCCTGCTGCCTACTACGTCTTACCAACTCCCTGCAATGTTCACTCCACCTGTTTTACAAGTCCTACTTTATTACACCTAATTACAATAACAACTTGCTGCTTTTTGCCCACTAATTACTGTCTAATACATTATATTGCCTTCAATCCCATAACCATGAGAAATTCTAACCCCCTGCCATCGCACCCATATTCTTATTTTTCTTTTTATTATTCTACTAAGTACGACGCACCTCATGCCTCGTGAAGTCTTAACTCCTGCCACTCACCTGAAGGTCAGAACCATTCATCTTTCAACCTTTGTATTCCCACCCCTATAGTACTACTATTAACCCTAGAAGTATCGATTGTCTCGTGTCATTTAAACATTGTAAAACCTGTTGCCTGCCGCCTTGCAACCAGTCACCGCACGTATTGCCTGCCCAAATACCCACCGCCTGCTGCCTGCTACCATCTGCCCTACCCCTACTACCCACTGCAGTCGTGGATTATTTTGGGGCCCCTAGCTATGGGTTTATTTAGTGTAGTTGGTCGTGATTGAAGCTGGAAGATCGGCCCCTTTCAATAGCACCCCCAACCCTTCTTTTTTTAAATCCTGGGTTCACTCATGCGCTGCCAGTCCTTTTTCAAAGCACAACCTAAAAGCTACGCTCTATCCCCTGGGCTAACACCCACTGCCCACTGCCGCTTATCACAAGCCTTAGGCACTCTCATCCCTTTTTCTCGATGACTATCTTAAGTGTCATTCGGACCCAATGCCTACTGCGCATAAAGCCCTACACACATCGTCGTATGCACATCGTTCGCCGCCCAACGTGCAGCTCTATGTTCTATTGCAGTTTATCAATGCAAAATATCCAGATTATTTATATATATATATATATATATATATATATATATATATATATATATATATATATATATATATAAATTTAATATCAGCGGTATTCAACCAGATTCTTTCTTTGTTTATATAACATTTTTTTATTATTTGAGGGTATACTACGTCATTGGAGAAGGTGAGTGTTCTCGAAACTAAGAGGAAATATAAGGGTAGGAGGTCCAACGTCAAGATACGCGGAGGGTATAGTAGATTAATTTCAGATATCATTTGCCCCTTTAGAATCTTCCTCTTTAGTATGAGGCGAGAAATTCAGGTAGAAATGGGGAACAGGGGTACCAGTTACTAAATGGTTTCAGCATTTGACATATGTATAATATTCCATTTCCCAATTCATTAGATATCCTCAACATGATTCACAACTATTAATATCGTGATAGAATAAACTGTCCATATTTAAGCTTTCTTCATACCGATGTATATTACGCTAGCAGTGCGTTGAACATACAGCCTAACTTGCTCAGGGTTATCCGTCTTCGTGACACCATGGAGTATTGAAAGAGTTGTTTAGTGACACCATATCTGGAGATGGGTGTGAGAATGTTATAGTTCAAGTATTTAGCCCTACATAGATATCTACCCTTCACACAGGAAATTGACTTAGCGATACCAAGTGACAATTCGCCTGATACGAGCGGAGAAAAGAATTTGGGTCGCTCTGAATGCAAGTGTCTTCTTATCAAATCTGCTCTGGACCGGTAGATCTAGCAGGGCCTTCTATAGAAATAGGCCACAGACACCAGCAACAAAAGGTAGCCGTACGCCTGAGAGACCAGTTATACGTCCTCTATGCATCTCGGTTTAGTACGCATTATTCAGACAACTTGAGCGAGGCTGTATTTTACCCTACCTGCCAGAGTGGTCAGCCATGAGGAAGACCGGAAGTTATCATCTCCGCCAGGCGGCACTGCAATGTCCTCTTCCGGTTGCCGACGCCGACGATCGTAAAGACGCTTGCTAATTGGGGGCGCCACCGGTTCTTCCTCTTCAACCTACATTATTTACGCTAACGATGCAATTATTTTCCCGCGGAAATATCCTGTTTTCACAGACAACACTAGAGGGATTTACTTAAAAGGGACAGTATTGTTCAACTCGGAATGAACCAGTGCTGATACCTTGTTCATCTGCAGAACGTATAGCGCGAAAGCTCCTTGGGGGCGGTCCTTCTTTCATATACAATTTTGCCCCGGAATGTTCTCAATAAATGACTCTAATGTGCTGTTAATTACAAAAATTCCAATTACCAGAGGTGATAATCAATTGCACCCACAATTGAATTAGACAGTTGCCATTATTATCGGTTCAAAGCAATAAATTTAGACGTGCGTCTGATGAAATAAGGAATTTGCACGGAGTAGGAATGAGAAAAAGATATTTACATCCATCCCATTACAAATCTAAACATGAAGAGTTGGGGGGACGATCGACATGATGGATGCTATTTGCTGGATTCATAGGGTTTTGCACAAATCCGTATAAACCTTTGTTAGTACAGGTATTCTGGATTCCACCGGTACTGATAAACCTGATGATTAATGCTGCTTGTATAACTACCTGTGTGATTTAGGCTGATTGTCACTTAAACGACCCGGATCCTCAGATATATTGGTCTGTATTTGAAGTATGTATTCTTGGCTATTTTATGGCAGTCTCGCCATACACAGGTTTCAGCACAACTGTACATTTATGGCTATAAAATCTATAGCGGAAATTGCCACAATTTATAATCATCGTTCAAATCAGCAAACGTGAATTATATGTTCATGCTGGGATGACAAAGGAGTAAAACCCAAAGAATGACAATGCTGAGCCTCTGTGTTCCCGTGAAACCGAAGAAAAAAACCTGTGAGTGACTTAAGAATCATGAGATCTAATTCTTCTAAAGAATATAAATTTCAGCTGAACACTTCATACATTCATCTTGAACCTCACTGCATTACTATTCCCACTCCAACCTATCTCGACCACCTGTTCAGTGGTGAATCTGAACAAGATTTGTTAATGGAGGTGACCATACCGTGATAGCACAACAGTGCAGCATGATTACTTATCGGTTAAATGTCAAGTAATGCTTTTAGATCTCTTCTACTGCAACGTAAAAAAGAAGTCATGTATTTTGCGTCTTGTGAATCTATTTCGTTTGTGAACAGTTTAAAAGTAACCTACACGGAAATGCTATCAACCTATGAAATATTTCCACTAACTTTGCATCCTTATGGAGAAAACGTATTGATTAAATGTATTATCCGTACAAATACTCTCTGAAATACTCTATGAAGAACAATGATAGGCTCACGGTGTACCAGAAACCGACTGATATCACCTCGACTTCTGCAACGCAAGGATAAGTCCACGAACCGAAATTCATGCACTTGAAATGCATCAATTGGCACTTGATCACTTCAAGAAGATAAATCAGTATTTGATTAATATGTTTTGCCACCTCTCAGGCACTTTAGGAACTACTTTACATAAACAATAGACGATGCCTACGTCGACCTTCTAATCATTGTTAATAACTACGAGAGCTTTTCATATTAAGTCGAAAGGTGCATGATAAATCAAATATTACTATATTTTTATATGTGCGGTCGTATTGTCCGCATAGTTGAAACTACACACTGAAAAATGATCTCAAGAGAAAAGTGAAGAAAATGAATGCAACATTTGAGTAATAGATTGATTTGAGTAATAGATTATTCACATTTTATTTCTTCATATCCTTCATCAATACCATCCCTTTGCAGAGTATCTTGATTACAGAGTAGAGATGTATGTCTTCTCCATTTATGTATCCTTATCATATTAATAACCTCTGTTTTTGAGGAATATATACCGACTGAGTTAACTGTATTCCTACAGTGGAAGATTTTTCATATGAAAGAACTGTTTGAGTATTCCGAAATAATAAAAAAAGAAAAATCCTCGCTTTGGCTCGGATGTAACAGCGTATGAACTACGCGGAGAATACGACTACGCAGATCAAAGTCAAATATTGTGTAAAATTGTGGCCTATGGGAAAGCAATGCGTTCTGGATTGGAAGAGTAATATTTTCCTTAACTAAATCCATGACTAAAATGATACAGGAATATTCTAGATAAAAACATTCGAATAGTTATAATTCTACTGTATCATGGGTTATTCTTTCTCACGACTGACGTCACCACACAAGTGGCGTATGCATCACACGATGTACCAATCAAAACAACATTCCCAGACCCCAAAGCCAGTTTCTGAAGTGGAATTCACACGGTAGGATTCATGTACCTCACAGGGTTCAAAATCTCAATCTGCATTTTAGGGCTAAATGTCGCCAATAATTACAGGGGGGAAAACATGTCTCAAGGAAATTGAACCCTACAATTTAGACTAAGAGATTGTGTTCAGGTACAGAATCTCAGCAGGATTTGTCTCAGAGAAGCACCCTGTGAGGTACGTATGAATCCCGATTAACACTGGATTTGAAATTTGTCTGAAGAAATATAATGCTCGGTAGATTGTGAATAGTGATGATGAATATGATATATGGTTTGTGATACATTGTCATTTGCATCAATAAGATTTGAACTTCAAAATAGCTTAGATCAACGTTTTCCTCAGATGTTTTGACAGCCTAGGTTTTTGGAATGGAGTCCTGATCATATCCACCCTATCGGATTCCACATTTCTGGTGTAACAAAACAGACTGAATATGCGATGCGTGCTTATCCATCAGAGTCCATACATGGTGAAGATGTAGTGGACCTAGACAAAAGGTTCTCGTATGCGCTTAAAGAGGCACAAACGAGAAAGGATCATGTACTATGTTAGTGGCAAAGCAAGACGAGACACATTAAAAAGGGCCACACAGGGGGATATCTGAGTACTGATACCACTAATGCAATACACAGGGAGCACAAATAAAGGGAAAACAAAAGATATTGTAATGGCTTTCTTAGGTGTGCTTGTAGACCAAAGGGAGAAAGGGGAAGCTCTGAGCATCGCTAAAACACACTGATACTCTCTGCATGAGGTATATCAGGTACGCATTTGAATGCGAGACTTGTATTGGAATACGGTATACTATCGTTCTGTTAAAGCTTTAGGGCGAAGACTTTCAGAAGGACTACTAATGCATTATTTGTTTGGAGATACAATCTCAACAAGCTTTTAGAGTAGTCCATCTGGTCAGTTTGATCCTCCTTCACAAAAACCTTTCCTGCTGGTGGGTCTTTCTTGATACGATCTCCTATACACATCGGGTCTAAGGATAATGCAATTTAGGAATTAGAGATAAGTCGACTCTAAGCCTAGGGATTATTGTGGCCGATAATGCAGCAGTTGTGTAATTCGCCTTGTTACTTTAAACAATATGTCTATTGTTGTGGTCTTAGATTCGTGATGAACAGATATTGAAAACAAAAGGAAACCGATTAGAGAGAAAGATATGAATCCATTTACAATGCAAAGAGTATTGAAGGAGAATCGTGAACAAAGCTGATAAACGCCATTTAGCTTTTCTGTTAGTCTTTGTTTTATATACTGTGTATATGTTTTTATCATGGAAAACAATTTATTAAGAATGAAATGATGATGGTTAAAACTACGATGCTCCATTAGGGAACTTTAGAGTATACATTCTAGGTTATACAATGAATTTCATGGATATCTTTAATTCATTTTATAGGAGAAAACTCTTCAATAACCTATACAGCTATCGGGAGCTAAGCTGAACAATATAAAAACAATTTCCCAAAGTAATCGAGATCTTTTGTGAAAACAAGAGAACCACGACGAAAAAGGAAAACCTTTTTAGATATATAAGCTGAACAATATACCCCTCGTCATTGTCAGTCACGCATTGTAATTAAATCAGGAAAGTAGTATACAGAAACACAAAACGTAAACCATTACGGGAGACCGAGGCGTGCGCTGGAACAACACCCCACCATTGCACCCTACTCCCAACCCCTGTGGGTTCCCGCTTGTTTCCGGCGAACTGGGCATGCTATGCATGGGTAGGCTCGGTGTGGCCTGTGTCCTTGATGACAGCTGGAGATAACATTCATAGACCTGTATATATTTCTGCTTAGTTTCTACCTGACCAGCATGCCTATACCTCATGCCTAGTAGAGAACCATTGACCAGCTGCTTGCTGCTCCTTTCAGTTCTGTTTTGGTTATATGTATACATAAAGAATATATATGTATATATATACTTTATATATATATATATATATATATATATATATATATATATATATATATATTTTACATATATATATATATATATATATATATATATATATATATATATATATATATATATATATATATCTGATATATATATATATATCCATTATATATATAAAGGAAAACATAATCAAATACTCGCATATGTAAAACTTAAATGTTTAAAGTGTTTGTTCCACCAGCACTATGGACTTGCGGTGTTATATCTTGGTATGTTTTGTTATATCTTACAGTATCACGATAGGTCTTATGTCTTTTGCCGCAATACATTATGCGCGAAGATTTGTGTATTTTCTCATGATAATATCTGTATATTTGCTGCTCCACCACCACGCCTCATGATCTATTGCCTGAGATACTATTGCATACTGCGGCATACCGCGATCTTTCGAGATTTATCGCGACAAGAATTGCAGAGGTGCTTGCCAACGCTTCGCGGCAGAATTGCAAGCGATTACTCAAAACCTAGCAAGACTTATCAAGACAACCAAATCGTAATAGATCTCGCTACATCTTGTGTGTTGGTGGAAGAGGCCCTTAGGTAACGTCAACATATAAATGTGTTACTTCTGACATTCAAGCAGCAAAATCCGTAACATGCTGATGAGATTTGTGGTTTGAAGGATGTGCACGCCTGTCTGCTTTTCTAACTCAAAGTTCTTCTTAGAGCAGACTGACTCTGAGTCATCAGAACTCTCAAAAATGGATCCTGGAAATCGAAAATGGAAATGGCCCTTGTTGCTTTGTATTATTCCTTCCAAATTTGTATATACATAGACATGGTAGTATATATTAGATTTCCTATATGCCCTATGTCCCACGAGTATGTCTTATCAGTGATGAATGTATACATATATAAGACCATAAACACACTTACACCTCGCGGTGTATGTACCTTACCACGGATTCACTGTTACCATCCACGCCCAAACTGACCATGGAAACTCCTAACATATATGACTCCACCTCAAGCGATTATAGATATGAAGGGTCGTCATGTATTCTATCTCAGGTGATTGAGATTAGCTGAGGTGTTTGGTGTTTGGGTGTATCTAGCCATCATGTAAGAGTGAGGGGCTGTGTCAGCCTAGAAACCCGTCTGTATATATTATATGAGTTATGCCATCAGGCGAGGAAGGACACCGTTGTGTGTGGAGGACTATCAAAGCATATATTTACTCAATGAGTAATCAAGTATGCAGCAAACAATAATTCGCAAAGGTGCTGGCAATTCTACGGAATAAAACTTGATGGTCAGAGGAAATTGAATTTTTTTCATAATGCCATTGAACTTTTATTGCGAGCTTCTGTTGATGATAGTCGGTCTATTCAAATATGATAATAACTTTAGCCATTTAACGTCTTTGTTCCCTAGTCAATAAAACCATAAATCCTAACAGCTGTATGCGTACAGCCACCTGGCGGGGAACTCCATGAATTACTTGCAGATGAAGTCATGTATACTTGCAAGGCAATACCACTGTGCTATACAATACATGAGTCATTTAAGATATAAGCGTAACACGGAGCAAAATGAATATGGCTTCCTGTGTGTATGAATGGTGGGTCCTTTAGTTACAACAAGCAGGCCGTCATTGCAAGGACATTTCCATTGAATGCATTCATGCTGCCGTCCTGTAGAATATTGTATAGAATCATATTGGTTTATTCTCCTAGTGAGAAGATCTTAAATCTGATCAACATTTAACAATGCTGAGATTGGAGTTTGGCCTTAACATTTTAGGAATGGGATAATAAACATACCTAAATTGCTAATTGAGATACTGTAGATTCAGAGTAAAAAGACATATATGTAGCATATCTTTCAACGTACGATCAAGTTGACTCCAATGAATGACTCAGAGCATATATACCCCATAGTTGTTTTCCAAGAATATATCACTAGTTCAGGAAACGCCCTGATTAATGTATCGATCGTCTCCATCAAACAAAAATGTAATTTCCCTTCTCAATATGGACATCTTTCTTTATAGGAATCTATCATCTGACAAATATAATTTTGTAGAGCGAGGGTTTGAAATAGGTCTTGGTCAGAAGCTAGTTTTAGCCATCGGCCTTTTGTGTTTGAATCACGGTGCATCTCAACAGGCTTCGATGTGTTCCGCCCTTTGTCCAGAGATAAATGACAGATTGGAGTGTGCCTAAGGAGACCATACTCCATACACCCTCCTTGCGTGGACGTATACGTCTGTACTGACGAAACCAGTGTTTACACTGTGCCAGGAGACACTACTGCCAAAAACACTGAGCTTACTAATAGCATACTGTCGTTTTCAAAACATTTCAATAGACCACCCAGGTTTAGATGATTGTCTTTGTCTCTTGTACAATTGATAATACGCAGTGTTCTTCATTCTTTTCCTCATTTCTATCTTTCTGTTTTCTTCCTCTATCTTGTTGTGAGAGCGTTAGTGTGTGACTAACCAACATCCGGAACAACTAATTCAATTTAGTCCGAACTGAGAAGCCGTTGAATTAAACACTCGGGTTGCTAGAAAAGCGCTAATGGTTCTTTATATTCATTTCCCTGGATAGTATCCAAAGGACCTTCTATGTATCCTTGTCTAAATATTTGGCTTTCCAAACGAAATAGAATGAAGGGACAAAATATATTATACCCGGTTAGTGGTAGACCCCTTCTCTGAGCATTTCGTGACCTCAGTCATTAAACCATGTGAAAAAGTCACATCTTTTTTTGTGTTAATTTGACGCGTGCTTACGATGAAGATGTACGACCACAGAGTGTCTATAAACTACACAGAGCGCCGTCCTGAATTCACACCATCAAGACCTAAAGAATATTCTTCGGTAAATATCAGCACCGGCTCTGAAGAGTAATACCTTACAGAAGATGATACAGATTTACATTGATTATGAGACGTACGAAATGAAGAATTGAGACATCCATAAAATGTCATTGGGAATTGTGGGATTGCTTGCTGCCATCCCAAGACCGAATCATAGGAAGTGGTCTCTGGTTGGCGCTCATGTAGATGCGTGCAGGGTGCTTGGAGGTTGCATGCCATATGCAAAGATCACAATTATCGTCCCACAAGGGTCAGGCGCCATATGGGGGACGTGCAGCATGGGCCCCATCTGCCCCAGACTCCCCTTTCACCTCCAGTGTCCACACTTGACAGCGTCTGACCCACCTGTCATCGCAGGTGTCAACAGGTGAATAGCTGGCCAATCGGCCAGGCTAATTCATCCACAAATATAGCTAAATGCTGCCCCGGTCGCTGGCAGGTAGGCACCTCGAAGGGTTCGCCAGAGTTAATCAGGCCAATATGATCACAGGAGAGGGGGTTGTGAAGAGAGGGATGTGGATAAGGAAGGCAATCATCCCCTATACTGGTGTGTCACAGTTTGATAAAAGATGGTCGAACCATGTCCCATTTCAAAGTTACCTCTCCTGGACCTATATCCAACAAATTGTCAATGATGACCTCAACACATGATCGTGGTATTGTATGCCAGTAAAGATAACATAACTTTTCCAGTCTTCCCAAGATGACCAGTACTTTTTGATTGCTTGCTATGGTCAAGCCCTACCTTTAGCCAGGGTAAAACGTTCGGATGCTATTGAATATTGGATGCCTAATTGAATCACAGGATGGTTCCATTGTATTATATGATGTACTGTGAATTCTACACTTGCTCCAGTCCCTGCATATATATATATATATATACCCCTCCTTGCTGGGATACAGGTTCATTGGCCAGTCAGGGAAGAATACATATTGGGATCAACTTTATTCTGATTTTCTTCAATCATTTGATGACTGTTCATAATCAAAGACTTCTGCTTTCAGTTCCAAAATATAAGAAAGATAATGGAAGATAAGATAAGATTTTATCATCCAAATTACCGATCCTGTAACTTATTCATCTACTTCAGAAAAATACAAATCAATTCCCGATATTGTTATCTTTTTTTGTTCTTGGAAGGGTGCTAGTGGGAGTGGGAGTTAGATAATGACGCATATTATAGACAAATAATGTATTTAACAAGATAAGTGTATACAATGTTAGCTAAATAGATTGCTTTGAAACGAGAACTAAATATACTCTAAAGCTATAGCGCCATAGCGATTCTGGGTAATTGGGTGGTCTGGTGTTTGCATTAGACAGTGTGTGTCAACTAAGGCCTATCTGGTTCAGTGCTGAGAAGTGTACTGTACTCCGTGTTTACATTATCGCTCAAGACTCTATGATACAAGAGCAGAGAAGAAAAGCATGTCTGGAAGATAGGGATGTCTGTAAAGCTCGTTTACTATACCGCTATAGTGTGTTTAACATGTAGATCTAACTATATAGCATATATGAGTAGGATATCTGGTCTATGTTTATCAAGGATTTGCCACCCTCTTACACAATGAGCCAACAGTGGATCAACTATTTAAAACACTTTCCATTCGTACGAGAACAGGTGGTTCTTGAGTGGGAGACGGTGTTTACAAGTATCTTGAATTTCTAAAGAGATAAAGGATTCCTTACATTATTTTGTAAGACGCTATTGCCATACAACCTTCAATAAAATATTGGTCAAGGCAAATATTGACACCACGTGCCAAATGAAGTGACCTGGAGGCATGCTGCAATTTTTTGTGTTTATTTCGACCAGTTCTGCCGCATTTGCAGATCTTCCACTGGTTCTAAGAAAAGCTTGGTAATAAAGAAATATGTTGTTGACACCTTTTGTAACACTATTATCCCCGACTAGGACAAACACAATATTGTTCCAAAATGAGTAGAGAGGGGAGTATGTGTTGATTTGTTGCACTTTACACCTTGAAATTGTCACAAACATCTTGTTTTACACCTGCGCCGTCTCCCGCCCCATACCACACCGCATCTCCTGAAGCTGCCATGACATGAACATAACATTCTGAGGAAATTTCTATACTATTTTGTGATTTTTGTCATTGAATGCACTTTCTCAATGTACACCTGACATATTGTGGCGGCCGGGGATCGGGGTGCTCCTTTCCGGGGCAGTGCGCTCTACCGGGGATCTACCGGAGTTCGGTCGAGTCTCGAGGGGGCACCGGAGATGGCAAGATGTGGCGTTACGTCTCGTCTATATAAGTGAATGCGCTGCCCCCGATGAGACCGAGTAAAACATATACAAAACAAAAACGTCTAGCTCTACATCTATGAAGGGAAGAACTATCGGGATAATTAGGATCTGGTACGGCAGCATGGGGTGAGTTACCTGTGGTACTTATGGCCTCCTTGTCCGCATGTCAAGGCACTACCCATCATGTACCTCAGGATCTCCACCCAGGACATGTCTCCCTCAGAGCCTATGGGAATGAAGTGGTTGGGCTACCAAGGGGTGCTGGTGGCCTCCCTAACCCCAATGGTAGGACACTACCCATCCAGCACCCCGAACTCCATGGATTTCCTAAATCCTAAAAGAACCCATACCTAAACAAAGTGCAGGGACACTATGGGTGATGCAAGTGGCCTCCCTGACCAAATGGCAGGGCACTACCCACTCTGCACCTCCCTAGCTACCCACATGGCATGATGCTTAGGAAAGGTAAACATAGTAACCCCCATCAAAGACCCCGTAAAAACACTACAAAACTTCTAGCTTTACACTTAGGAAGGAAAGAACAATTAGGATAATTCGGATCTGGTATGGCAGCAGGGGGTGAGTTATCTGGGGTACACATGGCTTCCTTGTCCGCATGTCAAGGCACTACTCATCTGGTACCACATGATCTTTACCCAGGACATGTTTTCCTCATAACCTAAGCACCTCCCTAGCTACCCATATGGCATGATACCAGGTATGGATTGACATAATAACCCATTTAAGCTAATACAACCTTAGCACAGCCAAATAACATAGGATATAACATCTCTCTGTCTATAATTGGGAATAACATCATCCCTTTATCTAAAGGTCTGTTGTTGTTGTTGTTGTTGTTACTTTTTATTGTTTTGTTGTTGTCCCTAACCTGTTTCTGTTCTTTTCTTTTCAGGTATAGCATTGGTTTGGACTTAAAATCAAGTCGAGAAAAAAAACCTATCCCAAATGGCCACATCTCCCACTGGCCAGAGTAAGGTTTCAAATAGAAAAACAAAACAAAACAAAAAACGGATGGGACACTTCGGGTGTGCCAGCCTCTGAGCGCGGCCACCTCTCTGGAGCTATCGGTAACGGTGTGAACCGATTTGTTTTGTACCTCGTAGGCTCACAAAATGAAGAAATAACTTGTGCTTGTGCACCTGAATTCCTCTTGTCGTGATATCTTTTACATTGGTGGCAGCAGTAACAACAAGAGGAATTCCGGTGCACAAGTGTTATTTCTTTATTTTGTGAGCCTACAAGGTACAAAACAAGCTGAGGGTGGCTGTTCCCAAGGCTTCATAGGAGATACTCTATAAGACAGAAATAGTCGGGCAGCATCTGCAATGGCCATAGATGTGGGAACGAGGCAACGGCCATGGTTTGTATGCCATTATGTCATTATGCATTATTCTAAGACCTTCTACACACAAAAGAGCACTTTAAATATTATTCGATGTTCTGCAAGATTCACTCACAGCAGCCTGCTTCTTCGGGCGGATATTGATTTACACATTTACATGTTCATACGTGTCTCTATAAAATGTTACAAAATCTTTCAATTCCATCAAGAAGAAATGTGGAAAGAACTTGAAATTGGTAATCACATTAGGTTGAACGTTGAAAGTAACGAATACAACCAGGCACAATGTCCCCGTGCCTGTAACATTTTAAAACAAAAAAGGATATTGCCATGATGCAATGTTGTGATATACAAACTATAAGTTTGAATGGTCCTAGAAACATGTGCTGCAACATCAAAACATCCATGAAAATTACAATTAGTTTTCTTCTCAACGGTCTAACCTCAGGAAATATGAGCCTGCACTCCTCGACTAAGTGCAATCACGCTCTAAAACCTACCCGTGCTTCTGAAGCCTATGATTTAAGAATAATCTAGAGGAGAAAAAAAAACTCTACCTCTGACACGCACATGTATATCACAAAGGAAGAAGAAACTTGGTGGAGAAAAAGGATATGACAGGGGGAGCGATGGCGGCCGTTCCCTGGCCTAGGTGGGGGACTGAGTGATAGTCGTCATGGGAGGACCCTCCGCAGTTCACACTTCTTTAGCAGCCATTAACACCTGAGCTGGGCACACCTGGGCCTCCCATTGTCACACCTTGAGGATCCATACGGCACACACCTGTTGATGAGATGGCGGAGTTGGGAGTTAGGAGCCTCAGGTGTGTGTGTGGAGGAGGGGAGAAGGTGACGGAGGTTCCTCGGTGATACAATACCAGGCGTTTATACTGGACGATTCTGGTCGGCGATTCTGGCATTTTGCACCGCCTGACGACTTTCAGCAATAAAATGATAGAAATCGTCTAATGTAAATGCCAAGCACGTGGCGACTGCAGATCTTCTGGTTACATTAGATCATACAATCAGGCACCACCTGACGACTATTGGACACATTATGATGCCTGCGACTATTTCTAGCAGGCTTGAATTAGTTATCTACATGGGCAGAGATTCTATGAAAACTCATATTCCTCAGCGTAAATGTTTGGGTACATTCTGAGGTCGACGACTTTTGCGGTGGACATTGCCACCACCTGAGGGCTATTAGCTTGACGATCTACAGCCATGTATTTAGTTGTCTAGTGTAAACGCCGGGTTAGGTACCCCTGTCTATCAGTGGTGCTCTCAGAGCCATTATGAGATTGAAGCTACCGGGAAATAGGCCGCTGTATTCAAAACACAAAGACAAACATATCCAACACCATAGTGCTTAGTGTAGGTCCCATTTTGAAAGTATTACTTTCCCCTGGATGAACGTGGCTTTTGTTGAGATAAGAGATGAAACTGTATGCCGAAAGGGTAGGTTTCATAAAGTAATTCTTAAGAAATCCTTAACGAAAGTAGTGATCTCAGCCACTGCCAATTTATTCGGATTGTTAACAGAAAGATCCATAAATTAATACAATTTCATGCAGGGTCGTATTGCTAGCGGGGAGTATTTGATTAGATACGTTGTGCATAAGTCACTACTGTAACATAATATGATACTTCGAGTTATTGTAAACTGGAGGTCCGTTGAGACCAGTCTTTGGACTCTTCAGTATGAACAAAAGTCTTTTTAAAAAACCTTGTTGAATGTATTTTCGGAAGACTGAACACCAAATTGAAATTATCTCCTTACTTCACACAATTCTTTTGTTTGAGTTGCATTATAGGCTGAATTGGTTGACACAACACGGAGTGACCGTATTGGCAACGGCATCACATGGGCGAGATCGGCGAGGACAGACGTTCATAATGACACTTTCCAGGCATCAGTGTCCTACAGACGTATGATTGTAGAGGATCGGCCAACGATCATTGGTCTGCGACATGTAGAGCGGTTAGAGTAGTAGTATAGCAGGGGCGTACCCGGGGGGGGGGGGCACAGGAGGCACGTGCCCCCCCCCCCCCCCAAATTTTACAAAGGATGTTCTGTTCCGACTGAATATTCTATACACACTGTTTTTTGAATTTTTGTTCTATCTATCATAGTTAAAAAGTTACAGCATTATACAAGAATGGGCTATTTACACATACATAAGACATTGAAAAATATCTAGGGGTGGGGTTGGGGGTACCTTTTTTTCTCTTTCCTTTCTAATTAATTTTTTGGGCCCACGGATTGGGGGTACACACTTGAAGGATGCTTGTAAGGAAGTCCAAGGTGTGCCCCCCCCCCCCCCCACCCTCTAAAAAAAACCTACATGCCCTTGTTACCATATGTATGTCATTCAACAAAGCACATATGTCCCCAAAAGAGTGAGAGAACTCTTCAGGGGGCCCCTGGACTCCCAAAGAGGCACTTTAAGGGCCCTTGCAATCTTCATAAATAGCCCTAGATCAGTGACCATCCTAGTCCCTGAAACAAAATCCAAGAGGCATTTTGTATAAAATATAGAACCCAGGTTTCTCTGCAGGCTTTGCCCCCTGGACCCCCAGATGGATTTTCCCACCAGACACCTGGCAATCTTCCCATGCAGTCAGGGTCTGGAAAACCCCTTCCCGAAAACAAAATCCTAGGCACAGTAAAATGCAAGTGCTTCAAGGGGGCTTTGCCCCCTTGACCCTGAGGATAGGCTTTCCTTTTGGACTCCTTGTAATGTTCAGAAATAGCCTCAGTTGTGTCCCCCCCCCCTTGGAATCAAATTCTGGATATAGCTTGTATAATCATTTCACATACAAGTGCACCCAGGGGCTTTACCCCCTCCCCATCTGGATCCATAAAGGGGCACTTTGCCCCTGACCCATTGTAATTTCTGAATTATGAAACCCAAGTGTTTCCAGGGGTTCTGACCCCTGGATCTCCCAGATGGGTTTTTGCAACTGGACCCCTGGCAATCTTCACATGTAGTTTCAGGTGTGTAAAAACTCTTCCCCAAAAGAGAGTCACTAACATGTGAATACTTCCAGGGGCTTTGCCCCCTGGACCCCCTGGGATTGGCTTTGCTTTTTGACCAATCAATATATTCCCAAATAATCTCAGGTGTGTGACCCCCCTCACTAAAAGATCCTTGGGCTTCATGAGTGCACCCCAAGGAGGGGTTATGCCACAGGACCCCTGGCAACCTAGAAATCCAACTGCTTCCAGGGACTTCACCCCCTAAACTCCCAGGAGGAGTTTTGTTGCTGGAGCCCCTGCCAAACACTTCAGGGGTTTTGGCCCCTGGATCCCAAAGGAGGAAATTTTCCCCTAGAATTCTCACAATCCCCCAGGTAGCCTCAGGTGAAACAAAATCATGGATATAGACTGTATAAGTAATATCTGAAACCAAAGTGCTTCCAGGCGTTTTGCCCCCTGGACCTCCCAGAGGGGCTATGTTATTACTCTTGTGGCAACATGACAGGTAGTCCCAGGTGTGTAGCGATCTCCCTCCCTCAATCAAAATACTGGATACAGCTTGTATGAAATCTAAAACCCAAGTGAATCATGAGGCTTTGCCTCCTGGATCCCCAGCAGAGGATTTGCTGCTGGGCCCCTGGCATGCTACCAATGTAATCCCAGGGTATGGCTCCCCCTCCTCATAACAATCTTTTAGAGGATGTATTTAAAATAGATAAAAATCCAAATTCTTCCGGGAACTTTGGTCCCTGGACCCCCTCCCAACTGAGGCATTGCTTCTTGACCCCTGGATAGTGTCAGGCATATGACCCCCTCCCTCAACAAAATCCTAGATACAGCTTGTATAATCAACACATTCTAAATGCAGCTGGGGGCTTTGCCCCCTGGAGCCCAAGCCAATCATCCAAGGTAGTCCAAGGTGTGCCCCCCTCCTTGAAAAAAATCCTGGGTATGCCCCTGGTGAATGCTGCTTGAGGGGAATGTGATTAAGATAGTAGAAATTGTGCCCCCCCCCCCCCCCAAATAAGCACATGCCTATATGCCCTTGTTTCAGTGTCATTCAACAAGGCAAGTATGCCACCTAAAAATAATCTAAATGCCAAGCTATTAGGGTGATTTACCTCATGGACCCCTTCTAATCTTCCCAAGTAATCTTAGGTCTGTGGCCACCCCATTCACTGAAAAAAATTGTGGATACAAATTGTATAATGTATAAAAGCCAAGTCCTTCTAAGGGGACTTTGCCACTGGACCCCCACTGATATTCCTAGGTAGTCTCAGGCATGTAACCCCTCCCTGAACCAAAATTCTTGGAACAACTTGTATAATGTATAAAATCCAAGTGTTTCCAGGGTTTGCCCCTGGACTACCAGATGGTAGTCTCAGGTGTATAAATCTCCCCAAGACATAACCCTAGGTATAGCTTTGTAAAATCCAAGTATAGCCAGTGGGTTTCGCCCCCTTGACCCCTATGAGGACTTTAATGATGGACCCTTGGTACCTGGTCTCAGGTATGTATCTCCCCCTCCCCGAGACAAAAACCTGGGGACAGCTTGTGTAATCTATGAAATCCAAATGTTTCAGAAGGATTTGCCTGGGGAATTTCCTAAACCTCTGGCAATATTGCCATGTGATCCTGGGGGCTTTGCCCCCTAGACCACCATGTGGGGCCATGCTGCTAGATCTCCGACAATATTTCCAGATGGCTGAACATATGTAACCCCTCCTTGAAACAAAATCTTGGGGAGAGCTTGTAGAATTTTTATGATACAAGGTCTTCTATGGGATTTACCCCCTGGACTCACAGGAGGGGGTTTGCTGCTAGAACCCTGGCAATATATCCAGATACTCTAAGAAGGGTAACCCCCATCCCTGATATAAAAGGCTGGATACAGATTGCATATAATCCAAGTTGTTTCAAGGGCTTTGACCCCCCTGGACCCCAAAAAAGGACCTTTCTGCAAGACCCTGAAAATATTCACCTAAGATGTGTGTGCCCCTCTTCAAAGAAAATCCTGGGGATGGCTTTTATAATCTATAGAATCCAAATGTTTTCAGGGGCTTTGGCCCTTGGACACCTAGAGCGGGGTTTACAGCCAGACTACTGGAAATAATTCTAGATAGCCTAAGATGTGTAACCCCTGTCCCTAGAAAATAAATCCTGGGTACAGGTTGTATAATCCATGAAATTCAAGTTCCTCTGGCAGCTTTGCCTCCTGGACCCCCAGGAGGAGCTGGATCCCTGGTCACATTCCCCCTGAAACAGAATCCTGAATACAGTTTAATCTATAAAATCTAAGTGCGTCCGAGGCTTAATTTGCCCCAGTGACCCACAGGAGGGTCTTCTTAGCTGGAGCCTTGTAAATCTTCAGAGGTGTGCCCCCCCCCCCCCCCCCGAAACAAAATCCTGGGTACGCCCCTGGTATAGTAGTGACAATCATAGGGTATCATAGGGGAATTTGTTGGCCAAAGTGTCACAACACAAGACAATTGTGGGCATGTCGTACAGGAATAATGGGTGGCTGTAACTCTTTTTTCAGATGCTAGAATATACTGAAATTAGGAAATAGTTTTGGAGAATTTTTTTATATATCTGGTGTACTTATACTCGAAATTTCATAATTATCCTTTTGGTATTTTGATCGGGAGAAATATTTTTCTAAACCACCATGTTTTAGTTGACAAATGCGGGCACTGCACAACTCGGCTGTTTTTGCAAAATCTACTGCTGCACATTCCCCAATCTGTGAGCATCGCTTATAACGATTGGCATGACTAAAAACACCATGCCTACTTCTATGGCTTTTTTAGGCAATATTTCTGAACGACTATTTTGGCGCCGATCTCCCATGGCGTACTTCCATCGTGTTTATAGTACACCTACCGCCTGTTGTCTTCCAAACTGTCATATATTTGCTGGGCGATCTTAGAGTATCGGTTCTAACGATTGATTGTCTTGACTGAAAAACGGGGCCTGTATTGCTGGTGGCCGCAGGAACTACCATTGAATTGAAGTATCTTGTAGATGGCTACAGGTGTACCTACTCACACCTGAACCAATCGGCGTGCAGGAACAGAAATGGTCGGGAGACTTCTTAATTTGGTTGATGTCAGTGGACGAACAGAGGTCATTGAGAATTATATGGAATACAACATGGAGTAAAGGGTACAATTATATATTTCCCCTGGTATATTTGTCCCATAGGCGTAGCATTGGGAATTCATCCTCCATGCCCCAACTATTATTACATTCCGTTCTCCGTGGTCTACATCCTGTGTGTTGTCTGTTCTTTGTGTGTATAGGGGTGATATGAATACAGAAAGAAACTCGTTTTGATCAAACTTGTTATCAATCTGCATCAAACTCGTGGAAAACGATGACTTTGACCAAAGCTTGTTGGTTTCTTCTTGAATTAATAAGATTGATATCCACATTCTACGAAGAATATCTACTTTAGATTTTACCCACGGTATCAAAGTGATAAAATGGTGTTCATGCAATTATTGAGCATTCTAAATAATATAAAAACCAAAAAAGGCCAAATGCCTCTTTAGTTGTTCATACGCCCTGGATAACCATTGTCCTACGGCTAATGCCAAATCTTTGCACCCTTTCTATATTATGTCATTGTCGTATCTATGTCTGCCTAACGTCGCTGAATAATAATAGGTGGCAGTTAATCTCGGGGTCATAATTCCCTTTATGAATAATATCCGGATTCTATATCAACTTTTGCCTTTTGAACAACCTCTCAAGCATCTGTTTTTTCCGGTTTCCCTCACAGGGGAACCCCGAATTCAATATTGACTCTCTCAGACATATGGTACTTATCAGAGTGCCTTTGATTATAAAATTATATATTCTGTAAAAGGCAGGACACTATAACTCGTCACCAATATTCTTCGTTCCTGACATAGTATTAATCCTTCACATGAATTAACAGAAAAACAAAAATTGAAAATGTTTGAATTGGAAATTTCACTTTTATTCGTAATTGTGCAAATCAATATCACATATATCATTGTTTACAATTATTCCAATAGAATGACTACAGAATAGATTGATCATCACGTTCAAATGCTATCACAGATATGAGGATATAATTAAAGCGTAGCTGTGTTGTGCATATATCAACTAGATTCGTGTGTCATACACAGGACACTATTCAAATCTATTAAAACATGTCATGATCTAGGCTTAAAACCTTGCGACGTAAAATCCTGAAAGTAACGTTTATATATCGTCTTCTACAATAAACTACCATACGAAATATCCGAAAGGAAAAATCGTCAAAGAAGACCTTTGGAAAATATGTCCCCAGGTGTAGTTCCTCTAAATGAGATGACTGCATATTTGTGACCAGCGTATGGACCTATATACAATGATAGTAATAATAGTATGTATTGAGAAGAACCCCACAGTTAGCTGAGGAGCATTAAAGTCATAATTTCAGTCGACAGGCAAATCACAACTAGTTTCATGGCTCACGCCTAACAAATCAATACCTGTTACATTTATTCATATTTGCTTAGTTTGTCTAATAATGAACATGCAGCGATAAGAAATCGATGTCATGATACTGATTGTGCGAAGGAAATTATATACTGCCTTGATAATGTGATATTAATAGATAGTAGATAATTTTCTACCTCGATACACTGTACATTTCAGTCAACGCTGACAGGTATTACTGCATTATCGACTGGTGAGCATACGGCTACCCCGAAGCTCGATGACTATTTTACTAGATCAAGGCATTTAAACATCAACTTCAACCTAAGGGATGGACTTATTAAGTTGAAAAGTAACATTGCATCTGCACTGCAAGATAACTAATAAAGACTCACACCTGTATTTAACAGCTTTCTACCACCATTCCCCTTCTTCTACTGCGATTTCCTTTTCCACGGTGCTAAAGGAAAATAATAATCAAATTCCTGTAAGTAATCATTATCGACTTCATCAAATTTGCATATCTCCTTACAATGCTCACAGAAACCAGCTTATCTCTCCAACATTTATTTAATCACAAAATGGTAGAAATAAACTGCGCAGTACACATTCTTTTCCTCACCCGGTGGTGAATCAGTCAAGAATGCTCAGCTAAGAAATGTGATCTGAGGTTAAAGCAGTTTTCCGTTTTGCCAGCATCTCAAAGGCTATGTAGGAGACGGGGAATGGGGTCAGAGGTCACCGGGTGAGTCGTTACGTGACGACGTGACATCACCCCGACTTGAACCAGGTGCATCAGGAGCACGAGCAGGTGAGCTACTCACCCCCAACACTGCCCTGCTCCCGGATAGCCGCGAAACTTTAAACCGCACCCCATGCACAAACTAGAGAAAACAAAATAACTCAATGTTGGCTCAGTTTCACCAAGGAAAACAACGTTAAAGAGCAGCGCTTGTTTTTTTTCTTCTTGGATACAGAGAAATAAAGTCTTTAAAGGACATCCAGCGATGTCTGGTCCAGCGAGCGGCTCCGTGGAGGCATTGAGAGAGCAGCTCAGACCTTGAGGGTGTCGGATTTGCTGGCCACCTGCACGAGGCGCGTGTGCTCGCGCTGATGTTCCTGCAGGAGATGCACCTCCTCACGCACCCCCTCCCGGTGATTCTGTAGAGTGATGTAGCTATCCTCTCTCACCGCGTGAAGCTGTGGATGAAAACAGGCAGTAGGTAAAGGCTATTATCTCACCCCTGGTATTTTTTCTCCATAGACTTAACATTGGTAACACAGTACAGGCTATTATATCACCCCTGGTATTTTTTCTCCATAGACTTAACATTGGGAACACAGTACAGGCTATTATATCACCCCTGGTATTTTTTCTCCATAGACTTAACATTGGGAACTCGTATCCAACGCCCATGAGATATTTAGGAAAAACATCCAATGGGGATGATATCACAAATGTTAGCCCATTAGTCAATGTGAAGGGTGGGATAAATTTAGAAAGCTATTCAAAGTTTAGGGTCAGAGCTCATACCATCTTGTTTGAATCACTATGTAATTCATGCAGCTTTGCCTTGTGAATTACTATGCGATTCAAACTCAATGGGACACGAGCTCTGACCCTAAACTTTCATAGGTTTCCTCTATGTGAACTGGGGTGACATAGATAGGAGACCATGCGCGAACATCTAATCAACAATAAAGAGCTAACATATGAAGCGGGATTCACACGATGGGATTCATGTACCTCACAGGGTGTTTGTCTGAGACAAAACCTGCCGATATTCTTTACTCGAACACAATCCCTTTGTATAAATGGTAGTGTTCCATTTCCCTGAGAGATGTTTTCCCCCTGCAATTATTGGCGACATATACCCATAGAAAAAAAAACAGAATCTCGTGAGATTCTGAACCCTGTGAGGTACATGAATAACACCGTGTGAATTCCAGTTAGCAGGAGGGACCGGAGGCTCCCGTGCCCTCAAGAGTGTGAGTTATTGGGGTTATCTGGGATAATTGGTGGAATTCTCATCCCATCATGATCAGCTTGCAGCGCACGAGGGAGCCTAAGAATAAACATGCAATGATAAGATATTCTTAAGCATATATCCTGCGATTCGGGGAGTCATTTAGCAGCTTCTCTAAAGGAATTAACACGTCAAGCTTATATATAATATGTGAAACACCTGAATACAATGAGCAAACATCCTGCAGGTTTAATATGAATATGAAGTACAAGCCGTGTAATGAGGAAAAACAGATACATTTATGAGTTTATTTAAACACAGCGTCAGAGTGAATCAAACGTCAAAAAGAAAATGAGACAATGTTGGGGACAGATGCAAAGCTATAATGGAAACAGCACTTAAACGAAGTGTAAAAGTTCTCTGGTAATCAGATTGGGTTAGCGCCTTGATGACAAAACAAATAGCCTTATCACCCTTATTAAATGTCTCCATAGTACCTGGTAGGTCAATATAATATACAAAGCATTCATATCACTCACTAAGGCTTACGCTGGTAAGGTACTACAATATGGAATTTGTTATAAAGGAGAAGAGGTTTGCACATAGGTTTTGCAGTTGGAATTACAAGTAGCTGTACCATGGATACATGTTGATGTTGATAGCTGCTGGTCATGGACAAATAAAGGTATTCTCCGCTTACAGAGAAGCACATGAACTACATTTTTGGGCCTTGCGTATTGCTGCAAAGCCTTCAATAACTGTAACTTGTAAAACTTCACGCATGAAAAATACAGTATAAAAGTGTCAGCAGTACCAAAATATGAACAGAAGCAGGCGAGAGACATATTAAAGATATATGCCGGGTGCGATTAGGTAGAAATGGTGACTTTTTTATAACTCTTCAAATCTCAAGACATATTAGAAAACATATTAGCTTATTGCTTGCTACCTATCATCTATGATCTATAATCTAATTAATAGTATATGATGGGTTAATTCCGATATAAAGATTCATAAGGTATCATAAGGTATACTAAAATGTTGATTCACAATGTTACTGGTGGATTCGAAGTCTAGAAAAAAAGGGAAATACAATATATCAATTGAAATACATTATCAAAACGAAAGGAAAAATGCGCATGGTACTGGGATTTATATCTTTGATTTACTATACCACTGGTGATTCTGTTAGAAAATATCTAACGTTATTTCTTTAATAGTTACTGTGCACTCTGTCTCTAAATTGCACGATATCATTAGCTATTGGGGTGTGGATATTCGAAGCCAGTAGAGATAGGCTTTAAGGAGGGTATATACCATTTAACATTTTGCCGTGACACTCTGACTGATATTGGAGTAAATCCGGCTCAGACGGCTGTGCTCGCGTTCACTCTCGGCCAAGTTGTGCTTGTCGTGTCGGAGCAACTCGCGGTGTTTCTCCAGCATCTGGTGGTTCTCGTCCCTAGTGGCTTGATGCTGTAACAAACAAATCTTAATGTTAGATTTGTACGATGCGTTTTAACCACGTTGCAACGGCCAGGATCACATCACGGCCAGATGGAAATCTATGAGATATAAGGCAATATAGGAGGACAGTACGGTTGTCAAATTGAACAGAGCATTAATGCAATTCCATAACATCAATGCACATACTTCAGTGTAGCATGTCTTACACCTGGCCCACACAGCCGTGGAAATTATAAAGTAGGATATACAGTAAAACCCCGCTTAAGGGGGGACCCTCTGTTCCGAGCAAAGTGTCCCCTTAAGCCAAGTATCCCGTTAAGTGGGTTTAAAATAAACTAAATAAAGATTTCTGTTCCCAACAAAGTGCCCCATCAGCGGGGTGTTCCCTTAAGCATGGTGTCCTCTTAAGCGGGGTGTCCTCTTAAGTGGGGTGTCCCCTTATGCGGGGTGTCCCCTTAAACGGGGTGTCCCCTTAAACGGGGTGTCCCCTTAAACGGGGTGTCCCCTTAAACGGGGTGTCCCCTTAAACGGGGTGTCCCCTTAAACGGGGTGTCCCCTTAAACGGTGTGTCCCCTTAAGCGGGGTGTCCCAGAAGCGGTGTTTTACTGTACATATAGACAAGTAGTATACACGGATCGAATACATTTTCATTGCATGACTATGATTCAAGATATGACTAAGTACATGTATAATATATGAATGGACTTTTTCCCAAATACTCTTGTCAAGAAATCCCGTAGTCTTAATGATAATTACATTGATGAAAAGTTCAATTTGGATTTGGATAAAAGTTTTTATTGACTCATCATATTATCCTCTCTATATATTACCTAATCATGAGACGTCTTTTTCATCTAAAACAGTCATCCTGCCTCACAACCGTAGAAGAATACGAATATAATTCATTTGTATAAAGAACGTGGTATTTCCCCTTCTATCATCTTTGTATAGTATACCCTGAAGGTAGGAAATGTGTAAAGCAGCCGATCCTGGACAATTTACCTTTCATGCTAATCATAAACCTTCAGTGCGTTTACTCGTATCCGCAGGTATGTGTTCAGTGAGGTTGACACATTTATCATCAATAACTAGGACCAGTCGGCCTATGAGTGGCAGGTGGGAGGTTTAAACCGCCCCTTGCTCCTGGCTGTTGGGGAGGCTTCCCCCACCCCTTCATTACTGCATTCAGGTTGGTGGGCATCCCCTACATCCCCTTTACCCTATCTTCATTACAACCCACCCGTGTGGCCAGCGTCAGCTTTCTTTCCCAAGGCTCCGAGGTGGAGCTTTCCTCGCGGCCAGATTGGAGATACATAAGTCAGGATCTCCTACTGAACATGGTGGACATGTTGATTACATTGTGGGGGACTGTGTGTGTTTTCTGGTTAAGTTATGATCGATGATGGGAGTCATGATCTATGATGAATGGCAGTCACCTCATTCAGTGGTGCAGAACTAGCCCCTCTTGGCTAACCTTTCAAGGTGTAGGTGCGTTGGAGGAGAGGGTACTCTAACGATGCTGGCTTGGGAAGCACTGATTTCTCACAGATGCACGTCCCCCAGCAATTGACTTATATTTCCTGCTCGTGAGAATCTGATACTTGTTTGTGAAAGCATTTGAAATAAATGAAATTCCAATGAAGGTGCAAATAGATTACCTGGATAAAGTTACCGTGTTATGCTTATATATAGCATAAGGGAAAACTTGAGGTCAAAGAATGTCTGAGGATAGGCACAGAGGGTGTTGGAAACTCAATTGCGGGTAGCTATTCACGCATATGTGGACGAGAGGGAAGAACAGGCAGATAAACGTAGGTCATAGGGTAGTTCAGGGAACACAAAACAATGTGAGTTGTTGTAGTTTTATTTTTCAGGAATAATAAAAGAAAATGAAGCACATGGAAATTACATTCGGGGATGGAAGAGAACACTCGTGTAGAGATGGAGTAGAGACAATTATGGTTAAGGTCATTAAAGAAGAACGATGAGGCACTAGAGAATAAGGAGAGACACTTAGAGATAAAGAGAAGACAGAAGGGAAGACATAAATAGATAAAAGGAGACACCATGTGAATTAAACTCATCAATAAAGAGAATAACCAAAAGATGAGTGGGGACACAAAGATTTAAAAGGGAAACGCTGAGGGGACTGAAGAACCAACAGTAAGGGATGTGACGAGGATACTTAGGGATGGGGAATAGAATGTAAAATTTGATAATGGTGGAAAAATGAAAATTCGGAGTAGGTTTGGACTGGAAGATTCTACTGGATTGGACAGGAACCTATTTACAAGACAGGTGGGTGGACAGGCATTGGGGGACAGAAGTCAGGGAAGGTCACTCGTGGTGGTCAGGTGTAGTGTGATAGTACCCGCCCTGCAAGGTGAGACCACAGGTGAGAAAGGCTAAGTACAGGTAGACACAGTGTGCACCTGAGGCCCTGGAGTTCCCAGGTGTGTAATGGTGGGCTGTGACCCTCCAAGCGGCCGGCACAGCCTGGAGGTATCCGGCCGCCCTTACACCCACATCGTCAGGCAGTTTCACCACACACGTGCTCGTTATTTTCTAAAGTAACTTTTTCTTTAGAATACCTTCTTTACTATCATTACCCCACTTCACTAGCTTAATGGCGAAAAAAAGACACAACTGTTTGGGAAAACTCCCCGAATTCCAAAGGCTTAAGCTGCATTTGAGTTGTTCAAATATGTGCAGAGGATTTGCTAAAAGAAATTACATTGAATTCTGCAAACACTTTTTTGAGAATCCATAGCTAGATTACTGTCCACATTGTAAAACAATTCCAGTATTCCATGAAAAATGAGAAGGTGTGGGCATACTTCCCCCGAGGACTATGACAGTCGATATAAGACACCCCCCTTACACTCTCTCCCTACTTGGACAAGAGGGTTCATCTCGGGTACCTTGGTCCCCGGGGATACTGCATTGAAGAGTCGTTAAGTGGTGGCCAGAGTACCAAGCTAGATCTTAAGATTCTTTTGTAGATACGGGCACATGCAAGTATACACGTCAAATGTGAAGACTCTTAGCCTTTTCTATGAAAGGAGAAAATAGTCCAGGCAAAACATGAAATAAACACCCAATGTGCTAATCAACCAGTATCATCCTTAAATACCGCTCCATTTTGCCAGCAGTTTCGAAAATATAGGGCACATAGCTATTGTGCTATGGAGACGGCCATCTTGCCCCTCAACGCCATCTATAACATCAGGTGAGAGGACCAATTATCAATGGAATTTATCAAAGATATTTTTGGGGCTTGCCATGAAGGAATCTTGGGCCTCGTCTCAATATTATCTATATTTTATAACAACTGATAACAGTGGTTTCCCCCCGACTACAGTGGTGCTATCTTACAATTTCCTGGTGGATGATGGCAGAACTGGCAATCACTCTGTGCCCTAGTTGCTGCCGAATCAAAAGGTGCAAATCTGACAGGAACAACACCAAGGGTGAAAACTTATAAGTACTTGGCGATGTATAGTGCCTATAGGCTAGGTGGATCAAGTATGTGGTTTTCCGGATTAAAACCATCAAAAGACAACCATATCTCTGTATGATAAAACTCTGAAGTTTCTCTGAAGCCTGTTAATATGACGGATAACATATTCTTATTTGATCCACAATATACCAAGCCTTCAGGAAATGATAAATCGTTAAACACCTGTCCAAGATTGATAAGGTGATTGCTGTGGATGAATTAGAATAAAATACCACCGTTTAGTACCATAGTTCCCAGTTTGAGAAGACGTTTACCACGTTATTCTAAGCGACAGTATCTCATTTTTTTCTCGGTCAACCAGGAGACATCCAAATGCTCGGGGAAACAATAATGTCTTCACTGGAGCAGATCAGGGTGCCACCTATGGGTTGCCCTTTTAGAATCTAATGCTTCGCCCGCGCGGCTAACCAACCGCTTGGTGATTATTTATACCCGCCCTCTTCGACCCGGAGATGAGGGTATAACTGTTTACGTTCTCTTATCCCGCTATTATCCTGTCGCGTCTCCAACCTTTGGCTGGCAGGATAAAAGCGCACTCAGGGGAGCCAGAAAATGTGTTCCGTAAATATTAGCTAATCGGCGGCGCCGTATATAACCCCGACCCCCCTGGACGAGACGAGGGAGAGGCGGGCAGCGCACAAGCACCTCAGGAAGGGAGACAAAGGGAGACGGGCTGAGGTATTCATCCTGGACTCTGGTAAGGGGGTGGGAGGTAAGAGGAGGAGGGGGTTGACTGACAAGACGTCTTGTTAAGCACCCCTCCTCCTGGACAATTTATTGTAGTTCTTGATATGGCCGACAGGCATCGCTAATGAAACCTGCCCCCGGAACCAGTACTGATGGCGTTGTCATGACGACCGGACAAACCTAGAGGCCACTAGGTGGCGCGCATTTGTCCGGTTGAGGGTGCTACCCACCAATATGGTTTATAATCTCGAATAATTTGTATGTCTATCCTGGAATATAAAACAACCCGATATGCTTGTGAACCATATGTTAGTCATAAGGGCTCAGGCCTTTTGCTGTGATAAACAGTTTTTATTGGTGCTCAATTTACAAGCTACTCAATTGGACTTAGCTATGATGTGTAGCTTGACTTGCCGAACGAAAGAAATACGCCAAACATTCCACCAGAATCATGGGATAATATTATTGTATATTTCTCTTGCTGTCTATACCTCGCTTTCTTTCTCAACGAAAAAAGTCATGGGATAATCCCTTTTTAAATCCCCAAACTACCTAAAATGCGTTTTAATGTTAAACATGCTATTTGTATTTCAGTGTCTTTCTCGTTGAAAATCATTTCCCTCCTTCTTGTTATCATTGGGACACCAGCAGGATTTGGCATTAGCACAGGGTTTGTGCCTGGTTCACATAACAATAATACTCTGAAGGGAACTATAATCAAGATGAAAGGAGGGGGGGGGGACGCTTTCAGATCAGTCATTGTTAAGGGATCCCCCTCAGGGGTAGGACATACAATTACTTATTGTGACTCGTCTATGCCTGTTTGTGTTGTTATGAATTCAAAGATGTTTTTTCTCTCTTTATATCCATACAAAAATATAACCAATACAATCCTCAGAACATCATTATAAGTAAACTGTGTTTTCTCAGACCATAATCGCTTCAGCTTATTAAAAGTTCGGCGCTGTATCTTCGTTAGGGAGATTTATGAGAAGATTTGAGATGAATGGAGGTAGAAAGAGGTTGTCGGTGGAGTCAGGGAAATGAAGCTGATAAGAGCTGAACCCTGACACCGGGCCTAACCCTCGACCTCCGTTCTACCTTGGGCCATGGCTCACCTTAGAGTGAAAAGTGTTTCTCCAGGCGAATAACTCAGAGGGAGCTAATAATGGTGACCAGTGGCTCCTTGTCAAGTCCAGGACATGACTTCTCTGTAAAGTTGGGGGCATTCGTGCAAGATTAAAGTGCTTCTTAAACTTGTAAAGGGTGTTGTAAATTGCCTGTCATACACTGATAAGTGCACCGTAAAGGTTGGCTCCAAGATCACGATAACGAAGCAGGAACTTTAACTGAAATTTGATTTGAATAGTCTAACAACGTTTTTGTCAATCCTTTTAGTATTCATATCTTTAATTGTTTGTTTTCGTTCTGTCTGACACGAATTACCTCTGAACCCTACTAACTCTTGTACTCCATATAAGTGGTTAACCTTCCTTTATGAAAATACTTATTGCTAAACTCTATCAGGCCTACTGAATATCATGCACTTGATCAATGTCTTACAGATCCATCTATATATATACTCAGTAATAAGGAGGTTTAAGAGAATATAAGGATCGGTGTTTCTGCTGAGAACTTACTCTTCAGCACTGAAAGTGGACACCTATGTCGAGAATCCGATAGCAACCTTTTTTAAATGAATGATTTTGTTTGTTTGTTTATTTGGTTTGATTAAACGTCCAGTCAACCATTATAGTCCTTACCAGACTTTGGCAGGTTCTTTTACACCAGGAGGGTGGTGATCGGATCTATATGATAAATTCAGGTAGAAATCTCACCCCTACTTCCCACACCACATAGACATGGTATGATATAGCATTAAATCTACCACTGCTGGGGGGTGGGAATACGAACCCACAAAGTCCTACAACCTTGGGGTTACTTAAATGAATGAACACACAATATTACCATGATTTGGATCTGAGTGGTCGTATTCTCCATGTAGTTGATGCGTAGTAATACTCTGTGCAATAGCGGTGAATATTGCGTAGTCAACTACAAGGACAATACAACCACGCAGATCCAAACTATGGTAATATTGTATTTATTACTCACCGTTCGACTGATAATTAGAAAAATAAAATCTTGTAAATCTGTAGGCTCTACAGGCTTAGTATGGAGACTCCGTATTAGGTGGGTAGTAATGACGAGAGCTACAATGCAATGGCTAATCCTTGCTCTCTATCATATGTACATGCCTTGAGGACGGAACACGAAACATTGTACAGATCATCTCTACCTGTCGGCTGCCCCTGCTACACAAATGATTTCGATCATGATAAAATGGGTTTTGTTCAGTGAAACCAGTTCTAAAACGATATTTTCAAGACAATTTTATTAACTTGCTTGCTAAATATTTTTGGTACGCTGTCCCTGGACCACAGTGCAACCTTGTTAGACTGGGAGCCAGTTCCCAAAATCATTCTTGATAATGTTCCCTGTTCAGAATCTAGATTATCGATGAAAGTCTGCTCTGGATATTTATATATTCGATAGATTATGAATGTATGAGGGAATTGGATGCCATTGTGAGAACTGAAAAACGGTAGCAGTATAGTTGAGATCATGTCTCCCCATAAGTATATCTTTGAGGCTTCAGCTCGTTCTGACCACTATGACAGGTGCACCAAGGCATGACGAAACAATTTAGCAGACGACTTTTAGAACTTGGCGAAATGTTAACAGAACAAGGTCAACTTCTCCGGGATCAAAGTCAGTCTATGATGGGGTGAAATTGCTCACTTTTGTCGGGAGAGGACATTGGGTAATTTGCCAGTTAACTGCCGTGTCACCAGTTAGCAGTTACCAACTCTCTGGTGACAGGTCTATCCTGAGGTGATAAACCAGAAGACGATGTATAAGGGCAGTATTTTACCGGCCCTAGGAAATGAATTCTTTTCCAAATATCTGTGGAGAAATCTAACATGGATAAAATTTTAAGGTATAATGTATGTCTGCCTGGACGAAAGAAAGGAACTTTGGAATTTTGCATAGGTTCTTAGTTTATCCCTAGAATATACGACCAGTACTATGGGAATACTTCTTTAATTATTGACCTAAGAAATGGGAAGATACGTCAGATCCTATGATCTAAGTATATTACTCTGAAACTGAATCTGTAAAACTGGATACTGTTTTGTCATAGCATCGAGTTGATTGTAAGTGGATAGTCTATATAATAAGATATCTATTTATTTAGGTACAATAAGTTAATCTAACATCATATGTGTAGGGGGAATCTTGGTTAGGAATACCGATATTCAATCGGCACCAATGGATAGTACACATGTCCACCGGGGGATGTTCACATGTTGAAAACTTAAAAAGTTGATATTGAATAATAGAGCTTCGCTCAGTTTTTAAAAGAAATGGAAAGACTCTTGAGTTTTGTGGATCTTATCACTATATTGATAAATGGCAAGCAACCTCTCCTATATCATCTAGGTCCTATCATCTAAAGACTACCTTACTAAGCAGAGAACCCACATTGTAGACAAGGATTCTTATCACATTTCTTTGGACATAGACGTTTTGAAGACACCAACAAACATTTATCTAGAGAGGGTTCCTTAAGTTCTAAAAGATCTAAATCCTCCTTTACAGGCCGGGGGTAATAGCCCCTGAACAAAACACCTGACAGGTCACCTCTCCTGGCCATACCTCTCGTCCACACCTCCCACGCCTCCCAGCACTCACCAGCATCCTTCTTATCGTCCCCACCTTAATTGCCTCAAACATTTAGGATACACATTAATCCAGGTTGACTTTAACGCCTCCTTCCAAATGGCTTCATCCTATCATCCTGACACCCACATCGTCCACAGGAGGGACCGCAGCGTTGACGAATCGCACACAAGGAGCGGGATGGGAGGGCGGGTGCTTTCTGAATTCCCTCTAATGGTACTTAATTAAGGTGGTTAGGGACCCCGTTCTGGTGCTGGTGGTACTGTTAGTGCCGTGTGGGTTGAGGAGCGGAGCCCGGGATCCAGTGACGGGAGAGTAAAGATGTCTATTTGAGAAGGGAGGTGTCACCACACGGCCCCCGACCTCGCCGATCCCGACACCCACCTGTCACATGAGGGCGCTGGTCGACAACTGCGGGCTAACGATGGTTTTTATACTCGCCGTAATTCTGGCAGGGCGTTGTTGTCGTATCATGTGACTTAGGTTTGTCAGGTGAGACAGCGCTTTTGAGCGGTTGCCTAAATTCACGCGGAATAAGTCAATATCTCTGTAGATGGGGCTTTCATGAAGCAGCTCGTAATGGCAGTCTTCCTCTGTATTTTTATCTTTTATACTTCTATTTTTGAAATATAACTGTGTGTTATAGGCATTACACTTACCCCATAATCAAGAGTGAGATAAGACGGTACAGCGCGATAGTTCCCTCAATTTAGCTATTGCCACCAAATATACAGAGGCTAGTATATATAGTCCATGACTTGATTTCCCCCCTGTTGCAATGTTTGGCAGCCTGACTATATCATAGTATATGTATTAAAGGCATATTGGACAATTTGGCTTGAAAATTAAAACCCATTTCATTTTCCTGAATATGAAGCATGATGATCTCTAAGTGTTGTAGAATACGTATCTTAAAATTCGGGGGTCACCGTGCTCGTTTTTGATTTAGAGATAAATATCATGATAATTTCATAGAAGAATATATAGAAATTCTAGATAGTTTCTTTTCATATAGTAGTATCCATGTCATTTTCCTCAAACTTTCACAGAATATAGTATATGTATAGTACTACACATTTAAGTTCTGAAATTCATAGGTCACCCTTCTTGTTTTTGATTGAATTTTAAAAAACAACAAATTTTTGTAGTAATTTTCCTCTGCAAATCAAGCAAATATTAATTAGCCTATTTTACCTATGAGTATTGGATAAACTGGACAAAACTTTGAAATTACTCATTTGGCATTAGAATGAATCTGTGAGAATCAATTTTTTCTGATAATTGAGAATATTTAAGAAAACACCAGGCGACTCCACTGTGAATTGTTAGATATGCCTTTAAGTGAATAACAATAGCACACGATCACAGAGTTAATCATCAGTTTGATTCAATTAACAAAATCAACCCAGCGCTTCTTTATTGCAAAATTAGACCCACCCTTTTCCTATCATAATTTGATAGTCGGAACAGATGGAAATGCACGCCTATAGCGTGAACCTTAATGAGAAATCCCTGTACTTAATGCTAAACTAAGAGATTAATTATAGCACACAATGGATAAAAGAGCTAATTTTACTGTCTTTGTAAATGTGCCAATGCAAGTAAATGTATCTGAAGAAGTCGTTCTTATGGCTTTTTGATATGGGTTTATTGGACCTGTACAGCTGCAAATTCTGTGAGTTCATTCTGACTTAATTTGAAATACTTACAGAAGAGGACTAACCCAAGTGCACTCTGAACATGCGAACTTTTAACCCATGGATATTCCATAACATCGGGAAAAGATCCCTTCACAGTTCCAAGACAATCCTCTTGTCTTTGATTTATGAATTCTGACTGACATCATTCTCTACACACTTTGCCAAAGTAGCCGTGAGCTATTGGTTTGAAGTAGGAATATGATGCACATTTTTACTATGAGAGACGAATAAATAACCAAATATGACATGCCCCAGGGAGAATGCGACGCGTTTTCTCCTTAAAACAGGAAGAGGTAGAAGGATATGAACCACATCAGACAACAATGCATGTCTACAAAGCTGAAGCATATTCCTAGTAATATATCATAAATTTTGCACTTTTTCTTATCAAGTAAAAGGCAATTTTATAACTGAACGAGCCATGATTTTGTTTAAGCACCATTTGAGAGATGATAAAATGATAAGGAAAGGTAATGGAGAGAAAATTAAGTTTCATATGCTAAGTGGTGCATGTACCTTCACAATAGAAATACACACGAGTGACGAGAGTGAATGACTTAAGGGCGTCGTTAGCAACATCGCTATCCTGTTTATATTCTAATGTGTGTTTTTGTTTGTTTGTTAGTTTTTGGGGTTTATTTGTGTGTGTATATTCTAGGTTTAAATATGGAAAGCATGTTTGATACTTTGTAATACTACCAGTAAGGTGTTAGGCCACTAATAAAAAAAAACTTGTTTTTCATCACCGCGCGCGTCAGCAAAAACGTCCTTGGAAGATTTTTTTTTTTTTTTTTTTTTTTAAGTTTTTTAGAATAAGATGAACCTTGATAGAAATCATGAAAGGTATGAGTATTTGGTATCAAATTGAAGGTCCTGATGTCAGGGATGCATTCAATGTGGTTATATGGTTGGGAAAAGTGATACATCAAGTGTATCCCATCAAGTGTCCACCGGGCTCCCGACACACCGATGCACATAGATATTGACCTCCTGATACAAAATCCATATCGTAGTGAAATCGTAGTGCATATCAGGGCAGTTGGTCAAATTTCTACAATAATGCTACCGACACACACAGATACGCTATTATAAAAAACCCGTATCATAAAGGGTCTAACACAATCGATCATATATATATTGATTGTCATAGCGCGTCAGTTTGCATTAGTGACGCTTTGAACGGGAAATCATATGAAACAACTGGAATATACAATGATAATGCTGCTCTGCAAATATGGTGAAATTTGATAGACATATCAGGGTGTATCGGGACCATGGTACTTTTTTCATGCACCCTCCCAACAGGTTACAATGCACACTGATACACTACGACATGCCTCCAGATAGGCTACAATTTGGTCATTTTGTATCGGTGTGTATCAGTCTTATATAGGTGATACTATCAATATCAGGGGGTGAGATATACTGTTATAACCACACAGACATCCGACAGATGCCTACCTGACACCTACAATAGCCGGTAGTAGTTCATAGGTCAGTAGACTAGTGTCTAGACAATTCAGCAAAAAAAAAAAAAAAAAAAAAAAAAAAAGCGCCCTCGTCATATTTTTCATGGCTTGGTGATGAGAAACAAGTTTTTTTTTTGAGTGGCCTTAGAAGGAAACCCACGAGATGAAAATAGCTTGGTCTGTACTCTACCGAATTTGACTGTAGAGTAATTCATGAAGCGAAGCTGAGTGAATTACCCTGCGGTCAAACGAGGTGGAGTGCGGACCAAGTTATTATCATCGAGTGGGTTTCTGATTTTATCTCACCTCGTATAACATCATTTATTGATAAAATGAATCACCCAATTGCCATTGAGTATGTGGTACACGAACCTCACGCCCGTGGAGTACGAGTTCCTAATGTTAAGCTTATGGAGAAAAATACTGGGTTGAGATAATACAGAATACCCGCTGAGACTGGTCGTATCTCACGCTAGAATAAGGGTTTCCAAGAGCTGAATATATTTGATTAAGATTTCATGAGACTTTCATTAATTCAAAAGTGATTCCAGTTTACTGCATGAGTGACCATAAAGTTATCGTAATAGGTGGTGAGAATCTGCGCTAATCGACCGACCAACTACATGTACAAGAATGGATTCTCTCAGAAATGGTGTCAAAGCTGAAAGAGTGAAAATTAGTAGGCTACCTCACTCATAAATAATGTCAGGATAATTACAACACTATGGGAATAAGGTTCTGCTGTGAGATATAAACGCATGGGAGTATACATATAGGAGTACAATGTATATGCTTTACGTATAAGATTTAATCAAGGTCATAAGGATAATGAAGGGATGCTAGTTGGGGTCAGGGGAAATAGTGGAAATATTTTTCATGTGGATTTTTCTGTCTCAGAGAGACCGGGAAAACTTGTATAATATGTCCTTGTCCGTCAGGGCATGGGGCTGAGGGCCTTAGGGGAGGTTCAGATTGGCGTAAATTAGGCAAAAAAATAAATATTATCTTCGTTTGACGCAAGGAAAGGTAATTATATATACTCAATATAAAAAAGTGGATTTCCAAGGAAAAATGGAAAACTGACATCTCTGAGTATAAAAAGAATCGGATGTTTGATAAAAAAAAAAAAAATTTTTAAAGACGAGTATAAGGTGGGGTTGCTGACCTTGGCAAGAGCGGCCTGCTCGCGGATGAGGTTCTGTTCCAACTGGCGCTCCTGGCGGCCCAGGTCGGTCATCTCGGCCTTGATCTTCTCGGCATTCTTCCTCTTGAGCTCGTGGAGCTTGCCCTGCATGCGGCGTACGCTCTGCTCCTGTTTCTGACGCGCGTACTCGGAGTTACGTACCTGGTTGTACAGGTTATGCTCCTTCTCCTCGCCCTTAGATACGATTTTCTGTACAATCAAAAAGATCTGTGGTGAAGACGTTTGTTAACCCTTTAAGGACGGGTGCCTGTGGCCGAGCTACTCCTGTACGGACGGGTGCTGGTGGCATTCTGTCCCGCTAGAGGACAGGCACATAATGGTTAAAACTTATAATTCAAGTTTGTATTTACGCAATATGATACATAATCATAAATATTTTGTTTCTTTTGAATAGATATACTGAATATGATATCATATTTACATTTTGTGAAGATTTCATGAATATTGCTCTATTATTTCATACGTCTTTGGTGTGGTTATACCTGCGGGCATCATGTATCTTTAGTGCAGTGATACCCACAGGCATCATGCGTCCTTAAAGTGTTTAATTCGGGGATATCTCAGAGATTAGTACGAACCATGCACCTCCTCTTTATCAGGTCACAGACTCTTTGAGTCCATATTGTGAAGTTGGCTTTTATTTTCCTGTTAGATAATTTGTTGTTTTTTACTTTTCTATTCCTACTTATTGTCATCAAGGCCTACTGAAAGGGTAGAGACAGGGACCTGCTGGCAGGACCAGTGAACTGGCATGGCTGGTGGAAATGCCTCGTAGAAGGACTGGTAGAAATGCCTACTGTAAATGTCGGTGGAAATGCCCACCGGCAGGATTGGTACAAATGCCTACTGGCAAGGTTGATTAGAATGCCTACTAGCAGGGTTGATGTTTTGGTAAATTAGGTTGGAGATAAGACCAGCAAAGATTAGTCACGGGACTTGCTGGTGGGATTCGTGGGAAGTCCTACTGTCGTCTTTGAAAGGTTATAGTTGGTGGAGAGACCTACTTTTACTTTTTGTGGGGAAGCTTTTTGGGGGAATTGTGAGGTCAGTTATGACTGGTGGAGAGACCTACTTTTACTTTTAGTTGGAGGCCTGTTGGGGGGATTCTAAAATCAGTTTATATGGTTGGTAGAGAGGCAGGTTTCATCGTCATGCTGAATGGCAGCGTTGGTAAAGAGGACCTACACTGTCACTGTTGGTGACCGGGCCACTCAGAGTGAAAGTGAAAGTATGGGGACATAGCTATAGTGTTATGGGACGGCCATCTTGCCCCCCGACGTAAACAAAACACCAGGTGGCAGCTCCAGTTATCGATGGATCTTATCAAAAGCATATTTTTGGTTTGCCTTGAAAAGGTTTTAGCCACGGCTCACGATTATCAATAGATTATACCAGTGGAAAACAGTGGTTGTCCCCCGACTAAAGTGGCGCCTCCACCACTGTCTAGTGCGTGTTCTTCTGAACCAATCACAGTGCAGCTTTCATTAGTCCAGTTTGTACGGCACAGAGTAAAGACATAGGTCTGTGATGGTCAAAGAGAGCACGTCAGATATGGACGACCTGGATTTCCTAGCTGGGTGGTGAAAGGGATAACATGGTTCGCTGTTCTATTTATAGCATCAGTTTGACAAGATATGATTGGTTCCAACGAATACGCACTAGACAGCCCTCCTATCTTCCAATTACCCGGCGGACCTAGCAATCCCTCTGTGCCCTATATATATTGTTGGTAAGCTCTTAAAGATTTTCTCACCTGGAAGAACTTGAGGTGGTCCTCGTGCTCGCGGCGCTGCATGTCTGCGTGTCGTTGTTTGAACTTCTCAGAGTAATGAGATTCGTGCGCCTCAGACTTCTCCTTCTTCTGTCGGTGAGCCAGAGTCGCCAGCGCCCTCCGACGGGCCTCATGGTCCTAGAGTCAACATAAACTCTCGTTAATAATCACCTGAATTCTATTCTATGCCGTTGTAAAATTGGATAATCGGGAGGGAAAATGTTTAGTTTTCGTTATTTTTTTAAGTCCATGTAATGGACGAAACGTCGGTTCCTGAATAAAAAGCCAAATTTTAACAAGGTATCTCACGTAGTTGTACTGTTTCTCGACTTGATATATTTCATTATTTTTATTTGAAACGGTTTGTGAAGTCACTCTGAATCAACACCGGACAAGGTTTTGATCAGTATCAGTAAGAAAGAATTTGCATTTGCTATCCTGTTGATGTATCCATTGAAATATCTCGTTTAACTGACATTTCTTGTAATCTCAACATAATTTTTTGTGATATCAATGCTGCAAGACAACCCGATTTTCACCCGAATTTCTTCAACCGAACCACAGCATTGGTCTAACGTCTTACCACTAAGATAGCACCCTATTCAGAAGTGCGCTACTAAACTGACCGGGGGAAAATCTCAGGAAAGAAGTCTCAATAGGAAAGCTGTGAACTACTCACGGCCATTTTCTGATCGACTTGGCGGGCTTTCAGGTCCATGTCGGCGTGCATGGCGGCGTCGTTGAGCGCCTTCTGCTCGGCGATGTTGTTCCTCAGCCGCGCCTCAGTGTCCTGCCGATGTCGGCCCTCTGGACACAAGCAAGGAGAACACCATCTTACAACAGCCATTCACACAAACATACACGACTCCTCAGCTAATGGTGAGGAATGGGGTTCTGGGGTCCGTTGAATAATTAGAAGGAAACCCACGAGATGAAAATCGCTTGGTCTGTACTCTACTGAGTTTGACTGCAGAGTAATACACAAAGCGAAGCTGAGTGAATTACTCTGCAGTCAAACGAGGTGGAGCGCGGACCAAGTTATTTTAAACTTGTGGGTTTATGATTTTATCTCACCCCGTATAACATGATTTATTGATAAGATGAATCACCCAATTAGCCATTGAGTATTGGGTACACGAACTTCATGGCTGTGGAGTATGAGTTCCTAATGTTAAGCCTATGGAGAAAAATACCGGGGTGAGATAATCTAGGATCGTACACGAAGATCTTGCACCTCATACAAGGGATATCGTTTAGTAATATCAGTCAGTCAGTTTGCTAAGACAGTATAATGAGTATTAGCTCTCCATAAAACCGTGAATAAGTGTTGAATAAAGTTGACCCACATCGTCCCTGGGTCTCTATGGCATACAGAAAAGGGCCTAAATGTACGATCCTAGATTATTCAACGGGCCCCTGCTTCATAAAGCTTGCATCTGAAATTCTAATGAGCTCATCATAAAGGAACTCTGAAAGTCTAGCATCTAAGTTCCTAACATGTCTCTGTTGAAAATCATTACGGGGTGTGGTAAAATTAGGAGGTGTGCAATCTATGTAAAAACTTGCAATGAAATTTTGAACTTCCAGATACGGCAGATCGCTTCATGACCGTTCACCACATGTCCTGTGTACATAAGAATACAATGCCAATATTTATTATGAACGTAGTTTTATGTTGACCTGGGGTGCGAGAGAATGATCAATGTATCACCTCATCTCATCTCATTCCAGCTTCACTGAACTGACAGAAATGTACTATAATGTTGCAAATGAGAATTACTATAACTTCTTCTACTCCTCCACTACCTTAGTTTACAACCTTGATTTCATGTATACCATGCTGGAGGGACCAGGTGGCAGATCGGCCGCAGATCTGTAAAAGTTTGTCCCAATAAAACCACTAAAAAAACAAAAGAAAAACAGACCAATCACGTAGGTACAATCAAATTGATGACATATAGAAAATAGTATATGAAGGCCAGTGTCCATGGCGAATTAGCGCTGAATAATCGTGTTGCTTTCTTGGTCAGTGATCCAACACATGCGTTCAAGCCTTTATCTCACCCCTGGTATTTTTTATCCGTAGACTTAACATTGGGAACTCGTATCCAAGGCCAAAGAGTTATTTAGGAAAAATATCCGATTGGGGATTATGTCACAAATGTTAGCCCATTAGTCAATGTGAAGGGTGGGATAAATTCAGAAACCCATTCAAGTTTAGGGTCAGAGCTTGATCCCAACTTGTTTGAATCTCTACGTAAATTACGCAGCTTCACCTTGTGAATTACTCCACGATTCAAATTGGATGGGATACTAGCTCTGACCCTAAACTTTTATAGGTTTCCTCTATGGTATGTCGTCTCGCTCAACGAGCAGCTCCTTGGAGTGCTCACCTACTTCAAACTACTGGTCCTTTTATACGCATGGGTGGAGAGGCACTTAGTGCAAGTCGAACTGTGTCACTGTTAGATTTATCAATAGCGAGTGATACAATAGATAACTTGGCCCTTTAAGGAGGGGTGCCTGCGGCCATGCTACCCCTGTGAGGACGGGTGCTGGGGTCAGTCTATACTGCTAGGGGACGGGACATAGCTGTCAGAACTCATAATTTGAGGGTATAATCACATAGTATAATACATGAACCATAATATCTATTTATTTTCTCCCTAAAATACTTAATACGATATGAGAACTACATTCTGTAAAAAGTATAATAATGTTCGTTGATATATTATTTCTTTGTTAAAGATTATTTTGTATATGTTGGAGAAATGATGCATTGAGGCATCATTCGGCCTGGACCAGTTGATGCCTCAAAGCATCATTCGTCCTTAAAGGGCTAAAAGGAGGTAAAATTACACCGACGTTTAGAAAGCATAAAGAAATAAGACATTGTGAGAGTGGAAGATGAAAGGAGAGGGACAGGTCAACAGTCGCCATGACGCTTTCCAGTTGTCAATGCTACCATTTCAGTTACTTACTATCCTGGTTGAAGCCATGGACATATTTTCTATAACAATTAGCAGCTTTAACATAAGAATTTCATTCATTATCGTTGCTGATACCAAACCATTGATAAAACCTTAATCAGCCATTAGAGTGATTGATGCAGGTCTTTATACGAAATGACAGGAGTGGGCGGGAAAATACCGCATGTGCACTTTAACTCAAGCATCTTGAACCTTTCAAACAGTAGACTATAGAGGGAGCAGCGCAGGGCTGGGACCTGTCATGGGTGAGCATGCTGTCGGTGTGGACGTTTTTAGGCCAGGCATGGGGAGCCAGCTGACCGGACGGAGGGGTGGTGGCTGCAGGCGGTGCGAGGTGGGTGACTTGTGTTCCCTGGGTGTGCAGACATGTCTGACTTACTCTGTCCAGACTAGCAGAGTTGTCGAGATATGAGCTCAGTGTGGTGGCGTTGGAGGCTAGAGGGAGTGGGGGTGGGGGAGTGGGGGTGGGGCAGTAGAAGCGGGTGGCTTCAGGGTGGCTGGGCCAATCTCCCCCTCGTCAGAGTGTAAATTAGACCTATCACCAGGTGTTCCCCATCATGTGACGTACGCTTAGTGATAACTAAAAGATGTAGTGCAGTATGTGTGTAGGAGGAATGGGGAGATGGGGAATACAGTATTCTGCTCTAATTGAGATATCGCTGGTCCCCTAAGCTGGGACATGTCTTTGGTTTGGTTTGGTTGATTTTACATCCGATAATCATAAATAACTTTTATCAGACTGCTGTGGTTAGTACTTTTCAAAGTAGGCACTACCTGAAGTGGAGGGTCTTTTACCAGGAAGGATCAGGCTATGTACTGGTTTATATAACTTTTTAAAATCTTGGACTCCCTAAGGAATCCAAGAATTCCTTTCTTGTAAGTATTGTGGAACACCCTGTGCATTGATGTGTATTTTTCAGGAAGTTTTTCTGCTTTTCCATATTACCTGACAGTGTAGTATGAGATGTTTTACACTCATTGTTGCATGGTTGACACACAGGTGCTAATTCACCACTCAAGAGGTATCTGGTACATGTCTCAGCAGTACCTCAGTTATATGAGCATTTCCTATATACTGTTTGCCTTCCCGTCCGGTGGGTCAAATCACATTGAGTAAATCGTTTTGTGAATTAAACGTTAAACCCATAAGATATCGAGTTTTATTTCAGACACTAGCAGAGCCGATAGTCGGAATGAATCGGAGACAATCGGGTCGATGGAAGACACTTGAACAACGACCAGATTGCGACCAAAGACTGTCACCAGGGGCAGGACCGGATGGTTTCCAATCAAAGGAAAAAGTTGCAAATGTTAATAACTTTTGATCTATGTAAGATATTGGAAAACGGTTTCCAAATCTTTTATCGCCTTTTTGCATCCCTTGCAAATTTCCTGCTTGGTATAAGTGAAAGTTTACCGATTATCACTTCTCCGATGAATTCGTCAGTAAGAGTCGGATCAGCAGCAATCGGTGTTTCGATAGAGGGGCTGTACTATGGAGATAACGGCAGGCTCTGGTGTCTTCGAGGCCTTATTTTTCCACTATATGTCATAAATTGAGAGGTTTTTTTGTAGTTTTTTTTTTCTATTGAACATTCCATTTCTGGCCTATAAGCCAGATCTTCAAATTGTAGTATACTTTATCCTGATTTTTTTTTATATTTAACTGTGGAAACAGAACATACCTAAGTTAGTGCATACAGCCTCACAGAACGAGAATCTAACAAAAGGTTTTCTACTATAGTCATACATGTATATATATACAGCCTGCAGAATCAAATGTACACTACCAACTATAAGCGCTCACCTGTTTTCTTGATAGCAATAGTGAATTGGAGCAGCCTCCATTCACAAAGGTTGTGCTAGGAGAGGGTAAACACTACCTTTTCGGTCAAAGGCGGAAAGCTCTTCATTAAGATATTCAGTTCATCTTTCACAGTAAATCAGATTATTTTGATTAACCTACTCGTTGAACATGTTTCTTGCTGATATAAATAGTGGGACAGACTATGAGTGATAATCCCCCGGCGGCAAAGAAACGCTTTGGTATGCAGACCAGAGGAGTTACAATCTCATAAATCAACCAGGCGCAAAGAGTAGATCTTTGATCAAGAGATCCAACGTGACAGATGCAAGGAACGCACAGTTCAAGGCCTACTGGGCTGTGAAAATCCCCAGACTTTCTCCCTTGCAGTAAATAACTTAGACTTTCAAGCATTCCTGTGACAAAGTCTGCATTGTTTCCAAAAACACAGTACTGCAGTGCAAAAGAATCTTTGCCGTTCTCGCTATCCGTAGACACTTGAGACTCTCGGAGTCTTTTCTATCAGTTGAACGTGTTCACTGGCCCACTCTAGTCCCCAGTTGGGTTTTGCCCATTATATCTCACCGGGCAAAGCTGTAATGAAGACACCTTCTCCTCCGGCCACCAGGTGGTGTCCTTTACACAGGAGACGCAGCTGGTGACATGGGACGTCAAGTGAGCGCATCCCACAGTGCCCCGTGCCAACCAAGCTGGCTCCACCTGGCGTCGCAACACGAGTTTACGTACGACATGGCAACATCAAAGTCCCAGAGGAAGAAAAGCGTGGTGGGTGGGGTCCGTGTTTGTTCAACGCCACGCGCAGGTTACAGCCTGAACACGCCAGTTCCTCTCAGTGTTGGGGCAGTGTTTACATTCGTACCGCTGATAACAAACCACAGCAAATAGCTCCTCCTCTTTTTACCGGTTTCTTTTTCTCAAGCCCCAGTTAATTTACAGTCCAGACAATTTACACCTTCCTTTGTAGTTACGTATCTTTTTTCTTTCTTTTTTTTCGTACAGTTCACAAATAACGCGACAAACACCAGACTACTTGTTACGATTGCAAGTATTCAGTTCATTCATTTTAAGTAACATGTCTAGGAGATTGCCGCTAGATACAGAGAAGGCCGGCTATGAAAGCAGTGCCCACAACTTTCTTCATTTAGTTGTTTTCTTCCTTTTTTTCCATGGCATCGGCTTGCCATGGAAGTGTTATTGCCAGGTCTTCTTAATCTCAGTTCTCCATTTAGGACTGACTGTGCCCCCCACCCCCACGCCCGCTCCCAGAGGAATTTCTTCCTTAGTCCTACACAATATTCCTAAATGAGAGGTGGTTATCGACCCACCAAGAATTGTCATGGACGTTTTCAGGGTAAAACTTACATTATTAGTGATGCCACCTTGAATGAAGCAAGTTCCTGGAAAAGTGGGTAATCATTCTGTGAACGTGAAAGATATTTGCCTATTATTCCACTGACCCATCCATACACAACATATAGTATGATGCGTGTTAATGATATATCGACAATGGTTGGTTGGTTTCTTGGTTTATTCAACGTCCCAGGGAACCATGAGGGCATACAGAGACTAACTCATGGTTCAGCTTTTCTCGCTGGTTTTACACCACAAGGGTGGCTATCGAATCTCTGAGATGGATGTAGGTAGAAATCTTACCCCTACACATTTACCGAAGTGAGAGTTATCAAATTAGGATCGGGTTGCTTATTTGCTATCTTCCTATATGCGGTACATTGCAAATAGATCCCCAGCAGTTCAAACAATGATAGAATCCTTATTTGCTTTGCGTTTTTCTCAAAGGCATTTAACTTCGCAAGCATCAACGGCTATGTGGCGATAGCTCATCCCATGATTTGTATTGCTCTAAACCCATCGAATAATCCCAAACTAGGAGTTCTTACCAAATACATCTGTCATTAGGTGTATTCGGCAGCCTCCAGTGTGAAGGTATTCATGACAATCCTATCAAGTTCGTTAGAAAATTTGTAAAATTGTTTACGCTGTTGAGACCAATCTTTTACCCGACATATGATTACTAGTATCAGTCATGGTATCAAAAGAAAACCTTTTCACAATGTACGACGTAAAACATTCACTAGTTTACGATCATAGCGGTTGGCCGCGACCCATGTAAATATCTGTAAAGTGCCCACCATCCTCCTCTAACGACACATATAAAACCAACCCTCCACACCACACCTGCAGCCACCTCCCGAAAGTACATCGCGGCAAAGTGTACGTTCCATTTGTTTGATCCGCACTAAGCACACCGAGAGAGACCCTTTCAAAAGACCTCTCCTCCAATGGAAGTAAATTAGAGAATCTCCACCAGGCGTCGCGGCGGGCGTTGAGCGCGCATGTGCAGTGACCGTGTAGGGACTGATAAGATTGACAAGGCTGATGTTATCTACACCCTGTCCAAAGCTGTCAGCGGGCGCCGTGCTTTACCCTTCCCTCTCCCGGCCCCCAAACTACCTGGTGGCGGCTTCTTTGAAGTCCCCACAGGTGATTTCTGCCGATTAGGGGCGCGCAGGTGAGGCTGGTGGTACCACAGCGATGGCGCAGTGATCCTCCATGCACCATCATAAGGAGCCCGTTAGCTACCAATTCGAGATACTCCAGCCTGAGGCCATTGGCATAAGTCATGACGCCTACGACACATATTTTTTGTGGCTTTTCTTTGATAAAAGGTAAATACTACTTGGTGTTTCCATTCTGCATGGTTGTGCGACCATGAGAGTTGGGGAGGAGGGGTGAGTGAATGTCACCTATTTCATTGAACTGCCTCTTGTTGTATTGGGTGCATGGCGTAGGTCCTGCTTATTTCATGGTCAGGTTGCATCTTTATAAGGAAAAAGCGGAGAGGCGTAAGTATCACTGGATTTGCCTCTGGGCTCATGTATAAACAGTGACTTGTCCGACAGGCGACCAAGCAACCTCAAGAAAGCTGGAGGCATCACCGGCTGGGAATAAGGCAACAGTGAATCCAACCAACCGCCAGCGGGCAGGGGCTTGAATTTCCGGGAAAATGGTCCCTTCTCTGTTCAGGCGAACACCACTATTCCCTTCCCTGTGTATTTTCCCACAGTCGAACCACCCACACTTTTCAACCCCTTAGGAGTATGTATAGGGGTGGTGGTGAGGGAGAGGGAGGGAGGGGGTTGTTGGTGTGGGTGCGTCCTACCTATATACTCACTACTCACCTGGCCCCGGATCCAGGTGTGAACGCAACACCTTTGTGCGTAGTCCTTCACCTGAGCTGCACAATGAATCCTATCAGATGGGACTGGCAGCGAAGGGCCAAGGGCAGGGAGAAGCAGGGTGGGTGGAGGGGTACCTTGGGCAGTCGATGTGGTGCTGGTACACCTACTAAAAGGGGCCACTAAGCAGTAGTAGCATGAGGACCCTTATCACTTCATCTTTCCAACAGTGTGCATTCTGGACTCTCTCCAATACAACTTTATCTTTACACCTATCGCAACGCACTCCCGCTATATAGAAACATGTGTGCGGTCACTGATGCCAGTTATATGTGGGGGGAAAAACATCTGGATTCAATCCAAAACATCAGTGACGTCTACTGCGGAATATAAACAAATAATGATGTGGGGTTTTTTTTTTTTTTTAATTTGAAGTTCAACTTTCATTTCTTGGTGGATTACAAGAATAATAATCTTCGTCCTCCTAATCAAGTGGGTTTTAATCGTGAATCACTGCGAGCTAGGACTAGGTGCGTATTAGACCAAGCGGAGGAACATGTGATTTATTAGATCATACCGGAAAGGGTACATAAAAGTAGACTAGAGAAGAAAACAAGGTTGAAGGGTCCTATCATACGGGGGCTGCAAGAGGGGCCGTACTGTGGAGATAACAGAAGGGTCTGGTGCAGGGTGTTGGGTCCCGTAAAGGTGCCCTCCTTTAGTGCTCTCCTACCCCTCTGAGAGATGCTATCTGCCTAGTATGTGATAGCAGGCCTTGCTAGATGCCAGCTTGAGGGCATGTACGACGGTGCAATACTGGCACGGTGCTCAAGACCATCCGGTCACCGCACGATTGCTTGGAAACAATCTTAAGAGCTGGTTCCACCAATACAATGGATTTGCCATGGCGTATCTTGGTATATCTAGTTATATCACCTCCTTTGTGGTCATACGTAACACGCGCTATCGTGTGTATATTTTGGTGCTCTACCACCGTGACACCTCAAGACACATCACAGAAAATATGCACACGATTAGTCAAAACCTAGCAAGATTTAGCAAGACAACCAAATCGCGACAAATCTCGCTATGTCTTGTGTGTTGGTGGAATCAGCACTTTAAGGTGCAGTCTTTGAACTATAAAGTATATATATGCCACAAACTGAGGCCATATTCCCTAGTTTGTTTGTTTTAGTAGTTTAACGTCCAATTTGTCCAATTAGACTTACAACATTCCCTAGTCCCAATGGACAGTTTCAGTACGCTTATGACATCTTCATCTTTTTAAAGCCACGATAAAGGAATGGAATATACAATGGACAATCAGGGTGTCTCTCAAAAGCTATAAGACATCAACATATGTAATCAACACTAATCAGATTGTGCCCAACTCTTCCGTCTAGTCTGGTTTCATTGTCACCGGACAGAGATAATCTGGTTGATCGACAACAATTATCAGCTATTTCTGCATGTCAAACAAAACCGTTTCAATCTTGGCCCTGGAATACAGTCTATTGACTGATTTTAGTAAAACATGAAAATCATCGAGAGGGCAATATTTCAGTCGGTCTGCTTAGAGTACAGCAACAAATGCATTTCCAGCCCATTTATACTAGAAGAACAATCTGAAGCAGACAGAAATAATTTATACCTGTGGATTCTGAAATCAGACATGGCACAGCCAGGACATAATAAGTACAGACAGAACATCACCTCAGTAGAGCTACAACAAAGCCATGGCAGAAATTTTATCCCAATACAATTATAGAAACCAGTGAAGAGTAACGTCACAGACAGATATACAAAAGGATAATGTACCATCTCTAAGAAAAAATCCTCATTGCAGTTCACTGTCTTCTCTGGAGCAATAAAATTCTCTGTACAAAATCATTTTCTGAGTTATCTTATTGCAAGGTTCCATCTGTTTTACTTGAGTATCGTTTCCCCTTTCTGTAGTGAATCGTGTGAAACATTCAGCTATTATAGGGTTTTTTTTCTTACTGTCTGTCTGGTGCAAGCGTTCGTTGAAAAAACATTATAGCTATTCTTGTGCAAAAACAAATGAAGTATTCCGAATTACAGTATCTTTTCCTACCAATCTATTCTCTTCTTCTCAATGATTAGTTTTACCTTGGATATCTGGCTTGCTAATTGTGTCCAAATAATCACGTGTTAGCAACGGGCTAGAGCTACTATGTTGCTGGTGATACTGGTTTTGGAGAACCAGCCCTATCAAAATCTCCTATGCATATTGCAATCTGGCGAGAGGACAGAGTATCACATGGTATGAGTCAGATCGGAAGCGGTCTTCCCCTGTTTATCCGGTATGTGACATGTTACAGCCTCAACATGATGCTTGTTGAGGCAGGAGCTCAAGTGAAGGATTTTCCAATCAGCAACACATTCATACCTTGAAAACACCAGCATGGTTATACTTTATTCCCAAGTTATCACGTTAAACATAATTGTTTTCCACTGTTCTAAAATCAGGACATGCTCGCCAATTTGAAAATGATGTTTCGGTGTTTAAGAAGGTATTTGATCTGAAATGAAATACCTTCACAGATTTCTATCCTAAGGAAAATTAATTCCTAATAAGCTGCAATTACCATTAGAAAATGATCAAAGTTATTCTTTGATCACAATAAGGTTCGCTTAAAAAAAGACACCATTTTTGATATAGTATTTACTTGAAATCTAAATCGTTATTTCCGTCGTGGGGCATGGAGTTATTGAGAAAGGGACCTTAATCTCATGTAGCAATGTCCTTTTGTGCTTATAAGGCCTGGAGTCGTCTGGATACTTTACCAGATTTTTTCTTTTTTCGTGAGTGAACATCTTTGTGTATATCACATGTCACCTGGTACCCCCTGGCGTGACAGCAGGGGGTTGCATGTTGACTAGCATGTAACATTGTGTTGTTGATGTGTACGTCGCTTCCACACATGACTCTGCAACCTCTGGGGCAGCAAAAAACACGCACGGAAGCCTCGGCGTAATTTAAAATGTCGCCTGTCAGTCTGGCGCGGGTGAGAAGAAAACTTAAGTACATGTAGTTTGCCCTGCTGCGTCTAGACGCTCATTTGGACAGGGAAACATCCTGTTCTCACAGAGAGGTAGATCTATTTGGAGCCGCTGAACAAAGCCCACTGAGGTGATAATGAAGTGTTTCGTGATTGCTAAAGTCAAATTAGTCATCATTAAGGTGAACCATTGTTTACGGGTGAACTTGTTAATTATTTGCGTATTTGTCTTAGAACGACAGTCTACCTGGCGTATGGAGAATTATTTGATCCTATATAGCTTGACTGTATAACAGGCACACTGATGGGACAATGGAACTTCTGCATTTTCATGTTTATGTTATCAAAAGTTGAATGGTTAAGCACTACAGTGATATAAACATATGAACGGCAACTGGTGTGGTGAAATAGCTAGCACAACAAACTACATTTAATCTTGAAGGGAAGGCATGTCTTAATCCTTGGCTTCACATGATTCTACTATGGCGGTAACGGAGGTCTATTATTGTCGTTAAACCTTTAGTTACTATTAAATGGCTGTAGTCTCAATAGGAACCACACATGTACGGATATGGGTCTTCACTCTCCGATCATAGAGATGAGAGAGTATGGTTTTATTACTGGCCATCCCCAGTTGATGCCTTGAGGCATCCCGCGGTCAGCTCTGGTTGATGCTTCAAGACATCACTATAGTTTAGGTTTGTCATCTGCCTCTCTAGTCCTATCATTATGAGAATAAATCAATATAGATGACTTTCTAAGTTGTCACCATATGATAGATACTATGAAGTGTTTTAGTTCAAGTAGGCATCTACTTACAAAGTATTTGCCATCATGCGGGCAAAACTAGGTTGATAATAGTTGGCGATGTAGGGGAATGCTCTCTGGGGGTATTTCGTATATTTATAAGGTCATCCGGTGCTCGGCCCTATCAGATCCCACACAGCGCTCCCGGGGATCCAAAATGAAAACTCGCACAATGTTAATATGCTGCAATGATATCCGGTGTCGGCTCCGACATCGCCGACCCGCCCGCCCCGTACACGCACACCGTGATGAAATGAAAACAATGCCGGGGCCTCCTCGCAGCGTTCCCCGGCAGGCTACGGGTTAGCGAGCGTCCTACTCGGGACCCCAGGGCAACCGCCGTCTTATAATTTGTGTTCTTGTCGGACCATGCTGATTTCACTAATGGGGAATGTCATGCAGATATACACACAGCTACTAGGGTATATTATCAAACGTACAGTGCAGTCCTGTATGGATGAAGCCCTCACGAATTCCACAAATACGAAAATGATTACTTTCTAGGATAAAGGGCAGCAACTTTCAATCTTTATGAATTTAAGAAAAAGAGGCATATTTCAAGGAGAAATGCTCTGACCAGTTAATGGTATCGCTGTTATAATCTTTCATGAAGGCTCATTGTATGTAATTTCATTCACTAGTTTACTCTCTAATAGCTCCATAAAATCATAGTCTCCTTTATCTTTGTTTTTTCTGTCTTGATTTATTTTCTGTCTTTCTTTTTAATAATCCCTAAATATAAGCACATAAACATCAGTGACTCATATATCATCGACTCTATTCTTCCGTGCTGTCGGTCATTTTTCTGTCAAAGGGAACACTGGAATTCACATTATTAGTGAATGAATGATATTACCATTGCTGGATTATGGTGATAGGCAATTTCTAAAATCTAAACCTAAGGATCCAGCGAGTGATCCCACATAGATAAACTTAGATAGGCCTACCTTTTTAAAATCAAGGTGGTATACATAAAGATAAATATAGATAGATACCAATTACTTACATGTTGTTGTACCCAGACAAGCGAGTGCAAATGAAGGTCCTTTATCCAAAATAGGTTTCTCAATGAATTTACTGCTTCAGGAATCATTATGTTACAAAGGGCCACAAACTTGGAACACACGGTTAACAAAAATTAGGAACAACCCGTCTCATGAACGTATTTATCTCACAAAAGTACTGAAGAGAAAACTCGAGGATCTTATTTCATCACGGCCACCCTCAAAGTGAAAAAACACGCCACAGAAATGAACTTTCCTAATATGATAACTTGACTACACAGATAATTGTTTTCTAAACGAGGCTATGTCTAATCTATTTGGCACCTACCGCTTGAATCTCAATGAATTAGGGGGGAATACACAGATAATTGTTGTATATAAACCTTAACTATTATTTTATTCTTTTTTTCACAACATAAAACCTGTGTAAGTGGAACTGTCATGTATGCAAACCAGCCTTCTGTATGCTGAGCGTAAGCCAGATCAAATAATACACAATATTGACTGGTTTCAGATACAAGTGACCGTCTGCTCCGATAACTGATGCGTTGTAGTATCCGAGCGCATGCGAGAATATTGCGCAGAGGCAACTCCGAGGAGCATTCAACCACTTTTATCGGAAACCAGTCTATATTGTATTTATTATCCACCTTGACAAACAAAAGGTTGGGTTTTTTTTGTCAAAAGCACTCTCAAATCAAGTTGTTATAGAGTGTGGGGCTGTAGAAAACTGCAGTGAGTTTAAATGGTGGTATGGTCAACGAAATGGTTTTCGTGACTCTACCAAAAAATATCCGTTAATTGATAACATAAATTGAGAAAGAGGGAAGGCATAATCATAATTCTATTCTTTCTTTTTAATGGAGTCCAAGAGTACTCTTGTTCTTCACTGCCTACACACACGGTCAGTGACATCTGCATCATACTCTAAATAAACATACATTTCTTCAATAAATGAAAAGCGGTCTGGGACGTTATTTGTTACACTGATTGTCAGAAAATGATAACCTAGTGAGGTCCAACTGACCTTCTCGTTGCTTGACTTGGAGATGACCTCTAGTATGAGTTAAATCGGCGCTCAACCTCCGACGATTTGTTTCGGCCGCTTTGGTATCTCCATCACTCTTCCTAAACAAGATAAGATAAGCATTCCTCAGTTATCATATGGGGATACTCATCACCATTCTTTTATACGAATAGCGCAATATTCAATGAGAAACCATACGATGCGCTTGGGAGTACATTTGTAGTTTCATTTCTCAAGCTTGGCCTGTGTCACAAGGATGACACAATCTAGAGCTAAAAAATAGAGGTCTTATCAAAATACTTCAGAATTCTATGATTGGCATATCAGGAAAATCTCTCTACATTGAAGATCTCGGACCTACAAATACATGCATAAGTAATAGTTTTGGGCACAGGGGGGTGGCCAACCTTAAGGACTTCGTGAATGTCTGTTGCGTCGTCTGGTGTCAAATGTATAAACTGTTTTGCTATACATGAAAGCCAGCCATGCACTAATCACCTCGTTCTATGTAGAGCCACATTGATACGTAAGACTTTTTGGGACTCTATATACCTAGCAGTTGACTACTGAAATGTCTCTTTATAATGAATGTAAATGTACATACCCTAGTTGGTTATCCAGGTCTTGATCCCGCTTCCGATCGTCCTTTATGCGGTTGACAGATTGCTTCTTCTTATCCCTGTATAGGATTCATAATTGATGACATTGATAACCACTTGATCGTAGTTAATCCTCCAAAGCATCCAGTAACATATATATTCTACTGGTGCCTATTGCGCTATCAACGTACTTTAAGTCTACTTTCCCTATCCCGCAAATCCTGCAACAAGTACATAACTAGAGTCTAATCATCTTTATTATTCAAAAGAAACTTCTGTATGTTTACAGAATAATTGTTTTGATATATATGTTTGCTCTTATATCACAGAGTTTTGGTAGACTTTCCTTGATGTATTCCAATGAAGACAGCATCAAAATATTTAGTGACTTTCTCCATGTACGTCTCCAATAACGCATTCAGGTGGTATTACTTGTATTAACATTGATCATCGGAAAAAGAATTTCTACAGGATTATCAATATTACCTAAATCGGCATATTTTACAGAATTCATAGTCACCTAAGTAGGCATATTTCTACAAGTTTTCAGGGTCAGTAGGCTTAACATATATTTTTTTTTAATATCGAGCTTCGCTTTATTTATTGAACTGAAAGAGTTACAGTAAGTTCAGGTAGAAAATACATGTGAACTTTCCATCGGCACAAAATGGACTATCCAAAGGGCTACAAGTGGTCACTCCAACGTAGAACAAAGTCTGAAATTAGGCTCAACATGTTAACAGATATTTTAGTGTCAACAAAACCTACCTATTATTTCTTCAAAATAGTCGAGGCTACCGAATTAGAGTGATAACATTCCACATACCACGACATTCTTAAATCAGTGTATAGGTGATCAGGGGCCAGTTTAATAATCAAGTATCGTACCTCATGACCCTTTTTTGTAACTCGTTCAAGGGTTATGGTTTCATGATTGTAAGTCTGTTGGCTAAGACACTCTTAGACGTCTATAAGATCGTCCATAAGCATTGAAGAAAGTTGATCCACATCGTCCCTGGGTCTCCATGGCATACAGAAAAGGGTCTACATGTACGATCCTAGATTACTAAACGGGCCCCAGGAAGTAAAACAACTTACTTGCTGAAATCGCTCTCCAACTGACGACCCTTCTGCGCTTCCATGTTGAGTGTTATGGCCAGGTCGGCCAGCTCCTGCTTCAATCGGAACTGCTCTTCCTGTTCAAGAGAGAACCCCATCAGCAAAGGTTCTGAGATTAACACGCAATAAAGCCATGTCTATTAACATCATGCGAGTTGGTTGGTTGGCTGGTTGGTTCGATTTAACGCAGAGTTAACCATTAAGCCTATAAGACATCGACCCGACCACTTTGCCCGATTCTACCTTTGCCCGGCGGATCCGTCGGGTCTTTGTGACAATCTGCGTCAATCAGGTCAATGTATGCACTTCACCGACCCAATTTTATTGCTTTCCTCGACACGTCGGGCATTACTACCATGTCACTTATGACCGACTGTCCCCGCTCTTAAGATTTCGATGTATGCACTTTCACCGACTGTTCCCGATTCTGAATCGGCCACTTACATAGCGATGCTTTAAATCATCCCTTTCTTTACCCAAGTATTTTATACCGATTTGAAGGGGAGGTAGAGGTAATTATGGATCTGAAAACTGTTTTCGGATATCTTAAATAGAACAGAAGTTATTAAAGTTCGCATTATATCTACATCGTCATCCGACCCGGCCTGGGGCCCAGCCGGGTCTGGCTCCCACCCATACTCTTTGATCTCAATTGGGTCGTTTTATGAGGTTACAAAGGGAGGAGGTGTCGTCGGGAAGAGTCTGCATGTCGATGTCTTATAGGTATAAGACATCGACATTTTATTCCCGACTCTCACCGAGGTGATGGTCGGGATGAATCGGGAACAAATGTTGATGTCTTATAGTCTTTACAGGTTCTTACCAGACTTCCTCAAGGTTCTTTAACACCACAAGGGTGGTGATCGAATCTACGTAATGAATTTTTCAGAAACCTCACCCCTACACATTTATCGAGGAGTTATTTTACTTCCTACAACACATAGATATGAAATTAGAAGAATTGGCCTTTGCTATAGCAGCAAATCTGCTACTGCTGGGGATGAAGGATAAGAGTGGCTACAGTGGGACTCGAACCCACAGCCTTGGGATTACAAGTCCAGTATTTCAACCACTGAGCTAACTCCCCACGCCAATCATCATGCAAGATACTAGTATGTCTATCTATATAGGATCAACACGCAGACCTTAGAATGAACCTTCCTGGATTTCTCCAGGCATTTCCTAAGATAATCACGTAATATCATTTCAGGATTTCATTTCAACGGCTTTAACAAACAAGGCATGGTTAACCATGCGCTTCTTTATACATATGCCATGGTCGTGTCAGGACAGAATAAAGGCATTGAAAATATGAACATCTTAATTTTTTTTAACGTCCAATATGTTCTATTAGACTTGAATATCTTGACTTTCAAATTAACTAGTATACCAAGCCATGGAATATTTGTGTTCTTAGAGGTAGAATTGAAATATCCCAATATGTGGGAAAACCTTCCGACTGGAAAAGAAGCAAAGGAAAATCTAAAAAAAACCTGCAATCTGTAGGATTTGTCCTTATTTGTGGCATCTTGCCATATCAAGACCTAAACTAACAGAAAGAGATCAAGGCGATCACCTGTTTCTTTAACATGGAAAATAGTATTATTTTTACTATACACCTATGGCCGAACATGCATGAAATACTACCCGCTGCTAGGGGTGTAGTATAAACAATGTTTGCGCCCGCCTTGACAGTGGGCCATAGTGAATGGCAGTGGTTTTCGCAGAGCAGAATATTCAATAAAACGGCGTTTTAAATGATTAGGAGGTTTATAGTAATAAGAAAACATAGTTACTGAGTCCATAGGGATGGCCGTTCTTAGTCTTTTGTGTTGGTAACCGAGGTTAATCTTTACCCACCGCATTGCGACCACGAATAAAGAGAAAGGTCTTTTGACAAATGTAAGCTCTGTGAAAGCGAACGAGAAATTTTTTCATCGATGTACATACTCATTTATTCGTTGTACTTGTTATGTTCCATCTATGCTGTTACTGGAAGAGCGATTTGTACGAATCAAAGTAATAAAAAGCCTTTAAAAAAAAAAAAAAAAAAAAACCAGCCCTCCCACCTGCGAAATCGGGCCGTATTTTCTATTCAAAAGACCTCGAACAGCAGTCCCTACAAGCTCAGTAACTCAGTTTTTTTTATATCAATACAGTGATGAGATACCGATGACCACATGTTGTGATATGCTCATACACAGACCGAGTTGCTCACCTCCTTGGCCTTAATGCGGGCCTCGTACTCCCGGTTGAGGCGATCCACCTGCGCCTTCTTCAGCTCAATCTCACTGACCTTAGACCGGAACTGGCGGGCCAGGTGCGACCTGTGGCAAGAAATTACCCCTCAAACCTCAGTGCTCATAATTACCAGTCATCTAGTACACAACCTAGCGAAACAGATATCTGACAACATATATCAACATCAAATTTAGTTTATTGATCCATACCGTGCGTAGTAGTGGCAGACATAATCTAAGGTTGAACCCATTTCCGTTTTGTACAACTTGAGCCGAGAGCATTTCGATTACTACCGACGCATTTATTACCCTGCCTATAAAGGAATGGTTCCTATTTCAATAAATCAACATATATATATAATATATATTTTCCCCATATGTTTATTCCAGTAGACCACAATTTACGTACATGGATTTCATGTATGATATTCATGTTGAGATATAGCAAAATGTCTGAACAATCCTTCATTACTTACGTCGTCAGCTGCAGTTTCCGGCCCATGTCTTTATGCGTCATCTCTGTAGAAATGTTGGCCTCGATTCTTTGTTTCGTTTGCTTTTAATGTCAAAAATTATATGCATGTCGCGAATCATTTAAAAGTATCGATTTGATATTACACAATAAATGCTATTTTTTTATTCTTTCTTGATTATGATACAATTATGATTAAATTCCGAATTAAAATGAATTATAACTAATTTCAATCCAAATTATACAAGCCTTTTAAAATTGTTATGCTAAATAGTTTGTCCAAGGTATGGCAGTACGTACCTCTTCTTTTTTATGTAAATGTTGATTCTGTTCTCGTGTGTATTTATCAAGACCCTGGTTTAACTTTTTCGTCTCCTGAAGCCTTTTGCGTGTCATCGCTGCAATGAGATCGTATTAAGAAACTTCATAACTGAGTAATGGCAAACAGTGTAATTAAATATGGACAGCTGTTGACCGAAGGATCATCACAAAATCTTCTTAAACAGTAGCGGTTTGGGGGGCGGGGGTGAATAAGAGGGAAGGTTGACAGTAAAATAAAGTACGAGAATAAATCTTTATGTTTTTAAATCAGAAAAATACTTTAAAACGAAAACAATTGTATCCTTCTATGAGTTCTTGCAAATGAATGTTAGTTTTTAAAAAATTGTAAAGAGTGCTTTACATGATCACTTTGACGTCTTCACTAGTTATGTTGGAGTTATTGAAATGCTGTTATCGCGGTATAGATCTCAGCGATGTCTTAGATCTCTGTAACGTATCTGAAGTATCATTTATTTCCATCACATGCTCACTAATACTAGGAAATCCATTTGGATTTACTGTATACCTTCATATTACAAATGACCTAGGTGCCAACATTCCCATTATACGCCTCAGCTATTGAGTGACAAGAACAATCTCAAGTGTCAAGCTAATGGGATAATTTATTTGAGCGTTAGTTGACTTGTTCTTCCCTCTAATTCAAAATAGGTTTGAATTCAAACGAATTTCCATGTACATTTATTCTGGTCATTTATCAATTCAATGATATATTTCAGTTTTGTATATGCCAAAATTCCAAATTGAAATGCGTCCATAAATTTAGCATTCTCATTACTGGTTAAGAACAGTTTACAAGTTCATTTATAATGTCACGCTACTTATGCTTTAGTTAGAGAAATACATTGTTGACAACAGTTCTCAACTTGGATAGCTACCAATGTACATATCAGATGGCAACTATTCATAGGCATAAATCTCTGTGGTATGCCTCCTTAGATGCTTTAGACTTGTTTTGAAATAAAACGCACATAGGCATAGCTGTTATGGATGCCATATAGAAATGACGTCTAGCTCTTAACATATCTTAATACCCTGGCCAATTCAAGGTATATCTATCTTTACAAACATGTCATGCTGAAAAGTACTCTAGGGTAATCCTTGCAATGCCTTACATGGAAGTATCACTTATAAAGTACAATGTATTACATAGGCTAAAATGCATGGGCCAGTGACCTAACTATTTCATATGAAAAGTGAAATTGTGCTTATTTAACTTCTGTTCAAATATTTCAATAAATAGAGGTAGTATAGGATTATTTTCAGATACATGAAAATTCAGAAAACTCTGACATTTGATAATCTAAAAATTTAGAAATCAAATATGTGTAGTGTACTTTTATAATTCTATACAACATGCCTGGTGTATACTGAATGGGCATCTTTATATTGAGCTATTGCACTATATTTTACATTTTGAAGACCGCCTGGCTTACCAAGGTGTAGATCTATTTTAGTGTGCTTTCCTTTAGTGGAGGTGTGTTTGGGAAGGTGGACATTTCATGGGACAATCTTCTTGTATATTTACCCAATATTGTACAAAATATTATGCAAAAACCGATTATAAGAAAATGCAACTATGTGTATTTACAGAGTGAGAGCTGTCTGAGGAAGACCCCGTGCCGGTCGTTGCTGTACCTGACCGGCGCCGGGTGCTGGGAGTGGCGCGGACACAGTCGGGGCAGCCGTTCAGAATACACCGGTTCTTTCTGAGGGAGAGGTTCACTTCCCTCCTGGCTGCGTTTCTCACCCCCAGGTAACAACACAGCGTCTTCCAGTGTGCGGACGAACACACTGATAGAAGGCGGGGGTTCGGAGATGGCGCTCTGAGCGTCGCACGCCGAGCACCGACTGCTCCCCCTGGTGGTGCTCGCCCTACCGGGGTCAGCCGCCATGTCAAGGGTATTCCCACGTTCTGTCCTCACTGAGTCTGCCTCCAGGCTATTTCCTATGTCCCTCGGTGGCTCCGTTGTGCCCAGGGGTAGGGACCCACAGGAGCGGCTAGATAACTGTCTTGGGGTACGACCATCGCCTTTTACCCCTCTCTCCTCTGGTATCTTGATAGGGACCAATATGCCGTCCCCCCAGACGGGGCGGTTCTTGCGCGGGGATTCAGTTTGTATTGCACTGTCACTGGTTTCCACTGTGCTCCCGGGCAAGAGTACCTCTCCAGTGTCCTTCGTCTCCTCCTTGGGTGTCCCCTCTAGGTCGCTGACACAGCGCACAGAAACAAAGGGGTGTTCAAGTATGACAGTCTCCAGGGTGAAGACCTTGCCGTCCATGTGGATATCCTCCGCAGATCCCTCTGTCTTCCTCCCTGGCGTGGTCATCCTGCTACCTTTCCCCTCAAGTCCAGGGAGGGAATCACTACACTCACTCTGGGGCAGATCCATTGGGGGCATCTCCATTTCAGGTATAGTTTATTCTATGAGTATATATCGTTAGTGACGAGGTGATACTGTTTATTTTCAAAAGGGAGAAGCCCTAAAAATAATTTTCAAGCAATTAGACACCGTTCCTTGATCGACAGTTATTAGTGCTTGAATCCCTAATAAGACATGTCCTAAACATGTCAGGCTATGCTTACGTTTGTTTTGAGTGTTTTTTTTCTTAATTTAAGAACGATATATACTCTTGAAATTAATAGGTCTATGGACGATCTGAATATTTATATCCACAATAAAGGTCTGGCAAATGGCAAACTGATACTAATCAGTTTCTTAGGGAGAAATAATATGGCCTAGATTCAATGTTAGTTCATTTGGTATCGTAACTAACAAAAAATATCCCCCAATGGAAACTGAAAAAACAGTCTGTGATAATCCGCCTTTTCAACTCTTCTCAGAACCCTCTCAGGAATTCGCTTTACGATACTTCTTACCCGCCACACAAAAAGAAACTTAAGACGTTACTGATTAAACAGCAACTTTGCGAGCGGCCCCCTAAGAAGCCTTATTCGTGGTGATATTAAATGGAGGGATCTAATGATTTCTATGGCTTTCAAATATTCATGAGACATTGCTGACAGTGCAGGATCAATCGCGGGCAATAAAGAAACGGATGGAGGCAATATGCAGGTTTCAGGAGGCTGTGTACGTTGGTGGTGCCCATTAGCTGCTCGCACTATTAGCTCGTGAGCGTCTCCATGTGACCACCATCGATCTAATCCCAGCATGTGCAGCAACTCGCCTCCTTCATCAAGATGTCCTTTTATCTGCTGCAACTCCTACTGCAATCAATAATATATACGTCCTGCAGTCATTCCGCGTTAAACTTAAATGCGGTCCTGATGTTGCAGGATGAATATTCAGAATGAGCAATTATCATTCTCTGGCAGGGTCTTTAAGGTTCATTTCATTAAAAAAAAGTTGTCACTGGCTAAAACCTGGAGGTTTCCTTGAAAGGCCAGTTACTTGAAGTACCTCAGCAATGGAGACAGTCGGCGCGAGGGCGGGAGAGTGGACTTGGCATGGAGGCCATTAATTTCCCATTCTTTTGCCACCCGCGAGCCTTCTGCCAAGTTGTGTTACACGGACTCGCTCATTGCCGGCCTCGGCGCCCAAACGAGCATCCAAAAACCATCCCAAATGATCCAGATTCAAGGGGTCCTACGCCTAATCCAATATGGCGGCGAATCAATACCCATCTGAGGAGAGTCCGAGACTGGTCTCTCGACCGTTTTAATTGCTCCGTGTTACCGTTCTGCCCGGAGGGAGCCGCCACTTTTGAAGGGTGTGCTCTAATTAAGAACCTCTTCATTAATTCCTTATTGGTCCATATGGGGATGAATTAATGCCCCTCCCGATTGCAGGCGGCCGCCGAAGAAGGATGCATTCCAACAGAGGGTGTGGGAGTGTTGTGTGAAGGCATGCGGGGATCCAGTAAAATCCAAAACTAATTTCACACTGAAGCCCGTAGAGAATAAGCTCGAATAATTCAGCCAGGCCACTGCTAACCGGGCTCTTTATAAAGCTCGCTCATCGATACCCGTTTGTTATTCATTTATGCAGATTTCCAACCGCCAAGTACCGTTTTATATTCCCACCTCCGCTGCAAACAAACATCCATATCCTGACGGTAATCTATGGTCATCATATAGTCGCTAAATCAGTGTTCATTGGAGTGTGTCCACAATCTGATGAGGTGTAACTGAATTTACATGAGTCCGCCCTCTCCGTAAGAGGTTTAAGACATTAACATATCAGCATGGCGTCGGGCTGGGTGTAGGTTAAAGCGCTTTAACGATCACCGCCTGTGGTCCTCTCTCTCTGAACAGAAGACAGTAAATAACCAAAGCGGCGCCCTATCCGCATTTATATCTCGTCTCTAAGTCTCAACAGAATGGAACCAGAGGCAAATGATAATGTTCTAGCTCCATAGACCGACACATGAGAGGGCACTCGAGGCGCTCCAATGCCTTTTAGGCGTCTGCTGTCGCCTGAGCCAATGTATTCACAGATATCCACTAAAGGCCATCAGAACACATGGTGACTGTGTGGTGCACGGCTCAACAGTAACGAGCCGCAATTCCCCCTCCAGACCCCTTCATGAAAACAGTTGTCCGCATGAAGAGTAAGTGTTTGGTATATCCGCAGAGCACACACTCAAATGGCCCAACACCTTGTATATTAGTGTTTGTCTCCTCGGCGATTTCTGCTGGTGTCTACGTCTTTGACGGCTGCAGGAAATGGTAGAACAACAATATGGCACTCTTATGTAAGTAGAAACAACATGCCGGTCTTGGCGGCACCTTGGTCGTGGTCGGCGTGACTTTGTTTGATCAGAGAGTAGGCTCGCTAATGCTATAGCGATGATCAGCTTGGGTGGAGTAGAGAACACATGACTGTTTTGGCTCCGTGGGAACGACTCCCTAAATCGTTCTCCAATACGGTTGCCAATTGGAGTTTCACCTGTTTAGGTATTGGCTCCAGTTTTGGGCACTCCACTCTCTCCTCATCTTCAACTTAGTTCAAAGACTGAGATTTGGATCTCGGCATGTTCAGGAGATCGCCAGTAGTCCCCCCTCCCAACCACCACCACGGGCACCACTGCCACCACCGTTACCTCCAGCATATAGCGCCGTTATATACAGCAAGCACCCCCCGCCAACCATGTTGGTGCCAAGGTGTGTGGCTTCAAGGCAAGACTTTCTCGACTCGACTCCGCTCTATTATGGCCTAGTGGTGGGAAACGTGAGAAGCGAAAGGGAGTGGAACACAATGTGGAGTAAATATTTCTTGTTTCCGGAGAGCAGGATAAAGTTCTTTTTGTAGAAGCGCCAATTGAAACGTGAGGAAAATTTGCCAATTACACTCACAACTCTGGGATGTAAATGTAAGGTCTGCTGGCAACAATACTTCTGTGTTGTTATTATAAAGACCTGCTTATTGTAACCCTCGAATAGTGCAATAAATGGGTACTCCAAGGCCTTTGCTTAACTCTTCTGACATGGGAGGCTCTTGTCGGAAAATTTGAGTATGACAATGAGATCAAGATTGCTTTACATCTTGCAGAAACTTCATATCAACCACAACCATGTACTTTATAATTACATCGAATTGATAAAAAGGAATTTGCCGAGGAATTCAGAAAAATTCATGCCTGTGGATTGTATTCCTTATTCAGTGAGAAAAAAATTCAGCATGTTGAGAGTTAATCGGCTCACCGGTTGACCCCCGGTTGATCCGGCCCACCAACTGTACGATTAAAGGATAAAGCGCCCAGCCTAATCCCTCCTAATAGCGTTCGGATCCAACAACGTTGAGGGGTCGGCTTGCCGGTTGGATCAGTGGCCAGGCGCACCTGATATAAAATTGTTCAATAACTGGGGATATTCGAGCAATGTATCACATCGGGTAAACCATACGCTGCCAATACAGGCAAGACATTGTGTTCCATATCCGACTTTAAGTGGAAAAGATCTGGGCTGGTACCTAAACTGGTCGAGGGTACTTTACCGAGTGTCTCAAAAGTGGATTCTCTGCCGGTAAATGCCTACTCTAAACAGAAATGCTTGGCAATATATTGAGGGCATTTCCATTGAAATGTTAAATTACTGAGTATGTAGCGAGATTTATATAATCCCCTTTTAAAATGGAAAGCTATGTCCACTTTTTAATTTGTGTTTTACTCCATCTTAAAGCTTTATACATTGAGCAGGGGGTCGGATATACATCTATTCTAAAGGTACACGTCTGACTTCTGTATACGTAAGGGTTCTGTGAGACACAAAAGATTTCAGATCCTTCTTCTAAAAGGTCATATGCTAATATACATGTACATGTACATGCATACATGGCTAAGCTTGCCCACTCTTTAATCCGCCTTGCCCTTGTCTGGTGTTTGAGGCTTGAGCTCAACCGGCCTGCACGGATTAGGAGACTGCTTCTTGCAGATCAGGATAGCTTTTGACAAGAAAACTTACAACGGTAAAAGTTAATCTTTGATGCGCAAGTTAAATCCATTGAACTGAGCAATTACTCACATTTCGATATCAGTATGGAATAGTTTACAGAAGTCATAATTTACAGGGGAAAAGACCGGTTCTAACCCTAGCGGTGAAATAAGAAATATCTTGAAGATTAGTCTACCATTCCGCAATATTTCAGGTTTTACTCCGAATTGTTTGTGGGTATTATACACCCGATAGACTTGATTTAACACATGTTCCTGTGACTAATATCACGTATGTGCCAAATCCATAAAGGCATGGTATAGACAGTGCATTTTGCCTGTCTAGAGAATTCCATAAATGCCAGCCATTGTGCTTCGTCCACGTTCTATGAGGCAAATATGATACTGTCTCCGTCTTTATTATCCATCGTATACAAAGCCCCCATTGAAAATGAATGGGGACTCAGTAAACCACTACCCATTGTATAAAACCTGCCAGATACCATAACTGTGGTATACGGATTCAAACCTGTGGTATACGGCCTCGAAACCATGGTATACGGGAAAAATAGTCCCTTTTGCTATAGAGCAAAGAAATAGTTCCTAGTGTTATACCTGTTAACATGGCAATTACTGGGTTTAATTTATTCGAAAAGATGGATAATAAATGCAACAAACGATGATTTTGTGAACAGGCAGCTCTGTAAATCACTCGCAGCTGACGTCGTAATACACTCGCTAGCGCTCGTGTATTACTACGCGTCAACCTCTCGTGGTTTACGGCCGCCTGTCCACAAAACCATCGATTATTGTCTATATATATGTATGTATTCATTGAAAGTGTTTGTTGTGTCCTAGCTGTCCTTTAAAAAGATTTAGTTAAAGATGTTTGAATAAATAAAATTACAGAATCAGTTACGCATTAATCATTTGGGAATAAACGCACTTCAGAGGTATACTCAAAGTGCATTCTTTGATTAAATGTCTTATATCAGAGAATCACATATCAACAACCAGTGTTCACCACGATAAGGGTTGTATACGTTTCGGGTTTTTTGGTAATGAATTATTGTAGCGTCCCCAAAAATTAAATTGCAACTAAGAAATAGAACATGAATAAGAAACTGTCTAACGTTTTATAATGTTTTCATTATTTTTTGTTCTATGAGTTTGTAATCAGATGCTAACTAATGATAGTAGCCGGCAATCGAGCTCTCCCCTAAACTTAAATATCTTTTTCGAAATTGGGTTCCTTAGATTACTTTTCATACCCACCAACATTTTAGTTTTCAATTTGGGTATTATGAAATATTATAATGATTATTAATGTACTAATTCTTTGAAGTTGTATGATTTTCAGATATATCTAAGAATGAATACAAGTAGAATAGTCTCCGTAAAAGCTCAATCAGAATTATATAGTATGTGTTTCCAAAAGGTGTTTAAAAAAGGTTATTCAATAGTTTAGGTTTTTAATTCATTTCTATGAAAGTAAAATAAAGCAGGAATAGCATTTATGAGAACGTATCTTCTTTTCATCAAGAACAGTATGACCCTCCTACACATTTGGAAAGATTTGAATATGGAATAGCACTGTTATATTATAGGTATTTATAGGTAGAATTGGGTTTAGATACAGCGTTTGCCAGCAGATCTGGCTCAGAACTAGTGTGGAACTGCCTGGTGGAACTTGCCATCAGGTCCAGCAGGTGCCGGCTCTTGGTTGCTGGGTAAAATCAGCATCTGTTGGAGTTTGTTGGCATGTTGCCTCAAGGTTGCTGACCATTCACCCACATATAATGTGACAGAAACTGTCAACCATGTTAAAGTGGCCAATGTCCACTAGATGGCACCACTGACCGCTCAAAGCTGTTGGATCTGGAGCATCGGGTAGCACGCTGGCTGCAGATCTGCTGGCCCGCCAGCCTGCCGCGCTGAGATTGGCCCGGTGGAACTGCTCACTAGACCACCGTACACCAACCATACACCAACCGGCCGGCTGGACATTTGTGGGTTGCAGTGGAACAGCGTGGCACCAAGAGACAATTTTGGCCTGGCGCCTGCTAGATGCCTCGGCTTTGAGGTCAGCCTTGCATGGAAAGAGCATCTAGTTGGTGGAACACACACTTCATCCTTAGTTTAGATTAGTTTCTGGTTGCTAAGTTGTTACTGATAACATATGAAGAGCAATTAATCAATAGATTCTTCAACCAATATGTGATATATCAAAAAAATGAATGAATAAAGAGAAATAATAGCTTGAGACAATGGTTTACATATTTGACCCCTAGTTATAAGGAAATGCTTAGGTAACGAAGTTCTATCTAAACTCCAAGTGAAAACAATTCAAGATTGAGTGAATACAAATTAAAATATATGCAATATAATATCGTTGAGATCCATCAATTTGGATACTGAATTGATCAGAAAGTAGGGTTGATGAAATAATAAAATGCGAAGCATTGGTGCCTATGATTGAGAGTGATTGAGTGGCGAGGTTGTCAGTGAACATGCTGTGAGTTACGGGTACAGGTCAACTTAAATGGTTTATCCACCAGACGTCGTCAGTGACCCAGCATGCAGACCAAAGAATTTCCTAATAAAATTTGCAATTTTTGTAGAAGATCCCTGAGGCAAACATTGTCGATGTAACATACATTGTAACGCAGCCTGTAAACAACAATTTGAAAATTTTCTCTTCTTTTGTACACCTCGCCAAGTTTTCCAACAATTGGAGATTTCCAACGGGCTTTGCTAAAGGTAGACATGATCGAAGACTAGCATTACGATTTTGCATGACTTTGGACAGATCGCCTAGTTTGATTATAACACCACCATGAATTTCCGAATGAAATTTGAGAAGGGTGCGCATTAAAGGTCTTTATAATCTTTATTAGATTCACCCGAAACAACTTAATATTTGTGTATAAAGATGGAAGTGAACCAGCTAAAAAGAAATAAATTGACCATATCACGGACATGGATGTCTGTGACCATGACCAAGTCCGTGACCATATTAAGTAGCTTATCTTTCCCTGTGTTGAACCAGGAGAATGAAGTGACAAGGAAATGTGGTGCTTTGAGACCAACTTCAAAATACTTTGCGCTTTCCTTTTACGGATATAAGTATCTATGACGACTATGGCTCATATGAGAGTCGAAATGGCGTGTTTTATTTCAGATTTGTAAAGAGTATGTATACCCATATTCACCTAGTTGATTTAATATGTGGCTTCAAAATAAACAAAGGAAGTTATAAGTAATATATATTGCACAATAATAGGGAAGCACAAAATATAGAAGGGTCTTGTTAATAAGTATGCTTGTCAGTGATCTAATGTAAACTTGTCCATAACTATGATTCCTCTACTTACCATACAAACGGGTTAGCTAAATACAAGATTAGTACATTATGTTACAAAAATAATCAAATTAAATCTATAAATCCCAATGAATTACTAATATAGTACACAGATCGTGTGGGTAGTTAAAATGTATTATCATTATTCACAACGATGACACCGTATTGCAAGTGTTGCCCGTTTAGTCACACTGTGCTGCTACCTGGTGGGGGAACATGGAACTGGAGAGAATATGGTGCTGTGTACCGATATAGAACGACCTGACCATACTGTTCATGCTACAAATCGAGATGGGGAATGTTATTTTCTATGGAACGAGGTCCCAGGCCAATTTCCGTAAATAACATCAATTCTTATCAATTCTCATCGAGTTTCATCTAATTTGATGATTACGTACTGCTGCTCCGTGTGCAGTAAAAATTGTATACTGAACCCTGTGCAGTACACTGTTATACTGAACACGTTGAAACCCTAGCATTATGTGGGCTTTCACATAGACATGTCTTTTATGCCAATATGTGGTATGATTTGATTAATTTTGGGTATATAATAAATATATAACGACATATACATTTGATAATTACGTACTGCTGCTCCCTGTACAGTATGAATTATATACTGAACCCTGTGCAGTACAGTTATACTGTGTACAATTTTGGGTATATAATAAATAATACCTCTAACTACCTTCTTCCGAACTCCTAATGTATTCAAGTCCCAATAACTTAACTCATAACTCATTAATCATATAACATCTGTTACACTTGGATAATTTAATGATAATATCCTAGAGTTTATGTTATATATGCACCACCCGACTCCCATTCTTTAAGAGCTAATTCGGATTATTCGGCAATCTATTGCTGGTTATATTTTTCGATAAACTCTAGTATCTCCAAACCTTCTCGACTGTTTTTCAAGCATCATTGGGACTTCATTGCCACCCCTAGTCTGTCTTTTTATTTCAGACAAAATATGTGTTTCGTTAATTAGTTTTTCAGAAAATACTTAATTGCTTGTCAATTATTGTTAAACCACTTACTACTTTCAAATTCGGTAATCGTTCTTCGGACAGCACGTTGGTTCTTGATGATATCTCCCTCTACTCGCTTTAATTCTCTCTCTTCTTGTTTGTGTTGCCACATGTGGTCCTATAATTAAGCAAAAACAGTATCAGCGTTATCAGTGAAGTGAGTATTCGGTTACTAATTCTTTATTACAAATCCACCAAGAATAGAATCCGTCTATATGATATAAAAAGAAATATTTTATGTGTTGTTCTTAATTCTATTAAGAATGTGGAAATTTTGGTGATAGAAACACACTTCTTAATTCTGTTTCACAAAGGGCTTTCTTTTTTACAATATTTAACCATGTCATACACATTTTTTTCTTTAAAAAGACATTCATACTAAGCAGTGATTTTTTAGGTTTAGCAATGTTATATTGTAGGATGAATGAATTAGAGGCAGAATGCTGCCATAATAAAATGTTTTAAAGTGCCGGATCATGGAACGGTTCATTCGTTATCGATTCCTAATCAGATATGATGATCATAAAACGCTGGCTCCTAATAGTATACATTTTGTTCATGTATATAGAAAAATAAATTATGTTTTTTGGACCTGCGGCCGTAAACCAAGAGAGATTGAAGCGTAGTATTGCAAGAGCGCCTGTTCACATAACCAACGCTGCATTTATGATCTATTTTCTCCAATGAATTGAACCCAGTATTTGCTGTATCAAGGGGTATAACAATAAGGACTATTTCCTTGCTCTAAAGCTCAAAGGGACTATTTTGCCGTATACCATGGCTTTGAGGCCGTATACCACAGATATGAACACATAAACCACAGTCATGGTATCTGATGCAGGGATGTCAGCAGCTCTTAAAGAAAATCCCTGAAGTTATTTACTAGGACAACCTCCCCCCCCCCCCCCCCCTCCCCCACCACTAGACTACAATGAACAAGCTTACTGGGAAGTCAAAAACGATGACAACTGTGTCTCATGGTGCCATCGGGTATATGGGGTTCCTAAAACAATATGGGGTTGATATACACTGGTTCTATTGAGGCTTCTATATAGTGAGGATATTATTTCTGTGTTTTATAAAAACCCTGATTTCAGGGATATACCCGACATTAACTCTGACATCCCTGCTGATAGGTTTTATCAAAGGAAACATTATTGCAGACCATAGAACTAGCCAGAGACCACTTCTCTGTTCAGACAGAGGGCGACTAGAGTAACGGATTGTTTGGGGTTCTTTTGTCGTCTTTTTTTCTCTTAGTTTTAGGTCTTTATTGACAATAATAGTGTGGAAACATCGTTTCCTTGGGTCACTTCCTCTTCACGTTATCATTGAGATTTGCATAAACACATTTCCAAGGAAAAATGCAAAATGCCATCTCTGAATTTATCTGCTTTTAACAGTTGAATTAAGTTCATTGTATAAGATCTCGCCAAATCTTAGCCATGGTGGAGCAATCTGGTTTTAATGTTTTGAAGATAACACGTCGTGTAATTAAAATTTTTAGATTTATAGAGTGTCTTTAAAAAAAAAAAACTTAGGATATTAAAGAATCAAATATTTGAATTTGTTGTGCTCATGGAAACTATCTTTATCCCTATATGGGTCATAAAAGTCAATGTGGGCCATCAACACTTATCTGAACGGACCTCAATGATCTTAAGCCGGTGTTGAAACTCCTTCTCCTCGCGCTCTTTTTTCAGGCCGAGGTCGACGGCGGTCATGGACTGAGGCCGGTCCATCTGCGCAGAGTCCCGTGTCTTCTCCCGCTTGATGGCGAACGTGTGCTGGAACTTACGCGAGTCAAGGAAGCCATCGGGCCCACACTGCCGCTCCTTCTCCCTAAATATGAAATAACAATAAAATGAAATTTAAAAAAAATAAAAAATAAAAAAAATAAATATGAAATAATATACATGGTTAATCATCATGTGATATTTTTTAACATCAAACTCATAAAGTAGTTTTTGTCTTGTGGATACTGGCTTAGAAACCAAAGACTTACAATAGGAAACGAGAAAACATTACACATTGTGCTTCAAATATTGCTTAACTTAGCCTTAAGCAAGCTTCTAATTAAAATATCTCATTGTGTTTCCACTTAATTATGTGGGGTTCCCAGTGTTTATGGCTCCACAAGTGTCGAGCACTCACATATTTCTCACTCGTTGGCCTTTTTTACTGTTAATTAGTTATGATAATTTCATCAGTTATCCTAGTACCATAGCCTGATTGCATCGCTACCATATTTTCTTTCTGAGACCATTATTTTATGATAGGCTGTAGGTGAGTCACTCTTCTATACTCTAGTGCTCTTGTCTATATGTGCTTCGTATAATTCTATCGTATTCATACTTCCAGACATTCTGGATGCTTAATACCACTCGAAGGTGTTCACATTAAATGTATATCGCACAATTCACGCAGGCGCCACCTGGTGATTTTTAAATATCAACAATTATTAGTCAAAACTGGTTTATTGGGACTTCTTCTAGTTCTAAACGAATGAATTAAATGCATGTTTTAATAGGTAAAATAGGCTGATTCACATTTGCGTGATTTACATAGGAAATGTACTTTCAAAAACAAGGACTGTGACCTACGGTTTTTTTAACTTAAATGTGTAGTATTATACATCTACTATATTCTGTGAAAGTTTCAGGAAACTGACATGGGTTTTACTATATGAAAAATAACTTCTTAGAATTTCTTTATAATCTCATATAGAATTGTCATAATATTGAGCTCTAAATCAAAAACTAGCACAGTGATCACCAATTTTTAAGGTGTTTTTTTTTTTAATTTCAAGTTAGGTATGTGTACTAGAACACTTAGAGGTCATCATGTTCAAATTTCAGGAAAATGACATGGGTTTTCATGTTCATGCCAAATTGTCCGCTTTCCCTTTAACCTGTGTCATCCTATACTGGAGAAAGTAACAATATCCAATCACAGTATAATAGACCTTTTTTTTAGTTCATATTTATTCTAGAGATTTTAACTACTACTGTCCTATTTTCTGTAGGCTCCAGGGCCATTTATGTTTGTCCGGGTTTACATATTGTATTTTATTTGGATACTACTTTCTGTATTGAACACGAGCGACTTCGTCGCTACGGCTTGGCAAGCATAAACATCCATCTGGTGGAAGTTGGCCGCACTACAGGCTACAGTCTCACTCTCCAAACATAGATCACAGGCCCAATGGGGAGAGTGCGGAGATTAGTAAGCCTTAGTGCCTACAGTGAGAGTGCTACAGTCTAACTTAGCTTGTTGTCCCCTATAGTTCGGCTATCTAATTTTCGACTTTGGTATAATCTAGCAACCTGTGAAGAGCCTGATATTTTAAAATGGAGGCTGTTAGAGGCTCGTCTCAGGTTGAGAACAGAACAGTTATAGTGATAAAATTCATAAGAGAACAAGGAGCAGATTTTCCATAAGTGAGTTTTTGAGACGTTATAGAAAGAAACGGTGTCAGGAGTTGTTGAAGAGATGGCCGATGAAGGGGGGGGGGGATGCAGAATGTTTCAACTTCATTTGTATGCATGCTATATTCTACATTTATAAGCAAGGACTCTTTGTAAACAACTCCTTGGTAATATATGATTGGAGTAATAAACTAAGAAACTGTTTGGGGATGGAGAAACTCACATGTAAGAACATGAGCAAAGAACATAAATTCCAGAAATGGGAAAGCTTCCTAGAAGCTACAGTGTAGGCCTATACAGATAAGAGCACTCAGGAGGAGGTGTGGGGTGTGGATAGGGGAAGGGGAATGACAGACATGGAAAGTCAAAGTCAATTATCTAGACCATCTGCATCAATGACTGTCAATGTAATGCTTGTGTGATGTGTTATATGTGAATATTTGTGAATCTAGGATAGTAGATCACTTTCTGTTGTATAATTAACCTAATGCACCAGTCACACTGGTGCAATTTTTGGCGTTTCTTCTACGTATTTGAAAAGATGCGAGTTCCGCGTTTTTAGTACGGAAATCCAACGCTTTTACATCTCATTCCGCAATCCAGTCATGCCCCAGTCACACTGGCGTCAAATTTGGCATTTCTTCTACGTATTTGAATTGATGGGGACCACGTATTAGCTATGGATTTGGAACGTATCTGTTTGCTTTGCTTTAACGTTTTAGTAGGCTTCTCTACGTTCATCAACGTTTATTTACGCTTCTGTGCGTATTGTGGCGTTTTTCGGCGCATTCCGACTTTCCTTTACGTATCTCCGCGTTTTGCGGCGGATTTTTAGATTTCAAAATGCGTAGAAGAACGTAGACGTGTATACACGAGAAAACGCCATATTTGACGCCAGTGTGACTGGGGCATAAGGTTCATAAGGTCATGGCTCGTGACTTGCTGTGTCATGAAATAGTTGTGGTGTAAGACGGCAATAATCTTGTATTTCTCTAAAAACGGGTGTTACCTCATTTCATCCCATTAACCTCATTTATCACCTTTCTACTTGTTGATAGTCTGACATGTGTTGATACCTACCTTGCTGTGTAAATTGTGGTCGAAAAAGACACACAAAACCTGCCTGCTACCTGCCGGCAGAATGTCTTGTATTTTGTCACGTGAAATTTAAAAAAAAAAAAAAAAAAAAAAAAAAAAAGAGTCCTGTCTTGTATGTACCATGTGAATGCTAACTGTCCTTTATCATATATTATCCTCTGTTATATGTATGTAACATGCCGGTTTATGCCTTTTGTGATCATTGGTACAGTCCAGATATTTCTGTTATACAAGAATATAAATTATGTATCTAGAACTTAGAAATTTAAGAAACATGTGATATTCATGTACTATACTATCAGGTTCCCCATCATTCAAAGGACGGGGTATGCCCCAAATCAATTTGAACCCAGGGGCACACAGTTTCTGCATTCTGAAGTTGGATAGTCAAGTAGCAATAGGGTGCCTCATCTGGTAACAATCACACCAGCGCAATGTACATGTAATTCCCAATTGTTATGTTCCCCTATTAAGGGCTAAGATACTTCCTAGGCTCCAAGCTAGAGGTTGAATACCTAAAAGGGTTTGCCAGATTTTAAAAGAAACCCATGAGAGCCTATCTAATACAAAAGTTGGTAAAAACAACAAAAAATAAAAGCAAGTTCGCAAGACACATAAGTAAATAGCATCAAATTGATAAAAGACTGTTATGATAAAAAACGAGTTATGTTTGATAAGATAAGGAGGAAACAAGGTTTGATGTATAGAGTAAAACCCCACTTAAGGGTACACCTGCCGTTCTGAGCAAAGTATCCCCTTCTTTGAGGTATCCCCTCAAGCAGGGATAAAATAAACTAAATAAAGATTTCTGTTCCGAGAAAACTGTCCCCTTAAGCGAGGTATCCTAGCAGCGGGGTTTTACTGTTCTTAACATCTGTATAGAATATATATTAAAGATTGGAGCATGTAATAGAAGGCAGAAAAATACTAAAACCCAACAGGATATTAATGATAAGTGCATATTATTATGAGAAAGATACCCAGGTACACTTGGCCATTTCTCCACTTTACCCGAGAAATCCCTGACTTCCAAAAGGCCGATGCGCCATCTGGTGTCAAAGTGGCTAACTAAAGAAAATCTTAAGCGCTATTTTCTTCTTTTGGACTTTTGGACAGTGCTGTGCTTTGGGCTTTTCTTATACATCCTGCTTATCAGACACACGAAACGCTATTACCGGTGACTTCTAGAATTACTTCTATATGATAGGATATCAATAGATAAACGAATAACTAGATAAGTAATGGTAGCAATGAGCCAGTGACTAAATTTTGATGTATGGATAAGTACCTCCTGGGGAAATGAAAATGCATCAAATGGAAACAGATTTTGTTAATGCAAGATTTTTTACACACCAGCTTCCACCCGAAGGTGCCTACGATGTACAATTTCTTATATAAGATAACCCTAAATTCTGATTAACAACAGGTAACAATGACATACATGCTCTCACTACGGTACCTGTATAATCTACTGGGATCAGGTACCCATAATCCTGACCCAGGACCTCATGCCTTAGTATTAACGTTTAAAATAATCCTATATCTTCGGAAAATATCAGATAGGAACTATATATTGTCGACAATTGAAATCAAACTAAGTATATCAAAGAGCGTGTCTGTTTCGTATATATATTCTTTTGATGGCTCTATGTTTTAGTGTGACTAGATTTGTATGAACATTATGCGAAGCATTCTAAAAATACTGTCTTGCAATATCGAAAGTACAAATATTTGTGTGCATCGGGGTTAGCTGGCTTCTCTAAGTTATAACTTTTCGTTATGACGGAAAGTGATTTTCCATATATCTTGGAAAAATTTATCGAGAAATGCACACGTTTTAAAATCTTATCTGGCTTTTCTAAATAGGAATTCTGTATGATTATCTATAGAGTGTCTTTTTATCATATATCATGTAGTTCATAATTTTCTTTGACTCGTATGTATTAGAAAGAGTATGGAGCTACATTAACAGAAGATTTGGCTCATGGTAAATTGGTAGACTTTCATCTTATATGAAAACTTCCCAGAGATATGTATGAATTAGACCATCTGGATTGTCTCAAATGATATCTGCAGAAATAACATCATACTTCTTTTCTTTTCAAAAACGATTTGTTGTTCTATAACCACATTTCCTATGTCCATGGTCTACATGTCTCTGGGACTTGAACCAAAGATAATAGATAAGCACAGCCTACAGTGCTACTTAAGACCACGAGAAATACATACTCAAGTGTTTTATGTTCTGATATGGATTTGTGTTGTCAAAGCCGCTTACGTGTGTGAACAATATCCCTGCCATTTGTCGGTTCCCTTTCAATCAGCTTTAATACACACACTGCGTGAGCCGAGTCTTCTGGGTATTAGGTGGCCAGAGTAGGATTCAATGTTATACAGTAAATCACATAACTTCAGGTCTTTAGAAAGTTTGACATATTTGATACAAATATCAGCCATATAGCTTATACAAACGTATAAATGCAACCATGGGAATACACAAAAATGAAATAAATATCGTTGGGAGGACCGTTTCTATTATATAATTTATTTCTGATAGTCTCTACTTTTTCGCCTGTACAATAAAAATATTATTGTTTTTATGGTTTGTAACTTAATTCCAAGCACTTATTGTTCTTAATAATGCCATATACACGTATTCTTCTGTACTTTGTGAACTGCGGTTACGTAACATAAAGCTGCCATTTCGATGTTAATGTATGTAATGTGTGGCACGGAGAGACCAGGTGTGACTTATGAAGTGTCTGCACTCGGGCAGGTGTAATGTCTCGTAAGCAGTATTATTCTAAGGCTCGTGAACGGCCCAAGATAGATTCCCGGTGAGGGCAGACGGCATTCCACCTGGACTGTACAACCAGGGCTAGAGAAAGATTTAGGGTGTGCTTGCTATTATGTGGTGTTAATTGAACTGCCGGCCCTTCATAGCCCCTGTATAAATGTAGCGTAGAAGGCAGTAGAGCTCTAACATGTTTTTGTTTAGCCTTCGTACTGCAGTTTACTGTTTCTAATATCATCAGACTGCTTTTTAAATGCAAGACGAAAAATCTATTTCAATCATCGTTCATTTAGGACAAGACAAAATGGTTTTGGAGTCGATCTAAACTAAGTACAGTCCATGTTATATGATTGAATCAGCGGCTCTAATTACGTTTTTTTCTTCTCAGGATAAAATTATTATTTTATTCTGTGTGTATGTGTATATTACCTGCATTCCATTCTTGCCTAATTGTAATCTATTATAATTCATTACCCACCTAATACGGAGTCTCCATACTAAGCCTATGGGGCCTACAGAGCGCTACTTAATAGAATACGGAAAGCCGTATTTCCCTAGGAGAATACCGCTTTGTCGGCTACCTGACGGGCATTATAGGAACTCCTTTTTGCCCTAGCTCTACTACAGCTCCACTGCTGCTCCACTATCGGCGACGGAGGGCCGGCTGGTCGGCGACCAAAGAATCGCCCCCTAATCTCCAGTGAATCGGCACTTGCGTTGAATATCCAATTAATTACAAGATTTTTCCTAATAATTAGCCTAAAGGTGAGTAATAAATATAACATTACCAAGATTTAGATCTGCATGGTCGTATTCTCCTTGTAGTTGACTCTACGCAATTTCTAGCTATCGCTCGTAGTTTTACAACGCATCAACTATGCAGAGAATACAACCACGCAGATCCATATAATAGTAATATTGTGTATATAATCTTCGTCTATATGTATTAAACGAAGTATAGCCAAAATGTCCCGTTGTCGTTCATTGGTATTCAGTCATTAAAATTTGTATTTTAAAACTAAATATAAAAGACTCTTGTCTGTCCAGAGAAGACGACCTACTCACTTCAAGAAAGCGGCGTACTGCTGACTCCTAGCTTGTTTAAGAACCTCTTCATCCTGAGCATTGCCTTCGCCGGAATCCTGAAGCACTGTGTACCGGGACCCGATGGCGTCGGGCCGCTGAAAGGGCAGGTCCGTCAACACCATCGTTCTCGGTTGAGAGTACACTCTATAAATAACCAGAGAAAAGAAAGGGATGTTGTAGGAAATCGTCATGTTTTGGTGAAATGCGAATCCATGACATGTGTACATATATTCTACACAGAATATTTTATTTCAGATGGAATTCTAATGTTTTATTATTCCGTTGTGATTTGTCAGATTTTTTACTTTTTATTACATAACAAGGTAGAGCCTATCATACCCTAAGTAGGTCATATTTTCTTTGTTGGTTTCAAACATCAAGTGTTACAATAACCTATGAGAGTATGGCAAGGATGCGATTATTACATCCGGTTCTCGTATGTCATTAAGACCAGGGCAATATTAGACAAATGCAAAGAAATGATAAGAGTTGATGGGGAACTGAGTGGCTGACGTATACATACACCAAGGAATTGTCTCTCCACTTCTTTGCATACACAAATTATCTTGTATACAAACAACATTTACTATTTGACAAAATTTTGGTGAACTAAACCTGCATGACAGAATAATACGATATGTTTTTGATTAGTTACTGATAAACCACCACGCAATTCCCCATCCAGAAATTCACCATTCAATAAAAGTTTGCTTAAAAAATATCAAAGCCATTGTAGCGATCGGCCATCAATTTTATCATTATGAAGGCTATACAGCACCATTCCACTCGAAAAACAGGGAACAAGGAAACACCGACATTAATTGCATCATAGTCCTACCCACTCACTCTAATCACGTTATATTTTCTATAACATATAGCTCTCTATACTAATGCACAATAAATCATAAAGATATCAAAGATATTTATCTATCATGCACATTACTCTACACTTCGACAAAATCGTTGTAATTCGCTCCACAGATTTTTAAGATCAATTTGGCAAGCAGATACAAGAAGCAAATATTTTCAAACGTCTGGAAATTTAAGTAATCTTGCCTGAGTGTCATCATTTTGCCGCCCTTCTTCATATATGTAGGTTATCTTCAAACGAATACGGTTGGTAAATCATTTCAAATCAAAATTGTATATATCTTAACCCCACAACTTATACAGATACACGACATGGGTAGCGTGCAGTCAGTGCTGTATTTTGAATGTTAACCACACTGCAATCATGAATAGGTGGTATGGCGTTTCATGAATATAAGTTATAACATATGTTATAAGTTAGTGGTGAGTTTATCTCTATGTGGGTTTTAAGTCCAGAAGAGCTGATCATTTGCTAAACTTGATCTATGGCAAAATATATAGCCTCGCCATTAATGTCGATAATCTAGATCTACTTCTAAATCTAGTTTATAGATTCATATACGTATTGATAAGTGACATTCTCGTTATCTATCAGGTTGCGAGATGGAATTGTATTTGTCATACTTAATAATAGAGAGCAGCTCTTGAAAATAGCAATTCCACATAATTTTTCAACCTTGACAGCACAGCAGTGTCACATTACAAAAGTATAGCATAAAACTAATTATGTAGTTTCCTGTGGTAATTTACAAACATTATATTGATAATATACATGGGTGATATATGATGATTATAATTTTTATAACATGTTACCGCTGTCTATGTATTGAAACCAGCTTTATTTAAGATGCTGAACGTCGACAGGATAAATAAACGATTTTAAAAGAAAAAGGCTTTTTATTTAAATTTAAGAAAGATAAGGTAGGCATTATATTTAATTTATACTTTACAATAATGTACATCTATTCATAAACTAATAAAGTGTCCATATAAATTATGTGACCATTTGATTATAATATTGGGAATGAGACTTAATAATCATAATTTGATTGAATTTATCAGCATCACAATATCACTCTTGACTAGTAGCTCTGTCTTTATAAAATACGATGCCCTGCTTTCATCCTATCACAGTATCAGTGTTTGCACGGCACACCCCATGCTGAGTTTGCTGTTTCACAAGTCTGAGGCTTCGTTTACTGACAGTAACAATGTAATGACTGAGTTACTTCCTAAATAACCGTTGGTGCCCAAAAAGAAGTCCTGCTCAGTCTTTGGTTTTGTTGACAGTGGGTGACACTGATTACCTACTATATTTAATTAAAATTAAAATGAACAATGTGTAGTGCAGGTAGTAATAGCTCTGGACTAGAATCTTATGATAAAAACAAAACTGAAAATTGACATCCTGTGGCCTATGGATACAAGAGGCTACGCTATGTAGCCGCCCCTTCCGCTTTGGCAACAATTAGGACAGAGTCCATTGTAATTAGGTCTAATTCCATTCAATCACAACACGTTTCAATATTTGTATGGCCTATGGGCGGCGAGGCCCCGCCTCGGCCGAGGTCTGGGCGGCGGGCACCTTGCGACTTTACACTTGACGGTCAAGAAAGTAGCTTACCTTTTCAATACCACAACTAAATTCCGGGTTTCCAAAGATTATAAATTGATGAGTCCTTATTATTTTTATAGCCTCTGCTATTTCACACCAGGTTACATATAGCTCCAGTTCTGAATCCGTTTCCGGAGGTCCTCCATGTGTAAACGTCGTCCGGGAAACAATACGACAAGTCTCGCGGGAACTTTCTACAACATGAGTTGCGGTTATAATGCGTATGAATATATCGTTGCTAGGTACTATACTAGTTCTTAGATTTTCCAGTAAGTGATTGTGTATTCTTAATTGACGAATTGTATGTATATAAGACTATTTCCCAGGATATATTACATATATATTAGTAAAGAATATGGCATAATTAGCACTGTCAATGTTCATATATTTAGAACTATTTTCATTCGTGTAGGATATAGTTATTTACATCAAACGTCCTTCGGTCGGATAACAACAAGCAAGATGGAGGAAGAGGTTACGGGTGGTAGCGACAACATTGTCACAGAATATAACACATATGAAGACTTCTTGGATTCACAGATTAACGACCAGGATTTATTCTATTTAGAGGTTTGTCGGTGTTTTTATTATAGGGTGAATTTAGTGTTGACTGTCGATGGTAGGAGCTGTCAGACCACCAATACGCGCCAACCACAGGTCGAGCTTCAAGTTGAGTGCTGTCACGTTACTGTCAAGTTCAAGAGCTGTCAATGTTTACATTTATCAAGCCACTCTACATGAATAACTTATGCTAGACAACAAGCCTTTTTACAGCCTACAATTGCAAGGTATCAAATTTGTGATCGTTGCATATATTCTATTGTCGTGCTTTCACTATAGTAGTGCTACAACTTTGTTATTTTACCTGTCTTACTTAGCTTTTGATCCAGCCAAGACATCTTTTTAGTTTAACTTTAGTTTAGGTAAAATATTCACCCCATCAAGGCATCATAGCTGATTGCACTAGGCTAAAACATCTAATGATCTAGATTTCTAGATCCAGTGAGATTGTATAAATAATTCATTTCAGAGCTTACTCAGGCCGTATGCTGATAATAGAGATCGCAAAGATTCCATCAAAAATCTGTATTTAGACAAATCTAACCCACTTAATCCAAAATATGGAATATCAATATTTTACTTTTAGTCCTTTTTTATTTGTTATTTCAAATGAACATTTTATATTCATTTCCATCCTGCTCACTTTAATGGGTAAAAATGTAGAGTGCATCATTTACAGATGTATAGATCTAATTAAATCATAGAACGGTTCCCATTTGCTGTGCTTTATCAAATTTCTAGATACCCGGTTCTCAGACTGTACCAAGACCGTTTGTATTTAGAATGGAGGGGGGGGTCGTTTTCCCAACACTGATCATGTCAATTAATTGGAAATCGACATTATTAACTATTATAACCAATAATATTGTAATGAAGTGGTAATATATTTTATACGGTTCTCTGGAAAAAAATGTGTATCAAGTTTAAACTGCAATGTATGTGTATTACATGTGTGCATCTTCATTGGCTACAATTCAAGTATCACTTTATAATTCCTCCATGGACCATTTGGCAATCGTCAAACATATTGTGAAATAAATTTATTATTCGCCCAAATATTTCTATCCGTATGTACAATTATATCTTCCAGGATGAAGAACTCGCGCGTCAACTGGTTGAACTTGGATATCGAGGTAGCGGTGAGGTACTTAAAAGGGAGGAGTTTGAAGCCCGCAAGGCTGCAGCAGAAGCAAGCAGACTCTCCAAACGGAGTCAGCAAAAGTAAGATTTCTTTTTTAATGATTGGTAAAGTCTTGACACCTACGTCCATTATAATATCAGAAGACAGACATAATATTGTACAAAGCGGTTTAGATGGAAGCATTATGTATAAAGGTTACTCTGGATTTTTTATATTAAGGCTTTTAGTTCACTGTAATTAGAAATATATGATTGGGGGGGGGGGGCTAGTATTCATGACTGTGCTACGGAAAATATTGTCCCATAAATCTATTACCGCACGTGGAATTCTCATATATGTTAGCAGTATGATGAAAATGAATAAAAAAAGAAAATACTTTCAGAAGCATGTTCATAAAACCATTGAACCTTTTACTTATAGGACCCTTGCTGGTTCTGGTAAGGAACTAAAAGACAATTTCCTGAGGGAGTTAGCACAGCGAGAAGAGGCAAACAGGAGTGGAAAAATGACATCTATTATTTTCATTCGTGACCACAATCAAAGAGGACAGGAAATCTCTGGATATATTGATTATGCCCATCGCCTCAAGACCGAGGAATTCGAACCATATTTCAGTGCTAAGAAGAAGTTGTTGCCAAGGCCTTCCGATTTAAGGTAAATTTACTAGTTTAACTAAGTCAAGTGTTGTTCCAATTAAATTAAAAGTTATGTCTGCATATCCCAAGAGCGGAATCAACATTTGTTTAACTAGCTTTAATCTTGCCATTTCTGGTAGTATATCAGAAGAATTTATTTTGACACTTGAAACTTAAGAAATATAGAATATATTTTACTGTAATGTCAACGTTTCAAGTGAATATATACATGGATTAAATAACAGAAATAAAGGGTCTCAAAGGTCAACATTAAGATGTTATGAAACGTATTCATTTCAGCTTTTACAACTGGGAAACACAGACCTCAACATCAAATCCAACTCCGAACTACCAGGTTATTGCTGAAAATGCTACTGGCCTGCTCTTTAAGAACAAAAGAGACAGAAAAATTCTCAACGTGGATCCAAAGGTATCTAATCCAGGTTATCTTTAATAATGAAAAGATTCGGATTTTTCAACTATTTTTTTCTAGGTTTCTTTATTGAGACAATCTTGTTGCAGTTTTCATTTCCTTTTACAAGTATTTATCATTTCTCAACTAAGGGCTTAATTGGGCCTCCGCCTATGTGTAAGTCTGATTTTCATGGCTTAGCATTTTTTTTAATCTTAACAGACCCATTTATCAGAAGAAGTATCTGAAAAACTAATTTTTAAGTGAATCACATTGTGCATTTTACCTACAATGTAAAAGCTAGCTAGGTATTTCATTCGATTAAATGTTTCTTTTTGTCATTTATCGATAACATACACGTGCAATTTCCTTAATAAGTTAAATTGAGGTGAGTCATGCTCACTAGAATATATGGAGTAGTCCAGAGTTTGTTTCCGTGATTGAGTATTTACTGCATATATTGAAGTGATTTCCCCAAATAGGTAGATTGGCAACAATAAGATGTATTCGCTTAATCGGTCCTGTACCCTAGAAGTTGTGTCAAGTACACGCCCTGAGCATAAATTTGGAGAGACCTTGTTTCTAGCCTGCACCCCAATGCATATAACTATGTGATGCCATATGCAATTGGAAAATATTACCTTGGTACCCACCGTTTCCTTCGTTACAGTATTTTAACATACAGTTAATCAGAATAATAGTATCATCATATATATCCTGAACAAATCATGAAACAATATAGATTATTTTTCCTCAAAATTAGCATATCAGAACGTCTTAAAAAAATGCCTGCAGGCTTCTTCAGGACTTAAACAGGGGAATGCCTAGGGACATCTTCAGGATCTGCCAGGGGTATGCCTCCAGGTAGTCTCAGGACTGAAAGGGATAATAAAGTTTAGTATTATCCTACCCCAAATAAATAATGCACTAGGCTTAAAATGGGATTTGTTTATGTCACGGGTGTGACGTAAAGTTTTGTTTATGTCACTATTTTGTAATATTCAAAAATCGTGGAAACGGGGTAGGATACCCCACTCGTTTGGGTTTATTTATGTCACGCATTTTGTTGGCTGCGTACCGTAATCTCAATCTTGATATTTTTCTACAATTCAGGCCCCAACCCCCGGCGACAACTCTACACGGACTGCTGTCGAGACGGCCAAGTACACTCAGGTTGTTATATATGATCACATCACAAGGCGGAAAACGTAAATGTTGACCAAAAAAGACCGACGCCATTTAATGTATTTTGTAAAGATATCGAAATCATTCAAATAGCATTACCAATAGTGAAACTTCATTATATGAACTGGCATGACTTTGTTGATAAGAATTATTTATTTCGCATGTATTTCACATTCCGATCAAGCATGTTAATAATAGAATCAGACATATCATTTATGTCATACGGAGTATAGGACAAAGTGTGAATAAAAGTTAAGAGAATTAATCCCTTGTTCTTGTATCTAATTTTTTTTAATAAACTAAAGAGAAACTATAATCTAGCGGCGGGTTTCTCCCAAGGTACAATGCTTATACTTCAAGTCTGGGAAATCTAATCAAAATTTCTTTTACTATATCCAAATTACGAATACAATAGCGTAGCATAAGTCATTATACATGAGGTATTAGACCGGATGCTATCCCGAGCCCCGCCCCTTGATCATAACCGCCTTGCCAACATTTCTGGACATACGGTAGGCCAGATATTACTTCATAGAGAAGGGGTACATATTGCCTAATTGATTTCCTCAACCCCACTCCTTCATAAATAACGACGCGATTCTATTAAATACATATTCTCCGATCCGGCCAGGAAGTAGGTGGCGCTACAAACTCCCTGGGCGGCCATTTTGGAGAATCCCCCACGCAATGATAAGCCTATGGCACATTCGGACGTCCATTTATGATACTATTTAACATGTGAGGATGTTTTCAATACTTCCAAAAATTTCTCTAGGTCACAATTACACTTCCCTGGCAATTTCAGACCAAATGATTATGTTTTCCCCCAGTTTCGACTATAAACGCGATGTCAACAAATCCGTCGAAACAACCGTTTTTCTTCGAGCAGGCACGTTCAAATTATGTCTAAATAATGTAAATAATCCTATTTCAATTATTACATGTATAGGATGTACATGAGAAGGTTGATTAATATAGTTTTTCGCCATTTTAGACTCTGACAGCGCTTTGTATTCACCAGGCAAGATGGCGGACCCATCCGTTGTTAGGCGAATTTACATATATTGGAGGGTATTTTGAACCGGAAGTGTCCATCCGGATCGGAGAATTGAGTGAATACCTATGAACGAACCTATTGTACTATTTGTGGGTCTTTTCTCGCATGTACGGTACCGGTGTTACTGATTGAAACATTGGTGTAGCATGTACCGGGTACATGTCATGAGGAATAAGATTTTATCTCACCCGGTATTTTTCTACATAGGCTTAACATGTGGAACTCGTACTCCACCGCCGTGAGGTTCGTGTACTCAATACTCAATGGCTAATTTGGTGATTCAATTTATCAATAAATAATGTAATAGACATAGAGGGGGAGATAAAATCAGAAACCCACTAGATATAGATTAAAATAACTTGGCCTCCTCGTTGGACCACAGAGTAATTCACTCAGCTGAGTGTATAATAAACGTGCACTTTGCTTTGGTGTAGTTATCGACCATATCACTTTTGTCCAATCCTGTTGTGATATTAGCTATGCCATTATTACCACCCACATCATTGAAATCATCCTGTGGCGGGTTTGGTTCGCCACTGAAACACAAGCTGGCAGCACCTCGTGGACAACAGGGGAGCTGCGAGGTAACACTTCCGGGTCACGTCAGTCGGATGTTGAGATAGCAGAGCACCACGCTGCCGAGGCGCCAAATCTCAGATGCCGTTCACACAAGTTATGGGTTATCGGAGTACGCGCTGTGAAGTCTTATGGGACTATTTCGTCTGGGTGTGTCGATTATGGGGCATCATCACCGCCATTGGTAAGTCCACTGTTAATTTTCCCACGACGCACTTGCAAGTGTTTGTCAACAACTTGGCAGCAGCGGTGGGGTACCGGGAGAAGGTGAGGGAGAGGCCGGAGAGGCACGCCACCTCCCCCGACTGGCTACACGCCAGACCGCTGCCACTGCCGGTCGAGAAGGGTGCTTCGTCAGTGTCTCGCTACCTCCTACGCTGTTGTCATTTATCATAACTTTAGATTCGAATACAAGCAAAGTTAAGTGAAGGTAACCGCCCCAACCTGGATAGAACGAGAAGGGGGAATGTCGGTGTATACATTGAAACATTGCGCTTTCACTGCCACCTCTGACGTTTACTCTACGCACGTGTTGAACAAGACAACACTGATGGAATGACCGTCTTTCACCTGTAACGTACCTGATGTTGAAAACTTTAAGAATTCATGTGTTTCTCACTGCTAGACATATGAAAGGTAATATCGCATATATGTAGTTGGGTTCGGAAGGATACATGTCATGTATTCTTTGCTTTAGCGTTTAGCCTTAGTTTTGTATGGCCAGAGTGGGGTGGGTCAGGGTAGTGCCAGCCGCTGCCAAATTATGCCAGTGATGTTTACTTTCTGACAAAGACCCAGCGGAGGTATCTTATTGGCTGGTCCATGAATCGCACGTCGTCTGATGTGGTTTCATCCAATTGGAATAGAGCTCAGTCAAAAAAATCACGGGACTTCGGTTTCCCACTTTCCAATCATTTCCGTGGAGGCATATTCTAAATCCCCCCTGGTCCATAAACAAAGTAAGACAAGAGCTAGAGGAAGAAACCACAAAGCGCATATAAAAGTTATATAAATGTGTAAAGAAACACATAAACGTTGATATGTTCATAAAATGAAAGTATTCTGTCGTGCTATTAGATGATAAAGGCATATTGGTATTTCCATGGTTTATACACAAAAAAATAACAAAGTAGAAAGAACCAGGTATACTATAGTATAGATGAAGACGCCACTAAACGCTTACGGTACATCTGCAAAGAAACAAGTAATCGTTAATATATTCCTAATATAAAAATGTTTTGTCGTCTTATGAGATGATAATATAATTGTTACAGAGTGTATAGAATTATTGTCCTTAATTGACATATTATCTTAAAACTGGATGAGTTTTAATCTTGGCCACTGTAGTGTATGCCACGACTGGAGTTTGACATAGTGATTTCATGAGGCGAAGCTGAGTGAAGTCCGGAGCCAAAACTTCAGGAGTGGCATATGGTGGCCACGATTAAAACAAATTAGGTTTTGATATTATCTTACCCCCTCTCCTCGATTTTGGAATATTACGTGATTTTATAACGATTCTCTATGCCACTAGTGGCACATAAAACTCTTTATCCTACCCCTAATATAAAACCCCATAGGCTTAACATTGAGTTTCCGTATGCCACGCTGACTGGCATACAGATTTTCATATGCCACTAGTGGCATACAGCATTATTATCATGTAATATTCCGAAATCGAGGAGACGGGGTAGGATAAAATCAAAACCTGATTCATTTTAATCATGGCCACTGCATGCCACTCCTGGAGTTTTGGCTCTGGACTTCACTCGGCTTCGCCTCATGAAGTCACTATGCCAAACTCCAGTCATGGCATATGGTGGCCAAGATTAAAACTCATCCAGTTTTACGAAAGTATGCCAGTCAGCATAGCATACGGAAACTCAATGTTAAGCCTATGGGATTTTATATTAGGGGTAGGATAAAAGGGCAGATCTATACGGTACCGGTAGTTATTATGTTATGTGAGTTGCCATCTTGCCCCTGATGCTAAAGGGAAAAAAACAAAATCCTGGGACTGTTTATAAAATGATTATATGATTTCTTCTATGACTATGAATTTCACCTCCTGGACTATTAGTGGGGGCTTTGCTGCTAGAACCCTAGCAATATTCTCAGATACCATAAGACGTGTCACCTCCATCCCTGAAACAAATCCTGGATACAGATTGCATATAATCCAAGTTTTTCCAGGGGCTTTGCCCCACTGGACCCCCCCCCCCCCCCCCCCCCCAAGGGGTTTTCTTGCTAGACCCTGCAATATTCACAGATAACATAAGTCATGTAATAATCCCACTTAGCCTAAAATGTGCAACCACTGTCCCTAAAAAATTCCAGGTTACGCCTTGTACCAATACATAATCCATAAAATTCAAGTTCTTCTTGGGGCTTTGCCCCCTGGAACCCCCTCCCCACCCCCACCCACTTCCCTGGAGGATGTGTCTGGCTTTGCCCTGGTACCCCACTGGAGGAGCTTCTTAGTTGGACCGTTGTCAATCTTCAGAGGTGTGCCCCATCCCCAACCCCCAACCCCCGTACGGGCCAGGGCATATACAAGGTATATTTGGGATGTTCTGATCATCATGCTGATTCACAGAAGTATGGTTATAGATAGTACATATAACTTGGATTTTCTCAGTGATTTAATGCACAAAGATTGCGTTCACAATTTGAGAAAAGTGGTCCTATTACTAATACCTGAATTCGTACCAGAAAAATGTTATGTGGGCCTACACAATTGATATGTACAATTAGCAAAAGATCAAGATTTATATACTGAACATTTAAAAGCATTTTATGGATCTGAATGGTTTCTTTAGATTTGTGAGGTGTGATAATTGGTTCCCGAATATTTTTTAAATCATAAAAGAACATGGTCAGGAATGATCTGTGGTATTAAATTTGTGCCATGGCTCACCTCCACTTACAACTTTATTATTAAAAGCATTTTACTATACACTCTTGACTTATGTACTGTAAATACGCACCGTTTCGCCATATAACGTAAAAATTCCGTGTGGAACACTGTTCCACACGGCGAAAATACAAAACCCTGTCCATTACGCGTTGACTAAAGCATTAGTTGTTAGGCCAAATTAAGTTAATTATATTATTAATTTCAGGTATATAGTAAATACATATAACGACCTACCATGTTTCTACAAGCTACAAAACTCGGCAATTTATGGTTTGTAGCTTGTACAGCATGGTCAGGTCATTCTATCATACTATGGAAGTACAATCATCATGCATGTACTATTACCATTTATTGGATATCAATGTATAGTGGCATACGAGTCATGCACAGTGCCAGGCGTACAATAGCGTGATGCATAGCGATTCCGTCCGGCAGAAACACACAGAAGATGATATCCTATTAAGACACCGTATGCCCGTTAATTACCTACTCTACACGAGCATCCATCATACCAGTACAGTGATGTATACGTACATCGCTGTGCCCTGCAGGTTTTCTCTGTAGTCTACGGTAACTGCCGTCTGGAGAGCCGTGTATGGTTATCCGGTATGACCCGGAATCACGTGACCACCTCGATCACGCCATCTATCTTTATCAGTGTTCCTCATTTCACACGGTCGCCCGCCTCGATACAGAGCTAAAAGAGAAAGTGAAAGAAGGGTATATCATATTATTTCTGTGACAGCTTAATTACCTCGCTGATACGCCTTATTTATGGATTAATCCCGGTGATGATAATTAGACTATGTGTGTCATGCTATCAAGACATCCGTTCTAATTAGTCTCATTCTGTAACTCTTCTGTTTGTCGGGGATTGCGATTAGGTTCACCATCAAGATTATGATCCCTTGTTATTCTACCTTTCAGAGTCATATAGTTGTGAAAAAAATATAGAGAGAGACATTCATGAGACGTAGTGCAAAATTAAAGCAGAGATGACAGTTTTCCACTTATCCATGGAAATTCTTGAATTCATTTCCAGTTTATAAGACTATTTTCGTTTGTATAGAGCAATGATAATATATACATTGAGTCTTATTCACGCCAATAAAACAGTGACATGAACCTCTCCACATACCCTCAGCTCCATTCCATGGAAATACTGATGTGTTTTCCATGTTTTCTGAGGTATGTATCTCTGAGGCAGTATCAATTCTATTCAATATTTTTATTTCCGACATAGTTTACACAGATCTATAGTAAAAATTAGTAAAACGATAGTATTGATGTCTATGATTTAGCAAATGTAAAAAAGTAAAATAAAAAAAATAATGATAAAAAAAGTTTAGAAACATCAACCTAGATCATATCACTGACTGAATAGGAATGTGTACCAGTACCAGTGTATTTCACATGATCAATATTTCCATTTATTTCGTGACCTCAACTGGCATACCTTTTAAAGAAGTCAGCATTTCTTTTTGTTCTGACCATGCTGACCAGAGTCTGAGTGTGACCAATTGTCACGTAATGAGGTTAGGACACAGGAGAATAGCTCCCGCTGCTGAGTGTGCTCCGCCCCAGGCTCTCGTCAACCACCTCCTTGCATGCTACAGTGGCGATGTTACCTGATAGGGCAGGGTGACATTATTATCGCGAGCAGCTCACCACACCCACGCGAGCAACTTACAAGAGCTTATTCACCTGTTCTACTAACCTTACCTCGCTTTATACTCTCATAACGGCGATTATACTGAGAACTTTAAGGAGATGTGGAGGTATGTGTTTACTAAAGCCGTTATGATTATTGTGATAATAGATTGCGTGGCTTACATTTATGAAAGAGATTCCTCCGTGTATCTGGATATGTTTCGTCTACGTCCATGCAGCATTTCTTACATTGTGAATAGACATCCTGAGGCTTATGAGTATTATCCAGCTGTCTAAATGGACTGAAGATTAACATTTAACTCATAGATTGGGTCCATATTTGATATCCAAAGAAAGGTTCAACATCAACATCATTCTCATTACATAAGTATAAATTTTACTTCGCGTTATATTATTTGCAGCTGAAGTACGCGCACACATGATTCAGTTTCCCAGGAAATTGTGATTTTATTATCCATCTTATACAAAGACTCCATTGAAGATGTATGAGAACTCAGTAAAGCACGACCCATTATATAATACCTGTCAGATACCACAACTGTGGTATACGGATTCAAATCTGTGGTATACGGCCTCAAAACCATGGTCTTCGGGAAATATAGTCCCCTTGTGCTATAGACCAAAGAAAGATTCCCCATTGTTATATCCTTTAATATGGCATTACTGGGTTTAATTTATTCGAATAGACTGATGATAAATGCAACAAACGATGGTTATGTGGACAGGCGGCTCTGTAAACCACTAGAGGTTGACGTCGTAATACACTCGCTAGCGCTCGTGTATAACCCCTCGTGGTTTACGGCCACCTGTCCAAAAAACCTGGCCAGGCTAATCATTGCGTACACGTGTGTTTGGTCACTTAACACGGATACTGTTTGCCCTGAGAGGAAATACTAAGAGCCACTTAACTTGAACTCTTTATACACCGAGCCGGATAATCCACCAGTAAATCCAATTAGCTACCATATGCATTAGCGGGAATCTATTGGTATTCTCGGCAACTGGCAATCGCCAGTTAAAGTGATCTAGCTGTTTTGACGTTGCTTTTTCTTGTCCCCCCTACGTCCCCCGACAGCGTTACCAAATTTGTTTCCAGTTATTCTTATCTATAATCACTGTATATCACCATATATATATATTTGCATCTATGCACATATGGACAGGAAATCTGAAACGATTTACTGTCTAGAATCTCTGGTCTCCTGTGCCAAACCGGCCGGGTATGAAAACCAGTCCATGTATGTTCTGAACCTGAACCAGCCTAAATAAATGACTTAGAAAAACAAAACAAAAACAGAGCCTGTAGATCTTTCACCGTTGCCTGTATGTTCTAAGGCAATCTGGTACTAGTTTTCAGACGGAATCAGGCGGAATCTCATGGTGAATCTACCATGAGCTACACAGAGCAACTTGAGTAATTGAAACAAGCTTGTTTACAAGTAAACTCTCTGGACATTCTCTGTTGAAACTAAACCTCTTCAAGGAGAGTGGCTGCAGATACCTGGAAGTTTTCTGGGATGTTATCTCAGACTTCCCTTCGATCTCTGTACATTAAAAAAAGTATTATCAAGAAATGTTTAAGTCTCAAAACTACGTTTAGTTGTATGAAAGATTATTGGATCTCAATTTTTCTTCCACCAATAAGATACTCCCCTTCCCCAATACCAAGTTAATGAGTAAGGAATGAAATCATAATAATGTTATATTAATAATTACAGCAGCGCACATAGCATCACTTGACTGCAAAACGAATGGGGTAGTACTGTCTCCAAAAGCAACTACTCAAACCTTGCTCTTTCTATACACTGTACTTTACGGTCTCTCCAACATGTCTCAGGTATCACTTCGGCTCTCATTTCTAGGAGGGAGTTGCTCGGTAACTCCTCGCAGCAGCTCACCCACGCGGGAGCAGCCCCACAAACGCGCCACGTTTTTCTCCGGGACCTACTTTTCCCGCCAAAAAAAACTGGCCGAGGTTTTTCTGGGCGTTCCGTCGTTACAGACGCGCGTGTCTCCGCGTCTCAATCCTGGCAAGGTAGACATGTCTTGGGGTGTTAAGCGCGGAAAAAGGTGGCGGCTAAAATTGGGAGGATGTTAATCCAACAAGTACAGTACTGGTCATAGCATATTCCTGAAAAGTGGATTTCTATCAAACATTGAATATCCTAAAGGTCATTTGAGTCGGCAAACGGATAGTCCGAATGGCGAGTACTAGTGATATACAGTAAAATCCCGCTTAAGGGGACACCCCCCGTTCCGAGCAAAGTGGCCCCTTAAGTGGAGTTAAAATAAACTGAATAAAATTCTGTTCCTTGCAAATTGTCCCCTAAAGGGGGATTCCCCTTAAGCGAGGTGTCCCAGAAGCAGGGGTGGGGGTCTTACTGTATTCTATATCTTATTTTACCATATGGTAACTTAGCTCTTCCAGAAACCTTAAGCTCTGGTTTCTATATAATTTTCGTTATTTCGAGAATAAGATCGGTCCCATGTGCAGAATATATACAACTATCTGAAATTGTCGCTCAGACAGAATTAGTAAACCTGCGAGCCGTTTTTCAACACACCATCGCCTCTGCAGATATAGCTTCGTATAGCTTTAAGGGACCATTCAGTTAGAATGCCTCTTTGTTTTGAGTCATATGTATAACGTACGATATGAACTGCTAGATGGGTTATTGTCCAACAACTGTGATATCTGTCTGTTTGACTGGTAACGGTATACAAGTGTGTGATGTCTCCTTAACGATTGAAAATACATATTGTAATTGATATGTGATATTCTAAATTCCTATAGATTAAGCGATGTCGGAAATATGGTTACATTATAATTTACAAGAATGATTGTGTGACGAAGCAAAATACGTACTAACTCCAGCTAGACATCTTTTTAGGATTTTCTTCTAAATCATTTTTCTGGTTCACGCTATACTCGATATCAAAAACCCTAGTGGCTCTTCATCTAATTTTCACTTTTTATGAGATCTTCAAGAAATGCCTGCTTATGACCCTCCGTGACGGTGGGGCTGCCCAGATGTCCCTTACGCTGTATATAATTGGGTTGCTTCATTAGCTTCCCCATCGTTTAATCTGCCCGGTCTGAGACTACTGAGGCTGCAGACACTTAAAAGAGTCGGCCGTGTCTTCGCGATAGCTTTTAGCGCTTTCTCAAAGACATTTATTGCTGACAGGCCAGCGTAAACTTGATTTAAGGATCGGGACTAACTGGAATTGGATGGAAACAAGCTTGATACTGAGTCTCAAACAAAGTTTATCAAGAGAGAAGTATTACAGTTCTGGCTTCTTCCAGAAAGCATAATTTAATATATCTAAGTGGCGTCACAGTTACACTACATATATCATATTGATTCACGAGAGTGACTTCTTGAAATAACAAAGCTGTTCTCATAGATTTAGCCATATTCTCTCGCCCACACAATTAAAACACTTTGATAATTACTGTGATCTACGCGAACTGTGGTGTAAAGATAGAAGTGGGCAATGCTGCATAATACCTACATAGATCTGCACGGGTAGAAGGCTGTTATAATATGCTTCTAGGTATAAGACATTAATTCTAAACTTCTTACAGGGTTCGTAAAGGCCCTGAAAAGCCTGGAATTCTGCTTTTGTGTTTTCTAGGCCTGGATAAGCCTGGAAGAACCTGGAAAATTTAGTTTTGCATAAAAACAATATTTTTAGTAAAAGATATTCAGATCATTATTAGCTTTCCTTAATTATGGTACTGGACTGTCTATGAAATTTGATCAAATAGTTCCAAACATCCTTTATTTGACCATGTATAGCTAATTGCTAATGATATGGCATGGTTTTCATTATTTGTTTTCATACTTAACAGTGGCAAAATAAGAAGAATTTTGAAGATATCTATCCCAAACCACTAAAATTCCACAGGTAGTAAGGTAGATGAAGACAATTTTCACTAGATTTGGTGATTAATTAAGTAGAGATATCCTATCAAACTCGTTCTCCCCACGAAATAAATGGGTTTCCACTCGGGTTGTATACAATTAACACCTTTATTCCATACGTCAACGTTTCAACCTTTTCAGGCCTTCATCAGGACAGGAATGACAATCAAATAAGAAACACACGTATTTATAGTCTTTTTCCGGTTACCAAAAAGGTGGTCCCAATAAGAATCTCTCGAATAAACTTTTTTGTCACCAAAATGGAGTGATCTCCTTAGAACAATCAGGATCAGAACATTCTATACAACAACCGGATAAATAACAAATCTTCCAAGCGTTTATATTACGGTTATCCATTTAGATAATTAAAGTCAACAATGTGTATAGCTAGCAAACAGTTAAATAAAAAAAAAACTCCTGTAACATAGTTACAAAGCAGGGGAGTGACAGGACTCGCTAAAGTCTGTCGGATCCTTGTCGGGCAGCTAGTTGATTTTGTGGAACAGATATGGTTTTGATTTTTTTTTTTTTTTTATATTCAGGAAAAAAGTAGACTATACAGTTCACCTTAGATAGGCGTTTTTAAATGTATGTCTATACAAGCAGACAACAAATGAGCATTCTCCAATTACGAGTGCTGTAGGACCTTGGTCCAGGTCAATGTTTACCATTTGATTTTTCGGTCTAGAATAGTGTTTATCACAGAACAAGACAGTAAAGTACAATACGGGACATACAGAACAATACCGTTCACTATGTACAAAACATACAAGACGGAAACAAGGACAAAAAGAAATGAAAGAGAGATAGTGGTGGTGGTTGGCAGTGGAAATGTTCCAATAAGTTATAACCAAAAATCTGGATGTTCGTCCAAAAAGACTTTTATATGTTGTTTAAAGTTACTTATCGCTGTTTCTGATTGAACGTCGGTTGGTAGCTTTTCCCATACTTTTACTCCTAGATATAGTGGTGAGTTTTGATATTTCATTGTTCTTGGTCTATCTAATTTTATATTTATTTTATGGTCTTTACGTGTTATGTGCTGTTCCTTTGAAATTATGTGTTCAGGGTCATGTGACCACCAGAACATCATCATCAACAACTGTGTTAACCTGCGATATTTTAGTGGTTTCATGCTGCAACTAGTGAACATTTCGGCTACAGGATGTTCAATGGCTCTTCTATCCCCAGGGCTGTACGCATGCAGTTGTTAAATGCCACTCTCAATCTATCAATGATGAATCCGATATGGTTTTAAAAAAATTGATCAGATATGATATGCACCCTCTAGAAAACAAAAATGACTGTTTTCATTCACTAGTAAGATGGTATTGATTCACATTGTTATGTGCATTTAAAAGAATATTAGAACCTGGAAAAATCTGGAAAAAGCCTGGAATTTTATTGTGCTTTCTATGTACGAACCCTGTTCTTTGATCATGATGAGTCATGGTGTATACCCATGTTGCTGTAGTTGAGAGCCTATAAAGTAGGACGATCACCACCAGATCAGATCAGTAGGGGTGAGATTTCTACCGAAATTCATTATATAGATTCGATCACTACCTTTGTGGTGTAAAAGAACCTTGGGAAAGTCTGGTAAGAACCAGTAATGGTTAACCAAAACAGCCAAACAGTAGAACATGTTGGAAAATCGCAGTTTAAATCCCTGTATATGCCTGCACCATATACCCACGTTATCATAATGGATTTATTGGCAACATACCGAGTGGTAGAACATATCTAATATTCGAAATGGCAGCTTTACAAGTCCTAACCTTGGATGGGCCTATACTTTGTATATCACACTCCAAGCGTAAGCACTATCGAATATTGCCACGCTGAGTGAGAAAACGCGCTCAGATACTGACTGTGGAAGGTGTACCACGTGGTCGGACGGCGTCCCACACGGCAGCCATTAATTATAGCATCACGTGACGGTCGATTCGGACAGCTCCTACCCACTCCCGCAGGCCACTGCTTGATTAATTGCTGCGAGACTTGTGCCATCTAAATAGCTTATTTGTAGGCAGCGGTTTGCTTTTTCTTTTTATTGATATCCAGCCCCTTTGTCATAATTCTTTAGACGGCTAGTGTATTGCTCATGGTAGTAGTAGGGGTCCCTTGGTTTGACCTTGCACATACTGTTTGCCAAACTGGCTACATTTACGTCATGGGGAAACAGGTTTGAAATCTGCCTGGGAATCATATTGTTTCTATATGTATGTACACGTACGTTATTGCTTTACATGATACAACTATAATCGTGCTGCATATTCCCATGTCTTGTAAGACTTCTAGATGATGGTAGTTCCTTCTCAATTTGTACATATTCCTACTCACACGTTTCTCACATAGCCAACCGGTATTTTGTCACTCGTGTGGTTGTAGCGCTCTCGTCCAAATTGTTACTTCTCTCCTGTTTGCAATTATTTGAAATGCATGTATATTGAAAAAAATACGACTCAGGTTACAGTTTAATTTTGGATGTTTATCAAACACAAAGCAAACGCCAAACACTTAAACGTTAAGAATTTGTGAAAAAACTTCTCCAGAATTCTGCATGATTTCCACTTCCCACCAGAAACTGACTACTGGGGCTATAGGTTTTGGAAATGGGAGTATTTTACACCGGTATTTTGGTGCATGGTAGCCCCATGCTGTGGGGAGTGCAGATGACATACTATCCAGAACATTTGGTTTGTTGGTCAAGAACGGATATATGTTTACGATGATTTCTAACTTACATAAACTGTATTGAGAATTAAGATAAGGTGGAGATGATAGTAAAACTACTTAGACTACTGAAACAGTCAAGGTAATATACTGTAGCATTTACTACAGAACCGACGTTTCGACTATTACATAGTCTTTATCAAGGTTGTATTGGGAGTTCTCTTATTCATCGTTTCTTGGAATATTAGTTTTTCAGTCAGCTGTAAGCCCCGGCAGCTCTGAGCTTCAGTGTCGCAATTCCCAGGAGAAAATAAAGCAGCGTTCGATCATTTTTAATCTTATCGATAGAAAAAGACCCTCCTCAATCTCTGCTTCAATTTGTCGTATACTGCAAACGGATCATACTGTAGATCCTATGCATTCATCTGTATATGGTATTGTAATATGGAAGTAAATAGCACAATTGTTCATTTTGGCCATCATAAGCTGGACAAAGCTACTTGATAGTTTGTAAAAGCCCATTCCCACTTGGCGATTCTTGGCCCTGAGACTAATCTGAGGCATAATCTCCAGAAAACGGCAGTCGCACCGCAGGTGAGATGAGCGTAGTCGGCGACTCAGTCAAGGTCACAGCAGGGGTTCAGCGACTATGCCCTGATATATTTCAGACATGTTTGAAATTGAATCACAACAAATTGGTGCCTTTTTAGAGGGAATCCAGTCACCGGATGAAGCCTAAACGTCGGGGGGTAGGGCAACATTCGCCAACGATTTTGCCACTTTGCATTCCCACTTGGCAACTCTTCAAATTCCTAGACATTTTGGCTAATAATCGACAACGGGTACCCTCTGGATGCCCCAAAATCGTTCAGTAGGAACCAGGCTTAAGCAGACACAGCACACCAGGAACTCACTGACCTGAGCCTGGGGCCACATACCTACAGGGCAGACCACCAGATGCGACACCTGGTGCGAGGCACAGGGCTCCCCGGCCTGGTGCGAGGCCTCATCCATCGACTTTTGTGTTCTACAAATACTTATTACTGTTCATTTAGTCACCTCAACACTTATTACTTAATTCATTTAGTCATTTCATATCCTTAACCTTGTGTCTGATAGAAACGAATTCATAACAATAATGGCTAATAGCATATTATTTATTTATCAGTGAATAAAAAGTCAATTTATACACATGCACGATAAATCCCATCTGCTCAAACCATAGGAGGCACACATCCAGGTCAGCAATCAAGAACAACGTTGGGTTATACCACGATACCATTGATAACGATATTCGTCGGAAACACAGTTCGTCGCTAGGTGGCATTACTGTTTTGCAATGCTTTATGGGATCGTCGGGCACTCATTATGTATCGTAATGGCCAGCATCAAGCAGTAATACAGGTGTTGCCGTTCAATTGCTGGAACAAACTACGGATCAAGAATATTTCCATTTGGTAGACAAATGGAAAACCTCTTGGTGAAATCCATGTATACCGGAGTATCTTGAAAATTACAAGGAATTATGTAAAGGAATCCCAAGAGCGCGTATTGCTACAGATCGCTAACTCCTATGAGAGGCTGCAACGAAATACAGTATGGGGCTATCCATAAAGTACGTACGCAGGTGGGCAGGATGGTGTCTAGCAGTGTCTACGGAATCGATACTATCCATAATGTCCTTTGAAGGGAGGGATGTGAGATCGTCTGCAGGCATTACTGTAAAGATTACTGCATTCCACTTGTCATGTGACATAAGAATCTCATCATTGCCACATGTATTTTTTCTTGAAATTAGATAGCCACTTCCGCATATATTTGTCCTCGTCTAATAAGAAATCGTTCGTTTTTCCTGTATTTAATGAAAAAGTGTTGAATTTGTCATTTATGCCTTAAGATATTGCAGTAAATACTACCGGATGGTTACCGGAAGTCCTCGGAGGATACCTCTGAGGTTTTCTCTGTGATGCTTTGCAAGCCCACCAGGTGGTGTCCTGGTCCCAGAAATGACGTCAGAGAGTCCCTGGAGGTGTCCTATATGAACCTCCAGACATCCTCTGGAAATCAGTCTAGCTTCAGCCACTAACCTGCTCACCCACCAACCTGCACACCTACCAACCTGCCTACCGAAAGACCTGCCTACTCACCAATCTTCCCTCTCACCCACTAACCTACCTACCCACCAGTCCACTCATATTTCAACTTGCCCTCACATGAACCTGCTACCCCACCAACCTGCATACTAACAAATCTACCTAACCACCAGTTTGCTCAAAGTTTTGTAGGGCACATACCTAACTTAAAAATCAGGGGTCACCATGCTAGATTTTGATTTAGAGATCAATTATATGATCATTTTATAATAGGATATAGTACATGTATGGTACTATTGATTAAGGTTTTAGAAATTATAAGGCACCGCTTTTGAAAGAATTGAAGAAAAAACTTATTTTATGAAAATACATAGATGTAGACTAACTTACAACAGTCTCACACCGAGAAGCTAATAAAAGGACATTACTTAAACCAAATCTCTATAGCTCCATTTATCTTTGTTGTCGACATAAGGCATATCAATTGCTGTTAATGAAATCATATAACCTAATTTCATCTTGAAAATTGTAAAAATAAAACATTGATTTTCTTTCACCTAAAGAATATTTTTATATGATACGCTTGATACCCCACCAAGGTTAGCAATCCCAATATAAAGGGACTGAACACATGGATTAGAAATACATCTGTCATACTGTTGTCATCCGAGGCTAGTACCACGAGTAAAAACAGCAATAAGCAGTGGGAGCATTTGGAAACAGGAAATATGTAAGAGCCTGAAAAGCTCTAGAGATCACTGATATTGTCCTGTGACCAGCAACGAGGACGAAGCGGCAGCAGCGGTAGTAGTAGTGAGCAGAGTGGGCATGCGTCAGGCGGCAAAGTGCACCCCGGTCAGCTGGGGTCGGCTTTGCCTCACTCTCCCAGCAGATTTTTCGCAGCACTAGCGCTAATCTCTGTCTCAACCCAATGACATGCTACACTGATACGCAGGTACCCTCTAACGGCAGGGGGAACCAGCCAACATTTCGGATTCAAAACAACTCATATATTATGAGTAAGTAAATTTAGGTATTGTCAAATGAGCTTCACAGATAATCCAACCCTTTCTTTTTCAGCTTTAAACCACTGTATAATGTGAATACATATTTGTTTAGACTGCCCCTTTAAGTGAGCACAAGTGACATATTGGCAAACAAAACCTTACAACACATGAGGTGCTTTCCACTGAAGAAAGTAATCCCTATGACTGTGTGATTTGGTATAACAAATAACAGAAATGAGTTTATTATTCACCATATAAATTTATAAACCACAAAATAGTCCCCAAAACGCTAAGAATTTGGGATATTTTGAAATTTAGCACATGGGCCAGATTTTCTGCCAGACAGGCAGTTTGGGGCAGAGATATAAGCGGTCACAGGAAGTTGTGTGCAGGTTCTCTGCTGGGAGAGTGACTTTCCCTGCGTTGTGCGACTCGGCCGAGAAGCGGACATGGGGAGGGGGTGCTGGGGGTAGACACCCGACACCCTGTGCAAGCCGGAGTCGGGGCTGATTGTGGCCGTTGAGAGTTGGGGGAATACACCGCGGGTGTGACGACTGGTGAGACACGTAATAAACGGGCCTACCACTGTTTGCTTCGTCTAGAACTGGTCATTCGTGTCCAAGACCGATGAAACTCGCAGTATGTGTAGTATTACCCCTGATACTCTAAAATATTTAATGTCAAACCTGTCTTGAAATATTCTAAAATAGCAGTAATAATATCATGCATATATAACGAATTTAGCCAATACTACATGGCTAGTTATCTACTTAGTTTGATCATTTTATTAACTTTTCCCATAACACCAACTTGATCTACTTATTTTGTTTGCCCCTCGGATAAGTAATTGTTCCTAAAACAGATACACAATAGGGGATATAGAGGTTTAGGCCGGGGTATCGAGGTCACGGCAAATATGCCGCGTGGAAAATGATGTGAAATTGAAACAGCATTTTTATTTTCTAATATCTGGTAATGGGAAACCCAGCATGACAAACAGATGGCCGGGCATTTAAACAGAGAAAAAAAGAATTCAGATCATTTTCTGTGAATCACAGTGACATTTGGGTGTTGTGTAATTGCAGTTGGTTACACTCACAATGATAATCTACTACCTTGTTCGCTACACATTGCTTGCTAAGACTATATTCCCTTAACCAAGAATGATATTAACAAGTAATACGTAAATGCTTTAGATATTTTATAATCTATATGTAAGACCAGACGAAAACCAATCTGAGGCACTCTGATTTATAATTACTTTTTCGTTTGTTTTTGTTTTGTTGTGGTTTTTTTTTGTTGCGGTGGTTACGTGCAGTTCTTTAATCGTCATTCAATGTGGCTTCAGCATAGAGGACGGATATCGCCTCGTCTCATATATGATTAATAATGAATTTCTCTCAGGATAATCTGTCGTGCGTGGTTTTTGTATTTGCAGCTTTCCTACCACATTGCTTTATCTGAAAATTGTAGAGAAAAAAACCCAACTCAGTATGGAGTGGACCCCAGACGTTACACTTTCCGGACTTACACTAGAAGTGACCTATTCAGCCCGCTTTCCCCTCAGGAGGCTCGCACTGCGGTCTGGGCCTCAATAAAAAACTTGTTTAATATGCCCCTGTGGGCAGTACTACGACCAGCCCCTAGACTGGCTTCAGTCCCTGTATCCCTTCCACTTACCCGACACCTCTTCGCCCTGATACATTGATTCCTGGGCAAGTCAGGGAAAGGGAACATTTTATAATGCATTTCATCCTGATTTAGTGTAATTATTTGTTGAATGTTCATAATAAAAGACTTGAGCAAGTCTAGACCAGCCCCCTGCCCCGTCTCGCCTGGTGCACTTTGGGGTACGGTTGTCGGGGTGATGAATACTGGATAACTCGTACCGCAACGAACTCGACCCATAAAAACTCGACCCGCTCAAGTATGTACCTCATTACAACTGTGGACAAATAAGTCTAAGCCTAAGTCTATCCCTAAACCTAAACCTATTCCTAACCCTAACCCTAACCCTATCCCTAACCCTAACCCTACACCTAAACATAACTGATCTTATTTTCTATATCCGCTCGTTTATTTGTCTAAAAACTAACTAGTCAGACTTTTCTTATATATGAAAATGTCTTATTCATAAGTATCTGAAACGGGCCGAGTTCTCCAATCGATTTCTCCAAAATGGGTCGAGTTCTCCTGACAACTATGGGTCGAGTTCGTTTCGGGTCGAGTTCTCCAGTAACCGGGGTGACGTGCAACTCTGGAGTAGAACTGTAAGTGGACCCCGGGGTGGGTCGGGTGCGCAGGGATGTGGTGGTCTAACGGGCGCGGGCTTTCAGGTGGTGGAATCTTTAACGTCACGGCTTGGGCCGCTCGCTTTTAACCGAATGAATCATTGAGTGGACAGTTTCAGGTTACGATGAGTGTGAGCGGTGCTTAAAGGGGTGCTTAGCTTTTAGTTAAGCGCAGGATTACTACAGATCAACCGCGTATTCGACATGTGCGGGAGAGATATGAAGAAATATGAACAAGGAAAGGAAATCGAAATGAAACAGGTGTGTGAGATTTGAATGATGACTGATAATTTTTTTCAATTTAGCGTTAGTATCTCTCAGTGACCCTGGGTTATTCAGATACTCGTTGATACAGATAACAGGGTATAAACATTTCAGCGTCGTTATCAAAAATTGTTAATTTAACAGGTGCCAAATAAGGCTATAATGAGGAAAGGATGAGGTAATAATGAGTTCGTGTCATCAGGAGTGTCATCTATGATTCACAATGTATGGCGGATGGAGAATATCTTAAAAAGAGCAGAGTAAGTATGTGTAATGCTTTGGTATTCGATGTGAGCTATATGGGATTAGACTAAATTGTGACATTGCGGTCCAAATGGTAAACACAAATCTTCCCAAATCTCTTTCTTCCTGAATGTGTTTTTTGAAAAGAATATTCCAGAAGCGTTTCCTCCATGTACTCAAAAGAAAATCGTAAAACCTGCAGGGTCTCTGCATCGATTCTACATCCGCTCGTTCTTTGAGAGCCCCTTATAGTTTGATAGCCCCCACCAGCATGTGCCTGTAGCGAGTGAGAAGAAATATCTGCTACCTTTATGATCCACCATACTCTGAGGCTCAGCGCATCACGGTCATTTATAAACAGAGGGATGCTGAGAGCACCTTACTTTGTCATGCAGAGAGAACCAATTTGGTCGTGTAAATTGAGCCACAGTGATGCGTAAACCCGGCACCACAAACACGTCTGAAAAAAGAGGAAAATCAACATGTCTGTTTTATGGCCCGTTAAATCTGAAAGGACTTCTGTCCAGTGCACACATCTTCCCACAGCTGTTGACATTCTTGCGTACTTATATAAAACGACCTGACCGTGCTGTACAAGCTACAAAACGAGATGATATTTAAATTTACGGTTTATATGGAACGAGGTATTTATGCCGAGTTCCGCATGAACCGTAAATTATTATCGAGTTTTGTGGCTTTTACAAGTATAGTGGGTCGTTTTCTATCTACTATATACCCGAAATTAATAAAAAATAAACTTAATTTGGCTTAACAACTAATATTTCAGTTGACACGTACGGAAGAGTGTTCCATATTTTACCGTACGGAACACTGTTCTGTATGCTATTTTTACGTTATATGGTCGACCACAAATGCACTCCTACACATAGCTACATACCTATCTTACTACAACTCAATAATACCAGTAAATGCCTGTCCACAACTAAACGTATCGGCCTACAACTACTTACATCTTCCCACAACTGTACACGAATATATATGCCTGCCGAATGTTGCGTGTATCCACATATCCTTACACATTTTCTCACACTTCCACCTATCTATACACCTCTACACACAATTCCACATGTCTAGACACCTCTTCACACAAATCCACCTATCTACACACCTCTACATACAATTCCACCAATCTATACACCTCTACACAGGATCCCACATATCTCCACACCTCTACACACAAATCCACCTATCTACACACCTCTACAAACAATTCCACCTATCTAAACACCTCTACATACAATTCCACCAATCTATACACCTCTACACACGATCCCACATATCTCCACACCTCTACAGACAATTCCACATATCTACACACCTCTACACACAAATCCACCTATCTACGCACATCTCCTCGCATCTTTTGATGGCTCCGCTCGATCGTTCCCGCACCCAGCAGGATGTGTGCCTACGATTACTCCACCTGCCATACATGTCGTACTCCCCGTGTCTGTGGCTATTCACACACGTCCATTGAGTTGACACCAGACGTCAACACACTGGAGTAGTTTAACACGCAAGAGCAGCTCGGCCTGGGAGGAGGAGGACATGTTTGTCTGAGCGCGCTCTTTGTTGTAACTGATGAATCGCGCCGTGAAGCAGAAAATTGCTGGTGGGGTCCCAGGAGGACTTTCCATTCCGCGGACTCTCCTCCGGCTCCTCTCAGACGTCCTCTCACCATTGTGGGCCAAGGCGCGCATATAAAAGGGATGGTGCGTGGAGACTTTGTTCTTGTATCTTTCTGCACGTTCCAAAACATTTTCTCTTATTAGAATGGTCCTTTACTGAAAAAGCAAACACGTTTTTCCACTTAGGTACAGGTATAGACATGGAAGTTTCAACCTAGGATAATGATAAAGATTGATTAGAGATAGTTGGTATCATATTTATACTTTTCATTTTACGGTTCTTGGTTCCCTGTGTTTAAGAAATATTTGTTGAGAAATATAATGGAAGAATTACAGGTCTATAAGCGAAGGGAAATGACCAACAACTACTCATTAATATTAAGTTGTTCAATTTTTATGAGGACGTTTGTTTTTCTTAACAGGTGGTTACAATAATTGGTAAACAGTATCCATTATGCTTACGTTTCAGCCAGTTGTGGCCTATAGGTCTATAAGTTCCCAGGGTATTGATAATTACCTATATTTTCATTGTCTTTATCTCAGAATATCGAGCAAATTAGACCCATGTAACCTTGACATTCACCGGAATGCCTGTTTTAGGAATGATATGTAGATTCAAGGTCAGATTAGGTCATAATGAGAAGGATTTTTGTGATTATATACAATTTCTGAAGGAGCAGGGCATAAACTGTCAGGCATTACAGCTGACCTGACTTCATCACGTCTTAGTCAGCAAAGTCACATTTTAAGGGTGTGTGGTCACTTTTTGCAGCAAGTCCTCAATAACTCTTTTGAAAATGATTATTTTTACTGTGGCAAAACGAGACAACCTGGCGGATAGGGATGGCTAACAGGACAGACGCGCTTTATAAGATTAAGAAAGAAACTGATAAGTTTTTGTTGTGTGTCCCCGTATGCCATCGAGTTTGAAGCGCTCAGGAACATGAACGAGGCGATAGCCGAGTGATAATTCAGAAGCGCTTCAAACGAGATCATATGACTAATGGGGACACAGACCAAACACGAATATGTGTCTGATTTTATCTTAGCCTGGATCTAGTCATCTGTTTATCACCCATTGAGTATGAGTTACCGTACGCGCATGCCTGTTGAGAACAGGTTTCTAATGTTAAACCTAAATGGATTTATATCAGGCTAAGGTAAAAATGGATACCCTGCTATTTTCTATCAGCTGTGAGCAAACATGGCTCGCTAACTCGGCGTCTCATGTTAGTGTTTATGGGAAAATGAACATCTGTCATCTGAAGGCAGAAACTCTGATGTGAAGACACGGTATCCGATTATAAATACATCTGTATGTCTTAGACACCTTAGACATATATAGGCACAGTATCCACATATCCATTACTGTTCCTGTATAATTCCATCAGAAATTGTGTTTCAAATAGTTGAACACTGAACACATTTGATTTGAAGAGCAATTTGATAGAATGAAAAATCTATGAAAATGACATCAGAACATTAGGTAGCAAAATGTGACTGCTTTTCAAACGGACTTGCTTTAGAAAAAAAGAATTCTCCGTTGTTACTGTAATGGCTAATTTCTTTTCACAGTAATCCTCGGTCACAGAGTTAATGCGCAATATAGGAATACCTACAACTCATACAGGCACACTGTGCTGGATGAGGTTTTACCTATCATGCAGACGCCAGCTAAATGTACTAAGGACTTAATGCCCAGAGCCATGCGAGTTGAATGAGGCCTGGATTAGGTTTATAATCCTTGCTGCGATAAGCTGACGGCTATCGAGGAGACTACATGGGATTACACCCGTGTATGAGGATACAGCACCCCGGAAAGAAAAATGGCCTCCGACGAGATTACATCCCTCCTCCCAACGCCCCCCTAGCCTAACACTGTGGATATTGGCTGTCGTTTTCCCGGCGCCTATATCATCTGCCCAAATCAAATATCATCTACCACTGTCTGGCCGCGTGCGCCGCGCCCATCTGTTGACTGGGACGGGTCGGCGGGCCGGGGCGGGCGGGCCGGGGTCGGCGGGCCGGGGTCGGCGGGCCGGGGTCGGCGAGCCGGGATCGGCGGGCCGGGGTCGGCGGGCCGGGGTCGGCGGGCCGGGGTCGGCCGCGAGCAGCTCGGGCGGGCCGCGCCGCTCCCTGACCGCCGGACCGCCGGCTGTTTGCTTCATCAACCAACTGACCAACGTGCGATTGACCATCAACCCTTTCAGCCCCCGCGACTGCCCACTCACCCACACACCCGACCCACTCACCCTTCACCCCCACCCTCTGGCGTGTCCTACAAGGCCATCCTTTTTCCAGTGAATCTTTACTCAGACCCCATTGGCGGACACAATACAGCGCTGCGTCGCATGAGCCGCTCTCTTGAGTTGCTCGCCGCCAAGCATGAATACCTCACCAGGGGGCGAATGGCGACCGCACGTGACGTCACTCTGTGGCAACGGAAGTGGTGAAGGGTTGGACTGCGCATGTCGGATTAGCAGCCCACCGCCTGCTAAGGCGCTGTAGTTTTGCTTGTCTTGTTTTTGAGGTTGTTTTTTTCTCTCCCTTTTTCCCTGGTCGTTCTTGTTGCTTGACACTCGTGTGGCGGCGGTCTGCGGCTGTGGCGTGGTTCACAGGGTGGCATAGCACCCCGCCCCTGCTGGACCTCAGAGGTGGCTGACCACAGCTGACCGCTGGCACTCCGCACGTGAATGTTCAGGAAGTCGGTCCTGGCCTTTCCTACCCCAGCTGCGGTTCTACAATGCGGTGCCTCTTTACATAATATAGAAATAATGTCCACACTAGACTGTGAATGTTTGAACGATGGTGGACTGACACATTTTCGGTGAATTCATGAGTATATAAAATACGAAAAGATAAGAAATTTCAATGATAGTAGTTTGGAACAAGTACAACTCAACAGCTTCCCAAATTTGGGTTTGATGGTTTTTTTTTAGTACGAACAGTCGTAACACAACCTTTCGGCAAGAGTAGCCTTTTTTAAGTTTGAACGATGGTGGACTGACACATTTTCGGTGAATTCATGAGTATAGAAAATACGAAAAGATTTGTCAGAGGTTTGTGGACGATTATTACTATCACATACTGAATTTATACCTATTGGGGCGAGCTTATTGATATATGAAGTATGATGATGAAAGTTCTTGACGGTTGAGAAAAATAATTTCGTATACCGTATACGTACACAAGCCTGCTATACACGTATACAAGTATTGAAGCCATCCATCATGCCTGTATACCGAATACACTGTTCCTATGAAGTAGGAGCCACCGGTAATTCAGCGGGTATGTTTTTCTTCTTTGTCGTGTTGAACAATCCCCCGATGCCTGTGGCATATTTTAGCCTGAGGTGTCCTCGTATACTCCGAGCAGGTGTCGGTCAGCTCCAGACTGATCCCACCTTCATTACGAGCAACTCGCCTCTCTCCATCTTTAATCAAGTCCCCCCAATGTAGACCGCACACATTGCAGAGGGCTGAATTGGAATTGGAGTTGCGTACCGCATTCTGTGTCTGCCGGCACTTTAAAAGGGGCAGCAGTGCGGGGAGTCCCCGACATATACTCGCGCTTAAAGCACAACCACTGCGGTCATCGAGTCAGCCAACAGGTCTCCTGCTGAATAAAGTGCCGATTCCACCAACACACAAGATAAAGCGAGATTAGTCACGATTTGGTTGTCTTGCTAAATCTTGCTAGGTCTTGAATAATCGAGTGCATATTTGCCGCGATGCATCTCGAGGTGTGGCAGTGGTGGAGCACCAAAGTGTAATACAACATACTGAAAAAGTAATTATATAGAACTTCCTGACCATGCTGTACAAGTCACAGAACGAGATGCTAATTTACAGTTTGTACGGACCGAGGCGTTTACGCCAAGTTCCGTACAAACGGTAAATTAGCATCAAATTCTGTGACTTGTACAAGGATGGTTGGACGTTATATATTTACTATATACCCGAAATTTAACCAAAATTTTAATAAATGTGTATGGCTAGGGGGTCCGTATTTTAGTGTACGGACCAGTGGTCCGTACAGTAATTTTACGTCATATGCCAAAACAGTGCTTATTTACAGTTTATACAGCATGGGTATATAGTAAAAACATATCACGCGCGACTTATCATGACAAAGGAGGTGCAACATATCGCGACACTGTAAGATATACCACGGCAAATCCATCTGTTGGTGGAACTAGCCCTTTATATTGGACTTATAAATGTGATTCCCTCACGTTGTTATTAAAGCCGGTCTATGTTCACAGTCAGGCCTTTATAGTGGACAAGGTCACTAACAATAACGTGCCCTGTGGCGGGATATTGTGGATTGGGATGCACGACTAGGTGCCAGTTGGCCACATGACATCATACTATTTATCCAGATTCCCCTGTTCCCAGAAGTCACATGTGATGTCGTGTGCAATCTGACGGGTTAAGTGATGCAGACACATGTTGACAGCTGTCTGTCTGTTTGAAGAAAACCACCTCTTTATTTGACATGATCAGATAATCATTTAAACACCCACCGAAGAAGTAGTCAGAGAACTCCGTTTTTAACGCCTTATGCAACTGTTTACCCATCAAACTTTTCATGATTTTTCATTGTTCAGCAATCAGAAACATGTTCCATTCCACTACGTGATTTTATACGAGCAAGATCAGTATGCAAAACATAAATGGACTCTCTCCCCTTAACACTTTTCAATTATATTTTGACACCCTCAATGCTACCTAATGACAGCTCCGTTTTAACACCCTTATAAGGTGTCACAACACTAATGCCACAGGCGCTGAGGTAGTACGGCGCTGTAGTGCGACGAGAAAACTTGTCTTGTACTATTTGAGATGTGTGTGTGTGGGGGGGGGGGCTATGAAAATGAAACAACTTGCTGGTTATTTTATACCAAATTGGTGGGGGGGACGTTTAGATTATTTTAGAATGGTTCTTATTCGACGAGTCAACCTGGAAGTAGGTGGCGCTTCGAACCCCCTCTGCGGCCATCTTGGCATGGAACCTATGCAGTGCTAGGCCTATGGAGAAGTGAAACATTCATTTCTGATATTATTTAATATGTGTGGTCGTGTTACGTAACTCTCAAGTGCATCTTTTGACAAAACAAGATCTCCCTGGCAATTTCAGATCAAATCATTATGTGATGGCCTCAGTTTAGCCCCCGAACGCGATGTCAACAAATCGTTGAAACAACGATTTTCTTTGAGTTGGCGCTTTTAAATCATGTCAGGAAGATGTAAATAACCTTATTTCAACTAATGCATGTGTGAATTAGACATTATAAATTAGAATATTAAAGTTTTCCGCTATTTTACACTCTGACAGCGCTTTGTATTCACCAGCAAGATGGCGGAAATCTCCGTTGTTAAGGGAATTCGGAGGGTATTTCAAACCGGAAGTTGCCAGATGACTCGGCGAATATTCTCCAGACCAAGGGGTGTAAGGATATCAACGGAGAGAGTTGGTGCACTTTATTAATGCGCCGATTCAGGTAGTGGGACAGTAAATGCCATGGTTGGTTTCCGTAGCAACTCACTCAAAATATTGATGGACAACCCCGATTGAAAAGAAATTTCCCAAAACCTTTAATTTGGTATATAACAATTATATCTGAGAGGATTTGAGATTTTATTAGAAATATTTCGAAAGGTATAGACATCACATTCTAGGGTCTAATGACATGAATTAGTAATGTTATTACTTATACTTTAACACCTCATGGGAATACCTGTCAGTTGTCTGGCACCTTCTGTACCGATGATTCTTTGGGCGACTGGTCATTTAGAGCCGCTCTCTATAGGGCACAAAGTGATTGCTAGTTCTGCCACCATTCGACAGGAAATTGTAAGATAGCGCCAATCTAGTCGGGGGACAACCACTGCTATCTGTTTTATAATAATAATAATCTATAGTTAATATTGAGACGAGTCTAAATTCCTCCATGGCAAGCCCCCCAAAAAGATATCTCTGATAAAAATCCATTGCAAATTGGTCCCGCCACCTGGAGTTTGGGATGGCGTCGGTAAGCAAAATGGCTGCTTCCATTACACAATAGCTATGTGCCCTATAGAAGGCGCAGTATGGTCCTGATGGTAGGAGTGACTCGGGCCTCTGACCTGCTGATGTTATGGCTACTCGTTACCCGAGTTGTCGCGCTCCTTTCACGACGTGCAGCGGCTCATAACAGATCGTGAGCGTCAAGCTGGTCAAGTTATGGCTCCCTGGCACGGGACACTAACTCCAGCCTGTTATATGGTTCTAGAGTCAGGGGATGGGGAGTTAAGTCAGTGGTTAAGGCACTGGACTTGTAAACTCCAAGGTTGTGGGGCTTTGTGGGTTCGAGTTTCTCTGCGGCCACTCTTCTCCTTCATTCCCAGCAGTGGTAGATTTACTGCTATATCAAAGGCCAGTCGTTCTCATACCATGTCTATGGGGTGTGGGAACTAAAAGAACTATCGCCTAGGTAAATGTGTAGGGCTGTGGGTTCTCCCTAAATTCATCCCATAGATGCGATCACCTGCAAACCCGGCTTGTCTGAGAGGTGTTTTAGCCACGTCTTCATAATGCAAACCCAAAGAAGGTTTAATAGAACATATTGGCCGTTAAACTACCCAAACAGCAACTGCATCTATACTCAAATTGACGTATATTTATGTGGCGATAAAATCGTTTGCCCATCCGTACTCAGAGTATGGATATTGAAAAATGAATCATAGGAAGTTTCTCAGCTATGTTTAGGTTTGTCACATTCTTTATTAGATCAGGTAGTTCTCATGTCAGTAATTCTCTAGTTTCCCTCAAGCAATGCGTGTCCTGAAATTTGCAGCCACAACTAGATATGCTTTTCGAAATCCCTCTGGACCAAACGCGTTGTACTCTAGAATGCTTCACATTCTTATTTGCAATTCATTCCGAACTATTCCTTCAAAGTTCCTTAATAAAGCGAAGTCGCTGCGGGATTAGTTGTTCTTTGTTCAACGATCTACTCCATCTACATCAGCATCAATCTGCTTTCCACAGGTAGTTTATGTATTTTTTTGTGGTCTTCCCTTGCGACTACTTGTCATACATTATGTTTAAAACATTTCCATTTCATCTGCCACCTCCTAGACTGAATACTACAAGCACAGAATACAAATCCTAAAGGGCTGATTCCACCAACACGATGGATTTGCTGTAGGATATCTTGTTATATCTTACAGTGTCACAATACGTCAGACCTCCTTTGTCGTGATACGTCACGCTCAATGTTATGTGTACTTTTTCATAATATTGTGTGTATACTTTGGTGCTCCACCACTGTGACACCTCAAGATGCATTGCAGCAAATATGCACGTGATTATTCAAAACCTAGCAAGATTTTGTAGGACAACCAAATTATGACTAATCTCGATATATCTTGTGTGTTGGTGAACCCAACACTAAAATAAGCTAGGTTTATATATCCGACATATGTTACGAAATTATATATAGTTGAAAATGGCCATGGAGTGAGAAGCTGTACCATAGATTTCCAAAATGGAAGCAAGACGTGGCAACGTCCTATCCCCTCAGCGATGCTACCTTGAGTGGCAGTTATTAGAACTGCACCTAACCACTGTAACCATGGTGCACTGACAGCTGTGACATCATAGTGTCAACAACCGTATCCCCAGTGTCTCTATAGCGATCTATAGTGACTGGACAGCTACTGCTGTGTATAATAACAATATGATCTTGTTGTAGGTCTGAAAATGTCAAACTTGGGGGGGGGGGGGGGGAAGGGTTCAAGGTTTCGCCGTGCTCGGCTCATCAGGCATCTTAGTCAGCTTAGGAGGGTTATTCAAGGTATCAGATCATTTGATCTGTGTCTTGTGTTGTCAAAAGAAAAAAAAAAAAGATTTCCAAAATGGAAAGCTCCTGTGGCTACCATTTCGTGGCAGTAGCAACAGCAGCCATCAGTGGGTGATGCGTTGTTTCCCTAATGTACACACAATCAGTTCTCTGATCCCTTTACTGTTTAAATTATTACACCCGAGTGAACACTACATATATTTTTCTAGGCTGGTTTTCATTTAGTCTCCCTGGAATAAGATTTACAATGTTTTGTTACAGAGGAGGGCTTGAAAGGAGAGTTGTTTGCTGTCTGCTTTGATGCAGAGATGTCAGTTTTCCATTTTTCCGTGGAAATCCACTTTTTCATATGTAATTTCTTTAACTTGCGTCAAACAAAGTATTGATTTAACCTCATTTCCGGCAATAAAACAGTGGTTTGAACCTCTCCACAGACCCTCAGCTCCATGCCATGGCCGACAAGGACATATTATCCAAGTTTTCCCGGTCTCTTTGAGGCAGTAAAATCCACATGAAAATATTTCCACTTTTTTCCCTGACCACAACTGACATCCCTGTTGATGGTAATAACGTTTGATACTCAGATTCATAACCATCTTTCTGCTGTATATAACAAAGTATTTGGACTTTAAATGAGAGATTCAGATGTCTCTTCAGATGATATTTAATGTATTGGTCTAGAGATTCAGCTAAATCTAGATGAGAAAATCTGGTTAATATCCATATCTTCATCTACAAGTTCTCACAATAACTGCCTCGATATGTGCGGTATCTGCCTCTAAATGCCTGAACAAACCTTAAGATATAATTTATTTACGCTCGGAGTCCTGAAGGGGTTCACCACACAGCAGACCCTTTTGTGTATAAACCATGTAAAAGAAGCTTTCCTTTCATGTGTGCTAAGACTAAGTTTCTCCTAATCAGAGATGTCAGTTTACCACTTTTCCGTGGAAATCCACTTTTCCACAATCAGTATAGGTAATTGCTTTTCCTTGCTTCAACAAAGATAATATTGATTTAGCCTCATTTACGCTAATAAAACAGTGGTTTGCACCTCCCCACAGACCCTCAGCTCCATGCCATGGCCCGACAAGGACACATTGCCTTAGTTTTCCCGGTCTCTCTGAGGCAGAAAAATCCACATGAAAAATATTTCCACTTTTTTCCCTGAAGCCAACTGACATCCCTGTCCTAATAACATAGATAGATTTTAAGCTAGGATTAACGTAGGCATCTTCTAGTGGCATCCAAAATGCATGACTCAATGCCAGGGGCAAGACCATGAGTTCTGCAGATAATTCTCTGTGCGTGATGAACATTACATTTGCCCCTAAGAAAATCAGCAGCAGCGTGCCCGCTGCACAGAGAGAATTTGATAAGTTTTCTTATTAGATAATTATTGAAAAATATTTCATCTGCCAGCAAGCACTGAACGCCCTCGCATAATTGATGCCAAATATGATTCCAATGTAAGACATCAGCGTTTATAAAGGCGCAGTAATAACCAAGAAGCTGCCGGCATTGAGCCTGAAAATAGTCCTGATTGGTTCTAACCTTATGGAAAGCCCTCAGGAGATGCTGGGGCTTTATCTGGTCGCCCGTCCATTAAAGTTAATGCTTCGGATGACCAGTTCATCAAGTTGGTTGGCGAAAGAACCAAGCTTGCTTCTGCCTCCAATACTGATACAAATAATTAGCGTGCCCGAATCAGATGTCATCATGTTTGTCATTTAGGCAAATGGTTCGTCTGGGTATCAGTTAGGGGATGCTAGAAAGATGAATATATAAAATGTCTAAGCTAAGTGTAAACGTTTATGGTAAGTTATTTATATCACCTGAAGAAGCTGATTAAACATCGGCGAAACGTCGTGAGAATATTTGATACACTACATGAACCACCTATTGTACCACTTGGTTTGAATAACAACATTCTTCCAAGAAATTTACCGTGTCTGTTCTTTTGTGATTTTCACCGTCTGAAGTTATTTATATACATGTACCATATGGCAAGGCAAGGATGAAGTTTAGAGTGAGCCTTAAACACGCCAATGAAACAGCACTTTCAACCTCTCCACACGCCCTCAGTGTCACTCCATGGCCAACAACGATGCGTTTTCCATGATTTTCCAGTGTCTCTGAGGCAGTAGATTCTACAGGTTTCCAGACCTCAACTGATATCCCTGAAAGAAATAATGCCTGTTGATACGAAACCTGAAATAATGGAGAAAAGCCGGTCACACCTTTGATGCTGTCATTAATTAAGATAACGAAAACACTTTGATCCGTCCATTATGACGAAGCTAACCGTATCCGTTCCAGTGCTCTATGCCTGGAGGCGCCACCCTTCCGAACGAATACTGGACAACTCGACCCGTAAAAAACTCGACCCGTAACGAACTCGACCCATTTTGAATCTCCTTATCTCAAGTATCTTACTACAACTGTGGATAAATATTATATTTAGTAATAGTAGTAAGTGTGTTATCTTGGCTTCAAATTTGGTCTTCTCTAGGGAAGAAAACAAACAGAAAACCCTTCCCTTAATCCTATCCCTAACCCTAACCCTATCCCCTACCTTATTCCTGACCCTATCCCTGAACCTTACCCTAGCCCTATCCCTAAACCTTGCCCTAATCCTATCCCTTACCTTAGCCCTACACCTAAACATAACTGAACTTATTTTCTATATGCATCCACTGGTTTATTTGTCTTAAAGTAGTCAGGCCTTACCTTCTACGCAGTATGTGAAAATGTCATATTCATAAGTATCTCGAACAGGTCGTGTTCTCCAATTGATTTCTCCAAAGCGGGTCGAGTTCTCTGACAACTACAGGTCAAGTTTGTTTCTCCAGTAACCTTAGGAACACCTCCTCAGCGGAGGAATAGCTGTGCCCGTTCCTTAATATGAGCTACTCACACGGATCGTGAGCTGCTCGGGAGTGGGGAGTTTGCTGAGTGATTAAGGCACTGGACTTGTAATCCCAAGTTTGTAGGACTTTGTGGGTTCGAGTCCCACTGCAGCCACTCTTCTCCTTCATTCCCAGCAGTAGTAGATATACTGATATATCAAATGCCAATCCTTCTCATACCATGTCTATGTGGTGTGGGCAGTAAAAAACCCTCACTTCGGACAGATTTCTATCTAACTTCATTTCATAAATTCGATCACCACCCTTGTGGTGTAAAACCAGCGAGAAAAGCTGAACCATGAGTTAGCCCTATATACCCTCAGGGTGCCCTGGGATGTTGAATAAATAAACAAACCAAACCAACCCAAGCCTGGAGGCGCCACCTTTACGAACACCTCCTCAGCGGATGAACAGGTGTGCCCGATCCTTTATACGAGCTGCTCACACGGCCAAAGACCGGGCCACTCGGCTAGCCACCTCCGGGGGCGCTGTTTGGGGCCCGGATTAACGATGCGGATTACGGAGTGGTTTCTGCAGGCTGCTGGTGGAAGGGATCAAAGTGCCTGCCGTTCTGGTGCACAGGGGAGGGGGTGGTACCCTCTGACAGGTCTCTGATTGGTTTAATCAGACGTCAATCTCGATAATGGGGTTAGGGGATAATATTAATGGAGGGAGGGTGGAGTGGATGTACAGATGAAAATAGCAGATGAGAGAAACGCGGGTAGCATGGGCACTGGGAAAGCGAAAGGTGCCCACGGCAGTAGCACAGGTATGGAGCCGGGTACTAGAGGTTCCGATTACTGCTAGAGACCGGGTATAGAGGCCTAATTGTGATAATCTCATCTTTGGATCATGTGACACGACATGTAATCCTTAATACTATTTTTTATTTTGCCTAAGAATATTAAATATGATGTTATACATGTACCTACATACTGTGAGAGATTCATGTTTATTGAGTAAGTTTTTCCAATTTTATTCAGAAAAACGAATATTGTAAATGATGCCTCAAGGCATCACCCGGCCAGCCCTGGTTGATACCTCAAGGCATCACTCGGCGTGAATGGGTTTTAACGAACAGGGAACAGCAGGGTAGTCAGTAATAAAAGGAGTCAGTGTAAGGTGCTGAGAAGCTGACCTCTGGTATATGAAACTTGGTATATGAAGCTTTTAGCGACCTATGAGACCTATTGGAAGCAATAGTTGCCAGAGGAGCCATTAAGAAGGCTGGTGTTACGAGATAAGGTCTGGGCGAAAAAAGGGAATGTTGGCTCTAAGAACTGAGACAATATTTGAGTAAGGGAGATTTGGCGGCGGAGGGTCACTAGGATAGAAGTTTTGAGTGAGCAGTGAATGGAGAGAGCCAGGAGACTGGGTCCGATGAAGAACCAAACGTCCGATCATAAGAACTTATATGCGAGCGAGATTGAAGGCAGACCGATCTGCCAAAGTTGAAAGTGTACTGCGATGATTTATTTGAAAGACATATATTTCTTCTTCGTTAACCCGTAATTCAGAATTGTACGCCTTACGAAAACTGCAACCCTACAGTGTTCCAACTTATCAGGGAAAATTTTGTATTTGTTCAAGTTGATATTCAACTCCACGAATTTGTTACTGACTCCATAATCAGAGTAGGTGTGTGCAATCGAGGACAGCTTGCTGTATTTTTTTTTAAATTTATTACAAGAAACACAGAATCTTCCACTGGTTCCACTTTACAAAGGTAGAAACATGATGGAATGCCATAACGTGCTACAGGGAATGAGGGAGCTTGGGATATATAAAGGGAACACGACCATATCTGAAAAGAAGCATGGAAGGAAGGTAAGATTAGGTTATTATGGGAATAGGGGAGGAAGCAGGCACAGTGGATTAGTAATTGTATTGCCAGACAGGGAAGGGCCGAACAGAACTAGCTGCTACAAGTAGAGAATCATTGCCAGTGTTCACTTAACGTGCCTGGGACATGCAACTGACTGATCAGGGCAAAAACATTTTATTTACGAAAATGAATAAGATCCATTGTAACGCAACAAAAACACGTACTGGCGCAATGCAGGAAATGTATTATCCTTACAAGTATCTATTACTCTTATAATGCAGATTCTAATGGACCGAAGTTAATAACCCTGTTATGGACCACATAGCATTTTCATTTACAAGCATGTCTAAGCATGCGAAGGGTACCTGACTGATACTGGTATCATGCAACAACCGACATCCCCTTTCTACCCACACTTGGGGCTTTTATTATGAAACGAAACACACAGTACAGATTTTCCCTGAATGGATGAAGGCCTCCTGATGTTATGTCAATATGATGTTAGCAGTGTTGAATAACCTGAATAATATGTCTGATTTAAAATGCGTGGCGAAAAGCACTTCTCTCTCCAACCGATGAAAAAGAAAAAAAAGAATAATAGGTCTGTGACGAGCGGCTGATTCTGCCCATTATTTTCTGCCGTTTTGCCTTTATCAAGTGTGAAGGTAATCACTATCCAGTGCATCACCTGCCCTTCAATTCCCCCTTAGTACTGTCAGTACTGTATTGAATATTATAAGATTACATTTAAGACTGCCGCATAACTGATGAACCTCATCGTTATGCATAATTGATATTGAGATTTCTTGCATCCTAATGAACACCATTTTGTTAAGCCCCACACGCCAATTATGAACCAATCGGGGGCACTCATGTAGCGCTCTGGGCTCGTTAGAACATCGATTCCCCTTCACTCCTTTCAGCGGGGTGAGTACCTGGGGTAATTAACTATTTCCAAATCCTTTAAATTTTGTAGGATTCTATGGAAATTCCACTGCACCCATAGTCTTTGGATCTAATCATAGGGTTTCAATGCAAAGCTAACACCGGCTTACTTTTGCCATGGACCTTTACCCTGATGCTCCACTGGGCGAAGCTTCACAATGAGTGGCTCACTAGAGCTTTACGACTGGGGGACTACAAATGGATGTGGACGGCGTCGAAAGCTGTTACTTCTGCTGATGTACAGGGCGGTGGGTGGAGAGAGGGGAAGTGCCGACGGTAGAGAATCTACGCAATAGTGAGTCGAACGTACTGTTCTTGATCCTACCCTTCATATAAATCTCCAGACTTAATATGGTGTGGCTGTATGCCACGGTTATGCAATAAAATATTTATATGCCACTGGTGACATATGAAGTTAAAAACATGTGACAGGGTAGGATAAAATCTAAACATCACGAAATTTCATATAATTGTTTACATGCCATTCGCTGTCTTCGTGATATCATTCCGCGAAGACAACTCATGCCATATAAACAAACATGAAATTTCGTGATGTTTCATGATATTATTATCCACCTAATACAAATTGTCCATAGAAAAGACATATGAAGTGTGTATGGATATACCCGGAGCATACAGATATGTTGTATGCTCAGGGTTTTAAAAACCGGCACATACTGAAGAAATAGTGCAAATGAAAAAATAGTGCGCACCTAAATTAACTAATATCAGCACGCCACTTGTCAGGGAAAGATGGATGATAAATACAATATAGACTGGTTTCAGATAAAAGCGGTCGGTCGTATGCTCCTCGGAGCTACCTCGCTCGGATATTACTGCGTGTCAACGCCTCGAAGCATACGGCCACTTGTATCTGAAACCAGTCAATATTGTGTATGTATTCTGAACAATAAAAGACCGCCGACCTTACAGTATATCTCCTATGTTTCCAGAGATACGAGTCCTGAATTAAATTGCGACATAAATGCTGATGTTCCCGGTAACTCTTTCTTAAGACGGATAATGAATTCTATTCCAACCCGCAGATCTTTTGATGCGAAAATCCCCTACACAAACGCTATGGGATTAAGAGGAATTGTGTAACATCTGCACTACATAGATGTTCCCTGAAATGTGGACCCCGGCCCTCTATGCGCAGGTCCCTGTCAACGAACTACTCTGCAGTGACATTTAAAATTCCTCCATTTATCCTGGCACTCAAATAATGCTAGAATTGGTCGAACAGTAATTCCTGTGCAAATGTTACCAGTAAGTACCTCCGCTAATTATCTATTGTCCTCAGTGACAGAATTATCCATTAGAAGCCTCATGGCCAAAATATACGGAGTAAAATATGCCTACCCTTCAAATAGCATTACAATTTGCTGATTCACAAGTGTCATCATGCATTGAACTTCAGTATCTCTTGCGTTACATTATAATACAAATTTTATTCTACATATTCACGTCTATGACATCACATAATGTATTAATTGATTTGAACTTATCTATATTGAAAACCTCTTGGTATTTTTTCATACTTTCTGTTTCTGTTGGGAGAGTTATTGACTCATTTTGCCGAGACGTCGGTAAGAACAAGACCGTTAGCCGTTTCCATACAGGTGTCAGCGAAAGTCAAATCCTACTTTACTCAACGATGAATTCCTTTAGCTTTGTGTTTCTCCCATCATTCCTACCTGAACACCCCGCCACGATACCTGGGGGCTGTTGAATAAAGTTCGTTCGTTTCTGGTGCTGATCTGAACGATACGATAACTCCAACGATAAATGATTTTTTCCATTCAGTGTTATATGACAAGTCAGAAGATATTCTCTAAATAAACGTATTTGTATACAACCCCTTGTAAAGGCTTTAGATTACTTTTATCATCAAAACATCTTATGCTTACAACACATTATTCTATACAACACTATGGCCCCAGTGACAATTCCAAGATACTGTATTTGTCGTTCGTAGTTTATTCAACGGCCCCCTGACCACCATAAATCCACCCAATGGGATCTTTGGTGTCCAAGTGCGATCTTGACCTGCAGCGATGTCTGTGTGTGTGACTTCGTGTTCGGCTTCAACTTGTTGCTTCCAGAGTGGCTTCATAGATGCATCGACTGATAGCCTTCGTTAACCTAGTAATTAGGGCATACTCATTAGCTGAGGGCATGACAGTAACGAGATGTGGCAACAGGCCCTCAGGGGGCATGTTTTACCTCGCCAGGTTGGCCCTCCACTTAAACTCACATTTCTCTTTTTAGTTCTATATATACCTGATCATGGACATCCATAGACTCTTGTTTAACTCATTAGAAGGCCATATTCTGCCAAGCTGTCTGGGTTTATATGAGCGTATTTGGCGGCGCACCGTCCACACAGGCCTGTAGGCTGACGTGAAACTGATTCCGGGTGAAAGAATTCTTAAGTTGCGAAGTGAGGCGGATTAAAGCTACTTACTGAGGATTTAGCTGCGGTAAGTAACTTTAAGCATCCTTTCCGAGTAAATTTGGAATTTTTCACTTGGAACTTATTTTTCTATACCTTCATGTATTGATAAAAAGCCATGTCGCCCCTTATCGAGTAACTCCAACTTGTATGTTTTCTTCACCCTCGTCTACATTCTGATTGGTCTGAATTTCGTCACGTGATACAATTGATATGGAAAAATGCACCCTCAATGTACCCATAACTGTTGTTTGAAACTATTCCAAAGAAAGATATCATCATGTTTTTGAAAGAGACGAATCTCTTCGATTGTATATGAAATATTCGAAAACATTGAAAAGAATTGACTGAAAGAAGTCGACGAAATTGAAAAGCTTAAATCAGTGTCCTCTGAAACGTTTGACCACAAACAAACAAAGAAAACTCGACCAAGAAACAAGCACCCTCAATACGAAACGAATCGTTACTACACCCCTCTAAGCGGTATGCAACCAAGGAGGTTCGACCATAGGTATATAATAATTATGTATACCGTGACCAACTGGTCTCTAAAGTATGCAGGGATGCAAGTTTTCCGACAAATGACGGAATTCCCACATTTCATATAAATTTGCAACACAAGAAAATATATCAATCCATAGCCATTCTCTTCCAAAATAATGTTATGAATTAAAAAAATTTATAAGTGTTTTGTAATTCCGATGTTTTCCTCAGTGCCGACTTTCATCCCTGAGTATGCGATAACATGATTTTATAGAATTACTGTTCTAAAACTGGCGCCTCCTGTTGTTTCTTCAAATATCTTTGGTACTGACGTCACATTTCTGATTGACACAGTGGCATTATGAATAAATGGTCAAGCTGGACTTTTCTATTGATTTACCTCAGACAGTAATGGACCTAGAGACTCCAAATAAAGACAGTTTTGTAGGTCAAAAGCAAAACACTTGGCAGTCATTTGGCGAGATTCTATGAGAGGAGATGGGATCGCCCTGTGGTTCAGTCCTTGAGTCATTGGATTCAGACACACGATTTTCCCACTACACCCCTTTCAGAGGTGCTAGTGCGACACAGTTGAAGAAACAAGATACCATGATTTAGCCGTTAGAAGTATGTTAGATTACAGCCTTGAATTACCCCTTACAAAGCCATGAAGATGTCCTAGACCTCAGAGATGAACTAAGAGAAATTGAAATCCGTAGTCTTTATCTGTCTGACATTCAGTGCATTCGACAAAGTGCTTGTGGTTTAGATTCACCTTTTTTGGCACCCTATCTCTGGCAAGGATTCCCCGAACAAAAGCGTACGTAGTGCACCAAAAAGAAAAAGATATAGACCTTTTCTTTGTGACAGAAGCAAAGACTTTCAGTCTAAAGTGATTTTCCTTTTACATTTAATGTACTGTACTTAGCCGACTCTACCCTCCTGGGGGCTTTAAGTTTTGTAATTAAATTTTGTAAATTTAAAGAATTATTTTTACCAGTCTCTAAGCAGTGAAATAAAGGATGACAGTTTTCCACTTTTCCATGGAAATCCTGTTCTCACCTCCAGTTTATGAAATTATTTTTCTTGTATCAAAAGTTACATGGAGTTGAAAGATCATACTTGAAAAATAGTAACAGCATTTTCATGAGAAAATTTTGAAAGAGATACTCTTTGATATTTTTGACATTAATCAAAAGATTAAAAGGAATTGACTGAATAAAGTCTACAAAAGTGAAAAGCGTAAATCTTTGACGGTCCCTATATGTCCTCAGGGGAACACAAACAAACCCATGTGTCGTTTTTTCACAGCCGAAAGACGGGTGAGAATCATAAAAAAAAATTACGTTGGGGTACTCCCAGACTTCACTAGAATATTATACAACTATTTGCACAATGATAGTTGAAAATGAAAAGAATTAGATTCTCTTTTGAGAAATGACAATGAATTTTGCAGGCTACAGTGGCATCTTTCTTTGACAATCTCTGAACACAGCTTGAGGAAACAGCTTCAGTAATTTCGTAACCTATTTTTCCCTTGATGTTAGCTTGACTTGTTCTACAGGATCGAGACACCAAATGCCTGAATAGGATAATTGCTACTGCTATTTCCAGTTCCCCATTCCTGCAGCCAGAGACTTTGGGAATGGCGAACCACATTCTCATGCGTCCTGCCCGGGGGCCTCCCCACGTGTCTGTATTTATTTCCTCATGGAGAGGCTTTCGTTCGTGACGATCTCAGTATGGATTGCCAGTTGATTCGTCATTAAACTCTCGGTGCTTGGTGACTGAAAGCCCGCCGGTGGGTTCTTTTTTGGTCAGTGTAAAGGTTAAATGCACGCCCTGAGGTTTGTTTGAACGTTAGTGACGTCATGGGTGACGTCAGGGGGAGGCAATACGTCAATGACACCTGACACACTGTAAAGTTCCAGTCTATACATCCATATCGTGACCAATTATATTGGTTTCTATGCGAAATGATTGAGTCATCTGAATTGCTCGTATTTATCATTACCAAAATGATTGCATTAGGACAGTCGCCATTTTGTAATAGCTCCTCCCTGTCTTGATGTTGACCGTATGGCAGCCATGTAGTGAATGGCATATTTACCTTCATTATTGCTCACTCTAGTTGCTGGTCTGGCTACATAGGGACAGAGCACTCTGACATGACACTGACACCTGAGTTGTTGGTGACATGAGGGGCCCTCCTGGCATGTGCGACAGACCGGAACGAGACTGGTTGGTCCTGATTGGCTGTTGGTTCATCAGCCAATCCCAGCACAGAGTTTACAAGCTTACGCTGAACCCAGATGCCACTTGCTGTTTGAATATAAGCAGATACACTTGTCCAAATAAGTTCTTGACTCATAGTAGTACATTGTACATCTGAGTTTGAGTGCTTACTCCCTTCTTCTTAAGGCCCATGCCTCATGCAGGTAAGGCTCAAGGCTTTACAGTAATTATACGGTAATTATCGGAGCTCAGAAAGGGGAGTAGAGTGCAGTAGTCTTAGTTAAAAACTTTTTTTTATGTATGTGCCTCGTATTCTTAATTAGTTAAAAACATTGGTCTGTGGGTGATATGTTAGTATTACCCCAGTAGGCTTCTTTCCATGGTTAATTGTGCACTGACCCCGGCTAAACAAAAAGTTCTTCGGAAATGATGAGAGATAGATAGATATTTGTCGAACGGCTGCGATTTACTAAATAGCAGGGTATTCTCTTTTTGTAAACAAATTTATTGATGTAAAGAATTCACTTATTCCACAAACGTGATTACATTCTGGAATCATACATAAACAGAAAAAATAGCCAGAAAATAAAGGATAGGATTAATAATTGGTTCGTTATGCCATGCTCTATCTTTAGATTGATATTGTAATTAGATTCTAGATATTGTGGTTTATGTGTCTAGATATGACATCACTGTACATTGAAAAACGTCGCGCCATATATATATATGTTATCTTAACAACTGTTTCTCGTGTGCAAGAGAGTGTGCAAATTTACGAAGCTCAAATACAGAGCATCTGATTTCATCATTGTCCTAGTTTGACCTGTCATCTGCTTTAACTGAAGGACGCAATATAATGGAGAGGTTGATGTGTCCCTTCTTAAGACTTGATATTGGTAGATATAAGTAGTAGTTTTCGTCTGAAACCAGTCTTATTTTATTTATGTTAACCTTTACAACAACCACAACTTTCATTGATGTTCTCTATCGGAGAAATATCTTGGGAGAAGGAAAATTTAAGTTAACTATTTTAAGTCGGTCTCACTGTTTCCAGGAACCCATTCTGAAGGCGTGACTTCCTCTGATAAAACTCACGGAGAATGTATGTAAAAACACGTCTTTTCTCTGTTGCTCAGCAATTAGCAGAATCATACTGGCGGTAAAACAAGAAAAGGGAAATCATCTAATTTCCCGCTCTGTGATAAGGACAAACAGATTCTGACGTTATCATGTCTTCAGGGAGATTATTTATGCCTAATTACGTTTATTTGGTTCGTCCTTGTCAGCACAAACGTCTGACAAATGAACCAAAAAAGGTATATTTTTCTAAAGTATTTAAATTATTGCTCAAAGATTGGTGTGACTGAGCACTAAAATGTTAAATAACCTCGTAACCGTATTGTTTAGTAGCGGAATAGCCTCAAAACTCAGCAAACAAAACAAGAAAAGGGAAATCATCTAATTTCCCGCTCTGTGATAAGGACAAACAGATTCTGACGTTATCATGTCTTCAGGGAGATTATTTATGCCTAATTACGTTTATTTGGTTCGTCCTTGTCAGCACAAACGTCTGACAAATGAACCAAAAAAGGTATATTTTTCTAAATTATTTAAATTATTGCTCAAAGATTGGTGTGACTGAGCACTAAAATGTTAAATAACCTCGTAACCGTATTGTTTAGTAGCGGAATAGCCTCAAAACTCAGCAAACAAAACCGAATTGAACCGAAGGTTATTTTCTCACAATGATGGGTGGCAGGTGTTGTGAGAAGGAACCTTCTCAACACAGATGTCAGTGCATCTTTGTGACATTGAAATTGCATTTAGCCACCGGTTTTCTGCGCCTCGTGTTTCAAATAAGGCGAGCCACACGTTGAATTGTCGCCGCTCTGAGATGTGCAGGGATGCCAGTTTGTAGGATTTTGCCTACATGTAGGATTTTCATTCTAGTCTAAAACATATATAGAAACTTGAAGAAATTGTATACGTTTTAAGAACAGTATAGACTTAAGCTTATCTAAATCTTGTATAAACCTGTTTTGTAATCTTTCAAAATTTTTAATTCAGCTACCGCCAGCGCACACAGTTTGAAAGCCTATGAGCCTAGAGCTGTAGGATGGTAGGATTCCTCTAGGAAATCCTCCTACAAACAAGGGCAAACAGAATGCTGACATCTGATTGGCTTAATTAAAATATGCCATGTGAGAATACAGTTATAGGGGCCTTACCAAGTGTAAAAAGAAATCAGAGGAATACCTTATGAACTTGTAAAGATATTTTGTAGAATATAGAACTGATAATGTGTGGCAATCTTTTCCAAATGGATTTCTTTGAATAGTTCCCCATTTATTGCAGAACTTTACATAGACCCACTCTCAGAGCAGATATCCAGATAACATATACTGCCAGTCTATATCCAAGGATCTGCTGGGAGAGTGATGGGGATTCCCCTACAGCATATGCATTTTGGGTGGCATTTCGGCCTCAGGTCTCTATGTAGGATTTTTTCCTCACCCCAACTGGCATCCCTGGATGTGAGACACAGTCAAGCAGATTTATGTACGATGCTGCTGTAGTTAAGGCAGTACAACAGTATACCCTGTCTGCCTGTTTTATCTACATTCCATATACACTAATCACCTGCACTAATCAACCAATGGCAGGAAATGTAAAAGTGTAAAAATCCTAGGAAAGACGCTTGTCCTAATATTACAATTTTAAGATTCGTAATAGTAAAAAGTAGTGACAATAACATAACATGGTCTCCGGAGGATGTGTCAGCCAGGAACTGCTGAAAAACATATAAAGGAACGATATGAGTGGACTGAAAAATATGAACCAACCTCTTTTATACACTGTAAAAAGAAAAAGGTTTTTACAACAGCTGAAAACCCGTCGGAGTAAAGCCTCCGATAGATAGTGGATAGGGGCCATCCATAAAGTACGTACGCACCGGGGGGGGGGGGGGGGGGGTCAACAATTTTGGAAATTTTGCGTATGCTCCCTCTTTGTTCTATTGCGTACAAGATCGGGAGGGGGGGGGTGAAAATTTATGGAAATTCTGCGTACGTACTTTATGGATGGCCCCATACCTGTTTATATAGCACTGTTCTGATCTACAAAGCTTACCAGGAGAGAGGTCTCTGCAGGTCTGCATTTTATACTCCCTTGGACTGGTGGTGATACTTCGTTCTCATCCCGTTGATGGAAGTCCCTGAAAAGTTGTATTCAAGAAGGGTGCAGTTAGTGAAGTGTTGTATGAAGCAATTATAACATGATGAAGTCCATCACTGCGCAGGGCAGTAGACCACACAGCCAAATCATTTTAAAGTACAGTGAAAAGAAAGGGCTATAAACCAGATATTTATCAGTTTATTAAATACACGACTGAGTTGAGATGAGATTATTATAACTTTAAGGAACATTCCCTATGACGATGACAAAGTCCTGTATATACCTATTGTATATTCTAGTCCACATTAGCATGATTTACATTACTTCAGATTTAATCATCTATAAAGTGGAGTAAGACTATACGAAATCTGAGAGGGAGAATGGTGTCCTGGACTTGGCTCATGAGATTCTCTTGTCACAATAAAATATGTTTCATTGTTAGGTCCAGTTGTAAATGCAGAACACAGTGCAATTAATGGAGTGTTTCTCAAACAACAAGAAAACAAAATAGGACGCTTCAAAGATAATTCCTTCTTTATTTTCATAGATTTCTTTCCGTGTAACCTAATGAAATAATATTTGATTTGCCTGCTTTTTGCAGCTCTGCCTTTGATTCATCGACTAAAAATGAAAAAGTTGAAAGAAACGATATTAAAACAATTAGGTTGCTTTCACTGAGTTCGTGAAGGGGGTATCGGTGAATGCATACATTGGCGCTGTAATCTCACCGTGTTGTATTTTGCGTGGTATGCTTGATGAGACTGCAACATGAGAAGATGTTTCTGATACGTGAAGTTCATTCAGTAAAACTGGAGCATATATCACTAAGATAATATCTAGGCATATTTATACATTTCAAGACAGCGCCAATAACCTATTAAGCATTTTTTACTCCGCTTGTTAAAAGACCACCATGTTTGTCACTGCGACTTATCAGAAATGTACCTAATGTTTCTTTGCAGGAATCAAAACATCCTATTACCACATTACTAACAAAAACCTTAAAACTGATATCTTATAAAAAAAGATTCTGTAACCTCTAATTATTTTGAATGGTTCAACTCTTGATAATCATTTCAGTTGGATTTTAAATATTTCATTCAATTCCAATCAATAGAAACTTATCAAAAATAAAGAATTCTGGGGTCTGTAATTATTGGATTCGCACATAAACTAAACAACTATCATTTATATTTCAACATCAATTTCGACGCATGGATTGCCATTTTATCCTACTCTATAAACCAAATCGATCATTGAAAGGTGATCTGAAAGGGTGGTTATTTCCTGAGTTTAGTAATATGCATGTTGTAAAATCCCCACTATAAGTGAGTACGAGCCTACTCAAGGAACAAGACTAACGCCTTTCGCTGCTGAGTTCATACTGAAGCTTTATTATCATTTCTCCTGCCAGCAGCTCACCGGCTACTCGCGTCTCCATGGAGATGGTTTCCAAGACAACGTACCAGCAGTACTACCTCGGGCTGCCGGAGCACCCGCGTTACTATATAAATTATGCACATATTATTAGGATCATCAATCGAAACGTCATTACAATGATTACACAGGTCCTCATCCCAAGTTTTCAAGTATTTGAAAATAATATAAAAACAAGAATTACATGACGACAGGATCGCAAGTATAAAGGATACCTGTAAGAGCTACGCGACAAAACCATTAAAAACATAAGTGAACAACATTTGTAAATATGCATAATCATGACCCATTTATGGGGATGGTAGATATTTTCACGTATTTGACATCCATCACTACAAGCTTGTTATCTTCCCATAAGTATGTAAAATAAACTGGGTTTACAACACCTATTTCTAAAATACAGTGTTTTACGATTCATAGATACAGTAGTTGTTACCCAACTCTTCGCGATCACCTTTTCTTTTTACTTTAGTCCATTTTTAGATCTCATCCCCCTTTGGTCTATTTCTTGTCTTTTCTTTCGACCACTTTTTCTCCTTGTCCAACATTCCGATTGACACTCATCACCATCTCTCTCATTCTCGGTGTTACAGGAGGGTTTACGATATCTCTCATGGGAATCGATATAGGTTCATTCACATTGTTTTCAATAATGATTTGGGGATGTTCAGGACCAACATCGCTATCTTCGTCGTCAACAATTTTCTTTATACATTTATTTTTGATCCGGTTGCGATTTACATACACTGTCACAACGACGGAGACGAGTACCACAACAATAGCTGCTATACCCATCGAACCTCCATAAATAGAAAACCTATTTGTTCTATCCCACCCCAAGTAGTCCTCTTGAACGTCAGGTAAAGCGATAATCGGTATCTCGTTACGCCTTCCCAATTTGAGTTCCTTAACTGTGATGGGGTCCAGCGCCTTTGGCCAGGTGATGTTTAATCGAGGTAATTTTACCCATTTCTTAGGAAGAATAGTCACATTGCTAGTACCTATGGACATGCCCTTTACTTCCCATTCCTTGCTTTTCAAACGACAAGTCCTATTTAAATGGTATAGACCCACTCCCACATGGTTCACGATTTGTGGCACCTGTCCTGAACACAATTTTCTGATAGTAACCTTCTTTCTGGATACTACAACCACTGAAGACGCATCATCAATTAACCGGTATAATTTCGGATCCTTGGACCCTGCCGAGAAGAGGGATACATTACAACGTTTGGGATTAGCCATTGTTATCATTTCGGCCTCGCAAACACTGGGATAGTTCATAACAACAGGTTGACATACCTTTGGCGCATTACCTACACACAGATCCGTCATAACCTTGAAAGAGTCCTTGGAAGCCGTTGAAATAGCCACTAGTTGGTTTCCCACTATTTGTCTATCATATTCCGGGTTCATTGGCACCGGGAAATATTGAAGTCTATAATTAAGAAATACCTCCTTTTCAACGGTAATAAGGGATATCTGGTACACCATTTGAGAATCCTCCCCTGATTGAGACCATAACGGTAACACGTTCATGTACCTATAATACCAGTGTTCGTCTATAGCGTCGTATCCCAACTTCGTCATCAAGGCCAAGGTTTCACGTAGAACTTTTGGTGGTAGAATGTCCCTATTTAGGTCATTTCGCTCTAGAGCCAAGAACTGTCTGTTGAATATTTCCGCTCTCCTGATGAAATCGTGTGATAATGCTTCCATCATTTCGATGTGGCCCTCGACCATTCCGTAGATTCTTAGATGTGTTAAAGCTTCGTCTAACCACGACATTCGGCGGGCCAGTCTGTCTGATATTCGATTTAATTCCTCGGTGGCCTGATTGAGTTTGTTAATATCTTCACGGTCTTCTTTCACAAACATCCGAGTCAAATTCATGACCGATATTAGTTTATGGTGATTATGTCGAACTGCAAAAGATGATCTCTGTAAACTCCTTATTTCCTCCTTCACCGAGTTTAGATCACTGGTAGTTGCCAGTCCGAATAAGAATTTGATGGCCTTTCCCACAATGTTAATTAATCCGCGTTTCGGTCTGTCGCTGTTTGTGTCTTTGTTTGGGCCTGTAGTAGGGTCTACCTTCCCACAACGTATCAACTCTTTTCCCCAAGTGATGCGGTCGTCGACTAGATTCATCCGCAATTTCCACATATCCCTGCGTTTGTCTTCGTACATGGGTTTGAGTTGGTTAATCACATTTTCCGTGTCTTCTTTCCATTGTTGTAGATCTGGTATTTGTGGGCGTTCAATGGTGACCACTAACGACCACGATCCTCCAATAATTCTTGAAGATCCGGCTTTAGTAATAATTACTCCATCATTCACAATTCCCTCCATTTGCATATCCTGAGCGAAATAACTCATAGCCAGGCACAATATTCCCAGTATCCAGGCACACCACATGTTTCCGGTTTTGTTTTATATTAATGTATGACTATTTCAATCGGTACTTCACTGTCTGCCTCCCAGACCGTAATGAAGGGCCAGCGTATGGCAGCACGATCGTGGAACGACCAGCGCCTGCCTTTTCAGCCTGGTTACCGCGTACCCTTGTAACCGCCCTATCCACCCCCGGTCCTTTTTGTCCGCCATCTATTTGTCGGGACCCCGCCCTAGTATCATCGCCGGCCCCCTTTGAGCCATCTGGAGGGATGTATTCATCATCATCATTGCTTTCAACATCTGATTCGCCCCTATACAGATGTTCGCGCCCACTATCCTCCCTTTCAACATTTATCCCCTTTCGCGATGTGTGGGTTCGCGTCCCGAGCCAATCGGAATCGTACTCAGAATCCTTGTCGCTATCGGTCCCCCGGCCGTTCCCATATCTCTCTAAGTCTCTGTCAGACACCCCCGTATCTACGTCCGATCTCCCAAATCGGTTCCGAGAAGGTTCGCTAGCTTTTACCCGAGGCCCGCCCTTCCGGCCTGCTGCGATCCCACCTGTTCCTCTCCTTAGTGTCCCTCTGGATGAGGCCTCTCCGTATCTACGCGTATCGCTGGGATAGGTTCTGAGATTTCGCGCTCTGGCACGTACCCCTAGTGCCTTGTTCATGTTCTTTGATTCAATCGGGTTTTTGTCTAGACGCAAACGATCTACGTTTACAGTCTGTATCTTCCCGTCCGGTCCCTTAATCGCGGCGGTAACGCCATTGGTACCGATAACTACAAATCCACTCTGGAATCGCGGATTCAAAGGAGCCGCAGCCGGCTGGAACAGCAACACAAAATCCCCTTTTTCTAAAGGAATTGCCCGGGGGCGTTTGTCCAGCCTATCTTTGTTCCTCTTTTGTTGGGATTCTAAGTTGTTCCTAACTATAACATATGCTTGTTTCATGGCCTTTAACCTGTCGTCTAGAATGGCTGTGAACGACTCATGCGAAGCCCCTCCCAAATCAGCCGCAACGGGAATGGGTTCCCTGCCGTATTGTAGGAAATAGGGCGAATACCCCGTAGCAGCCGATACTGCTCTTCGATGTGCCATAAGGGCTGGTCCCAAAGCACTCTCCCATCTATTTGCCCTGGCATCTACTAATTTAGCTAGGATAGACTTGATGGTTCGATTGAATCGTTCCGTTTTCCCGTTCGATTGAGGGTGATAGCTAGTAGTGTAGTGTACCTTGGTACCCAATTTGTTCAAATACGTTTCTACTGTATGGTTTTTGAATTCACATCCCCTGTCGCATACCATAATCGCTGGTGCACCGTAGCGGGGCACGTATTTATCGAATAGGACTCTGAACACTGATTCTCCGGATTTGTCGGGGATCGGTTCTGCCTCGGCCCATCCCGAGCAATGGTCTATAATCATTAGACAATACCGGTTCCCATTCTCCGATATTGGCATAGGGCCAATGAGGTCCATACCCATGACCTCACCAGGCCGTGTAGGTATGGGCATATTTGACGCGGGTGGGAATAGTCTTTTCGTTCTGTGAGCGTTGCACACGGCACACTTTTCAAGTTGTTCAAAAACTTGTCGAGCCATGCCGTTCCACCAAAATTGCTCATCTAATCGTTTCATGGTTTTTTCAACTCCCATGTGTCCTACTCCTTCGTGGGCCTGAACGATTACCTTTTCCGTCAGGGATCCGGGCACCACCAACCGTGGTTTATCGTCATTTCCCCCTTTCTTCCCTAACGAATATACTATCCCGTCGTGTATTACAAACCGCCCTCTGCCCTGTTTGGCCCACTTGCGCTCTCGCATTCTCACCTGTCCCTTCTCGACCTCTGTAGGACTCAATTTGCTGTGTTCCCAGAAATCCCACATCACCGCACCCTGCAATCTATCCCTTTGCCTCGGCGGTCTCGACAACATGTCGGCCCTTACATTTTGGCTTCCCTTTCGGTATTCTATAGGCGCCCCATATTCTGCCAACGTTATGGCCCACCTTTGGATCTTGGAATTGTTGATCTTTGTCTTGAATAAATTAACGAGGGGACGGTGATCAGTTACGATGGATAGAATGGATCCCCAAATATACGGTTTGAATTTCTCTAGGGCCCAAACCACCGCATAGGCTTCTTTCTCGATAACCGCCCATCTCGACTGTACCTCGGATAGGGTCTTGGATAAATACTGTATGGGTCTTTCCACTCCCTTCCCATCTTTCTGAGTGAGGATCCCCCCAACACAATAATCACTGGCATCGGTGTATAGAATAAACGGTCTGTTTAGGTCTGGGAACGCCATTACCCTGTCCGAAATTAACTCGTTTTTGAGTGCAGTCCATGCGTTTTCTTCATGCACCCCCCATCGGAAATGAGCGTTCTTCTTTGTCAACCCCACTAGCGGCGCGGCTATTTCAGAGAACCCCTTCACGCACATGCGGTAATAGTTCGCCATCCCCAGAAACGATCTAACGTCCTTGATACATTGCGGCGGCGGCATTTCCCTTATCGCCTTCGTTTTCTCGGGATCAGGTGACACGCCCTCGGTGCTCACAATGTACCCTAACAGTCTGATCTCCGTCCGTCGGAAAGTACACTTATCAGGGTTTGCTGTCAAATGGTTTCGCGCTAGCAATGTCATCACTTCTTCTAAATGTCGGGTGTGTTCGGCCTCATCTTTGGAAAATACAATTATGTCGTCCAGATATACCAATACCGATTTTGAAATCAAAGGCGACAGCACTGAATTAATATATCTCTGCCAGACCGCGCCACTGTTTGCTAGCCCGAAAGGCATGACATTCCATTCAAAGAGACCCATATGTGTAGCCATAGCCGTTTTCTCCCTACTCTTCGGATCGATTGGGATTTGCCAATAGGCCGATTTTAGATCAATGGTCGAGAACATTTTGGATCCATGGAGTTGGTCAAATATATCAAGCACCTGGGGCATAGGGTGGGCATCCTTTTTGCTTATATCGTTAACTTTTCTATAATCTACCACACACCTGACTGACCCATCGGATTTCGGCACTAAAAGGACGGGTGAGGACCATGGACTCTGACTGGGCCTGATTATGTCCTTCTGTAGGAGCCCCCTTATTTCTTCTTCAACCATTCTGCGTTTCTGCAACGGTACCCTGTATGGTTTCTGATGGACCGGGTCGTGGCCGGCCGTATCTATCGTCATTTGTACCCCCTTTCTCCTAAAATGTGGATCGATCTTTCCTGAGAAAACCTCTGGGAATTTCAAACGCCACTCATCTAACTCGTTCAAAATACCTTCAACATAGCGTTCTCCCCCGTTTTCTGGTCCCCATTTGTATTCCCTATCTTTCAACGTTATGGTTTTGTTTCGGCAATTGATGTGTGCGCCTAATATACCCAACGCATCAATGCCTAACAGCATATCATGTCCCATTTCTTTCACCACATAAAAAGGGATGGATTCACCCAACAGATTGATCATGCATACCCCCTCAGTATCAATGACATGTCCAGACAGAGATTTCAAACGCTCACCCTGCACCAGGCCCATTTCCTTTACGTCTTTCCTACACAGTTCCTCAACCACCGAACATTTCATCATCGATCGGCATGCGCCAGAATCGGCTAGAGCGATATATTCTTTTTCCCCGACGTCCATTCGGATATTCACTCTGCCGTCCGGCGCACCACTCAGTTTCCTGAATAGAATGCCGATTCCTCAGGTTGGAAATCCTGGAAAGTTTCCATCCCTCCCTGGGTGTTATCCTGGTAGACATGACAATCCCGGGCAAAGTGTCCGTAGTTCCCGCAGGTGAAACACGGTCCTCTCGGTCCTCGTCCCGATCCATTTCCGTTATTTTGATTTCCTCGATAGCCGTTTCCTCTACCTCGTCCTCTCCCACGACCTCGTCCCCGTCCTCGTCCTCTGGTCATTGGCGCATTGAATTGATACACTATCGGAGCCGAGGTTCCTCCTTGCGGTTGACGGGTCGCGGGATCCATGACGTTGGTGGGGCTCTGATTATTTCCAATCCCGGCCATATTCTTATCCTCCGTCTTCGTTGGCGTCGGTGCCCCAACTGCCGCCATATTTTCCTTCCCTTCGATTCTCTTATCTACACTTTTGAGGGTTTGTTGCAGCGATTTCATAAGATGACACAGTTCATTCATTGGGTCCTTAGGCTTTCCCCCGTCACCGTCTTTGTTCTTGTTTTTGTTTCCCGACTCACTCGCCGCAGCCATGGCATTCTCTTCTTCTGTCTTAGATCTCCTCCCTCGTCTTTCAGTCGCCTTACTCGCGCGGCAAGCGAATTTCACTGCTTCCTCGAGCGATGTAGGATTTTGCATATCCGCATTGGACTGGACCAAACGATCTGACAGTCCGTCAATGAAAGCGTCAATCACTCTTTCCTTATTCAGGATTTCGCTCAACTGGTCTTCTTCGTACGCTATGCGTACCGCTTCCGAAAACCGTACTCCATAGTCCCTCACAGACTCGCCTTCCAACTGAGCCATCCTGTCTACTTTGAGGCGTAGGTATTTCTTCTCATCCTCTCCAAGATATGTTTTCGATATTTCTTCTTCCAACTTTTCCCAGGAAATGTCTTCTTCGTTCCAACTGCTGAGCGTTGTCTCAATAAACGTGGCCAATCCACCTTGAGCCAGATACCCGACCATCTGTATCACTAGCGTTTGGCTCGCACCCGTCATTCGCTTGGTATATCCCACTGCTTCTAGCCACTCGCGCAGATTTTCTTTGTTCACCCCGTTGCATCGTCCTATGGATTTGGAATACATCTTGAGATTGTCTCTCGTTTCCCTATTGACATCCAAATCCATCCTTAATCTATCTGCGTCGTCGTCGGGCTGTTGATCTGCCATGATGTCTCTATAGTCGGAGACCTTACTAGTTTCTCGTCTCTGGTAAACAGATCCTGGCAAGCTCGCCAATGTAAAATCTCCACTATAAGTGAGTACGAGCCTACTCAAGGAACAAGACTAACGCCTTTCGCTGCTGAGTTCATACTGAAGCTTTATTTTCATTTCTCCTGCCAGCAGCTCACCGGCTACTCGCGTCTCCATGGAGATGGTTTCCAAGACAACGTACCAGCAGTACTACCTCGGGCTGCCGGAGCACCCGCGTTACTATATAAATTATGCACATATTATTAGGATCATCAATCGAAACGTCATTACAATGATTACAATGTGATCCAGAATTGAAACATAGCCAATGAAGTAGACTAGCCTCCGTCCCTGTGTCCTACTCCTACTGCTGCCTACCGCCACCACACGCCCTCCTTACCCCTCCACCTACTCTCCCCTTGGCCTGGCTGGTTGATTCCTGAGCCAGTCTTACACATTGTAATTTATTTTATTCATTGAATTTATGTTCATAATCAAAGATTTGAGCAAGTCTACCAATGAAGGTCCAGTAAACCAAAATATATCGAACCATGGAACATCAATCTGAATACTTCCGTGTTATTTGACTATTATCAAAAGCATTAATCTTATAATGGTTTATCGAGAGAATAGCCTGCCTTGACATTTATGACATATATTATGTCTCTAGTTGAATCAATAAAATGACTCTTCAGTTTATACTTTTTCAAGTCTTTGGTTATGAAGTTATGAACATTGAATCAAGAAATGATATCGGGATATTGAACACTATGCAATATGTAACCTTAATCTGGCAGGTCCTCTGGCGCGCCGAAGATGGAGCCAGGGATGCAAGTTTTCCGTCAATTGACGGAATTCCAAACTTTCATACCTACTGGAAGCAGTTAGAGTTTAAGCGCGTTTTTGACGCCTTGACGGCCGCACCACGGGCCGGCAACAGTGACGGGACTATCCGGGAACCAGTGCCAGACCCCGGGCCTCAGTCGGCCGCGCTATGGGCCGGTTATGACGGCGGGTATACACGAGAACGGGCGCCGACCACAGGGCCTCAGTCGGCCGCGCTATGGGTCGGTAATGACGGCGGGTATACACGAGAACAGGCGCCGGCCACAGGGCCTCAGTCAGCGGCTGTAAAACGCTCCCACTGCCGTGCTCTCTGCCGTCCTAGTTCCGTCAAATGCCGACCTTTTGGGCCGGCATAGAGTTGTTTAAGCCTTCCATTATTAAAATTTCATTTATTTGGTGATCTATATGTATTAAGCAGATTTCTTGTGTTACAGGTAACAAATTCAACAATCTCAGAAATTTTATTTGTGTTATTTGGGGTAATTTTTGACTTGTTATAATTCTCCATTCACCCGAAAAAATCTTCTATACTAAGGGACTGCGGCTAGTCTACTGTTTTGCTCCTGAGCAAGAGGGGGATTCCCCAGTTCACTGAGATAGAACCGTTACCATAAGGGTTTTATATTTCCGACTTTTCCCTCAGTCCCGACTTGCATCCCTGTGGAGCGTAGGGGAAGTGGTAGGGGAGAAGTGGGACAAAGTGATTTGGGCAAGTCTACCAATAGTGTATATTCGCAGCTCAGGGTGTAGATGGGGACGTTTGTATCACAGGGTGTAAAGAAAACTGCCGTATCCAGAGAGGTATTGTCAGCACACAATAGCCAACCACCTTCTATTCTCCAGTTAATCTGCGAGTTACAAAATCTTTTGAATACAGAATTATACATGAACTGTTTGGGCCTATAAGAACAACCATCGGCTTGTTCATTGGTTTATATGAATCACAGAACTTCGTTCGATACTGAATCCTATCACTGTAAATTTTGCGGTATTTATTTCATTCTACACTTCGCTAGAAAACGAACTGGGCTCACTACTTGTACAGGCCAAATGGGAGAAAAATGGAAGGTTTGACTATAAACACGATTAATGTTTTTTAAGTGGAAATTTGATAAATGACACTTGATTATGATTGTCTTTATTACAATAAAACATATTTTGGAATAATACCGTATTCAAGAGGTTCTATCCAGTAAAGATAGATAGCATTAATGTGGGTGGGAAATCAGCATGTTGGAGCTGAGACAGCTTCTACCTTTGACTACATCTCTTACTACAAAGCGAATGGTATTTGTTTTCAGCATCAGAAGTAAGTCTTTTTTGCAGATTATTCCCATATACCGGTATTATATATCTCTCGGTGGAAAGCTCTTATATCATACACTCACATAGTAGCCAAAGGAAACTACTATATTCAGACTTTACTGGATATTAGATTCAAATTGTCTTTCGATAACGTGGCAGTTTGTTACGCCTGACATATTTCGGATTTTTCTTCATAATGGATATTAAAACCCCGGGGCTAGCGTGAACCATCTGAACACTTTCGTCATAATCAATCATAGACACGATACATTAGATAACCACAGATCCGTGAAAATATTAATCGCGTTGAATTAAGTAGATGCTGTGATTTAGAGATTCAAACTGACCTGCTAGTCGGCCAGAATATTGTGTAAGCAGAATGTCCATTTACTAAATGACCACAAGAAATATGGAGATGTAATGGTGAAGGATCAGGACATCAACAGGGAATGTATCGTAGAGATTATACTGGTCGCTACTTCTGTGTGTGTATGCTAGTTAGACCGAAGTCGTCAGCGCACATTATACGGCTGTCTTTATTACAATAAAACATATTTTGGAATAATACCGTATTCAAGAGGTTCTATCCAGTAAAGATAGATAGCATTAATGTGGGTGGGAAATTAGCATGTTGGAGCTGAGACAGCTTCTACCTTTGACTACATCTCTTACATCTATTACCTACTTTCGTGCTGATTCCACCAACACACAAGATATAGCGAGATTAGTCATGATTTGGTTATCTTGCTTAATCTTGCTAGGTTTTGAATAATCACGTGCATATTTTCCGCGATGTGTCTTGAGGTGTCGGGTGGTGGAACACCAAAATGTACACATGACATCGCGAAAAAGTACACATATCGCTGCGCGTCATATCGCGGCAAAGGAGGTACGACATATCGCGACACTGTAAGATATGACAAGATATACCACGGCAAATCCATCGTGTTGGTGGAACTGGCCCTTAAGAGTCGGACTTAAGCCCATGATACACGAGACACAACAAATCAAGTCAAGAGAAGACCTGACTTGTCTTGTCTTGATTCAGCAGGTGTGGTACAAAGCAGAGGTCTGAGCCAGCCAACTCATGCCTTTATGTGAAACCCCTAACTAGACTAATCACCACTGCCAACAAGTGTCAAGATGTGGGAGTATGACCACAGCGCATGCTGAGTGGCCAGTGACTCAGGACTAGTTAAAAAAAATACTGGTGAACTCGAGCCGTCACAAGAACTCGACCCGTTTTAAGAACTCGACCCGTAACGAACTTGACCCGTTTTAAAACTTCCAAACTCAATTAGCTCATTACAACGGTAGATAAATACAATGTTTAGTAAGTATGTTATCAAATTTGGTCTTCTCTAGGAAAGAAAACAGAAAACCATTCCCCTAAGCTTATCCCTAACCCTAAACCTTTCCCTTCTTTATCCCTTTGTCTTCCCTATTCCTAACCAAATCCCTAGCCCTAGCCCTAACTTTATCCCTACACCTAAACATAACTGGACTTGTTTTCTAAATCCGCTGGTTTCTCTGTCTAAAATCTAACTAGTCAGACCTTTCCTTCTATATGAAAATGTCTTATTCATAAGTATCTGAAACGATTCGAGTTCTTAAATCGATTTCTCCAAAACGGGTCGAGTTCTGCTGACAACTACTGGTCAAGTTCGTTTCGGGTCGAGTTCTCCAGTAACCGTTCATGGAGCCGGGGACAGATAATGATACACGGCACATCGATACGAGACACTCTGTTCGCTAGGTATTTCAGAATCTTTTGAAATTTTTAGAAAAAAGCTAGAGCAACTCGAGACAGAACAAAGCAGACACGGACGTTAGACAAGTTAGGACTGTTTGAGGTGTCTGAGGCGGCCTGGTTCCAAGTAGACACGTTTTTTTTCTGTACCAAGATGTTGGAATATCTTTCAGAGAAACAAGACTAACAGGTCTAAAAGATGAAAAAAAAGAAGATAATTAGACCTTCGCTAGTTAGACGGTTCGCAGCTTACCTCATTGGCATCTATTTTCTCCAGGACGTTTTAAAGTTTGAAATATGTAAGGTTTAATTTTAAGTTGACACTGTGTAAGGTTTAATGTGTACATGTGGCTATAACTCATAACTCAAGTTTGTAATCATGTAATATACTACATAATCATAAACTTTTTTTAGATAGAAATACTATATTATGTCATATCTACATTTTGTGAAGTTTTAATAAATATGGCTCTATTATTTCTTTGTTAAAACATTTTTGTAAATATGTGATGCATCATGCATCTTTAGTGTGGTGATGACTCCAGGCATCATGCGTCTTTAGTCTGGCGATGCCTCCAGGCATCATGCATCTTTAGTGCGGTGATGCCTCCAGGCATCAAGTCTTTAAAGGGTTAAGCGTGGCGGCTGTTTATGAACCACATAGTTAACACTTCATATTGGTATTTTTAAGATTCTCGCATTCGGCCAGCTACGAGTCTATATGCACGCCTTCTGACTCATTACGAGGGTATGCGGCTATCTATTTCTATGGGCTCCGTGTTGAAGCATTGTGGACTCCGCCGTAGCATTTGATTGAGCAGAGCTTGTAGTACGCATGCGTCCCTCGTGGGGCGCTCATTGTTTGCTCGCCATAATCTGTCTGCAGATGGGGAACGGGATGGAGGGTCCGTCTCAGAATCGGCCATGAATTGTGGATGATATTGAGCACCTTCGGGATCGTGATATCACGAGCGTCGCTTCGGTTGCCATGGCGACCAGGCAATGACAACTATATCCCATGTGTAGGTGTGTGTGTCTGTGTGTGTGTCAGTCCCTTTCCTATTTCTACACATAAGACGCTGGTTGGGCGTTTGTTATGCTCATACCATCTAGGACTGAGTTTTATTTGGTAAATGACACTGCCTTTTCTAAATATCACCTTTAAGATATAAAAAGGTAGCAACATGGCCCTGTCAGTAAGGCGTTGCCTTGTTTGTTTGCTTGGGCTTTAGTTCGAGTCTTTGTCACTAAGTTACACTGCTTACTTCATCCTCATCTAATAGGGGGTAGAGGGTTATCTCAGTGGTTTAGGCATTGGACTTGTAATCCCAAGGTTGTGGGTTCGAGTCCCACTGCAGCCACTCTCCTCCTTCATCCCCAGCGGTGGGAGATCTACTGCTACATCAAAGGCCAAACATTCTCATACCATGTCTATGTGGTTTGGGAAGTAAAAGAACTCTTATCTCGGTAAATGTGTAGCGGTGAGATTTCTACCTAACTACACTTCGTAGATTCGATTACCACCCTTGTGGTGTAAAAGAACCTTGAAAAAGTCTGGTAAGAACATGTAATGGACTGAACGTTAAATCAAACCAAGCAACCAAGCAACCTCATCTAATAAGCTATGGCTGTGGTGTGAAATACCCCGCAATCGCAATCTATAGGGATGCCACTCTATTAGACAAATTATATGTATAAAAAAGTATGGTTAAATTGTCATTCATTCAATAGAGGAATAATCGCTTTGCACCTACGCATTAGCCAATAATCAGGGCTTGATTTATCATAAGGTGGTTTGTAGATATAATTCCAAAAAGAAATAAAAACTTATAAATAACTAGTCTTTATGGGCGAAATATAGCACATATATTTACATATGGAAAGCTGACTGCTCGTTGACGTTATTGTTGTTCATTAATCATCATAAGAGTCGTCAATTAGGACATACACTGTGGTGAGAGTGAAGGAGTCTAGGAGGCAATAGACGATACAAACAGAGTGTCATGACCAGCTGCTTTATTCCCTCCGTTACCAGCTGCTTTATTCCCTCCGTTCTTTATCTTCTAAGTGGGAAATCGCCGGGTGGGTAACAACATTCCTGGAACTGGAATGAAGTGTGTCCCCCAAAGAATTTCGCTGAATCCTCGCTTGTTAATGTATAACATCCCTCTAACAGCAAGGTTAAGGAATCGACTGATTTCTGTTCTTTGGTCTGATTGCTTATTTTCTAGTTCCAGTTGTAGGAGAGATGTCAGTTTTCCATTTTTCCGTGAAAATCCACTTTTTCATATCCAGTATATGTGATTATTTTTCCTTGTGTCTCACAAAGATAATATTGATTTAGGCTCATTTACGGCAATAAAACAGTGGTTCGAACCTCCCCGCAGACTCAAGCCCCATGCAGTCCCGGACAAGCACATATATTATCCAAGTTTTCCCGATCTCTCCGTGGCAGAAAAATCCACATGAATAATATTTCCACCTTTTTTCCCCTGACCCCAACTGACATCCCTGGTTGTATAAACTCAGTTGGATCGAACGTAAATAGCCTGGGTCAATCTGTTCTGTGTAATAAGAACTATTCTGTTTTCTTCTCTACTTTAGCGCAGTATGAGCATAGTGTTTCTCTCTGTGTTTTCCATGGAGGGAAGGGAGGGGCACACCTAAAGGGTTTCGATACCGTCGGGTGTCTGCCAGACATGGTTAAATTGTACAAACCCGCGTTCAACAACCAATGTCGGCCGTATGGGCGCCGCCGTCAGGTAGCTTGGAAAATCTATTCGATTAGGTTTTAGCCATTGGCTGTTCCACCGCCGTGCGGCCGACGCTGTTGAGCATGTGACCTATTCCATCGCACCTATCGCCTGACAGCTCTTGATACGGCTGCCGTGCGGTGGCTCTACGATGTCGTACAGTCAGCCCGGTAGAACATGTCCTTTAGGGAACTATTGTCACGATTGGATTCCATGAATCTGGCAACTGTGTACAGAAATATATAATCTAAATATGGTTAAAGTATTTAAAGCCCAAAATGGCTCAAATAAAGAGACACTTGTCAAACAAACTGAACAATACAGTTAAGGGATTTGACTGAAATACGGATGTATATAAAATATTAGTTTACCTGTTAAATAATAAAATATCTATCTGTATTAAAGGAACTTGGTATAAAAGATGCGCACAACATTTGTGGAGATAGGCTCTCTGGAACTACGAATATGAGACCACATTAGGATTAATTCAGAAAAAGACACATGAGATACAAATCGATGCCTTTTCCATAAAGCAGAATCAGAAGAAATATCTACGTAACCAGCACCATTATACCGCCCTCTATCTAAAGTGAAAACAACAATAAAAGGTGGAAAGCCAGTCTCTGAATAAAAGCCGCGTGGCCTGACACAGATTTGGTGTTTTTATTTCGGCCCACGTGTAAATATTGACGCGTAGCTCGCTATCACGAGACAGTACCCATCTAAGCTGGCTCAGTAGTGGTGTATTGATTGACGGAGGCTGTGCGGTGCGTTAACTGGTGCACATTGTTGGTGTGTTTTCGCAGCACGCTGTTTTGCTGGGGTCCGTTACATAAGTTTTGAACGATACGAGCAGGGGATGATGCCCCCTATCGAACCATGTACGACCTCGTAGACGATCTTCGTCCAATGTCGTTACATAAATTAGATCGTAGGGAGACGTGAATCGGCCGTACAAATGATTGTATGCCTGACATACATCGTACGGGACACTGTGCGATGTAATGGATTGCAGTACTTACGATCAATCAGCACTTAGTATTCATCCCACAGCACTCAATCTTAGGTATTTTGGTGAATTTTACTGATTGTTCATTAGCAATTCTTCTCTTGAGTTATTGGGTTCTTAAGTTTTCCTGGAGTTATAGTACAAGCTTCAGCCACGACACCTCGTCGTATGTTATGTCTATTATAGACGACTTATTACCATTTGCACGATGTCGGTCAATTTTTATATAACGATTTTAGGTATCCCATTTTATCGTATCGTATGAAGGTAGTAGCTGCACAATGGAAGGATAATTCCAGCCCTAGGAGAAGCATACGATCTTTTATACGATTGTCAAAATTTACGTAACGGACACCTGTGTCGCAGCTCATGTCAATCCTACCACGGCCGTGCACTCTACTTACCTGGGTCTACTTCTTTCTGCAGCTGCCTTTCACAAATGACAAAAGATAAATGGATCGACCTTGGGGAAATATCACCCGTTTCCGTCGGTCGTCCTCCCGATATATTCATCTCTGAGCGTATACATACAGGTGTTCTGGTACGTTGGTGTTGATCCATCACCAACTACCATCATGGTAGACATAACCATCGTCTCGGACACAGTGTCAGACCGAATGTACCAGTATCCATATTCCTAACACAATATAGACTTGCTGAAGTCTTTGATTATGAACATTCATTAAATGATTAAAGAAAATCGGAATACAATTCATTATAGTATGTGTCCTTCTCTGACTGGCCCATGAATCAACCCGTGTCACTCAGAAGTGGTGGAGGGGTAGGATACAGGGACTTAGGCCAGTCTAAACACAACATATAGATGGCATAGGCTTTGTAACCTAATGATAGACATCTTAAGTCTATGATATACCAAGATAAAGTGAATATGCAAATTATTTGATGTATATTGATATAACCATAATCCAATAAGCAGTATGTATTGCGATCAAACAGTTGTCACATATATGTATGTCCTTGGGAAATACAAGGAATGGCTTTGGAAAAAATTGTTTTCCTGCGGCTTCCTATTGAATGAAGGTTGTAGAGCGACTGTATGTCAGTTCACTATCTTACATGTTTTATATGTGAGACAGCCACAGTCATTGTACACACGATAGACATGCTAAATACGCGCTCAGACGTATGAGCACCGACCTATAGGCCTATACATCTAAGTTCATGGCATGAGCTTTGTCTGGGTTTTCTACTTGTACACGTGATTACTGTGTACTTTGTTTCTGCCTCATTATTCGACATAACACGGAGTTTGTCGATTCTTGTCTTGGATTTGTTTCTGCCTATATGGATGGCAATCTTCTCTTTTTCCCACTCTTTATATTTTCATTTTAAAGATACTGTTCCCTTGTTTAAAACAAAGGTAATCTTGATTGAGCCTCATTGATGTCGCGGGTTGAACCTCTGCACAGACTCTCAGCCCCATGCCATGGCCAACACCAACATTTTCTCAACATTTTTCATGGAAGTCCTTCTTTTCATTTTTAGCATATACAATTATTTCTCCTTGTTTAAACAAAGATAATGCTAATTGAGCCACATACACGCAAAATCTTATATTGTTATTAAGCAGCTAGCAAGTAAACTATGATAGTTTTAATATTATGCTCAATAAACAGACTGACCCTTTATTCATCTGTCCAGTATGTATATATCACAATCATAGATGTTTTAAAATTTAGGAAATTTTACCGAATTATTATGAGGACAGACAGGTGGTGTATAATGTATGGGACCTGTATGCTGCTTACCACTTGCATACGTTTATCATCCATCCCCATTGAAAATGTATGGGGACTCGACCACGACCCATTATATAAAATCTGTCAGATACCATAACTGTGTTATATGGATTCAAGTCTGTGGTATACGGCCTCAAATCCATGGTACACGGGAAAAATAGAACAAAGGAATAGTCCCTATTGTCATACCCTTTAATATGGCAATTACTTGGTTTGATTTATTCGAAAAGATGGATGATAAATGCAACAAACAATGATTATGTGGACAGGCGGCTCTGTACACCATTCGAGTTTGACGGCGTAATACACTCGCTAGCGCTCGTGTATTACTTCGCCTCAACCTCTCGCGGTTTACGGCCGCTTGTCCACAAAACCATCGATTATTGTCCATTTAATATACAATTGGGCAGTTCTATTAAGCAGAGATCGGCGTTACATAGAATGTATTAACCACGTTATATGACGGAAATGCTTCATCCGTTTTGACATTTGTGTCGACAACGTGCTTTAAAAGCCTGAGAAGAAGTTGTCATGCAATATATCCATTTCTCCCAAAGATAACCCTAAGATGACATCTACAAGTCTCCTCGCCAGATGTCATGTTTGAGAGAGTATCGCCATGATGAGATCCTAAATGGTAATATGCTGTAAAACACCGTCACCTAATTATATCACACTTCTACAGAGTATCAGTATTCCAACTCGGTCTCTTTTTCTATTTGTTTATTGAGCAAAGCATCCTCGGTAGATACAAATGTACTTCTTTCAGTCAAGTAGAACATACGGCCTTGAAAGGAGTGTTTCATATCTATACAATATATTATGGCATGAGCAGAACCTGTTTTTATGGATATAAATCCACTTAGGGCAATTCTATGGAGGGATCTCGATCTACCCCATATATAGATAAGACGTTTCTGGGGTGGTATATTGTTGATGGAGATTTATGGCTATCGTGTATATACGCAAAAGTAAACTTTTAGCAGTCCTCGGATGATATGCTACATTGCTTTATCCTAACGTTGATGGAATACACTATCAAGTGAGATAGCATCGGTTCTAAACATTACCTGTCGGGAAGCATTTCGATATCCACCCTGGTGGCTTCCCGGTGGCTTGCAATCCCCCAGAGGCAGAGAAAGTCTTGTGCTGTCCCGGGAGACCGGGGTCACCCGTAATGGTGGGAGCAGTACTGCGTGCACTCTCCAAGCAGAAATCCGGCGCTCTACCTACTGCGGCCGCTTGTATCTCTGCACCGACCTGCATGTTTGGGACAAAATGTGTCCCATCCGCCAGTTTGTCAAATATCCTAAATTCTTATCAGGAAGTATTTTGTAATTCTACTTATAAATATATTGAGATACACATATTTATATGCAGCAGCAGTGGGCAGTTGGATTCTCAATTCGTTACGCCACGTCAACAAATACACATCTTTATATGGTAAATGATTTTTGTTATTTATTATTTCAAACCAGACCTCGTTGCTGGTGAATACAAAGTGCTGCCATAGCCTAAAATGGTGAAAATCTATACTAATCGACCTTCTGTGTATTCTGTTCATTTAATAGTTGAATTAAGATAATTTACATCATTCCGACATAATATCGAAAAAACTCGGTTGTTTCGACAATTTGTTGACATCACGTTTAGAGTTTAAACTGAAGCCATCACTTTTTTAAAACTAAAACTGCCAGAAAATTCTGATATTGCCAAAAGAAAGGCCTGGGAGATACTTTACAGAGCCTTACACACCAAATGATATCAGAAATCCATGTCCGAAACTGTCTATAGGCTCAGCATTACATAGTTGATTCAACAAAATGGCGGTCGCCATATCCCGTAGCGCCACCTACATCCAGGATGGATCAGAGTCATTTGAAGGGACAGTCTAATCAACCTTGGATTCACAATATAAAGTGGTTCGAAGTTGAAAAACATAGACAGCTGGATTGTCTGTGAAGCTCATTTAACAACTCCTATATTTCACAACTCATAATATACGAGTTTCATAACTGTTGACAGTTGCCTTGTTTTGAATCTGAAACTTTAGCTGGCTCCCACTCTCCTTATTTAGATACCAGGGAGGTGTTTTATAGACAAGGTGTTGCATAGACCTGTTGGGTTGAGACGATCACTGATGGTCTAAGAACTATTTGGATATAGCTTTGACATACGGTCACTATCCACGATCGTCACTACTGTAAAACACCTCCCAGGGAACCAGCTTGGGTTGAGGCAGAGATTAGCAAGCGCTAGCGCCGCGAAGGATCTGGGAGGAGAATGTACTGCGTGAAACACGCCTCCGGGCAAGGACACCGAGGCGCCTGCCTGTATTACGAGAATGAGCAGTTGTAGAACAGCGACACCTGAGGTCTGTTTCTTAAAACAGCGAAGGAATTTAAAAGAAATTTGCTTATGATTTCACATTTATCCTGATCAGGTTGGCGGAGAATGCATGTAATAATATTATTACAGGGTTCGTACAGAGCCTGGAAAACCTGGAAAAGCCTGGAATTATGCTTTTGGGTTTTCCAGGCCTGGAAAAGCCTGGAATTCTCACAGAGAGCCTGGAAAAACCTGGAAGAGCCTGGAAAATTTAGTTTTGCATAAAAACAATTTTTTTAGTCTATGACATTCTGGACATTATTAGCTTTCCTTAACTACGGTACCTGACTGCCTATGAAATTTCAGTGGCTTGGATTAGATACCTCCAAAAATCCTCTTGGCTGATAATATAGCTGTTTTGATTATTTGTCTTCATATTTGTTTCACTAGCAAGATGGTATTAATTCAGATTGTTATGTGCCTGGAAAAGAAATATTAGAACCTGGAAAAGCCTGGAAAAAGCCTGGAATTTTATTGGGCTGTCTATGTACGAACCCTGTTATTATCAGAATTCAAGTGTTTGAGACTTGGTGGAGAAAATTTCAATATTGATATCACATACAGGTCATATCGATCGCAGCAAGAACACAGCGACAGAAGGAAGCTAACATATTGAAAGGTAATTCTAAAGAAAAAGGGTTGGTCTCCCAAATATTTGTGGTTAAAGATGCTATGATAAACTCAAAGGGTTATTAAATGAGATTCTGTAAATCGGGTCGAATTATACAGGCACAGGGTTGTCAGTTTTCAATGTTTCCATTGAAATTCATGTTTTCATTTTAAGGATAAAATATCATTTTCCCCTGTGTAATGTTGACACACCAACTGCTAAATTACTGAATTCAGCCATAGCCCATGATCCCACACTGAATCTCCCCACAGACCCATGTAAAAACTTGAGCTTTGCCTTATTCCTTTGCTTCCCCACCGTAATGCGTATGTAATGCATAAACCCTGTATTGCAATGAAAAATATTTCAATGTTTTTTCTGACCCCAACTGGCATCCCTGCAGGCAATAAGATTAAAAAGCGTTACAATAAATCTGATTCCCCAAGTAGAACATAGAAGTATCCAGACTACATAAAACAATACTGAAAGAATATATGAATAGTTGCCTGAAAAAAGGATACTGCGAATCACGAAATTCCAATACAGGATGCAGTGTGTTGCAAATAATGAACCACAGACATGCTAAATTGTAATGAACGAGGATGCCAGACATTAGCTGTCCCATCATCCTATGCATGTGTTTTTTTAGTTACCATAAAGGAATTCAGTGTAGTACGTGCAACGGCGCCATGTCCTACAAAACAGCCATCTTCATATCATATTTGAAGTTTGAAACAAATATCTTATTACTGTAAGTATCTGACAATCTCTTTAAAGTGAGTAAATTGATACAGGTTCACATGGTCTTCTTCCATAATGAACGTGGTTGTTTTAAAGAAGCAACAAAATAATGAACATTGAAACGCCGCATATATTCTTTTTTCTTGTAATTCTTAGTATTGTCATCAGTATTGTGACCCATTTTTTCAGGTCATTTGCTCCTCTATCAATAATAGTTAAATTATTGTACCTACACATGGGAGAACGCCACGTTGTAATGGCGAATGAGCATTTTTTCATTAAACTACTTGAATAAGGCAAAAGAACCAACGGATTATTGTGTCACAGCTCCCAGCTGGAGACTATCCCACATTGTTTCTATTTTGCCTTTCTGTTCTGCTCTTATGCGGGGGCGGTGAGCATTTCATGAGCCAGTATGCACTTCGTTGACGGGCAACCAGTCCATGTCTGGCGGGGAGATCTAGATTGGAAGTTCCTGTCCTGACTGCAGAGATGTTATCGACGACAGGAATTAACGGGTTCCGTTATTGATCATCAGCTGCGAGCTGCTCGCGCGCCCCGTGGAGAAGGGGCATTGAGCAGCTCCAGGAGCTGACTTGGGAGAGTGCTCTCAAATTGCCTGAATGGTCATCATGGTCTGGTGATTGGTAGCTTTCAGGCAGGGGGCTTTCTAAGGAGAGTGCGCTAGGTGTACATCGTGCGGACATTACAGAGATTATCTGCGTCCTGTTACTCTCTCGTGGTCTTGCCTGTGCTGGGAATGAGTCCCTGGGCGAATTTTGTCAAATGTATGGGTTTGAATTGTTCAATGTTGAATTTTTCAATGGAAAGGCAGTTTCTTCTATGATACGAATCATCAAGTCTCAGTTTCCTTTTTACTTACAAATCAAATTGAAGGTAAATGTTTCACAAACGAGGGCAGATTCTTATACCTGAAGAATACCTGTCCAGGTTAAGAAGGTTCTGTTAATTTACTCTTAGAGCTTCTTTCAATATCAACCTTTTCTTATACCGCCTCCCAATCTCAGATATTGCTCTTCATAATACCTTTGTTCCAAGAAGAACATTCTTAGATCAAATAATGCCCCGCAGTTTTCGCCACTGGTTTACTGTGTGTATCGGACAATTGTTCCCTAATGAATGACTGTCCCATGAGCCTGATCCAGAAAACGTATATATGATATATGATAAATCTCGCTCCCCTCACCTTGACTTGCAATATACACATATCTGTGACTCATCTCCACAGTGGTGTGTCGTCAGTGGTCTCTCGTCCCTACCGCTCTCACGCCTGCCTCTCCGGACCCACCCACCCTGCCCGTGGGGTTCCTTCTCTCCTCTTCCTCCCGTGGGACCACTCTCCCTACCCCGGACGTCCTGATTAGTCCTTCCCTGGAGCTAATGATATAATTGGATCCAGCGTCAACTGCGGGCCTTATCTGGGAGACAGATTGTAGCTGCATCCACAGCACTTACCGCCTTATCGAGGCCTATACTGCTTCCCCAACCACAGACTGCAGCGCCACTGTACCACCGATCGGCCTCTGCTACCTGCTGGCAATGTATTACATGCCCGTGGTTTGTTATCTTCTTATGAAGGTTGAGGTTTGTGAAAGTAGCTTGTGTTAAGGTTAGCTGATCCAGGCAAAACACATCCCTACAAGTATGAGTAGTTTTCTATAACAGTTACATCAAGGCTCAGCCTCGATTCAATCAAGTTATCCGCTAAGGTTAGCCAAGAAGCAGAGATGTCAGTTTTCCACTCTTCCGTGGAAATCCACTTTTCCATATTCAGTTTTTGAAATTGCTTTTACTTACATCAATCAAAGATAATATTGATTTAGCCTCATTTATGCCAACAAAACAGTGATATGAAGCTCCCGACAGAACCTTAGCCCCATGTCATGGCCGACAGGGACATATTATCCAAGTTTTCCCGGTCTCTCTGTGGCAGAAAAATCCCACACACAAAATATTTCCACTTTTTTCCCTGACTCCAACTGACATCCCTGAAGAAGTGTACTGACTAGTGGTTACTGCAGTGAGTGTGTTAGTCGATAAAACCTAAAAGATGTTTATATCAAACCGATACCCAACCTAGCTTTTGGTGCAGGAATCTGTGCCTCTAAACAAGTGGTAACTACTTTGTGGTTGGACGCTCTCTTCTGGAGTCGAGGCCCTATCACCACGGCCCCTTGTGAGGGCGTTCTGCATTAGAACCGGAAGTGGACCATAATCGATCTGCGCCTGTGCCAGTTACCGTCTACCCCAGCGGACGTCCCTTAACACCTCTCCCCGTGGATGCTCGCGCCTCTCCCGCCGTCCTTCCGGTCGTACATCACCACAGCCTGACCACTTTGCACTGGTTCCTTCGCCCTCCTTTCCATTGGATATTCGTATACCACCGGTTTGCGAGTGTGGTTCACCTCTTTTTTTTTCCATTCGGGGTCATCCATAAAGTACGTACGCAGAATGTCTGAAATATTTGACCCCCTACACGTTCCCCCTCCAAATTGTGTACGCAATAGAACAAAGAAGGCGCATACGCAAAATTTCCGAAATTTTTGACCCCCCACCCCCACCACCACCACCATCCCCGTCAGTGTGTATGTACTTTTTGGATGGCTCCTTGGCCATCATTTAGCGCTGCATGTTTCTTTATATTTTTCCATCTGCTGTACAGTGCACACCATCACTTTCTTGCACACACATACACATGCCGACTTTCGTGTGTGGATTTTAGTTGTCAGACATTACTCATTAATAATGCGTGTACAGTCTTCGCACTGACACGAGCAGCAGACCGCTGTCAACTACCAGATCCTGTGGTGAGATACACCTGTAGGCAGCCAACCTTGTCCAGCTCTAGGTATGTTAATGCCCCTAAGTACCTGTCAGGGGGACCACATCTGAATGGATGACTGACGAGCTCTGACCAGTTTTATCTGAGAGGCGCCATGCCTGCCTAATGTTCTAGCTGCCTGACTGCACACCTAATACCCTACCTGCTTGCATGCCTTCACACCTCATACTCTACCTGCTTGCGTGCCTCCACGCCTCATATTCAACCTGCCCGACTGTCTCCTCGCCTGCCTGTCTTCCTGCTTGCCTCATGTTCTACATGTTTGCTTGCCTTCCGGTGTCCTGTACGCCTTCTGGTAATCTATTCTGGGGATGCCCTGTCTGGTTTGTGCTTGCCCTATGTCTGTTCATGCTATATATCTGAATATTGATCTCACTTATGCACTTGTCCTCTCAGTATATTATAATATATTACTCATCACTCCTAGTGATGATGCCCTGTCTATCTGCTGCCCATCATATGGCCTCCTTTCTTTTCCTTTCACTACCATAGCTATGTCTAGCCTCTCTAGATGCCTACCTTCCTTTGGTATCTTTCCCGGGGCCTTTTCGCCTTGCCTGGCTGCTAGGCAGGTTATGCCTGTTGCTTGATAATTCCATGCTGCCGCTTATCGGGGCTCGTATGATGTAAACCAAGACTTGAGTGTTTCCTTGATGAAGACGTTTTTAAAAAATCATCTTTTCAAGGTCTATCGTAGATTCGAATACTGGAGAACTCGACCCATAACGAACGCGACCCGTAAGAAACTAGACTCGTAATGAACTCGACTCGTTTTGAATCTTCCGAACTGAAGTTAACATATCATTACAACTGTGGATATATACTATATGTAATAGTAAGTATATTATATTGGCTTCAAATTTGGTCCTCTCTGGAGAAGAAAACAAACAGAAAACCCTTTCCCTAATCCTTTCCCTAACCCTAACCCTAACCCTAACCTTACACCTAAACATAACTGGACTTATTCCTTATATCCGCTGGTTTATTGGTCTAAAAGCTAACAATAGTTAGACCTTTCCTTCTATATGAAAATGTCTTATTCTTAAGTATCTGAAACGAGTTCTTCAATCGATTTCTCCAAAACGGGTCGAGTTCTGCTGACAACTACGGATCGAGTTCGGTTCGGGTCGAATCCTCCAGTAACCGTAGATTTATGCTACCACTTTACTCCAATTCTTACCTGGTACCCTCGCCCGCCGCCCGCCTGTGGAAGTCAGCTGTCGCGTGACATCTGACGCGTGTCTCCGTGCCGGAAGCAGACTACACTTCCGGTTGCTTGTGAATACTTGTAGCGACTTGGTAACATCAAGATGACGTCCCCTCTAGTTCTACCCCTTCCCTCATCACCCCACCTCCTACCCATATCTACTCTCTGCCTAGCTAGGAGCTCCTGTTTCAAGAACCAGGAATACGCATCAGCCACTCAGCATCAGTTTGCGTTGTCTACCTGTTCACTTGTATTATTACCCACCTAAAATGGAGTCTCCATACTAAGTCCACAGATCGGTACTGAATAGATTCCGGAAAGCCGTATTCTCCTAGGAGAATGTACCTTTTTCGGCCACCTGACGGACATTACAGGAACCATTTCATATAAACAATGCACAGCGCTTGTGTTGAATTTCTAAGTATTTACAAGATTTTTTTCCTAATAATCAGTCGAATGGTGAGTAATTATATAGAACGTGCTGACCATGCTGTACAAGTCACAGAACGAGATGGTAATTTACGTTAATTATCATCGAGTTCTGTGACTTTTACAAGCATGGTTGGACGTTATATATTTACTATATACCCGGAATCATTAATTTAATTTTTAACAACCGATATGTTAATAAAAGTTTATGGCAAGGTGGTCCGTATTTTCGTGTACGGACCGGTGGTCCGTACAGTATTTTTACGTCATATGGCGAAACTGTGCGTATTTACAGTATATATGGGTATATAGTAACAGATACAACATTACTATGATTTTGATCTGCCTGGCCGTATTCTCCTTGTAGTTGACACTACGCTATACTGTATTACTACGCGTCTACTGCGAGGTGAATACGACCAAATAGATCCAAATCATGGAAATATTGTGTATATCCTGACCACACCCGTCACACCCACCTATACGCAGGGTATTGTTACAGAGACATCCAAGGCGCGTACATGGCTTTGACAGGTGGGTGGTTCTTTGTGTGGCCTCTCTCTGTCCACTTTGTCGTGGTCGGGGAACGTGTATAGCCGGCCAGTAGATCACGTGTAGTTGAATCCGTATGATCTGTTTCTATATAGTGTACAAGCACGTTTACTCTTTGATCTCACTCAGTCAATAAGTTAGATGAATAAAGAGACTATAAAGTGTTATACGCAGCGTGCATAGATGAAAGGGCACAATGTCACTTCTTTTTAAATATCTCGAAAGAGTTCACGATTTAAACAATCATATCACAGGTAAATGAGGTACAGGAACTAGCACACTTCTATAATACAGGTGTCAGACTACAGTAGTTATAGGTCATTAATAACGACATGTACTTCAAAGTGAATGCTATCTTTTGTCCAGTTTCCGAGAATTCAACAGGCAGTTACAGTGTGGTGAAGCTTATAAAGTGAGGACGTGATCTAATATCAAAGTGGAAACGTATGTACTTTCCACATAAGCTGGTCGGAGCTTTCAATATTTCAAGCGACAATTGTTAACGTTCGCTTTGATTTAAAATATTTTATTACCGTTTGCCTAGCTGTACCACTGTCAATATTGGTTCTGATAACCCACGGTAAATCGTCGTTACCAATCCCAATTTCCGAGTAAAACCGTATTACATCTCTGTTGTAAACTGATTTGCGAAAACAGACAACTGAAATTAGATTAGAATTGATGGTATGAACAAAAGTTACTCAAATGTTTTATTCAAAGTAGGAATTTGAAAGAGAAGACTCTCAGTCTCCCATGTCCTTTAATTACGCCTACCTGGTTTTAAGCTTTGGAAAGAAGCGGTGATGGACTTTTATTTCATGTTGGTGTAAAACAAACTGTAACACTGCAAATAAGACCTGGACGGACTTCATATCAAAGGAAGACTGTGTCCTTGTGAAACACAGTACTATTATATCCGTGATGAATATGTCATTGAAGGTTTATATTCACAGGCCTACCCAGCAATATAATAATATGAGATGTATTTCATAATTTAAGCCATAATGATGAGATCAGAAATGTCTCAGTTTCATATAGGCTTGACTGAAGAATAGTTGCCATCATGGTTTTGTCAAGTAAAGAGAGGCTCAATGCATAATATCAAGACGAGTGACATTACGGAGCCAACAAAATGAGTGGCATAAATAAGCTCAAACTCAAACGAGTGGCGTCAAGATTTTATCCTACCCCGTTTCCATATTTTTTCAGTATCAGAAAGTAGTGGCATAAACAACACTTTATGTCACACACGTGAAATAAACAAATCCCATGTTAAGCCTATGGCGTTTTTTATTAGGGGTAGGATAACTAGAAATTTCCTTTCTTCTTATGTATGCAGCATTCATGCAGTCAAATCCTTGGGATGAACACAAATTTTACTTCTGCCACACAAAGGCTCTATCATATCTAAGGCTAACAGAAAACGACCAGTTAGGTATTAGATATGAATAGTTATATATTCATATGGATAAAAAGGGAGTAAATCACTCAGATCACAGGTGTCATAAAGATAATAGACAGGAGTCTTATTCAATTTTACAAATAAAAGGATGAAGGACCGGTCACATGTACATCGAAACAATATCAAATGAATGAATAAAGTCGTTGTTCAACAAGAAAAGAGGAGACTGTTAGTAATACCATGAAGTATAATAACCTGGGATATTAAGGCGCCTATATTACCACAGTGCTACTTTGTTACACTTATGATCAGGGCCCCCTTTAAAGGCCATATGGGTAGTTCTTGTGAAGTAGTAGCGTACAGTAAATCCACGTTCGGTGGCATCAATGTTAAAAATCTTCATTACAAACACTATGTGATAAAACAAAAGAACAGCAGATAACTTTATGAAGTGATATGAGCAGCTCATGGGATAAATATATCGGTTTTCCTCACTAACTCGTTGTAAGTTTATATGAAGAGCACATGTAATGAAACCCGTGAGCAATTCATGGAAAAAGATACAAAGTGTTGCGAGTGGTTCAGGTAATAAAGTAGTACAATGGGTATCACTTGATCATCCTGTCAGGACATGAGCGTCACCGGAGCTGCTCTCCAATTTGATGCCTGCTCAGGTAGAACGTTATCTGTTTACACAGTCTACGTGAGCTGTCGCAGCTGCCTGTGGCCCTCCAATTGCCTGTCAGAGCACAGGCCCTAAGAGCACCTCTGCCCCTACATACAGTATTTGGAGCAGCTCGGGGAAATAAGAGTATCCCCGGAAGTTGGATGGGGAGTTAGCTCAGTGGTTAAGGCACTGCACTTGTAATCCCAAGGTTGTATGACCCTGTGGGTTCGAGTCCCAGTACAGCCACTCTTTTTCTTTTATTCCCAGCAGTGGTAGATTTACTGCTATATCAAAGGCCAATCCGTCTAATACCCTTGTGGTGTAAAAGAACCTTGGGAAAGTTTGGTAAGAACCTGTAATGGTTAACTGGAGGTTAAGTCGAACCAACCAACCGATCCCTGGAGGCTGTGTGTTCACTATCCTACCCATCTGCCTTGCCTTCATTAGCCCTTTAAGGACGAATGGTGCCTTGAGGCATCCACCGACCCAGGCCGAATGATGCCTTAAGGCATCTTTCCTCCAAAATATACAAAATCATTTTGAACTAACAAATAATATATCAATGAACATTAAAGTTTTAAAGAATTTACTTCTGATATCGCATTAACTATTCTCGGAGAAAACAAATAAATATCATGGATGATGTATTAAGAGATAACGTGGTTACTGAGCCCGTAGGGATGCCCTTTCGGGGTTTTTTGATGCCATAAATACGTCCTGACGCCGCAGGCGGAGGGACGTTTTTATGGCATCAAAAGGCCGAGAATGGCATCCCTACGGGCTCAGTCACTTTGTTTTCTTATTATTACATACCTAAATATAAAAAAAAAACTGCCCTTTTATAAACTTATTATATGTACCAATTGACCCGATGGTCATAGTGCGCCCGAATATTTACTACAGGCGCAGTGCGCCCGAACATTATTTATACTGTACCCCTAATAGCGGGTAGTATTTCAAAAACGTTCGGCCACAGGTATGTAATAATATACCACATGATAATACCCTCAAATTATGAGTTCTGACAGCTATGTGCCCGTCCCCTTCCGGTATGCACTGACAACATCACCCGTCCTCACAGAAGTAGCATGGCCGCAGGCACCCTTCCGTAAAGGGTTAAAAAGTGAAGACAACAAGGAAAGATGATACGTTCCTCAGAACACTCCTGCTTCTGCTGGTTCATTTTTGTAGTGTGTTGAGATGTGGCGGAACACCTCTGAGATAGCCTAGCGAAGGCACGGGGAAACCTCAGAGGAGGCCGGATTACTGATTCAAAATCTAAGTAACTTAAAAAGCAGAGTGAGGATAATCTATTTAATTCTAAATAGCCAACCAGCTTGGGCAATATGGCATTAAATTTCATGAATATCAATGTAGCTTCTTCTAGCTTCCAAAGGTAGCTCCATAGATATTGAACTGCGCATTCTTATTTAGGGAGGCTCCAAGTGCGCCCAGGTAGGAGGGCGTTAGTGCCCTCGGGTGCTAAAATGGCAAAGGTCTTATTGACATACCTATATAAGGCCCTTTTCCATTGGCCGACAAAAACGGCGTAGATTTTCTGTGTTCTCCTAATAGGTCTGTCGGTGGTTCCTGACTGTATATCGGTGATGGCCAATTGAAATAGGCTACTGGGAGAACACAAAAAATCTACACCGTTTTCGTCGGCCAATGGAATCGGGCCTTTACTGTGAAGAGATGGTGATCCGAGACTACAAACGTGTTCTGCGATTTCTGTATGTGCTCGCTTCTTACGGTACCTACCATGTGTGCTGCACAAAACACTGTACTTGACGTTCTCAATAGGAAGACGTCTAGATGGTTGTTGTTCTTTGTGGTTCCCATCAGTGCACGATTCAATCTTGAGATGCCTAATTTTCAAATATAGAAAGAACAATGGAGCCTTTATATTTCACTTGGTTTGCATGAATTAATTGGCGTGAGAACTAGTCATATTTCTAACATAGAGGCAATTGCACGTTTAAAGCATCACATGGCGATTCAAACATGATGGGGAAAAATACCAGGGGTGAGATAAAAGAAATTATGCAAATCTGGGCAATAACAAGTACCTGGAAAATGTTTTTTAAAATCACATTATGGGAACGAAACCTTAAGTTTTTATCTCAACAGTATTACCGGAACCTTTCCGGGAAGGTTTCTATGCTCGAACTTGTCTATATCGCCTAGAGAATATATGTTACCTCCACTTTTTTTATTATTTTTTTTATTCAGTAAACACAGTTTAACGACAAAAAATATTCGTCTACATAAGTGACGCTCTTCCATATTTATGTCACATACAGGACATACAGGACAGTACAACTCAGCACAGGACGAACATGGACAGACAACCTGCGTGTATAGTCAATTAGTAATATGTGTATGAATGCATTCTCTTGAATGCACGTAACTTCTTTACGTTTTAACCTGTCCTCAATATTTTAACTATACATCTTTTTACACTTAACCTTTCAATCGTCTTCATCAACCTGTAGATTCCTAACTAAGAATTCTTTCAAAATGCGGTATGATCATTAGAATTGTGAATCTATGTACAGGATGAACGTTTGGGTTTATTGCTATATACACAATGTCGTAGACGCTCGTATTCTCGGGAGCGGAACGTTTAGTTTCTTTCGCGACCGCTTGGGGCAAAGGGTATTGCCAGTTTCGATCACCCTAGCTTTCTGATATTATCGCTCGACCGGCGATATAGAAATCGATGTTTGAACTCTCTGTACATGATAAATATGCGTAATTAAAGGTAGTTTGATTTGTTTCTAACAAGATATATCAATAAACTTTGTAGGATAGAAGTATGAATGCTTAAATCTGCAAATTTATTTACTTTTGAGTCAGTTTTATTTTGACAGTTGTAGCAGCCTGTTGACTGCAATTTCGGAAGATTACTGGAGAAAACACCAAATAGAACAATCTTTGCAAAACGAATTGATACAAAAAAAACACCAAACACCTTCTCCTATTCTTCATCTCCATTCCATTTTTTGTTTGATGTCTCTATGTTCGATATTTACTGAGATATTACCAGAGACAAACAGTGAATTTAACATCATACACACATTATCAGATAACCAGACTCCTTACACCAACACTGAACTGCCCTTGTAGTTTCTGTCTACTGCTCTGTCACCATCGTCCGTGCGTTGATATGCGTTTAGTCTACGTGTACAGAAACAGGCGTAGATGAATGTCCAACATGCTGGGTATATCTACGCCCGCAGTGTCCATCCTATGCGGAAATTATACATACGTAAAGCCACAGGTTGGTCCTGTGATATACAGCCAGGAAATGTATTGGCCATAGAAAACCACTATGGCAGATTATTCTCTTGACAAAGTTGACAGCATTGTTAAAGTTAATGACGGCAACTTGCCAAGATGGTTTTATCCCCCTAACGGTAAGATGTAGAGGGTGCTCCTGCCTAGCCTCGAGTGTTCTGATACAATCATAGCATGTCTTATCAGCAACATGTTTCTCCCATTAGTTACAATATTCCACTAATTAGGAGACTGTGATATCCTGTTGGTGAAATACAGCAGCCTAATCTAATCTAGTGATGGCAAATTATCCATTGTTGATAAAAAGATATGGGCTGGATTATCTCATTTTCTTGTTATCTTGAGTATCACCTTCTAGGGAGTTTTATCTGACGATAAAATGTAAAAGACTCGAAGAATATAACATTTTAAGGTAATTGCCACTAGCAACTTCACGTGGGTTATCTTCTTCATACATTTGGGGTGACCATTACTCTCTATTCAGTTTATGTTTTGCATATACATGTGTATGCATGTTCTTTATAACTTAATAATGATATTGTACCCAGTAAATGTTCAATGGAATACTTTAAGTATTAACCTTTCTAGAATCACCTTTAATCTTTCGAGATGGTTTCATGCCATGGAGCGATACCTAGCCTGATGTTATGCACTAGATACCCGGCAAAGTTTAATTGAACAAATTGGACATTAAACTACCAACACAAATACCTGGCAACTACTTCTCGTACGATGCCCTTCCCGTAAGTGTACATGTACTTCCTCAGCTCATACAGAACTCATAGTTATAGCCCTAGTGGGACGTGTGTAGCTAAAACATATATATATATATATATATATATATATATATATATATATATATATATATATATATATATATATATATATATATATTACAACAATACATTGATAAAAAGTGACCCCTACTAAATCAGTCTCCCACTCCCAGAGTCAATACAGATAGGAACAGTCTGGCAGACAATACCAATGTCGAGTCCACTAGTCACCATAGATAACAGTAGCGGCAGATGGGCGTATAGGGGGCGAACCCTGCCCTTCTGTTGTCTAATGTCGAGCAGCTCACAGGCGTGTTGTGCCGAGCAGATCGATGTGGCTAGCGCCCGATGACTCTCCTTGGGGAATATTAAATCATATTTGGACATGTCTCTCTCTCCCAGGTCTGCACACAATAAAGCTCCGCAGACCCTACCGTCAGTTCCTCCCAGACATGCTAGTTTTCCTCTTTTCCAAGAAATCCTTGATTTCATTTTCAGTTCATGATATTTTTTCTTCCGTAAAGCAGCAAGAGAATAGATTGGGCCTCATTCACATAAATGTTCACAGTGGTTCAAACCTCCCCACACACACCAGGTCTATTTCCTGGTCAATAATGATGGTTCTCCATGTTTTCTCAGTCTCTCTGAGGTGGTAAATTCCACATGAAAAATATTTCCTTTTTTCATGACCACAACTGACATGGATCACAGTCCTCCAGACTTTGGAATTACTAACCGGCCAAGACATGGCACTAGTATCTCTGGCCGTTCCAACTGAGCGCATTCCTGTGAATTTCTCACACATACCGCACTAACACTGTCCACCCGTGGTTAGCCTGCCCTGGGGTGGGCAGTTAGCTCAGTAGTTAAAGCACTGGACTTGTAATCCCAAGGTTTTTTAGGACTTGTGGGTTTGAGTCTCACTGCAGCCACTCTTCTCCTTCATTCCCAGTAGTGGTAGATTTACTGCTATACCAAAGGCCAATCCTTCTCATACCATGTCTATGTGGTGTAGGAAGTGAAAGAGCTCTCACCTCAGTAAATGTGTAGGGGCGAGATTTATATCTAAATTCATTACATAGATTCGATCGCCATCCCTGTGGTGTAAAAGAACATTGAGAAAGTCTGGTGAGAACCTGTAATGGGTAATTGGACGTTAAATCAAACCAACCAAACCGAATCAAAATCAGCCTGCCCTAAGATCTAGTGGGTAGGTAGATAGAATCAGTGTTTACCGCCAGATTGGATCTAAGAGAAAATGCTGATGGGAGGCAAATGCAGTATAGCAACTCAGACTTGAAAGTTGGACGTGCCTGCTTTACATTTTAAACCAGTCCCGGGAGCATCTTAACACTGTGGGTGCTGATAATAAGCCGTTGTCCACGACATCGGACTCAGCCACAACCCTTAGTTACTTCTGGGACCAGGGTCTCTATCCATTAGATAGCAAATATTTGCGAGTCCACCATATTTGCACCATTAAAGATTTACTGCTAGCATCTAAAGCGGAATACAACAGACAATTGATACCGACCAGCCGCAGTTACATCCTAGTGGATTTTGAAGGCCATCAATTGTCCATAGATTGCACTTGTTATCTTTAAAATGGCATAGAGGGAGATTCCACCATTTTGAATCAACCTCTCCTATGCTGGATGTCAGTGCTGAGCTCGATGAGCGGCTGTACTACACATGGGAACTCCTGAAGAGTTTTTTATTAGCCGAAGATTGAAATAAGTAAATTATTACCACAAAGCTTGCCATTGTGTCCTGCTATTTGAAGAGAGATTTTGAACTGATCATTTGTTATGGAGAATTGCCATAGGATGGTTCGACATGCCTTGGTTTGAAAGGGGCAGATATCAACGTCCCTAATGTTAAATTTGCAAATCTCCTTGTCGGGAATGGCGATTGTCCGGTCTCCCAGTTGAGATTGTCTACTCCTAAGTACCTACCAACAGGTTCCCTATATCTAATCGTAGTATAATGCCTACACCTCACTGGTGACAGCATCAGAGAAGATAGGGGTGCCCCCTACCCTACCTTACTTCACCTTTTTAACTGCAGTTACTATTCAGAGGCTTTTTTAAAAATCTTATTTTACCCCCTCCTGCCACTGTATACTAGGGCAATCGCTTTCCTTTCAAAATCCTGGATCCAGCCCTTCTTGCCATCTGCACCCGCCAATAGAGCTCGTCAATGCCATAGACACCACAAAGTGCTGCCTACCCCCAGACCAGGATAAACCTGGCAGACAATACCAGACAGACCTTCAGTATGTAGTAGCGATTCAGCAAAGCCCGCCAACCACTTTAAAGGCATATCCTACAATTCACGGTGGCACTATCTGGGGATTTTGAAATAATCAATTTTAAGTCAAAACTTGTTCCTTGGGATTCATTCCAATTCTGAATGAGTAGGCTATATTTAATGTTTTGTACAGTTTATCCAATCTTTATAGGTAAATAGGCCAACTTACATTTGCTTGATTTACATAGGAAATGTACTGAAAAATAGGGTTTTCTTCGATTCTTTCAAAAGTAAGGACAGTGACCTATGATCTTTAAAACTGAAATAAGTAGTACTGTACTTCACATGTACTAACTTGTGTGAAAGTTTGAGGGAATATAACATGGGTTTTACTATGTGAAAAATAACTTTTTTGAATTTCTATATAATCTAATATAAAATTATCATAATATTTACCTCTAGATCAAAAGCTAGCACGGTGACTACCAATTCTAAAGAAAGATATGTGTACTAGAACACTTAGAAATCATCATATTCAATTTTCAGGAACATGACATGGGTTTTGATTTTCAGGTTAAATTGTCCGATATGCCTTTAAATCTTGGCTGGGTCGTCAGCCCTGGACTATGAGCAGCTCATATGTCCAGCCTCAGCCACTCCGAGCAGCTCGCCCCCGGCGGTACGAGTCACTCCCCGCCTGCTGTGCCGGGCACTGTCGGGGTCCCCATTTAGCCCCGGGACCTATGGTCGGATATATAGACTACATTGTATATGTGGTTGCAATTTATCTCTAAAGGCGGCTCCACGGGTTCTGAATGGTTAGAAACAGACTCCAGCTATATTTTTTAAGTCCCAGCAACGACCTGGTCCCAGACAACAGTTACACGAGAGATAAATGAGTAAGTGGGGATAGGTGTAACACTCACTGTAGTAAGCTCAGTGGTTAAGGCACTTGACTTGTAATCCCAAGGTTGTAGGACTTTGTGGGTTCGAATCCCACTGCAGCCACTCTTCTTCTTCATTCCCAGTAGTGGTAGATTTACTGCTATATCAAAGGCGAATCCTTCTCATACCATGCCTATGTGGTGTGGGAAGTTAAAGAACTCTCAACCTCAGTAAAGGTGTAGGTTTGAGATTTCTACCCAAAGTCATTTCATAGATTCAATGACAACCCTTTTGGTGTAAAATAACCTTGAGAAAATCTTGTAGGAACCTGTAACGGTTAACTGGACGTTAAATCAAACCAGTCAACCAACCAACCAATCACTGTAGTAATTTCCATCTACTTCATAAAGGCAACCACGTTCATGAGACCTACTTGATGTCGAGAATCTTGACATCCTGTAAGGTTAATTGCCATACAAAAAAGTGCAGAGTGCATTCAATATTTGGTTTTAAGAGGCTTTCGGAAAACATTCTCATTTTCTTTGTCCGAGGTAGTGTAAAATACTTGATAAGATAATATGGCACACACATTACATAACGCACCGCTAATGCTGTCTATCGAAAATGTCTTTATATGTGTGGTAAGTTAATGCTAGATTATCAGCAACAAATACAATTTTAGTAACTACATTTTATCTTGCTTATGAAGTTTAAGTTGGTGTATTGCTGAAGTATGATGTTACTGTGATATGAATATTCCAGCCTCCATGCTATCCATTGTATATCTAATCCTGTATTCAGCCGTGTTGCCGCAATACCCATTTGAAAAGCCTCGAGATTCCCATCGAGTATTCATTTAATGTAGACGTGTAACAACAGAAGCAGGCAGACTGCACAAACATCCTTACCGGTTTAGTATCAAGGACAAATGTCAGATTCAAAACGCAGAGTATTTGATGAAATTAGATGTCTCGCTGGATTCTCATTAGGATGATCACTGAATGCACAAATGGAATTACGAAGATTTTTAGTTTTGACGACTACTTTGAAAAGTGTTTAATTAGATTGTTCTCCATTCTCGTAATGTGTATCTCGTAATGTGTATACATTACGCATGCAGACTACGTTAAAAGGGTTATCGTTCTCAATAAAAAGATACCATAGAAGACCTTAGATCACCATAGTATAGAGTTGGATGAATCAGCATTATGTGCATCGGTTTTAACGGGCATGCGGGTACGGTAATTCATACTCTATAGGTGATAAACAGATAAATATTTCCAGGCTAAAATCGGAAACATATTCGTGCATGGTCTGAGTTGCCGTTTGCCAACTGGTTTAGAGTGCTTCGGAATATTCACTCGGCTATCGCCTCGTTCATTTTACTGCGCACTCCGAACTCGATGGCGAATGAGCACACAGACCAAACACTCATCAATGTCTTTCTTATTCTCGCATAGCTGTTTAGAGTGTCCCTGTTTCGATTCCCAAATTGAGTACTGTTTTTCACGAAGAGCACTATCCCGAGACTGTCGAGGCACACTAACGATCACGAGCATCCACGCATTCATGTCGCTTAATTTCCTTTCATGATCGAGCCTGGCCCTAGGGCTCTGCATGCCATTTCCCTCTCAGTGTGGTTGCGGGTATAACTGACGAAAAGTCCAACCTAGAAATAAGGGTACTCAGAAAGCAGCAGAGTCACGCAAAGACCCTGCTCCGGGCGGTGAAATCAGAAGACACGTTGCCGCCTTTTCAGGTTCTCTCATTTTACGCACAGTTATCTTTATTGAATTCCTCAGCCAGGTCTCTGTAGTTGGCGGATGATGCGCGCATTAATATTGTAACCGGACGCTGAGTGAATGGGCGTCTAGGGCCGGCGAGGGGACAGACGCGCGCTCTTGTCTGTACACTGGCAACCGGAACTACACAAAGTTAGCTCTGGTCGGATTGAATAAGCGGCCGCCTTGACACAGTAGCAGGACCTATTTCTTTGTCTCCAACCAGATCTTTCATACCTTTTGGAGAGTGTATTATATCATAACCTCGAACCCAATCTACCATTTTGTTATTTCCTTTCCCGTGTACCTTTTCAAAATATAATGACTCTTGGTTTCTTTATGAATTTGTTAGCTATGGATATTTCATATTAGGTATGTCTGTTTAAGAGTATACATAGAACAAAACTACTTGGTTTGAGGCGCACCCAGAGTGATCCCGTGTGGACAGGCCGACCAACCCCTATATGGTAGACAGGGGTTGGTTGCCAAACTATCTCATCTCCCGAAACCTGTGCAGGCTTTGTTTCTACGAGGCAAGGGCTGTAGGAGGCTGTTTGTAATTTCCATCAAGGATAATTGGTCCTCTACACGATAACTCACTTGGTAAAACAAAGCGGGGGGACATTCTGACCGCGAGGGAGACGGCATGTCAATGGCTGTCCTGACCAATGATGGCATTCCTCTTCTACGGCCTGTCCAAATGTAATTAAGTGTGTGTGGATCTGTCCTCCTACGGGGCAATTCAGCCAGCGCGCCGGATTCGCTTTATAATAGCTTTATCGTCATGCGCTTCATGTTCTACTCGCGTCTCCACATACCACATGTGTTCACCGATGTCAGTTTTCAATTGTTTTTTTTTCCTTTTTAGTATATATGAAAATGACATGGGTTTTCAATTTTCAAGCCAAATTGTCTGATATGCCTTTAAAAATGCCAATTGTGTAATTGGTCAGAGATAGTGTTACACTATAAAATGAAAGCCTTCTTTGCCTATGTTAGAAACTGTCTTTCTCGCTATATATAGACATCGGGCATGTTCTGTAGTCTGCCAGACAGTGGGCGTGTAAGTAGTTGGTAATGAGGGATTTTCGCCGGGAGAGCGAGTAGTATACGAATGTGGTGATTTAACTCTGGCAATTACACGGGACAACAGCCCACAAAAAGACCTTAAATAGATTGCCTTTATCTAGTACCACAAAAAGATCTTAAATAGATTGCCTTTATCTGGTAAGCGTTATATGAGTGCTATGATTAAACGGATTGGCTTTGTAAGTGGGAGAGATGGGTGCAGTTTATTCAGAGTCCAGTAATTTGTATTAAAGCGCTAATTACTGCTTACATTGAGTGATATCCTTTTTATATTATTTTTCAGGATTATGGGGAGTAGGTGCAGAAACATGTTACCACAAACACATCCTCGGTGCTTATATATTGTAAGTATGCTTTGTAATTAATTGACGGTTTTAAACATTCATGTCGTAGATATACCCGGACTGACCTGATTAATGAGTTTGATTTAGCTCCTGTATAAAACATCCTCCAATTTCTAAGAAGGTATTCTTGACATAGTTATGCTATGTTCTCTTCTGATATTTATTCAATGTGTGGCTTTATACTAATTATAGATTATTCTATAGAGCCCTAGGTTCTGAATCTGTTGATTGGTAGAAGCAATAGTATTTTCATAGACATACCAATCTAATATGGTCCCATTTAAACACAGTAAACCTCAGGTCAGACCACCTGGTTCTGTATGCGACGTGCAGATACATGTACGTGCTAAGCGGACTGGACGACTAGTATTCGAGACAGACATTTGATTGCGGCCTGCGATCCCCTCCTCCCTCCCCCTCTCCTTCCTCACAACACCGCCCACCCTCCATCCTGGTCGGCAATTTGATTCTCTCTCGCTGGAACAAGCGCAATAGCCTGGTATTGTGTCCTCCCCTCTAACCGGACACCAGCATCGCCAGTGGCTCCCCCAAGCGGTGATGGCAGCGGTGCCACCGGAACCAGAATTACTCCATTTGCCGCCACCTTATTCGATCGTAGGAACGCCACCGGAAGTCTGTGGGCCGGCAGAAGGAGAGAATGAGGAATCGATCAGCAGACGACAGCGGGGAACGCTGCCCGTGTCACGTGGGTGTCACGTGGGTTAGCGCGATACCTCTGTGCCTTAGGCAGAAGATGCAGAGGTAGCAAGGACGGGAATGTGGACTCGCGTGGTCTGACAAACTGAGCATTGCCCGGGGATTCAATTTTCTATTCTCTTCTTTTAGTCTTTATTCCTTTTTGACGCCAGCAGTTTGAATTCCAAGTTCATTTTACTCCAGGCTTTTTATGGAGGTACTGAGAGGCGGAGTGGCGCTTCACATGAAACCTGTCACCGTGCTCCTTCTTAAACATTAGATACCCCAAGTGGTGCCTTATATTCCCATTACGATTGCAAAACATCTGCAAAACATTCCTTAACGGTTACTCAGGGCAAACTACCACGCTGAGGAACACTATCTAATATTTCATTTCATCAAACATCGGAGGTATGTCATACTGGTAGCCATAGTGAGGGATATCCTGCTGGTTGCCTGGGATAATCTCATAATGAAGTTTCGAAGTTAAAGATTATCAGATATATTTCTTTTGGGCTCCTAAAACATAAGAGGGAAATCTAAGACATCAGAAAATATTCCTCCTAACCTCCTCAGTGTACTCAGTCCAGCGTGTGAGCTCAGTTGGTAGTGTGCTTGTCTGTGGATATAGGTATCCGGGGTTCGAGACCCAGCCGTATCTTTGTGTAACCACTCTCCTCCCAGATATTTCTCCCTCAACCCAACGCTGGTTCCATGGTATCTAAATAAGTACAGTGGGAACCAGCTAAACTTTCAGATTAAAAACAAGGGAATTGTCAAATGTTATGAAACACGAAAAACTCATATATTCGGAGTTATGAAATGGGAATTGTTAAATGAGCTTCATAGACAATCTAGTTGTTTCCTTTTTTGAGTTCTAAACCATTTTATTATGTGAATCCACAGTAGATTAGACTGCCCCTGAAAGTGAGCACATGTGTCATCTTGACAAAACAAAACCTAATAACATATGAGGTGCTTTCCACTGATGAAAGTAATCCCAGAGACTGTGTCTGGTTTGAAATAACAGATAACAGAAATGAGTGTATATTATTTACCATAGACATATGTGCATCTCTATTTACAAGTAGAACACAAAAATACTCCCCAAAGCACTAAGAATTTAGGATTTTTGAAAAACTGGCTGATGGGACACTTTTACCTCACATAGACACCTACGAATCCTAACTGACGACATAAGGACTCTCTGTGGGAGTGTCGTTCATGGTATACAAGAAAAATAGTCCCTTTGTGCTATAGAGCAAGAAAATAGTCCCTATTGATATACCCTTTAGTATTGCAATGGAGGTTGACCTCATAATACACTCGCTAGTACTAGTGTATTACTACGTGTCAGTTGCTCGTGGTTTACGGCCGCCTGTCCACAAAAACCATCGGTTATTGTCTATGTATATCATTGTTGATGTTAAGGGTTGTGTTCGATCTCGCCTTGGTGTAATCTTGGTTTTTGCTAAGCGTGAAATCCCATTAAACAACTGCCCTTCATTCCTTGTATTCAAACTCAAATCGAAATATATATATATACGTATAGGGCACATAGCTATTTTGCTATGGAGGCGGCCACCTTGGCCCCCGACGCAGGATACCATGTGGCGGAACCAATTATCAACAGATTTTATCGAAAATATTTTGGGGGGCTTCCCATGGAGGAATTCTAGCCTCGTCTCGATTTTATAAATAGATTATAACATCTGATACCAGTGGCTGGCCCCGACTAGAGTGGCCATATCTTACAATTTCCTGGCTAATAATGGCAGAACTAGCAATCACTCTGTGCCCCATACAACAGGGACAGCAAATATTGTATATCTACTGGAGAATCGCAGAAAAACATGGAGACAAATCTATTGAAATGAATTATTGAAAAACTACCCTGAAATGTAAGTAGTAGTTCTAAACCTGGAGTTACGCCAGTGGAAGTGGATATTGTACTTTGACGATCTTTATTTTATCTCAGATTATTCTTGTTAGTGAATTCTGAAGGAAATAATATAAAGTTAGAGGCTGTTTGGTTTCATTTTTAGAAATCGAAATCCTGATTTGTGTATATTGGAGGTTGCTTCTGTGGCAACTGGGATCCCTCTGGATATCAGGCACCCCTTTCTGCACCCGATATAGAGGGGTATCTTGTGTCCCAGACCAGGATCGCACACACCTTTACACGGGGAATATGTTCATCACGTGTGTAATTATCCCGGCTGGCATTGGTCCGACACCCCCTGTCAGATATCTGCACTTTGATGTCAATGACGGCATTTATCTCACCTACGCTCTGCTAGCGATCTCCCCCTGTGGCCTTCATCACTCAGTCTTACTCTCCTACCCACAATTCACAATTTACATCAAAAACGCACCTGCTTTCCAGCACACAGATATGATAGAATATGCTTCTTCAAAATTCCCTTATAACAAGTTGGGGAAAAGGCTAGCAAGGGTAGCATTTCTAATTCTATCCAATCGTTCTATCCCATAATTTTGCTCTTTTTTTTACAATCAATGAAATTGAAACAGGTATTTATGTACATGAACGTCTGTGACTCGAACTGAGTAACAAAGGTTTTATGCCCCTATTCATGTGCTATATATGACAGAATTTCCAGTCTAGTCTGGAGTCCACCACTATGTCATTATGGATTCCTTCCATTCTCTTAATACACCCCAGATCCAGCTGTCTACCTTAATCATCTCCGCCATATTTCATCATTTGCTGGAGCTACCATTCGGGATATATTGTGACGTTTCACAGTCCACAAAATAAGGGCCTGCGACTCTGCCCTGTAGCGAAAGTGTGCCCTGCTGTTGTATCAAACCAGGTCGGTCAATGCCGTCCCCAATTACTGGCTGATCGAAGGCGTGAGATCCTTAGTAGAACGCACAAGAGGCCCAGTCACGGGGCAAACAGTAAAGGCGCCAAATTCGCCGTCCAGCGCTGACCCCGAGGTGTGCATTCGAGCGAAGCAGGGTTCTGCAGGAGCTCGATAAGAAATTACCATTATCCAGCGCCACCAGATTGTAGAACGGGTTGGTTGGATGAAGTTGACCGACAACAAACTAACGAAGTATTCCCCAAAACCCTGTATTTTACCAGCCTCTGCTGCTCTGACAGTACCATCGTACTGTGCCTTATTCCCCTAAGCGTCCATGCATTTTCATCAATAAAGTTGTATTCTAGTTTTATGATCCACCAATTATTGGGTTCGTGTCACAATTTTGAGAACTATGACAATCAATGTAAATCTAAATGAATATAGTATAAAGATAACAAAATTATCAGCAAATTTTAACAGCAAGATCATTAGTTTTTAAATGATTGGCTTTGCTTGTATAAGAAAGATTAAGAATCATTTAAACACAAAATCACTACATCTTTGGATTTTTTACTGTAGTATTTTATAAGGTAATGTTAAACAGACCAATTTAGAAAGACATTAACGATTAACTGCGGCAAATTCAGTTACCGATGCAATGCTTAGTTATGTTAGCGGTACGACGATTCCTTACGTGTCCCATTTGTTGCTCAAGCTCCGTTTCCGTCAGGACTCCCCATCACTTAGATTGAGAGGGATGACCAACTGCAGGGTGGCCACATCAGTTAATTATTTCAAGGCCAGTGAATTGTCAGGGAATTTTGGAATTTGTTAGGGAAAATCTGAATTTTGAAAAATTACAGAGAAATTTTACTCTTGTCAGAGATGAATGAGAATTCCCAGATCTATGCACGAAAGAATTAGCAAACTTTTGCGAAATCTGCGTATATCATAAAAAGTAAAATGTACCAGATGTTTTTAACGTAAAGGGCATCGCTCTGATCCAGCACTTTCACCCTGGCTACAGACGTTGGGAAGAAAGGTTTATAACAATTTATCATAGGGTGTTTCGAAAGTCTGGTTTTAAGATAACAAAATAGATGGATGACAAGTATGGCTGTAAGGTTGTTTAACCAAAATATTGTCGCGTTTGATTTGTCAGGGAAAATTTGATTTATTAGGGGAATTCCAGGGATATGTCAGCAAGTTTTGATATCCCCAGTTTGTAGCAACCCTAAAAAGAAACATTGCGGTGTAATTTCCCTGTCGTAACTTGGAGAGCCTCCACTTAGGTCATATCCCGAGTTCAAAAGGTGAATTTCTTTACCAAAACCGACGCTCACCCCATGATGACTCCTAATCTGTTGAGGGACGGTCACTTTTCCTATTTGGTACTGATTACAGTTTATTCAGGGGGGAATAATGGCTACGCCCGCTACAGAACGGTCTGATTATCCAAAAAATGGCTTCAGAAATCGGACCGACTGTGCTTACTTACAAATAAATACAATGGGGGGCCATCCATAAAGTATGTACGCATCGAAGTTGGGTAGGGGGGGGTCAAGCATTTCGGAAATTTTGTGTATGCTCCTTCTTTGTTCTTTTGCGTACAAAATCAGAAGGGGGGTCAAAACTTTCAGAAATTGTGCGGACGTACTTTATAGATGGCCCCTAGGTAACAGTCATACAATATGATATGATTATGTGCTGCTGTTTGGACTGCCCAGAGTTAGAGACACTCAAACGCACTTGTCAGACTGATACTTTGCTGGCTTCCCCGAATTGCCGTTCTTCTGTGTGCCTTGTTGTCTCATCCTTCCACTCAGTTGGCTCTTCATCACTTTATGTCATCTCCCCGCACGCCTCGCGAGCCCCCGGAGATGGCTTTCTTTTAGAGGTTGTCACCTTATCTTTGCCATATTGGGGTCCTCGGTGTCAGGAAGAACCTCAGCGGTCAGGGATCCCAGTCAGGGGCCCCGCACTCAATAGATACGCCTCTTCTGGTTTGTTTCCGACACACGAAGGGGGATACTCTAGAGTGTTATCTTTGTTGATAGCAGTGACAGCCCTCCTTTGTCCTCATAAAGAACGGACAGTAGATCTCGGTTTTTCTTCAGCTTTATTTTCTTTGGCCCGTCATTCAGAGTTTAGACATTGTAAGCATTGTAAGAGAAGTCTTAAATAATCTCAAGTGAGAGATGAGGATATGGTATGTTTCTAGTTTCTTTCTGAATAAATCGTAAGAGATAGATTATCATTCAACAATAGAGCCATGATTTATTATCTATATTATAGCGAACGAATCATGCATTATAATTACTATACTAATTGCAAATACACTTAACTCGAACTTGATCTTCACCTGGGGCTCTACCAAGTCATTTAAGACAGAAAGATATTTGTATGTTGTCATGATATTAATACTAGTATGTTGTTTCTTAATATGATTATGCTGATATATATACCGCATTACCTGCGTGAGGCAGGTGCAACATACATAATGGCAGCAAAACAAAAAGGGACACCTGATGAATGATGCAATTCCTCCATTACCCACCTATAAATCAGCTTTACATGCAATAGTGTCTAGCTCCTCTTTAGAATTGTGTGAATAGTGAGCTTTTTTGTCACATAAATCATAAAGGAGGACATAGTAGAGAGTTCATTCAGTTTATGAAAATGTAAACTCATACTGAGGCATGGATTTGATACTCCTTTTCTTTTCTTCAATTCTATTTATCAAGGTGTGTTTATTTCAAACAACAAAATTCTGAGACTAGCTCAGTTCTTTCATTCTGACATGACAACATCCTGTACAAGTAATAATCACATTGTTAGCGAGAGAAAAAGAATTTTTTAAAGAATAGATAAATGAGAAAATAGAAATAAAGAAAATAATAATTTCGATACCCCTAAGTAAACATCGCTTATTTTGACAGCCCGTTTGACAGATGCAACACCCTGAAGATACTGTATGCCTTCATTGAAACTATTCCATAGATCTATTTGTTCCCCTACGCATGGTCGACCTAGCACATCTCTCCCTAAACTTTATATTTTTTATACTTCTCGTCTCACGAATACTCTCATAGACCACAGATGGGTTCCGTGACAACTTGAACATGATCTTGGCAAGTCGTACCTTTTTACCTGCGGTCCGGTAGTTCAACATTGTTAATATCCTTGAACCACACCTAGCGCTCGATTTTGATTTTGTTGCAGGGAGTTCTGACTATCAAGACAAGTACCCCCTAATACGAAACCACCATATTCGAGGATGGGCCTAATACAACTACAGTATATCATTTTCGCTACATTCTGGAATATCGTTTTCCTAATCTTCGACAATCCGAAGATTCTGCTATGTGCAGACTTAATGATTCCCTTTATACGAGATGAGAAGTCTGAACATTCTGATATGTAGTTGTCGTTTTCAAGGTAGCATCGGTTGTACTTTGAAGTGTTCCTGCCTCGTATTTTTAACAGATTTGATACTTTGAGAGAAAAGCGAGTCGAATGTCAGATTCCAATGATATTCCCTTACAGTGTTGCCACAAGTCACGGAAATTCATTATCCTTTTATCAAGGTCAGTGAATAGAAGAATTTGACAGGGATAACAGGTACTTTGAATTATGTCTGGGAAAATTTACTCTTGTCAGCGAAAAATGGATTTTCCGATTTATACATGAAGAACTAGCCAACTCGTATAGCCTTAAAATTTGTGCATATTAGATAGAATGAAATAGAATATACCAGGTGTCTAAACTGAAAGGCAGTATTGCTGTTATCCAGCACCAGTACCTCTGCTACAAAACATTACATTATAGGGGATGGTGATTTTAAAGTCTGGTCCTAAGATCATGAGGAAAAGACAGCTGTACGGCCGTTTACCTTCAAGATAGTCTTATTTCATTTGTCAGGGAAATATGAACGTGAATTTTGACATCCCGAGTCCGTGTCAACCTTGTCTTATGTATCCCCCCCCCCCCCCTTGTACTATGATACATGTACTATGACACATACCTTCAGACAAGATGAGACAGTCTATCATAGGGCAGAAAAGTCAAGATACACGGACGTTGCTTCATCCTGTCACGATTCATCATTGGCGTTCGTATATCATCGGTTCAAATGTTTAATACAATTAATCCAAGACACAAGCCAAAAGTGCCATTTAACAAGCTGAAGAAGACCAGAAGACCGGAATTCTCTTCTGGTATAATGGCAATACATCATTGTTCAACAGAGATGCCTTTGCCTTTCTGCTTTCCTTCATACTCAGAGCGACGTTCGTTTATTTATTTTCTGTAGCTATTTGAAATCCCATCTGAAATGTGACTTACGAGCTAAATGCGGACAATGTGGCTTTCTCACACATCGCAGTTCGGGATAATCTGGTTTTCATCTGGGAGTCCTTTGACATATTGTCTGATTTTAAAATATCAATTCTGAACTGTTTAGAAACCTCCAGGGAATGGCAAATGCCCTACTCGGTACGAGAGTGGATGGGTTCAAGAGTATGGTTTGCAAGATGGAGTATTAAGACTTAAGTAGTATAACACTGACAGCCGGGGGACCTTTCAATGGAATACTGGAAAACTCGACCCGAAACGAATTCGACCCATAAAAAAACTCGACACGTTTGAAGAATTCGACCCGTAAGGAACTCGACCCGTTTTGAATCTTCCCAGTTCAATTATCTTATTCCAGCTATGCTATGATTATATACGTTCTTTAGTAGTAATACATATATGTCATCTTGGGTTCAAATCTAGTCTTCTCTGGGGAAGAAAACAAACAGAAAACACTACCCTTAACCTGATTCCTAACTCTAACCCTATCCCTAACTCTAACCCTAACCCTAACTCTATTCCTATCCCTATCCCTAACCCTGGTCCTAAACATAACTGGACATATTTTCCAAATCCGCTGGTCTTTTTTTGTCTAAAAGCTAAATAGTCAGACCGTTCCTTCTATATGAAACTATCCTATCCATAATATATAAGTATCTGAAACGGGTCGAGTTTTCCAATACGGGTTGGGTTCCGGGCCGAGTTGTCCAGTTGTCCTTTTGAGTGAATCTGCACAATCACACAAGGGATGTCTCGTTCTTCACGCAGATGGCTCAGTGGGCCTGTCATGGAGTGGCAGGTATAACGATATTATCAGTGCGGACACTTCCAACTTAAGCTGAATTCACAGTCACGCTCGTGGGTAGGCCGTTGTCATCGCAGGCTAAAGGAGGCGCCTCTGCAGGGATTTGATTACAGCTGTGTAAAAACATGGTTCCTTGTCGCATCCATGCGGGCTGATCAGAAAATAGTGCCAGTGTACTGCCTTGAATGTGGAACCTGCCCGTGGTAAAAGTACTGAAAATAAAACTGGGACAGACCGATTTCTCGGATGATTCGCCGTTAGGCTTATCCGGGAATTTCCGAAATTAGCGACAAATAAGATGTCAGTATGTTATTGAGTAATTGACAGTTTGTTAGATCCCGATTTACTTGGTTAATGGAGACCCGGAGAAAATTTCTCACAAGATTGATCACAAAAAATGCTACACTAGAAAAAATGGAAACTACTCTTCAACGATTGATATAAAGCCAAGGAAGCAATATGAATATTGCAGTTTTACCGTGGTTGATGGCTTCCTTTCGAACATTATTAAAAGATCCCATAGAAAAACGTTTGAGCTGCTCTTGCACGATGTCAATAATTCTTGGCGCCTATTTCCATCCACCGTGATACGAACGTAGCCTTTGTTACAACTCAAAACACCAGCCGCAATGGCCTGTTTCCAAGCCCACATACCCAGACTGTGGAGGCTTTTTGCTTTCTGGATTGTGCCATGTATGGAATGCTGTAGCCTTGACATTAGATGTTTTTGCCTCGCTGACCTCTCAAAGATGTCAGCCCGGTGATGAAGGTGAGTGGCTCTCAACAGCTCCTACGCGTGTGGCGAACAGCTCGTTAAGTCTGAGGAGCTGCTCCACCAGGCCCCCAGGTAGTTAACATGAAAGCCGCAATCGTTGATCTTTTCATAGGCCGACAGCGGAGAAGTTTCTACAGAGTGAATCTAATTCTCCTCTCCATGTTGGCTTTTCCTGTTGCTCTTTTCTTATCAATTCTGATTCATTGGGTAGTTTATGTTCAATATGTTCTATTACACTTACTTTGGGTTTGACCGAATCTATGAGATGAATTTAGGTGAATCTCACCTCTTCACACTTACCGAGGTGAGGGTTCTTTTACTTCCTACACCACATAGATATGGTATGAGAACGATTGGCCTTTGATATAGTAGTAAATCTACAATTGATGGGGGTGAAGGAGAGAAGTGGTTACAGTGGGACTCAAACCCACAAAGTCTGACAACCTTGGGATTATAAGTCCAGTGTTCTTTAACAATGAGCTAACTCCCCACCCCGGTCACTTTAGTTATGCTTGCATGCAAGCATATCCAGCCTGCACGACGCCGAGGCCTGCACCACATGGAGGGTGAACATATTTATCATTGCTGTCCACCCCAGCAGGCCTTTCTTATTGTGGACACTGTTGCGATTCTAGCACGCAAATGGTATCATATATTTTTTGCCTGTATTTGTATACAGTAAGATAATTAATGCAATAAAGCCCAGGGAAGAGGAAGAGGAAGACCCTGGAAAATTTAGTTTTGCATACAAATAATTTCTTTAGCCTATGAAATTCTGGTCAATATTAGCTTTCCTTCACTACGGTACCTGACTGCCTATGAAATTTCAGTAACTCGAATTAAATAGTTCCAAACATCCTTTATTTGACCATGTATAACAAATTGCTAATAATATAGCATGGGTTTGATTATTTGTCCTATTTAAAAGTGGTAAAGAAAATTGTTTTTTAAAGATATCTATCCCAACGAAATTCCACAGGTAGTAGGGAAGATGAAAATTTAAACTAAATTTGGTGATGCATCAGACATGGCTATAAAACCAATGAACAGATATGACTGAAAAAAAATATTAGAAAAGCCTGGAAAGAGCCTGGAATTTTATTGGGCCATCTATGTACGAACCCTGTTTCAATGGAAGTTTCCCTTAGTAAGCCCATTGTAGACTGTGCCATCAGGCACGACTGATGTAGCTGTACAGCAGGTAATCAGGGCTGCAGTCTCTATGTACATTGCAGAAACACTATAGCAGTGTCCGAAATAACATCCTCCTGCATAGTATAGCGAACCTATGGGTGAACCCTGCGATCAATGCTAACTCAATAAGACGCAATTTAGACGCCTATCTAAGTGGACACAGCCCCACTGGCCCGAGACTCAGATATTTGTCTTTTATCACATTCCCCTCAAAATCCACCTAACCCTGCTGAGACTATTACTTGTGCAACATGTCCAACCCCCGCTTTTGCTGCAGTAGTATTGGGTCATGAATTACCACCGACCGCAGCGGCCGCATTTCCCGGGCCCACCCATTGAGTCAGCACCAATCTCTACCACTTGTCGATGTCCATAGCGTACAGGCTTCGCCCTAATCGCAAGTCATTCTCTACTGCAGTCCGCCCCCTCTTTTCCCCGGCTTTCTCCCTCGCTCTCTCTCTCTCTCTCTCTCTCTCTTCCCGCACGCCAACTACCACCATGCCGGCTCCCAATAGCCGGGCAGCCAAGCCCAACCCGGTCTTTAACCGTTATCACCGGGCCGTAGGTAACGCATCAAGTGGCTTCCTCCCCCACTCCGCACCTCCTGGTGGGGAGTTAGCTCAGTGGTTAAGGCACTGGAGTTGTAATCCTAAGGTTGTGGGTTCGAGTCCCACTGCAGCCAATTTTATCCTTCATTCCTAGTAGTGGAAGATTTACTGCTATATCAAGGGCCAATCCTTCTCACACCATGTCTATTTGGTTTGGGAAATAAAAGAACACTCAGGCGCCTCGGTAAATATGTAGGGGTGAGGTTTCTAACAAATTCATTACATAGATTCATTCACCACCCTTGTGGTGTAAAAGAACCTTGAGAAAGTCTGGTAAGAACCTCTTATGGTTAACTGGACGTTAAATCAAACCAACCGACCTCCCACCCACCCTGCGTGGCTTGGGTCTGAGATTAATGCAGATTCTCGCCGTTTAATCCGGAGCTAGTCATACCAAGGCGGGGATTAAGCCCCTCCAGGGCAGGATTATCCCTTCCTCCAGCACCCCTCAGCGAGCGAGCATCTCCTTTCCACCAACCCATCTCGTCCTAGTTATCCGCCGAGCTGGCTGGTACCCATCGCACCCTCACCGGCAATTAGCCCATCTCAGATCGTGTTCGCCCAGAACAAGCATTGATTTTGGTGATTTGGCCCTTTTCAGGCGCGTCCTGCATAATATCGACTTCGGCAGTGGGCGCTCTGTGTGTGCGCGGTGGTGGTGGTTTGTGTTCAGAAGGAGCAGGGGGGACTGTATATGTAAGGTTCCTTACAGGCAGTCACACTGGGGGGGTTTTCTGGCTTCGCATGTCTACGTTCTTTTACTATATACCCATGCCGTATATATTGTAAATACACACCGTTTCGGCATATGACGTAAAAATACTGTCCGTACACTAAAATACGGACCACCTTGCCATACACGTTTATTAACATATCGGTTGTTAAAACTTAAATTAATGATTTTTTTTAAATTTTGGGTATATAGTAAATATATAACGTCCAACCATGCTTGTACAAGTCACAGAACTCGATGATAATTTACGGTTTGTACGGAACTCGGCATAAATGCCTCGGTCCGTACAAACCGTATGTTACCATCTCGTTCTGTGACTTGTACAGCATGGTCAGTACGTTCTATATAATTACGCATTTTGAAATATCAAATTGTGCACTGATGCACGTGAAATCACGGGGGTATGTAAATGAAAGTCGGAATGCGTGAACGAACGTAAAGAAAACGTGGACAAAACGCGCTGTCAGAATTAGTTTTTAAAATTTTAAACATATATCTACGCATTTCTAATGCGTAAATGAACGCAGTAAAACGCCACAATGTATACAGAAGCGGAAATAAACGTTGATGAACGTTAAGTAGCGTAAAAGAACGTAAGAGAAAGTAAATAGAAACATTGAATATACGTAGCTACGATTGATTCAACCGGGTTTGATTTCGTCAGTGGCATCAAAAGCCTCTCGGTGGTGCCATATTGCGTAATGCTGGAGGGAAAAATTGTTGATCCTTTTTGTTTCCACCTGACGATTCTTGCACAAAAGGTGGCACATAGTCGGTTGGCAGTGCTAAATGCCAAAATCGGTGTTCAGAATTGTCAGGTGGAAACACCAGATAATACAGGGATCTGACCCTCATAAACTCCTTGTTATTATTCAGATCATTTTCATCCTTTGCTGTAATTATCAAGAAAGACGTATTGTAAATTCAATGTGAAGTAAAGTGCTTCAACGTCTAGCCTGTCAAGTTTTGGTGCCGTGACCAGGACCGGGTATCATGGGGTGCTGGGGTAATACAGTCATAGCGTGCATGCCTTTATTTGCTTTGCAACCGCCGTCTCTTTTCTCCCCATGGAGGGGAAGAGTGTACCCGGGCCGGAGAAATGAACACGAAGGGACCTTTTCACGTGTGGTGTCAGCACCCCGCCTCTGCCTGTGCTGTAATGAGAAACATTCTTGCCTTCACATTCAGCTGCCAGGCCTCAATTTCCGATGGAGCCAGAGTTTCTTTTTTTATCTATACCTCGGATTTCACTCTCGTTTGTTATTGCCTCAACAGATTTGTAGTTTAGAGCCCTCTCTATATATGTAAGACTGTTCTGTATAAGTATACCCTTAGTTTAAGTGAATGGACCATTCGTCTATTCATTGTATGGCCCGTTGGGGCCTGCTGGGGTGGACAGCAATGAGCGATCTTTTCACCCTCTTGATCGCCTTGCCTCCGCGTTGTGCATGCCGGATATGCTTGCATGCAAGTATGACTAAAGCGACCAGGGTGGGGAGTTAGCTCAGTAGTAAACAGCACTGGACTCCTAATCCCAAGGTTGTCAGGTCATCGATGTGCTATTGAGACGATGGAGGCACCGAAAAGACTCCACCGATCACCCGACACTGCAGCCACTCTTCTACTTCATTCACAGTAGTGGTAGATTTACTGCTACATCAAATGCCAATCTTTCTCATACTATGTCTATGTGGTGTAGTCAGACGTAGTGCGACTCTGTTCGTTCCTCACTAGAGTCGGACTTGGAGTCATAGGCAAACTTTGAGACGGACATTATCGCTGGTAACCAGCTCAACTCGAAATTCAATTATTAAAAATGGCGGATGGTTGCTTGAGGAGCTCCCCCATTCAGGGTTAAATTTAAAGGCGGATTTGATAAAGAAAAAGAAAACATCTGATGCTCATATGATGTGAGACTGAAGATTGGGATGTAAGTTGTTGAATTCAACTATTTTTTATTTCATGACACTTCGTTTACAAACGCGATTGTGCGAACCATTTTGGTTAGCAAAGAATCTCAAAGTTTGCATATGTCCCTAAAGTACAACGTCTGTGGGGAGTGATAGCGGACACAGCGTTGTACTACGTATAATTAATGTGGTGTTGAATGTAAAAGAACTCTCTTGAAACTCGGTAAATGTGTAGGGGTGAGATTTCTACCATAATTTATCTCATAGATTCGGTCAAACTCAAAGTAAGTCCAATAGAACATATTGGACGTTAAACTACCCCAATAAACAAACACATGGCCCCTGGGCATATGCTGCTACTCACAGTAGATGGGGAGTATTTTACCTACTTTCACTAGCACATCAAGCCAACTTCTGATGGTCAGATAGTAATTACGTGGGTACAGGTCGGAAAACTCCCGGAAGGACCGCCAGCGGGAAACAATATTAGCAATAGAATAAAAAACATTGCCCCTAGGAAGGTGTAATGCCCATGTCAATACAGTAGAATCCCGCCTAACGGACACCCCGCCAGTCATTTCGGTACGAAAACGCCTACAACCCCGTGTAAGCGGACACTTTTGACGGACACTCTACCTAAAGGGGGTGTTCCACTGGACCGAAGGTAGCCGATTCTGTAGCCAGACAATCGCCGATCATTATTGGATACCCTATAATTTCTCAAATCTTTGAAAGTGGTCATTTATTCAACTATTATTATCAGAATTAAATAAATTACAATACGTGAGCTTCCTCTACAGGGCCCAGGAACAATTGATCGGGTGAGAAATCGGCCTGGTGGAGCACACCCTTAAAAGAGAGTAATCTATGTTTATTATGAATGTGTGCGAGTATATTCATAGGAAATACATTTTGTAATTCAAAGTTTAATAACTTCGGATCCGATTAAGATAAATTAGTAAATGGATTTCAGATACAGTATCGACTCCGTTTCCCCGAAATATCGGTATATAACACCTGCATATTGGACGGGAGGAAACTTTAAAACCCGGCGTAAGCGGACACTTTGACCCGAAACTGAGGGTGTCTGCTTACGCGGGGTTTTGTATATCAAATACTCATCCATCCTTTGAGATTTGTTTGCTGCCTTCGAGGCACAAAAGTTAAGTCCGGTAGAGTTATATAAAGATTATTGCTTCTAAACAGAGGATGTTACCGGAAGTACTTCCGCGCGTGCCTGGTACCACTCCGACGAACATCGATTGGCAGGGTACCAGTTAAGTGGTTGATTGCTGCAGGTTAAATTAGAAACAGTCGTGGCTCTATATTGGATCGGTTCCTCTGAATGTTTCAGTGTTATGTCGAACGAGGCATCTATTGTAAATGATGCCATCCCGTTTCTGTAGTCTACAGAAATGAGGAGAGGAGGGTCCTATATGGCTCCAGCATTGTAGATACGGGTTTACGAAGTGAAGATAAATACGGTACTTGACACTGGAAAATGAAGTAGTGATAAATTGTCAGGTCGAATTAGATAGCGTGAAAGTGCTGTGGAATTGCAGAAATGAATGCAACTAAAGGACTTGACACTAGATGGTCGGGGGAAACTGAGTCCAGGTTATAGGATTGAATGTATCTGTTTTTTGTTTTCATTTTCTTCCTTAAATATATAGTAAAACCTAATGTAGATAGGTTCAAGTTTCATTATAAGGTGAAATATAGGCAACATTGAATGTCGTATGTAAAGATGAGGACCCGAGCTGCTATGAAAATTAAATTACGTTTAGGGCTTTCAGGTTATCATGGTAAACAACACCGGAAATGGTAGGGGACCAGTTCGCAGCTGGTCACCTTCAGATACCCGAGTGTCGACAGTAAATTATTTTATGTCAGCGTCGGTGGAGACTTAAAGCAATATGGGAATGCGTACACGCCCTCAAAATTGTAGCTGACCGCAGTAGAATATCAATGACGGTACTGCTCGCCTTACCTCCCAGTAACTGAGGGTCTCTGTTGAAGAATCATGTGTTTCTGATTGGGTAGGAGGTAGAAAGCTTACGGCCTGTCCCGGCGCTGTGAAATATGCACGAGCAAAAGCCCCACCAGCTCGGAGCAGATACCCATCCCAGTCCGCCGGAGACCCACCAAACTGACGCTTAACCGAGCAAAGGGCCTCTGTGCCCCATCCGTTATTTGCCCTCAGGCTTTGCCCCGTTAAACCCGGGGGCCCTGATGCTGGCTGCCCTGCATGCTAAATGCCCTTTGGTTGCTTATGGGGCGCAGTGAAGGCGGCTGTGAAGGCTATTAGCTATGCTGTAATAGATTAAAGCCCAGGGTTTATGTATTAAGCGGTGTGCCGTTTTTTATTCGGGGCCCGACGCCTGCAGTTGATGTGTTGGTTGGAAGTCTGCATCGTTTTACTCTGACTGATGGATGAAGGTTTAACTGACGACCTCGCTGTAGTGTTTCCACAGACGGCTGGAGATTGGCTGAATGGAGGAGGGGAAGAATATCACAGGGAAAATGAGACTAGCTTAAAATCGGCTATGTAATCATTAATGATGCCTGGAGATTAAAGGATGCTCTAAATTGCTCAGAAGCCAGGTTTCTTTCCCTTAACACATACCATCTGGTTGTCAATTATATCCTAGACACTCAATCTTTACCGGATTCAATTCCATCCGACATCCTTCACCAACACCCCATCATTCATTCACTGCCTATGAATTACACTGACTCACTCGCTCGCACAATCCCATCCTATAGTGCCCTAGTTCTATCCCCCTACTGACTCATTTTATCACGCACACACGCACTCAGTCATTTTATATACAGACGCCCATACAATAACTCGCTCGTTCATATACCGACTCAAAATCACATAAAAGATCCAAAAGGGCGTCTTTTATCCCTGAATGAAACGAAATATCATACTCAATCACATACACACTCACTGTTATTCACATGCACACTCGCTTATTCACATATTGATTATTTTTGTCTCCCAGTCGCTCGTGCATACTCACACATAGCATTACATTCAGCCTTTTGTTCCTACTTCCCCGTCCCCAACCCGAATCACCATTTGTATTGATTTATGGAGTTAAGAAAAGCTATAGCTGAGCCGAGATACATCTTAAATCAGTGCAGCTGTGTGTAGCGACCAATTGGAAATTTCACAGTTATGAGATTTGAGGACGTGTCCAGACACTTATTCTGTTAGAGAGATGTCACGCATGTGTTCATGAGGAGAGCACAGCATGATTCACTGTAGAGAAGTGTTGCGATTATAGTTTATGGGATCTTGCACGTGTCATTCTTTTAAAGAAAGGAAGCAAGGGACAGGAATAGTTAAAAAACATTCCCTTATGCTGCACTTTCCATCATCTCCATACAGATCATCAACAAGCTGTGTCTTGAGACTGAGACACATCCATATGGAAAACAAACTAATAAAACACTCACTCATTTATATACAGATGCTCACACAATAACTTGCTCGCTCATATACCGACTCAAAATCACATAAAAAAATCCAAAAGGGGTCTTTTATCCCTGAATGAAACAAAATATCATGCTCTGTCACATACACACTCACTTATTCACATATTGATTATTTTTGTCTCCCAGTCGCTTGTGCATACTCACACATAGCCTCATAGCATTTCATTCAGCCTTTTGTTCTTACTTCCCCGTCCCCAACCTGAATCATCATTTGTATTGATTTATGGAGTTAGGAAAAGCTATAACTGAGCCGAGATACATCTTAAATCAGCGCAGCTGTGTGTAGCGACCAATTGGAAATTTCAGTTATGAGATTTGAGGACGTGTCCAGACACTTATTCTGTTAGAGAGATGTCACACATGTGTTCATGAGGAGAGCACAGCGCGATTCACTGTAAAGAAGTGTTGCGATTATAGTTTATGGGATCTTGCACGTGTCATTCTTTTAAAGAAAGGAAGCAAGGGACAGGAATATTTGAAAAAAAATCTCATATGCTGCACTTTCCATCATCTCCATACAGATCGTCAACAAGCTGTGTCTTGAGACTGAGACACATCCGTATGGAAAACGAACTGATATATCAGGTCGTTCAATAGTCTCTCCCTTTGAACAGCGAACAAAAACCGTTCATTGGAAGCGCTCTTTAGAAACTATCTAACCCCTCTACCCTCCGGCTTTACCCTCAGTACGATCCCGTAAGCTTTGCTGGCGGACCCCCACTAGCCCCACCCAATGAGCCGCTTCTTGTTATCGTAATTTGATCGGAGTCGGAGTCACGTGCTTATCAGCTCGGTGCGGGCGATAGGCAGGTAACGCCCGCTGTCCCACCCACAGTCACATCCCGCAGGGAAATTGAAACCTCTACTTTTTACCTTGTAATTTACGAGAATTTATAGCAGCCTGGTGTGCCTCTCTACACGAACAAGTGGGTGTGTTAAGGTTTAAAGAGTTTTTTTTTTTGTGTTTGTGACTCTTTTTTTTCGCTTAAGCATATATTTCTGCACACATTTAACGCTGTCAGCAGGGTTATGGTCGTAAATCATGACAATTGTGTGTCTGCAAGTCTTCCTTTTATTGCCGCCCAACCAAATTCATCTTAAATAGGATGAATGATTCTCTTGACAGTCCAACAAATGAGTAAGGAGCCAGGAACTATAACTCTTCCGTTTATTTGGCCAGTGTTTGGCCTCGTTACTTTTCCTCATTGGGTTTTCTCTGTATCCCAGTGGAAATTACTAGAGTGAGTAGCTATACCAGCAGTACAACATCGATTTTGTCTAGTTTTACAGACAATCTAGTATATCTAACTCGATGTATAAACCAGGGAACATTTACATGTAGTTAGCATTCGGAAATTACGTCCTCTTTTGATAGAACATAAAATAACGGTGTATAGTAAGAGAAGGTTTACTAATTTAAGAATGTTATCCATTAAACTTTCAAATGGTATTCCACCCTTACCATAGTTAAGTCGGTGTGCTATTGAGACGATGGAGGCACCTTAAAGACTCCAGCGTTCACCCGACACTGCAGCCACCCTTCTACTTCATTCACATAGGTGGTATATTTACTGCTATATCAAAGGCCAGTCCTTCTCATACCATGTCTATGTGGTGTGGAAAGTAAAAGAACTCTCATCTCGGTAAATCTGTAGGAGTGAGATTTTCACCTAAATTCACCACCCTTGTGGTGTAAAAGAACTTTGAGAAAGTCTGGTAAGAACCTGTAATGGTTAACTGGACGTTAAATCACCTAACCAAACAACCAACTAACCAACCAAGAATAACTGACATAGGCGATTGATATGAATACAGTGGAGCAGCGCTATATGACATTGTGCAGCGATCTTCTGACGTCAGTAATGCCTATGGTAATCACATTGTATTCATGCGCGACCTAACCACACACTGCAATGTCGTTGCCATTTCAGATTGATTCTTCCGTGTAAAATAGTTCAATTCTATATATATATATAAAGTTTAGTAATTCTTTACAACATCTAGCTGAATGTACGACTAGCCTTTGTAGTGATTTGAAATCCAAACAATACTGCCAATTATATTCTAAAAATGAAAACTAATAATAATTTTTTGTCAGAATCCTGCAACCGTTGACAATATGACATCGGTTGGCACAATTTTGCTTGGAAGACTTTGGATTTGTATATTATACGCATGTGAAGTAGAAACACAATGTTGTGACTAATCTCATCAATTGTATGTGTCCTGTTGAAACACATCTTTTATAAAAGATTAAAATCTCTCCCAGCGGGTTGCCTTTTACGATGGGCCTTTACCATCTATATGTCGATACTGAAGGTAAACGTTTTATAAGGCTTTTTTTCATATACTATAGTGATGCAAACTTATTGATTAAGTTGATCAATTCTTGACAAACAGCAATGTAGCACACATCTAAGCTGTTGGATAACTTGGCTAAAAATACAATAAACGGGGTCACTCTCGTAGCAGATCTTTCGCGGCGCTAGCGCTTTCTTATCTCTGCCCCAACCCACTGACGTCATACGCTGGTACCCCGGGTATCTACTAAAGACAGGAGGTACCAGCTAACATTTCAGATTCAAAACAAGGCAACTGTCAAATGTTATAAAAGTCAAACAACTTATATATCATGAGTTGGGAAATATGGGAATTGTGTTAAAAGAGCTACACAGACAATCTAGCTGGTTCTTTTTAAGATTTTAACCCCCTTATAATATGAATCCACACTCGATTAGACTGCCGCTTCGAGTGAGCACATGTGTTATGTTGACAAACAAAACCCTCCCAACACATATGGTGCTATCCACTGTAGAAAGTAATCCCAGAGATTCTATCTGGCTTTATATAAATAGCAACAGAAATTAGTGTATATTATTTACCAAATAAATATGTTCATCTCTATTTACAAGAAGAATACAAAATAAACCCCAAATCCCTGAGAATTTAGGATATTTAAAAAAAACTGGCGGATGGGACAGATTCTGTCTCAAACAGGCAGGTCGGTGCAGAGATACAAGCGGCCGCAGGAAGTAGAGCGTAGAATATCTGCTAGGAGAGTGAAACGGGGTCTGGAGATTGTCACGGTCCGTTTTTCCATAATGATATCACTGCAGTTCCACAGATTTAACTCGATCCGCGAGTAGTGGCACAGGCTTTGGTTTGAACCGCTAAAGCAGGCTGGTGTTAATAGCTCCAGATTCTGGGGACCGTTCAATAATATCTTGTCGTACGTGAGGCTGGACGATACGGTATATCAAACGATTGACGACATACTGGATGACCTTTTCCATTCTGGGTAACATAAAACTTGTCATGGGCATGCATCAGCACTATCGTCTGTACAAAATGTCGTACAATTATCGTACAATTTCCAAGTGCTTATACATTTCCTATATAAACGCCGAAACGCACCAATGCTTATCGAGCGGCGCAGTGGTATCTGAGACCAGCAGGCCGAGTGGTGCAGTACCTGTGTATCAGTACGAAAGATCATACATTTTTTCAAAAACGATTCAATCGTAAACAAATGATGAAATTTAGTATACATGTCTCACATGTGAATAGAAATCTCTGTTGAAAATATCTTTTAATTTGGAATAAATTCAATGCATGAAAAACAAGTTTGACATCGGCTACAACAGCTCTAGAGGTGTCCTCCGGGACGACAAATGGGACGAAAAAATGGATGACATCTTAAAAATGACCGATTTCTTATGCTACACCACCTACGACCTTTCAGTTTCTCGTATCCTCAAAAGCTCGTATGCCTACGACATACATTTTGATGCTACGTTTTGGCACCAACGAGACTTGTACGATACTTTTTATTTATCGTAGAATTATCGTTCAACGGCCCCCTTATCTGTACAGTTATCTTGCACATTTCCTAAGTTCAAAACAACTAGCTAAGATTGTAGACTTATTGTTTACAGGGGCGGTTATTGTGGTAAGGCCTTTTGAAAGAAATATTGTATTGGAACTCTTCCTTCGGAGAATAGAGCTTACATGTATAACAAGAACGACTTCAACTGCGATGTATCAGACTTCATGAGCGTATCGAAGTCTGCAGAGAATTCATACCATAGAAAGGAAAGATTAAAGAGACAGTAATCGATGGTTTTGTAGACAGGTGGCCGTAAACCACTAGAGGATGGCGCATAGTAATACACGAGCGCCAGCGAGTGTACTATGACGTCAACCTCGAGTGGTTTACAAAGCTGCCTGTCCACATGACTATCGTTTGTTGCATTTATTATCCATCTTTTCGAATATATATTAAACCTAGTGATTGCCATATTTCAGGGTATGACTATTTCTTTGCCCTATTTCACAAAGGGACTATTTTCCCCATGGTTTTGAGGCCTTATACCACAGATTTAAATCCGTATACCACAGTTATGATATCTGACAGGTGTTATATAATGGGTCGTGGTTTACTAAGTCCCCATACATCTTGTATGGGGTCTTTATATATGATGGATAAGGAAAAGGCGAGTATACCAAGGTTTTTACAATGTATAATACAATCAGACTGAATAATGAGACGGAGCTCAACATGAGGGATTTCAATGATGTATCATGTATAGTATAATTGATTCATCGAAGTATTTTTTTTTATATTCCCTGAGGATCTATGTATGAAAAATGTATTTCTTGTCATGTAAGGTGAGCTCTTGAAGTCCAATGGGACATAGAATGGACGGACATGCCTCACGTGAGCAATTATGTATTAGGGGTCTTTTGCTTTATCAGATTTAAAGTCAATATCATTGTGAAGGCGTCGTTGTATCTTAATGATGGAGGGTGATATTTGAATTGTATTCCCGTGAGATGTGCTGCGGGGAGATGAAGTCAGAATGAATATCAGGCGTATTCTGATAGGTTAATGATTATGTACGACAGCGTCATGTTCCTCATTAGATTCCCACGCGCTTTGTCTCAGCCTACTGCGTCAGGCCATGCTATTAGTGTTGTATTAAGGATGTACATGCAGTAAAAGTCACATCTGATATACAATACCTTTGTTTGCGGGAACCGTGGGATTAGGAACGTGGATTATTTATGAGGCAGCAGCAAAGAAGCACATTATCTCGGACGTGCCCATATACTGCTCACAATGAAATTACTCTGACGTGTATTCACAAACGTTAGAAATATATATATACATGTATATATGTATATATGTATACACCAGGCTCCCGCTGCACATTAATTGTTATAAAAGAATTCTATTCTGGAGTCTTCTGTTATAGATAAATGTATCTAATTCGATGTTCAATCACGTAGTGTCCATAAGAAAGCTCTAGTTAAATCTGCTGTATGACTATGATGAAATTTTGAAATTTGTTACGTCCTATCAGATCGGATCTTCTTTCCATATACCTGGTGTATGAAGTGTCTTTACCCATCTTGCCTGTAGCTCCACAAGATATTGATAGCCGTTTGATATATTTCTTGCTAGAGGTGAGGAGTTTGCTCAGCGGTTAAGGCACTGGACTTGTAGTCCCAAGGTTGTGGGTTCGAGTCCCACTACAGCCACTCTTCTCCTTCATCCCCAGCAGTTGTAGATTTAATGCTATACCAAAGGGCACTCCTCGGCAAATGTGTAGGGGTGAGATTTCTACCTAAATCCATTACATGGATTCGACCACGTCCTTGTGTTATAAAAGAACCTTGCGAGAGTCTGGTAAGAACCTGTAATGGTTAACTAGACGTAAAATCAAACCAACCAACGTTTCTGCTAACAGACGTAGACCATAATGTTTTCATCTCGAATAATATCATCTACACGCTCAACTGCTCCAGTCCGTGAGCCCCCCCCCCCCCCCCCTAACCCCTCGACCCTCTGCCCTTCTATCACTCGTGTTCAGTGGAAGCTCGATGGCGATAAAGAGGTCAATGGTGATTCCCCCTTCATGGTGTCAGAAGTACGAGGAAGTGTGCTCATCGTGTAATCGGATCTTTAGAAGCCATCGATTGATCCATAAACGTGTATTATAGCAGCGTATATAACCCTGTCTCCTATCTAATACGTGCTTGATACCGTACCATCACAACAGCCCCTCGGGGAATCTATACCTTGTTTATTCTAATGGTCTTCGAGTAGCCATTGGATGGTTTTGTTGCGTGTTGGCTTTGATGTAGAGTGCCAGGTCTTAGCCTTTCAAGTTCGCAAACCTTTATTACAATTCATCATAAGAGGCTTTGAAAGTATGACTTCTTTAGGCCATTAAGTACAGCCTGGTTGTTATTCTGCACGGAGTCTCTCTCTCTCTTTTTTGTTTTGCTTGTTTTTTTTCCTGGCTACATAATGTCATTACATTCCAATACAACCAGTGGTTATTTCGCTCTTGGAAAGTGTCATAGAAAGAACTTTTCCTGTCCTAATAATACTATCCTATTTGTGGAGGTTGAACAGGTCTTCCATTTGTGAAATGGCTTGGGCTATGTCCCAGGAAGAGAGAAAACACATTGGTGTCTGATCATTTCTACTGTGAATATTTTTAAAGGTTTTTATTTACCCTGGAGATAGAGCTAGGTCGTACTAACCGTCCTATCCTCCACTCACTCCAGCCTTGTATTCATGACGCCAATTGTCTAACTAGTAGACGTACAGTTTGGCATTGATTGTCAGTGAAAATCAAACTCTTAGGTTACTATAGATCTATACAATGACTCATACTCAGGCTCTATATATACCAATCTGAGTTCAGCGCCATAACACACAGTCTCTATGATGTACACATTTTGATAATCACTTAAGTCTATACATTTAGATTGGATTGAAACTATAAACTCGGATTTCTGGGTTTTATAGTTTACCCTTTACACCGCCACCTCATCTATCCTAATACCACACCCCTTAGTTCATCGTTTACAAACAGTATCCCGCCCGCTCCCTTCATTACTTCAGGTTGGCCAGCCTGTTTTTCAATAGTCGTTTCGTGTGATTTCTTATGTTCTCTCTTGTTTCTAGTTGCTTCGTCTCAGGTGTTAAATTATTCCACAAAACCGCTGCCTTATATTCTACAGAAGACTTGTGGCTATGTTGTTTTCTACCTTGAACAGAATAGATTTCTCTGCAAAAATACTGAATTTGGCCAGTCTGGTGGCAACTCGTACATTATCGGCCCCCACAGCACCACCCGACACCTGCGGTAGAACACCTGGGGCATACAGGTAGGGACCAGCCACGTGTAGTTCACCTGCTCCCCATAATGATAGACTCAATAGAGCAGCTCACAGGGCCTGAGCACAAAGAGTTTCTCTTGATAAGGCGCGTATGATACCTTCACACAGCCTCCTATATAGTATTCATTCATCTTCAGTGTTCTTCACTCAGGACAGGAGGTGGGAAGTTAGCTCAGTGATTAAGGCACTGGACTTAAAATCCCAAGGTTGTGGGACGTTGTGGGTTTGAGTCCCACTGCAGCCACTCTTCTCCTTCACCCGCAGCAGTGGTAGATTTAGTGCTATATCAAAGGCCAGTCGTTCTCATACCATGTCTATGTAGTGTGGGAACTAGAAGAACTCTCACCTGTGTCTCAAATGTGTAGGGGTGGGATCGCTACCTACATTTATTACCTAGATTCGATTACCACTCTTATGGTGTAAAAGAACCTTGAGAAGGTCTGGTAAGAACCTGCAATAGTTAGTGGACGTTAATTCAAACCAACCAACCAAATCGGGACATACTCATAAGCCTCCAGGGCAGTATGGATGTTCCCCTCACATGGATCTGATGATTTATTCTCCTCCCTGTGAAGCCCTGGAGGCTGCCGTACGGTGTGGGCAGTTCGCTCCTTTAATCAATAGACCCTACGATCACCATGGAGCCCCCTTTGTCCACTATCGGTGTCCGTGCATCTGCGTAGGGAGGTTCAGGTCGATAGAGGGGCATCCTAGTGTCTTACACCAATCCATATTTCCTTTCTGAATGTGATTGACCCGAGACAGACCCTCCTATTTGTTTGCCAATCTATGGATCTCTGCACAGGAAATCGGCACCGGAAAGTTGCTCCTCAGCTCTCTCTCTTTTTATTATTGACATATTATATTACCCTAGAGGCTATCTACCCTATCCACGGAGCTAGTTACATTTAGAATCAATTAGGGTAATAGTCCTCAAACTTCGTGTGTTGTCATATGCCAAGTTGTGTGAAAATATTGTACACTTTCAAGGTCGGAATGTACATACATGATAACATAATGTTATAATGTCCACACTCAGGGTTTCTCGTGTACTTCATGAGCAGCTCAAGAAATGATCGAGTGAATTACTCATTTTCTCCAGCCAAATAACCTGACTGCCCTGTTTAAAGGCATAGCCTACAATTCGGGGTGGCGCCATCTGGTGATTTTTAAATACTGACAATTATCAGTAAAAACTGGTTTCTTGGGATTCATTCTAATTCCCAACCAGTAAATTGAGCGTTTTGTCCAGTTTATCCCATCTTAATTGGTAAAATAGGCCAATTAGGCTTAATTTACATCGTACTTTCCATCTTATCAAATGAATTAAACATAGTAATTGCCATATTATAGGGTATACCATTAGGAACAATTTTTTTGCTTTCCGGTAAAAAGGAACTATTTTCTCGTTGGCAATGGCTTTGAGACCGTGATCAATGGGGTTTACAATCCCGTATTTAATGATTATTGTGCTTTTTTTCTAGTAGTACCTTTTTCAGAAAATGGACAAACTTTTACATTTTTCTTACAACAATTTTGTTACATAGATATATATATATACACTCTACAGTATATGAGCAATCCTCTAAAGAAAGGACTCATGAGAATGTGTCTGATTAATTATTGCTAGACTACAATTTGCACCAACAAGTCGATTATTGCTTAGATGGTCACAAGGGATATTACAGGACATAGGTTCAGCAATACTCAAGTATACTTGTAGATTGTTACAGAATATTAGTTGCAACGCAATCTAGTAAATTCCATAGCCATCGTCTTTTCTACTCTCTCCTGTATGTCCTGTTAATCATTTGGATTTCATCATCTGACATGTTGGACAATTACAATGCTATCTTATTTTAACTTGTCAGTTTAGTTGCATGGAGGGGTTCAACCAGTTAGATGATAATTTGATAAAATAGAACTAATGGCTAGTGGTTCACTGTGACCCATTCTTAAATGGACCACAGTATCATAAAGGTTAGGTGTACACTGCCGACATAAATTTATTACATAGATTTGATCGCCACCCTCGTGGCGTTAAAGAACCTTGACAAAGTCTGGTAAGAACCTGTAATGGTTAACTGGACGTTAAATCAAACCAACCAAGCACCGCTACTGACACATTTATAAATGTAGTTTCACTAGCACCAGGGTGTTCTATGGGTGTCTGCAGTTAAGGAACGGGAAGGAATGGGTCGCTGTTATAAGTAAATGCCGAGTATTGACTCCTACTACCGCAATACTTGACCGAACGAGCTGCCATGGCTCTCCTTATCCTACAGTAGGCCCTTCCTCGCAGTCTCTTCCGCGGGACAGCCCCCGCCGACCACACCGAGCATCTCTAGCCGGCATAGACAGAAGGGTCAGACAAAGGGGCCAAGGAATTGTCCCCTTATCTGCCCGCGCATGCTCTGTGGCTTTTGTCCCAGGAAGTGACGTCACTAAAGGCAGTGATCGACGTACAATGCCCAGCTCGGGCCAGCCACCAAGAAATCTGATTGGTCGGGATGACAGCCAGGAACGCGCTTCCTCGTCTGAGATGTGCCTACTGCGCATGCGTGGGATTGTGAATGGCGGCCATGATGGATTTGAGGGCAGTCATGGGCGACTATTAACATATTGTTGCCTGGGATTCTGTGGACTATCACTGTTCTTATTGCGGGAACTGATGTCAGTTGGTGGTTCTAGGATGAGGGCGCCTAACCGTCGGCCAATTCACGGATCTGTACCTCCTGGCATGGTTAATGGAAATGTGAGGACAGCTTTCCAACAATCCCAAGGTGTTACGTCTATGCCCTGAATGTGAATGATAGTCTTAATCAAAATCCCCAAAAGCAATTCAAAAGGCAACGTCCAAACGTTCTCCTTTTATCTAATTCATACATAAAAAGAAATTTGTTGATTTCTTTAAAAAAAACGAAAAGAAGCAAGAACAATAAACTCTATGGTATATTTCATTCAAAATGAGTAACCGTTGTCATGTGATACCTCAATCAGGGTACCTTTTCCATATACTACTAACACTGTCATTCCTGCCAGACGTCCCCATCGAGGTCTCTATAAAGGATACGAGCAAACTGTAAACCTCGAAATAGTAATTATCGTCAAAACGAATATTCTAGCCGTCCTACGATATATCCTACCCATTCTATTTTACAGAAGTTCTCTACACCTGGTGCAAAACGTGCCTGTCGGGACAATATCCTGCGCGTGGTGTAGCAAGAACTTTTTCTACCAGTCATAGTCGCCACATCTGCAGAGTTCCATGTTTAAAACACGCATCAATGGCTTGAATTATGCAGGGTGGTGGTGTGTCTACACTCGTTGGCACAGCAAGGCAGGACGTTGCTCCCGTCTAGGGATGGTGAAATCAGATTACCGAGGCAATGCAAATCTTGACAGGCCTACCAAGAGAGGGCAGCCCACAGCCATGGAGAAAAATGTATAAACATGAATCTAATATAAGTGACGAGTCCTCGCCATCATGAATTTAAATTGTAATTAGGCCTTCAGGATTCGTTAGAATGACTTCACGTCGCTGCCAGTTGCATATGTCGTTCGAGGGGAAAGAAATACGCGGTACGTTAGATACTGCAGGGGCACATTGATTTGTGAGGAAATACTCATAGTATACAACCAGTTGTGTGAGACCTTTTTGATATATTACATTAAACTCTTCGAGAGTATGAATACGTTTAACGTGAGTAGATGAATTGGCGGGACAGCGGCATTGTGAGAGAAGAGTCCATTAAGAGGGAAGATTAAAATTTCAAAAGGCAGCGAGGTTTGAAATACAGGGCGGTAGGGCTATGCATAGGATGTCGTATGGAGACTAAGCAGATATCCATCCGGAGGGAAAGTAGACCTACGCATCGGTGACTTCCTCATCATCAGGTTTCATTGAGAATAGATAAATTCACTTTAGCTTAATTTTGAAAAAAATATATCGAGGATATCGTATTAGCCTCAGATAATGCCTTCATAATTAAAGAAGAATCAAAAGAAAGTCTGTTTAAGCCGAAACTGCCATCTTCTCTGTTACGCCTAACATTTCCACGTAAATTCCCTCACATAAGTTAATTCCGTGGATGATTATTTATCTACAGAAATCATTTTCTAATCGACACGAACTGTCACTAAATGTATTATTCATAGACAGATCAGATTTCCTTAGTTATTATATTGTATTTGTCACGGAATGGGATTCCGGTGATAGGCAACATAAAACATTACTCAGAAGCACTGGTATTTTATGCCCCATTCCTCTGGATGGCATATCGGGATCTCCTGTGGCCTTGTTATGGTCGGAAGGGACATGCGTGGTTACACCCTAGTTACTAGAGGTCGCATGAAGGTCACGGCCTACCGAAGCCTATTCCCCGGCCGTCAGATGTGTGGCAGAGATAAGGCGACGGACGAACAGGCGCCCACAAGAAAACAATCCTGAAATCTGTCACGGTGCGTAATCAGCGTATAGCTGTGAGGCGGGGTGCCTGCCTGTAACCCCTACAGGCAGCACTCCGTGTAGCATAGTCAAAGACCTGTGCCCACAGGGGTGCGCTATAAGGCCCGTTTCCATTGGCCGATGTCCCGTCACCGATCTACAGTCAGGTACTGACTGTGGAAAGGTAAAAGAAAATCGGTGAGGGTGGTAAATTTCGCTCAGTGACCAATCTTTCACTCAGTGGTAGGTGGTGCCACATTGCATAATCTAAGCAGAAAAAGTCCTGGGTCATTTCACGAGCTGCATCGTTTACCTTGATCGATTTTGGGTCAGCAGTGCCACAAGTCCGTCGGTGATTCAAGAACCTAGATCAGTGATGGGAAATCGGCCAATGGAAACGGGCCTATACCCGGCGTTTACACTAGATGACTAAATACATGGCGACTGTAGATCGTCAAGCTATATATAAGCCGAGGTATTACATAATTCGCCTGGGACAAGTTCACCGACTCCTATACAATTTGGGAACTAATCGTTCAATTCTGAATTGGTAAATGTGTATTTGCCTTAAAGTTTTCACAGAATCGCCACCCGTGTAGACGATTAATTCAAGCCCGCTTGAAATAGTGGTGGGTGTTAGAGCGTGTCCAATAGTTGTCTGGTGGTGCCTAATTGTATAATCTGATGTAACCAGACGATCTGCAGTTGCCATGCGCTTGGCGTTTACATTGGACGATTTCTATCATTTTAATTAATTTATTTTTTTAGCTTAGCTCTCTTTATTTTCGTTAATATTCAGCAGAGTGTGTTATACATGTGACTTTCCCTCGTAGTTTACATTTCTATTGCTGAAAGTCGTCAGGAGGTGCAAAAAGACAGAATCAGTGTTACATTGAGCATGAGGATAGCAGAGGATTCCTTTGTTAAAGGTCTGTGTAACTTATAAGGCTGTGGACGCCTCCTGGCATTTCGAAGTTAACAAAACAGGAACGATAAGATATTACCGAACTAAAGCAGCTTATTACCTAAGGTATTTTGAAGGAAGAAGTTTCCATTCGAAAAGGTAAACGGATAAAACGTTTTATATCAAATTATGACAAGTTAGGCTTTCTTTCATCTGTGGTGTCTTTGATTGTATTGTACAGATATATTCATTGCAGTTTCCGTATTCACTAATGCCATCTTGGTTTTGAAAACCACTTTCTGTTAAAAAAAAAAAAAAAACCTTCACCCCTATTTTCAGACGAGTATTGTATTCTAACTGATTCAATACCAATCCCTTGGGATTATGGCTTATTCAATTTGCACAATAAGAACACGTGGTTGTTCAATCGCTGAATGATAGTATATCCAGAGTGCTGCTGGTGATAATGGCACGCTTAACAAATAAAGTAGTGCGAGTGCATGTGTTTTATCCAACGATGCCCAGAGTATGCCTGATAATTTATATGAGTATATTTCAAGTTTTTTGGATTGCCAACAATTTTCTATTTTTTATTCAGACACAGAAGTTAGCGTTTATTATTATAATATGATAATAATATGCTGTCGTTTTGTAAACCAGAGATGCCAGATTTCAATGTTTCCATTGAAATTCATGTTTTTATTTTCATAATGAAAAATAATTTTTCCTTGTGAAATATTGACATAACAATTGCTCAATTACCCAATTCAGCCACAGCCCATGAATGATCTCCCACTGAACTTCCCCAGTGACCAATGTAAAAACTTAAAGTTTCCCTTCATTAATCCCTTCATTCCCTGCTGTAATGTATAAGTAATGCGTAAACCCTGTATTGCAATGAAAACTATTTCAATGTTGTTGTTTTTCCTGACCCTAGCTGGCATCCCTGATAAACACGTAATGCAAAGCTATATAAATCTAATGTTACGATGTGCGACTTTCAGGAATAACCCAGAGTGGATTCCGGTGGTCCATATAGCTTTCTATATTCGTTGTGCCTGTCGTCATTTTCCCTGCTTTCATTTGGTAGTCGCTATGCCCAACATCGCCTCAGACGGACTGTGGTACCACCCTATTCATCACTCATTCAGTGCATATAGGAATGGAGATTTTGTATCTAATAAGGTCAAATAGAATATATTTTGTCGGGGAGATGCCTTGCAAATGGTGGTTTCTATGGCATTCCGTTTGCCCTTAGCTAAATTGCTAAAGAATCTTGTTTTGAGGTTCAATGCAACAGGAACGATGATTATTCTGTAGCGTGTATTTGTGAAATGTCATTAGTGAGAAGATTATAGAAACAGAATACTGTGGTTCGCAGATGGATTGCGGCTGTAAAGTCATATGCATAGAAGAGGACAACAGAAGTAGGTGATATAGATGTCATGTCATCTATTGCATCCTTGATACTTCGTGGGCTTATGACACTATAGCAGCGAGATAATCTGGAAATCTAAAACAAGTGTTGGGGAAAGATGCACCTGCGTATTTCTTAGATAAAACACAGCATGTGTAGATATATAATGTGCAACAACGGCACACACACCTGAGACCCACATGCCAATCTGAAACTTCCTGAAATTTCCCATTTTGGGAATTTTAGAATGTATTTGCCCCTACACCCCCAGAGATCAATAAAATGCGGAACCAGGGTTTACTAGATGCAACAGTTTAAAGGCCACACTACCAAGAAGCCCGCGTCATAACTGACATTATTGTTATCATAGTATTATTTGTGTGATAACCCATAGATGTTTAAAATGTAATCTAATTACTAATTAGAGACTTAATGGGCTTAGACCGGAATTACATCCCCGTTGGATCATAACCCATTTATCTCTTTCCCCAGTTATCAAAGGTTTGCATCAAATATTTTATCTGGCGGAATTTCTGTTAAGATTTTTGCACGTCACTCAAGATTCGATGCCTCTATTTAACCACTGTGCCCATCAAAGCACTGGGCCCATTAGACTACAGTTTCCATGTAAACCCTGGCCCAATTGAATAACTGCGCCCATTAAACTACTATACTCATTAATGAACTAGGTTCATTAAAGGCATATCCTACAATTCACAGTAGCGCCACCTGGTGAATTTTGAATATTGTCAATTATCAGTCAAAACTGGTTCCTTGGGATTATTTCTATTTCCAATTGAGTAAATATGATATCCAGTTTTTCCAATCCTAATAGGTAGATTAAGCCAATTTACATTTGATTGAATCATATAGGTAAATGTACAAAAAAAAAGATGGTTTTCTTAAATTTTCTCCAAAAGAATACGGTGCTTATGGTTTTTAAAACTGGAATGTGTAGTATCATACATCTACTATATTCTCTGAAAGCTTTGAGAAAATGCCATGGGCTTTACTGTGTGAAAAGCAATCTTAATTGATTTCTACATATTCTACTTTTTATGATATTATCTCAATATTAATTTCTAAATCAGATCTAGCCTAAGGGGAAGGGTGACCCTCGATTTTTAATTTAGATATATGTTCTTTAATACTTTGAGTGCATCATATTGAATTTTCATGAAAATGATATTACATGAAAATGATTTTTAATTGTCAAGACAAATTGTCCGATATGCCTTTAAAGTGTTGACCCCGTTTCATCCATGGGCCTATTTTGTTCACTTCGCCTTGAGTTTGTGCCTTTCTGCATGAGCGCCTCTCAACAGCCTGCACACATCGGATATTGGTGTCCGGTACAGGTCATTAGTCCAGCCGTCGTGTAATCGTGATTGCCGTCGGCAAATTCGCGGTGTTGTGTGAATAACACACAGCCGACTGCCCGCACAGCCCAGCGCCCAGCGGTTACTGGAGAACTCGACCCGAAACGTGCTCGACCCGTAGTTATCAGGAGAACTCGACCCGCAGTTGTCAGGAGAACTCGACCCGTTTTGGAGGAATCGATTGGGGGACTCGACCCGTTTTATGTACTTATGAATAAGACATTTTCATATAGATGGAAAGGTCTGAATAGTTAGAATTTAGCCAAATAAACCAACGGATATGAAAAGTAAGCCCTGCTATGTTTAGGTGTAGGGTTTAGGTTAGGGATAGGGTTAGGGTTAGGGATAGGCCGAGGGGAAGGGTTCTTTGTTTGTTTTCTAATCAAGAGAAGGCAAATATAATATACTCACTACTAAATATAGTAACAGTTGTAATGAGACACGTGAGTTGGGAAGATTTAAAACGGGTCGAGTTCGTTACAGGTCGAGTTATTAAAACGGGTCGAGTTTTTCACAGGTCGAGTTCTCCAGTATTCCGCCCAGCGCCCGTCCAGTCTTGTGTCGATCCGAGTTGCAGATCTGTATCTGTTGGTTCTCTTCTCTGGTGTGTTGTTGACCTGATTCTAGACAAGTCTTGTGGGGCCTGCTCTGCATGGAGGATATGATGAGTTGAGTTTCCCATAGAGAAGTTACAGTAATAGTAGGCACACTGGCATAAGGGAACCATGAGAGCAAGCGCAGTGAGGTAAGGATGCTATGGGGACAGACACGGGTCATACATAAAGTACGCACGCACTGAAGGGGGGGTTAAAAATCATGGACATTTTGCGTATATCTATTGCGTAGAAGATGGAGAGTGGGTGGTTTGGGGGAGGTGTTAGATATTTTAGAGATTTTGCATAGGTACTTTATGGATGGTTCCACACTGAAATACGATACTTTAATGTGAATAGACAGAAATAAGGTGATGAGGGAAAGAACACTGAGATGGGAGTGTTGTGAAGGCTAGCACACTGAGACAATTATCCAGTGAGTATGATCTTAGCAGTCTAAAAGTCAACTCACCTGTTGCCTTATAGGGGAAAGGAATGCCAGATATATATGGTTGATATATGTTCAGATGAAAAACTTTAGTATTTCTTTCCCCCATTGAACTTGTCAGAAGTGCAACTGAATAGACTGAGAATCGTAAATCTATTCTCTAATATTCATAGACTATAGAGGTTGCCATTCTGAAAATGGTAATATCTCCAAGAACTTTTGACGACTGATTTCATTGGCATACATTTGTAAATGAATGTGGTACCTCCCTTTTATATAACAGATAATGTACATTAGACTGTGAATTTACTGGAACGAAACTGCATTTCATGACAATAAAGGCTGTAGTGGGTGCTACTCTTACTGCATATTGGACACTATAGCTTCACAAGTGGAGCGATACCGGAACCATGGTTGTGATAAAAGGCAATCCCGTAACAATGTATTACTCCCTTTGGCCGTAACTTGGATGACCATTCTGTGGATGAATGTTAGCGTACATTTATAAAGAACCGCATCGAGAATCGTATGAATTCTATTTTACGATTTGAGTGCGGTTCTCGATTTAACTCACCCCCTTTCACTGTTAGGGACTTCTGGATACCTTGTCTTGTCATCTCTCCGAAAACCTGGTCGCTGATTGGTCAATCGCCTATGACGTCATCTCGTATTCACTACGCCACGACCATGGCATAGTATTATCACTTTATCGGGGTGATCCTTGAATATCTTTTTCTGACGTTATTCCCATGGCTAAGCCTGTACCAGGGGTGAGATGAAAATCCCTAACAGATAAGATGGTAACTGGATAACCTTGTCCAGAACCGTCAACCAACAGAACAGCTGCTTTTTAAATCGGCATCTACTCCAGACACACTGTTGCTAAGCTTGGTCAGTAATAGGCAGAATCAATAAACCTCACCGACAGCGTGCTGCATAGAAACCCTGTGGTCGTGAGCTATCCCGTTTGCACACCGTGTTGCATGTCTCTGTGGATCTCTGATAATGGTATGTAAGTGGCATCCTGTGTGATGTAAACGTCTTCAGAGCAGTAACGGCCAGCTCACTTGCCACCCGCAGGACGACTAACGTACGTTTAGTGTCCTGGACATGGGGTTTACAGTCCGTTTAGACTGGCCTCAGTCCCTGTAACCTACCCCTCCACCCCTTCTGAGTGACACAGGGACTGGTCTCATCCGTAATCGGCCGTGTAGACTGGTGCAATTTTGAGCCACACTCCCCAAGCAGAGGTCTGGCTACTGGTCAGGATATCTGCTGGGAGATTGATACCCTCTCACTTTGATCTCAATTGAGACATAGTTAGGAGTAGGCGAAATATATTGCTATGACAACACAGGCGGCCAGGGAACTGGAGGAGGGGAGGGGGAGGGGTAGAGGGAGGTATAGGGTTACAGGGAGTGGCTTGGGGTCATAAACAGGATATTCTGGTCAGAGTGGACAAGTCTTTGATTCATGGGCCAGTCAGAGAAGGACACATGCTATAATGAATTGTGTTCCGATCATGTGCTCCGAGGAGTTGATGCGTAGTAATATTCGAGTGCATGCGAGGATATTGCGCAGTGGCAACTCCGAGGAGCATACAACCGCTTTTATCTGAAACCAGTCTATATTGTATTCATCATCCACCTTTTCCAGACAAATGGAGTACTGATATTAGTTATCTTAGGCACGCACTATCTTTTTCATATGCACTTTTTTTCCGTATGCGCCGGCTTTTGCAACCCGGAGCTTACAACATATCTTTATGCTCCAGGTATATAGATACACACTGCCCATGCGTTTTCTATGGACACTATGTAGTAAGTGGATAATAAATTGTAGGAACAACCAGACTTCATTAGCCTTCCACACCACCTCCAGACTCTTGTAGGACGCTTGGAGGGTTATTTCCTGATCGGACACTGATAAAGGGAATTGGAGTTCATTTGTTCTAGAAGTAGTTAATACTGATCATTCTCTTAGAAAAGGGTACGAGATTGGAACCGTTGGTACTTTCGTCCAGAGTGTATCGGAACTCAATGCACAGCGGACTCTATAGGGGCCGTGAATAAACTGCTGGTTCCTGAGTGTATTGAACAACCTTGGACTTGGCCTTGCGGTACATCCAGATCATGGATAGGAACTCAAAGCAGTGTGGCACACACCCAATATGATCAAGCCTTTATCTCATAGTTATGTTGTTGTCGTAGAGAGACGCACTCGCAATACTGCGGCTGTCTGTATTATAAATCTAGGAACAAATGGTATGTTCATCATTGCTGAATGATCGTGAATCATATTTGAACAAATTAGACGATTTGGGTAATATTCAGAGTATGTGTCATTTTCTGTAACTCACTTGCACCCAGTCAACCTGTCATTTCTACAACTGCCTTTCTAGGGTCCAGATATATCAAGCACTAGTGGCTCAATGAGATATTTCGGTCTCTTGTGATTGGTCATGGTCAACTGGGCGGGCCAATAAGATACTAAGACACTGGCCCTCTGCACCTCTCCCAATGTCATAGAGTTGGCATGCGGGTAATTCAGGTATAATTTGCAAAACAGTGAAAGTCTATACCTCTTCCTAACCTAGTCAGCGCTCATGAGCGAGTGGCCCGCGCTCAAAAAGGGTCCGGTACCACCCTTATACAAACCTTACCTGTCATTGTACCATATTGTACCATTGTTAGCTTCATTATATCCACTCATTTACTGTAAAGCCTTTGAACATCCGGTTTTCCTGAGGGATTACATATTTGGCGGGAATGTCAAATAAACTATCTGTGTCCCTTGAAAGGTCCAACCTGCTGTATTTCATGAAAGCTTCTCTCACCAGCTAAGTGGAATATCTCCATGCAGGAAGGGGTTAAAGTTGGCTCTCCTTTCAACTCAACTGTGTATGGTGCCGCCTCATGGGGTATTTATACAGTGTGATCTTGTAACTAGTTTTACATAAAGAGATCAAAATCTTCACATCACCTTTTCCCAAAGCGGGAAATAAATATCAGGCAGATGTGAAAATGGTTTTAACCTGTCGATACCCGCCCCTCATGGCTGCAGATTGATAACATTAGGCATGACACAATCAACATGAACAGAGGCTTGTGGTATTCCAGTGGGAACCTCGTTCTAGACAACACATCTCCGTGGGGGTAACAACATCAGGGCATCGAAGCTGGGCCCTAATCTCGCACGGGGAATCCGTCAAACGGACCGCCTTGGTCCGCAGTCCCACCAGCGCCTCCCGACCAACCCTGCCGCCCCGTACCTAGTATCAGTGCAAGATCTCCGTATATGGATCAGGTCTGCGATGGGAGACGGGGGCGGGTGGAGGCAGGGACGCACTGAGATCACAGGAGGGGGATGGATCAGCCACAGGCTTACCCCGCAGATCAACAAGGGTTGTGTATCGTTCACTCGCCCCTGCTTCCTAAGCCCTGCTCGCTCGCCAGGCTCCGTCCTCCTCTAACGACCATTAGAGGTTCCCCGTGGCCAGTATAGCCTACTGAAATACATCTAGGGAATGCATGAATAATGGGTGTTTCATTCATACAGGGTTTGTACAGAGCCTGGAAAACCTGGACAAGTCTGGAATTATACCTTTTGGTTTTCCAGGCCTACAAAAGCATGGAGTTTTCACACAGAGGCTGGAAAAACTTGGAACAGCCTGACAAATTTTATTTTGTATTAAAAAACGAATTTTATTCTATGAAATTCTGTTCTTTGTACTTCATTCATGCCAATAGGTCTCGGCTCTGATTGGTCAAAATTCTCCACCCAATCTGATGGAATGGACGGCCAATGTCAAATATAGTTTTTGTGTAGAATATATGTAGAGATTGTAAAAGATATATCATTAATTGTATCTTAAAATAATATACACCCTTCAGAAAACAAACAATTACATCTATTAGCAAGATGGTATTGATTCATAGTGTGATATGCATGGAAAAAAATATTACAGCCTGGAAAAACCTGGAATTTTATTGGTCTGTCTACGTACGAACACTGTTGCAGGGATGTCAGAGTTCAGGGAAATACCTAAAACCAGGTGGGTTTTTAAAAATAAAACACAGAAATATTGTCCTCATTATTTAAAAGCCTCAATGGAACCTGTGTATGTTAACCCCATATTGTTTCTAGAACCCCATATACCCGATTTACCTATAAATCTGTGCATTATTACTTCAATGATTTTCAGGGTTTTCCTGACAAGCTCCCCATAGATAATGTGTGGGTGAAAATCCCTATAACCCCTGAAACCTGTGTACTCTTACCATACAAACCATTTTGAATGCATAGTTAACACCAGGAACCAGCTTCATACTACAATCTCCCATGCACATATTTAGTTTAACATGAATAGGTCATGGAAGGTAGGTCTGTGCTTAGAGAGCATAGACTAGTACCAGTCTTACTCACCAGGGGACACAGCTTTCATCATTTTAAGTTCCCAGTAAGCATGTTCGTTGTAGTCTGGTGGTAGGATGGGGGTGGGTGGGGGGGCAAATAACTTCAGGGATTTTCTTCAAGGACTGCTAACATCCCTGGACTGAAATACATCCAGGGAATGGATGAATAATGGGTGTTTCATTTATATTTTCCACTTCCGAATATTAGTCTAGCATAAAGGGTCATACTATAATCAGGGACCTATCATACAGGTCCCCATGCTTTGTCTTGTGGATATTATGGCATTTTACTTTACTCCGCTGAGGCAACCCCCATAAACGATTATTGGATATCGAGTAGAGCGGGCCAATCATAGATGGACACTGAAAAATATGGTTCAGTTGTAATATGGATATCGGGTTACCGCTAACCAAGAAATGTTAGCTATCTAAAATGTCAGTAATCATCGAACACTTATCCCCAAACACACCTCTATTTTCTGGTGCGTTTCCAAATTCTATAGACAGAAGGACGGTATTTGTCTCATACACGTCTGTGTTCCGCACATCAAGTAAACCATTCAGCCTTGCTGTCTAGCGAGCCCTTTAAAGTGCCTCCGGCCTCTATCGCAAATCATAGTGAAAATATCCTCGAAATTGGAAAAATAATAGTTCTGTCCAGAACCCTCCGCTTCCATCAGCCAAAGGTGGCACGGCCTGGTCACTGCTGTTGCCCAGCTGCATCGGCACCACTGATTGGTTGGTAATGTAACGAGCGTGTTTATTGGCTGTAAGGCGGACACGTGATCACTTATATGGTTGGTAGCGGTTGGTCGTAATGGTCTGTCGTGTGCACAACCACCAGCCCATTGTAGGCGACAGTGGAGGAGGTTCTGAGAGTATTACACCATCAGGACTGCCCTGAGGACGCAGTGGGGCATGCATGATTGCTCCAGTATGGAATACGAGGAGGCGTGAAACACAGTGTACAGCATGTCTATGTATGCCCAGAATCTAAGACGTGGTAAAAACACTTCTTCACATACACGATATATATTTTTTGAGATCATATGCTGGACTACATTTACAAAATAATTTGCGCTCTTAATTGTTTCTCTGAAATTTGAGAGTAGACGGTAACTGCCTTCTACTTGAAGTCGGCACCCCCTATTAGTGTAGTCACTGTTGCTATAGATTATTTTTTTCAATTTGTTTAGATTTACACTTTTTCTATCTGTTTATCTAATTTGTCTGCCTGTTTTACTGTCGTTATGCTTTTTTTGGTCCCTATTGCTCTACCTGTATAGCTAAAATATACCATAAAGATGATCGATAGCCCAAGATATTCTCTGACCATAAAATGTCAGGTAGGAAAAATGTCTTGTAGTTTGATGTACCTATAAACATAGTCACGATCATAAAATGCACAATATCTTCGTCCCTCATGAGTTGCTTAGCAGATTTATGTCAAGCCGATGAGATCGGAACTGGTAGGGGATTTGTCCTGCCGTACTTCAATTTCTGCATCTCCTCTGCGTGTGCGTGAACAGACTTGCCAAGGTCCTTTGGCCACGCCAAAGGTCAGAACAAGGTCGTCCTGCGTCATGCTGGGAATACGGCTTGGATCAAGTCTAATATGTCTTTCATACCGAAGCAATCGGACTGTCCAACTTTTATTTGCAGCCTCTTTTTTTGTCTCCCTACTAGTTCAGATCGTGATAACAATTTAGCAATAACACTGATATGAAAACTAGAGAATACAACAATAGATAAAAACAATGCTTGGCTGAAAGATGATAGATCAAAACAGTGAAGAAAAACACCCTACTCAAATTGTATACGTTAAATCTTGCATAGCATGACAATCACAATGTTAGGATAAAGAAGTGTCAGATATATTTCCCAGATAATGCTTTTGTATATCATAGCAGAGCCTATGAATATTATATTAAAGGAGAGGTGCTGTATGTATAGTATGTAATGATAAATATCTGAATGACCAATGTCAGATAGGAAGTGTATGGCTCTGTGCAGTAAACAGTGTTTTGAATACAACCCATGTATTAGAAAAGGGCAACTCCATGTTTTTTCACTTAATTACTGGTTCCACCAACACACAAGTTATAGCAATATTTGTCGCGATTTCCTTGTCTTGTTAAAGCTTGCTGGGTTTTGAATAATTGCATGTATATTTGCCGTGACGTATCTTGAGGTGTCACGGTGGTGGAGCAGCAAAGTATACACATGGCATTGTGAAAAAGTACACAAACCTTCACGGGCGACTTACAGCAACAAGGGAGGCACAGCATATTGCGACACTTTAAGATATGACAAGATATACCACAGCAAATCCATCGTGTTGGTGGAACCAGCCCTTCAAAGAGCTATTTGTCTACCTTAGCTTCACTTATAAATAATCTATCATAGAGGTTGCACTTTTGCAGAAGTTCCGGCGATCCCCTTGAGACTCAAGTTGTAAGTCTCTAGTCGTAAGTCCCCTGGACGAGCAGGTCCCAAGGCGTGAAGAGCTACTCGTTGCAAAGTAACTAAGGTCGGGAGTCCCCATCTTGTCAGGGCAGGGGGTAACTGTTGTGATGGCGAGATCAAAGGACCGCGTTCCCACCTCCTGATCCTCCTCCAGGGTTTGAATGGATATCAGACGTCGCTCCAGCTGTCAGGTGGTCACATGGGTCGATGGGAGCGCCCACTGCGGGTATAGGGGGAATGAGAACCGGTGGAGAAGGACATAGCGTGGGGCACCTGTTTTCGTGGGGCAGAGGAGTTTGGTGTATACGACTGTATATTGTGGCCTGCGGTTTTAGCGGATAATATTGATGTTGTATCGGGTAGGATTCGATTATGAATTTTTGTGGTATTTTTTTATCTTTATACCCCCAAACTATATCTATATCATTGCATGGCCAGCATTGTACTCTCGCATATATTTACGCAGTTTGACATTCTGATAATACTATTGTTATAGATAATAAAAAATACGTTAAAGTATCAACATAAGCAATGCCACCCGCAGCTGAATACCTGTTGAATTGGTCCTTGTTTTAAAAGTAATATCGGACAATTAGCTTTGAAAATTAAAACCCCTATAATTTTCCTGAAAATTGAATATGATGAGCTCAAAGTGTTGTAGAACGCTTATCTAACTTAAAAATCGGGGGTCACCGTACCAGATTGAGATGTGGAGATAGATATCATGATGATATTATAATAGAATATATATAGAAATTCCAAAAGGTTGCTTTACACAGAGTAAACCCCATGTCATTTTCTTGAAACTTTCAGAAAATGTAGTACAGTACTTTACTATATACCCATGCCGTATATACTTTAAATATGCACAGTTTCGGCATATGACGTAAAAATACTGTACGGACCGCTGGTCCGTACACTAAAATACGGACCACCTTGCCATTCACGTTTATTAAAAAATTGGTTGTTAAACCAAATGAAATTGATTTTTTTTTAAATTTCGGGTATATAGTAAATATATATCGTCCAACCATGCTTGTACAAGTCACAGAACTCGATGGTAATTTACCGTTTGTACGGAACTCGGCATAAATGCCTCGGTCCGTACAAAACGTAAATTACCATCTCGTTCTGTGAATTGTACAGCATGGTCAGGACGTTCTATGTAAATACATTATAGTTTTAAAAATCACAGGTGTCCCACCTCATTTTTGAGAGAATTGAAATGAAACCATATTTTTAGTACATTTCCTATGTATGTCAGTTAGATGTAAATTGGCTTAATTTACCCTTTAGGATTGGATAAACTGGATACAAAGTCATTTGGAGGTAGAATAATTCTCAAGGATCCGGTTTTGACTGATAATTGACAATATCTAAAAATCACCAGATGGCGGCACCGTGAATTGTAGGATATGCCTTTAAAGTTTTCGGACTTCATCTGAAATTAGGTCCATCGTCTCCACACAAATTCCCTTGGAGAGTCAGGTTTGCGAGTGAGTTCCTCGTGTGGCTGATATGGCCGATATGTGGTCCCTTGGTGATGTATGGAGTTGCTTGCAGAGAGGTATATGCCGAGCGAGCTGCTCTGCTAGTTAGTAAAACATAAATCTCCACCGAACACCCGGCGCCGGGGGTCTCGTAAAACAAGACCAGCCGATCCCCTACACACGCGCTGAATTCAAGATCCTTTTTTTTTCATTTTTCTATGATTTCTTTATGCTGGGAAAATCTTATTCAGAAACAGGTGTTTATTTTGAACGAGCTCTTTGTTTACGCCCGTACCATATTCAATTTACTAAAACCACGATCATTAGATAAAGGAGGTGTAAATTATTCTACGCCCTAGGGGAAAACGTCCAAGTATATTTTGTCGAAGGAAACTACTGTGTTTTTTTTCATTTACTTATACCTCCTATGTCCGGACATATATAGATAAAGACGCATCGTGGATTTAAATCAAACCAAATTTACTCCCACAAAACTAAATACGGATAGCCCCCATCAGCTTGAAAGGAAATTTATCATAAATTAAACTAGCCAAAAAAAACCAGAACAGATTTAGAAAAGGAGGCGAAGACACTTATATACCCAACCGATGGAGAAAAAAATAGGAAAAAAACTACCAAAAAACAGAACCGTATCCCTAGTGGCATGCCCTCTCAGGCAGAACATTCTACCATCAGTATAGGGGACAGAGCCATTGTTAGTTCATGAAGCAGTCACTAGGTGGTCGGGGGACAAACCTGTATTCTGGCTCTCTGTTCTTACGAAATTCAATTGCCTTTCAATATTTTCCCATGGTTCCCTTGACTCTCTACACCCATGCCAAAGCAGGATGACATTATGATTAAACCCAAGACATGATATTTTCCATATGGAACACTTTATATAAATATGTGAGCAAGGTTAAAGTTGTGGCATTTCCCAATTATCACTCACTTCTTTTGCACCTCCTTTAGTGAAGAACACATACTTTTTCACCTCCATTAGTGAAGAACACCTACTCGGGGGCGTCATGGCGGCGCCCACGGATCATAGGCTATGTGCCGTATACCTCCACATCTGGGATCAGAGGAAAAGTAGTGGCCGCTCAGGTTTCCTCTCTGTCTGTGCATAGACAGACAATGCCACCCTTCGGTATTTTACAGAAAAAGACTCAAGTGAAGATCGATCCAATCGGAGCGCGCCGAGTCGGTGGCCTGCAGGTGCCCTGACCGGCCCGGGGGGCTGGTGTGGGGTGCCCAGTGTCAATAAACAGCATAGACGTTTTAGATTGCGTAAAGGCATAACATTCGGTCAATTTGGCTTAAAGATTAAAACCCTTGTCATTTTACCTGAAATTCAAATATAATGATCTATTAGTATTGTAGAACACATAGATAATTTAAAAATGGGGGGTCACCTTGCTAGAGATCAACATTTGGATAATTCTATAATAGAATATATTTAAAAATTCTAAGAGATATCTTTTCACACAGTAAAACTCATGTAGTTTTCCTCAAACTTTCACAGAATGTAATGGATGTATAATGCATTAAAGCTTTTAAAACCAAAGTCACAGTCCTTGTTCTTGAAAGAATTGGAGAACACCATATTTTTTTTCGTACATTTCCTATGTAAATCAAGTGAACATAAATAAGCCTAATTTACCTTTTATTTACTTTTTTATTTTAATTGGATAAACTGGACAAAACATTAAATATACTCAGTTAGAATTCGAATTAATCAGGAAAAAAAATTTGACTGATAATTGAAAATTTCTAAAAATCACCAGGTGGCGCCTGCGTGAATTGTAGGATATCCCTTTGATAAATAGAACGTAGATTTTACGAACTAGCATATATATTTAATACGACTTGAATAAAGATAACACATTTCGCCGCATCTACATAATAGTAGATGAGAATATATAATCATTTGTGGTCCAATATCTAACATCTTATTTCAGATAGAAAACCTGTATGTGATGTAGTATATACGTCCACAAATCAGATAGCAAAAATTGAGGTAATTATGCTGTATCTTCGTATTTGAGAGAAAATGGTTACTTTCAGGAGATTTCTGCTCAGTTATGATGGTTTCTTCCATTTTCCTATCCCTTTATTAACGCTTCATGAGTAATAAAGAAGGTACTGTTTTCCTGGGAGTAGAGACTATACCACAGGTTGTAATTCAATCTACTTTCTTACACACCGGCTGAAATGTATACGGTGATTTTTCCGAAGTTATATAAGAAACTTTTAAAGAAATCTTCGATCACTTGGCGCGCCATATGACCATTAAGATTGACTGTGCTGTCCATGGTTAAGGGTCGGCCAGTCGGTCGTTTTACATTCTTCGTTGACTCTTGTGAAGTCTAGAAAACAAGCTCCCAATTCTATATTGGCTGGTGCCAACTCAAAAGTAACGACAATGAATTCAGTGTTTCCAATGTTGGCCACTTGTATCAGTTGGAAGCAGTATTCGTAAAAGATTTTCTAGGTTGAATTACCTCATCGTGGTCCATAAATATGCACCATTTTCAGTAAATGTTTATCTTCCTTTTAACCGGCCCCCGCAAATGTGGAGGAACTCTTTCCATTGTACAAGAGAAAAGTGACACGAATTTTCTAATCAGGGTCGAATGAAGAACAAAATCCCGCAAAGGTTTCATGGCATATTTCCTGGAAAGATACGTTGATTGATTAGTTTCCCGTGTAATATCATTTGCGTGCCTGTTCGGAATAAAGTCATCAGGAAATATTAGGTTCTGGCTGCTGAATACTTTAAGTTCTGGAGAATTCGACCCGTTTTGCAAAAATCGAATGGAGAACTCGACCTGTTTCAGATACTTATGGAGACAGTTCAATATAGAAGGGAAAGTCTGACTAGTTAGATTTTAGAACCAGCAAATTTGAAAAAATAAGTCCACAGCAATGTTCAGGGATAGGAAAAGGGTTTGGGGAAGGATTTTCTGTTAATTTTCTTCGTCAGAGAAGACCAGATTTGAAGCCAAGATAACATGCTTACTACTAAATATAATATTTATCCAGTTGTAATGAGATACTTGAGTTGTGGAAATTTAGAAGGGGTCGAGTGCCTAAAACGGGTCGAGTTTTTTACGGGTCAAGTTCTCCAGTATTCTTTAACACTATTCTAGGCGGGCAATTTGTATCTCATTCAGTCCTCCGGTATGTGGGAGTGGGCGGGTGGGACTCGTAAATAGCATAAAGCAAACAGTGATTGTGAACTGCGAGTGGCATCGGGTTTGCCGGCGCCTGCAGATAGGCGAGTTTTTATGGCTGAGGTTGAAGGTGAGTGGGGCGGACAGTGATTAGATCACTGAGTGACAACAGAGACTTCAACCGTTTACTACACTGACCTCCCGTGTGGTCTGTGAACCTAGAACAGGTTCAACGGTCAACACTGTTCGGCTTGGCAACACCGATAAGGAAACAACATCAATGCCAAGCAATGAAGTGTTACCGTTCAATATCGTCCGCAGTCGACGTCCCATCTGCAGACTCTCTGTTGTTCTGTGGCTTCAGCCTTACTGTATGATATTCATCGTTATCCTACTAATATAACCATGTAAAGTGATCTTCGATATTAAAGGCGCTTTGTGCTATTGCTCGGAGTGTCCGGGCTACCATTATTAGATATAAGCAGTGTCTAAGATTGAGTCTTTTGATTAAATGAAGGAGCACTTAACTACCCATTCAATGCCTGTGTTCCATGTACAGTTTGGGTGGGAGAGGGGGGCTAGTTCATGTACCGCTAACAAAAGACTGTCATAACGAGGTAGCATAGGTGCTGTTTTGAGCCAGTGTAGTATATCTTTGTGTCGATAGGGGGCGACGGGTGTGAAATCCACTTATTGCGCTTGGTAGCCATTGCTGGCTTTAGGGACTACCACATTTGGGACGGGATTCGTCGCTGCGATAGCAACGCTTGTCATGGTAACATTTTCCGACATAAGGGCAGCCTTAATGTAGCTTTAGCTCGGCGGATGTGACGTCAAGCTAGGCCAGAGTGTTGGGCGAAGTGAGGCGTGCTTTGATTGTTAGTTGATAGCTGTGCGCGATATGATTTTCTCTTTTAAACGCCTGGTGAAAATCCCCTTGTTGGGATACTACTCACACCAAGCCTGCGGCCAAACAGGGTGGAACTGGAACTAGTCTCTTTCAAATCAGTGGCATTCTCTCCACTCCCTCTTAGACCAGTCTCTTCTGGTGGTAAAATGTATGCTCTAAGCATTAGAAAGAATAATTATACTATTCAATATCTATATGTAATCCTGGTGTGAATAGACATGATTCACATAAGTTATCAATTATTGGAGGTGATTACAATATACTTGAAAGAATGATTCGGATCACCATTTTCCTCACGAAATTTGAGGAAAGTGAATTTTAAAACTATCCCTTGTGTTCCGCGGGAGCAAAGTGGAAAACGACCGAATCACAAGACATGAAACGCATCGTAAATGGCTGCGGTAAATCCCCAACTCCTTGGAGACCTCTTAAAGTTTGAGATCCTGAGACAGGGGGGATACAACGAGGCACCTCTGCGCGCGCGGAGGAGTAAGGTTCTGCCTGTGTCGGATCCTCACCCCGTCACGCCTGCCCCGCATTTCCTTAACCCTTTCCCTGCAGCCTCCAATTCCCCTGCTCAGCATTACACGGCAGGCATTGCCTGCATAAACGACCCCGGCAGGCTCCTTTTTGGGGAAATGGTAATGTCACATTTACCTTCGTAACTGATGACATTTTGTTATACCAAATCAAAGGTCAATATGGCTCTTGAACTTTGTTAAAATTTCTTTTAATTCAAACTATTATTTTTCTATTTATTGAATTTTGTGCATAAGTAGCAATGATGCCTCTAAGATGCCTGGAGGCACCTTCGTGCCGTACCCAGGGGAATGCCTGGGACATGATGCTGCCATAGCCAGGGGAAGGCCTGGAGGCATCATACTGCAGCTAAAGGGTTAAGCCTGGCTCCTGGGAGATCGGCGATCCATTGGCGGAGTGGGATAGATCTTATATCCGGCCTCCTTCTCCCCCCGGATACTGCCTCCCGCCACACGCTGGGATCGTAAAGTCCCTTATTTAACGCCTCCAGCATTAAATGGCCGTCAAGGCCTGCAGCAGGGATTACTCTAGCATGCGGCGTTTGGGAGGAGAATAAAAGGACATGTCAGATGATTGTCGTCTGCGGGTTGTAATCTGCAGGATGCATGGTAATCGTGGCTAGGTGGGAGCCTCAACGGTGGCCCTTTAACGAGTCGTGTCGGGAATAGATAGATATAAATCTTCCTGTCAAAATCCTGTTCCACGGTGGAATGGCTAATGATGGAATATGAATTACAATCAAAGATGCGACCATCTTAATTTTGGTGCATTAGTATTATTAATTCATCACAAGTTCTTATAGTGTTTAGAGTAGTTTATGGTGATGCCAAGGAGATCTTCAATCCTTTGGTAGGTGCATGGGTCCTTCATATGCATATAACATGACATTTTTATAAGCCTAGTGATACCAATTAAAAAAGTCTTCAGCTCGTTTCCATGATGATTAATTATATCTTGGATTAATTAAATCTATCGGGGCAGTTTTCATGGGACGTGGTAACTGTTACTGGACGATTTTGTCTCCATCTTGCCAGCGGAAATTGGATCGTGGCACTAAGAAATGGAGGCAGAGATTGCGACAATACACAAACCTACTCGATCATCGTGATAGAGAATCACAAGGGGATCGAGTTACTCCGCTTGTCAGATTGGACATGTCTTTTCAGTTTCTGTATCGCGTGGCCCTATACCTTCTTTAAATTGTATGAAAATGCTTTACGCTATAACGTGTACTTATTATCTACTAAATATAGAGGTCATTCATAAGCTATCTACTCGCCATGAAGGTTACTTACTACATAACGTAAAACTACTTTTATTCCCATACCTACCCACTGCATTTTCCGAACAATCTCTTTCTCACTGACTCCGTTCTTCTGTTACTAATATGTTTTAATATCGGAAAAACATGATCATTTGTTGCCTGAAGCCAACCCATCTATTGAAATTTTCGATAATATTTGTGTTTATTATATTGTATCTACAATTTGACGTGCGAAATTATTTATACACCCTAACATCTATTATTTAGTTGTTTCGTTAAATTTTTCAATTCATTTAATCTTGTACCCAGTCATTTCTTTGAAGATGTTTCGTTATTCAATGCAGCCTTTTCAGGGTGAAAGAAATGCCTCTCATTTGTATGCTTTCTTCTGTTCGCTTTATTGAATAAATAACCCCGTTACTTGATAATAATCATCTTGTCCCTTTCGTCAGCGGAGCCTTAGCAATATAAGCGCCTGTGTACCAGACATGCAACACTCCGCTGAGTGTAAAACATCTCATGCTAAATTGGCTGGCCATAAAAAAGATCAGGAAGAAATTCCTAAAGAATGTAACAGGAACGTGCAGTGTTTTTCCATAACACTGACAAGAGGTCTGCTTGGGTGGACAACAATTATTAATCTGTTCACCCTGTTGGTTGCCTCGCCTCCTCGTGGTGCAGAGTGGATATGCTTGCACACAAGCATAACTAAAGAGACCAGGAGTTCACACAGTGGTTGGTAAAGTGTACAGGACTTGTAATCCCAAGATTGTTGGACTTTGTTGATTTGAGTCCCACTGCAGCCACTTTTCTCCTTCACAGCCATCAGTGGTAGATTAACTGCTATATCAAAGGTCAATCTTTCTCATATCATGTCTATGTGGTATGGGAAGTAAAAGAACTCTCACCTCGGTAAATGTCTAGGGGTGAGATTTCTACCTACATTCATTTCATAGATTCGGTCAACCCCAAAGTAAGTCTAATTGAACAAATAGGACGTCAAACTACCCCAGCAAACAAACAAACACTGACAAGAGAGGAATTCTTGACTACCTCAAAGAATGTCAGATTTTCGACAAGATATAATTGAGAAGAGTAAGGTCCCTGGATTAACCAGACAGCATACCTTGTTACTCCAACACTTTATGCACATTTTAGTAAAGTAAACCAAAGTAAGTCTAATTGAACAAATTGGACATTAAACTACCCAAACAAACAATCTGTGTTACCAAAAATACTTCGGCACCCATTGATCTTTGATGTTGTAGATATAATGAGCGTCGGCTATCGTTGATAATTTCTGGAATACCCACGACTTGTGGCCAAAAACAACTGCTCCGTTCCTTGCTGCTGCCATAGGATGGATCCGGCGATTGACAGAACCGTGATAACAACCTACGCGACCTAGACCCCGGGATCTAGGCTCACCCACAGTCTCCCTACCCATCACTCTGTTCCTGAATACTTGGCCCTGACCCAGTTCGCAGGCCCAGAGAGATCAATCGTCCCCGTGCCCCATCCCGCCTACATCTCCACACATCCCCACCCTCCCTACCCCAACCCCCAACCCCCCAACACATGCGCCCCACCCTATCCCCGCACCACCTCCCGTTAACCACCCCACGGGGACAGCCACCCCATCTCCTGCCCTCTTCAGGACTGGGAATAGGGGACCTGCCCTCCCCCACGCATCTTCACACCCCGGTCCCCTGTGACCCTCTGTTAGCGGGCACGGGGCCAGGGGATCAAGCCCCAAAACACCGGTGGGTGTGAAAGGGAGGTGTGCTGTAACTGGAGGTATCGCGAAGGCCATTGTGAATCCGGAATGCGGAACCCGTCGTTCTTTTGTTTCTGTGCTTTTCTGTCTTTTAATACAGTAATCAGTCTCTGTATGGCTCACTGCAGTTATCATCTGAGTAAAATAGAATCTCGAGATTTTACTAAAGAATGGATACAAATGTGCTAAAACCTTAAATAGTTTAATATTATTGGTCATTTCTATATCAAGAGACGTCACGAGTTTGAGTCTGAGTTTATTTATTTCACGCATTTTGTTTGCTCCGTAATTTCACGAGTCGAAGAGGAGTGACATTACTGAGACAATAAAATGAGTGACATGAATAAGCTCAAACTCAAACGAGTGGAGTCTAGATTGTATCCTACCCCTTTTTCCACATTTTTTCAGTATTAAAAAGTAGTGGCATAAACAATACTTTATGTCACACCCGTGACATAAAAAAATCCCATGTTAAGCCTATGGCGTTTTTTATTAGGGGTAGGATGATAATCTCGATTCATGACATCAATACTTCGTCCTATTCTTTATTGTCTGCTTGACTAAGATCATGTTCTTCTCTTTTCAGGGCTGCAGCAGTAGTGATGTCCTTTCTAGAAACAGTATTTTTCATCAATTTTTGTGTAGTAATTTGTGTAAGGTGAGTAAGGCTACTTCCTTTTTATTCCTTCTAACTACCTTTCCGTATCTATGTTGAGCTGAGACTCCTTGGTAGTAGTCTCTCTCTCAATGAACTGGCTAGTTTGATATAGTGTACAGTGGCTCATGGACATGTCCGGACAAGGCCATTTGTGCTTGACATCGTTCCCCGGGGGCTTATTAAAACCCAGTCCAGGTAATTAATTAGGTAATTGGTGGGATCCATCAGCCGTCAGTCACGTGGTAATGGACACCACCGGCACTACAACCTGCCATGGGGGTTGTGTCTAGGCAGAAGCAACAGGCTGCAAATGGAGGACTAGGGCACTTGGTTACCATAGTGATCGTAGTTACCATAGTGATCGTAGCGTCATTCATTTAGCTGATTCAGCTCGTGGGTGAACTGCTACCATTAATTATGGGCAATCCGGTATTATGGAAGCATTAAGATGAAAATAACCACGAGCGATAACACCGTGAAAATTAGTTACTCTTACTGCAATCCGTATGCTTTGGAGATTTCAATATATAGGCTTTTGACCATTTTGTGATTGATATCAACTTTGTAACTCAAGGACTGGGAATGGTTGGTATAGTGCGGGGGGGGGGGGGGGTTGCGCTGTTGGTGCCCGCTGCGGGGTAGGCTGGGATACGTTTGATGCATTTTATGTAAATACATGCCTATTAGCGTAACAGAGGAGGGGCCTGGTAGACTCCTATCACTATAGACAGGGGGGGGGGGGATCTGGTGAATTTCTATCACTATAGATGCTGGTTGAATCCTGTGTACATCCTGTCACAGCACACCCCGCACACTCCACTCACTTCTAAAGGTAGTCCATTAACCATGGCATCCTGCCAACATCTACTGCGTCCCCGGGGCACGTCTGTATGGCACTGTGCTTCCTGGGTGGAGATACAGGAGGCCGCTGCTGCTGGTCGGGCTATGATGGCGCCTACGGGAGGAGAGATGAGGGGAGTGGCTGGCAGGGTAGGAGGCAAAAAGGGGATTAGTCGGGTAGGTGACTGACAGAAGGCTTTAAGACATATTGTGCTAAGGGAGAGAATGCTGTGCTACTTGGAGATTGATACAATACTGTATCACAATGTTATTTACGGAGATGATAGGAACCTAAATCTATTCCAGGAAAGTTTTAATTCAATGAGGATTTGGCTGGTATTGCCCACTTCTCCTTTCGAAAATTGTCGTTCAGCATCTATACCGCCATTTGCTAGTGTTGAGAGGTCTTTGGTATAGTGACTTGTAATCCCAAGGTTGTGGGTTCGGGTCCCACTGCAGCCACTCTTCTCCTTCATCCCCAGCAGTGGTAGATTTACTGCTATATCAAAGGCGAATCCTTCTGTCTATGTGGTGTGGGAAGTAAAAGAAGTCTCACGCCAGTAAATGTTTAGGGTTGAGATTTCTACCTAAATTCATTACATAGATTCGATCACCACCCTTGTAGTGTAAAATACCCTACAAAGTCTGGTAAGAACCTGTAATGATTAACGAAACGTTAAATCAAACCAACCAAGCGAGAGGACATCGTTTTAGGGTTCCCAACACTATTGTCCAGGATAGAGAACTATTCCGATTTATAGGCAGCCGGGGGTGGGGAGTTAGCTCAGTGGTTAGAGCACCGGACTTGTAACCCCAAGGTTGTAAGACTTTGTGGGTTCGAGTCCTACCCCCAGCAGTGGTAGATTTACTGCTATAACAAAGGCCATCCTTCTCATACCATGTCTATGTGGTGTGGGAAGTAAAAGAACTCTCACCTCGGTAAATGTGTAGGGGTGAGATTTCTACCTGAATTCATCACATAGATTCGATCACCACCCTAGTGGTGTAAAAGAACCTTGAGAAAGTCTGGAAAGGACCTATAATGGTTGACTGGACGTAAAATCAAACCAAACAAACAAACAATATAGGCAGCCGTATAGACTGGACAATGGGCATAATCAATATATCACTGAAATCTCCTTAGACACAGGCGTCATACACAAGATACGCAATTGATTTCTGACTAGACTTGCTGGGCATTTCTAGGCTTAGGTTGGGTGATATACAAAGGTCGTAAGCATCTTTTCATCAGATATAATCCTGTATGTATGCATTCTATTTTTCAGAGATGACATATTTCCACTTTTCCAAAGAAATACACTATTTCATTTTATCAGTATTTAAAATATTGTACCCCATAATTAAGATATAGATAATATGAATTCAGTCTCATTCACGTCAACACAAGTGGTTTGAACCTCCATCAAGTCCAATGTCATGACCGACACCGACTTGTTTTCCATGCTCTCTCTGTCACTATAAGGCAGCAATTTCCCGATATCAGATAGATTATCTTTTCTGATCCCAACTGACATCCCTGATTTCTGTATTCCTATCAGATCCATTTTTGTCATTTGTCCAAAAGAGTGTTTTTAAGATTCCCCACGTTCATACGGATGACATGTTATTAGTTTTATAATCCTTATACATACACCTGTATATTATATGGTATGTCCACACCAATGCTCCTCTTCCACAATCATAATCACTCTGCCATTAATCCCCAAAAACTGCAAAAGTCATCTGAATTTGCAGCACATTTGCCTTTTATTACATCTCTATGTGTCTCAATCGAATTTCAGAAATTCTCTCTTCAGAAGAAAATCCCGTAGAGGGTTCTGGTCTTTAACCTTTAGTGATCTAACGACTGTTGAACGCTTGTGCCCAGTGAGCGCGTGTCAGGGTCATTTTGGAACGTCTGATCAGCTACCAGTTGAGTGGCAGGAAGGTCAGTCCGAGGGAGGCCCGCTATGAATAGAATCCTGCCATCCCGTACTACCCTCGCTTCCGGTATAGCTTCCGCTCCAGACTGGGTGATGCTCATTTCCGGTGAATATACGAATGGCGTTCCCGTAATTACTGAGATAAATAGTATTCATTTTCGTGGCGACATATTCTGAGAAGAGCGTTTGCATTTTCTGATAGGTTACCACAGATTCTGGGGGTTAGATATGGTTTTATATAAAATATATCTAAATAGGATACCAGGAAAGGCAGTTCTCATATTGTTTTAGGAGTCTAGGATATATTCCCAGTTCTAAGCGCATGTATGCGCCATTCATTCGTGGAATTTATAAAAAAAAAAAATTATTTTGCATTTGCACAGAAGAAGTACAATAAAGGCCTCTGCCATGGCAGGTATTCTGGCCATTCTGAGAACAACAATAGTATTCGACGCAAACAATCATAACACTTTCTATAACACTGGCAAAAGAGATATTTTTTACTTCCTCAATGAATGTTAGATTTTCGATAAGATATCATTGAGAAGAGTAAGATCAACCAGGCAACACACCTTATTATTCCAACAGGATGTGCAAATTTTGATCAAGTAAACCAAAGTAAGTCTAATTGAACAAATTGGATATTAATCTACTAGTCAGGTTCATTATCTAGATAATTTAGGTTTGTTGGGGTTTGACGGGGATTTTGTAACCTATACATTTTCGGAAAGCTTAGAACCCCTAGATTTCAAAAATTGATGTTTACAAATTTTCACGCCATTTTTTGGTGGCCATCTTGGATTTTGCCAAGATGGCCGACATTTTTTTACTGGTTTCAACCAAATAGACCTGCTTTTTCATTAAATATTTACTAAAATGACATGAAATCAACATTTATGACTGAAAACCATCTGAACTACTCAACCATTTGCATTATGTCATATATCGGCCATTTTGGATTCCAAGATGGCTGCCAAAATGCCATGGGAGATCTAAAAATCCTATATTTCTACAATTATTGCCTGATTTGCAAGTGTAATACCTCTACTTTAGGGTTTTTATGGGTGTAGAATTAACTGGACCACTCAGAAATATGATTCGACTACCTTTGCAATAATGGCCATCAAAGACGTTCAAGTATGTAGTTTCTGCAGTTATTGTCCAATTTCCAAGTGTAGTATCTTTACTTTAGGGTTTTTATGGGTGTAGAATTGGGTGAATCACTCAGAAATATGATTTGACCATTTTTTGAAAGGATAGAATGTTACCATGGCAACTAGAATTGCAGAATTGGCTATCAAGGACCTTGAACTATTTAGTTTCTGCATTTACTGTCTGTCAGATTCCCAAGTGTAATACCTCTACTTTGGGGTTTGTATGGGTGTAGAATTAAGTGGACCACCTAAAAATATGATTTGACCATTATCCACAATGTTAGAATGTTACCATGGCAACCAGGAATGTTTCATTTTCACCTAAGGCATCACCAAAGTCCTGAAAATGCAGTAATTGTCAGAATTCCAAAATAGTACATTAGGCCCCATCACACTTAGTCCCCACACAAAACAATTGTGATAGTTTGATTTCTTCTTCATTCACCTCTTGCACATAAGCATGGCATGGCAATCGCCATGATAAAGGGTTGCACTGGTTTCTATGTATCTGATATGTACCAGCAGGAGACCAGCAAAATTTCCTCACTCCAGAACGAGGCGAGTGCTGTTAGAGTGAAGCCAACACTGCAGCAAGTGCCTAATACCACTATAATAATGAAAATATAAATCGTTCTTCTATCATAAATATATGGCAAAATTTTACAATCAAAACATTAAGAACCTATCTGATCTTTTGACAGAACAGGTTATCTTTTATACACAATTCAGGGACTGACATGGTACGCTTAACATCTGTGAGCTCCGCATTCTCATTGGCTGTTGTGACAGTAGCCAATACGAGATGTACAAATTGTTCAGGTTGGACACCTGTTTTGGTTCATCAATTACGGCCTATGAGGGCACTCCTTACAATAACAACTGATCGCTAGAGTGTCATTGCTAGGGTGTCCTCCCCCCATGTGGATAGGCTAGAAACTAGATTTGAGCGATAATACGGGTAAATATCCCATGCAAAGCATAGCATCTGAACTGCAAACAGTCTAGAATGGCAAGTGTTCCAATTTGTTCACTAATAATTATGGACAATTTTGACCACAGCCAAGTCCACCAGGACTAGAGCTTCAGGGAAATCCCCACCTTACTGGTGAAGTTAACACATTGGGCACCCCCCCCCCCCCCCCCTAAGGGGATCTTGTCAAGCTCTGCCAAATGATCATGATTTCTTTGTTGATGGGCCACCACCACTCCCAAATTCTGTTGGGCCCAAGAATGGGCCCTCAACATAGTTTCCCGGTTGTGAGCCATGCAGCCCTATCCAGCACCTCCTTTCCATCCCTGGTCTGCTGGGGTGGATAGCAATTATCAATCTGTTCACCCTCTTGGTCGCCTCGCCTCCTTGTGGTGCAGACCGGATATGCTTGCATGCAAGCATAACAAAAGTGACCGGGGTGGAGAGTTATCTCTGTGGTAAAGAGCACTTGACTTGTGATCCCAAGGTTGTCAGACTTTGTTGATTTGGGTCCCACTGCAGCCACTTTTCTCCTTCACCCCCAGCAGTGGTAGATTTACTGCTATATCAAAGGCCAATCCTTCTCATACCATGTCTATGTGGTGTGGGAAGTAAAAGAACTCTCACCTCTGTAAATGTGTAGGGGTGAGGTTTCTTCCTAAATTTATTTCATAGATTCGATCACCACCCTTGTGGTGTAAAAGAACCTTGAGAGAGTCTGGTGAGAACCTGCAATGGTTAACTGGACGTTAAATTAAATCCACAAATCCACAAACAAAACCTTTCCATCGATCCTCAAGATGCAGCAGGGACAGCAGGGTGCTGGTCTCCCTATATTATTTGATTTGGGCAGACCCTGCTGTGGGCCTGCACCATCAAATGGAGGTCCTGATCTGTCTGGTCCTCCCACATCAATGTAGCTATCAACCCCCCAATGTTAAATTGGCCCTCTCCACTATCCCATCACTCTGTAGCTGGTGCAAGCTATACCAAGTAGTGAAACCACCTACCAAAACAGTTCAGTCTGGAAATTCTGGCCCTGGTCAAAGTAGAGGGTCATCGGGGCCCCAAGCAGTACAAAGTGCTTATATATAGCCTGTGCTACTGGACCTGCTTCCCGGTTAGGTAGGGCTACCCTCTCTGCCCACTTGATAGTCCATCACATACAGCTTGGCAATTGCTGCCTTTATCTGGAGCAAGGGACCCAGTGCACCAAGACTGACCCTCTGCAGGGGCATCCCTGTCCCCCTGTGACCCATCAGGACCTAGGGGTGGGTGGGGCTAGCTTCCACTAGTGACAGTGAGGGCAGCCACAGCAAAAATCCCACTCAGGAATAGTCTTCTGACACCATTAGAGAACTTGAGAACTCCCACAATGGCCGGACAACAGAACCCCATGTACCTCTGCCCTGTGGCAAAACCAGGGGACTGCCAAGCATTTTTCTCCCCTGGCACAAACCACCATTGCCTGAAGAGGCCACTTCTTACCATGAGCCGTTTTTGGCTTTCCCAACTGAGTCAGGGTTGGCCAGTCACATCCAGCCCACCCACCACAAGCTGTAGCATGGAGTCTCATCCAGAGATGCAAGAAATTCCAAGAGAATGGGATACTGCCAGGGGCAGAAACAGGGCTGTTTGCCCACCCTGGCTCTATGTAACCATGATACATTTATCACAGTCTGCCTCATCCTGGCTGCACTGGCAGCAAGGGAACCACAACAGGGCAGCATTGCCATGAATCCACTCTGGGTGGTGGTGCCCAGTATGGAGGTTGTAACATCCAGTCACTTGTCCCACCAGTTCTTTAATCCTTTTCAACCACCCACAGGGCAGTGAGGTTGGACCGGAGTACTATGGGTGCCCCAAAAGATAGTGGTTTCTGGTTTTGTGAGAGAGAACCCATTCAAACTTGGCCTGGTAATATGAGAGGGCAGCACATAAGATGCCTTTCCTGGTGTCCATTTCTACCACCAGCTGCTTTTCAGCTTTGTGGTAGCCAAGGATGGAGGGTTTCACTAACATCTTCTTCAGTACTGCAAATGCTTGCTTAATCCTTGGTCTTCTCCAAAAGGAGCGCCTACTCTTCACCAGTACAATGAGTTCCTTCTTCAGCACCAGAACCACCCAAGGCATATAGGGGCTAGTAGAGGGGCTGTCAACCCTGTGTCAATTGGATAAAGGATCAGCATTTTCTTACTCTTCTAGTCAGAGGCTAGCTTGAATGCCAATGCTCACCTGGTTAGGAGTTCCAGAAGTACTGTCAACTGATCCTCCTCCAAGTGGCTAATCTTGCCCTTCCCAAGTGAGGTGAACCATAGTGTCCTCCACCACCCAACAAGATCCAAGGTGTTGTACATCACCTATGCAGGTGTCTTCTAGGACTCCGGGCATTATGGTCTCTATGACAGGGATCAGAATCCTTGTGGGTGCATCCCCCTCCACGGGTCCACCAGGGTACATTCCACCTGGATCCGGTTCCACCCTCTGCCTCCAAGACTGCTGGGGCTATCCAATCTCCATATCCCCAGGAACTCCCTTTCCTGGATGGCCTCTGCCTCATATAGCTCCCCCTATATTACTATGCCTGGCCCCCCCTTCCTTACAAAACCCTATACCACCATGGGTTGGGGCTTCAACTAATTTCCATCTTGACCAATAGGTTCCTTTCCCTGCTGTGGTTAACCCCACTGGGGGTCGCACCATATCGAGCAGGGGATTCCTGGCCATCCCATAGATCAGATGCCACCAACCTTCCATGGGGGGCTGTTAATTTCAAAGTACCTCTCTGGCTGGTCATTAAAGGATGACAGCTCCTCCATATAATCACCACTACCACCAACTTAATGATAATAAATAAGTAACAACACAGAGAAGAAATACAGTGCACAAGCATCAAGGTTTTTTAAACGCTATCGCGCCTGGTACCCGCTGCAGGGGTACAGTCATAGAGCTGGGTACTAGTGCCAGTGAATACTGCTAGAGCCTATTGTGAACATTTTGATCTTTGTATCACATGACATGATACCTCAAGGCATCACCCAGCCACCCCCGATTGATGCCTTGAGGTATCACCTGGCCAGCTCTGGTTGATGCCTCAGGGCATCACCCTGCGTGAATGGGTTAATGACTTTTGAGTATTGCACATCAATCCAGGGTTAAGTTTGCCTGCCTAATTCACTTCATGTAGAGCTTACTTAACCTTTTAAGCATGGTGGCCTCTGGCAGAACTACACACTTGGGGACGGCTACTAGTGACTATGTACACTTTTAGGGGACAAGGGCATTGTTCTCCGAACTCAGAATTCAAAATTTTAAGTTTATTGTTCCTTTTTAAAAACAGTTTCATAAATATCCAGCAAATGATGCCTGAAAGCATCATCTTCCCCCAGCCGGTTGATGCCTTAAGGCATCATCTGCCCTTAAAGGGTTAAGAGAGAGCTGGTTTTATTGGGTGTTGGTAAACTTGACGAGACAACTCATATACTAAGTGTGTCCCGAGTGTATGGTGAGCACTCTGGTATATAGCATTCTAGCTGGGGACCCATGATGTCATGCCATGCCCATTAGTGTAGCCCCTAAAGAAACTGGCTATCATTGGTGACTAAAGTTACAAACAACCAGTCTTCATCACAATATATTTGAAGATCTTTGATGGCAATTTCTCGATCCTAGTAGCCATGGTGATGTTCTATCTTTACAGAAAATGCTCATATCATATTTCTAAGTGTTCACCAAATTCCTTAACTATAAAAGCCTTAAAGTAGAGGTATTATACATGTAAATCTGACAATGAATGCAGGAAATATATATTTCAAGGTCTTTATACCCAAACAAACAAACTCTGGACAGACACTAGGGATATTTCCAATATTAAAAAGCTATTATACCTTCCACAGTTGCCGGTAATACTAGTTTGGTCACTCCGGCCCGGGGATCTCGTCAAAACTCCACGCATGCGTCTGGTTCTCAGCACTGTGGTCCTACTTGTATAGGTTGCTCCACTGTCCGCTCAACAAATTCGAGCTTACACCAACTGCAGGAAATTGAGCGGAGAGATAAAACACTCTTCCTTTCAGCACAGGCTAGACAAGCCTGCCTGTCGGAGTCCTCCACCAACCCCACCCATATAGGCACTATTCAGGCCGCCTCCCAGCATTCTCAGCCCCAACGTTTATCCTTACAGAAAATTCTTTCTATGTACAAAATAGTTCATTACAACTGAATCTAACAACGCTAACAGAACCTGCCACTTCATTTCCTGTTCTAGCCGATGTAGAGTTAGAGAAAATTGAACATAGAAGCCTCGTCAAATTGCGGATGTTGCTTTGTCAGTTTCCTCTGGAGTGGAGAGTAATTGGGAACTCGGCTATTTAGCGATGAACACCACGTTACGCCCTGAGCGACATAACGAAGCATAGCGTTCACAATGTGACGTCATGATCTAGCGTGTAAGAATCCATTTCAATTTCCGGGCTACGCATTGGACCCGAAGTTGGTCAGATCTGTGGAGAATGTAGTCTAAAGGAATGCTGTAAGCTCGCACTTCGTCATTCCGACGGATAATAGTGGAATATATCTTCAGGGTAAATCCCCAAATTAGTGGCGTAATGGACCTGATTTTGAAACAGCGAGCCCGACAATGTGACTCGGAGTGCCCATTGTACCACTGTAAAGTATGGTTGAACGGCCAGAGGCATACTTCCATGGTCTACCTTTTGAGTAAAGCTGTTTCCCCTTCCTCCTTCTCTTCCTAAATAGACTCTGGTTCAGTTTTACCTCATTGTTGTAATTCAGCTTAAGAGTTTTTGACTTGGATTTCACTATCCAGCCATGCCATAAACAATTCTTCTGTTGTGATTATTTTCAACGAAATTCCAAAACCCTTGGTGGGTTTGTGTTCTCCATGCCATCAGATCCTTTCTCCATATTACAGAGTGAAAAAATTCTTTCTTCCAACAGTAGCTCAAGCAGATCAGACACGTCTCCACACTTTCTCCATATTACGTTCAAGCTCCCTGACTGTGATGAGTTGAATTTTAAGGCCCGTTTCCATTGGCCACCGAAAATGGTGTAATCTCCTAATAGCCTATTTATATTTTGCGTAAGCAGTGCTAAAGGTCTCTCGGGCGTCTCTCACTGTATACCGGCGATGGCCAATGGAAATGGACTATTAGAAGTACACAAGAAAAAAACACCGTTTTCAAATGGACCTAAAATTGGATTCACACGGTGGGATCCATGTACCTCACAAAGAGTTTGCCTGAGACAAATCCTGTTGAGATTTGGTACTGGAACACAATCTCCTCGTGTGAATGACAGGGTTCCATTTTGCTGAGACAACTTTTTCCCTTGCAATTGTCAGCAACAATCATCCCTAACAAGGAACAGAATCTCATGCGATTTTGACTTTAAACAGGTTTAAAATCTATAGGGGCATTTTGGTGAGAGAAATGGAGCTGCTGCGACCATGTACCTGCCCTAGCCAATAGGAGGCCAGCAAGCATGATTACAGGTTTGTAACACCCTTCACCTCAAGGGTTCTTGAGTCCCAGGGTGATTCTTCAATGTGACTATGTCTGAGATTATGTACCAAGTGTGTCCTCCCATGTGAATCAGATTCGCCATTTTTCCTTGAGACTAATCAAAGTACTTTGCCATGAGAATATTGTACCAACCGAGAATTGTCTGAGACTAGGGAAAAAGTGTGAAGTACACCAGTCTCAGGTACATGTGTCTCTATGTGTGAATCCCACTTTATGTCATACGTACCTGTATTCATAAACGATTGTGTTGTCTCAAAGGTGATCTATCACTGTCAATTACAGGACAGCAGAATCGGTAGTCCCTCAGTGGGATAGGGTCGGTGACTATCGGCAAAGACCACAGAGTAGGGATATATATGGCTAAGCGTCAGGCCCGCAGCTGATTAGGTCTGGGGTTCAGGTCCCTGCCAGAGAATCCCCCCTGAGAGGGAGAGTCATGAATAATAATAGTCGTCATGATAGCAGAGTCTGTATTTCCTCTGGGTATGTTTCTGTCCTGCTTGCATCCCTTTCGAATTATAATTACAGTGACCACCAATATATAGATTATGAACCTCTTAAAGGCATATCCTACAATTCACAGTGGCGCCTTCTGGTGATTTTAAATTATTATCAATTATCAATCAAAACTGGTTGCGTGGAATTCATTCTAATTGCCAATTGACTAGATCTGAAGGTTTATCCAGTTTAACTTATCCTAATTGGTAAAATAGGCCGATTGACATTTGCTTGATTCACAATATACTGGAAAATATGGATTTCTTTAATTCTTTCAAAAACAAGGAGAGTGACCTATGAATTTTAAACTTAAATGTGTAGTACTATATATCTACTATATTCTGGGAAAGTTTGAGGAAAATGGCATGGGTTTTACTATGTGAAAAGCAACTTTATAGAATTTCTATATATTCCATTATAAAATTATCATATTATTTATCTCTAAATCAAAAACGAGCACTGTGACCCCCGAATTTTAAGTTCGATGTGTTCTACAACACTTAGAGATCATCATATTCAAGTTTTGGGAAAATGACATGAGTTTTAATTTTCAAGCCAAATTGTCCGACATGCCTTTAATTGAGGTGCATCCACATGACACCAGGGGGCTCTGGGTTAATAAGGGCATGTCTTACTTCCGGTCAGAGCGTAGATTCATTTGTTGAATCAATTTTTTATATACTCAAATTACGTTGAGTATCGATAATTGAGTTCTTAAAATCTAGTACAGTCCTAACCTATCCCCGTTTACCTCACAGACGTTACTTATAGAAATCACTAAACTCGGTAACCAAGTGGTAGGGGTGTTTGCCTCGACCATGGGAGGTCGTGGAATCAAACCCCGGTCGGGTCATACCAAAGACTTACACACAAATCGTACCCACTGCCCATTCTGCTCAACACCCGCCATTGTGTGACATGGTATCCCCTTAAAAATTGCTTTTAAAAAACCCCAAAACAACTAATAACAATCAAACAGCATAAACCAAATTCCCCTCCGTATTTGGTTAGCAGGTTTATAAAGATATATGGCTTCAATAAAATATGACAGCCTTATGGGTTTTCGCTCTAGGTTCATAGCTTATATATGAACATGAAGACTTGGCCGCTGTAAAGGATTTTGATTATGGACGTGTGTATGAAAACTGATGCAAATAAACTCCGGAAGAACACAGGAACGTCGAAGCCCTCTCAAATACGGATCACAGAGCCCACTGAAGAAGATCAATTAAGGCAGCAAAATGAGAGCGCCTGGTGGAAAACCAAAGGGGAGCGATGAGAACTTCTTTTCTGTAGAGAACCTTTAAAATTAGATTATTTAATTCCGCATATTGCATTTAAACGCAAGCCTTCCAGTCCAAAGGGGAAAAGTCCTTGTATGGAGATGAATCTGAGATCTAGATCATACAGAAAGGTTCTATTATTATACCCATCAACAGCCATCCCATCCTCGCCGTTTGCTAGAGAAAGACAATATCAGATACACATGTTATAAACATAGAAATGGTGGCAAAAGGTGGAGCTGCTATCATCATAAATAACTTGTAATATCGTTCAGAACAACCGTACTGGTGTACCAGGGTTGTACATTTTACAAGACATCGACCTCATCGAATCTTGTATGATGGATGACTATGTGATGTTCATCTATGTTTCTTATATACCCAGAACTATCATTATTAGTGTAAGGAACAAGGTGCCGGAAACAATATATACATGTATATGGCATGGGGAGTAGTTATACGTAACTGTTAAACTTTGAATTCGTGATATTATTCTTGTGGTCGCTCGAATGTTCGATAAAAAAAAACCTAGAACTTGTCTATTTCTAGTCTCCCTGTTTAGATCCATATAGAATTACTTCTGTCCGTCGACCGTTATTCTTCCCTTCTTTGCTGGTTTATTGAAAGATGAGCATGCCTATAGAACACAGTGCACCTCTCACAGGGGTCGCCCATTCATTGATGTGGCTGGGTTAACCGTAGTACGCCCCCTACCGACACCAGGCCGCTACATGAGCACGCCCCGTATTCCTGCGTCACCCCGAGTGCGGAACTATTGATTGTTATTGCGGGTCGTGTGAGGACATCCCTCGTCACCAGATGGGGCTGTGGTGGTCCAGGTGGGCGGCTGGTGGGGGGGGGGGGGGACGTACTGGACCCTCATGCACGCAATCTTATAAGCCGTCTGCGTGTTGTATACGCCTTCCAGAGGTTACTAAACTCCCTATTATCGCCCAGGGTAAATACAAGTTCCGCTCGCGGCTGTGCTGGGCAGACCACGACCACATGAATTATCGTTTTCCCTTTTATATTTGGAGAACCTGAATATCATTTCGGATCTGTATGTAGAAATAGCTGAAATTTCCATTTCTGATATGGGATTTCCGATTTGAATATTTATAAAAACCGTTAAACTGCGATAATTGTGGGTCTATCATCATACAACGTCGGCAACCAGCGAAATCCGGAACTTGTAAACAGACTGGGTTACGGGATATCTCAATAGGGCCTATGGTACCCGATACAGTGTGCAGTACTCTGTATCAATGTTTAGTTCTGTATGTTTTTTCCCTGAATTCATGTAAGTGATTGTTGGCCTCTTTTTCTATAATTAGAAGGTGTATCAGATACAAGGTACATTACTATGTATCAATGCTTAGTTCTGTATGTTTTCCCCCTCAATTCATGTAAGTGATTTTTAGCTTCCTTCTGTATATTTTCTCCTTAAATACTATAGTTCTTTTCCAAGAAACATCTCATAGGATTACGAATCTTTGACTCCAAGGATTATTTCCTAGGGTATACACACTGAGGTGCTTCATGAAGCTACAGGTGTTCGCGATATGGTTGTTGGTTATTCGCCCCTCTAGCTACACTCGGGAGCATAACCAGACAGGCGTAACAAAAATACACAGCCTGTGCAGACTCATCTTCGTCCAAGCAGATTGGAACTGACAAGGCCACTGACCTTGTATGGAGAGGTCTACCCCAGATGCCTTTACGAGCTTCTAAGAGCAATTGAATCCTACTCGCGAGCCGCTCTATACTTTTTCTGCTGCAAGATGGCTATGTATGCATGCATGACTATCCCTTGAACCTGTTTCTATCCCATACTCACACTACCACATTAAAGAATCTACTAATATGTAATCAGAGATGGTAGTTTTCCTATTTTCCAAGGAAATCCTTGATTTTCATTTCCAGTTAGTAAATAGTTTTTCTTGTGTAAAACAAAAATAGAATAAATTGGGCCTCATCTACACCCATAAATAGTGGTTTAAACTTCCCCATACGCCACAGCCTCATTCCATGGCCAATAATGGTGTGTTCTCCATGTTTTCTCAGTCTCTCTGAGGCAGGAAATTCCACATGAAAAATATTTCCTTTATCTTTCATGATCCCCAACTGACACCCTTGTGTAATAGACCTAGTGTTAATAATTCTGTTTTGACTGAACAAGATGAACCTCATTGCCATTTGGTCGGTTAAGATATTATTCCTGTGAAATAAATGTGTTTAGTTTCCTAAAAATCTGTTTTTAAATCCAGAACACTTGCCCATTGCTTCTGATCACACTAATTGTCTGTGAGCATTATATCCATTTTTCTTTAGGAATTCCCTGGACCTCATTCTGTTCATCCTTGCGTATGAATCCTTTCCCGTCTGCTTATGAATAGAACAACCCGAGAGGATTCTTTGTTGGTCATGCACAGCCAGCTGTTAATGAGACTCATTATAACGAGTTTTAATAAGTAAGATGCCCAGAATATTAAACCCGGTCCCTGAATTCCGAGGCATTTGGAGTGAATCTGTTATGATATTCCTCCAGGTCCGAATCGACGCGGAAAACAAGGATGCACGAGAGAGAATTAATTGATGCAGAGCCTGTCCTTAAAATTTTTGCGGTAGGTTAATTCGTACTTTTCCAGTGAATTCTCTTTTTGCGAATTCTTCTGGGAGGAAAATGAAACGTGACAGGTGCATGCCGCAAATGTTGGTTTCGGGCCAGGAAAACTCACAATTAAATGAGAAATCAATGGCACGGATAGAATTGAAGAGATGGATTTTGAAATATTCAAGAAAATGAAATTACATGTGAAGATTTTGAAGGGATTGCTGTGAGGAAAAGAGCGTGCAGTGATAGTGGTGGTAGGATTTGGAGACGGGAGTAGCATACAAAGAGTGTGTGGATTATGAGGGGCTAGGGGTCCGTAATTATGAATAACAGGCAGTGCGTAGGTCCAAAGTATTGTAAATGCGATTATCCAAATACAGAAGACGGCATTATTGCTTATTATGCTCTGTTCCTGGCTTGTCATTGAGTTATTCATCTAGCAGAATTCCATGACGCATCCCCCTTGAAAAACGTCTCTCCATCTCTTCATAAAAGCAGAACAGTCAATTTCATATTACTTTACATTCGATGTACTGCTTCATCCTAGACTTATATGTCCTCGTCATACAGAACACATGTCTGTTTCATGAAATTAAGATGCACATTTGCCATAGACTATAAATCATTCCATTTGTGTCAATAGAATGTATTTGGTAGTAAATTCTTTCTCGGTCTGCACATAAAGTCCTCTGATGGGGAAGTCCTTCCTTAGGCAGACGCATGCTGGTATGGCAGAGCGTTGTATATACGAAATAGTTAAAGGCATATTCTACAATTCACGCAGGCGACACCTGGTGATTTTTGAATATTGTCAATTATCAGTCAGAACTGATTTCTCAGGATTCATTCTGATTCTAAATGAGTAAATGTTGAACTTAACATTTTATCTGGTTTATCCAATTTTAATAGGTATAATAGGCTAATTTACATTTGCTTGTACTGAAAAATATGGCTTTTTTCAATTTCCCAAAAATAAGTATGTTGACTTATTGTGTTTAAAACTTAAATGTGTAGCACTATACATCTACAATATTCTGTGAAAGTTTTAGAAAATGACATGGGTTTCACTATGTGAAAAACAGCCGACTTTTAAATTAGATACATACTCTACAACGCATGGAGATCATCTTATTCAATTTTCAGGAAAATGACATGGGTTTTAATTTTCAAGTCAAATTGTCCAATATGCCTTTAATTCAAGCGCTGCTATATTCAACTCCCTTCTAGTCAGGAAAAAAGTAAGTCTGACAGCATCTAAAATAGGTATGCAATTTTCAAGAACTTCTCAAAAATTATCTTTGAACTCCATTTCTCAGTGAGGGACTCCATGCGTACACACATTTCCTATAATGCACGTTTTCATCACATCGTCATCATGCCCTATCGGAACCCTTTTAGTACAGCAACAAAGGGCAAACATTTTTATTCACCGAACTTTCCAGAATAATTTTCTTAGCTAACCTATCTTTGTATTTTTCTTGATTACATTGGGATAATGTATCTCGCTCCTCTTTCCCTCTTTCCAGTGCCCTGAGGCAAAGCGCAGTACCTAAAAGGGTCACGTTCGCCACGGTCGCAAAATAAGGATTCTGTTTTATAAAACTTTCTAAAAACTGCTGCCTTGCCTGGTGTCTGTGTAATTAAACTCCTGTGGTAGGTACGGCTGTGTAATCAATAGGGATCTCACATTAAAGTTAGGAGAAAAACACCACACCCTATTAGCCAGCCTTCCTTCAGTGCCGTTCTCTGAGAGAGTGAGCGATGTAGTGGAGGTATAATAGATACACGTGGCAAACTGAACAACGGATTTACAGTATGATAAAAAGAAAATGAAGAGTAGACAAGATGTCAGCGGCGCACTTCTTTTCTTTAAAATGATATTCTTGATGTCCGTTTGTAAAGTCTCTAGCTTTACTTATGTAAGGGGTAGACCTTAAGAGAAGAGACTAAGAACTTAAACACAGATGTACAAGGTACGACTATGAGTTAAGAACTTAATTGGTTTATTGAGAAGAAGGGTTTATTATTAACACTTAGCAGGGGGTTGGCATCTGTGACCTCTGTGCTCTCAACACAACCAACAGCCAATAGGGAATGACCAAATTGTTCCAGTTGAGTGCCCGTTCTGGTCTGTCGCACATGTCAGGAGGCTGCTCATAACATTGAACAACTCAAGGTGTCATTGGTAGAGCACCCTACCCTCATGTGAACATACTGGGAACTAAGCTGAGCGATAATAGGGGTATTCTATGCCATTCAAATCAGGGCAGTCATACCATAAACATCAGGGAGGAAGTAACTAACCAAAAGGGTGACTGTTCCAATTCAGTTAATTTATTCACTAGTCATTAGGGGTAATTTAGATGATAACCTTCGTCTTATAGAAACCAACATTACTTGATGTATAGACCAGAACTTTACACGTTGTTGAAATATTCCGCCGTCTACCGTGCTTTCCCCGGAGAACACAATGAAGTGGAATATGGAGATGGCATTCTGACGTAGACGCCCGCCACTAATGCTCTCCTTACTCATGCAGATTTGATAGAAAGAGAGCGACAGAGTTACGATGGGAAAGTCTGCTGTCTGTGATGCAGTGCAGGAGTTGGGAATCTAGAGTCACGTAAAGATACGCATTTTCCCATGGGACGGAATCTCCATTTTCAATTTAATAGTAATTAGGAATTAGGATTGATTTGATGACTATCTTCCAAAGGAGCTATGCGGCTGAAAGGTAATAGGATTCCCAGCACCTCTTACTTGTGTGTCTGTGAGTCGCATCAGAACTTGGAATCTTGTTGGTATTCAGGAAGTTATGCTAAAGAATTTAGGAGGATGCTGATAGGGCAGCTAGTAGGTAATAAGGCCTAGAATTATCCTTGAGGAACAGTGACGAGATAAATCAGTCTCGGGTCTGACTTCCATCTTTACTTACTATGGGCTGTCGGATCCCAATGGTTGGTAGGCGGTGAATGCTCAGTACAGGGGGAAGATCTAATTTTCCTGTATCTGAATTATTCCGCTTTGGATTATGCATAACGACATGAGTGGAATAGGGGGGCGGAAGGCGTCACATCCCTCCGTAACCAGAACTTATGCGCATACACATTTCGTAGAGAAAGAGACACACACACACAGACGGATAGAGTGAGGGAGATGCACAAAGAGAGGGGGATGAGGAGAGAGACAGATATACACAATATTAACTGTTTTCAGATACAAGCTGTCGTATGCTCCGAGGAGATGACGGGTAGTAATACCCGAGCGCATGCGAGGAGATTGCGCAGAGGCAACTCCGAGGAGTATACAACCGCTTTCATCTGAAACCAGTCTATATTTTATTTATTATTCACCCTTTCCTGACAAGTGGGGTACTGATGTTAGTTCATTTTATGTATGCACTATTTTTTTCATACGCACTATTTTCCGTAGGCGCTGACTTTTGCAACCCGGAGCATACAACATATCTTTATGCTCCGGATATATATAGATACGCGCTAACCATGTGTTTTCGGTGGACATTATGTATTAGGTGGATGATGAACATAGATATAGGTAAGCAAGTTTTCCGATAAATTATGGAATTCTTACTTCCCATGTAGGCTACATCGGCAACACTCACAGTGTTATAATGAATAAAAAAGAAACTGATGAGTGTTTAGTTTGTGTCCTCGTTCGCCATCGAGTTTGGAGTGCGCAGTAATATGAACGAGGCGATAGCCGAGTGAATATTCTGAAGCACTCCAAACAGGGACTCAGACCAAGCACGAATATATTTCTGATTTTATCTTAGCCTGGAAGTATTCATCTCTTTATCACCCGTTGAGAACGAGTTACCGTTCTCGCAAGCCTGTTGAGAACGAGTTAGTAATGCTAAGCCTATGGACGTTTATACCAGGCTAAGATAAATATCCAGATATATACGGCTATAAACAAAGAGATAGAGAGACAGACACCTGCGCAGAGGGTGTGGAGATACAAAGAAAGAGAAAAAGACAGAAAGACACGCAGAGAGAAACAAAGACGGAAACCCAGTCTGGTGATTTAAGAACTTAATGGATTAATGTGTCTTGGCCAGTGTCTCTCCGCGGAACAATGTCACTCTTCTTTAAAACCCGTTATCTTTATTTGAGCCTCGAAATGTCAGCCCGTAATTGTTATTTATTCCATCAGTGCCACTCTTTTCACAATGTGTGATTGTTTTCGTCTTGTGACATAATTTATTGTCCATGGAGAAAGTTATGACCTTAATTACATTTTTTTTTCGCCTTTCCTAGGAAAGCCTGCAAATACCACAGATGTGTTTTTCACGTGGACCAGAAGAAAGCATTTGAAATTAACTGCGCACTTCTTTTAAGATCCAATCCTCGGGATGTGCGTTCACCAACATTTCTTTAATCATTGGATTTAGCTATCCTATTAATTCTACTAAATGGATAATAATGGCCCTGTAGGTTTCAATTTATTTTAAAATGGATCTTTGTCATGTATGGTTTTAGTTTTCACACGAATTTGATATTGGATAACTGTCTCACAGAAAACGCTTTATGAGAGTAGGACATTAGCTAGTTCCATGAACCGTTTATACTCGTTCCTTTTGTTACATAGGTAGAAATAATGCATATAGATATGCACATACTGAAGCAGTATTCGCCTTTCAATTTAGTATGTAGCAATAGGTAAATGTACCTAATTTGACGAATTAATCAATGAATTCCTTGGGGAAGTATATTAATAAAATGGCCTAGCATCAAATAATTTAAGCCTCTACGTACACAATTTAAAATTGAGAATAGCTGCCGGGGAACTTAATAAACAATATATAGACAAAATTACCATGATTTCGATCAGCGTGGTCCTATTCTCCGCATTGTTGACGCGTAGTAATACTCCTCGCTTTCGCTCGGAGTATTGCGTAGTGAATACGGCCACACAGATTGAAATCATTGTAATGTTGTATTTATTACACACCTTTCGACTAATTAGTAGGAAAAATATCTTGTAAATAATTAGAAATTCGACGCAAGTGCCGTATTCCCCTAGGAGAATACAGCTTTCCGGAATTTACTCAGCGAGCTCTAGACCCCATAGGCTTAGTATGGAGACTCCGTATTAGGTGGGTAATAAACAGGTTTATTACCCACCGTATACGGAGTCTCTATACTAAGCCTATGAAGCTTACAGATCGCTACTGGGTAGAATACGGACCTCCGGAATCTCCTAGGAGAATACGGCTTTTTCGGCCGCCTGACTAATCTATATAAACAATGCACGGCGCTTAAATCAAATTTACAAGATTTTTTCCCTAACAATTACTCGAAAGGTGAGTAATAAATACAACATTGCCATGATTTCGATCTGAGTGGCCGTATTCTCCTTGTAGTTGACACTACATAATACTCCTCGCTATCGCTCGGAGTTTTACTTCGCGTAACCTACGCGGAGAATACGGCCAATCAGATCGAAATCATGGTAATATTGTGTATATACTATAACCAGGACAACACTGTCGACTTCTCGCATATCGCTCTCACCACGGGTGTTATGAGGAGAGTGCATGTGCATCTGACGGGCGTGAATGTGCACACCATGTGAGCGTGCCGCGCGTGCCTGCTGATGGCCAGCATGCTGATAACGTGATTAGAGAGTGTGCATGCACATGTTTCTGTACCTGACAGATCACGGATATCTCCGCAGTTCTAACGCCGGGAGATGTTTTATTGGATATTTAATAATGTTTGTTGGTTTTTTTCATAATTGCAGTGTTTATTGAACTTCCAACATATAATTTTATGATAGCACTGATAGCACAAAACACCCATAATATTTCATTTCTCATTTTCCAGTTTTGTTCAAATCATATTATTACAGCTTAGCTACGTTTATTTGAATATATTTTTATACTCTTTCCGTATAGGAGGTTGGTGTCCAGGCAAAAAAAAGTAAGGGTTCGCACCCCAGTATTTATCCAAAAATCTTATCCTATTTAAACACTTTATACCTACGATAACACCATTACACGTTTAAAGGAAGGGTAGACTTTATATAATAGTGAAATTATATATTAATGTTTGCTACCTGCTAGCCTGTATCCCGCCATGGTGTTTTAGTGAGTGTAGTTTTCTATGTACATTAACAAATATAGAAACACGAACATAGCACAGACAGTATTCTAAATCATTATTTCCGTTTATTCGGTAGGCCTACGTGACCAGTCGCTTATTTATCCAGCAAAACTGACATTATTTTGTGTGAAATAGCCTGAAGCTGGCTAAAGAAATCTGATATATATTATGTATAACCTATGTGGTGACATCGTCCAAGTATCCATTTGAGAAAACTGCGTCGCTTTACGTGTGTGTAGATTTAGTTAAGTAAAGATGAACGTGTATGCGACGACATATGTTAATCCTAATTTGCATCCTCAGATTTTGTTTATTAAACTTTATTCATTCTGTAGTATTGCAGTTCTTCCATGAATAGATAAACTTACAACCATGGCTGGTGACCACAATATGGATACAAGTATAAAAAGTACAAAAGTTAATAATGTAATGAGGGAGTTGTAGGTTTGGGAACAACAGCAGTCATCAATGACAACAAAATACAATCCAAGGTGGTCACGAGGGTATGGGTGGTGAGTAGGTGGTTGGAGGACAAAAATAGTTTTACTAGAGTTTTTGATATGCTAACTAACTATACTATCTATAGGTCAGTAGGATCACATCGTGACTTGCGGGCGTACTGCCGTTTTGAATGACCATTTATGATCTGATTTTTGATGTGGTTCCTTCCTGGACATTTGTATAGCCTATAATTGATATGAGGATGCATGATGTGAGAAAAAGCTGTCAATAATACGTTTGTATCCTTGATACCTGCGTAAGCAGTGTGTGTATTAACATTTCAATATTTGGTATCGAGTTACCAATAGATTAAGAGGCTGTCGTTAATAATGAGTCATGTACTTAAAAATAGGTGATAGAGCCTTCATAACAGGTATAGCAGAAAGGATAAAACTTAATTAGAAAGAAGTGAAGATAAACTAATATAGCTGTCGCTTTAGGGGATACCCCGCTAGGAGACAATTTTTATCGGTACGGATGTTACACCCTTAAGCTGGATTTTACTCTAGGTGGGCGATGTGAGGATTGGCTTTGATACATCCACACACGGTCGTATATCCAAGTCTGTGATCCATGCATAAGAAAGGACTGGATTAATTCAGTAAAGATGGATGATGTACATTCTCTCACATATAGGCGTTATTCCTTCTGTGTATCGCAACGATTGATTAACATACACACATTTTCAGTGGATTCTTGGTTGTTATAAAAATAAGCTGATTTTATATTAGGCCAGTTTTATATGATATATGATACTGCCATGATTAACTAGGAGCAAATACTATGTTCATCATCGATGAATGAGCGTGCAATTATAAATGAATAACAATTGAAATGTTCGGATTACATTCAGTGTATGGATCCTTCTCTGTAACCCACTTTCATCCTGTTAACTTGCCATTTCTTCAACTCACTGAGTCTAGGATGCAAATACATCAAGCACCAGTAGGTCAATCAGGTATTTCAGTCCTGAGTGATTGGTCATAGGTAGTTGGGCACGTTTCTAAGACACAGAGCCACTGGCACCCTACTCCTTTCCCCGTATCACAGTGAGTAGCACGCAGCTAGGGAAGGGATAGTGTTCTGGTAATATGCTGTAATCCTGCATGTGACCACTCTAACCTGTAGGCAATATAAGCAACGTATATATATAGGCCGTAAACACACTCTAAAAATCACAATTAAAGCCTACTAAATTGATAAACCAGTTCACGTGAATAGTAGTGTCATCATGTAGACAACCATTGAGCCTTTCAGCATCGAGTCATATCTACACGTATAAGTCTATGCCCTTCCCACTGCTTGAGTTGCTCGCAACTTGGTACCACAAGAGAATGGAGAGTGCAATATGTCAAAACATACACCTGCCTTCCCATGTGCCGGTATCTGTTAGCCTGACGTATTAGTAGCATCAAGTGTCCCTGTTACCAGCCCGGATGTATTTTTATCACTGTGCACGTGCTTATTGGCTCACACCCTCCACGACACCTGGCGGCCATAATGAGGGCTACGCCCCCTAGCGAGCGCCTCGCGTAGTCAGCCTCTCCTCCACCAGGGGGAGGCACTGTATGGAGCTGGTGCACTCTGCTGTCTTGTTACGTTATCACCTACCACATATAAAACGTGTAAATTCTGTCCGATCCGCTTGGAGTTTCTCCCGCACATAGAGGCATAGTTAACGAGATTTAAGCTTGGAGATTGGAGGACCGCAAGAGTAAGAATCTCGTGGAGAGAAAAAAACCCGAACCTGTTCTTCTTTTTTTGTAGTTCTGAACCCACCTGTCCTTCTCATACAGTGATTCATGTATAGCCATGCCAAAAACAGAAGTTGATGCTGCAGTTTTCTTATCTGAGACGACAACCTTTCGCTGGTGTCAGTGCGGATACATTTGTCTTTGCCACACACTAGCTTATGCCTGTGCCATGCCCAATAACAGCCCATTCAGAACTGTGCTGGTTGTCGGCAAAATCTGAGTCACACGAAATAATACTCTGTTGAGAACTGCACAGGTAGCGCGTTCATATCCTCTAGCGATGGAGTCGTCATGTATTAATAGCATAGCTGAACGATATATATTGCACTATGCTGGTGAATTACAGTAGAAGCAGTTATAATCCAGCCATGAAGAGATGCTATAGAGCAAACCTATGAAAGTTTAGGGTCAGAGCTTGTATCCCATCAAGTTTGGATTGCGTAGTAATTACAAAGCCAAGTCGCGTGAATTACGTAGCGATTCAAATGAGATCGTGTTTGAACCCTAAACTTGAATTGGTTTCTGAATTTATCTCAGCCTTCACATTGAGTAATTGGCTAACATTGTGACATAATCCGCCATCGGATATTTTCGTAGTTCTCAATATTAAGTCTTCGGAGAAAAATTACCAGGGGTGAGATAATAATCCTATTGGACTGTCTGATTGAGAACACATATCCGAAATGGGATTTCATGGAACTTGCATCGTTTCATCACGGACCTGTGCCGTCGTTTCACCTAACCTATCCGCTCCTAGAAAAAAATGTTTACGGAAAGAAAACGAGAGGAAAACTAAGATATGCAGGCAGTAATTTACAGGTTTTGTGAAGTGAAGATGAACATGTTCATCATAACTATACTACTTAAGGAATGATTCTGCACGAAAATTGGACCACTTCGATCATCTGGCATATTATGGCAATTTTTTTTCACTAGGACCCTTTTGATCATCAGATAAACTTTCGTGATACCCACCAGCTGATAATGGATTATCAAGAGTTACATATTGCAGAATATGAAGGTGGCTACCTTGTGTGTGAAACCATGACTACGATAGAGTACTCCCTGTTCTTCGTTCACCTTACTGTCCCACACCATTCGTTAAACACTACGTGAAAGACCTTCCATTGCGTGCCATATCATTTGGACACTGCCGAGACAGATGATGTGGTCATATATTTGGCATGTGCTACCAGAAGTGATGACGAAGCATGCCATGTTCGACCATCACACGAATTTTTAACTGCCCTCTGGAGCCAATGACCCTCCCCAGTTCCCAGAATTCTCCAGTGCGACCTTCAGTTGTCGTCACGTGACCATGACAACGCCACCTGGTGTGCGTGAGTTAGTTGCATATGTACGCGGATGAAAGGGGCGAGTGACATTTCCAGGTGACAGTTAATAAAGTTGTGTTCCGTAATTGATGGTTGTTTCCAACGAAGAGCGTGGTTCATTGTTCGTGCGGTTACATGCAAACGTCCAAGGCCCCGGTCTAAATGACTCAATCTCTATTAACTGGACCTCGTATTCTGATGGGAAATCCTCGTTCCCATGTAATCATCTAGGAATATCTTCAATTCTGATATTAAAATGGTAACAGGAAGAACTGATGTGCTTTTGAGATGTTGCAAATAAATTTGTAAAGAAAATTGATATTTGGAGCAACAGTGTTCGTGTATTGCCCGTTAGTCTCTAATTCCTCTAGAATTTTTTTAGATTCCAGCCACTCTCTGCAGATCTTCAAACACCACACGGAAATTGATTGTTTTATGAACGAATGGTATTGTGTTAGGCTCTGTGGGAAGATTCTAATACAATTATATCAGAGATCCCCAAGCCTGAATCTTTGACCAGGTGTTCGTGTATTTTTAGGTATTTTGTGGTTGTTGTCATATAACAAATAGGATACATACTACATTCTTTTACCAGGTTTCGTAAAGGAGAATGAATATAGAGTAAAGCATTACATTTTAAGTATGCGAAAGTACCCGAACAGCTGACCAGGCTTTGCTTCATAATCAACCCTTTCACACCGGGCCCCTGTGGCAAAGCAATGTCTGTAAGGCTACATGGTGTAGTATATACCGCCAGGGGACAGTTTTTTCTTGCCAATCATGACAATTTTACTGTTTGATCACGTGTTATAACATGTGATTTTTTATATTATTTTATGATTATTTCAAATTCGTAAGTGTATTGTGGTACCAACATTCTGTGAAAATTTCATCATTATTGATCAATTATTTACAAAATTATTAGATATAAACCATGAAAATGATGCATTTTGGCATCATCCGGCAAAACTCGGTGATGCCCTGAGGTATCACCGTGCTACGGTCGGTGGTGATGCCTCAAGGCATCACCCGGCGCCAAAGGGTTAACTTATGAAGTCTTGGGACTATGTTGGTTATGTTGACATCTATAAATGATCATGATAATATTATCTATCATTGAGACTCGGGGTCACGTTATGTTCTTCAGAGAGGACCAGCGGACGTGTATCGCCATCTGGCGGGCGGTGCTGTGGGTGGACAACTGGCGGAAAGGCTTGCTGTACGCCGTGATGGGCGGGGCTTGTTTCATCCGGCCTCACCGGGTCTGGATGGCCGTCATCTCAGGTAGGTATCTTACTGTCCGGACATCAGGGATGCAAGTATTCAGATAAATCACAGCAGGGATGCCAGTTTTAAGCCTTTGAATGATTAAAAGTGTATTATTATCTATGTGTAAACAAACAACGAAATATATACACAGGATCTAACGCAGGGTATTACTTAATGTGCAGTTAAAATGAACATCTTACAGAGGGGGTTATGTCTGTTCCACACAAAACTCTCCCCTGATGCAGGGTGACCCCTTACACAGAGTGTCCTTTGAGCAGGTTTTTTCCTTATCATGACTGTAATGATATCCCTTTAATAAAACCCTAATGCCTTGAAGAAACTGTAAAACATAGAAGGCCCTGTAGTCTGTGTTCATAGAGACCATGGTTTAACAATGAGTATGTATAAGCCGGCAAACTGATGTAGGGAATATCACAGTTGACTCCAACAACAACTTCACATCTATTAAACTATCCCCTTCATTCAGGAATGAATATGCATATGTAAGACATCAATTTGCTTTTATATTGAATACACAATCTTAATAGAATCAGATAAATACAATGAGGTATCATGAATGAAGGGCAACAGGAATATTGATGTGTCCTTTGTGGTCATCTAGACAAGCAAGTGTCTACTATGGGTACCTAAATGAGAGGACTGGGGTGTTTAGAAGGGTTGAAAGACAATACTTTTGATATACTGGATAATTAGAATGGAAGTATACAGATATATGAATATGATAACAAACCATCAATAACTGAGGTAATAAGTGATAGAAAAATTGTTTTAACAATGTACTGTTTCTTTAAACCATTGCACTGCCTCGAGGTTTGAATTACACTGTTTCATCCTAAATATGTTGTATCATAAACAAACTTGTTATGAAAATCAATACATGCATCAAAGTATCAATGTGAGTTAGGGTAAAAATATGAGGGATTTGTAGTTATTACTGCTAACACTTTCCTATGTTCTTATCTTTCAGGTGTGATGATGATGATTAGCGCTTTCTTCTACTTCATTAAAACGTATAAAGTCCGCCGAGATGAACGGTTGGCAGAGCGAGAAAAGGCACAAACCTATGACAGGTAAATTAGAATAGGGTCGTCCTTTAACAAATAAATTGTATCCTCTTCTCATCCGAAATGGTGATACCTTCCTTGTGAAATATCACCTCTCTCCCCCCCCCCCCCCCCCCTCATCCCCAATCTTCCTTCCCTTCCGATTGGTAGCCCCTCTCTCAACTGTCCTTAATTAACATTTTTGCTATTTGTGATCTTGAATTTGATCGTTTCCAAATACAATCATGACAGATTTCATAAGTTCCGATGTTAAAGTCAGGCAGTATTTCCATCACCCCACCCTAATCCTCTTAGTATTTTTTAAATAGATGTGTAGAAGTGTTTCAGGCATGTCATCCTAACCTCATCCTGATTTTCTAACCCAAAATGATTAAGGGAAATAAAAATAAATAAACACCATTAACGAATTTTGCTGCATCCTGCCATTGGACCAGTCCAAATTATCAAAATAATTGGCTTCTCCAGCAAAAGCTATATTGATAGGACTCTGGATCAAGATTAGTATTAAATGTAGTGCCTGGCCTAATCGGAACATATGAAACCACACATCAAGTATTTGAACTCCTCTAGATTTTAATTTTCTTTTATTTGTGTATATATCATAATTTATTGTTTTTTTCAGATCTGTATTGAAGTAGGAAGGATCTATGTTTGTATTTATATAATTTTCATCAAATTGATGTTATTTAGTTGGCAAGCATAATGATAATATACAATATAATTTTAACTTTCAACTTTTACCCTAAACTGGCCACATGAGTGCAGCATAACACAGATAACATATTAACAGATCTTTTAAGTAAACTGATACTAATTCCAACTTATATTCCATAGATAAAATGGTTTCTGTTAATAATGTTTTGGAGCCACCTATATTGAAACTGGTAATTTGATGTAGCCTTTTCACTTTAGTCAGATACAACGTTAATCTTTTAAAAGTTATCAGCAGCAGGTTAGGTCACACTTTCTTCTGAACTGTTTCCAGTGTAAATAGTGAAGACGATGATGAAGATCATATAATAGAGAGCAGGTAAAACGTAAAATACTGTGACGCTTGTCATATATGTATCAAACATTCAGTATTGTTACATCACTCTATACATATTTACTCACCGTCAATATTGTTATATGAGTACATATCTAGAACATTGGTTGCCTTCCACACCGTTTTGTACATGGTTTTATTTCTAGGCCAGTCAATATTGGAATTCACATAATAGGGGAAATAAAGAAATTAAAATGCTTAGATAGTTGTAGACTACAATTTATGTATATCTTCATTGCTTATTTTCCTGTTTAATATTTATCATTTTTATATAATTCTTTCCGAGCTTTGTCTGTTCCTTTTGTTGTAGCTCATATTAATGTTGTCTTGTTTATTTCATTCTACACAGGCTTAGTGACAGCATTTAGTCCTGATAGGTTACCAGGGGTCATCTAGTTTACAGAGGTATACGGGTTGTTCATGCTTCTTTGTAGAACATTGCATTTATATATAACCAACTGCTATCAATGTCAGTAATTTGACTAATCCACTTTTATATGAAGCCTGAAAACATGTGGCATCTTTTTTTTCTTATAACATGTGGCATCTTGACAACTCACTTCCCATATGTTATCTTACCTCTATCTCACCAATATGGAAGTTATTCTCAATTGGGATATGATAAGTCTGTGCAGGAATATACAGTGAATTAAGGAGAAAAATTGATATAAACATCAGAGTAATATTGATGACAATCTAATTCATTGATGTGAAGCTCAAAGGAAATGTCTTGAATGTAATGGGATTTTTTGGTCAAAAGTCTGCTGCAGTTTATCAAATACACCCAGAACCAGATGGATATATATGTGTCTCGTGATGTGCTGTTTTACATAAGAAACCAAATTTTACTGTTTATATATTTCTAGTTCTGCCACATGCTACTGAAATATCGTTGTTGGTTTTATCCATTACAGGGGACAAGTAAATGCCTAGATACCCATCTGCTTCTTATTATAGTTAGGATAACTAAATCTTGGCTTTTAAAGACCATTGTGGAGAGAATGAGATTTAATGCCTTTAAGATTATATTACAAGTTATTCTTGATTTTTGCGAAGTGGAATATGGAAACACAGTGGGGAATCTAGACAGTTCTTGGAGGGTTTGATCTCAGAATCTCTATGATATATTCAAGATTAACTGAAAAGTATGACAGCACTATAACTTATAGAAATTAGAATTCCCGTAAATGAGATCAGTGTACTTCTAATGAGTAACCCCATAGTGCCTGTATTTTCTGTTTAGTGTGTGTTCTGAGTAATTCGCTTTTATTGGTTTATGCTGCTCTTATTTCATTTTTATGTTTCTCTATATTTGTGATAATTGGTCATATACAGATTTAACCACTAGCTTAGCATGTGTATGACCTATTATATAATTTAATTTCACAATCACCTCCACTCACTGTAAATGTTATATGATGTTTGATTCTGTAACGCTCTTAACATAAAATGGTTGTATATGAACAGACAATCTATGAAACTGGGTCAGATGGGGTAGATGATAACAAGTTGTTGTAATTCTTCTTTTGCATAGCTTTTTTAGTGCATGGCAAATGTAAATTTACACCTTATATGTTCAAAAACTACTCATATTTTTTTTCAATTAACTTTCCTTCTACCAACACCCAAAGTGGATGTAATACAAGAAGCATGAACAAAACCACTCCTCGTTAACCTTCAAGTTTTGCTAGATCCGGGACATTTTCCTCCCCTTTCCTATAAAAACAAATTCCATATAAATTGTTCTAAAATTCACAGATGACTTACTTGTTTGTACTATCAGGATCATGCCAAGGGAGTTCAGTATCAGAGCTCTACGTTTTCTATATAGATAGATATTATTAAATAAAAACAAAATCTGTTTAACATATTTCGACATTGTGCTCTTAGTTTCTTGTACAGGCTACCACATATATTTAAAAAGATCAAGTATATGTCGAAATCTAAGTGATTCACTATGCAGATGTACTTCAAATGTTCAAATATATATCCAAACTAAAGACAATTCCTAACATAAATTTCAAATTCTGTATTGTATATGAAAAATAAAGTGAATATATATTGCCAGAGTGAATCAATTATTGGTTCTGTTAAGGGTCCCGCATATAAATGTAGTTCTTATTATATGCGCTATCATAATCAAAGCATGTTAGACTAGATGCATAAGCATATATTCTAGCATGTATCAACTTGATATACGTTAACAACATGACACTCTTATTTGAGTTATCGTTAGATATTAAATTCAGTTGAGTTATAATTCTTTTATCAATGATACGTATACCATTGATGCCCATTACTTCATCTTAACAACAGATACATAGAACTATATATATATAGTTTTTATCTACACTATTTATTAGGAAGGTTTTGTATACGACAATGCCATATATTTTCATTTTTGTTATATGAATCCAATGTTTCGAGGAAAGAAAACAAAATTATCGCGTTATAGTCAATAGATATCTTCAATTTTTCTTTCTGTAATTATTTTCCCAAATGCCAGTATTATTGTCCATACGAACTGTAGATATTAGAAGTAGGTATCAGACATTATCTTTGACCTTTCACCTGTAATTAAACCTTGCAGGTTTGAAGTGCCGGACGACCTTGATGACCCCATTGTAGAAAACGGTGGCCCGTCAGCGTATGGGGAGGAGACACTGGCTGAACAGGAGGAGATACTGGAGGTATAGCGACAGTGGCACCCTGCCTGAAAGTCCTACACCTCCAGCACCATGATTTGTCTGACCTCTGAGGTCAACCAAAAGGATTTGCCAATGATAAAAAAATCCAGCCGCTGAAGGACGTCCCTGTCTTGGTTTTCATGACAGTTACGTTCAACATATTTCCGCGGGAGTCTTCACTGGGACAGGTTTTTTTTAAAGTGTACAGTAGTAGATCGATATGTTTGATACATAGTAACGACAGCAGGAGTATATCGCCTGCTTAGTCAAGTTGAGTGTGAAGAGCATCTGAAGACCGCTATGGTTGCTTGAAGGCATAATACCCTTTCCATATTTAAGTCAAGTGTTACTTCTATGTTGGTACTCTTTTAGTGTCATGCGATACTCGCCATTTGAGATGGTACATATTTAAAGCGATACATGGCACGATTGTTTTATACTTATCAAGGCACAAATCGTCTCCAAACGTCTTCAAATGGGGTGTGGTCAGTGCATGAAAATCACGTTTATATTGGGTGAGACGCAGTATGCCATACAAACTGACGTGGTATTTGGTAGTGGCATCTATCAACACCTTACCTTTCCTAAAATACCTTACGATGCATTTGGAGTTATAAAATTATTGGCATAGAGTGAAAACAAAACACTGATGACCTTTTCCATATTTGGGACAAAAATTATTGCTCGATACAAAGGTGAAGGGCGAAAATTCTAGACATACTGACCGAGTAATGCACCAAATACTGAAGAAGTTACCATGTGTTGTTATAATACTGTGCATATTATAACCAAAGGACTGGATGACCCACAATATATTCAAGGTCAAAGTGAAATGAAGATCTCGGGAAAGTGCCATTGTTATATGGATTCATTTGCGAAGTCGGACGATCTTCCCTCCCAAATCCTGTTATTTGTTTTCTAAATTAAACTAAATCTAATATATATGAGTGTCATTGCTCTCCATGGAACTTGTCAAAGTTAGAAAATAGCCCAACAGTTTATAACTATCTTTTTGGTATCACAGATGTACATAGCCAAACTCCTAGCCAAATCAATCCAGTTCAGTGTACAGGTGTAGTTGGTTATTATCTGTAGACATTTCATGTCTATCGTCCGCCTTCTTGAACCATTTATGCGGAAAGGCTCATCAACATGTGAGATATACCATTACAGTCTACAAACGGTCTGTGAATATTATGGGGGAGCCTTCGACGAATACTGTTGGTGATTACGATTCATATGTGACAAAGATGTTGATAAGAAGGAAACCCTCACCTTAGTGATGAGTTGGTCCCCCAATTCAGATCATATCTGTTTCAAACTCAATTATCATTAGTCCATATATGACTGGCCAAATACGAAACCGAACTAGGTGATACAAACTGTCTTCAGTCGCTGTTCAGTGTAAATATATATAGGGTGCTTTCAGTGATAAAATGACTGTTTATCCTAATGTCAGATGTGTCATATTTTTATAAGTAGTTGAGTAGTCTTTTAATTTCTTTCTTAGCTTAATACATTGATGGATTTCATGATTACAGTAAAATACCACGATCACTGGAGAGCGTCTTTTAGAAGGTTTACGTTAAAGGGATACCAATATGTGGAATGCCACCACACGATAGGTTAACTCAAATACTCGAAGAACATTAACTACTATATCTTAGACATTATCATTGAATTTCATATGAATCACAATGGACCCTATATGTAAGTTTTCTCACTTGGTCATTATCATTTCAGTATTTGAATTGACATTGCTCCTAAAGTCAGCTGCTGTTTTTTGCATTGCTCTGGTTTCCTGATCGTTCAAATGCTCTGCTTTAATATGTATGTATCTTCAAGTCACTCCTATTTATTCTCATTTAGGTTTTTGTCCATTATTCAGTTTTATTGATCCACAAAACCTCCTTAAAGATATGGGAGAACACGAATGTATGTTTGAAGATTCTCACATCAGAAGCATAGTCTCTAACTGAACAGACAACTGGAAACCATCATAAGGACCTATATACCTTCTCTATATTGAAATTTAATCCTTAACTAATCTTTTCCCAGCTGTTCAAAATGAGTGCATTTTGGAATTCACGGAAACGTAAATCTGAAAGTCATACCTTTTGTATAGCCTTCCTGGGAATGGCTTGAAAGAATCGATATGACTGAATACAAAGTAGACAATCTTTTTCAAACAACCCTTAACCCCATGCGTGAAATTGATGTTCAAGAATTCTGCACAGTTTGCTATATATCAGTCCTTGGTAATTTGAGAGATGTTTTCATCTTCAAATAGGAGCAAAAACTGTAGTTTCTATAAGTTTTTTTACTTTGTCTAAATATCATCCTGATGCTTGAATATGTTATGGAGAAATGTACCTTTTGTTCTGTAATGTCTTGATGAAAACTAATATTTAAGCATTTTTGTGTGTAGTAGAATAGCATATGCGTGATTTTTGCAGTTATGAATTTACTCAAGTATTCATCTTCCAATTGTGGAAATTAGTCTATAAATAATTATAGAAGTAACAACAGATGATTACAATTTTGATATATTAATTGTGTCTGTCCCAACTTTCATTGTCAAGTGCATGTTCATATCAATTCAAGACTTGCCACATCTTCTAGAAAAGTGAAGAGTTCAATGTACACATTCAGGTGCATTATTGTGTGCAGACTGCCATAGACAGGATCGTGTTTATCTGTTAGTAAAATTGGTGACAAAACAATTCTCTGTACTAAAAGCAAAGACCAAATTCAGTTGTGATCCATAATTCCTTTAGAAAGGTTCATTAGTTTATTTTGCTAAGAATTAACTGAAGGTAATTAATTTTGGATAATGTATTGTTACTTAATTATGTTTAGCTGTATTTTCACAACTTTTCATTTGTAGCTTATGAGTATTTTTTTTTTTTAACAAAGGGTCTGATTGACAGAGCCAATTTCCATCGAACGAACATTTTATAGTATATAATATACTTATGTATATCCTTTGTTATTGTGTTTATTTGGATGGTTTTATTTTTCCATAGATCTCCAAAAAGATCTGGTAAGATACAAGTACTTATAAAGAATCTCAGATTAGAAACATCATACCTTGATGATCAGACACGTAATTGGCGATGGTTGAGAGTATCAAGTCCTCGGAATAATGTGATTTCTTTGTACAGGACAAGTACTTTTCCCATAGATAGTTGCTGTATTTTAAAGGGCCTATTTATGGATGTGTTAATCGCCAACCACCTGGCAGACAATTATGAGCACAGCTTACTCCAAAATGGAATGAGACGTTCGGTTAATGATGTAAATATGTCCTCACTGATCTCCTACTCCATATGACATTCATTGCAGAGAAAAAATTAGTATTTGCGTACATATAGAATATTTAAGTACCCAGCTGCACATAAGTGGAGGCAACACGTTAACGCATTGTTACCACACACAAATGAAGATGGCAATTGACTTTGCCCATATGTTACATTATGATGTTTACATATATGTATGCATAATAGTAGTTCAGTGAAGCCTCTCTTACTCCTTAAAGAATTTGCCGTCCTTTACTTTGTTGTATGTCATAATGAGGTGATTACCCAAAGGCAGAAATTGTGTGAAACACTCAAACATGAATGGTTATGTACCCATAAATATATGTTTTGGTGTATTTGTAAAATACAATTATATTGATTACATATTCATGTATTAATCTGTTTGTAACATTATCTCTATGGCTAACATAGAAATGCTTAAGATGAACTTTCATTGTTGAGAAAGGCGAAATATCTTTCACTCATACCAACTTCTATGGAAATTAGATCATATCAGTCAGATGTCAGTCTGTACATTTATTTTCTGCCTCCATGAAAGCTGTTTTTGCACGATTGCCAATAATATGTCTCCTAGAGAAAATGTTTGAGAATATGTGGTCTCTATACTTACATGACCAAAGTAGGTGTGTAGGCAAAGCATTTCACTACTTTTGTTGCTCTGTGGTGTATAAAGCTGTATTTAGGTGAATGATCTCGCTATGCCTAGCATTTGACTTTTCATACCTGGGCGATCAATAAAAGTACATGTATGATGCTTTGTTAAGATGGAGGTTTTTTTGTTTTCTTTTGCATATTAATCACATTAATTACATTATAATCCTGAATAATCTAGGAATTGGAGATCGGATATAACATTTGAAACTGCCGAGTATATGATACCTCTATTCCTGCAATCACCAGCATCTATGAGTAGACAAACATGAGGACAGTGGGCTTGTTCCACCAGCTGACAGCATGGCCACAAAAGAGCACTTCACAGCCACTGTGTTAGCTTGTGATGGAATAGCTGTCAGGCAGATATATTGAAATAGGTGTTCTGTTGTGGAGCAGGCCACAAGCTCAACGGTGTAGACCACATGGTGTTGGAAAGGGTGACTTCCAATCAAATCAAATCAAATAGGTTTTGGTGGGAACCTGCTGACAGTAACTACAAGGTACCACTCATTGGTCTGTGGGTTTGCATACTATAAACATTTTTGGCAGTCACCTGTCGAACCACGGTCACCCCAGTGGAACAGGTCCTTTAACGCTCCGACATCTTGATATAGATATCGCTCCATATACAGCAAAAACCTCTAGTACAGTAGAACCCTATATAAGCGGGGACCCTCCATTCCAGGCCAAAGTGTCCACTTATGTGGGATATCCGCTTACACGAGGTTAAAATAAACATCTAATAGAGGGATCCATTCCGAGCAAATGTGTCCAGAAGATGGTTTGTATCTTTTTTGGTATTTTTTGACAAGCAGCGTTTATTTATAAAAAAAAAAGAAATGTCAGTGATACAATCATTAGAGGCGTACATCCAGAATACCTCTTCAAAATCAGGTGCCAGTGGAGGCTGCTTGGACTTTTTGGTGGGGACCGAAATTCCCCTTCTGGTATAAATAAAACAAGAGTAAAAAGAGGACACTCCTCCTCCAGGTGTAGAGATTGATTTCTTGTAAGATTCAAGAACGGGAGTTCTGAATGAGTGGGACTAGGTCCATATGCCATAATTTTCATAGACTTCGGAGGGTGCCTCAAAGGACAAGACCACACCATTAGAAGATAAAATAATCATACACAAGTTTCACATGTAGTCATACACAAAATTTTACATGTTACACGGACAATACAGAGGAAAAAAGAAAAAAAAAGGCGTCATACTCAGACACAGTTGGACAAGACCACACCATTAGGAGACAAAATCATAGGCAGTCACAGTACCACCTGGACATAAAAAAAATGGGGTTTATTACTGTAGTGGATACCTTTTGGACTGAGAACAGTTGCTCACTGTATTGAGTTTGGTCCATTAGTTAGGTCATACACAACAAAGAAATGTGGATTCGCTTGGAGTTTCTCCTGCACATAGGGACAGAGTGAACCAGACATAGGCTTGGAGACTGAAAACCCATGAGAGTGAGAATCTCATGGACAGCAAACTTGAACATGCTATTTTTTGTAGTTAAACAGTCAGTTGTTCTTATCTTAGGATTTATATTTAGCTATACCTAGAACAGAATTTAGTAGAATCTGTACAGTCTTCTATCTCCTTATCCTGAGATCAGCCTCTGAGACCATTGGCTGGTGCCTGCCTGTGTAGAACTGTGTACACTTTCCCAAAAGGCTTTCCAGAAATCAGTCCTTCGATTAAAAAGGAATTCTGGGCTGCCAACATTTTGGAGAACTATATCGGACTATTAACAGTGGTTAGACCATGGACTCTACACTATCCATGGTTAGACCAACATATGACCCCAAATCAAAGCAAGTCATGTTGAGATTATGACACGCATGTTGACTGGGAAATATGAATGTGAATTTATTTCATTAGCAAGTGGCAGGACCACATGCCTGTATAATTAAGACCATAACATTTAATGGTGTTCAGATTAACTTCTTGGTTCTTGCAGCAGACCATCACTTTCAGTGGTAGCATAGTGTTGTGAAGTTATATCCTGCTAGCCACATTGAGAACTCCAGAAATGTATCAGGTCCATGTACAAAGGATGTGCATAAACATTCTCTGCCATTTATGCCAGTTTAACTAGGCACAGATAAAAAGTTGATCAGCGAAGATTCTTTCTTACATAACAGTTTATTTATTGTAAACATATATAATCGTCAGAGTTCAACAGACCTTTTTTTTTTTAAATATACTTTATTGATGCCATTTTGTACACAGGTTCTTTCAAATAGTTCGATAAGAAGTACATCTTTTTGAGCAGACATCAAATCAAGAGGCCAAGCTTATCAGCTTGTAATAAGCTGGTTTTCTTTACGCAAGCAAACCACAGGGACATTCACTATAATTAGAAAAAAGGGACATCACATGTCACAATTACCAGTCAACTTCAATATCGTATGGGGCATCAGACAAGACATACTACATTTATCGTAGATTGGCCCAGTAACACAAAGGAGATCTTCTGCAAGGGACAAGTCCTTATCAGCAACACCAGTCTATGAACATTTATGAGACCATAGAGAATGCACTACACAAATATTGGAAATTTACAACTGAACAGCAAAGCTCAGTAGATGATTATCTAACTAATACGTATGTACCGATATCTAGAATGAATATTAATGATTGACGAGGTAATGTGAGAAATTGAGTGGCATATTTATGATGGCCTTGATTGTTAATGACTAATATCACGGACTTGTATACATGGATTGGCAACCGGCCGCCTGTGGCCCGTAGGTGTTGGACTCGGCATTGTCTTCAGGGTTCTCTCTGTAGCCAGAAGGTGGCGCTACAGTCGCCGACGTGTTGCCGTTTTTTCACACCATGCGGCGCCACGTTCGCGCGCGCGGAAATAGGTGTCAATGGCATTTATCACTCACATCATGGACCTATATCCTATATCCCTACATCCCCACATCCATACACCCCAACATCTCTACATCCTACATCCCATCATCCTACATCTCTACATCCCCACATCCTACATCTCTACATCCCTACATCCCTACATACTACATCCCCACATCCTACATCTCTACATCCTCACATCCATACACCCCAACATCCAGGGCTACATCCTACATCTCTACATCCCTACAACCCACATCCCCACATCTTACATCTCTACATCCCTACATCCCCACATACTACATCCCCACATCCTACATCCTAGATCCATACATCCATACACCCCAACATCCAGGGCTACATCCTACATCTCTACATCCCTACAACCCACATCCCCACATCTTACATCTCTACATCCCTACATCCCCACATACTACATCCCAACATCCTACATCCTAGATCCATACATCCATACACCCCAACATCCTACATCCCCACATCCTACATCTCTACATTCCCACATACTACATCCCCACATCCTACATCCCTACATCCCCACATCCCCACATACTACATCCCCACATCCTACATCCCTACATCCTACATCTCTACATCCCCACATACTACATCCCCACATCCTACATCCCTACATCCTATATCCCTACATCCCCACATCCATACACCCCAACATCCCTACATCCTACATCTCTACATCCCCATATCATACATCTCTGCATCAATACATCCCCATATCCTACATCTCTACATCCCTACATCTCCACACCCAAACATCCCTACATCCCCACATCCTACATCTCTGCATCAATACATCCTCATATCTTACATCACTTCATCCCTACATCCCCACATCCATACAAACCAACATGCTACATCTCTACATCCATACATCCCTACATCCATATATTTCTACTTCCCTATATTCTACATCCCTATATCCCTACATCCCGAGCCCCCTCTTTTTGCCAAGTCACATATTACCTTATGTATGGATCTAGGGATGTAGGATGTCGACTTTTCACCTGAAAACCTGTCAAAATCAGTCATTTCTCGGTGGCGCAGTCATCTAAAGTGACCCAAACTCTGCCGTTAGTTTGGAAAAACCCAGAAGGGCTAGGAATATAATTTTAACTGTTCTGAATAGGTAATATATTGGGGAAGACAGCTAAATACTTTAGAAAGGCCTCATTGAGTGGGAACATTTTTGAAACTTTGACTTTTCACCTGAAAATCCATCAAAATCAGTCATTTCTCGGTTGCGCCGTCGTCTAAAGTGACCCAAACTCTGCCGTTAGTTTGGAAAAACCCAGAAGGGCTAGGAATATAATTTTAACTGTTCTGAATAGGTAATATATTGGGGAAGACAGCTAAATACTTTAGAAAGGCCTCATTGAGTGGGAACATTTTTGAAACTTTGACTTTTCACCTGAAAACCTGTCAAAATCAGTCATTTCTCGGTGGCGCCGTCATCTAAAGTGACCCAAACTCTGCCGTTAGTTTGGAAAAACCCAGAAGGGCTAGGAATATAACTTTAACTGTTCTGAATAGGTATTATATTGGGGAAGACAGCTAAATACTTTAGAAAGGCCTCATTGAGTGGGAACATTTTTGAAACTTTGACTTTTCACCGGTGAACCCCTGAAAATCAGTCATTTCTCGGTGGCGCCGTCATCTAAAGTCACCCAAACTCACCCACATCCCTACATCCTAATTTCCCACATCCATACATCCCCACATCCCTAAATCACTACATCCCAATATCCCTACATCATTACATCCATACATCCCAACATCCTACTTCCCACATCCCCACATCCCTACATCCCACCATCTCCACATCCATACATCCTATATCCCTACATCCTACATCTCCACTTCCATACATCCCCACATCCTACTTCTCCACATCCGAACATCTCTACATCATTACATCCATACATCCCCACATCCTACTTCCCACATCTCCACATCTATACATCCCCACATCTCCACATCCATACATCCCCACATTATGTGGGATGTATGGATATATGGATGTTGAGATGTAGGATGTAGGGATGTAGGATTTATCTCACCCCTTGTACAAGCTTCGCCAAAGAAATAACATTAGGAAAAAATACTCAACGATCACCCCCCTAGAGTGACACGGCCGTGGTTTAGTGAATGTGAGGTAGATGCTCAACATCCATATATCCATACATGTATCCCACATAATGTGGGGATGTATGGATGTGGAGATGTGGGGATGTATAGATGTGGAGATGTGGAGATGTGGGATGTTGGGAAGTAGGATGTGGGGATGTATGGATGTAATGATGTAGGGATGTAGGGATGTGGGGAAGTAGGATGTGGGGATGTATGGATATATGGATGTGGGGAAGTAGGATGTGGGGATGTATGGATATATGGATGTGGAGATGTAGGATGTGGGGATGTAGGATGTGGGGATGTATGGATGTAGTGATTTAGGGATGTGGGGATGTAGGATGTAGGGATGTGGGGATGTAGGGGTGTGGGAAAGAAGGATATCGGGATGTAGGATAAATGGATGTGGGGATGTAGGATATCGGGATGTGGGGATGTAGGCTGTAGGGATGTATGGATTTGGGGATGTAGGATGTAGGGATGTAGGATGTAGGGTAGTATAGTGGAGGGGCAGTATGATGGAGGGGCAGCATGGTGGAAGGGCAGCATGGTAAAGGGGCAGTATGGTGGAAGGGTAGCATGGTGGAGGGGCAGTATGGTGGAGGGGCAGTGTAGTAGAGGGGCAGTATAGTAGAGGGGACAGTATGGTGGAGGGGCAGTATGGTTGAGGGACAGTATGGTGGAGGGGCAATATGGTGGAGGGGTTGTATGGTAGAGGATTAGTATGGTGGAGAGACAGTATGGTGGAGGGACAGTATGGTGGAGGGTAAGTATAGTGGAGGGGCAGTATGGTTGAGGGGCAGTATGGTGGAGGGGCAGTATAGTTGAGGGACAGTATTGTTGAGCGACAGTATGTGTCAAGAATGCTAGTTCATAAATTTACCACTAGGGAACCAAAAGTTGTGCTTCATTGACACTAGGGGCGCCACTAGAAGTCTGGTAGTTCCAATAAAGGCCACTAGGAGATGTTGAATGCAGCCGAGTCGGACACATCACAGAACAAACACAGAGATAAGCTAGGTTTCCTATCCATAGAGTATAGGTCCGTGCTAATATGTATAGCGTCAATCAAGCCCAGATTGATTTGCATGCAGTGCATGAGGTTGCAAAATGGAAAGCAAACTTGGGACATAGCAATTTAAGGCATGCACGCACATACAACCAGCAGATCACTTGTGCATATAACATGAGATAAAATGTACACAGAGCAGATAATATATTGTAAATAGAGGTCGACGAGGCTACAACGCGACTCAAAATTTTTCCGACGGTATTGAAGCCGAATCAACACGCTAGCACATAGCTGAGACTCGGAGACCCATCCGACGGTAGAATTTGATACACAGATAATATATTGTCCTGACCAGTTTCTTGCATCTTTACTGACAACAGGATGAACTCATTTGTAGTCATGTATCAAACTCCTTTCTACAAAAGCGGACACTGATAGTTCACAAACAGTTGGAGGGAAAAGCAGACTTACTATTGTGAGGTGATGCATTTTCAGATCATATTTCCATTTTCTGCCTACCATCACATTGACTAGACATGGTAATTATCAGAAAAAGGGGCTTTTTGCTACTTTTCTATTTTCTTAACAAAACTTCTACTATGAATTCAACAAAAGTTAAGGTATCAAAATGATTGTATATGAATTCTCTACTTGATTGATCTGGGTTTTGATTATTTTTTTCCATCTGGAATTCTATGGAATCTTCACTCATATTCTAGAAATCGAACATTTTGCCCAACTTTTAACATGATTTCTGAGAAAATGTCAAAAATGAAAACAGATAAATCATCTCAATAAATTCAAAATGATGATAAAGCACATAATCCCTGGTTTATTATGGTACCTTTTTCAAGTCTGTATCTGTTTTACAGATTATGAGAATCTGTGTATTATCAAGTCAAAAATAACTTGTTTTCAGTCCCCAACATGGTAGCCTATAGGCAATTGATATGGTAAAATGAATAATAGTAAAAAAAAACCTGGCCTTATCAGTAGAAAACGTACTGCTCATGCCAGCATTCGTAGCTCAAGACACCAGATGGCATTCTGGGTGGCCACCTGGTGTTTCATTGAGGAATCTCCTGGCGCAATGCTAGGATAGAGTTAAATAACCGAGAAGCACTGAGTGGGGACTAGAAATTATTCCAAGCCTTATACTTTTATACATTCAGATACACAATTACTAGATATCAGAACATCTACAAGGACAGGTTTTCAGCTGAGAAAACTGGGACAACCTAAAGTAGGCAAAAACAGGGAGATGGGCGTGGAATGCGTGTGTGTGTGTGTGGTGGGATAGAAAGGAAGGAAGTAGGGGAGTTTGTGGTAAAAGGATCCAGGGGAAGGGAAAAGCAACAACCAACTTCCTACCTTTTATTTTTCGGTTCTTTGTTTTTATTGGGGCGGGGGGTAGTAACGCAGAGAGGGGTGGCTAATGTGTGCAACAGAAATCTCAAACACATAAAGTGATTCTCATCGCATTTATTGGTGAGAGTTAGTACATAATTGAGTTACCACATCTATCATTTAGATACCGAAATGCATCTGCCTGCAGCTTCATTAAGGTACGCAAGATCGAATCAACAACTCGGAATATTCACATAAATATCATGTTTCAATAACTTTGAATACTGGTATGACATACTTGAAAAACTAAGATGTATAAAAATATCAGTTATCCCTACATAGACAAAAATAATGTAGAAGGTATATCACATTTGTTTCCGATACACATAACTGGACGGAATATCATAGACAAGCCATCAGCAAGAATAGCTCCTTCGTTCCGTAAAGCAGGGATGTCAGTTGGGGTCATGAAAAACAAAGAGGAAATATTTTTCATGTGGAATTTACTGCCTCAGAGAAACTGAGAAAACATGGAAAACACATCACATTAATGTGAATATGGAGTGGTTTTATACACAAACAAAATTTATATACTGAAAATGAAAAGAAGGATTTCCTTGGAAATTGGGAAAACTGCCATCTCTATTAAAGTGCCTGTACGTGAGTGAGGAGGCATAACAATCTATGACACCAGATAGCGATCTTGGGTTACAATCTATTGATATGTTGAAAGTCCCTTTGGAATGAATGCGTCACCAATTTCAAGTCTCGTCTGTAGCTCCCTCTGCTTCCGATGCCAATTTAGCTTCCAGCTCTTCGATCATTGTGCTACCCTGTTGATGGGCAAATATAAATGAAAATTTAGTGGATAGAGAGTGAGAATATTGTTGGACCGGGACAAAATTAAGAATTTCAAAGTATCAATGGCCAGTTCATACTAGAAAAAAGGTGGGGTATTTGAGAGGGAATCAAAAGCATTGAGTGATACTTTAAACGAATTCTACAGTGGAGGATCTGCCTGCGAGCAGAACTGCTCATTTGTTTGGAATAAGAAGAAAACAAATTCTATGCGCTATCCATATATGTGATCTGGCAGGGGGCGGATGGTGCATTTAAAGGCATCCTATGCTGAATATTTATGAAATTGGTATAAAGTCAGGATTTTCTGCCACAGAGAGACCGGAAAATTCTGGATAATGTGTCCTTGACAGCCATGGCATGGGACTGAGGGGCTATGGGAAGGTCCAAAACCGCGGTTTTATTGGAGTGAATAAGGATAAATCAATATTATTTTCTATGATTATTATCATGTTTCTTGAACGACTCAATGTGTACCTCAGTAAATAAACATGTGAATATTTAAACCTTGAGAAAGGACGCCTAGGTCCGAAACCTTGGTTCAATAAAAAATGCCTACTATTAAACTAGGCCGCCTTATAGTCTTACTTTCCAACACACTTACAATATTATCTACGTTTGACACAAGGAAAAGCAATTACATAGACTGAATATGAAAAATCTTTACTAATGTTATCATATTGGTAGTAATCTGAACATCAGGATACCAAACTACGATATTAAACTAGATCCCTAAAAGGATAAATATACCATCTACACCAATGTATCCCATGATTTGGCATCCCCTTGAATACAGGGATGTCAGAAGTCTTTGAAGCCATTGGCAGATTGTCAGGGAAAACCCTTAAGATCTTGGACGTAATAATGCACACATTTACAGGGAAGTCGGATATATGGGATTCTAAAAACAATATATGGTTTGACACGAACAGGTTTTAGTAATGATAGTGAAACAACATTTCTGTGTTTTATTTTAAAAAAATCCATGATATCAGGGATTTCCCTGGACTCTAACATCCCTGTGAATATGAAAATGTGGATTTTCACGGAAAAGTGATATCCTTGTAAAGGTACTGACCCAGAGGTAGAAGGTGGCAGCTCCTGCTGACACGTCGCGGACATCATCCAGTGAGAAGCCACTGAGGAGGTCCTTCGCTCGCTGTGCCACGGCAGGCTTCAGTTTGTGCGGCTCCATCTCCAGACAGCGCCGCTTCAGGCCTTCCTTCCCTGTCTTACCAACGAGCGCCTGGACGGTCTTCCAGTCCTGATGTGAGATGGAATTAGGGTCAAGAATAAGTGGAAAAAATATGTGGAAAAAGATAAGAAAACCAAGGCAACTAAAAAAAACCCCACTTGTTTCTCATCACCAAGCCATGAAAAATATGATGAGGGCGCTTTTTTTTTTTTTTTTTTTTTTTTGCTGGATAAAAGATGGCTTAAAAGTGTCATAAAATGGGCTTTAGACATACAGTAAAACCCTACGTAAGTGCTCACCCTCCATTCCGGGCTAAAGTGCCCACTTATGCGGGGTGTCTACATTCGCGGGGTTTTCAGATTCATACTGTTTATACATTGAAAGAATCTCTGGCATGAGGAGCTTTAATTTGATACTAAATACACATACTTTTCATAATTTCTATCAAGGTTCATCCTATTTTGCCCCCCCCCCCAAAAAAAAAAATCTTCTAAAATTGTTTTTGCAGATGCGCGCGGTGATGAGAAACAAGTTTGTTTTTTTGAGTGGCCCAATGATCGGGGATGAAAGTTGTAAAAAAAACAAAACCCAAAATAATCCAAATATTTTATAACATTATATTGGAACAGAATATCTATTTTCTTGATTACATTATAACTTTTAGTATTTTTGTTTAGGGAGAAGGACGTTGCCCCGTTCTGTTTTGATTTTAACTTTTAGGATTTGACGAGATATTGATTGAAACTAATAAACAGGAATTGCCATTATAACATTCAGGGTGCTGTCGTTGTGTAGGAAATACATATATAGGAATCATATCATTTGTCAGCAAACTTGCACCCGTAAAACATCTTTTCTTTTGAATATCCCAAGATTTCACTAAATTCGATAAGCCTCAAAATACATTACATACGATAAATAAGTGTGCAAAGCAGTATACCACGCATACCCATTATGCACGCAAAAAAACATTATCAAGGGAAATCCATATAGGAAATATAAGGTACTTTGGACTACTACCAAGGAGAGGGAATCAAAACCAGTCCCACTTAGTGGACTGTAACCTGCCCCTTCACATGCCCAGAATGATCTTTGAATGGCTATTTACCATCATTTTTCATTAATCATTAATATTTGAAGGTGTATAATAAAAGAAAAACAGACATATCGTTTGTATTTGAATAGAAATACTCGCTCCTGGACTCGTAAATATGCCCCTCTACCTAACGGCAATGGGGCAAGTATTTGACTGTCCGGGAGTTCGTATTTATTTCCAGAGACCACGCCCAGTTAGTTCTCCTAATTCAATGCTAGCAAAAAGGCAAGACAAAATTATAAGATTACGTCATCTTTTTCTACTAGACATGGGCCGTTAAGGAAGTTAACTTGAAAGATAATGCAATTTGTCAACCGAATTCGTGCGTGTTTTATATGAAGAGTTTGTACAATAATTGCAAATATTGTCACACGTTTTACCTTGTCACATCATTTCATCTCATCACATGATTTCACACTTTTTTCACCCTTGCAGAACTGTGTAGGCAGAGTGTTTACCACTTGTATCTATTGTTACCTGCAAATCACCATAGGAAGAACTGAGGTAATCAGATGTTGTGATTCAAAATGAAAAAAAATCGAAAAAAAAGAAGAAAAAAATCAACGAGACAGAAAAAAACAACCCAGGAGCGGTGTGGTGCTCACCTTGGTCTGTTTCTCCGGGTGGCCGTGCAGTAAGAAGGTGGCGATCATCACAGTGTGCACGATGGCCGGTGGTTTGGAGTAACTGCGGATCTCGGCCACCGTCGACTGTTTCAGCTCCAGGATCTCGGCCCGGATGCGCTCCAGGCGCCTCAGCTGCAGCAGGATCTTGTTGGCCTCGATCATCTCCTTGGCCAACTGCGGCTCCAGCCCGTTCCGCTTCACGAAGTTCATGGCGCTTTCCAGCTCCTTCAGCTGTCGCTTATCCATAGCCTTCTTCAGACCTATGAGACCAAGGTGAGTTTATACTCTTAAATGTTTCTCCTGATTCAAGAGATACGTAACCTGAGTGCCGGGACTAAAGGTAACAGGGGCCATGGAAAGCAATTAGGAATATAGGTACTTCGAAGGATGTTCCCAAGATGAAAATTACTTGGTCCGTACTCCACCAAGTTTGACCGCTACGTAATTCACTCGGCTTTACTTCGTGAATCACTCCGCAGTCAAATGAGGTGGAGTGCAGACAAAGTTATTTTCATCGAGTGGGTTTCTGATTTTATCTCACCCCGTATATCATTATCAGCTAATAACACAAATCACCAAATTAGCCAATGAGTATTGTGTTCCTAACATTTACCATATGGAGAAAAATAGAGGGGTGAGATAATACCTCATATTAGTTGGAAATACCTAGTTCCTACCAATAAATATTGTGTGTAAATGATTCAACGACTGTTGTAACGCTTATCTAAGAAGCCGCTTATAGATAAAAACAACAACAAAATATATACATGTACATAATACTGATTCCGAATGTTTAACAACATTAACTGGCCATTCTGAATCATCTCCCTAATCTCGAAATTATCCTACAGAATAACTGTCGAGTATATATGGGTAAAAAAAAAATCAGTGTGTAACTTCTTCCCGGAAATACGATAAATCTTATTAGAGGAATGATAAATCTTACAAGACGAATATCAAGCAGAATTAAAATGGATGTACACCTTTTTGTGTATTACCATGCCAATATAGCATGTTCTATAATCCAGGTTTGGTTAGTAATCACTTCTTTTGAAATACAAAATTTCATTAATTTATGATAATAATATCTATGGGTAAAAGATATAGAAAAGGCCATATAAGATATATCCAAAATTATATTTGAATACGTTCTATAGGAGTGAGTGTGTGGCATATAAGTGGAGCCTTTAGTCTGAGCAGAAACAATTCAAACAGTGGCATTGATAGCTAAATTTAACGTGATTTTCATTACGGGAGTGGTTAACTACCACAAGATACATAAATGAATTATACATGCAGAAAGAAATATAGAACAATGGAAAGAATCAATGGAAACAACTCTTTGATGCCGTACAGAAGGGGCATTTTGCTGGGGAAAAAAAAGAAAAAAGAAACATAACTAGATCAATATATCAAATATTTGAGGACCAAACATTAAAAACAAAAACTATCCATCGCAATAATTTATGGGAAAAAGAGAAAATGAATCAATTAGAAATCCAGAAATAAAGCCATACAAGTACTTGGATCGCGATGTGATTAATAATCGAGCCAACATACCATCAGCAAACACATCTCAGCCTAGCTGAAAGTCCATAAACTGGACGAGCGTTGGACATTGGAGACGGCGGAAATAGGTGCAAATTGTAACAAAGCCCAACAATACGGAATATATAACAATCTTATGAAAAACATGTAAGGAAAAACAGCCTTTGGCGGCATGCAACGAGCCCATGCTGTCTGCGACGGAAAAAAAGCTCAATACAAAGTGTACATGATCTACATTGATTCCCTGCTCTACTGCCCACTTTGATCAAATTCTGGATATTCTATGCTGAATCAGCCATCATAAAGACATACTAATGCCCCCCCCCCCCCCCCCCAAACGGCTGAAGCACCTTTCAAAACACTGTTAAACGCACACCCTGATGAAGGACTGAAATAGTCCGAAACATATCGGTAAATAATGTCTCATAATTATTTTGTTACTTAAGAATGGATCCTGCCCATCGCTGAGTTAAGGGTCGATTCCACCAAGCAACCGCTTTTTCAACGTCAGCAGACGTTCCTGCCAACCTTTCAGCCGACGTCTGTTGGAACGTCTGTTGAAATATTCTATAAATGCGTCGCTGCTCCACCAAAACCCCCAGCAGACGTTCAAACGGTCGCCACACGAGCATCTGGTGGGCGCTTCCACCGAACAGATGTCTCAGACAATGGTCCGAAGTTCCAGCAGATCCTCTAGCCGACGTCCCAGCTGACACTCAATACAGAGCAGCATTCTAGAATTCTGCCAGGCAGGTGTCGTAGTCTTCGAATGCATCTGCCAGCCACCCAATTCCAGCAGACAAAAAACTATTAAATCAGTTATTCGGCCGATGCTATAATATAGGGTTGTTGGAGGTCCGGCTGGAACATCGCCTGGAAAATCTGGCTGGTGGAAGTGCATTTTGGACCATTTCAACAGACGCCCCGGCCCAGGTCCCAGCAACCCTTGGGCGATGCCCGGGCAATGCGACATCCACCCCCAACAGATGCTCAACAGACGCTCACCTAACCCAGCAACCGAGAGCAGACGTCTGGCAGATGCCCATCGCGCGGGATGCCGACCTGCTCCACCAACCAGACAGGAACCTCATTTCCTGGGATATTCCAGCAACCGTTGTACAGGCGTTGTACAACGTTTTTGTCTGGTTGGTGGAAGTCCCCCTTTAGTAGTAATATTTTCCTTTTCATCTCAAAAGGTTAAGACTTTGATTAGAGGTGTCCACCTACTACGATTTTGCTCCCAATATGCCATGATAAACGAGCCAGCGAGCTCTGCGACACACACATCAAAATAGCAATTGTAGAGCTTGGCGTCAATTAGTCAGGCTTTGTTGCCGAGCTTTTTTGACTCACGCCGACAAACAGACAGAAAAGCCTTTTCCCATTGTAAAATCCTAGATACGAGATCAACATGCTACGATGAAAAAACCCAGAATTGTAGGGTGTCTACTTTATTCAAACATGTCTGAATTTTGTAGCACGCTATGGCCCTGTCGTTGGCCTATTGCAGAGCATGGCGACGTGCGGCGCCAACATCGTAGCACGTCAAGAGTCTATCGTAGCATGTCGTAGTCTGTCACAGGAGGTAGGAGGCATGTCTTTACATCTTTTCCCATTGTAAAATCCTAGATACGAGATCAACTTATGTATCAGAAAATACAAATTCTTTTGAACCTCAACCTCATACAGCTGAAGTTGTAACTCTTCCCCCCTTTATTTTGATGTGCTGAATAAATCCTCAACAGAATATAAAAAAATCTATTGGGTGTTCTACTCCTATTACCAGTAACCTAAATAGAACTGATTAGTTACGTTAAGGGCATCTGCAACTGGCTTCAAATTTCTCTGTAGCTTCTCGGATACGATTATCTGTCCCTCATCTAGGCTTTTCTGTCTGTTTGTTTTTAAATAAATCAACGTAAACCCTATCTAAATCTCACACTATTCCAGTCGTAATGATATATTGATAGGTACAACACATGAACAAAATCCCCTAGGTAGCCTCCTTACTCTTGAATCTATCCATCTGCTCCAGCTACAAGACACCAGCCTATGAACAATTAACATGAACAGGCTAAATAAATGCCGCCATACGTAAGGTTTGTATAGTCAACGCTGCAACGGAATGAACAAACTATTAAAAAAAAGCAAATAGCAAACTCAACTTTGTTGCGATGTTTTACCAAATATTCGCCTTCATACTTGAAAAATTCGAAAGTAAAAACGTGAAAATACAAAGCTCAACTACTGCCATGCATACTGCTCGATCGCAAATGGTGATCCCGTGTTGGGTTCATGAAGTAAGCGGTGACCAGTAACCATGGACTCACTGCTGGTTGTCACGACGTCACGAAGAGACCACTCTCCATCCAGAGGTCGGTTTCTGTTTGTGGTGGAGTATCTGGATGGAGAGCGCTGGGAAGCGAGCTTGTTTCCAGTCAGAGAATCGTATTTCACTACAAGGCGTTCCATTGCTGTTCCGAATCTTTTTTGTTCTCATTCACATTGGTAACGCTAATCTATCAGCTCTTCGCTATCTCCACACAAAAGATCAGTGTTGTTCTCTAGTCTTAATAGTGTACAATTTGATTGGATTTCAAGTGGAATATCTGTTCCTTGAGACAGAACTGGTTGTAATAAAAAATAATCAAAAAGTTCCACAGAAACTTGTTTTTTCTTCCTTTTTTTAGTAGATGATTTAATACTTCTGCCAGTGCATATCACATACCTCACTTGAGTATCACCAGTCTATGCATGAGCGATCACATCCTTTGATTTTGGATTCATCTGGATATATATTTCACTATCAGCCATAGTTCCTGTTCCATTATAGCCACGATAGTGTCTCAGTCGGGAAACCCCAAATGGGAGGACATTGAACGGGGTCACCCATGCAAGAAACAGGAAAAGCCGTCATATTTAAAACCTCCACATCCAGTCATGGAAGCAGATGATGCACAATCGAGAATCTGGTTAATAAATGTGCACTTGCAGCTGGAGGCACTCAGAAAACAGATCTTCAAATTGTTCCATACGCCAGTAACCCATGGAAGTCCTTAATGAGAACATGTAATATATTTCTTGCATCAATGTCCGGCCACCATATGCTACGACAGCACTTTGCAAAATAGCCTCTTGAAGGAAATCCACTTCTACTGAAGAACAGTCGAATTATCAAATTTCACTTTAAATATCTCATTTTCTGTGAGTGGCATCTCCATTCTTTATATCGATATCTTGGACGTTATCTGAGAGAAAATTGTCTCCAATCAATTCACTTGGAATCTCCAAAATGTGCAGGGCCTTAACCTGTTTGAACACTCACACATTCTACTTTAACAATGCTTCCTAACATATACAAACAAGCCATCAAAACAATTTAGTTTAGTCAACCTAAAACAGTGTCTATCATCTCCCGCTCTCAACGATTCCTCAAATTGAACTTTAATATTTTATCGTCAATTTATCATAATTCGACGCATGGTTGACAGCACATTTACATATTCTATCACAATCATTATTTGCGATGTTCTCAGTCTATTCCATGGATTCCAGTTCGGGTCAGAAAAAAGACATTGAAATATATATTGACACCCGGAATCAAGCCTTAAATTACAGTCAATTAAGAATTGGGTGATGATTCGCATATACATTATTACATCGGGGTCTACCATCATATCCATTTTATCTATGAATTCATAATTCTAGTTCTGACGTGTACCTTGCATTAAATTATACAAAATTATGACACAGATATAGGTATTGCATAAAAAAAACCAATGATATTTGGAAACCTTGAAAAATCTTTAAGGTCATGGAAAGTCGGACATACAAATGCCGATGCTACTATAATCACTGCTTGGATGGCTCAATATTTTCCTCTCGTCACGTAGTTAATGAATACTAAAATTAATATTGGGACAGTGATGTTCATCAACCACAGCGATATTTATCTACATCTATCATATTAAGAGTCAACTCGTACATACCGTCTCCTGCCGTCCATTCCTTGAGCAGCTTCTCGGCCTTCTCCAGGTCCATGTCGTCGTCAGGCAGCTTGGCGTCCTTGAAGTCCTTCACTGCACCTGGCAGCTTGTCCTTGTCGCGCTTCTTGTACGACACCTTCAGCTGATAGCGAATACGCTTGTTTCTCGCCTCTGGATGAAAACATTTCAAAATTTTTAAAAAGGGAGAAAAGGTGGAGCAGAAGAAAACAACCACACCGAAAAGATAGGTTCAAAGGAACAGGTATGTCGCTCTGTGCTGTTGGAACGTGGACTACAGTTGTAAGAAATCTTATGAATAAACAATTCTTGCTTTTTGACCCCCCCCCCCCCTCCTCGTCCCCAGAAAAAAATCTTTACACTGATCTTAAGAATGACTCTTGAAACATCAAGCAATCCTGAAAAACATGAGAAAATCTTTGTTGGATTTTGATTGATTTTACGTCCGTTCGACTACTACAGATACTTTCCAGACTTGGCAACTATAGATAAAGAACCATTAACATTAATTATCTTCGATCTGGTAGACCTGCAATCAGCTAAAGCGACTGCTGGTATGCGACTAGATCTCCCCCGCTCTCTATGGCATTGCGATGGGTGTGATCCTATCCTCTGCTAAACTTGCCACCCATCTGTTTTCTGGTGTAAACAGATGTTCCCCCTGAATTTGGTCCCTAGTCCCATTTTTTTGGCGGGAGTCTGGTAGCCCAATCATGTGTGACTTCTCTGACTGTTTAGGCAGTGTATGTGTGTGTGAATTTTTTTTCCAAACAGGACAAGCACCCGCACCCCAATAGGGACCGGGAAAGCGTCCACACCCAGTGAGGAAATTTTACCCAACATAATATATTCTCTTGGGTCAGTTTCCTTACCATCCAGGGCCCGTTTAACAATCTAGGATCGTACATGAAGACCCTTTTCTGTACCTCGTTCAAGGGCTGTCCTTTAATATTATCTAAGTCTGTTGGCTAAAACAGTATTAGCCATCCATAAGGTCGTACACAAGTGTTGAATACAGTTGACCCACATCGTCCTTGGGTCTCTATGGCATACAGAAAAGGGTCTACATGTACGATCCTAGATTATCAAACGAGCCCAAGAAATGAAAAAAAAACTAATAACACAACGTATGAAATCAAGCCATCTGCTTGTGAGAAAGCATACCTTTATTGCGTAACCGTTGTTTCTTCTCGACCTCTTCATGCTCCCTCTTGGTCCGTGCGTCTTTCGCTTTTTGCGCTTCTCTGTTTGCATCCTCCATCCGTTTCCCCGAGTCTTTTTCATCTATGATGGCCTTCTGTAGAGTGTAAAGATGAGGATATAAAGGAAAAGCCGATTAAATCATCGTTAACAAAAGTTTGGTAAAAGGACTCCCAATTATAGATGCAAATCAATCATAATTGAACATTTCACATTTTCATATCAAATATTATCAAGAAACGTCACAAAATTTCATAGGATTGTTTATATGGAGTGAGTTTTGATTAGCCTAAAACTGTGAATAATAGAATAAGGTAACATTCCGTAGTTATTTTCCAAGTGGGTTAAAGGTGGAATTCCATTTATATGATTTAGTGGTGATCATGTTCGTGGTAATTTCATCCCAAATCCCCATCTTGCTCTCCTCTCATTGATGGCTGTAAGCCTACCTACCCGATGCATGTGTAGCCATCCACTGTCATTACACATACAACATTCGGACATGACTAGGACATGACCACCTGTTCATACGATATTATCTGCACTAAAATCGTGTAAATGGAATTCCACCTTAACCCTTTACAGACAGGGGTCTGTGACAGACTCATGTTGGTTGGGACGGGTACCAGGGACAGGTGTAACGCTTAAGCGTGTGATCCACCAAGAATGAGTTAGGGCCAGACGATGACCATGTGGAGGAAATGTGGATGTCGGCCGCCCAAATCGTTCGTCGGCTCAGATCGGCTTGGACAATCTAGTTGGTGGATCAGCAAATCAGCCTGAATCAGCCTGAATCAGCCGGACCCGCCCATTGAAAACCCTGTCGCCCACACCCGTGCGGTCGTCGCCTCTGGCCGGCCGGCCCTGTAGAAACCAGCTGGCCACCTGCCTCTGGCCGTCTCTGAGCGACGATTTGATGGATCAGGTGCTTAAGGGGCAAGCCTGTTATTGTCTAAACACAGATTCAGTTGTTTGGTCATGTGATATGATACTTCAACCTTAATATATTTATTTGTTTTACCTAATAATGCTAAATATTATATCATCAGTATATTCTCTGTAAGTTTCAGATTCATTGATCCATTCTTTTTTTATTTCACATCAGTAATACGTTTTTGTTGAATACAGTTGAATGTGTCCTTAGAAATAAACCCTACTTTTTTGTCAACAACCTAAGGTCATTGAACTAATACATAATTAAGTACCATTTCTAACACAAACAATCAAGAATATGGTGAGCACCTTGATACATCTATATAAAAGTAATGTATTCTGTCGTTTGATTTTACCTCATGACTAGGAAAGTTACATTCTCTATCGTAGTAGGTTCTAAAATGATCAGCACAAAGTAAGCATCTTTATAAACTTACAATCAAACCTTCAATTTATCTGCAATTGTATGATACCTTAAGAATTTCTTCATCCTCCAAGGCTTCCAAGGACTCGCGCGCCTTGCGATCCTCCTCATCTTGAGCCTGCATCTCCATCTCCTTCAGCCGAGCCATCTCCTGAAGCTCCTGTCCGGACCAAGTCGCCAACATCAACATAGATTAGTAACACATAAGTTATGTATACTGATTCTCAAGAGCCGTTTCAAAGTGCACATGTATATAAAATCTGGGAAGATCTTTTGGAATCTATAGCAGTTATTTTTTATATAGAAGCAGTCATTATTAAAGAGAAGATGAAACGGGTGTCAACGGATTTGAAAAGATTTGAATAGAGAAACAAAATAGCGCTGTTTACAAATGTTTTAGATAGTTTACAGAGTTATTTTAGTTTCAATGTAGACTGAGTCGATAGCAACAATTGTGCAGAAGTAAGGATATGATTATAATGTGCTTATCTTCAAGAGAAAAAAAGATACATAAAGATCTGAGGAAGAAAACTGATGAGAACAGTGTTGAAATGTGAATCTCTTGTCCAGAGATATCGGATTAAAGTCTAAAACTTATATTTTTATTAATCAATAGAATTAATCAGTTCTTAGCGTTCTGGGCATAATTCCATAGGTATATGTATTTTATATTTCCCCCCTTATAACCTGGTGTCCGAAATATATAAAAAAAAATCACACAGGAACTATCTTCTTGTTGATTCATTGAAGTTAAGCGATGGGAAATGGAAAAAGTATTCTAGGTTTACTCACAACAAAAGAAAAAAAATCTGTTTAAAAGGCATAGGTATTTGCCGAATTTCTGAATTCACCTTCACATAATTCTGTGGTAAATCATAAAAAAGGAATATGACCGCAAAAGCAATCATTTCTACCCACTCCCCCACAAAGCATCACTAATCATTACAATAGCGTTACTTATATTCATATATAAGAGATTAGGCTTGTACAATCTTACTGGCACAGGATCTTTGGGGTGTCTTAATGTCTTTATATAGGTTTATGTGGTGGGGAGGATGTGTGTTTTCGATTCACAACTTTTAAAGGTCAGGATATACGATTGTATTCAATATGTTAGCTCGAATCTGAAAATGATCAATGAAAATACTAATAATGTTGTGTCCTCGGTTGCAGGATTGATGGATTGATTTTCATGTACATATTCACATGCAGAAAAAGTCTATTACCAAATAAGACACATTTTGCACAGAAAACAGAGGAGGAAGGTACTTATTAAATAGAAAGGCAGGTTATAGTAACACACAAGCAGTAGTTAGTTACAGGGCGGGAGACCAGTAGCAGTGCTGGTCTGTCTGGGAACTGTTTTATTTACTCTAATATCCACCTATTACGAGGTCTCCATAGGAAATATATTGAGCGCCTGGAATTGGCTGCCTGAAGATTTCGGAAAAAAAGTCTCATCCATAGTGAGGTAAAATCATAATATACTTTGAAATAAGCTTCTTAAATGTTCATTCAATACTAATTATTTAGAACCAGTCATAGTAATCTCGATTACCATTAGAACTCACTGTCATAAAACGTTTTGCATGATAAAAATACAGAAAAATAGCAAACTATATAACTGGCGTAAGTCTACACCAAATTACCACCATGCTTGACAGTGCTGTGGCATTATGGAGCAATCTGGAACTACATACGTCATGCAACAAACTTTTTGTTGCAATAAACTTGTTATTGACCATGTAGATTTAGACTATGCGTCAACTACAAGGAGATTACGGCCACTCGTGCACAAAATCATTGAGGCATAATAATACACAAGCATTAAGCATGTGGTCCACCAAGAGTGAATTAGGGCCGGACAATGACCATGTGGAGGAATTGTGGCCGCCCAAATCGCTCATCAGCTCAGATCAGCTGGGACAATCTGCCTTGTGGATCAGCAAATCGGCCAGAATCGGCCGGCCCAGCCCATTGAAAACCCTGTTGCCTGCAACCGTGCGGTCGTCGCCTCTGGCCGTTTCTCAGCGTCAATTTGGTGGATCACGTGCTTTAGCGAGTCTATTACGAAGTCAACCTCATGTGATTTATAGAGCTGCCTGTCCACAAAATTTATTATACTCTGACCCAATACATTTTCAATGGGAACTCTGCAATCGATGGATAAAAATATGACTATTCTGAACAGCGGACCAGACCAAAATCAGCAGAAAATTTGTACAAAACAGAAAATAATGAGTTGGCGAAAGCCAGTTACAGGGCCGTGGTTTGAAACAATAAATACATATTAGACGAACAAAGATGGGAGGCAGAGGGCACAGTGAAGGGGACCCCATGATTTGTAAATATAGGAGATCATGCTTTAAATACCAATACAATTATGTGAATTCCCAATACACATGGCAAAAAATCTCGGGTATAATATATCTTAGCCTCTTATTTACAAAAAAAAAAAGAAAAAAAAAAGCAAACCATGCAGCCTGAAGCATTATCATTAAGCCATGCATATAAACAACTTACAAAGGCATCCTCTTCCTGCAAGAAAACATCTTCGTAGATAAATAAAACATGCCACATTTACAGTCATTGCAAAGGCCTTGGGACAGGCTGCTCAAAACGAAATTAGTTTTTTAGGGACACAGAAGTGTAACTTGCCACATATTTTAAATCAAAACGAAAACACCTGATGAAGGCCATCTAAAGACACAGAAACTTAGTGTCGAAATATGTTACTATATGAACATCATAATGTGCAAATAAATCTAATCAAAAAGATAGAACCTGATAAAAAAATTACTGATGTCGTTGGTTTTGTGAATAAATTTCTAGAGAAATTAGGTATGGTTGAGATAGCAGGAATAGTGCATTCATCATATTTACAGCATCTTTCTCTAATTGAAAGTGAGAACTAAGATATCCCCCAAACTCTAATAAAGACAAAGAGTAGACATGTCAACATTTTCGACGCCCACCTTGACCTTCTTTATATATGTATATTAAGGGCCGACGTTTCGGACACGAATGTCCTTCCTCAGGTTATATATATACAAATTTAATGAGATGCTGAAACCACCAGCTTTTCTATACTCAAAAGTGTTTCAATTAAGTTACAATATAGGCTAATTTTGAAGTTCCAATGAAAATGTCAATGAAATTACCATGTGCATAGATTACTGTATATAACTGGTACAAAGATTTCGAGAACACACATCTATATTCTAATGAGTAAGAGGTGACTATGTTAAGGGATGAAAGTCATGGTTAGAAGAATAATCTGAAATCGAATCTACAGGGAGAAATTACACTGACTGATAGAATCTGCGCACCGCTGCAGGATGTTCCATGTCAGATAAGATGATTTACTCATTTTCAGAAAATCCAAAAGTCGGCACCTCTGAAACTTACAGAATACTGAAGGGCCTATAACCTGGTAATTACCACCCCAATTCGCCTTTGCAGTCAGGCCGATACCCCTCGTTTGTGACCTGATGTTTGTTTGTTTGATTGACTTTACGCCCGGTCAGTCGCCCATTACAGGTTCTTTCCAGATTTCCTCATGGTTTGAAGCATTTACAATCATAGATTCCTCCTATGATTTTCGAGTGTTCCTTAAAGGAACAAGGAGAGTTCTGATCACAAAACTTTCTCTATTAATATACTTTTCATAGCTTTTCGAAAAGAATTTGGTTTCCCAGAGGAAGGTCACAATTTCTTTATCAGTGTTTTGAAATACACTGTACATGGATGTTGTAGCCTTCAGATAGTCATCCAGACTTATATGTTGTCCGACATGAAAGCATCAAGTGGTCCATTGAAAAAGTGGGCGCTGAAAGTCCTTGTCTATTTTCTAATGGCCCTCTCGACTGGGTTAATTACGTAGAAAGAAAAATGGAGAGACCAGGAAACTAGGCCTTTTTAGAATTATATCCATATTTTGGTTACAATTGGGAGATTCAGGAAACTAGACGCTTTTGAAAAATTATATCTGTATTTTGGTTACGATTAAGTTTTTTTTAAATTTCCGATATTCGAAAATTATTTGAAAATTTGCATCTTCATCCATGTATGTATTTCAGAGTAACGAATAGACAAACCAGCTGCCGTTTTTTGTCTGCCTCTTCCTTCTCTTGCTGTAGCTTCCTTTCTCTTTCCAGAGCCTCTTGTTTGCCGCGTTCTGTTGAAAATCATGTCCAGAATGTATATGGAGAATAGGATCAAATATCTCTGTAAATACAGAATCTACCCAGAAAATACCAGTTCCTAGCAACTACTTTTTTTCATCCACTTTCAAGTGAGGCATATTATATTATGAAATGCTGACCATGTTGTTTCTGAACTAAACGAAAATGTTAATATCATTCTACCTTCAAATTATGCATATTCATTGATCCTACAGATCACCTATCCACAGTTATGAAACAGGCTCCTGATACTGAAAATTCTGCAGGATGAATAATTTGCAGCCGGTAAGATATCTGAAATTCTAATTAACTGTACTATCATCTTTTAAAACCTTTCTTCTTCTGTTTTTTTGCAGTAGCTGCCACACATGCCACATAATAATCTATCGTTTTAGGAGATTTATAACCTATATGTTTGGTATTGTTTCTGGGTGTTATTTATACCTTGGTGTTACGGATCCCTCAGTACTTAGATTAAGAAGTGCATTTCTTTTTTATCAAGAAATTAAAAAAAAATATATATATATATATAGATATATATATATAGCCTATAATTGGGTTTAAATTAGGAGGCCCAGGAGGACTGGGGCAGGTGTGCTGGAGGCATCGGGAGGGGTTAGCGAGCAGGAGCCTAATTAGCCCACTCTCCCTTCAAGGGTGGCTGCCACCCTCCACGGTGACAACATGCCTCAGCGCGCTCGCAGCAGCAACACAGACTTAATTTGGAATCAGAATATATCAGAGGGACTAGTTTCAATTTTATAATTGTCAGTATTTGAGAGACACCGATTGGCACTACTGTGTATTGTAGGATATGCCTTTAACCTTATTTCCCTGTCTATAAATATTAACCTTACCTTCTTCTTCCTGTAGTTCTTGCGCGCGTTGTTCCTCGTCTCTCTTCTCCTTTTGTCGCTTTAACCGTTCAGCCTGTTCACAAACGAAGTTAGATAGATGGTCAACTTCACGGTCAAGACAATGCACTAATTAACCATTTCATTTTCAAGATAGCATCAGCTTGTCAAAGAGGTGTTTTGGCCACGTCTCGTTAAAACTAATTAACCCTTTAAAAATAAGGCAGTCGCCTGTGGCTGGGTAGCATTCTTGAGAACAGACATTAGAGTCCGCATGTACAGCCAGGGGGATGGGAATATTGAATTATTATCCACCTAATACAAAGTGTCCATGGAAAACACATAGAGAGTGTGGACATACCCGGCGCATACGGATATGTTGTATGCTCCCGGGGGGGGGGGGGGGTGCAGATGAAAAAAAAGTGTGTATGGAAAAATAGTGCAAAACTAAAACGGATAGATATTGTTATGTACAGTATCTAAGCCAAGAGCCGAAATCAGTCTCTTCTGGTAAAGGGAACTAAAGGTGATTTGATGTACTCAACTTATAAGCGTGCGTAAAAGGATTCTCATTTTACTGAAGGATTAATCAAAAGTTTAAAATTACTAAACAATAGCGCTATAATCTGGAGAACTATGCTCGTGTCTGTCATCGTTTGTCTTGTTTTGAATATATGTTGGTGGAAGATAACCATGTTACATTGTAGTTGTATTTGATTTCTTGACTGGAAAAACAGATTATGTATCTGATTACGAGAAATAAAAACATGAAAAAAAAAAGATATTGACATGTCACTTGGCCAGAAAGGGTGGATGGTAAATACAATACAGACTGGTTTCAGATAAAGATTAATGATACGTGGCATAAACACTTCTGAACACAGCCGGTTTCAGATAAAAGCGGTTGTATGCTCCTCAGAGGCGACGTCTGTTCCCTATGCTGATACTACCTTGAGTGACAGTTTAAAAGCTGTACCTCACTACCGTAACCATGTACAAAAAAATAATTATCAAACTTCACAAAGATTCTTTATGAGGTGGAGTTTCACTAAAATAAAACGAATAGCTCATGTCCATAATCCCTAACTGAACTTTAACATTTAACAATGAAATTGTACCTCTTCCTCTTTCCTCCTATTGTCTTCCAAGACTCTCCGTTTGCGTTCCTCGTCCTCTGTTTTTTTCCTTTCTTCATCTCGTTGCCTGCGCAGTCGATCTCGTTCTTCTTGAATACGCTGTTGTAACTCCTGCTCTTTTCTGGCACGCTCTTAAAGAATGAATAGGTGTAACCTGATTTGGCCGAGATCAAGGGATATAACAAAATATGGAACACTGTTCCGTACGCGTCAACTTAAGAAAAAGTTGTTAGGCCAAATTGATATCGGGTATATAATAGATATAGAACAACCTACCATGCTTGTACTAGCCACAAAACTTTATTATAATTTATGGTTGATACAGAACTTAGTGAAAACGCCTTGTACCGTACCAACCGTAAATTATTATCTCATTTTTCAGCTTATACAGCATGGTCAGGTTATTTTATAAAGATATTTGCTCTACACAAGGAATAAGAGAGTTTATACTGAGAAACTAGCGGTGATTATCAGGAATGGAGCTGGCTAACGGGGGAAACGGCACGCGCCGCCTGTCACTGCTTTTTTTCAAGTTTCTTTTTTGCTTTTGTTTATCTAAGCCAAATTCTGTAGTACAGGTCTTCCATTTGGTTAGGAGATTAGAAAATTACAGGATCAAATGTTATCATCGCCATGGCTAAAGATAAACCATAAGAAAAAACGTATATATATTTGAGTAAAGAGATCTTAAAGAACGGTTTTGTGTTTTTCTCTACACGAGAATCTCACTCTCGTGGCCCTTCGGTCTTCATGCCTAGGTCTGGTAAACTCTGTCCCTATGTGTGGGTAAAACTCCTAGCAGATTCGACAGAATTCTAGTTTTTTATATATGTTAGGTAAAAAGGACAGATATCCATATAAAAGTGTAGGGCTGCCATCTTTGTGATTATGATACCTCTCTCTGCTTGTTTCTCTGCCTCCAGCTCGTCCTGGATGGCCGTAGCGCTGGGGATGTTACACAGCATCACTTCTATCTCTGTGAAACTGACCCCACTGCCCGGCACCGCACGACCCCGCAGGAACTTGTTCCACTGGTTCTTTGAATAGAATGGCCCATGCACAGCCTGGACAAGCCACCTGTAAAGATTTACAAGACATATCAGGGTTACGTGTACTGGTTATGTTTCTATCAAGGTGAACTTTACCTCTCTGCATATCCTACTCTATTTTGTTTATGTAAAACGTAATACGAGATGTGATATACATACATGCAAAGAATGTTGTGACTAAAAAGACTCATAAAAGTTAATAAAATAAACGGGAAAACCCCACACCATATAGACGATATATATACTCCTCTCTTGCATTACGCTGAACCAACACCTCGTTTTTTTAATGCCTGGCCGTCCACAAAACCGTAGATTATTGTGAATATTTCACATAACGACCTGGACAAGACACCTGTAAATATATTTTTTTCTAAGGTAGCATCGGTTGGAGAGCAGAAGTGCATTTCGCCACGTATTCGTAATCCGTAGATATATCTAAGACATGCATTTTTAGGCATGTCAGTTGGGGTCAGGGAAAAATATGAATTTCTTTTATGTGGATTTTTTCCATCAGAGAGACTTAAAAAACACCAACAACACGTCTGTGTCAGCCACGGCGTGGGGCTGAGTATCAGTTGTGACGTTCAAACCTTTTTTTTTATTTGCGCGATTAAAGCTGAATTATCATTTTTGCTTTAACACAAGGAAAATGAATTTTATATGCTGAAAATGAAAGTGGATTTTCACATAAAGCTACATCTCTGCTGTGATATCAAAACGTTTGTTTCCACCACATAAATATCAACATTTTACAATCAAGTACCTGCGGTTACCTGTGGTTTTGTTTTTCTATAATACAATTCCACCAGTATCGTACTTTTCTTGTGTACGTTGTCTTTTTTACTTTCTGTCAACAATAAACATAGGGTGAGTATCAGACCTATTGAGCTTGTTTTTCATACTCTTCCCTTCCCATTTAATTACATTTTCCCCCTTTTTTAATTAGGGCTCGATTCGTAAGCATACTCAACAGCAACTATACAGCTCATTTCCCTTTATCTATTTGTTCTTATACGAATATATTGGGAGTATTTGCCAACCTCAAATTGGAAAAATTTATACTGATTGTGTAATGATTGGGCATGTACAAGGAAGACTCTGTTAAAAAGTGATTGTGCGACGTCTAGAAATTATTTTCTTGAATAAAAAAAAAGTTCTAAGATTATTAAGACATGAAATATACACTTCTATGGCAAGTCGGTGTTACCTTGAAAGTGAGTTTCCTGTCAATTTTGAACACTGCTGTTATAGCGTCTCAACTCACCTAGCAAAAAAATACAGAAAAAAATATAGAAAAAAAGAGAAGAAAAGAAAAGAAAATCTATTGAAAAAAAGATAAGAAAGAATCTAGGTTCTTACTCTGCGTTCTCCTCTGTGATGGTGTCTGTTTGGTTGTAGTCGAGCATAGAGAACTCCCAGCGGAGGTCTTGTATGAGGCAGTACCTCCTGTCCATCTCCTCCAGCACGTTAAACAGCTCCTCCTGGTCACAGCGGTCTGAGACACACACGTAAGCCATGGAAGCCTTCACCTGGGGGAAGCATATGGACATGTGCAAGTCTCAAATTTCAGAGAATTCAGTTATGTTGGGCACAGAGTGATTGCTAGTTCCGCCATCATCCGCCAGGAAATTATAAGATAGCGCCATTGTAGTTTGGGGGGCAACCGATGTTATCAGTTGTTGTAATTTATAGAACATATTGAGAAGAGGCTAAAATTCCTATATGGCACGCCCCAAAAATTATCTTTGATCAAATCCATTGATAGTTGGTTCCGTCACCTGATGTTTTGGATGGAGTCGGGGGGGGGGGGGGGGCAAGATGGCGGGGGGCAAGATGGCCACTTCCATAGTACAATAGCTATGTGCCATATATTATTAATAAACTTTCACTCTAGTCCCTGACGAAGGCACTTGGGTGCCGAAACTAGTTGGACGTTAGCATTGTGAACCAACCGTAACAACAAAATGTATCACAAGTTGTATAACAAATAAAAATAGGGAAATCAAAGAAGACAACATATTGGGTATTTATTGGTTAGTGGCTCCATAGTCATCATTATTAATAAACGTTACAAAATTTCAAAAGATTGTTTATATGGTGTGAGTTATAAATCTTTGTGGAATGATTTTACGAAGCGGAACTGAGTGATTTCTTTAGCGGAAGACAAACGCTACACTGCATCCCTAGCAGCGGATAGTAGTTCATAAAAGTTCTGCAATAGGTGTATAATGATAAAGGCAGCTGCCATCGGTTTTAATAATACCACCTTCTGACGAGATTCCAATGCTTCAATTCGTGGTATTTTATCTAACCTTTTAAAATTTTCTTATTGTTGGTTTTCTTTAATTCTCTATCACTTCCATGTGGTAAACGGACTCTCTGTTAGCGTTCTTTCACACTGAAAAATAGGAACCCATACCTGCTGCAGGCTGATTCCACCCAGTCTCATGTCAGCGTAGATTGCTTGTAACTGTCTGTCATCCAAAGAATCCACCATCTCACTGTCATATTGCTGGAATAATTCGGTGACCAACGCACTCGCTTCTTCAGGAGGTGCCATCTTCTGAAAAGTAAACATGTAAATTCATAATATCCAAGGGTTTTCCCTTTTGTCTGTAAATCACTGTGATGAAATAGCAGTTATGCATACATATAAATCTTTCATTCTTTTTGGTTAGGGACCTTGAATAAAACATTTTAAAAATGGTATTAATGTATCTGGATAATGGATCTATCCTCATATGGTAAATTTTCGCCCAGACGAAACATCTGTATTGTATGCTACTCGACTGTAGGGCAAAACTGATGATAATTTAGCCTGAAAATATAACCCATCTCATTCTCCTGATAACTGAGAATGAATATGATGAACTCAGAGTGTTGAAAAGCACATTTAAAATCAATTTTTGGTTTATCACACACATTATTAGCATGGACATAAAACTCTGATACACTGTGCATGTTATTAGTGAACCTCCAGCAGTGTAGTGTAAAAAATACCACCCCCATCCATCCACACACCCCAAATGAACTTTTTGAGAAGAAAATGGCTGAGGAAAAGGTTGGCTGCTGTATCAAAATATTAATATGGCGAACGGGGACTATCTATCTGTTTATCGCCCAATACCATAGGCCTTGCGTGCGAGCAATTCAAGATGTTCGCCAAAGTGTCTATGTATACCTAGATCAGTCTGACAAGATACTTATATTAAAGTAGATGCTGCTTTTAAGTTTTAGCCATACTGACATACTGTGCCTACACAGTCCCATTCAATCGACTGGATACGGATCATTTATATTTCTTCCAGTTGTCCTAAATCTATGATTGTATAACAGCCTTGCTTGAAATTTCACAAATAGTATGCCATATTAGCATCATACGTGATACACGTTCAAGATTGCTCACTGAAACATTACCTTGATATAGTCTTCCTTTTGCGGAATAATTCAGAAGAGGTGAGGGTTTGGCTGTCAACAGGCCGCCATTTGTAAACAAAATCAAGAGTGTTATTAACACTACCACAACGTGTCTCTGTCCATCGTCACACTGCAATGCCGTGCGTCTACGTTCTGGTTAGTTTATGGTGCGACATGCTGAATGCTACATATTGAAATCTCCAACGATGAAATGCACCCTGCCTGCTTTACAGTGTGTACAGTCAGTTTTTTGTTACTCAATTTTTAGGTGACTTGTTATGTCTACATTCTGGAAACGAATGAATAATGTTAACCTAAGTAGCAAGTTTACAGCCCAGAAAGATCTGTCTTTAAAATCTGCAGGTGTGAAACTGCGATAGTTTGTTACCTTGCAATAAACCGTTATCATCAACGGTCACCTGTGGCGGACGTTTGCCCCTCTGCGGTGTCGGGGCGAACGTCCACCACAGGTGACCTCGAACTATAAAGACATAGTTTGGCCACAGTTAGGGCGTTTTCTCCTATTAGGGGCTATGGTGGGACCCGGATTTAAATAAATAGTATTTCTTTTTAAAATATTATGAATCGACTTGGGCTGCATATCTAGTTAGTTTAGGTAAGAATTTGTCGGTAAATAATGACTAAAGAAAAAAACATTCTCATAAATTACAATATAAAATATTGCAATATTCCCAACCAAGGTTTTCTTCTCCGAATTCTGCTAACCATGACAAAGCTTTGACATATGGCAGATATCACAAAAAGGTTTTTTTTGCTACCTTGCTATTTTGATAACAAAACAGCCCATTTTGACTTCTACTATTAATACAACAACAGTTAGGGGGTGTCCACCGGGCTCCCGAAGCGAAGTGACGCGCCCCGATATTGCCTTCATATCGTAGCAAAATTGTAGAGCTTATCGGGGCAGTTGGTCTATGAACGCTACCAACGCGGCCCGACGCGACCCGATAGAAAAACATATCGTAGAGGGTCTATAACAATCGATCATGTATCGATTGCAGTAGCGCGTCGGTGTGTATAGATGACACTTTAAACGGGAAATTATATGAAATAATTGATGGAAAATTATGAAATTTTCAGAATATCTAGGATATATAATGGTAATACGACTCTGAAAAAAATGGTGAAATTTGATAGTAGATAAGGGTCTCAAGTCGACCATTTTATATTTTAACTTGGAAATGTTTTTTTTTTAATTAGATATTATTGTGAGATATCATATGATATCGTTTTGTATCTACAGATAAAATATCAATCATAAATAAGCATTATTTCTGGAGTTATAAAGGAAATATAGTTGATTATATTGGTTGCATCGTGAGCAATATTGGGGTGTATCGGGACCATGGCACCTTTTTCATGAACCCTCCCAACTCGTTACGACGCGCACCGACGTGAGCCAACGCGAACCGATACGCTACGATATGCCTCTCGACGCGCTACGATACGTCGGTTCGCGTCGGCGTTGGTTGGTGCACGGTCTTAAGGTACCCTTGGGTATCAAAGTAATTGTAAAATAAGTCTCTATTTGATTAAACTGGATTTTATATTTGCTTCCATGTAGAATTTTATGTTATCTTGACTCATATTCTAGAAGTCAAATATTTTGCCTAACTCTTAACATGATTTCTGAAATTTTCTGTCAGAAATGAAAACAGATAAATTATATAAATAAATTCAAGAGGGAAACCGGGGTATATATAATCCCATGTGTGTCCCCCTATAAAATCCTTTTCGATATTTCTGTTACAGTGTTGTACTACAGTCTGATTTAACAAATGACGGACTCTGTGATCTTACAGAATCATTATGTACGCCCTGTTCTATCTGTCCTTGGAACATCTGTCCACAGAGTAAATAGATATCTCTCTACTCTGTGATCTGTCTTAGGAATGTTTAGTAATGTGCTAGACGCACCAGCAGTCCACCATTCCTACCGTCGAAACGGGTACCATTATTTTCTACCCCATTCGCCCCGACCTCTAGTGGGAACACGAGATACTAACAAGAGTGATGACCACTGTTTATGTCACGATTCTATTGGATTTTGCAATCGCGGCGATGGCGTAGATGTTATTGAATTTTTCTGGTGGTCTAGGTAAGTTTATGCATGGTGTCTTATCTGATATTGATATAGTATCGTTATACTAATTCAATATCGTTCTTGGATGGATTAACTTATCTACCTTCGGGCTGCCGCGGTGCACGAGAGGGGTTTCTCGGATGCAGGGCTCAGCTGCCTTCGACTCCCGTTTATTTTCATCATCCAATGATGTACCATGATCCACCCACATACAGGAGATCCACTGATCAAGGACATATGTTTGATATAAACTGACCGTCCGACTTTCTTAGTATAATCCAATACTTATATAAGTTGTCTTTTGTAGCGACCCCCGGTTTCAGTGACTCGAGATTTAATTCTAACCTGTCAATACTACAATACTACTATTACTAGTCATTGTATCAACAATAACATAAAGTCATAATACAATTTACGGTCACACTCAGTCAAAGATCTCAGAATAAACACAAGTTTCTCTGAAACAAGAGTCTATGAATTTCTATTTACAACCTAAAAACCCATCAAACAACTTACCGATACCCTCTCTCCTCGAGAGGCATGAGATGAAGTTAAGTGTTGGAGCCTCCTTGAGTGACTGATTACCCTCACTGAGAGTCAGACTACGTGAGAGGGGCAGTCCATGGAGTAAACCTCCCCCTCCCTTCCCCGAGGAACTGAGAAATGGTTTAACTAGATCTAGTCGTTTGATTTTAAGCAAAATCTACCAACGAGATATCACAATATAGAACTAGTCCCTGAATCACTTGAACATAAAAACGGAGTGCATTGGCTCAAAAATAGCTGCTCTATATTTATAAAGAGTCGGATTTTATATATATATATTTTTTATTTAGCACAAGCATCTCTTAGTAATTTATTAGTAACCCTGAGTTTTTCAGATACTTATCAAGGTAATGCATGTTAACAATAAGCCGGAAAGTATGCAGTAGGTGACATCGAGATAAAAAAGAAAGAAAAGGGAATGCATTTTTCCAGGTAAATTACAGATTTGCTGCCACCGCTTCCCTCAACCCTACACTCCACCTCAGCCACTGAATAGATTCCTGGGCCCCACAGGCGTTAGGGGATGTCAGATTTATTTCATGATAATGCCCATAATCAAAGACTTGGGCAAGTCTAATTACAGATGGCCAAAATCTCAAGATTTTCATTTATGATATTCAATTTGAATGTCAATTGTACCTGGCTGAACCCAGCCCACTCTGCAAATAAATACCAAGTAGGCCTACCATATTTAGCAATAGCATGTATTATATACATACAGATCACACTACTGTCGTGTGATTGGAAAGTGGCCGACCCAAATCTGGAACACACCCGTCTCAGATAAAGTCACCCTTGAGCTACAGGGGTGAGCTATAAATGGAGACTGATCTGACCTTTTCTTGATGAGCGTCAGAGTGTGGGACTTTGGACCGCTCAGTCCGTGGTGTCGCATTTGAGGAATCTAGAGCAGGCTCATTGGATACTGAGGTAGGAGAAGGATAACAGCAGCAGAACTGTGCAGCTGACGCACCAGCAGAATCATTAGTTAAGTGACTTCACATTGTTGAGTATACATCTTCTAGATATAGTACGATATGCTATTATCTTTATATTATCCATAAATCTATACATCTGATTGTATTTTATACTGGTCTTACAAATCAATGCATTAGACTTAAGGTAATTCCATGCCCATGATGACTAGTCTGACTACCAAAAAACAACCTACAAATCTAGGCTATAGTATAGTATAGTACGAGTTTTCGGCAAACTTACTCAATTCAGGCCATTAACATATACATGTAGGTGGTTGTTTCACTGTATCATGTACACTGTTGCTTAGAACGCAAACCACAATAACGAGGGTGGTTGTGGCCCCTAAGATTCGAGGTCAACTCTCGACTGTATAGCCCTCCCAAGGCGCTAGAAAATATCATGTAAGCAGGTCAGGGTGAAGGTCGGGGTTTGCTGCGAATGCAGTCATTGGCTACTCGGTCTACTCTATTCCTTATATGGACTTAAGGTAATGGGACAACTCCATACTGCAGCCACATGTAATTCAAAGGCATATTAAAAATGGGGGGGGGGGGGGGGGGTCACCGTGCTAGTTTTTCAATTAGGGATAAATATCAGAGATGTCAGTTTTCCACTTTTCCGTGGAAATCCACTTTTTCATATTCAGTATATGTAATTTCTTTTCCTTACGTCAAACAAAGATAATATTGATTTAGCCTCAGTAACACCAATAAAACAATGGTTTGAACCTCTACAAAAACCCTCAGCCCAATGCCATGACCGACATGGACATTTTATCCATGTTTTCCCGGTCTCTCTGTGGCACAAATATCCACATGAAAAATATTTCCACTTTTTTCCCTGACTCCAACTGACATCCCTGAAATATTTTGATGATTTTACAAGAGAATATATAGAAATTTGAAGAAGTTACTTTTCAAATAGTAGAACCCATGTCATTTTCCTCAGACTTTCACAGAATATATAGTAGATGTATAGTAATACACATTAAAGTTTTAAAAACCATAGGTCACCGTTTTTGAGAAAATTGAAGAAAACCATATTTTCAGTAGGGGCCTACATTTCCTATGTAAATCGATCAAACGTAAATTGGCCTATATTCCCTATCAAAATTAGATAAACTGGAAAAAACATTAAATTTACTCATTTAGAACTAAAATGAATCAGAAAAAGAAGTTTTGATTGAGAATTATTAGAAAAATCACCAGGTGGTGCCACCGTGAATTGTAGGATATATGCTATTAATTGGTGTCAATCTTTGACATACTAACAATTTCTCACATTTAAGACTGTAAAAAGTCGTACCTCGCTTTTGAATGCCTTATCATGTCGTTATTCACAGAAACAGAATAGCTATTCACGACATGGCTGATAATGTAAGGAACTAATTTAAAATTGATTAATGGAAATGACGATTTGTATTCAGACTGTATTAGAAAAATGAAATATAATCAAGCTTTGTTTTCTACCTTGTGGTGAATTCATACATCTTAGATTAAGTTCTTTTAAAACAGAAAGACTGGCATCTCATGTCAGAGTTTTAAAAATAATCAGAAAGGGGAAATATACCATCAAATATAAAGTTCTTCCTGCACCTTCCCTAGGAAATAAGCATTCATAAAAAAAACCGTGCCATATGGTGCTCCCCCAAACACACTCTCTGTTAGAAGTGTACCAATTCCTAATAGATACCCTAACCTTTCAGCTGCTGAGGTAACTATTTTTATGTATATGAGAGATGCCGGAAGGTCATGACGGAAGGGTGGGGTATGTGGAGGAGGAGGACTGAAGCCAGTCTACTAAGGCGCTTGAGTTTTCTCAGGATTTAGTAATATGGTAAATTATACGATACCTTTCAGAACACCACTGGAGAAACAAAGGAGAGAGGAAATAAACATAATTGTGCTAAAACCTGTTTTAGCACAATGTTTTATTATAAAAACTTTAAGTATTAGAACACAAAAAGATACATGTATTTCCCATAGTTGTCTGTAACCTAATGCATTGTAATGTAAAAGGGATTCTGAAATGGTTTAATGATATTGCATAAATGGTCTATTATTTTATAATAGTCCGGTCAGGCCTACACAACTGCAGATGCACAAACAGAATTACTATTGCGCAGTATTTTTTATAACATGTACACATTTTTTACTAGCTTAAAGGGGGGGGGGGGTAGTTTTTCAACCTTTAGCTATCCTTGTTCAGGCCTGAGCCTAAACTAGTCTCAGCGTCAACAGAGGCAGTAATTCTGGTGATGTGTCAAGTTGACCTGATGAGGTGACACATGCTTGTCTATGAGTATCTATATTGACTGCAAATTTACTCTCATAAAGGGCAGTAGAGACTTAACGGTCTTCCCGTGGACGGTAGCCATTTGTGAACATTTCGGTTAACATTATCGCAACTGAGATCGATAAGGGGAAGAGGATGGAAACCATCCGGAGTGGTTTACAAACATTGATCTTAATTTCTCATATGAATCTCCAAAGACTTAACATGATGTGAGTGTATGCCACGGCTATGTCATAAGACATTGATATGCCACCCTTAACATATGAAGCTAAAACGTTTGTTTGATAGGGTAGGATGAAATCTAAACGTGAGTCAGTTTCATGTAATCGTTTACATGGGGTACTACAGACATTACTCTGCTACGTTTTTTTTTTATATCATTCCGCGAAGACAACTCACGCTATATAAACAATCATAATGGATGACATTTTGTGACATTTCTTGATAGTGTAGTAGTAATAGGACGGCCATCACAGGGGTATTATGATTATCTCAAGACGTTGGGCCTGGCATTGAACAGGGATAGTAGCCTTCCACTTTCCAGGTATATACACATTTTACCGTGTGATTTTAATTGAGCCTTGATCACGGGAATAAAACAGTTGTCCTATCTCTGTCTCCTATGATACTGCTTTTTGTGACTAAGGATACATCTAGGGTGCTCGGTAGCTCTATGTATACATAGAGAGAGGCCTAGGCACGAGAGAACATCGATTCCCCATCATACTTCTACCAATATAAGTACTCGGGTAATTACCTGTCTAAACCTCCCTGCAGGACGTCTGCCCTATGATTAGACTTGCTCAAACCTTTGATTGTGAATGTAATTAAATGATCCAACAAAATTAGGATGATTATATAGAACTGCATCGAGAATCGTATAAATAAATAATACTCCACGAGTTTGGATGTGTCGCGATCGTCATCGATGCGAACCCGAGTGATGATTTTGGTACATCCAAACAAGTGGAGTATTGCTTATCTTACTATTTGGATGCGGTTCTGGATTTATATCACTCCTCTCTATGACATTATATAGCACCACAATATCAGAATAATTAGAATTTACTTACCAAATCCATATGACGTCATCTCATATTAACTACGTCATGGCCGTGGAATAGTACTGTCACTTTAGTGGGGTGATTGTTGAGGGTTTTTTTCCTAATGTTATTCCTATAGCTAAACTTGTACCATGGGTGAGATAAAGTACATGTACCCATTGACTAAGGTGAAGGGACAAAGGAGGCGGTGGTGACAGAGGCGGATGGGTAGGGCACAGGGACTGACGCCATTTTACCCCATGCTGTGCCAGACCCCAACGTGTCTTCAACGTTCCTGTAGGCTTTCTGAGGTGCAAATTACACAGGACTCTTTCCTTTTTTTCTCTCTCTAACTGACATCTCTACATGGAAGGTGCTAGAATATTGGTAAAAGTGGTACACAACCACAGGATGTGGTTTTGCAAAATATCAATGTGAACTTTGAGTATCCAATATGATACATTATCTCATTCCGGTATTTTGCTCCATAGGCTAAATGTTAGGAATTCATACTCCACTGTGAAGATAGTGGACCCGGCACTTGGTGGCTAATTGGGTGATTTATCTTATTGATTTATGTTATACTGGGTGAGATAAAATCAGAAACCCACTCAACTAAAATCACTTGGTCCACACTCCACCTCATTTCACCACTATGTAATAACTCAGCTTCACTTTGTGAATTACTCTGTGGTCATACTTGGCGGAGTATGGACCAAGTTATTATCAACTTGTGAGTTTACTATTGTATACCCATACACTAACTTTTGATAGTTACCTACCGTTGTCCTCTATACTGTTTCATATATTTTGTCCTCTCCAATGGCAGTGCTGGACATACACAATATTACCATGATTTGGATCTGAGTGGCCGTATTCTCCGCGTAGTTGACACGTAGAAATACTCCGAGCGACAGCGAGCAGTATTGCGTGGTATCAACTACAAGGAGAATACGGCCACACAGATCAAAATCATGGTAATGCTGTATTTATTACTCACCTTACGAATAATTATTAGCAGGTGGACGGTTGGTCTTTAGGTTATGGCTATAGACTACTGTAGTACACATGCTTGTAGAGTCACTAGATGACCTGACCACATTTTTGCTTTTTATAGCTCACTAAGTAGAGATAGGAATATGTTTTCTGTTTTGGACAGAAGGTTTTATGACCATACAATACATTACAGTTTTAGTAATTAGTATTTTGACATGGATTTTTAGAAATAAGAGATTTAAGTTTGGGGGGGACCTTTTGAGTCACAGATACATTTTAAGAACTCCTTTATGGACATATTTCTACCTGTAAAACTAGTTCAATCATAATATAATATGCCTCATTAGAAAGAGAATAAAAAAACAGTAGGTGCTAGGAAGTGGAATTTTCCAGGTAGATACTATATTTACTGAGATATTCAGGTATTTGTTGAGAGGGGGGGGGGGGGGGTTATGGTGAAATGTGCATACCCAAACACATGTTTACTCAATATTGATTTACATTCAGCATAAGTGTAACATTTACCATCTCCATATGTGGCTCTGACAGTTGCTTACTCCCTAGAAAGTGTCATTATCAAGGTGAAATGTATATTTGTTGTGCTATTATTTTTGCCAAATCTCATAATGGGGGGGGGGGGGAGGCAGAAGGTGTATGAGAAGATCTTTCATTCATCATATTTACACACAAACAGAAGTCAAAATGGTTCATAACTTTGTTTTAGGAATGAGTCAAGACCCAGTCAAATGATATGATGATTTGTAATGTCATTTACCAGATATTGGCTTGACCTACTTTATTGGTGTATATAAGAACAAGGTTTTTTGCCAATACAATCCCCTACAGGTAGCTAAATATATGTGTGCACTGATCCATGAACTACTATGTTCACAGAGGAATAGGCCTTTAAATAGCCAATCAATGCAGGTCCTTCCCTATCAATGGATCTCCCTCCCTCCCTCCCTCCCTCCCTCCCTCCCTCCCTCCCTCCCTCCCTCCCTCCCTCCCTCCCCTCCCTCCCTCCCTCCCTCCCCTCCCTCCCTCCCTCCCTCCCTCCCTCCCTCCCTCCCTCCCTCCCCTCCCTCCCTCCCTCCCCTCCCTCCCTCCCTCCCTCCCTCCCTCCCTCCCTCCCTCCCTCCCTCCCTCCCTCCCTCCCTCCCTCCCTCCCTCCCTCCCTCCCTCCCTCCCTCCCTCCCTCCCTCCCTGTTAATAATTAGAAATTTGGCCCAAGTGCCGTGCATTGTTTATATAAATTAGTTCCTATAATGCCAGGTGGTCCAAAAAGCCGTATTCTCCTAGGAGATTCCGGAGGTCCATATTCTACTCAGTAGCGATCTGGAGTCTCCATAGGCTTAGTATGGAGACTCTGTATTGGGTGGGTAATAAAATGCATTAGGTGTACATCGCGGCTTGATCAGAATCCCAAGTCTGTTTATTTTCCTGCTATTCACGATGTCGTGTTGTTTACAAGATGTATAAATACACATGTATACGTTGATATTGAACTACTGTTTGTATGTTTACTGTTATCAGTTCTTTTGATTTGCTCCAACGGACATAAGAACACATTCAGTGAACAAATATGTTACTTGGTGATCATAAAGTCCTATTACATTGAACTCCATAAATAATCAATAATCAGGATCATATAATTACTTAAATAAAAGAACCTCACCATGCTAATACTTCATGCAAGACGAGATGGGGTTGATGTTTATTATTGAATGAGGAAGTGAAACAGAGACCCGTGAATTAAGGCAACCCCATCGGGTCTTGTGTGATACACGATTATGGTTTGTTGTTCTATAATTATTTTATAGCCGGAATTAATAATATTTTATAATGAATTCTTTCAGGAACCATCTTAGGTGGACGTCCGCACTCTGTCAATGTCTCAACATGTTCCATATAACACTTTATTACATCCTGTGCAAATTGTTTTTATTCTGACTGACCTCTGCTTCCTAAATCATAAAAATGATGTCCGGCACAGCTCTATGTGCTCAAATTGTACTTTGAATGGCGATTATAATCTAAAATATTTGAAGGTGTATAGTAAAGGGAAAACAGACCAAACATTTAATCTGATTTTTGTTGTTGACAGAAGTGCATTCGCCTCATTCACTAAATCAAGCATTTAATCTGATAAGTTTTACCCACTTCCGGATTCGTAGATACACCCTCCAGCCTAAGGGCGTCGGGACAAGTATTTGACAATCCAGGAGTTTGTAACAATTTTCAGATCGAATGACCAGTAAATTTTCCCACTGAAGAGCACAGGGTGCCATATACCATATACTAAGAAAGAAACTGACGAGGGTTTAGTCTGTGTCCTCGTTGGCCATCGAGTTTGGAGTGTGCAGTAATATAGAGAAACAGGCTTACTGTCTCCGTACGGATAATATACGCGGTAAAATCGGCGATCAGATGAACCGATGCCGAAGGCAGAGGATCATCTGATCGCCGATTTTACCAAGTATTTTATCCGTACGGAGACAGTCAGCCTGTTTCTCTATTATTATATACCTTAAAATATCCAATTTCTAACCTTGCTTCTGGGGGAGTTTTTGGATTTCGCCGCCGTACATGCCCCATACGCCACATACATACCCCGTACGTCACCTAGGTCTCGTACGGATATAAATACGACATGGGTAGGAGCGGGCAGTATGTGTAGGATATACTACCACAGGTATATAATAATAGGATAAACGTCCTTACTGTGGACGAAACGGTTCCTGTTCCAGGTCAGTCATCGATATCATACTGCCTTACGCCATAGGCGGAGGGCAGTATGAAATCAACAACTGACCGAGAACTAGAATCGTTTCGTCTTCAGTCAGGACGTTTGCTTATTATTACATACCTTAAATCGAAAAAAAAAACGACATTTTAATAACTTATTAAGTCACTCTCACAGCGGGCACAAACATTATTATTACTGCACCCCTAGCAGCAGGCAGTATTTCATAGACATTCGGACACAGGTATATAATAATATGAACGAGGCGATAGCCGAGTGAATATTCTGAAGCACTCCAAACGAGATGGCCAATGGGGACTAAGACCAAGCACGAAAATGTTTCTGATTTTATCTTAGCCTGGAAATATCTATCTGTTTATCACCCGTTGAGAATGAGTTACCGTACTCGCAAGCCTGTTAAGAACGAGTTCCTAATGTTATGCCTATGGACTTTTATTCCTGGCTAAGATAGAGAATAGGGAGCAGCCGTTGGTAACTTCATATTTAGTGCACGGGTATATAGTAATGTAGGGGTAGGTAGTTCAGTGGTTAAGGCACTTTGTGGGTTCGAGTCCCACTGCAGCCACTTTTCTCCTTCACCCCCACCAGTGGTAGATTTACTGCTATAACAAAGGCCAATCCTCCTCATACCATCTCTATGTGGTGAGGGAACTAAAAGAACTATCATCTGTGTAAATGTGTAGGGCTGTGATATCTACACAAATTCATCTCATAGATTCGATTACCACGATACCCAAAGTATATCTAATAGAACATATTAAAAGTTAAACTACCCAAACAACAACTTATCTATAATAATGTACACAAATCACACCCTGTGGCTGGCCACACTACTATAAAGTTCTTCTTGTTAAAACCTCGTATTGCTAAGGGATTTCTGTCTGTCTTTCAGAATGGCTGATGACAATACCGAACACACAAATGGTGACGTAGATGTCAATGAGAAGGATGTGTGTTCAGAGAAATTACCCCCTGAACTATGGACACCCACAAAAAACCGCGAGAATGGTACGTTGGAGATTAAGCTGCCCCCTGAAGAGTGGTCTCCGAAAAAGACTCCCCCTTCCGTGTCAACAGACTCTCAATCGTCACACAGAAAACATTCAGAGAAGAAGAAGCTTAGTTATGAAGAGATTATTCAATTACTGGAAGAGAAAATTAAGGTAAATATATATTTTTTTCAACGATGAGCAGTTGGGCCTAGCCACGTTTTGCCAAAATCAAGGTAATCTTTTTCGCTTCCTTATTCAGGGTATATTCGGATTTATTTAACTGTGATCGTTGAAATTCATCAATTTAGGAAAGATATAATCACAGGGATCACAGTAAGGCTATATATAATTATCGCTACCTATAAAATGTCATTTTATTCAAGATGGGTTGTAGCATTTAGATTAATAGTTCTTCAATTTTCAAATGAAATATTCAACATTTGTTTTCACACTGAGAGTTTCGGTACTGCTGAAGTAGGCTGCATTCATAGAGGATTGATTTTCTGATTACAAGTATTATTGTAAACCTGTGGCCGTATCTCCTATGTATACTTCCCGCACCTCCGCTTTCTTCAAAGTGTCTTTATTATACGGCCTGATACAGCCTTGTATAGCAATCCACGTGACATGTTTACATTTTGTTCTCATTTGATAATCTGGTTATTGTTTCGCTTCATGTTGTTAGCACTAATGAAGACAAATTGGGTCTTTGATGTGCAATACATAGTTATATCTGAAAGTATGTTAAACCATAGATAAAGAGGCACATGAACTTAGCCACGAGGACTGATTTTCAAGGTCAAGCCTACCAAATGCATAGGTATTACAATCTGAAGTAACCGATTATATAACCATATACCTTTACATTTAACGTATAAGAGTAGGACATATAATCCCTTATATAGAACCATATCAGGAATAGTTGAGAAATTCAAGTTCTCCCCCACACATCTGAAAACAGATATGTTGTATTTATGGTCGTACTTCACACTATGACGTACAGGGTTTGTGATCACGTAACTATGTAATTTTTTGCCATTTTGATGTATATGATAATATGAAAACAGGTTTTTGTTCTTTAAATTACTTGGTAAAATGAATGATCAGATATATCCCTCTGCCTAATATATCCCTCTGCGACTGGATGTATTGGGTTTGCCCAGTCACCAAATAGCGGGAAGCGCACCGTTCATACTGTGCAATTTGACCACCTAATCACTGGCAGGTATCGGCCTAGTCCACGAAACTTTGACTGCCTAGCGGACAGTCAGAGAGCACAACTGCTTATTCCCATAGTACAGAAAATCACTTCCTTGGTTCTGAGTAATCCTGTCAATGTCAGTGCATGTCTATGCTCCCTTACCTCCAGAAATGCATGATAATTCCTTTTCAATAATAGAACTTCTGTTTTGTTCCTTTGTGTTACTTTTGGGAGCCTTTTTCTACAACTCATTTAACCACATCTCACCAATTCCAACTCATGTCGGCTATATTTGATAAGCTGGTTCCTGGCAAACCCCTGTGTATGATTTCCTACACTTTTGAAATAAGTTTTTTGTTATTTTTGGCGCCTGCAGAATGCATTGACATGGATTTTACAAACACTGGCTGTTCTATTAGTTAGAACTAATGCAAAGGTAGAAAATTACTGTTATTTTACTGCATTTTGTCTCAGGAAACTGTCTACCACAAAATCAGAAACAGTCAACCTATATTTATAAGCAAAATGGCTGTTGAGCTGAGATGTACATTATTGGTCGACTAGTTAGCCTAGGGCTCTATGGAACTGCTCTCTGACTGTCTGCACCGCTTCACAGTCAGAGCCTCTCGGACTAGTATCGCGCTAGTCGCAGACTAGGCGTACCGAGGTATGCCCAGTCTCACAGTGAACGGCTTTATACAGAGATGGCAGTTTTCCATTTTTCCTTGTTTTATTGTCAGATTATGATTTTATTATATCATTCTTTCTTGTGTAAAATGGGATGATATTAATTGAGCCACATTCAAGATGATAAAACAATGGGTCTCTCTGTGGCAGCAAACTCCCCATAAAAGAATTGTTCCAATTTTTTTTATGACCCCAACTGACATTCCTGCTATGTATTATTTCCAGAGATGGCAGTTTTCCTTTTTTCTAAGGAAATCCTTGTTTTAATTTATAGTTTATAAAGTTATTTTTCATTGTGTAAAACAAAGAGATAATGAATTGGGCCCCATTCACACCAATAAACAGGACTTCAAATCTCCCCACACACCCCAGCCCCATTCCATGGAGAAAATCATTGTGTTTTCCATGTTTTTTCAGTCTCTCTGAGGCAGTAAGTTCCATGTGAAAAAATGTTCCTATTTTGTTCATGATAATTTGATCTGTTTTGCGTACAGATCCTTCTCCAGCGAGAGGACTTCACAAAGGAGGTGCGGCCAGAGCTGAAGTTTGTGCAGCGCCAGACGCGTTACAGCCCGGACATCGTCCTCAACCGGCGCATCGTGGACCGCATCGTCAAGCTGGGCATCGCGCACCTCTTCCTGCGCGTCTGGGGTAGCGTCTCCCAGGTCGACTTCCTGTCCGCTGCGCATGCGCCGGCATTCCGCAACCTGCAGACTTCACTGAGCATCGTGTGGAACTGCAGCGACAAGTCAGCCACTCTCTGCGACTGCCTCGTGCGCTGCGGGGTGGTCCAGCTCTTCTTCGAGCAGCTCAACTGTGAGCAGCTCACCTGCTCGCCACTGGAGCAGGAAGACAATAAGCTCTACCTGGTGAAGGCCTACCTGGGCATGCTGCATAATATCGTACGGCTCTGCAGTGACAGCCGTAAACTCTTCCGTGCCGCTGGAGGTGTGAGCACGCTGAAATTCTACCTGAAGTCTGATAACGGTCTAGTGAAGACCAAAGCGTATCTCATCCTCTCTTATATCATCAATGAAACAGAGAATGACGTTATCAACGCCACCGATGAAAACATTGAGTTTATTGTCAGTATACTGCGTGAGGCCCTGCAGAGTGAGAATCACTTCTCTAAGACATACGCCTTCTGGTGCTCGGAGATCGTGTGTGGGCTCAACCATTTGGCTGTGAACGATTCGAACAAAGTACGGATTTGTCACCATGGGGCTCTGCCCCTGTATTTCCAGCTGCTCAGAGGGGAGAACGTTGAGGAACAGAATCTCGGAGTCGCAGGGATTTGGATACTTGCCTTTAACGATGAGAACAAATACCGCATGAATGAAAGTGTGGAATATATGGAATGTACGTATAAGTGTTCTTATTCTAGTTTTAATTACATTCACTTGTAATAACCTCGGTATAATTTCCTTTCTCATACTCCACACACATCAATTTAAAAAAAGGTAACAGATTTCTTCATTAGAAAAACAAATTACGACTAGATTAAGAAAAAATATGATTTTTGAATTAACTAATTATTTATGACTGGATTAGTTCTAATGGATCCATACCTCATATATTTAATTTCTATCGAATAACACTTTCATTATAAGCTTCTCTTTAACTTAAACTTTTTCGATAGTGTTGAAAAATTTTGTCACACACACACCAATTAAATGAAAGAGTAACAAGAAGCTATACTAAAAAACAAAGATTAGATTTAAAAAAATCTTTTTTAGAAATTAATAATTATTAATAACTGGATTAATTCCAATTGATTCTTACCTAATATATTTAATTCCCGTCGAATAACACTTGTATCTAAGCTTCTCTCTAACCTCAATTTTTTCCATAGTGTTGAAAAATCTTGCCAATGAAAGTCCACACGAGAGCATACGGCGTTCTGCGCGCGGTGCTTTGTGGGTAATCCGTTCGGCGCCTGCGCACAGCACCTTACCTCCGTCACACATATCAGCGAGCAGCTCGGCCGACGTGCCGCATGTCATGATGAGTTACCACTGGGCCGACCAGACCACGCTGCTCCGAGTCCGTAGCCGCCTCATCAGTGCCGGCTACAAGGTCTGGATGGACGTCGACAACATGAGTAAGTGAGAATTAAAGAAGAAACCAACAGGTTTTGGTCAAAATCGTCATTCTCCACGAGTTTGATGCGGAGTGATATGAACAAGGCGACAGCTGAGTAAATATCACGTAGCATTCAAACGAGTTGGAGAATTACGATTATGACCAAAACGAATTGCTTTCTGTATTTATCTCACCCCTGTACACGCTAAAAGAATGGACGACACACAGGATATAGACCATGGAAAACGGACTGCAATACTCGTAGGGGCATGGAGAAGGAGTGAAGCCTATGGGACAAAAACACCACGGGTTAGATAAACCAGTGGACTCGCTACCACAGCACATTTGGTCTGCCACCGAGCTCGCTACTGTAGTAGACTGAGTGCCAGCAAACTCGCTACCGTAGCAGACTCTGTCTGCTGGCGAACTCGCCTCTGCAGCAGACTCAGTCCACTGACGACTTTGCTATCTTTGCATACTATGTCCGCCGGTGAACCCACTACTGCAGCAGACTTGGTCTGCCAGTAAACTCGCATAGCAGACTCGGTCCACTGGCAAACTCGCTTCGGCAGCAGACTCAGCCTACTGGCGAACTCGCTACTGTAGCAGACTCGGTTCGCCAGCGAACTTGCTAACGTAGCAGATTCGCCCCACTGATGAACTCGTTACTGCAGTGGACTCGGTCCACTGGCAACCTTGCCACTGCAGTAGACTCAGTCCGCTGGCGAACTCGCTACCATAGCAGACTTGTTCTGCTGGCAAACTCGCTATCATAGCAGACTCAGTTCGCGAAACGGGCCAGTTGGATAATTTATGCTCGTATATCAGCACCCTTTTATGTTCCTCGTACAAGGGTTATTATTTAAAAATGTTTAAGTTCATTCACTAAGACAGTCTAAGCCATCCATAAGGTCGTCCATAAGTGTTGAATCAAGTTGACCCACATCATCCCTGGGTCTGCTTGACGAACAGGAAATGGCCGACATGTACGATCCTAGATTATTAAACGGGCCCCAGCAGGTGAACTCGGTACTACCCAGGGTCCCGCTTGGCCTTAACCCAAACCCTTACCATATCCTTAACCCTAACCCTGCCCTTAACTACCCTAACCCTTAACAGTACTCTACCACACATTGCCGACTCTACCTCGGGCCCGGAACCGCGGCTGTATTGAATTCACCGGTACCGTGTTCATGGCAGTATCGAGATCACTGGTACCGAGTTCGCACAGTAGTGAGTCCACCGTATACCATAAATACAGAGATGACAGCTTTCCACTTTCCCAAATAAATCCTTGTTTTCATCTAAAATTTTGCAAAACTCGTATTTGAGTTTGGGATACTCGCGCTTAGATACGATGCCTAATGGTTAGAGAGGTTTGGGAGGTTATATAGACTTTGAGCTTACTGCAAAAACCTAACCCTTCACCCTGTGACATTGGAAAGGGGCAGAGGGCCAGTGTCTTCTAAGAGGCATGCTCAGCTGACCAATGCCAGTCACCAGAGACTCAAATGCCTAAATAGATATTAAAAACTGAGCCTCATTCACACCAATAAGCAGTGGCTCAAACCTCCCCACACACCCTAGCCGTATTCCATGGCCAACAACGATGTGTCCATGTCTCTAACTGATATCACTGGTAAGTAGAGCGGAAAATATAGAGGAGGCCTATGAAAGTTCAGGGTCAGAGCTCGTATCCCATCGAGCTTGAATCTAGAATTACGTAGCAAATCAAACGAAATTATATCAAGCTCTGACCTTAAACTTCAATGGGTTTCTGAATTTATCTCAGCCTTCACATTGCCTTAGGGGCTGACATTGGTAACATAATCCCCCATTGTATATTTTTTCTAAATATCTCATGGGCGTTGGATACGAGTTTCCAATGTTGAGTCTATGGAGAAAAATACTAGGCGTGAGATAAATATTGAGAGTGACTGAATATGATCTGTTCCACAATGTTATGGTGTGTTTGATGTAGATTAAGAGAATTGTATATAGTGTATTTTACTGATCGTTGTCAAGCCCTAACAGAACCTGTCTTCTTTCAGGTGGGTCAACTCTCGAGGCCATGGCATTAGCCGTGGAGCGAGCAGCCGTTGTTCTTGTTGCTCTTTCCCAGGGATACAAGGACAGCTCTAGCTGTCGCACAGGTGAGTCAGACATCATGGTAGTGAGAAAGTAGCCACGTTTAACACACTTTAACTAAGCATCACATGGAGTCTAAATTCAGCCAGGGAGAACAAATTATAATTGCTACCACGAATAAATCTATATCGAATACAGTTTCATACTGAAATATAATTTCTAGGTTGACAAGGAAAGATAAGAGAGAATCTTAATAATTTTATTATAAAAAGAAGTAAAAATGCTAGATAACGGATATAAAACGGCATTGAAGGAGATTATTCCTTTTTCTTGTATTAAACAGAGAGAGAATAAATTGGGCTTCATTCACTCCAATAAACAGTGGTTGAAACATCCCCAGACACCGCAGACTTTTTGCATTGCCAATACCGATGTATTTCCCATGTTTTCTCAGTCTCCCTGAGCCAGTAGATTCCACATGAAAAATATTTCCTCTTTTCACGTAACCCAACTGACATCCCTGTCTATAAAAGCAGTCACTTAACCGATGGCCCAGTTTACTGTGTATCAGAGAAGGAAGTCTCGGACATTATTATATACCCATGACGTATACTGTAAAAAGCACCGTTTCACCATCTTAAAAACACCATATGGACCAGGGTTCCTTACTGTAAAATACGGAACACAGGGACCCGTTTTAGACGATATAATCGTTAATGTTAAACATTCAAGACGGGTTTCAAGATAAATACAACAACCAAGGGGTCAAATTTATGGCCAAGGGTATGAAAATTAAACTAGGGCCTCAAAACGGTCGCTATTAACGATTATCCCGTCTATAAAACGGGTCCCTGTTCCGTATGGGTTCACTATAACGACCTACCATGCTTGTACAAATTACAAAACGCAATGGAAATTTATGGATCGCTCGGCTAAACACCTTGTTCCGAACAAACCTAAATTCCTGTCTCGTTTTATAGTTTGGTCAGCATGCTCAGGTCATTCTATGTATATGCAAGTTTACGGAATTTTTATTATCTGTGCAGACTTGGAACACAAGTTAAAATAGGTGGGGTATAATTACAAAAGTATGTAATATGAGAAAACGTAGTTACTGAACCCGTACGGGTGACCGTTCGAGGTCATTTGATGAAAAAATACAGCGCGACGCCGCAGGCGGGAGGGCCGTATTTTTTCATCAAATGGCCGAGAACGGCACCCGTACGGGCTCAGTCACTACGTTTCCTTATTACTATACACCTCCAACTCATTTAAAACGCCGTTTCATGACCTTTCCTGCACCGTGGTTAAACCCCCTGTTTCTGTACAAAGCCAATGACATTCACTACGGCCCGCTAGCGGGAAAACCCGGCAACTGCCGATATGGAGCGGACTATGAAATGTGTGGCACACGTCATACTGGAACTCTGGTAGCCAACGAAATTATGACGTCGACAACGCGGAGCAGCGTAACGGGAGGCAATCGGACTTGTTTATATCGATCAATCTTGCATATTTAAGCCATTTAAACGGTTTGATTTGAACACCAAACGTCAGGTGCCTCGATATTAGGACAATACGCACTTCCACTTGTTACGGGTAAGGCTTAGCATGTCTCTCAAGTTATGAATGGGAGAGAACGGCCATTTTATTTTGTTTTTCTAACCCTGTCACTGGTCTCGCCCTATCGCGATATTTTACGTTAGCGGGCCGTAGTGTCTGTAGTAGCGGGACGTACATTTTTTACATTATAAAGTCTATGAGATTCACTACGGCCCGCCACACGGCGGGCCCGAACAGAATTTATACTATACCCGTAGCAGCGGTTAATATTTCATAGATGTTCGGCCACAGGTGTATAGTAATAACATGGTTACTGAGCCCGAACGGATGGCTGTCCGAGGTCTTTTGATGCCATAAATATGTCCCGATGCCACAGGCAGAGGGATGTATTTATGGCATCAAATGGATGAGGATGGTATCCCTACGGGCTCAGTCACTACGTTTTCTTATTATTACATACCTAAATAAAAAAAAACCCCACCATTTTATATACTTATCATATGTACCATTTGCCCTGATGATGACAGTGCGCCTGAATATTCACTACTGGCGCAGTGCACCCAAACCTTATTTATACTGCACCCCTAGCAGCGGGTAGTATTTCATAGACGTTCGGCCATAGGTATGTAATAATATACCTGATTGCTGCTTATTATTGTAAAAATCCCCTCTCAATCCTACAGAAGCAGAGTACACATACCAACAGCACAAGGACATCGTACCGTTGCTGTTGCAGCCAGGCTACGCCCCGGACGGCTGGCTGGGGCTGCTGGTAGGAACCCGTCTCTACTTCGACTTCACGTGTGAGGAGTCCATGGACTCCAACATGAACAGGCTGATCCGGGAGCTGGGTAAGCGCGGTCGGTGCAGCCCGGGGTCTTCCTCCACCTCCTCCGCCTCATCTTCTACTGCCACGTCCTCCCCGCACATGTCCCTCGAGGTGCCCGAGCGCTCCCGTCAGAACTCCGAGTGTGAGTACTTTATAAAAAAAACCATTTATTTATTTGCATATTTCTGGAAATCCCACATTTATTAGGCCCCAGGGCTAAGATACTATAGAGGAATAAAGAAAAAACTAACAAGTTTTGGTCAACGTCATTGTTCTCCACGAGTTTGATGTGAAGTGATATGAACGAGGCAACAGCTGAGTGAATATTATAGAGGAAACCCATGAAAGTTTAGGGTCTGAGCTCGTATCCCATCCAGTTTGAGTCACATAGTAATTCACAAGGCGAAGCCGCGTGAATTGCTATGTGATTCAAATGAGATGGGATCGTCCTCTGACCCTAAACTTGAATGCGTTTCTGAATTTATCTCACCCTTAATATTGACTAATGGGCTAACATTTGTGACATTATCCCCCATTGGATATTTTTCCTAAATATCTAATGGGTGTTAGATACGAGTTCCCAATGTTAAGTCTATGGAGAAAAAATATCTGGGGTGAGATAACATGTAGTATTCAAACTAGTTGGAGAACAGTGACATTTACCAAAACGAGTTGCCTCCTGTAATTAACTCACCCCTGTGCACACTAACAGAATATATGACACACAGGATACAGACCATGGAGAACAGACTGTAATACTCATAGTGGCATGGAGAGCGAGTTCCCAATGTTAAGTCTATGGGACCATCGTGATGGGACATAAATACCAGGGGTAAGATAAACCTATGAAAGTTTAGGGTCAGAGATTGTATCCCATTGAGTATGAATTGTGTAGTAATTCACAAGGCGAAGACGTGCGAACTATGTAGCGATTCAAACGAGATGGGAGCGGGCTCATACTCTAAACTTGAATGGGTTTCTGAATTTATCTCACCCTTCACATTCACTAATGGCCTAACATTTGTGACACAATCCCCCATAGGATATTTCTTCTATGGATACGAGTTTCCAATGTTAAGTCGATGGAGAATGAATACCAGGGGTGAGATAACCTCCGACAGCCTCCACCATTTCTTCGAGTCGCTCGATCCATGATATTGTCTAACAATATTCAATATATTTCCCGCCACTGAACTTCGGAAAACCCTTTTCAAGATTTAAGATTGTTTTCAAAATCCATTCCTGACACATGCATCCCAGATCAGAACATATAACAGACACCTTTTAATACCCACTACAGCCCAAGAAAAACAAGCAATCAAATTTTGTTTTAAAAAACATTTCTTAAATAACAGTTTTTTTCTTAGTTGACATGTGAATTTGCAATTAAATTCTAGTCGTATTAATCATCGGTCATTTACCTTTTCTTTGACAGGCTCAGACTCTCTCTCTTCCTCGTTCTCCTCCACGTCTTCCCTCCATTCGTATATACGGATTCCCGCGGCTAAGACCTGGACACAGCAACATGTCCGCAGCTGGCTGCAGAGTAACCAGCTCTCCAGTCTCTCAGACCGGTAAGTAAAGGCCCGGCTCTACTGGTGCGATGCGATTGTCGCATATAGTTAAAGGGCTGGTTTCACCAACACGATGGATTTGCTGTGGTATATCTTGTTTTATCCTACCCCTAATAAAAAACTCCATAGGCTTAACATTGCGTCACTGTATTCGCTCTGGAGTTCAGAAAAATGAAAAATATCGCTCTAGTGGGATACACTTGACAAATGATGTCATTTGTTAATGTAGAAGTAAATTAGACGGGTGGGGTAGGATAAATTCTAAACCAAACTCGAGTTTAAAAGTCATGTTATTGTTCATAGCACTCCGGCAAGATCGCGTATTACTGCTCTAGGCTTTGCCTTGCGCAATAATACGCGATCTTGCCGTTGTGTGATAAACAACAACACAACTAACTCTTGTTTGGTTTCTCCATAATATCTTACAGTATCGTGATATGTTGTACCTCCGTTGTCGCGATATGTAGCACGGGATGTTGTGTGTCTATTTTGATGCTCCACCACCGTGGCACATCAAGACACTTCGCGGCAAATACGGGTATGCACATGATTATTCAAAACCTAGCAAGATTTAGCAAGACAACCAAATCGTGACTAATCTCATTATATCTTGTGTGTTGGCGGAATCACCACTTTGTGTGACCATAAACGCCCATCGACCATGTTTTATTTCACCAACTGCGACAGATTTGTAGCATGAAATAAAGTCCATGGGTATGCCACACTGTGGTGACGGAATCGTTGCAGCCCTAGTGGCAGATCAATATACCAGTGGTATATACATTAATACTGATAAATAGTATAAAGATGTTAGATATGATTTATCTTCACAAAGATACACACAGATAATTACATATACGAAAGGAAAAAGAAAAATATAGGCACCGGGACCTACAGCCACAGCCTACCGTTTCCACAGCTTGTTCGCCTATCACACCTTCTGAGACCTGGTGCTCTCACACGCGCTAATGATTGACAGCAGGACACACCATGTTCCGGTGCTATGGACTCCCTGGCTCAATGTCAAGATGCTTTTATACTTACTTATCATAGGAAGTGATCCACGCCTATGCGACATATCCGTCACATATCATGAACATCTCAAGATGTGCGATGTGACGGATTCTTCGCAATACAGCCACCATGCTACAGACAACATGCTACAAAACTAGATGGTATTATCAAACGTTGTATCATGTTTTATCCTACCCCTAATATAAAATCCCATAGGCTTAACATTGAGTTACCGTATGCCACGCTGACTGGCATACGGAGTTTTATATGCCACTAGTGGCACACAGAACTGTTATCATGTAATATTCCAAAATCGAGGAGACGGGGTAGGATAAATCAGAACCTGATTTGTTTTAATCTTGGCCACCACATGCCACTCCTGGAGTTTTGGCTCTGGACTTCACTTGGCTTCACCTCATGAAGTCACTATGCCAAACTCCAGTCGTGGCATACGGTGGCCTAGATTAAAGCTCATCCAGTTTTACGATAGTATGATTAACCACCACCTGGTATGGGGTCCAGCCCGGCCTGGTTCCCAGCATCCATCTTTGGTCGCTGTATGATGGTAGGGTACATCAACATAGTTATTCCTGACTGAACCTGATTCTCAGCCACACAGAGATGACAGTTTTCCTCTTTACCAAGGAAATCATTGTTTTAATCTTCAGTTTATGAAATTATTTTTCATCGTGTAACACAAAGAAATAATAAATTGGGCCCCATGTACACCAATAAACAGTGGTTGAAACCTCTCCATACACCCCAGCCTCATTCCATGGAGAAAATCATTGTGTTTTCCATGTTTTTTCAGGCGCTCTGAGGCAGTTAACTCCACATGAAAAATATTTCCTATTTTTTTCTAGACCCCAACTGACATTCCTGCCAACAGATATGAAGCTCATTTATTGATCAATTCGTTCTTACTCTTACTTCTGTATCGTAGTGAGCAGCTCAGTTATATTCGCCTTCATGGGAGATACATACAGGTGGCAACCAGGACGTCCACACAGGTTCAGCATTAGAACAAGAATACTTGATTTTAGTTTCCTAACCGCTATAAATAAATCTAATCTATGCAGCTTCACTAGGAGAAGTGCATTAACACCTACCAAACCACATACATCGCCATAGTTTGTATAAACTTGCTAAAATGAGAAGTTACCTAACACAGAGAGCGGCACTTGAAGTTTTTAAGACTGCCATATCACCATTCTTTGACTATGGAGATGTTCTTCTCGATGGTGCTCACACCTTTTTCACTGACTCACTCCAAGTTTTACAAAATAATGCCCTGAGGATCTGTCTCAGAGCTTCAGCCTATACTCCTATTTGCGACCTACATAGAGTTGCTGAAATTCCGTTGCTAAAGAACAGGAGACAAGCACATGTCTTAGATTATATGTATAAGAGATCTAGAGTTGAATCTTTTGTTGACATAGCTAGGAAACAAACTAGACCTCATGGAGCCCCTGTCCTGTATGTTGATGAGCCAAATTGTTCTTCTTATATGCGATCGCTAAAATATCATGGTGGCATTATGTGGAACAAACTGCTGCCTTTGCTAAGGAGAACCGAAACTTTTGTAGCTTTTAAGTCATTAACCAGAACCAATCTCAGGAATGGTATTTGGGATATGTAATCTAGACTTACTGCCTTCTCCATACTATTGTAATACAATTGTTACTGCCTGTATCGTACCAACAAAGATATAAGTGAAGTACCTTTTCTTTTCTTTTACTGTTCTTGTTATATCAAATTTCTTTGATATATTGATTGTATGACTGTTTTCTAAAAAGTTTGCACACAAGGGTTTTTGCACAGACAGTTGGCTAGACCATGGAAACCAGCCTTATAAAAAGGCTGAGGTATTAGCCCCTTTATTGAGAACACATTTTCTGTTGTATGTAATTCCTCAGGCTGACTTAAACTGAAAGTCTCAATAAAGAAATTTTACCCAAAAAAATATAAAAATAGTGGCCATCATGGGGCACTCACCCCATAGCTACTGACAGTCACCCTGTTTTTTGTCCTTGTTTTTTTTTATTTATTTAGGTTAGTGTATCTGTCACAGTCTCATCGTGGTCACCAATGTAAAGTCTAGAGCCCGACCTATAAAGCTTGGTGGACCTTAAGAGTAAGGGAGTAAGAGCTCAAACACAAGAGTACGTTGTACTACTATAAGTAAAGAAACTTAACTAATTTTAATGACAGACAGAGGAGCTTATATACAGGTGGCTGGGGGAATCTTGCTGCAGGTTGAGCTTGCAAGCCCTGTGCTGTGATTGGCTTTTGAATTTACAATTCCCTGGTGGATGGTGGTGGAACTAGCTATCCCTCTGTGCCCTATAGGAGATATTTACACACGGACGTCAGCTATATAGGCATATACTACTAGGTTAGTCTGGACACCTACTTGCGGGTTTTGTGAACCCCTATCATCCAGGTTTTCCAGCTTACTGACATGCAGAATAGTAGAGCCTATCACTGCAATATCCTATTAGAAATGTTGTTGGAAGTGAACACCAACCATACACCAGCAGAATTTATGTGTCAGGGAATCTTATTGCCGCTTCCTGATACCGTAAAATATTGGTTGCAATTTGTGTCTATCTTTGTATTGGCAAAACTTGGGTGCTTATTGTCACCCTCTTTAAGGCCTGCAAAGGGTAGACTGCCTGCAATCGTGAAAATTCCCAGCCTATAGAGACCTGAGAATTTTGGTATGCAGAAATTATGGGATGTCTCCTATTATGGGATGACTCCATTGCTCCACCATCGTATATGATGTTGCATTCTGGGAGCATGAAGTATAAGATGTTCCCATTAGAAAGGAATTCTCCCCTCTTATTAGTTAATGTTCCATACCCACAGCATACTCAACAAATTGATATGATTAATACAAGCAAAATATAACAGAACCTAATTATTAGCATGTTCAACAATTGAATACGATTTGAATTCGCAACAGACAAGAAAAACCTTATTATTGAATAATGACAATAGGACTTATTACTCTTTAATATATAACAGCTAATCAATGATATGAAACCTTATTCCTAAACCTACTGCTAAATGGCTAACAATTAATAATTAATCAGTAGTACTCTAAAATCTCCTTTGTCACGTAGTTCCACATAACAAACCAACCTGTTCATTTAAAGACATTTATGCTAACTTCCCTTACTTATATTACCTTGACTGCCTCAACAACTTAATCTAAACTGCGGTTGGAGAATGAACTGTATAAGTGTTAAGCCTATAGAGAAAGTTACTTTATCTGTAGAGAAAGTTACTTTATCTGTGCTTGGTTATGACCTCCCTACAACAAAAAATCCCCTCCTTTCTTTATTCAACCCTTTTATTTGGAATTCTATCTGGAGACGTGGCATATGTAAACTCTAATGCAGCTAAAAAAAAACATGAAAAAAGTGTGGAATTATATATGTTGAAAATAAATAGTTATCAAACAGGGAGAAGGGCGAGATCACCACATCAGCTTCATATATTCCCAATATTTTTTTAGATATTGCATTCCTCGTATGTTGAAATTTTCTATCTTTTTCAGACTCGAGGCCTTTAACGGCGAGCTGCTCCTCCAGTACAAGAAAATGATGGACACGGCTCCGGAATACTTCTACCACAGCCTGGAGAAGCACCTCAAGATGGACCTTGTCACATCCCTGCAGTTTTCCAAGGCACTCGAGAGCATCAGCTGAGAATGGTTCTCTACCACCTACGTGGGCATCAGTATTCAATTGTCAAACATTAACAAAGTTGTAGGTTGTGTACCCATACAACGGCTACTGCAGAGATATAATGCTGATACATTTCCTGTCTCGTATAGGGAGCCTAAGTGGACCCGCTGAAACCGCAGATACCCGTGCTCAAAGCACCGTTTCCGGAGAGAGAAGCTTTGCACTTTGACTATATGGGTTAGAGGTGTCTTTTTAGTGCACATTTTTGAGACACTTAACAGCCGTAATTGTAGCTCTGAGTCAAATATACTCAGATACGATTGCAACAAAGTATACTTCAATAGTAATCAACGAGACCAAAAACGAAATTCTAGCCTCGAGCCATCTTAGAATTAGCACTAAGCCTCTATCTTTAATGCTGGCCTCCGGAAATCTGTTTTGAGCACAAGTATCTATGGTTCAGCGGGGCCACTTTGGCTCCCTATTGGATTTGTGATGTTGTAGATACTCGAATTATCAATCTATGGAGGAAATTGATCTGATGTTGTTTCAGAGGATATTATACTGGATCCATGATTATGAGGATAAGATATCCGAAAAGTCTTGTTTTGACAGCTGAAAAAAGAGGAAGGTGACCCTGCCCCCCATCAAGTTATTCTTATCCTGCCGCGTTGCAGTTTTTGTTTTTGAAGACGTGCCTTGTATATTTCTTGTCCTTGTCGCAAATGTTGGCTGTTGGCTGTATACTACAGCTCTTGAGATTTCTTTTTGAGCAGTGGCATTTGATTGCCATTAGATCTGATGTCCTCATTGGTCCTCGCTACATTTCTCATATCATTTGATGTCTCCCTATCAGTATTATTCTGGAAATCTCCAGGGACAACAGTTTCCAGGCATTGTCAACAAAATAAAACAAGACGAAACGATAGTTAGCCATCACGCCTTGAAAAAATCCCATCAGATACCGAGTTTTTGCCTAAAATTCTGGCGCTTCCTACATCTGTTTCGGGGGTCACATTGCTAAACTCCTCATTCGTTTAGCCAGTTAATTATACTTAAAGAAAGATACCAGTTTTCATGGTACTTTGGTCACATCGCTAAACTCAGCTTTCATTTAGCCAGTTTTATCATACTTAAAAAGAGATACCGGTATCATGTTATTATAAATTGTATGAATGTTGATCTGTAACTGAAATACACTAAGTGTCTTCTTGAAAATGACACTGAGTGTCTTCATGTAAAGGCCCTGTCTATAGTCCCCCACAAGGGGCCTGTTCCTCAAGTGCTTTGGGGATACGCACCATACGGCTTTTAGCTTGAATTGTCCGGAAATTACACTCAGCCTAATATAGGCTTACACAAATTAGCCTGTGATTGTCCGGAGCGAGAGGCACCCACCCGAAGGTCTACCCTGTTGTAAAGCACCTCTTCCACCATGATTTTACCTCTGTCATGCGTCTGCCAAACATGCTTATAATGTACTATCATGAAACATGCCGAAATTTCATATGATTGTTTATATGGCATGAGTTGTCTTCGCGGAATGATATCACGAAGCGGAGCTGAGTGATATCTGTAGCAGAAGACAATGAATGCCATGTAAACAATGATATGAATTGAGTGATGTTTAGATTTTATCCTACCCTGTCACATGTTTTTAACTTCATATGTTACCAGTGGCATATAAATATTTTATGGCATAACCGTGGCATACAGTCACACCATGTTAAGTCTATGGAGATTTATATGCGGGGTAGGATAAAAACCCATAGGCCCATGGCGGAAAAGGTCGTAAAGGCCATATTCTCCTAGGAAAATACACCTTTTTGGGACACCTCAAGGGCATTATAGGAACTATTTCGTACAGACAATTCACGGCACTTGCATCGAATTTCTAGTTATTCACAAGATTTTTTTCCCGATAATTAGTTGAAAGATGAGTAATAAATACAACATAACCATGATTTTGATCTGTGTGGCCGTATTCTCCTTGTAGTTGACACTACGCAATACTCCATGCTATCGCTCGGAGTATTATTACGCGTCAACTCGATGGAGAATACGACCATGAAGTTTCAAATGATGGTAATTTTGTGTATATACTCACCTGGCAGGAGAGCACACCATGGCCTAGACTCTATTATTACATACCTATAGCCGAACGTCAGTCATATACGACCCTCTCACGGGGGTGTAGTATATCGCGCCTACAGCCCACTATGGTGCGCTTCGTCGCACTGTACAAAACTGACGTGCATTTACCTAACTCGACGCAGCGCGCTAGTCGTGCGTATTCGACGTCATCGCGACCAAAAACAACATGGCGAACGTCGTCGAATCGCAACTTTAAACTCGCGATACACGCCCCCCGTAGCAACTACAAGTTCCTAATGACCAACCCTCAAGGTAGCCAACGTGCGGCGTTCACCTGACACTGTTTAAATTGCTCAAATATGCGAAATTCATCGATAATAACAACACGATCCGCAACGGGCGACGCACAGACACGCTACAATACACGCCTAACGCTCTCCAATCGTATTTTCTGTTAACCGCACGCTTACCGAATAGCGCCTAAATATCCGCTGAGCGAGTGGAGACATGCGCAACGGGCACATCCTGTGAGTTGGCTTCCGGTTCGTAGCAGACAGTGTCAACATGGAGCGATTGTGACTTGAGAACTCAATAAATGGCGTCTTTCTGATCGAATAAAGGTATGTAATAATAAGAAAACGCCCTGACTGTGGCCAGAACTATGTCTTAGTTCTCGGTCACCTGTGGTGGACGTTCGCCCCTCCGCCTACGGCGTCGGGGCGAACGTCCACCACAGGTGACCTCGAACTAAGACATAGTTCGGCCACAGTTAGGGCGTTTTCTCCTAGTACGGTCTGTTGTCACAAGGGCCAGGGCGTACAGGCTCAAATTAAGACTGTTATGCGCTGCCATTTTGAGTCAGGAATTCCTGCCTCTGCTGGTACTAAGCTGCCCTGAGTGATTTGCCAGTAACCAGAGTATTACTCTTCAAGCATATGTCCTAAAATTAGAACAGCCAATCACAAAACTCCTTTCTCCCATCAGGCAGTGGGAACAGGCAAATAGGAGCCATGCTCTGTTAGACCCATACGGACCGTAAGCCTTAGGCGGCGCGGTCTGTAAACAGACTAACCATGGCCACCTCATGGCCACCGTGTATATCTTGTCAGTGTGCCTGGTGGAACAGGCTCTTTACAATGACTGGCTGGGTACAGAAGTTTTCGGTTGCACAAGGGAAGTAAACTTGGTGTAGGTGGTTCCGTTATTTATATTTTTCCTCACTGCCATCACCGATGCTGTGAGCCACTACTTGTTTTTATTGCACTAGTCTAGACACTACAGATATCGTTATTATTGATGTTTTGTAGTCCTTAGTTGTACACTTGAGAAACAGCATATTTTACACCCCAGTTGTTCTGTAGTTTGTATATTGCGTAACATGCTGGTTTTCTTTAAACGAGTTCAGTATAGGGAGCTACTTTGTAGATGGATTTTATTACGATGTATAAGAGTAGGATAGTCTACATGCGGGCTTTAGTGGTGGGTTCAGAGTACATTGTGCAGCTAAAGTGTAGATGTGTTATCAAACGTGTAGGTATGACATCTATTACGATGAGAATCTGAGAAAGGGCTTCTGGTAGAAGAGCCTGGTCTGTGATAGCTCGGATACATCACATACGTATGAAGAGTTCTACAAGGATATTCTGTCCCAAACTGATATACATTTGTGTGAGTTCCCCAGATTGTGTTCCCTGTATGATTATAATAACGCATTGAATTCAAGTCAAAAATGCTGATACTCTTTTGACGTATTACCAAAGAATACATGATAAGAAAATCGATCTGTGAAGCTTATATTGTAAATATCTAACCGCGCAAAATGGGATTCGTCGTTGATGATTTTGGACCCTTGAAATTCTTGACTCTGTTTTTGGAGTATCCCCTTTCTAATGGCAACAGCATACAGGGAGTGTACATATTATTATTACATACCTGTGTGCGAATGTCTAAGGATTCCATTCGTGCACACTATACACGAACTTATAGTTCGTACCATGTGACTTGTTTTAAAATGGCGTTTTTTATTATTTCCAGGTATGTAATAATGAGGAGATATAGTGAGTGTTGTTTGTGTCAGAAATTTTCGAAGAAGAAGGTGAATATTTCCGACACAAAATAACACGGAACAGATTCCATTCAGTCACATTTAAAGCCATTTTCACTGGCCGACGAAAACGGCACCGACTTATTGAGTTCTCCTAATAGTCAGTCAGTGGTGGCCAACGACTGCACGACGATATCTAAAAATTGGTGAGGGTGCAGTGCATTCCTCGTTTCTGCTGCATCTGACAGGTTCATACCAACCGAAGTCATTCGGTGTCGGCCGCATTGTATATTTCATGCACAATTAATCGGTGAACACAGTACACTTCTCTGCATGCCTCTTTCCATTCACCGATCTGGCGTCGGTGTGCCTTTAATATCGATCAGAGGTTCCCAACTGCAGATTGGTTGCAAATAGTCGGCCAGTGGAAAATGGCTTTAACCATATCTCCAAATAGTACACCAACCCTCGTGCATTTTGTTGGCGACGAGTTATAAAGCACGGACGGTTGTGATCCTGGTATGATCCATTACATTTAAATTGTTGAACGTAACCGTAGAGAAATCGTGTTTTACAACATGCCAATCTGCTACACTGGACTATATCTCTTGGCAAGCTTTTGATACATATAAAGTTACAGACATTGCTAAAGAAATGGATTGAACTGTGGGTGAATTTCCTTTTTGAATTTACATTTAGCCGTGTACATGGTTTGAACAAGATGCAGCGCTTGACATGAGAATAACGTATAATTCACACATTGAGTTCAAGCTCTGTAATGTATAGACCTGAATGAAAAAGGTAAATTATCAGTTCTAAGAACTATGTAGTTTCTTCCGCCACACTACTTGCCTCACCATTTCACTTAAACTGTTTTATATGTATTGTAGAAAATAAGAGGAAGGTAAACTCAATGATTGAAAGTGCAATATACATGTAGCCTACATTTATACCTTTAGTTGCAACGGTTCGCTTCTCAGTCACAATTGGAAAAGAAAGAAAATTATGTTCACAATGCTTTTTAGGTAAGCCTAGAATACAATTAAGACAAGGCGTTTCAATGGGTACTGGTCACAGTTTTATTTGATAAGTTCATAATAATGTTAATGAGTTCTCATGCACAAATCAGCTGAAATAGATTGTCACATCAAATACTGGCATGAAGGCTTTAAGAGGACTTTTGTTCTACATTAGGTCATGGAACATGGTTCTTTTACCGTTAATAGTAGTATATAGCAGCAGCACAAGCTATCTTTGAGATAAGCGATGAAAAATCTGAGTTCGATGGAGCCTGCAGTTTTGTAGTGAAGTGTGGACAAATAGGATATCCTCTGCCAAAACACAACAGCAGGCCTCAAAGTGGAATATTTAAAACTTTAAAAATCCTTTCTCCCAAAAGCAGGTTGTGGAGAAACGCCATTTGTTTTATTTTTATTTTGTTAACACAAGGTGTGTAGTTATTATAGACGGTGCCCTTATTTTAGGGTTGATTGACCCGATTTCATATTACAATACATGTATTTTCATTTATAAAGAGCTGGTTCCACCAAGACGATTGATTTGCCAAGGTATATCTTGTTGTATCTCACAGTGTTCTGATATGTCATACATGCTCCATTGTTGTGATATGTCGCACGCAATGGTATGTGTTCTTTTTCACAATGTTGTGTGTATACTTTGGTGCTCCACCACCGCGACACCTCAAGATGCATCGCAGCAAATATGAATATGATTATTCAAAACCTAGCAAGATTTAGCAAGACAACCAAATTGTGACTAATCTCGCTAGATCATGTATGTTGTTGGAATCAGCACTTTATGTTTAAAAACAAATTTTTTAGAGAAAACAATTGAGAGAACATTGCTAATTTCCCCAAATTTTGAGGCCTGTGGAGAGAGTTCTGTAACTGGCATACGCTTACAAATTGCACATGGCTGGTTAGATGATTAACATTTTCTCCCAATGTGCAATATCCTCAGACATGTAATTTGATACTGGTCGAATCTTTAAAAATCATACACATTAAGATAATTCATAACTCTTCAGTCATCAATAAAATAATGGTTTGAATTCTAGGTTTCGGTCGCTACAAGTGTAACTTGTGAGAAAATATAACCCAGATATGTGCACGCAACAAGCAGATGTCAGCCATAGTTCGTCTCCGATATTAATATTACCATGTTATGTGCATTTTAAAAGTCAGATTTATTGACTAGTCTTTAATGTATGAGTTTTACAACGCAATAAAGTATTGCAATTCTACATATGTTTTCAATAAGAGTTTACTTCACAGAAACAAAGCAGCAACCTTTTTTTCAATGTATGGTATCCCTTATTCTTAAAAAACCTATTTATGCAACCGTGTGATGTAACCAAGCATGGTTGATTTATGAGTACAAAACATGTATTGGGTACATTACGAGGTCAATATGAACGTGATTTTTTCCAATTATCCACATCCTTTGTAGTGATGCATAGCAGCGCTTTGATCCATGCCAATATGATGACTGACATAAGGTAAATATATATTCATATATTTCTAGAGAATCTCATCGTTACGTTTACATTATTTCATAATTTTCTTTATGTATTTGGAATTGTTGTATTGACGATTTTGAGGATAGGTGCCATGAATCTTAACCAATAAGGCCATAACTGTAGTAATATTTTCAGGCTGCCAATTGGCTACAAATACATGTAGGTACATAACATGGACTATACACGCCACGTCCTTGAGTATTTACACTCCAAAAGTATCGGTGCTGCAAGATTAAAGGGATTCAAGATCTATGAATTGCCCCTCCCCCGTTGTATTTCTTCAGTTTTTTTTATCGTATACAATAGATGCGTTGAGATTCCAAAATCTATTATAATGTGGATTAGTAATGTATGATCAAATTCACACCCATTGAAATGTACTTAATTACGGCTGCTGTGTAAAAATGTTAAAGGTAAACAAGTCGACATATCACATGGCTTGATGTTGCATTTTTGTGTGGGAACCAAGTGATTTCTTACTGATGAGGAGGGCACTTCACTGGTTTTGATTAAATCTCTCTTATTTGCAAATGTCATTTTGAACATTTCGGTTGTTTTCATTATAGTTCCCTGAATTCCCTACCCCGTATTAATGCATTGGTATGGAATATATAAAAAACACCTGGCTTTTCTATGGTTTGTCTGAATACGTGGCTAGGGGTATGTACACTTGTCGAGCTACCGCATCTAAGTGACGGAGCAGTCGTCTGCTCGCGTTATTTATAGTATGACCACTCGCTACCAAGGCGACGTTGACAACATTAAAAAACAAAACAACAAAAAACAACAAACTTCTCTATGGTTTGTACATATAATTCTACTTTTATCGACAAAATTGTCAGATGATTATTTACTTGAAGCGCAATTTAGAAAATCAAATATATTGATTTTAAAGTGATCCTGTACTCATGGTATTTTTGAACGATGATTATTGCGGTAGCTTTATATCATATCCTTTGTAATTGTTTTGAGATTGCATTCAACTTCCCTGACTGATTTTGTTTGTAAATTTAGTATCGCGAACGGCATGTAAAATTTCTTTTATCAGCATCCTGGGAGAAAATAAAGCTCACAATATTTATAATTGTTGTTTTACTTTATGTATAGTACATATAGGTACCACAGGGAACAATCAAATGGTTCTTTAATGGGTTCGGTAGCATTTTTCCTTGAATATTGTAAAAAAAACTATTGGCAAACAACATTTTTCAACTTGTACCAAATTTGCATGTCCCATAGATAGAAGTATAGAATGAATAATCTTACTTTCCCACTGTTAATTGTACTGTTCACTTTTATGCCCTTCCTTCTTTGTCATTTGTTTATAATATATCGCATATAGAAAATCCCTTTAAAAAGGGATATTGTAGCGGTGGCCGGGTCGGTTCGGTTCTTAAAATCGTCTCAGCCTTATGAGATATGCCCATTGAAATAGAGTTATTTCAGGCCGTTCTTGAACAATTTAAATTGTGGTTCTATCTTCATTCTAAGTGATCTAGAAAAATGTGAAACTTTTTGTCACGATCTGAGACCCGTGTTACAGACAAAATCATCAAAAATATCCCCTGATTTGAAAATATTTATACTGTCTAAGCCTTATGCGATATGCCCATTGCAGTAGAGTTATTGCATGCCTTTCTGGAACACTTTGAATTGTGGTTCTATTTTCACTCTAAGTAAGTAAGAAAAAGTGAAACGTTTTGTTACATTGTAGTCAAAATGTCTGAAAGTGTCCCAGTGTGAGAAAAATAAAAATATGCTTTAAACTTTGAGACATCAAAGTCTTATAATCTATGCACCTTGCATTATAGATTTCAACCACTTTTCTGGAATTCTCTCATTTATGGTTCTATCTTAATTCTAAGTATTTTAGATTACAGGGACACCTTATGCCATTGTAACAAAATGTTGAGATATCTCAGTTCGCATCTGCAGGCACATAGTTTCAGTGCAGCCTATGTGGCACAGAGAAGCCTCATCCTTATACTGTTATCTATAGGCGGCTTCCAGTCAATAGAGTTCAATGTCCATGCTTTGGCCATTTCAACAGGTATATCTGGCCGTTTCGTAGACTGACAGCCATTTTGATAGGCTGACACAATGGCGATACTTGTAATAAGACTTACATGCTTTTCCATCCATCATCATATTAAAGATCCTTTTGCTACTGAATCCCAAAAACTCTGTCGGATTCTTTCCCAGAACTTTAAAAAGAGAATGACCTCTTTCTCAGCAACTACGAAACCAAAGAATAAAACTAGAAAACACGCTGTCAGATTAAACAAAACGTTGAATGTGGAGTACCACAAGGTTCCGTGTTGGGACCAGTGTTGTTCATAATTTTCATCAATAGTATTTTCAAATCTGTTCGTCATGGCACAGCAATTATGTATCACGCAGACGACCTCGCTATTGTAACAACGTCAAACGGCCCTGCATCTGCAAGAACACTAATGCAGGAAAATCTTGATGGTATCTCACTATGGTGTGATTCACACAAAATGCTCATAAATACTAAAAAAAATCGTACCAAGTATGGTTTGGCAAAAATAAAGGAACAGTTCTAAGATGTAATACCTTGCAATGTAAATCAGGTGGAACTAAAAACTGTAAACAGCGTTAGATACCTAGGTATAATCCTGGATTCTAAATTATCTTTCAAGCAACAAACAGATAAGATACTATTTGACCTGAGGCAGAAACATAATAAACTAAAGCTAATCAGATATAGCATCCCAAAGGAAACTTGTATAAAAATACTTAAACAGATGATCCTACCGAATTATACATAGACTGTAAGTTGAAACCATCATAGAAGATTGAAATATAGAAGATTAATTCAAATTCTCATGATGCTACTCTGGTGGTCACATGACCCAGAGCATTTAGTGACAAAGGACCAGCAACTAACACGAAAGGACCATAAAATAAACATAAAAGTCGACAGGCAAAAAAACCAAAGATACCAAAACTCCCCTTTATATCAGGTAGTTAAGCTATGGGAGAAACTGAAAACGAACGTACAAGCGACGAAGGATAACTCATACTTTAAATTGCAGGTCAAGTCATTCCTAAACGATAATCCTTATCTATGGTTATGAATGGTTATGTCCAAGCACCACCCATATCTTCCATATTTATCTACCGTCTGTCCTATATATATTACGTCCTGTAGTTCATTATACAGGCAGTCAGCTGATGAGTTGGTGAAAGCAGTGATGGAACAGGTGAAGGAGGCGAACACCACATGGAGGGATCTCGTGCCCAACACAAGATTCATCTTTGGTCCGATGGTGGGTCTCGACTTTGCGGCATATTCAACTCTCCCCAAAAACAACATTGAAGTAAAGAACTCTCAACACATTTTGGAGACTGTGGAAGCGGATATCAACAAAGGTATTGTCGCTGTCAACCGAGCTAATTCTGTCCCTACCCCGTGGCTGCAACGCTTTAGTCCACTGCCACAGGAAGGGGAAGATGAAGTCATACTACGACAGTCTTCAGGTTGATGGGATTCATCTGGGTCCAGTCCTACTTGACGATTGGAGAGAAAAAATAGTCAGACTACTGAATAACTTGTGATAAGTGTTGTGATAAGTGTAATGACAATTGTAAAACAATTGATTCTATAGAGTAGTCTTACTCAAGTGTGGAAATGAGCTTGGCGCACGGAAAGCTGTCGTTTGATAGTGGCCCCTGCTCTGCTATGTTATAACATTCGTAAAACACTTTATTATATAGTGTGGTCTTATTCAATTGTGGGAATAAGCTTGGCGCACGGAAAGCGGTCGTTTGCTCGAGGGGAGAAAAAAGGGGGGGAGGGAGGGAGGGGGGGGGGAAAGGGGGGGGGGAAGAAAGAAAAAAAAGGGGAAGAGAAAAAAGGGGAAAAGGGGGGGGGGGGGGGGGGGAAGAAAAAAGGGGAAAAGAAAGGGGGTTCACATGAGGTACTGATTTATGTGTAATTGATGTTGTAAAGGCACCGTTTGATGACGAGGGAGATTTGCCTATCATTGCAGCAGAGTTTGCAGTTGTATTTGCTGACGTTACCAGAGAGGGATACTCCTTTCAGATTTTATGATTTTGGTTTGCAGTAGTTAAATTAAAGTTGTTATCTATATAATAAGGCAAGGGATACTCCTTACGATGTACGTTCTTAATGCTTGCGCAACAGAGCTGCTCTTAATTACTGAAATGATGGAAAAGATGCAGGACTGCCAGGAGTCACCCACAAAGGGATCGTTTATGGAAAGCGTCTGTGCGGCACGTGTGTCAGGGTATGTTTTGACAGTTAGAATTTATACGACGTATTTACAGGTATGGTGCTCCTAGGAATATATTACGTGTAGTTTTTCTGTTAGCGTTAGGATGTTTGATAATGATAGGTTGGTATATGATCGTGACACTTGTTTGATGAGGAAATGGTGGTGTTGTAAGAAGGTATACATTCGATGTATACAAGTTTGAAACAAGCTGGTATTACTTTGTTAAAGACAGATTGTATGTGCAGCTAGCCCGATAATGATAGGGTTGCCCCTAGGTTACACCCTCAGATTACTGGGTATTTAGTAATTTTAAGGTAAGAGTTGGCCTACTCTCACATCCCTAGAATACTGGGTGTATAAGGTAATGAGCTTTTTTGGGACATTATACCCACCTTCGCAGGATTGGTTGTTAGTTTTCAATAGAGTAAGATGTTACCCACAAGAAGTGATCTTGTCATAATGTGGGATTGATGAGGAGACAAGTTATAATGATTTATCCTCCTACTAGAATAAGAAAGGTGGTGTTGCCAACGAAATCAGTTTGTAAGATATGTTGTAGACAAGGACAAGACGAGCCTGCACATCACGAGGGCTGTGAGCTGGCGATTTGTTTAGTACTGCTATGAGATTCTCATCTTGGTGTGCTTATTTTTAATTAGCATGTATACCACAAGCATAGATGGTGCCCACAAATGACACGGTTAACATGAGTTTAGTTATTTAAGAAGAGGTATGATAAAAACACTGCTTTAAAATTAGATGTGCGAGGTAAGGAACTGGGGGTTGACATATTTAAATTTTGTGCTTGCATTATTGTGCTATCGAATTACAAGTATTTCTTTGCATGACAATTATTTTTAAAAAAGAGGGGGGGGGGGGGGAAGAAGCTGAATGCTTATATGTATTTCTTCTCTTGATGTATTTAGCCTTAACTAGGGTGTATATGTCTCGCACAAAAGGTATCCACAAGTGACAGGGTTAACGTGAGCTCGATGAGGGGGTTCATGCCTATTCTTAGAGACATGGTCGGTTGATAGTGTCTTCGGTATTTTTCCCCTTTCCTCCTCAGGGCATGGTAGGTTTCATTTCCCGACAGTTTTCTGGGAGTTGGGGGGGTCTGATTCCCGGTGCTGACTGGTGAGGAAAGGAAAGTCACAGTGAAATCAAGGTCTCTATTTCACCACGGGCCAGATGAATTTTTATGTGTATGAGGTTAACTCCTATGTGTTATATGTGAGTGTTGTGGTTGTCTTTTTGAAGTATGTGGTGTGGTTTTTATATGTCTCCTTGGTTCAAAGAGAAATAGGGAGTGGGAAAGAAGCGAGACCTTCTGAAATTTTAGGTCAGGACGCCAAAGTCAGGGGCTTTCAGGGGACGCTGCTTCGGGTTTTCCTGCACAGGACGGAGGGGGGGGGGGGGGGGAGGGGAGGAGAGATCCCCTCTCCCCCCCCCCCCCGAGGGATGGAATGCAGTCTAAATTGCATAATTATGAGTGGAAATAAGGGTAATGGAAGGAAGAGGGTGGGGGACCTGAGATTCGGGTGCGTGAACGTCAATGGGTTGGGGGACAAAACAAAGAGGAAGGCGATTTTCTCGCAACTTAGAAAAGTAACAGATATAGTCATTATGCAAGAAACCCACAGTATTTTAGAATCCAACAAGATTTGGGAGATGGAATGGGGGGGTAGGTTGATTTTCTCCAACGGTACTTCCCAATCAAGAGGAGTGGCCATTGCCTTACCAAAGGACCTAGATGTTGTAATAAAAGAGACAGTTTCAGACAATGAGGGTAGACTATTAGTAGTTCTTCTCCAGATAGAGGGTGAGGACATAGTTCTTGCCAACATATACGCCCCCACCTCAGATAAAGGTCAACAACAGAAACATCTTTTGAATTCCCTAGGGGAGATTCTTTCTCGGTTTTCTGATGCTCCCATCTTGCTGGGAGGCGATTTTAATGTTGGGCTTATCCCCAGATTGGACCTCAAAAATGGTAATCATGTTATAATAATAACAGGTCAGAACTCCAGTCGTTTCTTGAGGCCTAAGACCTTACCGACATATGGAGAGAAGCCCACCCGGATCAAAGGAAATTTACGTTCCGGAGGGCCCACCAATGTTCAAGGATAGACTACTGGTTTGTCTCGGAAGATTTCAAAAACAAAATTAAATACCCGGAAATAGTGACAGCATTACATACGGATCATTCACTCCTTCTCTTCCAAATTGAAAGACCCTCGCAACATAGGGGACCGGGTTATTGGAAATTTGATAATCTAATGTTGGGGGACAGCGATTTTACATCCCAACTTGCCCTACTTATTAAGGAGTGGGAAGCCCTATACAGCCCCTTGAGGCCTGATTTAAAGTGGGACTATATAAAGTTTAAGATTAGAGATTTTGTTATCACTTACACTAGGGTTAAGAGGAGAAAGGAGAATGAGGAAAGGGTAAATAACATGAGACGGATCAGTGAATTGGAGAATAATTTCGGGAGCCTAGATGAAAATAGTTTAGATGAATATCATTAAAGGAGATGTCGAGCGAGAGGAGAGGAAGAAGACTCTCTATCTAATGTTCAGGTCGAGAACTAATTGTGCGCAGCATGGAGAGACACCATCTAAATACTTTTTGAACATCATGAAACAGAAATATAATAGCAAGCTTATTTCACAAATACGGTTGGAGGATGGAGGTATAACGACCAACCCCGAACGTATTTCTGGTAGAATTCACTCATTTTACAAGAGACTTTATAGAGAGGGGGGTGGGGGATGATCTTTTTAACAACATTGGTAGTCTGGTAGACGAAGGAGCCATACCCAGGATAAGTGATTCCGATAGGGACGATTTGGACTGCCCCCTCGAACCGGGTGATTTACTTAGGGCTCTTAAAAAACTTAATAATAACAAATGTCCAGGTATGGATGGCCTAACTTCTGGATTTTATAAATATTTTTGGGGAGAGATAGGGGATTTGGTTTTCCACTCCCTAACTTTCGCCAAAGAAGCCCAGTGTCTGAGTACGGAACAAAAAGGGGGTGTTATTAACCTCATCCCCAAGAAGAAAGTTAATAGGGATGAAATTAAGAACTGGAGACCTATTACAATGCCACTTTTCTCCTACACCCCCCAGCAGTGGTAGATTTACTGCTATATCAAAGGCCAATCCTTCTCATACCATGTCTATGTGGTGTGGGAAGTAAAAGAACTCTCACCTCGGTAAATGTGTAGGGGTGGGATTTCTTTCTAAATTCATTTCATAGATTCGATCACCACCCTTGTGGTGTAAAAGAACCTTGAGAAAGTCTGGTGAGAACCTTCAATGGTTAACTGGACGTTAAATCAAACCCACAAACAAACCCACAAACAAACGAGCACAATGTGCGCTGGGGTCAGTTATTTATCAAGACCAAACGGGGTTCATGAGGGGTAGATACATAGGTACCAACATCACTTTGTTGAGGGATTCTATTTTTTTTCTCAACAACAAACGGTTATCAGACTTTCTATTAAGCTTGGACTTTGAGAAAGCTTTTGATTCAGTGAGATGGGATGCTATAACTAATGCCTTAAAACTTGTTGGGTTTGGTCCTGAGTTTTGTGAGTGGGTTAGAATTTTATATACTGATCCGGAAGTTTGTGTCTCCAACAATGGATTTCACACCCAGTGGTTCACGCCAGAGAGAGGGAATCGTCAGGGTTGCTGTCTTCCCCCTACCTTTTTATTATTACATTAGAATTATTAGCAATTGCACTTAGAGGCCTATTCCACCAAAAAGGCCCTCAGCAGGCGGGTTTTTGCCCTCCAGCCGGCTATTGCCGCCGGGGCCGGCCGCCCGGCCGCCCCTAAACCCCTAAATTCTAGGAGCTGTTCCACCAAAGCCCCACAAAGCGACCAACAGGCGTACACAAGGCGCCCGGCGAGCGCCCATAGAGCCGGCCGGACCCGGCGCGGCGATACACTCGCAGCGGGTTCCCTATTGCCGTCTGGTGGACGTTGGCGGCACTAACGCGCTATCCCGCGGTTCTCTATCGATCCGGTAGACGGCGCGGCATGCGGCGATACACTACGACGCTCTGAACCCACGAAAGTCACGTATCGAGCGCAGCAGTGTGTCCGCGAGTCGGGATTTGTACGGGAACGGTCAGAAAACGAGAAATAACCGCGGAATTACAGGTTAAATCGAACAATGAAGGTAAAAAAAGATAAGGATTGATGTTATGAATGTGTATATTTGATACTGGTGCTTATATTTTGCTCAAACTGGCGCAACTGTCCGAAATATCGGTGTCCCTGTATAGGGATACCGTCCGCGGACCTGTCACGCTCAATGTTGATGGTGTATATCGTAGTATATGCGGGCGAGCGGTCAACGCGCCCCCGGGGAACAGCTCTCCGTGTCACTCTCGATGTCGCTCTTTGCACGCCAGCCGGCCCGCCGGGAGCTTAAAATCAAATGGATCAGTTTTCCCCTGGCAGGGCTTGTGGGGGACGTTGCGCTCATAATGCCCGGCCACCCGCCCGGCCTTCTCTGTGGTTATCACTATATTTTGGTGGAATACCTCCAAAATTGGCTGTTGCACCGAGTATTGTCCCCGGCCGGCGGCCGGCGGCCACCAACAGGTCAGCCGATACCGCCCGGCTACGGGGTTTTGGAGGCACGGTGACCGGCAGGGGCCGGCTGTGTGGGGCCTGTGAGCTCTCATGAGCTGTTCCACCAAGCAGATTATCGCCGCCGGCGGGAGGTTTGGGCCGGCTATTGCCGCCGGTCGCCAATAGGCGACCACAAGGGGCCCGGCCTGGGCTTGTGCCTCCTTGGTGGAATAGGCCTCTTAGGGAAAATCCAGGAGTTAAAGGGATCGATCTATCGGGCAAGAAAATCAAACTGTCCTTGTTTTCGGACGACATTTGCTGCATTTTGAGGGACGTGGCATCTTAGACTGTAGTACGTCCACTTGTTGCTAGGTGCCAGGGCGCTCATGCTAACCCGAAGGCGGCGCGGTGCGTGGACGGACTAGTGGCATCTATCCAGAGGGTCTTAGATATTATCAGGATCTTTGGGAATCTCGCAGGGTTACGTATAAATGAGGAAAAGTCAAAGATATTACCAATCGGTTTTCAAGGGAGGGGTATCAATCCCACACTCCCTCTTTCGAGGGTTTCTGAGTTAGAGATTTTAGGTGTTTGCTTTTGGAACGGAACTTCTTCAGAGAAAGAATATAAACTTAACTTTAGAAATAAACTGGAGAAATGCAGAGTAATAACGAAGCTATGGTTATCTAGAAACATCTCCTTGAAAGGAAGGGTCGTAGTGGTTAATAGTCTACTGATTCCTCAGCTACTATATTGGTCTTCTGTTTTACTCACTCCGGAAAGGGTCTTTGTGCTTTTCATTGGCAGAGTAAGAGCAGCAAGGTCTCGTATAGGGTGCTTAGACAGCCGGTGGAGGCGGGTGGTTTAAAATTATTAGACTTAAAAATTATGTATGAAGTGTCACGTTTGAAATGGGTAGCTCGTTTATGTAGGGAGGACCAACTCCCTTGGGCTATGTTTTTAGGACTTTCTCAGGACTAAGAGATTCTATTTGGGATTTCTTCTTGGAAAAGACCCCAAGTGGAAGTCTTCCAGGGATGCCCCCTTTTTATAGACAGATTGTGACCCTGTGGAAAAATTTGTATAATGTAAGACCCTTGAGTGAAAGAGAGAAACAGAATGATCCCCTTCTGAATAATATGTTCATTAACCTGGATTGGGAGGTGGAAATTTTACTAATCAGAAGCTGGAGGGGAGCGGGAATAGTTCTGGGAGCTGTTTCACTAGTAGTGGAGTGAAAGCGAGAGGTGAGACCGCAACAGTGGCCCCAACAGTGGCACCAACAGTGTCAACCCAAAATTCGCGTTTCATCAGTGGTCTCGCTGTTGAGGTGAGACTAACTCTCACTGTTGGCACAGGTCTCACTATGCACACTCGTTTGACGTTCGAATATTATTTGTCGACGGGCCGCGATGATGTGAAATTTGCAGGTGCACTCAAGCGTGAACAGCACTTGGGACATGGGCGGCAGCAACAGTGGCAGATCCCGTTTCATCAGTAAAGTAGCTCTCGCTGTTGGTGCCACTATGGAGCCGCTGTAAGTGCGAGGGTCGACCCTCTCGTTTGTTATGTATATAGAAGGTTTCCACCCACTTTCCATAAGAATTAAGCAATGAAACTTTAACACAAGTTAAGCATACATATAACCTATAATCGTATCAAATATGAAGATGAACGGCCGTATTGTTTCGAAGATATGGAGGTTTGAATATTTTACTCCCTCTGTGTGTTTGCGTTGGTCGCCGTTCTTTTTCACTCCCTCCGTAGTGCGGCGGGGTTTCGGCTGTTCTTTTTGGCTCCCCCTGGAGGCCGGCGGGACACTGGCCACCAGAGCAATATTTCCTATGACAAAATTGAAACGCAGATAACTTCGGAACGATGCCGCCTATTTTCTTCATATTTGGTACGATTATAGGTAATATGTATATCTTACTCGTGTCATTGCTTAATTCTTATGGAAAGTGGGTGGAAACCTTCTATATACATAACAAACGAGAGGGTCGACCCTCGCACTTACAGCGGCTCCATAGTGGCACCAACAGCGAGAGCTACTTTACTGATGAAACGGGATCTGCCACTGTTGCTGCCGCCCATGTCCCAAGTGCTGTTCACGCTTGAGTGCACCTGCTAATGAAACGCAAACTGCCGCTATGGTGCCACTGTTACAAACAGCGAGACTTCTAGCTCCTAGTGAAACAGCCCCCAGGTCCATAATTTGTTGACTGGAAACGGTTTCATGGATGAAGGGGAACTTGAAAGGGAACATGGGGTTTCATGTGACACAGCAATTTGGGAAAAAGTCAGAAAAAGTATTCCCTGGTCTTTAACGATGTCTTTTGATAATTTTAAGTCAGATTCAATGTGCCTCCTGTTGTCGGATCAGGGAGGGGGCTCGTTTAACGTTTTGTCATGCAATAACAGAAAATTGTATTCATTTCTGTTGAACAGAGAGAAGGTTACTTCCCCAGGCATGGAATCTTGGAGGGACAGAACAGCTAAACTTAATTTCTCAGAAAAGGAGGGGGAAACAATTTATGGGAATGCTTGCCGGGCCACAAGGGAAACCAAACTCCAATCCTTTTTTTCAAGATAGTGCATGTTTTGTTCCAACGAACCTTTTTAAAAAAAGAATTTTTTTGTCAGACAAGTGCTCCGTTTGTGGGGAAACTGACTCCATACTGCATTTTTTGGTGGAATGCCCCAAGGTGTTGCTCTTTTGGGATCATGTGGGTAACTGGTTGAAAACGTGTGTGAACTATGAACTAAACAGAGACCCAGTGAAATTGGTGTTGGGTTCCTGCAAAAAAGGCAGGGAAGAGGAAGTGTTTAATTTCATTTGTCTACATGCGAAATATTATATTTATAGGCAAAGATTGTTCTATGATAATCACTTCTCTGTTTATGATTGGAGCAGAGAACTCCAGAATAGCTTGGCTATTGAAAAATACATCTGTGGGATTTTGGGAAAGAAGAACAAATTTTCAAAATGGGAATGGCTTCTGAGTGCAATGATGTGAACAATAGAATGGGAAGTATGATTCGTCAAGTGTATTTTATGGCGAGGAATCCGGTGAGTTCCTGAAAGGAGTCAATGCCAAGATAACATTACAGCTTATGGTTATAATCTTGCCTGTAAGAACAGACATGCAGTGCTGAGTGCCACAGTCATATCAGCTTACTCCCCAAATCTTCCTCTCACTGTTATTTACCTATATTATCGTGATGTATTAATCTTTATTGTTAAAATGTTATTGCCTTGTTTCAGCGTACAGTAGTCATTTATTATTGTTAGAGTGTCATGGTTCATAATAGTGTGAAATAGTCTAATTGTCGATGTTGTCTGTATAAGGTGGTGTGGTTGTTTTGTCCTGTGAGGTCTCCCCTTACACTGATAATCTTGTATACAGTATTAATGGAAACGGGTTTGTAGGCACCGATAAGAAAGGAAATTTCTAATCAAGGGGGAGGTAAACCCTCTTATCTTCAGAAAGTTTTCTATACCAAAAGGGCTACAGTTTCCCACAAAAAAATCAGCGGCCTACAGATTTACCTGAACGGATGCAAAAATGTTCTTCAAGACTTTCACTTTTGTTGTTATGGTAATGCTATTATGACCTACTAAGTTACTCTTGATGTACACCTCTAACGTTTGTACTACATACATCTATGGAAATAAAGGCTGCTTTATTAAAAAAAAAGAGTTCTTGACTCATAGTAGCACATAGTACGTCTGTGTTTGAGTTCTTACCCCCCTTCATCTTAGCGTCTACACCTAGCTAGTCTGGGCCTCTAGACTTTACACACTGATGCAAAGAGATTTGGATATTTTGGAAATATGGTGCAGTCAGAACAAACTTCAGGTTAATATTTCTATAGCCAAAGTAATGCATTTCGCCTCGATATCTAAAATTGTCATACGCACCACTGAGAAGCTCTTCATAGATAATACACAAATTCATATAGTCCCTTTTTATAAATACCTCGGTGTAACTAGACTATGGCAAATATTAGTTACACTGTAAAAAATTTCCCGTGAATTTTACGGTATTTCCCAGGCAACTGGGGTGCCAGGGAAATACCGTAAATTGTACGGGTGACCGTAATATATTTTTGAACATAAATTATAACTGTCCTAGACTGTAGTTTCCTAACGGTTTAAACCTGTAATATATTTCAGACCATGAATTTTCGGTCATAAATCACAGAAAGTGTGCATATGGGGTTCTGGGGTGAAATGGGGGGTCTGTGAATAAACCTTGGAGTTTCTCAAAGGTCTTTCTTGTGGGTAATGTATAGGTATTGGGTTATAAGTTATATATGAAAACCGTTGCTATGGCTACTCAGTGAACCTATTCACCCTCAAAACGATGTCCGGGCGAGTGACATTTGGGTGTTTTCCTTTTGAGGGGCAGCCATAAAATTTGTGATATGATTTTACTGCCCATTTCTAATATTTCTTGTTGAAGTGTGTCTAAGGGTTAGGTTTTGCGTGTTCTGGTGAGTGTCAATGAGTATCTTCCTTTGCACTGAGTTGTTTCATACAGGGGTATGACAAGTATTTTACCTTAATTCTAGGTCCCTAATTATACATTACTTGTCGTTTAGGTTAACAGGAGTACAGAGTTAGGTAGGCACTATCAATTATATGGAGGAAAATCCCCAGTGGACACACTTTGAGGCAGTATATAGCTTCAGTGGGGCAAAAATCTGTGAAAACCTTAGAAATCCCATTGAAATGACCTTGTAATTATGTGAAATGTCACTTGGACGGACATTTTTCCGTTTATATACCATTTAGCCCCATAGGGGTTAAAGGAGTGGTTCAAAATAAGTTTACTGTTATGTGGCTTGTTATATTTGACAATATAAAATCCCCAGGGGACACCCTTTCAGGTAGTATATAGCTTTAGTGGGGCAGAAATCTGTGAAAACCTGAGAAATCCCATTGAAAAGACCTTGTAATTATGTGAAATGTCACTCGGACGGACATTTTTCCTTTTATATACATCAATCCCAATCTCACAACAGTATCACAGCAGTATCACAACCATACTGCCCCTCACCAAAATTGCTCCTGGATAATTTTGCCCCTCCATCACACTGCCCCTCCACCATACTGCCCCTCAACCATACTGCCATTCAGCATACTGCCCCTGAATGATAATGTCCCTCACCGATGCTGCCCCTTTAACATACTGCCCCTCTACAATACTGTCCCTCCACCATACTGTCCCTCTATGATATTGCCCCTCCACCATACTTCCCCTCTACTATAATGTCCCTCTATCATACTGCCCCTCTACCAAACTGCCCCTCTAACATACTGCCCCTGTACCATACTGACCCTCCATACTGCCCCCTTACAATACTGTCCCTCCACCATACTGCCCCTCTACAATACTGCCCCTCCACCATACTGCCCCTTTACCATATTGTCCCTCTACAATACAGCCCCTCACCCATAATGCCCCTCAACTGTGCCATACTGACCCTCCACTATACTGCCCCCTTACAATACTGTCCCTCCACCATACTGTCCATCTACAATACTGCCCCTCCACCATACTGCCCCTTTACCATATTGTCCCTCTACAATACAGCCCCTCACCCATACTGGCCTTCGACTGTGCCATACTGACCCTCCACTATACTGCCCCCTTACAATACTGTCCCTCAACCATACTGCTCATCTACAATACTGCTCCTCCACCATTCTGCCCCTTTACCATACTGCCCCTCTACCATACAGCCCCTCACATACTGCCCCTTACCCATACTGTCCCTCAACTGTACTGCCTCTCACCAATACTGCCCCTCAACCACCATACTGTCCCTCAGCAATACTCCCTCTCAACGTTACTGCCCTTACACTAAATTGCTCCTCTACCATACTGCCTCTCAACCATACTACCCTTAATCCATACTACCCTTAAATCATACTGCCCCTCAACCTCACTGCCCTGAACCATACTGACTCAAACCATACTGTACCTTATAGGGACATTATAGTACAGGGGAAGTATGGTGGAGGGGCAGTATTGTAGAGGGACAGTATGGTGGAGGGACAGCATTGTAGAGGGGCAGCATGTTAAAGGGGCAGCATTGGTGAGGGGCAGAATGGTGGAGGGACAGTATAGTAGAGGGGCAGTATGGTGGAGGGGCAGTATAGTAGGGGAGCAGTATGGTGGAGGGCAGTATAGCAGAGGGGAAGTTATGTTGAGGGGCATTATGGTGGAGGAGCAGTATGGTAGAGGGGCAGTATGGTGGAGGGGCAGTATGGTGGAAGGACAGTATAGTAGAGGGGCAGTATGGTAAAAGAGCAGTATGGTGGAGGGACAGTAATTTAGAGGGACAGTATGGTGGAGGGACAGCATTGTAGAGGGGCAGCATGTTAGTAGAGGGGCAGTATGGTGAAAGGGCAGTATGGTGGAGGGGCAGTATGGTAGAGGGGAAGTTATGTTGAGGGGCAGTATGGTGGAGGAGCAGTATGGTAAAGGGGCAGTATGGTGGAGGGACAGTAATTTAGAGGGACAGTATGGTGGAGTGACAACATTGTAGAGGGGCAGCATGTTAAAGGGGCAGCATTGGTGAGTGATAGTATCATGGTGGAGGGGCAGTATGGTGGAGGAGCAGTATGGTAAAAGGGCAGTATGGTGGAGGGACAGTATAGTAGAGGGGCAGTATGGTGAAAGGGCAGTATGGTGGAGGGGCAGTCTGGTGGAGGGACAGTATAGTATAGGGGCAGTATGGTGAAAGGGCAGTATGGTAGAGGGGCAGTATGGTGGAGGGGCAGTATAGTAGAGGGAAAGTTATGTTAAGGGGCAGTATGGTGGAGGAGCAGTATGGTAAAGGGGCAGTATGGTGGAGGGACAGTATAGTAGAGGGGCAGTATGGTGAAAGGGCAGTATGGTGGAGGGGCAGTCTGGTGGAGGGACAGTATAGTATAGGGGTAGTATGGTGAAAGGGCAGTATGGTAGAGGGGCAGTATGGTGGAGGGGCAGTATAGTAGAGGGAAAGTTATATTGAGGGGCAGTATGGTGGAGGAGCAGTATGGTAAAGGGGCAGTATGGTGGAGGGACAGTATAGTAGAGGGGCAGTATGGTGGAAGGGCAGTATGGTGGAGGGACAATGTAGTAGTTACTCCTACTGGTCCTATTGGTGGCCAAAATGGTCAAGTTTTTTCTATCAAAACTAATAAAAACGTCGCTATCTGAAAAGCATTACTCAGGTGTCACTCGCCCGGACATTGACTCGCCCGGACATAAAGGTTATTCCCACCTGCTGTTCTGCAGTATGACCGAGAAGTAAATGAACTATATATTTGGCAGTTAGGTACATGTGTGGGGTAATGACCTAACACAGTTAGGATAGTTAAATACAACAATAGCAGACACAATGGGCATTAATCTGAATTGTGTGTCCGGACGAGAAATTTGGACATTTTTCATAGAAAGCACTAATAATACCCTCAGAAAAAAGATTACAGAGGAATTTCTCTTTTTTCCCCGCTACACATATACTACCACCAATGTCTTACTTTAAGTGGCAAATTTGAGGCCAAATGCATTATGGGTAATAAAAGGGGGCTGATATGCTGCTGAATTATCGCCCGGACATACCTCTTTACAAAATTTGAATTTCTACAAAAATGTAGAAAAAAAACTCCACTGATACAATATTTGGTTGAAATTGACCGTGAGACATCCCACTATAGGTAATAGATAAGGAACTACATATATCCAGTGCTATTTCTCAAGAATCTTATAAATTGAGTCACTTTTATTCATTTTTTGGCCAATTACGGGTCATTTTAGCCTATTTTAGGCCTCTGGAACCTCAAATATGGATTTTCAATCATCAAAATCTATATGTAACATCAAGACCTCATCGACCCCGATCATATAAGAAAAGAAAAAGCATATTAAAATGGAAATCTTAGGAATGGGGGCCAGCGGAAGTCCAAAAATGCCAAAAGCTCACTTTCTGTGATTTATGACCTTTCACTGTAATAAACTGTATTTTGAAAACGGTTCAGACCTGTAAATACAGAGGAGCAAAGCTGTATGAAATATACTATATGCACAGCCCTTCGTTATACATAAACCAGAAATCTCGTTATTGAGGTTCTTGAGAATTGTTATATGTAGAGGGCCACCTATAGAGTATGTATACAGAATTTCTGAAATTTCAAACCTCCAACCCCTCCTCCCAAACTTGCAATTGGTCAAAGAAAGAGCATATGCAGAATTTCCTAAATCCTTGACCCTCCAATCCCCCCCCCCTCAGTGCACATGGCATTTTATGAATGGCCCCTAGGAGATTATGAATATAAAAGTTAATATTTTGTATTGGCTACCATCATATATTCTCTATCGGCCTATTGGCTTATCAGTATCATTAATAATTATTATCAATGATATTTCAAAATTTAAGTTTTTCAACTCTAATGTTATTAGTTCAAACTATTTTACAGGAATACTCATCAGAATCTGACACTACAAGGCTGCATTTGATATAATAGGATAAAGTCAATCTTACATATGTTTTAGAAATGTCCTATGAAAGTGGTGTCTAATCCCCTTTATGATATTGATGTCATGACAACTTGAGAATAAATGTGCTCTAAATGGCAGGAACTTAACAGGAGATCAATGAATATCTATAACACATTTTGATGAAGTTAACTCTTGCATTTTATTCTCCACCTTGATTTGTTGCTGACATTGGAGTTAATCTAAGTGTATCTAATATGTCCATATTTACAGATGTATACTGTAAACTGACGGTAGATTGGGTGGATTACAGTCCTGAATATTTTTACAGTTGAATACCGTTTTTTTGTATCAAATATACGGTATAGAACTGTGGATAAGATTACAGTGATATACCGTTCATGTTTACGGTAGTATCCTGTATATTTTACGGACATTTTTTACAGTGTATGTCTGCAGAAATTTTTCATATCATAAATGTCAAATGTGACCCTATATTGATAAGTTCACGGCACTGAAGATTTATAAATCCAATATACTGCCGTATTTTGACTATTGTAATGTGATATTAACAAAATGTTAAGAGAAACTACAGAGGCTTCAGATTCGCTGTATACGTATCTGCCTCAAAATGGACACTAGAACATCGATTCATAGCCTTCATGCCCTTGCCTTACCTTACGGACGCCTGATACTGTCCTAGCGAACAGACTTAAACTTAAATTAAATGATAACCCTATACGAGGTCCTCGTTTATTGAAAGGTTGGATGAATCAATAGAGGGAGGGGCTGGGATGTAATTTTAAAACTAAAAGCGATAATCACTTTTAGACTATAATTAGGACCTAATGTAGGTAGACGGGGCTCTCAGCTGAAAAACACTCCTGCATTATGGCTTTCATGGTGGAACTGAAGAGGAAATTAGAGATAGAGAAATATGTATATATATGAAGGAAGGTCGCATGCATAAATTTAAGTATTTAGCTCAACTGTGGGAGACAATCCAATAGGGGGGAGTGTGGACCTTTGGGGGGTAGGCAGAACTAACTGCAAATACTGTTTTGATGTGTCTGTCATATTGTCTTGTTATGTTTTGTCCTGTATGAAAATAATAATTTTTTTTTAAATGGGGAGAAGAAATAATATTCCATGGGTGAGATGTGACACATGTATTTCGAAAATCTGTAGAAACAGGGTAGATTAATTTACCAGTGCATGACAACCCTATATCATTTAGAAATGTATCTGTTTCTTTATGGCTGCTAAAATAGTTGTGTGTATATATCCTGTACAAGTTGAAAATGAAATATTCTCCACAATAAAAAAAAGAAAAACACTCCTGCACCCACCGCTTTGCATTTTAATTAGGACCTACCCCAGCGATATCAACTAGGATATTCATGCCAATCCGTATTCTAAACGTGTTAGTTAAAAATCCAAGACATCTGTTGAGCTTCTCATCTTATTATTTCTTCTTCCAGATAGGAAGACATTTTGTCATGTGCGATCAATTTTAGGGGTACTGCACCCCTAGCAGGTAGTATGTCATAGACGTTCAGTACATGTATATAGATATGTCTCTTCTTCTTACCATCTTGAAATGTATATTACTTCAGTTTCTATATTTCCATACGTTTCCATATTTCAGCAACGATTTAATCAATAGGGTCTCATTCCATTATAAAACAGTTTTAATGGTTATTTGGAAGTCAGTGCAATGACAAATAACCGGGAAACCCATATCATATTGTTGGGTATTGGTATTGCGCCATGACAATGGTCCCCTAGCATTGAAACAGGGATTCTCACGGATAATATCGACACCACGAGTATGTAACCTTTGCTCCAGGATATATATCAAATCACACCACATCCCTCAGTTACCATTTCATGTTATTGTAACGTACTTTCTTATTCTTTCAACTCTGTATGCCCTGTAATATTCCATATATGTTTAATGTATTGTTTATAAGACTACTTGTAAACGCGCTTAATGAAAGTAAATTGCATTTCTTAAAGAAAAATTGGTTTATTCATCCTTTAAAGTGTTCTTAGCACATTGTCCAATATCCATCGTTGAGCAATTGTATCCATAGGCAACATGTGTCTTAATTACATGTCTTGTACCTCAATAAAAAGAATCAACTGTCATAGCAGGAACATTCTTCTATGTATTTTTTGTATTATATCATCATAACATATACTGATTCAAAAGGAAGGTACGAGAAATATACTTTCGTTGCTTTATTAGTTACCTTCTGGGGCCTTTATTTACAGCATAATCAGGAGTGCCATTCATGTCACGATCATATCACGGGATATTCCAAGTTTCATACAATTCTACATCCATTAAGTCATGCTAATGATTTTTAATGTTATCAAATGATACTTTGTGAAAAGCCTCAGATGCAGAAACCACCCACGATCAAAATGGCACCAGCAGGGAAGTATTAAAAAATAAAAAAGCGTGACCATAAGTTCACAAGTTGAATGGATGTAGAGGAATTTAAAAGGTGGGTGTATTTGAACATGAGAGAGGGTGCAGTAGGGGGACTAAGACCTCTCGACCACAGCCATGGGATTTTGGAGAAATGAGTGGTTCCTGCATAAATATAAAAAATCATTGCAGAGGCGTCGAAAAAGGATGAAGTGGAAATAGACTACGTGAAGGTGCACGTACTACAACACATCCTCTTGTGCTACTGTGCTGTTCTCATTTATCGTTGCATCGAGAATTTGTGGTCAGACTTGTCTTTTAGTAAATGCTTCAAAATATGAAACTTCGATCGTTTAAAGGCTATCATGATTTATGGATTTATGAAATAAGTCGAATATAGAAACATGAGAAAGTGATATTAGTCTCTTAAAAGGGGAAATTCAACCCGATGTGTATCTAAGTCAAATGGTCGGATTAGTTTCATGTAAGGACAACATTATCCTCATCTCTTGTTATATTATCCCCATTGTACATACTGTAAAGCTATAGCTGTTGTCGTTCAGTGTATGTAAACAGCGCGAGTTTTCAGATATCTAATTCAAAACCTAGATGAAATACTGTAAAAGATGCTGTAAACTTTATTGGAACAAAAAAGGAAATTGAAGGGGCACTACGAATTCAATTAAGAAGAAAATAAAGTATTTTATAATTGGAGAGATTACCAAGGAGTGAGACATTTCAACGGGCACCATCAATAAGAGGAAGAGAGAGGGGACGTTTCCCAGAATTGGTAGAATAGGAGTGACCGAGAAAGATTCTCATACGTATAGGTATATTTATCGTCCTCTATAGAAATTGTGATAGTCTTTAAACGATCCAAGTTTCATGTTTGGAAGCATTTACTAGGAGACCACGTCTTATTTACAAATAATTGTTACTATATTCGTAGGAACTTATATGGCTACCTTTACTATCCTATAAGTTCCTTGCACACTTACCTCAACCCATGTTCATTGATTATAATAATTTTCTCTTGTTCGGAGATGGGTTGGAATTCAACCATGTTTAAATTTCGTAGTCCACCATAGCGCGTCGACGACAAATATGGCCGGGTAAATCTCTCATTTGTGTGAAATACTTTACCGATATTTATGAAATTTTCAGAACCGGAGGGTCATATAATGAAAATACTTCACTGTAAACTTTGTGTCATTCGATAGAGGCTAAGGGTCTCAAATCAATCATTTAATGTATTAGCTTGGAACTGAGTTTTTCTGGTGTCAAAAACAATGTGGCATTTTTATGTATATACTATTAAAAATCTACTACAAACGATGCATTATTTCTGGAATGATAACATATTTTATATATGCTACCTCAAGTAGATAGCTAAAAGCATTTGTACGCTTTTTTGTCGCAGAGCCCACACGTAAAAAAACAACCCTCCTAATACCCACAAGGTGTAAGACCTATACCAACCAGGGGCCATGATGCCCAGTGCTGAAGTTTGGCAGGCCAAACTATAATGTTTACCAAAATTCGCTGGTCAACCACGGGTCTACCCGCTGGAATAGACTTTCTGCACTCTTAAAAAATACCCCAACATTAGAGTATTAATCAATTTAATCGAAACGGTTAGCTTTTTACAAATCATCAAATCATCCATCTCATTGATAATACTGTACAACTCATGCACTTATCACCAATAAACGTTTTTTAATTTAATTGAACGTGTCTGGTTTTGTGAGGTATATTTACTTCATACTACTATTTTTTTAATTTTTTTTTAGAAATCAATGTTTATTAACGACAAGCATTACATTCACTTGTGATACAAGCGATCTTCCATGTATGTGTCACAGAAATCAGACAGGAGAACAGTATATATACACATACAAGACAGTACAATACAGTGCAACAATGACTCATTTATTCACTCATCCACACCCGGGGGTTTTTGTTTTCACTCTTAATTTATTTTCATAATCACTCTGATGTATATGCAAATTTATCTCACTCTTCTAATATGTCCTGTAGTACGTCCTTTATTCGCATTTTAAATTTATCCGGTTTTTCTATCCTTTGCACATCCTCACTTAATTTATCCCATAAACGTTTCCCTACGTATATGGGTGAGTGTCTATATTTTTCAAGTTTGAGTTTTGGTATATTGATTTTAATTTTTACATCACCCCTTGTTCTAGTTAAGTTTTCCTCAAAAATATTATTTGTGTCTGTTGTCCACCATTTAATTGAATTTAACAAATGTCCTGCTCTTCTTATTTTCAATTGTCGTACCTTACATCTCTCATGTATCAATCTTGTATCCATATCTCTCACCCTTTTTATCCCTAAGGCTACTCTCAACGATCTGTTCAATAGTATTTGTAATCTCTCCCTATTTCTCTGACTTGTGCAGTAGTAAATAAAATCTGTATATTCCAATATCGGCATTATCATCTGTTTACCGATTTTTATTGCTGCCTCTGTTGTCAGAAGATATTTAATCTTTACTAATTTAAATATTTTTCCATTTACATTTTTTGTAATCTGATCTATTTGTGCATTGAAATTCAATCTGTTATCAATAATAATTCCTAAATATTTATAATTTTCTACAGCCATTAATTCCTCTTCTCCCATCATAATTTTCCGTTTTCTATCAAGTCCTTTCTGATTTCCTACCCACATGACATTTGTCTTTTTATAATTTATTCCTATTTTATTTTCCTTAGTCCAATTTTTTTTATCTCATTTAAATCCACACATGTATTTTCATTTTTTTTTTCATTATTTCATCTTGGTCCTTACCACTTACCATTAAAACACAGTCATCAGCATATAATATAACTCTCCCATGCATAACAACATTACACAATTCGTAATATATGAATATGATAAAGAGCAATGGTCCAAGGACCGACCCTTGTGGTACCCCACAAATAATCTTACTTTCTTTAGAAAACATATTAAACATTTTAAATGTAGAGACGTTCGATCAGTTTGAGCAAATTTTTTTCTGGATAAGAACTGCCGATCCCAAACCCACACCCCCAAGGGGAAGCGGAAGGGTATCTAGTTCAATAGACAGAGAAAAATCTCTACACTATATTAAACATTTTAGTTTTTACTAATCTATTACTGAGATAGTCAATCATCAATAACATAATTTTAGAGCCCAAATTTACAGATATTAGTTTTTCTATTAATGATTTATGGTTTACGCTATCAAAGGCCTTTCTAAAAAAAAATCGGCTTATATATGTTAGAACAAATTCCAGCAATGTAAGAGCAGTCGACTAAAAACATGAAAATGTGATGACACTTTGAATATCATACAGTATATTGTCGTGTTTCTCTTTTCATGATTTGAGGGAGAATAGAGAAAACCTCGTTCTGGTGTCGTCCAAGTCACTTAGATCGTTTGTGAAGAGAAAATAGATCTTCAAACAGGTTGGAGGGCAGTGTGAACGAGTGTTTCTTATAGTGGTCTTCTTGATGATTAAATTATCATTTACACGTATAATGTAAATGATAAATGAATCTGACTAAATATTTCATATATATTCTCCCTATAACACTACCATTTTGTATTCAAATCTATGATAGAGATATTTCTTCTGTATCAACCCCACTACATATATTTCAAGGCTTCTAAACGAGAATATATATTCATCTTGATCCAGGAGAGTCCTGCATGACGATAATCTAGGGTCATTAAAAGGGTCTGTTACATAAATTTTGAAAGATCATGAAAAATATCTTACAATGGTCGTAGGGCGCATATCGTTACATAGATTGTTTTGGTCGTACACGTACGACCTTTGTACGATAAGATCAAATGAAAATGGCAAATATTGCTACTTAAACATTGACCTACATCGTGCAAATTGTCTTATATCTTTCAAAATCGTCCTAACATATGACACCTCTAGAGGGTGTCATGACTGTCCATTCATGTATTGATTTAATTTATTCAGATCTAAAATTAAAGTAAGGCTTTACATTAAAATACACAGCTTTTATATAATGAAATCCTCAAAAAATCACTAAAATACATGTATACTGAAATACCTAAGCCTCAAATTTGTGCTGTGGGTTGAATAGCAGTCTACAGCTGAATGATTGTTAACACTGGAACCCAATATGTAATAAGCAGTGTGTATGAATGGGAAGGAGGGTGCATAGCTTCCACATAGTAGACCTATGATCCCTTACGACCTCTGTCAAAGATACAATAATTTGTACGAACGATTTATGTGTCTCCCTACGTTCTTAGACGAGGATCTCCTCGAGGCCGTATATGGTTGTATCGTTCAAAATTTTTGCGACAGAGCTGTTCTTAAAACATATCGGACGACCATTAACTCTTTCAGACCGAGCAATGCCTGGAGGCATTCCCACGCAGGGGACGATGAATGCCTGGAGGCATTCCCACCCAGGGGACGAGCAATGCCTCCAGGCATTCTTTTACACGTTATCATCGCTAACATTATTTTCTATAAGAAATAATGCACAGATTTACGCCATTTTTTCACAATAAATAAAAAACATTATGGATATTATAATACTGAGTAGCCATTCCATTCGTATCTATAGTAACGCGTGTAGAAGGCTTTCTAGGTGACGGTATTACGTCAATCGATGCGTAGTGCTATCGCGTGCGTCACTCACTGACAGCAGTGTCTGTGTGTATAGCGAAGAAACCAAGTTGTGGTCGTTTTTTTAGCGAAAAAAACATGGACCAGGATGACGAGTGGAGCGGAGACGATGAAGACTGGTTAGATGATTTTCCCCTAGCGACATTGAGGATAATAGACCAAAAACGAAAGCCAAGAACACCCGAGACGAGCGATAGTGACAGTGAGGAGGACGCGCCTCTGTCAACAATCTTGACGCGGGAAGAAACTGTCGGTGACAGTATCACACGTCGATGGGTACAGGTAGCGAAAGAGGCCTATGTCCCTGAACCTAGAGGAAACTTTGATGACACTAAATCTGGTATACAGGACTGTGTGGATCTAATGAAGACAACCCGAATAGTCGATTTCTTTCGTCTGTTTTTTACACTTGAGTTTCGTACCTCCACTTTGGGGATCCAGAGCCTGCAGAAACCGACACAACTTCCAGCGCATCGGCAAACCCTACCCCCCCCACCCGTGATCCTAAGCGAATGGTTCGCTGGTTTTTTCGAGGATTTAATGGAATTGCGAATATAGTATATAGACCACACCGACAGCTGGCTGTAGATGAATCAATGGTAAAGCATAAAGGAAGAACACGCCATAGGCAGTACATGCCAGCTAAGCCAGTCAAATGGGGACTCAAATGTTGGGTGCTTGCAGAAAGTATAACAGGTAAAAAAATATAGATAAATTTCTTGGGGAATCCATAGCTGTATAAATTTGCAATATAAATATATGTTTGTGTAATATGGCAATTATTTGTGCCTAATTTTGAATTTCGGGGGGGGGGGGGGTGGGTGAAAAAAATCCAGTACACAATAATTAATTATAAATTGTTTTCTCACATTCTTACAGGATATGTCATCAATACCTTCCCATTCATTGGACGAGAGAACCGCGTCGGAGTTAATATTTATCAGGATATAGTTATCAAATTACTAGAAGGTGGCAAAGTGCTTGGCCAGAATTTTTATTTATTTATGGACAATCTGTACACGTCTCTGCCATTGTTCGAGGACCTGGAGATACGAAAAACCTATTGTTGTGGCACTGTACGAAAAAATAGAAGAGGCTTTCCAAAAAGTATAATGCAAAAGAAAATTCCTGAACTAAAAAGAAGGGGCCAGGTTATATTTTCTAAGAATATGCGAAATGTATTAACAGTTTGGCAAGATAGCAAAGTTGTACATGTTCTTTCTAATTTTCATGGTACCAAGATGACAACAACTAGAAGAAAGATCAAAGGGACAGATGGGAAATTTGCAGTACAGGAAATACCCATGCCAGAATCTGTTGGTGCTTATACACAATACATGGGGGGGGGGGGGGGGGGTTGATCTTTCAGATCAATTATACCAGTACTACTCATTCGTCGGTAAAAGCAAAAAATGGACTAAAAAACTCTTTTTTTACATTCTAGAACTTATGAAATTGAATTCTTATGTAATGTTCAAGTCTCTTCCAGCCAATAGCAAGTGCACACTATATGATTTTTCTGTTACATTGGTTGATCAACTAGTCGGTACATCTCTCACACCAACACCGACAGCTGGCCCTACGAGTTCCGTGAACAGACTAACATCGAGATGCCTACCCATCGATTTGGAGAGAAAAACATACTGTCGTGTGTGTTATTACAGGGTACGGGCTGGTGTGATGGAGAAGCGAAAGCAAACTCGCTATGGATGTGATAAATGTTGTGTCCACCTTTGTCTACCTTATTGTTTTGCAGTTTACCATACGAAAGAGAATTATACTATTGTTTCAGAAGAATAAATTTGCGATAGGCCTGGCGAAAGATGCGTCCTAACGGTGAGGCTGCTGCCTATGAAGGTTAGGCGTCCACAGGCTTCATCTAGGTTGGGTTCGATAGCTAGAGAAATGCGGTTTATGGATGGGAATAGTATTTTTACACCTGAATGTGAATGTGTTCATACATATTAATGATGGTGACTGTCCAATATATGTAAAATAAACAATTCCTACCTGTAACCTTATGTGTTGTCTCGTGCGAATTCTTGTCAGTGCGGTGGTGTATTCGTAAAATCCAAGATGTCGAAGCGTTACTTGCATTTATCATCATATTTTCTATATGTATTCTGACGATTTTGAAGATATCCAGCAAGTATCACAAGCAAAAATGTCTCTTCTAAATAGTGATAGTAAACTTGAATGATGACAACCCGTAAAATCCATATTATAGCTGAATTACTTTCATCCGGTACGTACAGACAGTGCCCACAGACGCCATTGCGGCGACAGCATCGTCCCCTGGCGGTTCATAGTAGTATTACGCGTCGTCCTATAGTGCGCGCGCTACCCACTAGGGCTCGGATCGAAAGAGTTAAGCCTCGTTCGTCCAAATTATTCAACAACCCCCACGTACTCATGGGGCAAGTGATATAGATCTACTCGCACTTAGGTGGGTATAATTTCTTTTATTGTCCACCTAATACAACTAATATCGATACGCAACTTATCAGAACAAGGTGGGTAATAGATACAATATAGACTGGTTTCAGATAAAAGCGATTGTATGCTCCTCAGAGTTGACTCTGCGCAATATCCTTCCATGCGCTCGGATATTACTACGCGTCAACTCCTCGAAGCATACAACTGCTTGTATCTGAAACCAATCAATATTGAGTATACGCACGCAGATCTCGGAGGGGGGGGGGGAGACGTAATACGTAAAAAAGTAATACCCAGATAATGTAGCCAATTGCATTGCGAATGTCTTTCCATAACTATTGCCGTATCGGCAACAAACTAATAAGAGAGGTTGGCGGGAGCAAGGCGCAGGGGAGCCCGACAGGCTGTGCTTTCCTTGATATGAGACTCATATGAGGAGAAAACATTATCATGTAGCTATGTGCGAATGTCTCATCTTTACTGATCAGAGGTACGGATTTCGTTCGTCGCTGAGTGACGAAACAATATCCATACGTCCCTCTGTTCCAGGTGAACACTGTCATTCTCGAAAAAGTGAGTTGTAAAATGGCGTTTTTAATTATCTTTTGGTGTACGATAATAAAGAGACATAGTGAGTGTTTCTGAATTCCATCTGTTCAACAAATGGAATTACTAAATTGTGATCGGAAATATTCACCTCTTTCTTCGACCTCGATGAATGTTTCCGACCATAATATCTCGGAACAGATTCTATTCAAGCACACTAACCATGACTCCGTATAATAATTTATCAAGGTATTTTCTCAATGAATATAAAGCGGTCCTCTCATGTCATACAGAGCTGCCTATGGTAAAACCATGAGGCGTCTATACAGAGTGGTCAAATATAATTCCTATTAACTTCCTATGCTGAGTAAGTGCTAATCTTGAACATCGACGACCACTTCATTCCCCACAATTTCTACAAAGAACTCATAAGGGTTAGGCTCGTTACAGAAACCAATGTAATGCGATGCTGACGTTTACGAGCCACCGAAAGAAAGTTGTCCAGCTTGTCCATCGTGCCAATCTGAATCTTCCTGGCGATGATGTAAAGTCTATACGTGTCTTCTCTTCGCAGGGCCGTAGCCTGGGCAAAATATCGGGGGGGGGGGGGGGGGGGATGCAGTAAGTTGATCCAAGGGGTGTGGGCAAAGTTCCCACCTGTGAGAATGGGGACGGGGGAGAGGTGGATGTGGGTGGGTGGCGTGAAGTTTACTATCGCACATTTGATGACTAATTTCATATATCTAAAGCCCCAAAACGGGCTCGACATTGGTTATCAAACTGCTATTATATTTTCCCGAAGATTGCGTTATACATGTGACCCTCCCTCGTAGTTTACATGTGACTATCCCTCGTAGTTTTCATGTGTCAACCCTACATAGTTCAAATATGATTTCTTAGTATTTCAGTTCAAATAGAAAGTCTAACTGAGTTTGCAATATGATGATACCATAAGATTGTATTTTATCATTGCCTTGATTATCAATCCTTTGACTGGTATCATTGCTCTTATTATATATGTTTGCTTTATTTTTGTATTCATAATATCAATTTTCCAATACATTGTAGGTCTAACAAGACGCTGCCTGTACTACCGATATGCGCCGCGTGTTGAGCCACACCTCCCCAGTATCATGGGAAACTGAGTGTGTGGGTATCAGAAGCATTCCGTCATCAATTCTTCCCTGATTGGAAGCATTATTATGCAAAGTATTATACCACTTCCATATTCATAAGTCACAGAGTCAATCCCAGTCACGACATAGATGTGAAATGAAAGAGCATTTAAAACGGGCTAGAACTATGAAGCAAGCAGAGCCACCAAGACTACCGAAAGGTTTACATCTAAGATCGATCGTAAAACTAGCATTCACTCGGCACTATGGCATCTTGGACAACCATCACTTTGAGAATGGTAGCTGTGACCTATTTGGTTTTGGTGAGTAATTTGCATTATTCATTGCGCATATTATATATCTTACAATTGGCTGACCGATTCTCTGAGAGTAGATACAATCGCGCCTCCTTTTTTAAATTTTTTTTTTTTTAAATTTTATTTGGAGTATCTCTCATAGAAATGAGTTTTTCAGATACAATATATTTCGTTCACCATTGCTTTTGGACCTAAACATAGTTGAACGGGGGAATACATAGACACCAATCGATGGTTTTTGTGGATAGACGGCCGTAGACCACGAGAGGTTTAGGCTTGGTAATACACGAGCGTTAGGAGGTGTACACTGCAAAATATTTCCGTAACATATACGGGAGACTGCCGTAAACATGGACAGTGCAGTAATCTTATCTACAGTTTCAAACCGTGTATTTGGTATACACCATCTAATTTGAAATTGTAAATATAGGACACATTAGATTTTTCTGTAAAGTTTATGTCATCTAAACCATATTTGTTCTCAGGTTTTAGTGACATTATTATAATTCAGAGATTAAACACCGATTTGATAGGGAATTTCTTAAACATAGGTAGAACTGACCTTTTCCTACCATATCATATACAAACTTGTACTGTAAAATTTTGTTGAGTACTCCTGTAATATAGTCAAAGTTGCTGAAATGTTGAAAAATATCATTGATCACAATGATAACCAACGATATTGATAAGCCAATCTGCAGCTTAGTGAATCGATGATGGTAGTGATCACAAAGTATTCACTAATATATTCAGTTACTATATATCTTACATAAAATAGTTCTAGGGACCCTAAGTGACAAGATGTATGGGATATGCATATTTAATGGCCATTTCTGTAGTATAATTATTACAGTTTTGCAGTTTCATATTTACGGGTTACAACCATTGTCAAAATTCGGTTTATCATAGTTAAGGTTAATAGTCAGAAAAATATTACGGTCACCGGTAAAATTATGGTGTTTATTTGGCACCCTAGTTGCCAGGGAAAACCCGTAAAATGCATATGGATTTTTAACAGTAATATATTACCAACTCAACCTTGAGTGGTTTGGAAAGCCGCCTGTCCACAAAAACCATCGTTTTCTTGTATTGACTATCCATCCTTATGAGAAATCAAACACAGAGATCGACATATTATCGGGTATATCATCTGGGGATATTTTCGTGTGCTCTCCTACAATATGCGGGTGTGAATATGGTTAATTTGTTCCTTAAAATAAATGCAGATGATGTTCCGATTGGATTTTTTTTGTAATAATGTGAATTTGACGTATTAGAAGGGGATTCCATTAGTTCATTGTTTTCAACTGGAAGATATCTATGGTTTTGGGGAAAGGTTATTTACACAACCATTGCATGTAATATAGGAGGGCTTCATCATTATACTTTGGTATAGGAAAGTATAAAGGAATGAAATTTGATTGTCACATTTCGTAGATATGCCGTCTATATCAAGCTGATCATTTGATAATTTTAGATAAATTTAGATAATTTGGTCACTATTCTGTGGCATTGCATACACCTCTAGGCAACTACAAATAAAGACGCAATATTGAATAGTTCCAGATGCTAGCCGTCGTATGCTCCGAGGAGTTGGCGCGTAATAATATCTGAGCGCATGTGAGGATATTGCACAGAGTCAACTCTGAGGAGCATATTGCCGCTTTTATCTGAAACCAGTCTATATTAAATTTGTTATCCACCCTTTCCTGACGAGTGGCTTTTTCGTAAGTGCGCTTTATCGGAACACGGCACCTAACAAACCACAGTAACATAGAAAAAAAACAACAACGAACATTCTCCTCTAATGCCTCACAAATGGCGGATTCTATGTATTATTAATCCTAAAACGCCAAGGATTTGATTGGAACAAGATTATACTGAATTTTATGTACATGTATAATCAAATTCTACATTTTATAAAACATAAAGTAAAGGATAAATGCATTATCAAAAAGAATGGAAGAAACATCGTAATTTCCAATGGGAATATCACTGGCAAGGGTATATATAAAATACTTAGCAAACTAGCAAGAAGTATGAGGTTTACCTTTAAAAATAGCCAGACATGATATTTATTACCCACCTATTACGGAGTCTCCATAAGAAATGTATAGAGTGCCTGGAATCAGCTACCCGGAGATTCTGGCATGTCAGAATCTCCTGCAGGAGATTCCGGAAAAAGTCCCTGCCAAAATGAGGTCAATTCATAATGTACTTCAAAATAAGTTTATTTAATGTTCATTCAATATTAATTAGTTATAATCAGTCACAATAATCTCATTTACCATCAGAAATCGCTGTCATAATAAGTTTTGCATACTAAAAACCCAGAAAGATAGCGACCTATATAACAGGCGCAAGTATACACCGAATTACCACCTTGTTTGACAGTGCTGTGGCACTATGGCATAATCTGGACCTTTATGTACCTTTTAGGCAATAGACATGTTATTAATCTTGTAGGTGGGTAATAAATACAATAACGACTGGTTTTGTATACGAATGTCCGCGATCTCCTCGTAGTTGACGACGTAATATCCTCGCTAATCGCTCGGATACTACTACGCGTCAACTACTCGGAGATTACGGCCACTCGTACACAAAACCAGTCATTATTGTGTATATAGTTTTAGATCATCCCATGACATCTGCCTGTTGAGAACATGGATAAAATGACAGGTCGCTAAAGGGAGTCATCCTAAGTGAAACCGAGTAGTCTGAGATAACCATCCTCTCTTGTCATTATCTTTAAGGTGTAATACTGAAAGGTAATACATTTATACAAATCTTGCCTTAGACAGAACGGTCAAAATGGTTCTTGTATCCCAAAGTTGATATAAAGTATGCTTCTTTTTTTCGTTTTTCTCCCTTCTCTGTCAATAAGTTAAAATGATAAAAATATTAGGTGAAGTAGACTACCTGGATAAAATCACAAACATAGAAGAATGGAGATACAATATGTACAAAGGAACATAGTCCAAATATGTCCAAGTAACTTTGGAGCCATTCATTATACTCCTCCCTCCCCTAAATCATATTCAATTCCTGTATTGCCCTCTTGAATGTCACAACGTGCAATAGTGAGTCCCATAATTTCCGCCCCTGAAGCTAGGTGATCTTTCAAATTTGGAAATTTATTTCTCGTTGTTATGAATGTTATTTTGGAATCTTTCGTTGTATACTGCGATCATGATTAGTTTCTCCCCGCGAATTTTTGTTGTTGAATATACACATCATCCTTCGAATAACTTATCTATGTTTTCTTTCATATTTTCTGAAACTCCAGCAATCTAACGTTGAAGGTGGCCCCATCCACCAGCAGGAGGCAGAAGGTCTTGGGCAGGGTGTGTATCCTGCAGCGGCCGGCGTGCATTCTGCAAACCGTGTTAAGCGAGATGCTGATGCAGTGCGCTTCGTTGACATCCTCTCTAGCTGCAGCGACGCCAGCAACACGGCAATAAGCGGCGACTATGTGATCGTGAACCCCGACGACGCCTGCCGCTTCGAGAAGCGAACCACGACCTACTCCAACCGAACTCTCGCCGCTCAAGAAGAATTGAAGGGCTTAGATCAAAACTGCCATGTGGTTGATAGCGAGGGCAACACGTCAACAGGTCACTGCCAACCCCGTTACAAACAAGAACTAGTATTGGTCAGAGACGGCTGCCACAACGCACATAATGCCTATGTACAAGAATTGCACCAAGTGATTGTAGGGTTCTATTGCAGCACTGCTCAAAAGTAATTAGGTTTCATATGTGAGACTTATTCTGGAAACTTCTGTGGATAACGGTAAACCCATCAAAGGGATGGAATAGCTTGATAGACAAAAACAAGAAAGAGAGAGGTAGGTCTATACTCTTAGGCAATGGGGATAAGTCGATAGGACTTTGATGGAGAAATCAGAAATGACTCAGGACATTGATAAACTGTACTTACGGAGAAGGGATATATCTGTATCCGGCCAAAGTGATAAACATGAAGTTCATGTTTTATTGCTCTGAGTACATTGCAGCTTGGTAGGGTAGTTGTATACCCTGCAGTGTATATCAATTCTAGTCAAAGCAGACATAAAACAATTGCTTCTAAAGATAGGTTTACTAAAATATCAGACTACTATAGAGGGCCAGTACCATAAAAGCAGACCAGTGTTTATGCACAGAGAAAGCCAAAGAAGTAATGTGATATGTATAACAAATAGAGAGAATAGTGTTATGCTCTTTAGAACGGTACGAACTGTTTCTGTAAACATGTACCATTGAAAATACTTTAGACTCGCATTAAATCTTAACAATTGTGTATAGACAATAAACGGTGATTTCGTGGACAGGCGGCCGTAAACCACGAGGCGTTGACGCGTAGTAATACACGAACGCTATTGAGTATATTACGACGTCAACCTCGAATGGTTTACAGATCTGCCTGTCCACATAACCATCGTTTGTTGTAATTATTATCCATCTTTTCGAATAAATTAAACGCAATAATTGTATTATTACATACCTATGGCCGAACATCTATGAAATACTACCCGCTGCTAGGGGTGCAGTATAAATAATGTTCTAGCGCACTGCGCCCGTAGTGAATATTCGGCCGCACTGTAACCATTGGGTCAATTGGTACATTTAATAAGTATCTAAAATGGCCTTTTTTTAATATTTAGTTATGTAATAATAAGAAAACGTAGTGACTGAGCCCGTAGGGATGCCATTCTCGGCCTTTTTATGCCGTTAAAAGACCTCAAACGGCCAACCTTCGGGCTCAGTGACCAGGTTTTCTCTTAATATTAAAAGATATATAACAATAAGGAATACTTCTTTGCTCTATAGTACAAAGGGGCTATTTTTTCAGTATACCATGGCTTTGAGGACGTATACCAGAGATTTGAATCCGTATACCACAGTTATGGTTTTTGACAGGTTTTATATAATGGGTCGTTGTTTACGAGTCCCCATACATTTTCAATGGGGTCTTTGTATACGATGGATAATAAGATAAGGCATACCTTTATCTGCTATTTTTTACACAGCGAGTATGCCCGTTCACTATATATTTCTCTATGATATGAATTTGAATCTAGTCGTATTTATTAACGGTACATGTACTTAGAATTCACCACTGATTTACATTATGTACTGTTGTTAGGAAATTGACTCTCATTTTGTACCAAATGCTCAATTTCATGAAGGATTATATATGCATGCATCATTTGTAAACTATTTGTTATTTATGAAAATATATCATATATTCATAGAAATATGATATATAATTGCCTAACTAAGTCTGATAAAATCAGATGAAACGTTGCAAAAATCCCTACGATACCGTCCCCTATTTCGATATACAATTATCCCCTACTACACCATTTAATCGAAAATCAGCTTGTCTGGTTTCTGTGGAATTTTCAACAAAATATATTTATGAAAATAAATGTGCACTATCAGTGACCTGTCTTGTCATGTTATTAATCAGATATCTATCATGGGCTAAGTCCTTTTATCTCACCTTAACTTAACATTGGAAACTCGTATCCAACACCCATTGAGTATTTAGAAAAACTGAATGGGGGATTTATCACAAAGGTAATCCCATTAGTTACTGTGAAGGGTGAGAAGATTTCAGAAAAATTTGGAAGTTTAGGCCACTCAAAAAAAAAATCATCACCAAGCCATGAAAATATGACGAGGGCGCTCAATGGGTGATTTTGTCACAAAGGTTAGTCCAGTTGTCAATGTGAAGGGTGAGATAAATTGAGAAACCTATTCAAGTTTAGTAAGTAGCCGTGACTGTTTATGCACTGTGTACTGTGACATTTTACCCCAGTAAACACAAGAGGTAGACTTACATAGTTCACAGGTAAATTTCTCACATATAAAAAAGTAGAAATGTTAAGGCTTACTTTCGTCTGTAGCACCTGTAGATTTCCGTTTCTAAAATACATAAACTTACTACCTACCATTTACAGGCACTGTATCCCGACAGGAGTTACAGTCTTATATTTGTAAAACGTTTTTTAATGGACACAATGGATTAGGTTTCCAAGTTAACATGAAAAACTTGTAACGCCTGCGAAACGAGTAACATTTTTGGGTGTTACTATAGACACTACAACTATGGAGTTATCGCTGCCAGTTGGAAAAATTAACCAGGCAAAGTGCATGATTAATGGCATGTATAATTCAAAATGGGTTAGTTTCAAACGCCTTGAAAGGATAACCGGTTATTTGGCACACTGTGCAATTATTGTGTTTGGTGGTAGAACAGATATGCAATGCTTGTATAATTTTCTAAACGTCTCTCGAGGTTTTCGGAGAGTAAAATTGACTCAGGAAATAATAGTGGAGATCTTTAATCTCAATATTCAACGGTAAAAGGAAAATTGTTAAGAACCATCAGACCACTTTACTTTGTACTGATGCTTCAAATTATGGGTTCGGTGGTTACTCTGGGGAAGACTATTCTTGTGGCGCATGGAGTAATGATACGGGTTTGGATGATTGTACACACTTTAAAAAAGCGCCTATGTCTGATCCATATCATTCAATTATATTGGTAATGGAGCTATGGCCAGTGGTAAAAGGTATTTCGCGTAATTTAGATCATTATCGCGACTCTATATAACACCCAGGTGAAGTCAATGATTCTAACGGGTCACAGCAGCTCTACTTCAGCTATGTTCTGGATCAGAGAATTATTTTGGTTTTCGGCCTTGTATAACTTTCTTATTATCCCACATTATGTGGCATCGGAAGATAATGTTGTAGCAGATGCATTGACATCCTGTCTTAATATGCAACATTGTCATGATACAGTTCGTGCAGTTATACATTCTCACGGGAATTGTTTTTTTCCCCCAGAAACCATGGAGGAATTAACTCAACGATGTTCCAACTTACAAATTTCGGGTTGGGCTCCAAATACTTGCCGGGCAAAAAGGAGTCAATGGAAGAGTTATTTTCAATTTTGTACTAAATTTGACTTCCAACCAATGCCTGCAAGAATCACCATGGTGTGTTTATATATCGCACATTTGTCTTATTTTTGTGTGTTTTTCTTCAATCACAAACTATCTCAGTTCTTTGTGCTCCCTCCATAATTATATGGGGCTTCCTCACGTAGACAAGTCATCGCTTTATATTCGCATGACTTTGAGAGGTGCTCGTCGGATGTTAGGGGACAACCCTCATAGGTCTGAGCTACTCACACCTGCTCAGTTGCTGTTAATTTATTCAAATGTTAATTTATCCTGTAACCAGGACTTAATTTTCTGGGTGTGTGTATGTTTTTCTTTTCGTTGCCTTCTACGTAAAAGTCATTTCACATTTTCTGATCACACTTTGAAGGTCAGAGATGTGACTTTTACTAAATTTGGAATTGTCTTAATATTGTATCTTCAAAGACAATCCAGTTCTCAGAAAGGATTGTTCAAATACCTGTACATTGTAGTTTAATCTCTCTCTCCCCATTATGTTCTGTGTCGGCACTACGGAGATTACAAAGGTTATACGTAGGACTTCCTAGAGACCCTTTGATACCAAACTCTTTCAAAGGGATCCCTTTACCTGTAAAATACGATTGGTTTTTAAGGAAGTTTAAGTTTGAGTGCTCGAATGCTGGTTTAGTAGGCAAATACACTCCACACAGACTTAGAAGGAGTGGGGCGTCTTTTTTAATTTACGTTGCTTAAACGTATTTGTGTTAACTGGGACATTATTCATTCTGTGTAACCATTTGTAACACTTTCCTTTCCACAGAATGAATAATGTAAAATATACAACTGTAAAAATAGGCTGCATCATCCGATCAGTGAAAAAATAACTTAATTCCTTGCAGGATTAATAGATTTGAATATATACTTGATTATAGCAATGTAACGATAAAGATAATGGTAAGGATGTTGCAATAATAACAATTGATTAGCTCACTTGTATAATTTGGAGTATAATGTGTGCTGAGTTAACGATTGTCTTTGTCTGACGCCTGTAGATATGTTCCGACCACAATAAAGGAGATCGTCCAGCTAGCTGGATGATTATTGGCAATAAAATAAAGATAGGATCTACTGTGCCTGAACAGGGAAGATAAAAAGAGTTGAAGGCTCAGCATTGCGTCGTGGCCTGGCTCCGGTTTCCCATGGTGAATGTCGCAATACGGAGTGCATAAACAGTCACGGCTACTTTCCCCGGATATCTAAATGGATTGTCGAGTAGGGCTGGCCTGATACTTCCGTAAATACGTCAGTTTTGTTCTCACATCTATGAGCACATAATCTATAATTTAATCTAATCTATAATCTATAATTTAATTAGGGTATCAAAACTGATTCTTACTTCGGCGATACTGTTTTGTTATATAATCTCTCTCCCTGTTGAACTCTGCCTGGATTGGTTATTATTTATAAATTGCTGTTAATTCTGTACTCAGACTATCTCTTTAGTGAGCGTTCAATAGTTATGGCTGGGGCACAGTTTTTTCCTGGTATTTCCATGGGGAGGGTGGGGGGGGGGGGGGCGAATTTTTCTTCACTATTTCTGCTTGGGAGGGGGGTCGACATCTTTAGCTGAACACTGAGGCAGACCCCATATTTGTGTTCAATGACAAGAACTAATATTTATAATGAAATGCAATTCATATCATATCACAAAAAATCAGCAACTACTGAAATCATTAACGCACAAGGTAACTATAGTTTTATCCTACCCCTAATATAAAATCCCATAGGCTTAACATTGAGTTTCCGTATGCCACGCTGACTGGCATACGGAGTTTTATATGCCACTAGTGGCTTACAGAATTTTTATCACGTAATATTCCAAATTGAGGAGACGAGGTGAATAAAATCGAAACCTGATTCGTTTTAATCGTGGCCACCGCATTCCACTCTGGAGTTATGGCTCCGGACTTCACTCGGCTTCGCCTCATGAAGTCACTATGCCAAACTCCAGGCGTGGCATACGGTGCTCAAGATTAAAACTCATCCCGTTTTACATTAGTATCACTCCCTGGAGTTCAGTGTCTATTGTTACAGGAATGGACAAACGCTAGTACATTTTCCCAGATTAAAGGAAGCAGGAACTTCCCATGACGTCAACGACCTGAAGGGACTCAGTTCATTATGTTGCCTCAGTCAGCAAGTTAGGGCATAGTGAAGGTCAGGCACCTATTATATATCCGCTTTTACGCGAAAAACTATTTTGAAAAGGAAGCATAGAAAGTTCAATACAATACGTGTTGACTCTATCCACTTATAAAATGATTTTGAACTTAATGAATAATTCATCGGGGAGAAACTTTTGATGTTGAAGCTTAAATCCAAGACCTCTTGAATGTCGAAGATAGACATTTAATAACGTTTGAACACATTTTACCATTAACAAAAGGAAATATGGCAACGTATTTGTGAAAGCAGGCGTATCCATTGCCTGTAAATGTAGATTATGCCATTATATCTTCATTATAAAAGTAAATCTAAATCATGCTTTATTTCCATTCAGTTAACACCATCTTTTTCAGTATTTTTCGTGAAAAGATGTTTTTGACTGGCCTATTAAAAAGTCCTATTCTGACTTTCCATTATTTTCTGTGTTCAGTGTCATTGCAAGAGCATTTGTCGGATTTCCGTCAAATATCTTATGCAAAAGATAATATTGTTCTTCCTATTAGTTTACACATTTCCCATATCTTGTAAGACTCTTTTTCACCATGCCATTTCATTTACACTATTGTCCTTTTCTATTCAAATACCGAGGTGTGCCGATAGGGATTCTATACCATTTTGGAATTCTGTGTTGGAAGTGGAATCATGTTTCAAAAGATACATCTGGAACAATCTTGTAATAATACTTTGCAGTTTGACATCGTCATATCCTAGTTTCCATGGGAATAATTATATGCCTGTAGGTTGGACCAGGATGTACTTCTACCCAGACCTAATAGGCTATCAGGAACATAGAGTTGACTATTGAGAACGGAAGAAACAACACAAGTAGAACTGGCACAAGTGACGCTGTTGTGTCACTGTTTGCAACACCGACATTGTGACACAAAATACGACAATAGATGTGACATGCATTATGAAACATGATTCCGTTTTGTCCGTTCTTGCTTGCACTGTTGGTGCCGCTTCTCATGTCTGTCTAACACTTTTGTCACGAAACTAGTGAAACAGATCCCTGGGGGCGAGAGGGCGGTCGTGACCACGACCGAGAGAGGCTCCGGCATATAAGCACGGAATGATGTGATAGTAGCCAAAGTGCTCTGATGCTGGACATGTGTTTTTCTCAGCATTTCTTTATTGGTCCTTAGTCAAATGTGTGTCGTTTATATTCGACCAATAGAAATGACATATCGTCAGCTTGGCAACATCACCAATGGTTGGTTTTCATCGGTTGTCATTGGCTCTCCTCATAATTTGGTGATGGCATACTCAAACATCAATTAATAACTAATAAAATGTATGCGTTACTTCGTAACAAATGTTGGTTGTCTTTTACGTCAACCAGTAACACTGGGTATAATCTAATATATCATATGATGTCTTGTACGTTGGTATACTCTCTGTCGAAATAGCTTTGGTAAGTTTTTTTATTATAGCGTGCTTGAACGCGCTATATATACATCATCTAGAGGTTAGGTGGTGCCCATACAGACTTTCAGGGTACTGCATACAGACTATCCCTTCACTATCTGTGTGCTATTTACTGTGATATTGAGAACAGAGCAGGGAGCCAGTGTTACAGTATCTTAGACGCATGCCCAGCTGACCATGACCAATCTCTCAAGACCATTTACCTCATGACCCACTGGTGCTTGATGTGTTTGGATCCTAGATAGGCAGTTGCAGTAATGGCATGTTAACTGGGTGCAAGTGGGTTACAGAAAACTACCCATAGGCTGAATTTAACTCAAACATTTAATTTTTATTCATTTATAACTGCACGCTCATTCATCAATGATGAACATACTATTTGCTCCTAGTACAAAGGATACGCTAGTGTGTTTCAATTGGTAACCTTACCGATTGGTAACCTGCCGATGTTCGTGCTGTGTTCCGCACTTTGAAGCAGTTTAAGGCAGATTGAATGCACTGGAGCAGCCGCTATCACAGTCATGTGACGGCCACTCACACGGGGTACGAGATTCACTTTGAGAAACCTCTCGATGGGATTCCGGGGATCTGGCTTTGGGTATGTGAGGTCGAGTGTCATAATGGACCTATTAAAAATGATAATACTTGAACTGGTGTACCTCTTTCAATGTTGTAAATTTTTTCCATCCATAGACATCCAAGGCGATGTCGTGATTGGAAGAAAGAGTTCAAACTAGCCTTGATACTGGCATATTTCCCCCCAAATTGGAAATACATTAACAGTACCGCAATTCCGAAGTCAGCAATTCCAGGGAACTGCCAATTGGCGACCCATTTCTTTAATTCCAACGATCTAAAAGTTAATAGAGGAATTAGTCCATTGCTGCATGATAAGTATTGTAACCAACACGAAGATTTTATCGGAATTCCAACATGATCAAAAGGTACCATAGATGTTGTCTATAATTATCTGAATGATCTTTATCTTGCTAGAGATAAAGGAGAAGTCGTGGCCTCCTGCAGTACCCCCTATAGCGACCCGACTCATATGCGATCGCGGCAGGGTTCAAGGCGCCACTTTCAAACCTGCCAGCATTGGGGAAGGAGCTTTTGATAATTGACTGTGTGTGGTCAGCAAGCCCTAGCCTATGAGAAATAAGGCTGTGTTCCACAACACCAAACAGCCATAAAACGTGGAGCTCTATAGGCCTTTTTCCACTGGGCGGCGATGCGTCTTATCTACTTGGTTACGCAATGTGTGCGGCCAAACATAGCCCTGGCAATGTATTCTTTATAATTGGGTGACTGAGTGTATAAGCGTAATACGTATATAATACCCATGCATATTATTTCCATGGAAATAAAAGCGATTGCATCATAGTCCATGGTATTCCAGCTCTAATTTGATGTATCATACATGCATGTCATATAGATATACCTTAGATAACACAGGGACACCTAAACTGGATACACAGTAATACATTGGCAGACCTAGCTGTTATATTCTTATCTTTCTTCTATTTAAAACTAAGATAATTATCAACTATAAAGTTTAGACAGCTCAGACTTGTTGATACAATACCCAAGTTTGTTACAAGAATCTGATCTGTCAAAAACAACACTCCTGCAATCACACCCACCGTTCACACTTTAGGTGTGACTGCTGTGTTCCCTATACACAAGTGGCCGGACTCGGCCGTGTTTGTCCGAGGCCTCGTAACTAATCAGTGGGGCGTTAGGCGGCGCTGAACGGCAACATCTGTATTGATAATTGAGCTCTATTGTGGTTTTGAGTACATTAGATGTCATTTTATCAATATATGAAAAGATCTTTGATAGAGCTCTAATAGATTGTATGTGTCACAAATCTTGTGTATAATGTGGGGATTAGATCAGTGGATAACTCAGAAGCAGTCTTCATTTCAAGTTCGCCAGCATTGACTGTTTATTACAATAGTACCCCAGATACACTGTAGGGGGCGCCCTGGTGCTGGATAACGTTTTAGAGGCGATCCCACCACTACACAACATCTCCCCTTTTTCTTTTTTTTCCAAAACTTTCTTAAACAAGAGTCTTTATGTCTCTCTCAAATAAGTCTTACTTCAGATAGGGAGTTTTTTATCTCTTACTTTTACTACTACTTTGAAATGTCTTTAGAATGTCTATATGAGTCTCAATGTTAATCAGCTGTAAGAGAATATTTATAGTAGCAACACACCATGAACAAAACATATCCTGGGAATAAGGAGTAGACTTCTCCCTTTCGCGCCTTGTCCCGGGCATTATTTTTAGCCCATGTCGGGGGACAAGACTAAGCTTCAATCAGTCTCTCTGGCCTCCTGATCATCCTCAGAGAAAGGTGTAGCACAGGTGTTTCTGTGAGAGCTGGAGTAGGCGGACCAGCTGATGTAGCCGGATTAGGTGCGACGACCACAGAAGGCTGATAGTGGTCAGGTCGAGTTAGAGTTGTAGGACTCTGCACTGCAGAACTTGGCTGGGAGTCTGCAGTCTCAGTTAGCTGCAGATGTCGACGATTTCTGCGGAAAATGCCTGACTCTGTCTGCACATTATATGACCTTGGAGTCTCGGCTGAGGTGGTTATCACACCTTTAGTCATCCAAGTCTTTTCCTGGTCGGTCTTCAGCCTAACCACATCTCCTGGTTGTAGATTAGGCAAGGATTTGACACCATGACGGTTGTTGTAGTGGTGCTCATATCCTGCTTTTGTTGCTTTATCAGTGTCTCTAATGACATCTGGGTTAGGCCACGATGGCCTAAGTCTGGCACCAAGAGTTGGCAGATTTGTACGAATATGTCGGCCCATGAGGAGCTGGGATGGGCTACACCCTGTAGCGGCGATGACAGTGTCCCTATAAATCATCAGTGCCAGCCATTGGTCGTCTTGTCTCAGGATACTTTTGGCTGTTTTCATGTTCTGTTCTGCCTCTCCATTAGAACTTGGCAGATGGGGGCTAGAAGTGACGTGGTTGAAATCACACTTCTTCACGAACTGTTTAAACTGTTCAGATGCAAACTGGGGCCCGTTGTCTGAGACTACTTCCTGTGGGAATCCCAGTCTGGCAAACACATCCTTCATCTTGGCTATCACTGCTGAAGATGTAGTAGTTGATAGATGGAGTATCTCAATCCACCATGAATGATAGTCAACCATAACAAGATACTCTTGACGCTCAAACTGACACAGGTCAACTCCTATTTTCTGCCAGGGTAGATCAGGGAGCGTAGTCGTCATGAGTGGTTCCTTGTTCTGGGTCAGTCAGGTTCATAGGTTTGACAATGGTCACAAGTGGTCACGATACCTTTCACATCCTTGGCGATACCAGGCCACCACACAGACTCCTTTACTCGTTCAAGGCATTTTGTGATACCCTGATGACCTTGGTGTATCTTGTCGAGAATATCGGGTCTCATCTTTTCCGGGACGATGATCCTGTTGCCATAAGTCAGTAGACCATTACTAACTGATAGGCTCCCTCTCACATTGAAGAGCTGTTTCAGCTGGTCTGGGACGTCCTGTTCGTACTTCGGCCATCCAGCTAGGGCATACACACTTGCGGCTCAGAGGACATCATCATCGTGTGGCGCCTTCCGAAGCTCTGCCATCCGGTGGTCGGACATGGGAAGACTCTCCTCTACCATGGCCACGTGTATTGCAACCTCTGTGTCTGTCACAGTTGCATTATCCCACTTAGGGCTTCGTGAAAGCGCATCAGATATCACCATCATCTTTCCAGGTGCATACTCAGCCTTCGCATTAAAGCGGAGCATGTGCATCAACAAACGTTGACATCTCAAGGGTGCTCTGTCTAAGTCCCTCTCGTTGATCAGAGTCACCAAGGGCTTGTGGTCTGTTAAGACCTTAAAGTTCTCCAGTCCACAAAGGAAACGATCAAACTTCTCACAGGCCCAGACACTAGCGAGACATTCCTTCTCAATCTGGGCATACCGTTGTTCAGCTGACGATAGGGTCCTTGAACAGTATGCGATGGGCTTCAGCTGACCATCATGGTCTTGAAGCAGCACACCACCTAGACCATAGGTACTCGCATCAGTGCTCACTACGGTCGGCTTGCAAACATCGTAGTAGGCAAGAGCTTGGCCTGATGATACCAGCTTTTTCATCCTATCAAAGGCCTCCTGCTGAGGTTGTCCCCATGACCAAACAGTGTCACTTTGAAGCAGGTCGTTCAAAGGCTTAGTAATGTCATGAAGATTTGGGAGGTAGACTCCGAGGTATTGCACCATCCCCATGATCTGGCGTAAAAGCGGCACGGACGTTGGTTCGGGCATCTCGATTATCGCTGATACCTTGTCACTGTCTGGTTCAATACCACTTTTGGTGAACTTATGTCCTGAGAACTTGAGTTCTGACTTGCCGATCACACACTGCTCCTTGTTCAGTTTTAGGTCAGATTTCTGAAGACGTTTCATGACATTGTCTAGCCTCCGATCGTGTTCCTCTCAGTCTTTACCATAGATGAGAATGTCGTCCATATACACGAATGTACCCTCCAGTCCATCTAAGACCTCAACCATCTTTCTCATGAAGATTTCAGGTGCGGATGTTATCCCGAACGGAAGTCGTCTGAAACAGTATCTCCCGAAGGGCGTTATAAAGGTTGTCAGCTCACAGCTCTGCTCCTCAAGCGGGATCTGGTAGAATCCACTGGTCGCGTCCAGAGAGGAGAATACTGACGCACCATTCAGCTTGGATGTTGCATCTTCTAAGGTCGGTAACACATACCTTTCACGTTTAACACTTGCGTTTAGTTTCTTCAGATCTACATAAAGCCTCACTTTACCTGACTTCTTCACCACAGGTACCATTGGAGCACACCATGCCGTAGGTTTTGTAATCTTATGAATTACATCGTTCGCCTCTAGCCTCTCGAGTACCTCTTTAACCTTTGACAGAAGGGGAATGGGTACACGTCGTGCAACAGTCAGAGCATATGGCTGGGCATCATCGTGGAGCACAATCTTGACAGGCTCTGTCTTGAGGCATCCCAAACCCTGGAAGACCTCCACTTGATCTATCTTCTTGATCAGACCCATACGGCAGGCGACGCTGCGGCTCATCAAGCAGTCAATCAACTTTGGAACTACGATTGCTCTAAAGAAATACTTTGTACCTTTAAAGTGTGTTCTGGCGAGAAACTGTCCCAAAGGCTTGACTGCACCACCCAGACTTGACAACTCGATGTTGACACACTTGAGTTGTGGCTTATTTCTCATCCTCTTGAATGTCCCCTCTGACATAAAGCTGACGTCGGCTCCAGAGTCTAGTTTCCATTTGACAAAATTTCCGTTGATGTCAAGCTCTGTAAACCAAGCTGGGTCGCTGTCGTGGCAGCCAACGGCTCCAAGGAAGTACCCACTGGCTCCTCCATCGTCATCGTCATTTCGGTTGATAGTCACTTCAAGGTCTTCAACGGCTGGTTTACTTTTACAAACAGAAGCGAAATGGTTCCAACCCTTGCAGAGCACACACTTCTTTCCCTGAGCTGGACACTTCTGGGTCCTATGCACGTAACCGCACTTTCTGCACTTGGAGCTGTCCTTCTTTGGTGGGCCGCCACTTTCCTTCTTGGGTGGTCTGCTTCCACCAGCAGGTTTCTTCGGCTTTGGTTTACGTACAAAGTCCACCTTTGTCTCGTTCTGCTTTTTAACCAATTCAGAGTGTCGCGCCATCTCTGCTGCCTTATCGAGCGTCAACTTGTCTTGTTCCAGCTGTAGTTTCAATGACACCTCCTTGTCGGACATGCCACTGATTAAACGGTCTCTAATGTTTTCGGTCTCACGATCCCCGAAACGACAATTTTCTGCTAACTCGTGAAGGTTATGCACAAAACACTCAACGGATTCTTCTGCTTGTTGAGTCCGCTGGTAAAACCGTGTCCTCTCATTAATAGTATTTCTCTTAGGGACAAAATATGCGTTGAATTTATCGTAATCATCTTTTGGGTCGAGCGGATTAGGCTGAGCTTCGGTCGCGGCTGGTGGAGGATCTAACGTAAGGACTTATAGATATTTTCTGCCTGTCTACCCATCGCGTAAATGAGTGACGCAACCTGAATTTCACTGTCATCCTTGTGAAGTTTTGTGGCAATTCTAAACCTTGCAAACCTTTCCCTCCACTCTGGCCATTTAGCAGGGGCATCAAAAGTCATAGGCTCAGGGGGGTTAAATTTGGGCATGTGACAGTACAGTCTTAAACTCAGATGTCAACACCACAACTTCACTCAAAATGCCACACACAGAGAGATTTCACTCAGTACTAGGATTCTACTAGTGTATAGCACTACAGTTGGATAGGTGATTCCAAAATATTAGTCAGTCTTTATCCACTCTAGTTCATCTACTCATATCTGTTCACAACAACAATGTGCTTCCTCACTTGACCACTTTGCTTTCAGAGTTATCTCCTCTGATTTCGATGACAATGTAGGTTTATACATTACCAACTTGTTCCAGGAATGTATAACCACTCAAGAAGATCCCACTAGCTGCCACCATGTCACAAATCTTGTGTATAATGTGGGGATTAGATCAGTGGATAACTCAGAAGCAGTCTATGTAGTGTTATACGCGCACGCCGCCCTGGTGGCGTTTCTTGTAACTAACATATGTATAAGTTGTCTGGGACTGCTACCAGTTACAGCCCGGTTACAGGAAGTGAAATCTGGTCATGCTTGAATACAACAGTTAACAAGAAGATGAATCTACTTGTCTTTTATTTATCTAAGCCCAGAAGCTTTACAAGATGGTGTCAGAACTGAAGATGTCTTTCATTCATGCCCCAAAAAGTGAAGACTGAAATGAAATCTGCCAGGTTTGATGTGTCACACTCAAAGATGCTCTGGGACTTTCTGTGAGTAGGCACTGATTTCTAATAAGTTTGGATCAAACTAGGCACATCAACTAGCCTAGTCTAGCCTACTACTGACATTACTGTGAACATTGATTGCAAAACTATATCCTGAAATATCATAAACATTGACTTTATATGAATGCTGTAGATCTAGTGCCTAGGCCTGTCAGTACATATAGAAGAAAATGGCTACTGCTTCAGTAAAACCACCTGAAATCCTAAAAGTGGAAAGGGGTAACCCATCTCATTCTTGGATCCTATGGAAAAGAAAATTTGAAATCTACCTCAGGGCCACAGGCTCCAATGCAGAGGAGGGTGACAGGAAAATTGGTTTATTACTCCACCACATAGGGGATGAAGGGCTGGACATATTTGACAGTTTTGTTTTCAAGCCCCAAACTAACAACCCTTCCTTCCAAACTGATAACCCCATAGATGGACAACCACCTATCCCAGCAGAGGACCCTAATAATTATGACACAGTCATTGAAAAGTACACTGTGTATTTTGGTAAGAGGGATCCAGAACTGTTGCTCAGGGAACAATTCTGGTTTCATCTCAAGAGGGGGGCCTCCCAAACATTGGAGTCATGGGTGCTAGCAGTAAAGAAGTTTGCCGCAGAATGTAAATTCCCGAAAGACTATATGGAGCAGGCAGTACGAGACAAGTTAACATTCTCATGTACAGAAGAGTCATCGAAAGTGAAGCTGTATGATGTTGTTGCAGGGCAGACATTCACCATTTGCACATAAGCGTGGCGCTGCAATCGGGTTGCACTGGTTGCATGTGGCTAGCCACTGCTTTCCGGGAATCAGCCACAGACTCGGATTCGAAAACGAGGCGTGATACGTTACCTGGGTCAGCAGCATGGCTTTACAACTATAAGCACAGAGTTAACTAGAAATGTAATTTGTTGTTGCGTCATGAATAAAAGGCCGAGCTTTATAAATAAAACATTATTAGAAAGCCAAAACTTGGGCCTATCTGTCGATATAATATCATATTTCTGTGTTATGGCTAAGATTTCTAGTCATGGATTGAACATCCAAATTATTTTGGTGAAAAAAGAAAAGAAAACATGTTACCTTCCTGTTTTCACAGTGATTTAATAAAAAATCTATCGCGATGACCTATAGAAATAAACATCCTACCTTCTTAGGCATTTCAAGACGATTAAAATGATACCAATATTACCAGGTTGTGATAGATATTTCCTGAGATAATAAACTAATAATGCACCAGTTAATTGTCAGGAATTTTGGGAATTTATCACAATATTTAATCATGTTTTAAGTCTGATACAATAATAAACCTTTTACAGTAGGAGAATTAAAAAATAAGATATACTGGAGAATAATTATTGCACTTATAAAATATAACAACCTTTGACAACTTTGTATCAAAGCCAGTATCTAAAATGCAATAATATCTGAAAATCAAATTTTTTCTAGTGCTCTTTTTGACTCCTTGTCATCTATGATAATGCACCATTATCTCAGGAAATATTTATCACAGCCTGGCAATATAGGTATCATATTAATTGTCATGAAATACCTAATAAGATGGGATAGTTATTTCTGTAGGTCATTGCGATAGATTTTTCATTAAATCACTGTGAAAACAGGAAGGTAAAATGTTTTAGTGTTTTTTACATAAACAATTGCGATGTTTAATCTCTGATTGAAAATCTTATTCATATCACAGGTATTTTATATATATATCCATAGATAGGCCCAAGTCTCAGGTTTCTAACAATGTATTGTTTATAAAAATCGGCCGATTATTTATTACATGAGAGCGATTTCCATCTTTCAAGTTAGAAAAACACTAGGTTTTTATCAATAGTCTGGACTGAGTGGAGAGGGCTCGCCTCGTTTTCGTTCGATCTACTTAGGCGGCCATTACAAGATGGCGCCAGTGTGAAGAGGGTCTATTGGACAGAACTGTTGAGATCCTGTACCAGAAAGAAACTACTAGATACGAACTCCAAGAGTCGAAGAGTGCGAACATCGATGTAGTGCGCAGCAGGTTCAAGAAAAGCAGCTCAAGCAAGTCAGCAGATAAAAAAGCGAAAACCGGCGACAGAATTAAGTATGGATATTGTGGAAGTGAGCACATGAAAGGCAAAAAGAACTGTCCTGCAAAAAGTCACACTTGTGAGAAGTGTAAATTAAAGGGTCATTACTCAAAGGTTTGCCGCACGTCTAACTCTCGGGTTTCTCAAGTCAATGAGGGGAGAAGGACGATAGTTCTGATGACAACAAATTGCACATATTCATTGGCAGCGTGACGACGAGCCAAGTAAATGTGACGTCATCTGAAACCACTCAAGATGACAAACCGACTGATTCAAGTAAAGGCTGGTATATAAAGCTCAAGGCTGGTCCAGATATCCTATCATGGTACATAGACTCAGGAGCTGAGATATCGGTGATGCCCGACACGCTCTACAAGAAGTCATATGGTGATATTCAGCCAACCAGACGCACACTGTTTGCTACAGGCGAGCATCAATTACAGACACTGGGATGTGCTCGTATGGAGTTAAGATGTGGAGACTCTACAATCCTCGAAGATGTTTATGTAGTAAAAGGCGTTAAGTCGCTACTCCTCGGACAACCCGCAATTGAGAAATTAGGACTGATACCTAACATACCTGGTGCATACTGGATCAGAGCCGTGAACAGTGATAGTCCTGAATTGGACACAAAGGATAAGGTCATCAAAGCCTACCCAAAACTCTTCAATGGACTCGGTAAGCTCAAAGGTGAATACACTATCCGACTCAAGGACGACGCAAAACCTTTCTGCCTCTATACCCCACGCAGGGTACCATTGCCTCTTATGAAGAAGGTAGAAGAGGAAGTTGCAGCACTTGTGAAGTCAGAAGTGATTGTGCCTGTAGATGAACCGACAGACTGGTGCGCACCTATGGTGGTCGTACCGAAGCCAAACGGGAAAGTACGATTATGTGTGGACTTGACTAAACTCAATGAAGGAGTCCGCCGTGAACTCTCTTTTTTTAATTTTTTTTTATTCACAGTACCTCTCAACAAAAGTCGAGTTTTTCAGGCACCCGGAAATGACAGCACAAGGATAACATTAGTTGTTTTACAGCATAATTTGTCATCCAGATACAAAAAGAATATGAAAAATGGTTGTTAATATAATAGAGAAGAATATATTAGTAATACATCAGATAATAAGATGAAGTGAAAAAAAGAATTTGTATAAACACGTTCTATACAAGGCAATCATTAATTTCTATGATTAAGTAATTTCTTGAATTGGTCAATGTTCATCGCATTTTGTAGTTCGGGGGACAACAGATTCCACAGTCTTGCCCCTCTCTGGTATGGACTGTTATACACTGTGGTGCATCTCGTAGTATCTAGTGTAAATAAGATTTTCTCTTGTGTCCTTGTCCTTCGTGGTCTATTTTCAGTCCATTCCAAATTGTTCTTATTCTTATACATTATACATAACAGTTGTTTACAGCGCCTAGATTCTAGTGTATCAATATTACAAAGATCATATAATTTGCTAATTGATGTCAGTCTAGATACTGAACCTATCACAGTCCTCATCCCCCGGTTATTAAGTTTTTCTATAATTGACAAATCCTGTTTCCTAAAACTTTCATAGATAAATGAGCAATATTCCATGTGAGGAACAATACTATTAATATAAACACTTCTGGCTGCATCATTTGTTAAACAACTACGTAATTGTTGAATTTATATAACTTACTACTAACCGTTTTTACGATACTCTTAAAATGTTGTTCCCATGATAATGTCTCATTCTAATTTTCTTTAAACCTATTTGTGTACCAATACACATAACTTTTGTTTTGGTTACATTAGCTGTCAATCCATTAGCTAGGCACCAGTTGGACAATAAATCAATATCTTCTTTCACACTTTTCTAGATCACTATTAGAATAGAAAACAACAACATCATCAGCATATTGAATAAACTGTGATTACTTAATATGTTTACCTAAATCGTTTACAAATAATATAAAAAGTAAAGGGCCTAACACTGACCCCTGAGGGACTCCGAATTCTACACATCTTTGTTTCGATTTTAATCTACTTTAACAATCTGTTCTCGATTTAATAGATAATCATAAAACCAATATAAAAGATTAAGTGGAATTTTTAGTAATTTTTCCAGTTTTAACAAGAGTAAACTGTCATTAATCGAGTCAAACGCTTTGCAAAAATCCACAAAACAAGAAATAGTTATTTGACCTTTACTCCTAGCCTCATAAAGATGTTTCAAATAAGAAAAAATAGCGTCACCAGTGCTTCTTTTTGTTCTAAAACCATATTGCCTATGTGATGAAACTCTATGTGATGAAAAAAGTAGAAGAGACCCTTGGGAGTATATCAAGTGGGAGTGTGTTCTCCAAGCTGGATGCTAATTCCGGCTTCCACCAAGTGTTACTGACCGATGATAGTGCGAAGCTTACAACATTCATAACACCTTTTGGTAGATATATGTTCAGACGGCTACCCTACGGAATCTCATCCGCACCTGAGCACTTCCAAAAGCGAATGGACAAAGAACTGACAGGCCTACAAGGAGTGTTGTGTCACATGGATGATATCCTCGTGATCGGCAAAGACAAACAAGAGCACGATGAACGTCTAACTAAAGTACTGAACCGACTGCAAGACAGCAGGATCACTTTAAACAAGGACAAGTGTGTGTTCGCCTCAAACAAATTTCACTACCTTGGTCAGGTGATAGATGCAGATGGAATCAAGAAAGACCCAGTGAAGGTCAAAGCGATCATTGACATGCCTGAGCCCAAAGATGTCCCAGATGTCAGACGATTCCTTGGCATGGTCAATCAGCAAATGAAGTTCCTAGAGAATCTTGCAGAAGTAACAAAACCTATCAGAGATCTCCTTAAAAGGGATTCCGAATGGACTTGGGATCTCCCACAAAAAGCAGCGTTCAACAAACTGAAGCAAATGCTGGCTTCCGACAAAGCCCTTGCTTTATACGACCCGGAAAAAGAGACAATCATATCTGCAGATGCAAGTAGTTATGGTGTAGGGGCCGTGATCAGACAACGCCAGAAAGATGGGAATCTCAAGGCAGTTGCTTATGCCAGTAGATCAATGACAAAGACAGAGGGCAGATATGCTCAAATCGAGAAAGAAGCATTGGCGACCACATGGGCACTTGAACACTGGAGCGATCTCCTTATTGGCATGAAGTTTCATGTGGAAACCGACCATAAGCCGTTAGTGCCACTAATCTCAACCAAATTGATTGACGAACTACCAATCAGGATCCAACGATTCAGACTCAGACTGATGAGATTTGACTTCACAATCAGTCATGTTCCTGGAAAACTCCTAACCACAGCAGATGCTCTCTCGTGGGCACCACATGAGTCAAGAAGCGATCAGCAAGCAGTGGATCTTCAACATGAAGTTGAGGCATATGTGAATGCTGTCATGGTATGCCTTCCAGCATCAGATAAACGTCTAGATGAGATCCGCCAAGCACTAAAAGAGGATGAGACACTGAGTGTTGTCATACACCATGTAGAACATGGATGGCCAGAAGCTAGACGTGACATATCTGGTCCACTTGTGAAATACTGGACTGAAAGAGGGAACCTCTCTCTACATGAAGGGTTACTACTACATGGTAGACAACTCATTGTGCCAGCTAGCCTGAGAGTTGATGTCTTACGAAAACTGCATGATGGTCACCAAGGACTAACCAAGACTAGAGCCAATGTCAGCTCCTCAGTATGGTGGCCTGGAATAACCAAAGATGTTGAGAAGACAGTGAAAAATTGTGTCACTTGTGAGAAGCATAGGAGAGAACGGGTCGAACCTATGAAAGAAACAGAATTCCCTGAACGTCCTTGGTCAAGAGTGGCAGCCGATTTTTTCTATCATAAAGGGGCTGACATACCTACTTCTCGTTGACTTTTACTCAAGAGACATTGAAGTGTGTCAAGTGACTAAAAATGTTGATTCGGCTGAGACCATCGCTAAAATGAAGAGGATGTTCTACCATCAAGGCATTCCTGATATGGTCGAAAATCACGAAATGGCAGCAACTACTCTATATTTTGAATATTTCTAAAAGTTCTTTTGAGGGAATAGTTTAAATGATTCCCATGTATCTAGGGCATTGTAAGGCATAGTCTAGAACCATAAATACCACATAACTCCAATATTTAGAGAAATTATGGCTAAAAACGTGAGGGCGTCACGTTACGACACCGGCATAAAATCATGCATAAAATAAAATCAAAAAGAGGTAGAATCAAATAGTTTTCACAGTTTTTAATTACTCCCATATATGTATCTTCCCAGCATAAAATGATAGGCCTACATAGCTTTCTTCATATAAAACTCAATTTGTGCTATTTTGGTGTAGTTTAGGTAGTCACGTTACGACACCCCTTAAACTATTAATAACTTCGGTTCCCTTTAATATTAGTAATAGTTCTTGTGTGGTATTAAAGGGTCAATATATACCTACAACTTGGCGAAAAAATGAAGTCTCTATCTTTACTAGAAAAAAAGTTATCAGCCCCAACGTATTTTTTCGTCACGTTACGACCCCGTCACATTACGACCCGCAGTGGGACACGTGGGGTCAGGAAAAAGGTAAAAGTAGTATTTCTGTATTGGGTACATATATACCTATAAAATGTCGAAAGAATGGAGTCTCTATCTTTACTAGAAAAAAAGTTATAAGGCCCTACAGATTTTTGCGTCACGTTACGACCCCCGTCATGTTACGACCCCCGTCATGTTACGACCCCCCGGTGAATATAAAGCCAGGGAAAGCAAAAAAAATGATAAAAATGAATTTTCTTTGGATCAAATGCATTTCCCTATTGTCAGCCCAGTCCCTGGTGGGGGTGTGGGCATAATATCTGAATATGACCAGATCTAAGGGGGGGGGGGTCGGGGGGGGGGGGGGGGGGGTCGTAACGTGACGTTTTTATTTTCATATTAGCCCTGTGCTAAAGCTATATATGGTAGTTAGCGTTCCCAATTTCGCACATAAGTCTTTTAATATATAGAGATAATATTTGCAAAAGGAATTAATGATCCTCTCAGTTTAGATTTTTTGGGTAGTTGCTGCTATTTCGTGATTTTCGACCATATTCTGTTTACTGATAACGGACCACAGTTCACGTCAGCAGAGTTCAAACGCTTTGCAGATCACTACAAATTTGAACACTTTACATCATCTCCAAGATATCCTCAGTCAAATGGTGAGGTAGAGAGAACTGTTCAAACCATGAAGGCAATCTTTAACAAGACAGACGATGAATACCTTGGCCTTCTCTCATACAGGAATACGCCACTGCAAAATGGATTTTCACCAGCCCAGCTCAACATCGGGCGTAAGTTGAAAACCAGAGTTCCAATTCACCCAGATGAACTGAGCCCCTGCACACCTGACGCCGATCTTGTCAGGAGGAGAGAGAAAGACTATAGGAAACAAATGCGTAATAACTATGATCGTTGTCACAGAGCCACCGAAGCCAATGAGTTATCGCCTGGAGACAGAGCATGGCTTCCAGACCTGAAAGTGGAAGGAAGGGTTGTTGGCAAAGCACAGAGCCCTAGGTCATATATCATATCAACACCAAATGGACTAGTGAGACGGAATCGACGGATGACAGGAAACCTAGGCCCTGGTCCTAATATACCACCAGTTCACCAGAGTGATCCAGCCACAACTACAACAGTGGTTACACCAACTATTACTTGTCCACAACCTGTGGAGATCACTGATGCCCATCCAGTGGTCACTCCACCAACTTCTGATCGAGGTGCCACCCCTAGCGTACCTGATCCGGAACCGAGAAGATCTAAGCGACAGAGATCTGCTCCTAAAAGACTGATAGAAGAATACTAATGACTCTTCTCTTTCAGATTACTTATTATATTACTTTATAAGTTAGAAAGCATTTAAAGTTACCAAAGAACATTTGATCATATTATTTCATATTCAAAGACAATGAACAGTCCATTTACTTTCCGAGACTTTCATATACATATTGACTTATAAGAGAATTATAGAGTAACTAGTATATCATAGTAGTTATCTCATATATGAAAAACTTTGAGAAATAGTATTATCTAAACGATAACTCTCTTGCAAAGGGAGATGTAGTGTTATACGCGCACGCCACCCTGGTGGCGTTTCTTGTCACTAACATATGTAAAAGTTGTCTGGGACTGCTACCAGTTACAGCCCGGTTACAGGAAGTGAAATCTGGTCATGCTTGAATACAACAGTTAACAAGAAGATGAATTTACTTGTCTTTTATTAATCTAAGCCCAGAAGCTTTACAAGAGTCTACATTTCAAGTTCGCCATCATTGACTGTTTATTACAATAGTACCCGAGATACACTGTAGGGGGCGCCCTGGTGCTGGATAACGTTTTAGAGGCGATCCCACCACTACACAACAGTATGTAGTAGCTGTTACTAGTTAGCCTATTTTTGCATAGGAATCTACATAGAGCTGTCATTTGAGTACATGCCAAAACGATAGGGGGCGCTGCGCTTCACAACAAAGGAAAAAAATAGTCGTATGTAGGGAAGTCTGGGGAGCGGTGTTGAGTGTAGGTGAGTCCGAGTGTGAGTGATCTACCCAGCGGTGAAGGAGTGTCGCCGCTTGAGAGCAGTGGTGCCCTCTGGCGGGTTTGAGTATAACTACATGAAACTGGTTCCATGTTAGCAGAAAAATACTAAAACTGAAAATATGGATAAAACTGCAGATCCATAGTCCACAGTACCCGTATCATATGTAAATAATGCGGCCATATTCAAAACAGCAGGAAACTCGACTCGAGTGCGTATTTTAGAGAGGAAAAACCAATATCACTTCCTAAATTTCATAATAAAAGAACGCTCGATTAGTGTGGATGTGTCGGCACAAAACATGTATTACGGTAAATATACAATGTAGGTTGTTATAAGAAAGGGAAAATGGATCTGCAGTGTTATCAATAATAATTATAGACTATAGAGCACATGGACCATGTTATCTTGGCTTAAATTTGGTCTTCTCTGGGGAAGAAAACAAACAGAAAACCACTTCCCCTTGGCCTATTCCGAACCCTAACCCTTTTCCTATCACTAACCCTAACCCTGTCCGTAACCTTAACCCTACACCTAAACACAACTGGACTTGTTTTTAATATGCGCTGGTTTATTTGTCTAAAAGCTAACTAGTCAGACCTTTCCTTCTATGTGAAAATGCCTTATTCATAAGTATCTGCAACGGGTCGAGTTCTCCAATCGATTTCTCCAAATCAGGTCGAGTTCTCCTGACAACTGCGGGTCGAGTTTGTTTCGGGTCGAAGTCTCCAGTAACCGTTATAAGATAGGGACCATGTATCGGCAGTATTACCCAGCCAATGCTTGCAAGCAAATCATGGGGAGGTCTGTTGCCTTTCATCATGGACATACATGCTTTCATGTACCGGTAGTTATGGTTCACACCCCAGTGTGTTGGACGAGTCTGACTATCTTTCAAGCGCATGAAACACGACGTTTTTGGCGTGGAAACTTTGCCGATCTCTCATTTCCGTATAGTTGTGTGCGGTCTCGGGTTACGCACGTGTGCTTGGCGAGTGTAGATTTGGCTGCAGAGATCTCAGTGGGAGGGGTCGGAGGGAGGGAGCGCTGGGCCCGTAGCCACAGGCCTGGGTGGAGCCGTGGAGCACACCTTCTCTCTTCATCGATTTTCATCAAAAGGCGTTTCGATTTGACCGGCAAAGGATGCGAGCGGCGGGCGGCGGTCGGCAGTGCTGAGGGGCCGTGGTTGGAGTCTGCGGCCGGGGTCGGGGATGAGGAGGACGGGCGGAGGGATTGTTTACGCCGGGGCTCTCCTCGCACATAGCCCGTTAACACCCCCCGGAGACCCGCTCCCTGCTTCACACACATGGACACTATTACGAATCGGAGTCTCCTACCTTGATTACGGACTCAGATATGGTGAGTGAAAGAGCCATAGGTAGGAGATAATTGGGATTTATGCAACTAATGAGTAGTGCTCTTCACGAGGCGGAAGCAGACTGAAAACAGTCGCAGTACTGACCGAGTTGCTTAAATCCAAATTGATTCTCACCAAAGGTCGTTCAGTATTTTATCCTAACCCGTCTCGACAATTTTAGATGAAATGAAAAGATCTAGTTGCATAAAGCATATATACTGCCACACTCTATCGAATGGGGTCACTCAATGGTAAGCCTATGGCGTTTTTGGTTATGGGGTTAGGATAAGGTTGGGAACTGGGGCCTGGTTTAATGTGCTCGACTCTCATTAAAACGAGATGAATGTTTCATCAGCAGTATCGTCTTAATTACACGGATCGCAAACCGGAGCTGGTTCCCCACCCCCTCACTGCACTGTAGTACACCATACCGGCGGGTTTGTTTTCCTTTCCTCCCCGGATTGTCGACCATAGCAACAGGCAGGGTGCTAGGGCGGCTGGCTTCGTTGTATTTTTGTTGTTGTTTTTTTTTGTAATAGAAACTTGTCGCCTCCATTACAACAGCTCAATTACATTCATTATCCAGCTAATATAACGGGGCCGTAGCCTGAACAAGATGTTGGGGGTTGGGGGTATGGGTAGAGTAAGTTGATCGAAGGGCTGTGGGAAAAGTTCCCACCTGTGGGAGTTGTGGGGGAGGGGTGCGGGGGAGAGTGGGGTGGGGATGGGGGGAGTGCAGGGGAGAGTGGGGTGGGGATGGGGGGATGAAACACAATGAAAAGACAGCACGAGGGAATAGACATTAACTCACCCCTGGTAAAAATTTAGCCATAGGAATAACGTCAGAAAAAAATATACTCAACCATTACCCAGTAAAGTGACAATACTATGGCGGAGTGAATATGAGATGACGTCATATGATATTAACGTACTGGAATTTGTGAAGTAATTTGAATTATTCTGATATTGTGATGCTATTTAATGTTAGTGAAAGAGGTGAGATGAATCCAGAACCGCACTCGAATAGTAAAATTGTCACTCGGCTTTGCTTGATGACGATTGCGACCCATCCGAAATTGTGGAGCATTGTGTCTCTATACGATTCTTGATGCAGTTCTATATAAGTATGAAATAAGAATTAATAGACAGTATTTCACACGCAAACAAACCTATAGGTCTATTTGGCCTGTCAACAACAGCGCATTTTATGCCTATTTTAATAGATTCACAGCCCTGAATAGGCACAGTATTTGTTATAAACATACGGAAAAAGTTACTTGCGTACAAAATAGGGCGCGAGAAGATCGGCGGTCATTTTGTGTTGTCTCTAAAAACTTGAATTTGCAATAGGAATAATAATCCGATTTAACAGAATTTCACGGGGAAAAAGACACTACATTTTCCCTTTCACTTTGCTCTTAAAACTGTCCAAACATGAAGTGACCTGTGGCCCTTTTTACACCTGTCGATGGAAAAAGCACAGATAACATTTTGTGAAAAACAAAACCGGTCGGTGGTGCACGGCGATAGAATATCCGTATTTCCGCTTTGAAATAGTTAGAGGCCTCGAAGGTCAGTCTGTGGTGCTATATCAATGCAATTTGGGGTAAAGGAATCGTTGACCAAGTCTGCATTTTGTCTGTTTACACTTACCGATATTTTATTTGAAAAGCATAAGGATCGGTCGGCGGTACCAGACTCTCTATTCTTGGTCAAAATCGGTAGTTGTTTTATAGTGACCGTTTCCGTTGCATATTTGAATTATCATACCTGCGCGTGTATGGCACAGCCAAATCCTAATGGGTCGAGCCTGAAGTTTACACTAGACGATTATAGGCGGCGATTCTTGAATTTTGCACTACCTGACGACTTTCAACTGGCAATGACGAGACATCGGTACATATAAAAAGTGTAAACGCTTGAGGAAATTCTTGGGTTGAAAACTATTGCGATCGATATTGAGTAATTGAGCAGCACCTGACGACTATTGGCTAGATGATCTACAGTTGTCATGTTTAAATCATCTTAAAGGTATCGTTTCATAATATTGATGTTCATTCGCAATGGCAGTTTTGGCCGTCCATATAAGGTCGTCCATAAGTGTTGAATAAAGTTGACCCCCATCGTCTCATTGGCATCTCATGCATGAGACCAGATTATTCAATAGGTTTCCTGGCTCATATGGAATTTGTATTTATAGTGGCCATCCATGAAGTACGTACACACTGAAGGGGGGGGGGGGGGGGGTTCAACGATATCAGAAATTCTACACGTACTTTATGGATCACCTCATATCAATCTATATGCATATTTGACAATATGACTGGAAAGTTTACGTCAATTCCCTGAAAGTTGAATATGATGATCTCAAGGTGTTGTAGAATCAATATCTAACTTTTAAAAAGGGGTCACAGTGCTAGTTATTGATTTAGAGATTAAAATCATGATACTATTGGAAATGAATATATAGACATTCTAAATATTTATTTTTCACATGGTAAAACCATTTTCTTCAAACTTTCATAGAATTTAGCAAATATTTAGTACTTCATGTTTAAATTTCGGAAGCTATAGGTCACTGTTCTTGTCTTTCACGGAACTGAAGAAAACCATATATTTCGATAGATTTCTTACATGAAGCACGCAATTGTAAATAGGCCTATTATTCCTGGAGACAAACTGGAAAAAGCATCATATTTCAATTATTTAGCATTAGAATAGGTCTCTAGCATCCAGCTTGGTTTGATATATGTCAAAAATTTAAAAATCACCTGATGGTGCCACTGTGAATTGTGGCAGATGTTTTAACATAAGATCCGGGTTCCGATAAAACGCGCATACGGAAAAATAACGCATACTGAAAAATAGGTCGTACCTAAAATGAGTTAATATGGGTACCCCACTAGTCAGGGAAAGGTGAATTTTATATACAATATAGACCGATTCAGATCAAAGCGGTTGTATGCTCCCCAGAGTTGCCTCTGAGCAATATCCTCGCATTCACTCGGATATTACTGCACGTCAACCCCTTGGAGCATACGACCAGTCAATATTGTGTATCTATCAGCATATCTATAATTTACCACAATTATTCCCCACAAGGTGTCATCGAAGGAGAAAGCAGACATAAACGACAATCCGTGTACGCCTCAGTCGTTGTCTATGATGCTTGTCGCGGGCACACTTCAATTATGCAGAGAATATCAGTTTATAAGTAATGAGGGGATTGTATGCCTGCGACAGATATTGACCATCTCCGATAGACCAGATGAGGGGGTATTACCAGGAGGGGATATGAGATGGCCACTTGAGTATCACTAGAATGGCCTTCGTATCAGAGCCAATAAGGAGTGGTCGCGGTCTGTAATAGATACCTCGCCAGCTCTATCGTCTGTACGCATGTATGTAACTCCTGTTTTATTTTCATCCATATACCCATACAATATATTGTGTTTAATTAATTTGGCAGTTTAAACATGGCAGCTACCGCGACTATTGAGCAAGTGACTGACCAGACGCCTGCTCTTAGGCATCCTGGGTTTGATTAATATTCATCATTTGTAAATATTCTTTCAGAGGAAGCCCTCCATTGGTCGAGTGGGTCAGGTGCCCAAAGATGTTTTATTTCGTTTTGGTATGAACAATCTTTCTGACGTGTCATGATGGTCCTATTTACCCATGCTTGCCATCCATGGTGTTCATACCCTACGGGGCCTGTGTTTTGAGCCTATGAATCCAGTTATACTAAATTTCATCTCTGAGCATACCTGCTTGCTTGCTGTCCGGGTGTCTGTATATATATATAATCTAATTTATAGACCTTCACATCCTCGGTGCCTTGGTGACATTTCGAGATGGAATGTCTCGGGACATCACTTTAATATTTGGCTATTCTTTTTGATGGATCTCAGATATTCTGAGATCCTCTCTTTTATTATCCATCGTATACAAAGCCCCCATTGGAAATGTATGGTGACTCAGTAAACCACGACCCATTGTATAAAACCTGTCAGATACCATAACTGTGGTATACGGATTCAAACCTGTGGTATACGGACTCAAAACCATGGTATATGGGAAAAATAGTCCCTTTTGCTATAGAGCAAAGAAATAGTCCCTATTGTTATACCCTTTAATACGCCAATTACTGGGTTTGATTTGTTCGAAAAAATGGGTAATATATGCAACAAACGATGATTTTGTGGACAGGCGGCTCTGTAAACCACTCGGGGTTGACGTCGGGATACACTCGCTAGCGCTCGTATATTACTATGCGTCAACCCCTCGTGGTTTACGGCCGCCTGTCAACAAAACCATCGATTATTGTCTTTTTATTTTCCGTTTTGTTTGTCCACAGCCTTTGCTCTCTATGCAGTATATCACGTTTGAGCGCACGTGATATTGTATTTACATTTATGTTTGGTGCCTTTTATCTTTGATTTTATTCAGCCCCTTTTGTCCAGGATCTTCATGGACGGCTTTATGAGTTGTCGAAATGTAATAGAAAGAGAAGTTTTCGTGAGTTGTTGAAGAGACAACTCAAGAGTTTAATTGACACTGTTGATGGGTGGGCAGGTTGATGGGTGGGCAGGTTGATGGGTATGCTGGTTGATGGGTAGGCAGGTTGATGGGTGGGCAGGTTGATGGGTATGCTGGTTGATGGGTAGGCAGGTTGATTGGTGGGCAGGTTGATGGGTGGGCAGGTTGATGGGTAGGCAGATTGATGGGTGGGCAGGTTGGTGAGTGGGCAGATTGATGGGGAGGCAGGTTGGTGGGTGGGCAGGTTGGTAGGTGGGCAGATTGATGGGTGGGCAGGTTGATGGATAGGTAGGTAGGTAGATTGGATGGGTAGATAGGTAGATTGGATGGTTTTGGAGTAATTTCACGAGGCAAAGCAAACCAAAATGAATGGCAAATCAACAGTGGCTATGGCTCTAGTGTGTTTCAGATCTTATCTGAACCCTATCACTGACTACGTGCCTAAAGTATGTTACATCGTTCCCAAGTGAATATTTGTCTACAATACTCCAGAGGCATTGAGTTCGAGTTCCCAATGTTAAGGCATTGGGGAAAATAATTGAAAATACACTCACAAATTGGCATTATTCAGAAAAGACAGGCCACTTACTGACAAAAATACCGCTGTAGATACCATGGGAAGTTGCCACTACTATTGGGGATGTGTTATTGATACAGCTAAGTAAATTATGGCTCATCCATCCAAGTGCTATTAAAAAGATCTATGCCAAGACTCTTAGATAAAATTGATACTGCTGAACTTTTTAATAGAACTTGAGTTGAAATGTATGATATGAGTCATCTATGACTATTAGGATCAACGATTTGCATTACCTTTTAACACAGCAATAGACAAGAATGAACAAAGATTTGTATAATGAAGGATATACAAGAAGTAAGAACAAAGGGATGTTAGTGCTCCCAAACCAAGGAAAGAAACGCTGAGAAAATGTCCTTCATGCAGAAGCTAAGTAGTCAGGAACCAATTACATTTATCTATACAATGAGCTGTTAACAAACAGCAATTTAAGAAAGACTTGTAATAAGATTATCACAAACCAAAAACTACTGGATTATATAATAGGTTTTTTTAAATTATGGTTGTAATTGGTAACATGAATATATATGAAACAAAGTTTCGAGCTGGTGTTGCTCTTCATCAGGTTTCAACTTAAGAAAGAACTGAAAACAAATTCATAATGTTACCAAAAACGTGAGTTCAAAACTGTTTAAATTCGCAAAATTGCGTAGAAACCTAACGCCGGAGGCTGCCAAGTTAGTATACTTGTCAAACCTACTTCCCTTGTTTGAGTACTGCTCCTTTTTATATGAAAGTTTAAACAGAAGGACATAGATGCCCTAGATAAGCTCAACAACAGGGGAATGCGAATAGCTCTATCTGTAAATATAAGGAACAATCCTATAAAAACTCTCTATGACAAGATAGGTATAGACACACTCCTGAATCAAAGGAAAAAACAGCTAGCTGCTATTATGTACAAAAATAGGTATCGATCCAAATGGTTGGTCGTAAAACACCGAGTAACGAGACAAAGTGACAAAATAATATTTAATGTGTACCATACAAAGGCAAATGCAGTACAAAACAGTCCTTATCTGAGAGGAGCCAGGTACTGGAACGGATTGCCGACAAAATGCCAGATGGCAGTAGATATTGATGCATTTAAGAAAGCTATAGATGCCTAATGAGGTACAAATATATTGTAGAAATAATATCATCTCATATCATTAACATAAGCATCAACACAAAGTAAGTATCATTGTATTACTTTTTGCTGTATTGTGTTGTATTTCTCTGTTTTTGTAGTGATACCTCTGAAATGTGGAATACCAGAATTGTAAATTGGTATGAAAATTGTATCAGAATAACTCGCCCCGTGCGAGAGATACAAATAAAAAAACAAAAAAGAAATTCTATGTAACTTGCATAAAAATGTCCAAAAGCCTACAGTGTAACTTAGAAATGTTTGATAACATGGATATTTTAGCTATCTATCCCTTATATGCAAAATATTTAGGTCAATAAAGGTAAACCATGAAATGATACTTCCAACACAATGGTATTTTTCCTCGAGATACTTTAGATATGTTGCTTTCACTATTTTGAGAGGAAAAAATGATCGAGATTAGAATAAACTAGACAATAATTAATATAAAGTTACCATAGACAATATCAACTTAGAAGAAAATACAGAACCTAGAAAAGAATCATGCGAACTGTTTACCCGATCAAAACGAAATTAACTAGAAAAGAAAATGGATTTATATTACCGCAAGCCCCTGAGAAGAAATAGACTACAGAAAGAAGTTACTAAAAGAAATTGATAAAATAAAGCAGTACAATGATACACATCAGGACAAATTACGATAAATAAGGGGGGGGGGGTGTCCACCGAGCTCCCGACGCGTGCCGATATTGACCTCCCGATACAAAATCTGTATCGTAGCAAAATCGTAGCGCATATCGAGGCAGTTGGTCAGGTTTCTACGATAACGCACCGACGCGCTACGATAAAAAACCCATATCGTAGAGGGTCTATGACAATCGATCATGTATCGATTTTCGTAGCGCGTCGGTGCGCGTCGGAAGGTATCAGTGACACTTTGAACGGGAAATCATATGAAATAATCAACGGAAAGTTATGAAATTTGCTGAATATCTGGTATATATAATGATGATACCGCTCTGCAAATATGGAGAAATTTGATAATAGATAAAGGTCTCAAATCGATCATTTTATACTTCAAATTGGAACTTATTTTTTACATTAAATATCATTATGAAATATCATATAATATTTGTTTGTATCTACAGGTAAATCATCAATCATAAATATGCATTAATTCTGGAATTATAAAGGAAAAAATGGTAGATTGTGCTGGTTGCATCGTGAGCCATATCGGGGTGTATCGGGACCATGGTACCTTTTTCATGCACCCTCCCAACACGTTACGACGCGCACCGACGCGAACCGACACGCACCGATACGCTACGATATGGTCATTTTGTATCGGTGCGCGTCGGCGTCTATCGGCGTTGGTTGGTGTCCGTCTAAGCAGGTTAAGAGATGAAATACGTTCTGATATAGGAAAAGAAAAATTAAGAAAGATTCTGAAGAACCTAAAAAAACACCCGAAGCGATTTCGGAAAACAGTCGTTTCTGGTCTGCAGATTAAAAAACCCAACATGTTACCCTATAACTGAAGACCAAACAAATGCGGAAGTAGCGAAACAAATAAACTTTTCCTTGATAGGCTCGCGACATACAAAACTAAGTCTAGATACTAGCGGTAAATAAAATTGGCAGTGCCTTTAACGATTATAATAATGACCAAACAGACGTGTGATTGGAGGGGAAAATGACAACGTTTATTACAGACTTCAGAGTCATTTATTGAACATTGGGAGTAAAAGAGAAATGACAAATTATGGAACCAACCTTTAGAAATCTAAAACATGTGGGGATGGTGGGTGGAAAGTTCAAATCATCTTGTGGACAAGAGTGGGTGGCCATTTTATTATCCGTCGTATACAAAGACACCGTTGTAAATGTATGGGGACTTAGTAAACCACTACCCATTATATAAAACCTGCCTGATACCATAATGGTGGTATACAGATTCAAATCTGTGGTATATGGCCTGGACCGCTACCAAAGCCATGGTGTACGGTAAAACAGTCCCTTTGTGCTGTAGTGCACAAAGAAAAAGTCACTATTGTTATACCCTTAGATATGTCAATTACTGGGTTTAATTCATTCAAAAGAATGGATGATGCATGCAACAACTTCTCTGTAAACCACTTGAGCTAGCACTCATGTATTATTATATACCTCTGCACTAACTCAGTCTAAATACTTACTGTTCTTAGGGGTATAGTAAGTCGTTACATATTGCACGATACGCCTTGTGGCTTTTTATTATATACCTGTGCCAGTATGTTACACAAATACCAACCTCTGCTAGGGTATTGGTATTAAATATATACCGGCACAGTATGTGGTATAAAATGACGTACCACCCTACTTTGAATACAAATTCTGATTGGCTGAAAAAAATTGCATTGACCTACTTATGAAATGCTGGTAGTGACTTGCAGCACTCCGCTAATTTATGTGTGCAAAGGATCACAGGCGTTGAAGGGAAAAAAAGAGTAAAAAATGTGCTTAGAGCATATTCTGTGCTTGACTTTCACTAAGATGTCAACAGATATACCAGCACACTTTGAATCCAGCTTGGACAGCAGATTTCCTTCTGTAATTCATCAAATACTTATACTTGAAGGTATATAATAAAATAAAAATGTATTACCTTACTGGTACATACTCACATACCTTGTTTCTTTTGATAAAAATATTCCACTCGCTCTGCGAGCTCGTGGAATATTTTTATCAAAAGAAACGCGGTATGTGAGTATGTACCAGTAAGGTATATACATTTTATCTTATTACTGATGTACATATTGCGTGGTTTGAAGTACATATTGCGCGCTTTGACGTACATATTGTGCGCTTTGAACGTCATATAGCACGCTTTGAAAAATAACGCAATCTGATTGATCGAGAGGTTGACAACACAAATCTGGGTGGAAAAATTGCAAATGGTGGATCCCTTCACTTCGCGTGTTCCGATACGTGTCACACGCCCAACGCAATGAGTTATCACATGTATTGACCAAATATCGAGGTGTATAATGTGTAGCATGCACGCAATACAGTGTAAATAGTTTAAATATGCGTATTCGATCGATATCAACACTGACGCTCACCGAGCGGGCGTCAACAAAGGCGACCATATTCGCGTGACGTCATTAGCAGGGTTTCCCTACGCTCTGGGAAATCCCGATGATGACGTCATCGGCGGCCGCACTCTCAAGTCGGCAAGGCGAGTGATGTTTTCATTCAATATCGCATATGTACGCCATTTAAATGGTATCAGTTGAATGCTCCAGGTTAGTTGCCTCGATATTTATTCAATACACAAAATAACTCGTTCCACTGCGCATGTCAGACACTTCCAACACGCAAATTGAGACACTACGCACCAAGGCGCCATGATAACTGGAAAATGTTAACTTCACTCTCCGAAGCCGATATTCCGTTCCGTTTAATCGTATAAACGAACAGTAGTGATACGATTGGTGATGTAAAAAGTGAATCCGGGTAACTTCACGTTCTCCAAGCGGAGTTCAGGTCCTTTCAAGCTATCGATTCAAACCAAGAATCTGTCAAACTTAACTCGCGCAGGCGCAATTAACTTCCGATTAAGTATGGTGATGTACTTGCTGCACTGATGGACAGTGAGAGTGTCAACAGAGTCTATTTCGGAGGATTATAACCAAAATAAGGTATATAATAAAAAAAAACCACAGTGATGATGCCAATACGATGATACTTATTCTCGGTGAAGGCCAGAAATCCTTCCGAACGAGTTTGAAGAACGAGTTCGGAAGGAATTCTGGCCTTCACCTCGAATAAGTATCATCGTATAGGCGTCATAACTATGTTTTTATATAATACTACGCGTCAACCTCTCGTGGTTTACGGTCGCCTGACCACAAAACCATCATTCAATGTCTATTCATTATCCATCCATACAAAGATTCCATTGAAAATGTAGGGGACTTACTAAACCACTACCCATTATATAAAACCTGTCAGATACCATAATTGTGGTATACGGATTCAAACCGTGATATACGGCTTTGAAGCCATTGTATGCAATGACAGTTCTTCTTCAATATAAAAACAAAAATAATTACTTTAGGAAAGAGCCTCGTCCATGAGGAAGGTGCCTTCCTGTCTTTCTAGGGTTAAACGGACCGCTCTCTATGCTGTATGGCGTACATAGTCAGCCAGCGTCTATTGGCAGTTCCTATGCGCTGTAATGTCGTGGACACGCCTGATTTCACCTCTTCTGAGCCCTGCCGGAGATGTGCCAGACAGAAAGAGAATCAGCCGCAATGTGTGTCATTCGCCATGACCAATATTCAATAAATACATCAACCCTCATATCCCTCCCCTAGCATAGACAACCCACGCAGTCTTCGTCCCCTCTATGAATGCTTTCAAAATTCTATGACCCCCTCACTCAAAAACAAGGCTCACTAGCTTTGGGTAGTAGACACTCTTGACCGCTACCCAAGTCGTGGTAGCAGTAAATTGCTAGCAGAGGTCAAAGTTCACCATATATTGGTACTCTCAATTGTTTTTACAGTTGTTTTGGTCTTTTGTCTTTTTCAACAGTTTTGGGACAAGATGTCTTATATTATCAGAATTGTCAGAATATGCACATACTCTGCATATTCTGAGTTGATATGGCCTTGGTCCAAAGTCAAGGTCACTATTTTCAAGATAGAACAATCACGCTTGTCTCCGTATCAGATACATGGTAACGATAATATAGATTGTGGAGGTTTGAGAGAAGGCTTTCTTGAAAGGCCAACATCTGCCCTTTCATATTACACCGTGATTTTCTATCTAATTAAGTAAGAGGTTACCATGGCTACCAGACTAGTATTTTAGATATAGTAGATTACTAATACGTCCTTTTGTGGCTCTATAGTCTATTGTTTTGTTTGGGATGATCTCAAGTAGAAATCTCACCCCTATACATTCTCCCAGATGAGATTTCTTTTACATCTCACACGTATTATAGTTTTTCCTATTTATTCCACACTCATTCCTCAATAATGAACATACGATTTGTTCCCCTAAAAATGATCATAGACTGACTTGCGCTACATATCCAATTTGTTTGAGTAAGCATTTGTTTATATATCACAAATTAAGGAAAAAATATTCTTCGAAGTTAAAATAGAAAAATATTGCATCATTTCTAACCAAACCTTTTTTCTTCATTTTCCTCCTACCATGACAGTGATATATAGCAGGTTTCACAAAAACATGATTTCTGAGAAAATACATCAAAAATGAAAACAGATGAATCATCTAAATAAATGAAAATATATGTGACAATAAAGCCCACAATCTCTGGTTAATATGCTACCTTCTGCAAACCTATATCTTATTTGCAACCTAGGTGGTGAGAATCTTTGTAAACCAAGTAAAAAGAAAACAGTAGTTCTTATTCCCCTATATGTTGCGTATGGGCGGCCTATAGTTTCCTCCTTCATTCATTGTATTACAACCTATCATACACAAGAGATCCTCATCAATTCCATAAGCACATCGACTAACGATGTGACAACAAACCTATTTCTATCATGCAAGGTTTACCGTGTACCAGTAGGTTCACCTCATCGTGCCTTAGATCTTATCCTACCCCTAATAAAAAAACTCCATAGGCTTAACATTAGCAGACTGTATTTGGTCTATGGTGCAGGAAAATGAAATTTATTACTCTAGTGGGATACAGTTTTCAAATGACGTCATTTGAAAAGCAACAAATGATTATCACTGATTATCGGTGAGTTTTTATGTTTTTTCTTAATTTGCTGAAGTAATTTAAATGGGATAGGATAAATTCTAAACCAAACTCGAGCAAAGTCGCGTATCACTGCACTCGGCTTCACCTCGCGCAGTAATATGCGACTTTGCTGTCATGCGATAAACAACAACACGACTAACTCTCGTTTGGTTTCTTCTAAGTATCCTCACCCCAAGTTTCGTTTGTTTCTAGTGCTGGTCTGAACGCTACGATATATTACATCTTATAAAAGCTTTAGGTTACTCTTATCATCAAAATATCTTATGCTTACAACACATTATTTCATACAACACTATGGCCCTAAAGACAATCCGAAGATACTTTTTTTTGTCGTTCGTAGATTATTCAATGGCCACCAGGCCCCTAATCCTCGTGACTCAGTGGCCCATCGAATAATTTTGCATCAAGCACCCCTGTTGTCTGTACACCAACAAGACTCTGGACGATGTGGGTCAACATTATTCAACACTGAGCTTTGGCCATGTAGGAAAGTCTTAGCAAATGGACTTGAATATAACCAAACGATAAACCTGTACAAGGTCCTCTTGTATCCAGTATTTTGCAGGCATGAGTTATTAAACAGACCCCTGATAACCATCATGGGTACAACATATATATCCAGATACAGGACACAGAGTTAGATACCATCTGGACAATGATTATGATATACGATACACGCCAGCAGTCCAAAGAGAGAACAGGACTGGGTTGTGGAGAGCTGGTACTTGAGTTCGTAATCCCCCTCTCAGACTGGCCAGTCCTATGAGGTCAGAGCGTGACGTCACATGCTTCAAAAACCACCACCGTTAGGGTAAGTAGCAGTGGACACCACCAATTAAATATCTTACGTTTGAGTTCATCTGACCCTATATCAACGCATATTCTATAAAGGAATGCTCAAACCCGTTTGGGTATGAAATGGGGACAAACCTTGATTGCAGCCTATTTTCCTTGGTGTGAACCTTCTGGTGGACTGTGAGTGGGTAGTATCTAATGGATGGTATGTGAGCGGGCAACATTTGTGGATGGTGTGTGAGTAGCAGCATATCATGGATGGTGTGTTAAGCGGCTGTTCCACCAAACAGGCGTCCTGCAGGTGTGCTCTACGTATCCCCCCTGCCATCAGGGCCGGCTGGCTGGCACCCAGTAAATCTGCAAAATCTCTGAGCTCTTCCACCAACTCACTTATTTCCAGGCTGCCGCTGACCATACGGGGCACACATGGCGGCCTGTGCACCTATGCACAATGGGCCAGCAACAGCCATACGGGTGTTGGCCGGTCGGCCAGCTTGGTGGAACCCTCGCTTTAAGGGGCAGCATATTGTGAGTGATGCGTGAGTGGGCATCATATTGTGTATGATGGGCTGCCTGCCTAGTTCTGACGTTATACTAGTGTGTAGCAGCAGTGTGTGACTTCCTAGTTCTGACAGTATACTAGTTTGAAGCAGCCGTGTGTGACTACGTGCCTAGCTCTGACAGTATAGTGTAGCGGCAGTATGTGACTTGCTCAAGTCTTTGATTATGAACATTCATTAAATGATTAAAGAAAATCGGAATACAATTCATTATAGCATGTGTCCTTCTCTGACTGGCCCATGAATCAAAGACTTGTCCACTCTGACCAGAATCTCCTGTTTATGACCCCAAGCCACTCCCTGTAACCCTATACTTCCTCCAACTCCTCCCCCTCCCCCTCCTCCAGTTCCCTGGCCGCCTGTGTTGTCATAACAATAAATTTAGCCTACTCCTGACTATGTCTCGATTAAGATCAAAGTGGGAGGGTATCAATCTCCCATCAGATATCATGACCAGTAGCCAGACCTCTGCTTGGGGATTGTGGCGCAAAATCGCGCCAGTCTACACGGCCGTTTACGAATGAGACCAGTCCCTGTGTCACTCAGAAGAGGTGGAGGGGTAGGATACAGGGACTGAGGCCAGTCTACGGCAGTATGTGACTGCCTACCTGCCTAGCTCTGACAGTATACTATAGTATAGTGTAGCAGCAGGGTGTGACTACCTGCCTAGTTCTGACTATATGCTAAGCTGTATAGTGGGAGGAAGGTACTGGCCTGGACTGGTCCTAATTAAAACCTCGCTGAGTTCATCAATCATTAAAATGCCTGCTCTTCAGTCTGTACACCATGTGAGGAGTTGAAGAGATCCCCAAAGACGAGCGATCCGTGAGCCCATTCACAGGTGTCGCCCGCCTGCACAGCACCGCCCTCTGGTGAGAAGCCTGCTATTCACGGCTGTGAGCTTTGAGCGCCACCACACGGTCAAACATTGAACTGAAAATTAAATTCCACACTGAGTAAGGAAGGGAATATTGACTGCTACCCACCAAACACTGCCTCATTCACCCACTCACCTCTAATAGAGTTAAATCAATAATTGCTTTTAGAGGAATCATTGGAGGGAAATATATGAGGAGGAGCAAATAACTCAGACAATACAGATGATGTTCAGGGACCTGTTGAATAATCTAGACTCGTAGATGAAGATCCTTTTCTGTACCTCACACGAGGGTTATAGTTAGTGATTACTAAACAAGCAAATGAGCACTTCGGACACTGCACGAAACAAACTAACGACTTTATTCATATATACGCTATCGCGGCAGTGCATATATCGGCTGTATATTGACATGTTTTCACATATATACGTCTATATTTCGCACCAGCGTATGAGGTGTATACAAGACCGTTTCCTTTTATATACGGACGCGTCTTGGCTGTATTTCCCACCAGGCGTATACGAGAGGAAATATACTCTGCGCAACATGTATATGCCAGGCGTATACATTTTATATACCTTTGGCGTATATGTATACTGATAAAAAAAAGAGTCGCGCCCCCCCCCCCCCCCGCCCTGCCGCTGCACTCGTGGGTGTTGGTAGAGGTTGCGCCAACATTGAAGCCCCTGCCCTCTCTGTGCGCCACCAACACATCTGCTGCCGATTGGGGGTGGCCGGGGTACGTTCGTGGTATGGCCGGGGTACGGTCGGGGTGTGGGGGATGGGGAACAGGGCATCACTGAGAATGTACGGAGAGACTTGGGAGAGCTATAACACCCGCCTAACCCCCACTGGCGGGGGTGCTTGAGATCACAGACGCTGGCGGGAGGTGGCGGGTGTGTGTGGACAGTGTGCGCATGGCTGTATGCAGACGGGTGTCAAAGCGGCAGGTGTCAAAGCGGTGGGTGTCAAAGCAGTGTCGCTCTCTAGAGCACTCTGTGCTGTTGGTAGAGGTTGTGGTTATATCCTTATATACACACTCACCTTGAACCCTAATGAAGAATAGTGTCTTGAAAGTGACATCTACTTTAAAAACGTGAAAAAAACCCAACCAAAACGCTTGGTTTATTAAATGTATTTAATGAGGAGATAATAAATAGGGTTTTAGAACAATTTTATGATAAAAATTGATAATATAACATTGGATTTTCCATATACCAAGGATTTAATGACTAATGAAAAATGAAATATGCTACCAGTGGTGTCCGCAAGTGGCAGAGATCGAAACTATTAGGTAGTGGTGTAAATACAACAGAACCAGGCGTATATATGAATCAGGCGTATATGAATCAGGCGCCTACAGATAAGGCGTATGCACACAGGGAATAGGACGACCTTGTATACGTAAAAGCATGCCTTTATACGCCGGATGTATACATATATAAAGTGGTTAGTTTTATGCAGTGGGAAAGACTAATGTACAACCAATCACAAGATGATCCCTTTGATGTAACCTCTACATTTTCGGAAAGCTTAGAACCCCTAGATTTCAAATGTTGATGTTTACAAATTTTTTAATTTTTTTTTTATTGTGGAGAATATTTTATTTTCAACTAGTCATGAAAATCAGGTTTCAATGTGACTTGTAACTTCAGAATGAGATACGAATTGTACAGGATATATACACACAACTATTCTAGCAGCCATAAAGAAACAGATACATTTCTAAATGATATAGGGTTGTCATGCACTGGTAAATTAATCTACCCTGTTTCTACAGATTTTCGAAATACATGTGTCACATCTCACCCGTGGAATATTATTTCTTCTCCCCATTTAAATTCTTTTTTTTTTTTTACAAATTTTCTTAAATATTTATAAAACCACATCAAATCAGGATTTATGACTGAAAACCATCGGAACTATTCAGCCATTAGCATTTCGTCAGTAAAAATTTGTGCAAAATGTGCAGAACGGAATCCATACAGCTGGCGAGTAACTGTTGTCATGTCTTCAATGCGTCCGTTCATAAGGCAGGGGCGTCAGAACATTTTGAAAGTGGGGGGCGAACTGAAAAATTGCTGATTTTTTTTGTATGAAGTCAGACTTTGACATTGCCCTGTTCCACTGGATTTACCGTAAATCTGCGAAAAGTGTGAAAAGTCTGACCTTGACATTTTTCCACGGTGGAAAGTCAGGGCTTAGCCATCATTGCACATTAAAAAGTCAGACTTTGACATTTTTCCACAGTGAATGTTCGTTTAGCTTTTGGTACCATTTACAATCAAAGCAATACTGCCAACTGAATTAATGAAGATTAAAATCTAATCAACCAATTTTTGTCAGATCCCTGCTAACAGTGACCACACAATGTCAGTTGGCACTATCTTTCCTCATATGTTGTTGGTCTGGGTACTATAAATATATGTAGCAGAGGCCAGTCACTGAACCAAAGTCATCAAATTTATAGATGCCAATGGAATACCCTTTTATACTAACCTTAAAACCATTTCAGATATATCACAGAATTTGTTTTTATCTCAGGAGGGCCAGTAATAGATTGGCTCTAGTCCCTACATCCTATGGTTCCTGGCTGGGATACAGGGACTGGTACAATCAGTAATGATGACGCAAAGAAGGATTTGGTCATTGTCTCTGTGTCTATATCATAGCCGAGCCATTCCATGCGAGTGGCAGGAGGCTGGCATTTGTCTGGTGCGAGTTTGACTCAAAGGGCGTCGGTGAGGTGGAGGAACTGCTGATAGGCACGGTCAGCTCCCTCACGATCTCCCTCCGCCCCCGCAAAGTCATCTAAGTAGGCGACCGACCACGCCCCCTTCGACCTGTGGAGGTACACTATGGCATTCGTGAACCTTTGGCATGCGGCACCCGAGTCAGGAGCAGAGAGGTGTGAGAGCGGGGTACGAAGGGGGGGGGGGGGGGGGGGGGGGTGAAGGGGCCGAGGAGGGCCCCATGGCCATGTTCGGTTTTTATGAAGCCGTCGATATGTTTGGCGCGGGCGAGGGCGGAGGCATGGTTTTGGGCGGTCGAGGCGGGGGGTTGGTCCCCGAGGTAGCCGATGGGCCAGCCGAACTCGAGGTATTCACAGACGGCGAGGTCGTGGTAATCTGTGAGTCATTCTCTCCACGCCGGGAGGTGAAGGTCGGACCGGAGCAAGATTCTCGCTCCAAGTCTGTTGGGCAGGCAGGTGGCAGAAGTCTGCTTGTAGGCGCGATAGTAGAGTTCGCTGTCTTCCCATACTCCGGAATCCGGCGTCGGCCAGAATTTGTGAAGCATCTTTGAGTGGAATCCGGGGGTTATGGGGAACGAGTTCGTTCCAGGGCGGTGGCGTGATGAGTGTACCGTCCTCCGCTATGGGGACGAGTTCTGCAGGTGGGCCCGGGGCGGCGTGATTTCCGGGGCCTGCGTTGTCGACTTTGGGCGCGAGTGGGTCTCTATGTTTCCTCCCTACTGGTGGGCGTGTCCTTTTTAGCGGCGTTTGACAGGTCGCCTGGGGTTCTATGGGCGTGTTGAGAACTCCGGCATCTGTCAGCGTTAGGAATTGCATCGTTGATGGGCGTAATGGCAGTCGTGACTCCGGGGTCTGGAGGGCCTTGCTCGAATTCCGGTTTTGGGCCAGTGTGACCTGGCCTATTTCCAAAAGGATAGTTCGGGTAAACGCAGCTCTGTTCTGTACGCTAACACGACCACACGTCCAACACCGGAAACCCACTTTCCACGTGAACGAAAAAATACAGAATCAAAACTATTTCCAAAAGGACGCGGGGTCGGCCTCGGCACGCACCTTGATCCTGCAGGCGGCCTCGGTGTGGCGGTGGACGAGACCGAGGTCATTTTTGCAGAAACCGCAGTAGTGTCCTACGGGCTTTCCGACAATGACGTGACCCTCTGGTTTGGCACATCCGGCTTCCGCGTTGTACACCGGACACGGGGTGTCCGGAAGTTTGGCGGGTTTGGGGCGTTTGGATGCCTGGTGGGAGCCTCTGTAATCCAGACGGGCGGTAGCGACGCGTGCCATACTGACCCGAATGATTTGAATCCAGACTTCGTCGGCCCAGCGTAGCCTCCGTTCCGCGATTTGGGCTAGGACATCCTCAGAGAAACTGTGGACACCCGCCTACACGAACTCCTTGGTGTCCTCCGCGATATCCCGGATGTGGGTGTTCATGTATGGGCGGTCCGCCGGAAGAGTGTTGAGGTCATCTAGCAAACGGAGGAAATCAAAGAAGTACACCCCCATGGTGAGGGAGCCGAGGGAGGTTCTCTCGTGCTTCCTTCCCCTCGTTACATACTCGTGAGGAAAGATTCATTTGTTACCTTGAGAGTTGAGCGAGCCGTGGGAGTGGAGGAGTCGTTGAACTTGTTCCTCTGTTGTCCCTGCGAACAAGTCTGGTGGCAAACCGAGGGCGGGGTCGGTGATTCCGCGAGTAGCATGGTGACCTCGGTTCGATCAGTAGGTCACGTGTCTGGGAGGGCGACCGAGGTCACGGCGGGGGTCGCTGGGGGGGGGGCTGAGCTGGGGTGCGGTGGTGCACCGATGGCGCCCGTTGACCCAGTGGTGACTGTTTGACCTCCAACGGTGAGTCCGAGATGATGGAGGATGGACTGCATGCCTTGCTCCATGTGAGCAACTCAGACCGCGACTCCAGAATTTTAGGTAGAATCTGGGGTTGTTTTCCTCCTTTTAGCTGCCCTAGTGTTCTTGGGGCTAGTAGCTTTGGACTTACCCATGATGGCGGTTGGGTGTTACGTAAATCCGGAGGAAAGAAGGGAGGAGCAACGGGTAAAATATTGTCGATTGTCCGTTGAAGGGAGGCGATGGTCACGTGGGGATGCTGGAGTCACGTGAGAGGAGTCCCGGGGGAAGGGAGAAATCCTTCCCGGGCACATTGAACCCAATGCGTTGGGGACAATGATGTTGGATTTCTGGCACTGTTTAGCTCCAGTATTTCCAACATTGATATCCTCTTACTTTGATGATAAACTGATAAATATTTTGAGGCTAAGATAAAATCAGTTCTTTGTGTTTCATCTGTGTCCCCGTACACCATCTTGTTTGAAGCGCTTCAGAATATTCACTCGGCTATATCCCTGAGCGCTTCAAACTCGATGGCGTACGGGGAAGCAGACCTAACGGTCATCAGTTTCTTTCAGAATAATATTAAGTATATGGGACAAAAATACCAAAGGTGAGATAAACGGGTCTCATGATGATGATAGGAAAACGAGGCTAACGGCTCACTTTTATTGCATTTCTCGTACATACGAGTTATTCTGATACAACACTTTTTCTCTCTGCAGGCTGCCCTGATGCCCCCTCGTGGTGACCCCTTCACGTGACCTCTTCACATGCTCACCATGGAGCCGTGGAGCAGTCGCTACCTGACGCGACGCAGTCGCACCACACTGGGCGAGATGAGCGACGCAACGCGACGTAAGAACTCGCAGGAAGTGTCGCGCCTCGAGGTGGCTGTGCGACACATGGACCGAGAACTGCAGGTCCGGTCCTCTGACCTCAGTCACGAGCAGCTCCTCTTACAGCGGTCCTTGATGGCACGCCCCGCCACCAGTGCCCGTCGCCAGTCACTCACCAACTCGGCCGCCAACCTGGACTCGCTGAAGCGTCGCGAGAAGGACAATATGAGTGCGCTGGACGGCAGGTGTCGCAACTTCCTGGGTGGCCCAGGCGATGGCGGGGCGGAAGAGGAGGAGGGGGAGGAGGAGGTGGAGGAGGGGATGGAGCCACGCAGGCACCGCATCCCCTCCATGCACCACCAGCACCACCAGCAGGCAGAGGAAGGCGGAGAGGCAGCCTCGCAGGAAGCAGCCCGGAAGTCACCAACCGGAAGTAGCCCCGCGGCAGCGACGACGACAACGACACGGGGTGGCGCAACGCCAAGAGAGCGGCGTTATGGCGTCGCACACGCCACTGACATGCAGCTCGATATAGACCCTGCAGACCAGGAGAACCGCACTTCCGGTTACTCCCCACTCAGACGGACCAGCATGCAACAGCACAAGTTCCGGCGGACGAGTAACTGCAGCCCCAGCGGCGGGCAGGCCTCGAGCCGGGCCACCACCAGGTCGCAGCACCTGGACCCACAGTCGTCCACCTCCTCCGTCTCCACCTCTACCACAGATGGCGCCACTAGTGGGGAGGATGCGACGCATGCACTGACGCAGCGGAAGAAGAGTCTTCCGGTGGTCATGGGGCGACAGATGATGCGTCACGACCGTGCCTCCAAGAGTCGCGAGTCACTCCTCCTCCCCAATCTAGGTCAAGGACGATCACCTTCACCCATTGGTGACCTTAGGGTCAAGGTCACTTACGCGGATGGAGAGGAACTGTCCTCCATGTCTGATGTACCCTTCAAGCCGCACCTCATACGCTCCCAGAGGTCGCTGCCCAATGACTATGCAGGGCCAGTATCGCCCTCGGCAAGAGGACCTCGGCTGGAGATTGACCTTAGTATTCCCATGGCAACGACAGCCTCGAATCCATCCTCGCCGCGTCCCTCAGGCCGTCCCCCTAGGCGGGAAAAGACGTACACTGTGTGAGCATGTGTCTTTGGCCAGCCAATCAGATTAGTAGTAACAAAATGTGTGAGCAAGTGTCTGCGACCAGCCAATCAGAATAGACATAGCGTAATGGGTGATCACATGTCAGAACCTAGCCAATCAGAGTAGAGGTAACGCAATGAGTGAACATGTGTCGATAGCCAGCCAATCAGAATAGAGATAACATAATGTGAGAGCACTTGTCAGCAACTAACCAATCAGAATAGAAATAACATAATGGGTGATCACGTGTCAGTAGCCAATTAATCAGAATAGAGATAACAAAGTTCATATAAAACGAAGAAATGATCATTATTCAATTTTCGTTTCAACGTATTTTCTCATACATATAAAACCACCCCCATAAACAAAGTTCACCTGAAAATTCAACTACACTGAGAGAATTCTTCCAGCAAATCACTTTGAGACAATAAGAACAGGGTGCAATGGTCAAGTCCCTTTTACCTTAGAAGTATGATGCAAAATGTTAAAATACATCCGAAAAACGTTTAATGATAAAACCATATCTAGAACAGCCCCTCAATAATTACACTTTTATGACTCATTTATCACAATTACTAATGCGGAGAGAGGGTGGACAATATTGAGATTTATTGAAATATTGGTATGAGGAATTGACCGAGGTCGTCGAGGGAGAATCCGAGTCCGGCGTCAATGTTTATTTATAAAGAATGTCCGTTGAGAAGCGGTATGAGAGTGGACCACGTGATCTCGGTCCTTGGGGTCGAATGAAAATGTGGTCGGAGAGTGTACCCTCTCTCCCACGCATTACCACCAACAAGTTGGCCACAATGCAAACTAGTTTAACAAAGTATAACATTAGAACTATATGTTTTTCAATATATAGCAACATTAAAATGACTTTAGTAAAGCTCTTTTATAAGGTAAAATATTGGAATCCCTTATGGAAATCGCTTTAGCCAGGTTCAGCAGTAGAATTCCCTTTTAAAAACTCCATTTCATAAAATACAACTGTGTGACCCATCTGAGCCACATTTGATGGACATACGATGTTAGAACCGCTTGATTATGAGGCTGAGTGTCATGTTGAGTGGATTTTCCAGTGGCCGACAAAATGCTCAATGATATCTGACTCCCACTCATATAAGGTCAGTAAGTGGTGGTATGAAAATACATGTCGGCAGGATCGTGTTGTCTAGGGCCAAACTACATTAATATTGTTTTGTGGATGCTGACTAATTTTCGGACCGATGCCCGACTTCATCACACTGCACGAATCACTCTCCCAGCAGAGATCTTGCGCTCTACTTCCTGTGGCGACTTATATCTCTGCCCCAACCTGCCTGTTTGGGCTCAAATCTGGCCCATATAATCTGGTTTATGAAATATCCTAATTCTGAGGGCTTTTGGGGGTATTTTATGTTCTACTTATAAAACGAAATGAACATATTTATATGGTAATAATATACACTCATTTCTATTATTTGTTATGTCAAATCAGACATAGTCACAGGGATTATTTTCTTCAGTGGAAGGCACCTCATGTGTTGCAGGGTTTTGTTTGTAAACAAAACACATGTGCTCACTTGAGGGGGCAGTCTCATCAACTGTGGATTCACTTTATAAAATGGTTTAAGTCTGAAAAAGAAAGAGCTGGATTGTCTCTGAAGCTCCTTTAACAATTCCCATATTTTCATAATCATGAAATGTGAGTTGTTTGACTTGTATATAACTTTTGACAGTTGCCTTGTTTAGGATCTGAAATGTTGGCTGGTTCTTCCTGTCCTTAGTGGATACCCTGAGAACCAGCGTACGACGTCACTGGGTTGGGGCAGAGATTAAGCCAGTGCTAGCGCCGCGAAAGATCTGGGGGGAGAGTGTGCACGAATACCACCATTTTACATATGAATGCGCCCGGCATATATAGGTATGCTTCTGCGTATACAAGGTCGACCTATTTTCCGTCTTGTATACGCCTCACCTCTAGGCGTATATAAGCGTCCATGTTGCGGTCATATATACGTCATATATATGCCTGATTCTGTTGTATTTACACCACTATCCAATAGTTCCGAATCCTGCCAATTGGGGACACCACTATAGTATATCTCATTTGCCATTAGTCATTAAGTCCTTGGTATATGGAAATCCAATGTTATATTATTAATTTTGATTATAAAATTGTTCTAAAACCCTATTTATTATCTCTTCATTAAATACATATAATAAACCCAGCAGTCTTTGGTTTTCTTAACGTTTTTAAATAGATTTTCCTTTCAAAACACCACTCTTCTGAAGTCATAGTTTGGGTACTGTACTTATAACACAAAGTCTGTTCAGAGACCAACATTGAAGCCCTTGCTCCCAATTCCGACTCTGACCCCGACTCCGAGTACGCGGCGCACAGAGAGGGCAGCTGTGAGGGTGGCTGCGAGGATGGCGGGTGGTGGGCCCTAACATCTACATACCATATACGGGTGGACTAGGACTTCTCCAGCTATAAGCCATGTGATGTGGCGGGGGACCGCAGGGGTATCAGTGTTGGTGCAACACGTGTGAATGCGGCCTAACCCCCGCCTAACCCCCACCAACACCGACGACCTCTCTCTACACACGTGTGAATGCCACCGCCCAGCCCCCGCCCGTACGCCAAACGTATATAACATGTATATGACCGGCGTATATATATCGCGCGATGTGAAATACAGCCAAGACGCGTCCATATATAAGAGGAAACAGTCTTGTATATGCCTCATACGCTGTCATGAAATATGGGCATATATATATATATATATATATATATATATATATATATATATATATATATATATAAATATATATATATATATGAAAACAAGTCAATATTCAGCCGATACATGCTCTTCCGCGATGGCGTCTGTATGAATAAAATGGTAGTTTTTGCGCAGTGTCAATGAGGAAATCAGTTGGATTTTTGAGTGATCATTTTTGTCTGTTGGTGATGTCAAAGTCCCTCAAAAATTCAATACACAGCTCATTAATCAAGTTTCTTTTTAGTCTCCATTACACAATGTTTTGGAGCTAAACAATCGAGTCCAAGAATTTTTTTGTTGCAAAAAGTCTGATGAAAAGACCGTTATGGCCCAGTTTACACATGTCGATTTTGACCACCGATTATAGAATCTGGAAACGCCGACCGATAATTATATGTTCCTGGTAAGTGTAAACAATGAAAATCCAAACCTTGGCAAAAATTACACTTCCCCCGAAATGGCACCATTGACCAATTATGAAATCAAACCAGGTTGAATCTATCGGTGCAGATAAAATATATAACCAGTCATCAGGGGCTAACGCCTCAACGATTCTCTGCCCGTTTCATATTCTAGGATCGTACATGAAGGACCTTTTCTGCACCCTATACAAGGGTCATCATTTAATAATAACTAGGTCTGTTCGCTAAGACAGTATTAGTCATCTATAAGGTCGTCCATGCGTGCTGATTAAAATTGACCCACATCGTCCCTGGTTTTCTATGGCTTATAGAAAATGGTCTACACGTGCGATCTTAAATTAAGAAACGGGCCCCTGGTACCTGGGGCACATTGAATGACCAGTGGCAATTAGAGTATGTTGTCGCACGATATCTCATCTAATAACCAATGTTTCGTTTTAATTATCACAGAAATATGGAAACATATTCTGTCCTGTAATCATACTTGTAATGGATGTTGATTTTGAAATAGTTTTAATGCAACGGTTTCTACCCCTTAATACATCCGCCATTTCTGGGACCCGTGTTTTAGACGCGATAATCGTTAATAGCGACCGTTTTGAGGCTATAGCCTAATTATCATACATTAAGCGATATTTATCGAAGCCTTTGGGCCAATGGTGGTTGTATTTATCTTGAAAACCGTCTTAAATCTTTAATAATCGCTATTAACATTTATCTCGTCTGAATAACGGGTCTCAGGACTATTTAAACGCCCTAGAAACAGGTTTGGATAGCCACTGGTGATAAAATATGAAGTGGATTCTATAGACATTTGGGTAGCGACTGGTGATAAAACGAAGTGCCTTCTATAGACAAGTTTGGATACCGACTGGTGGCTTCTATAGGGCACATAGCTATTGTGCTATGGAGACAGCCATCTTGCACCCGACGCCATCCAAAACACCAGGTGGCAGGACCAACTACCGATGAATTTTATCAAAATTATTTTGGGGGGCTTGCCAGAGAGGAATTCTAGACTCTCAATATTATCTTTAGAATATAACAGCCGATAACAGTGGTTGCGCCCGACTAGAGTGGCACTGTCTTTCAAGTTTTTGGCGGATGATGGCGGAACTAGCAATCATTCTGTACCCTATAAACAGGTTTGAATATCAACTGTTGATAAAACAAAGTTGCTTCAAAAACCAATTTAGATAGCGACTGGTGATTAAAATGTGGCTTCTACAGGCAGGTTTGGATAGCGACTGGTGTTCCAGGTTCCATGGACAGGATCCGATAGTGATATTGGACACATGACACTAGATCAATTGAAGATGAAATAAACAAAGGTTACTTTATAGGAAATAATCCCTGAAATTTTTGCTGCAAGGTCAGCAGTGAATATTAGATATTTATGAATTTCATAAACTGTGTGTTTTCTGTCAATATATGAAAGTATATGAAAGTCTCAAAATGGGAGTTATTTGGCAAGACTTCTTAAAATGATCAAGAAGCTTTTTGTTCGAGGTGCAATCTTTCCTGAAGATACTTTAATTTCAGAAGTATCATGTGCCCCCTCCCTTTCTCTATGATCGGGGGTTCTAAGTAACTGAATCATCCAGGAGAATCTTGATCAGTATTGCGTAATTAGTAACATGCCGAGCAGAATTATGTGACCTTATTGTGATAGGCCAGTGCAGTATCAGGACAGCAGTGGAGGGGTGGAACTATAAGCTCGTTCCCATTGGCTGACGAAAATGCCACCGACTTGAGGTACCCTAAAAGTCAGTCGGTGTTGCCACTGACTGTACATTGGCATCAAAGACTTGGTGAGATTGAGGTGTGTATGCATTGTTCCAAATTAATAAGAGAACGATTCCCTGCATATCTTGTTTCCATTCACTAATCTATCTATTTCCATTGGCCAATTATTTAGCTCTGATCTGCAGGCAGAAACCACCAATAGGTTTTTTTTGTATACTGACACCAGATCAGTGAATGGAAACGACATGCAGATAAGTGATCAATAAATTTTGCATGGGTTATGGAATAAGGGCACCAATGACCGATTTTCTCACAGACTGACAGAATCGAATCGCTTTAATGCCATTGACGATTCTCCATGTTTTTATGTGGAAATTAAATTGGTGTTACCCTGAAAATACAAAAGAGACTACAATGCACACCTACTGATTATTTTTACTGATGTACAGTCGATGGCACCAACAACCAATTTCAAAGGAACTAAATTAACCGATGCCATGTTCGTTGGCTTATGGAAACTGGCCTATAACTTTAACTGATGAAAACAGTGGAGATTCTTTTAGTTACCCTGTAAGTCTATCATTGGTGCCACCAACTGGGTGCACCCCTCTCATAAGATCTCACACTCTCTAAGTGGTATCCTGTACAAGGTTCTCATCACGCTATATGGGAGAAGAATTTTCAATGAACTAGGCTTAGAGCATTGAGAATCCACTGGCCTGCCTCCCGTGCTAAACATGTACATCAATGCAACCAAAAGATCCCTATAATCTCAATGATGCCACCTAGAGGGAATACTGTGTACCTGGCGCCCTAGTGGCTTTATTTGCACTGGAATACAGAATACCACTTAGAGACTGTGAGATCTTATGAGAGGGGTGTTGTTTATCAGTACCAATTTATAGGTGACAGTGCATGGTATGCACTGTCTCTATTGTACATCCCAGGCACCCCCAGATCTTCTGTGAGTAAATGCGTGAGTGGTGGCCATGTTACATAATCGATACCAAATTACTCTGTGAGCATTCTCTGCAGATCTCATTTCCATGCACCGACCTGATATCGGTTTTCCAAAGATATCGATCAGTGGTGTCCGACTGCAGATCGGTGCAAACAAATCGGCCAATGGAAATGAGATCTATACACAAGAATCGCTGAACTTCTTGTTTTTTTTTCTCTCTGCCGCTTATTGTTACTTGTTCAGCTTGGAGGTGGACCTCAATCATCCTGGGTTACTGGACTTTATTGAACATGTAAATAGACCCATTACTCGTTGTTGATATTTTAAAAATATGTCACTTAATTCTTAGATGTGGTCTTTAGTACTAAGAAGGAACTGCATCGAGCCACTGAAAATATGCCATGAGTTTGGTTGTGGAGTAATCTCAAGAGGCAAAGCCATATGCGATTATATAACAAACCAAAATGAAAAGTGCATTTCAGTGGCTATGGATTGAGTGTGGTTCAGATTTTGTCTCACCCCTATCACTGACTGATTGACTAATGTTTGCGGCCATTGAGTTCTTAAAAAAAACCAAACTCCATAGGCGTTGAATATGAATTCCCAATATTAAATCTGTCGGGAAAAATATACCAGGTGTGAGATAAATCATAGAACCTGTTAACCCTGTCACATCAGTGTGAGTTCATTAATGCAATTTGTGTTCTTCATGAAGTTTCTGAAGACTGAATCTGCCTTGACCTGGGTAGGAGCTCAGCACTCCAAGGTAGTGGTTAGACAACATGTTTACAGACTTGTACATAATGGCTGGAGCTCAGTGGATATTCCTCGTTTTGTATGTTTATTATCAGCATGGATAAATATATAAACGAATTAGTAACTAGGCAAACAATATGAGTTGACTCATTCATTTAATATGATGACAATTTTATTCACAGAACAGCAGTTGAAGGCACAAAACTGGTTTCAGGCACCATTTCAAGATAGGCACATAAAGCGATATTAACTTCTTACGAAAAATAGTTTCCTAATTATTCAATCTCATGCAAGCTGCACTGAACCTACCCAATAACATTGGTAGATATATACAGAATTCTTTGGGAAATCCATTGCTTTGAATTGATGTAGATTTTTGCTGGCAGCTCCCCGATCAACTCCAGTACAAAGACCACTTCTGAAACCTTGGCATGTGGAACCAGTGAAACTTGCATTGAATGAAGTTTAGTTTAAGATTGCACCAAGTTCCATAGCCACTGAAAATATGCTATGAGCTTTGGTTGCAGAATAATCTAACAAGTCAAAGCTGGGTCAGATTACATAGCAGACCAAAATGAATAGCGTATATTCAGCGGATACCAATCGAGGGTCGTTCAGGTTTTACAAGAAAATTCTCTCCCCTGGCGGGAAGGGGATAGAAATCTAAACCACATGTATCCCTGATGGGTAGCCCATGGCCGTAGGGTCAGGGGCGCTCATTGCTCCACCTAGCGCACTCCCTCTCTACTCGCGCTCCCTGCGCGCCCCCTCGTGCGAACCACGTGAACTATTAGGTCACGTGGTGAAGCACGCTCTCACAATCTCTCTCACTCTCTTCTTGCGCTTCACTTCGTTCAGACGCACTCCAATTTTCTCCGCTATTTTTGGCCCAACGCTGCTCGCGGCACCGGATACTCCACGAGTATCGGTCCGAGGTCGTTAGGGTTTTAAACTACGGGGCAATTGACCGCCAGAACAACGTGAGGATGCTGAAGACACGAGCAGGCCCCAGCACATCGCAAGCTACAGATGCAGAGGCCGAGGTTACTTCGGAATCGACCCAAAGATCGTCGGAGGATCACGTGGAGTCGGCCTCCGAGGTAGGCAGCGTGAAAACGGTCAGACTCGTGGCCGTTGAGAAGGGCCTCGCAGACTTTAAGAATGACGTGAAGGATCAGATCGGCGGTGTCCTGGCAGCTATCAACAGGCTGGCAGAACAGAGGACGAACGACCGGGCCTCACGGCCACCAACCGTCCAGTCGGCCGTGGATCGACGCACCCAGGAGTGGGCCGAGGACCAGGCCTCACGGGTCCTGCCTGCGCCACGCCAGCTGAGGGAGCGGTACGCGGCCGACTCCTACATCCAACGCGAGCTGGACCGTGAGGCCATCAAACACGACAGGACTACGGGTAAGCTCCTACATTTCTAGGTTGACCTCGAAGCCTTATATGTTTGTTGACCGCGAGGCCGTTTATACATTGTCCCAGAAACTGGAGGTGAGGGGGTCCCTAGGGCCGATAGAGTACGTTCATCGGTCTGCTGGGGGACGACCGAGCCGTGGAGCCCGCCGACCGTGAACACATGTTCAAGCACCTCCACCAGGTCTCCATCGATGCCCAGTCTCGGCCATGGGCCGGAGTTAGGCGGTGGAGCCAGTTTGTGTTTGACCAGATTGAGGCCGGGAGGCTCAGCTGGTCCGACTACGGGTTGATACAGGAGGAGCGAGTCCGGCTCGCTATGACGACATCGACCCAGTCGACCGGACAAGAGAACGGGGGGAAAAACCGTTCCAGAGAGCTGCCGTGCCGGCAGTTCAATTCGGAGAAGGTATGCAGGCACCGAAGCGGGCACAAGGACGGGCCCGTTAAGTGGATACACATATGCTTGTTCTGTGATTCTGTGGAAAAACAGTGCGGGCATTCGCTGCATGCCTGCAATAGGAAGCTGGGGTACACGATGGGGTACGAGTCCCAGCCGCTAGCCCCTCAACCAACACGACGCGGACAACAGACCGGATACACCCCACAGGCCGGATACACGATGAGGGCGGGCGACCCTGGACCGGATGCCCTCTACCAACACGGACTTCCGCAGCCGGCAAAAAACGGGCACGGTGCGCCCCGAGAGTAACCGGAGCGCACCCGACTACAGGATGTTCACGTGTACCCCCCACCCGGGCTCCCGGGGTCAAAGGGTGCGCGGCACGTGAGATCACAGAGCCGTCCAGTGCTGAACCAACACGGGACAGGAAACCGCCTCCGGCCACGTGGGCACAGGTGGTCAGCGGCCAACTCCCGGTCGGGGCTGCCCCACGTGAGGCCGCCCGGACACGTGATGTCACAGAGGGAGTGAGGATTCCCCCACGTGACTGGGAGGCGGTTCAAAACAATAATAACAACACGACTCCGCGGGACCACATGGCCGTGCCGGTGGGCGTCCCCCACCCGGGCACGACCGGCCACGAGACCGAGGACGGAGCCCCTCCTACCACGGCCCCAGACTTCGCCAAGCTCGAGGAAGTGTGTCGGACCGGGACTATTGCCGCCGGGACTCGTACGGACCCGGGGGCGTTCAGAGCACATCGGTGCGCTGAGTGGCCGCGGATGGACAGCGCCCCGCCGGCCCACGGCCACATCTACCAGGCAGTGCCGGCCTCGGGGCTGCCCAACGCAATGTGCAGCAAGATAACTCTCCCCACGGACCTACGGCTACGGGCGTGGGAGAAATACCTCACAGGCATGAGGGGGAAGCAGGAGCTACTGGGCTTCATACGATACGGCTTCCCCCTAGGATACCTCGGTCCCGCGACGGATACCAAAGGGGTGCCTAACCACCCCAGTGCCACTGGGTACCCGACCGAGGTGGGGCAGTTTGTGAAAAAGGAGCTGTCGTTCTCCAACCTGCTCGGTCCGTTCTCCGACGCCCCATTCAGCCCGTGGTGCCATGTGTCTCCCCTGATGTCGCGGGAGAAGCGGGACTCCGATGCCCGGAGAGTAATAACCAACATGACGTTCCCGCGGCAACAGAGCGTCAATGCCTTCGTGATGAAGAACTCGGTCTACGGGGAGGAAAGGGAGCACAGCCTCCCTACCGTCGACGGGTTCGTCTCACGCCTCCTGAGATCGGGCCCCGGGAGCTACATGGCCTCGATCGACATCGCGAGGGCATACAAGAACTTTCGATGCGACCCCCTGGACTGGCCCCTCCTATGCTTCATGTGGGACGGCGGGTACTATTGTGATACGGCCATGCCGTTCGGTGCCCGCGCGTCCTCCTACCACATGCAGTGCGTGGCGGATACCATCGTGGAGATTCTGGCCGGCAAGGGGGTCGAGGGAGCAATGTACCTCGACGACCTAATCATCATCTCGCCGTCGAAGGAGAAAGCTGCGGCGGACTTCGCGACTGCCCGGGAGCTCTTCCGCGAGCTGGGCCTCCCCGAGGCCCGGGACAAGGCACAAGAACCGTCGCAGGTGGTCCGCTGGCTGGGCATTGACATCGATGCCGCGAACATGACGCTGTCGATCCCGGAAGACAAGCTGCAGGATGTGCGGCATTAGTCACGGCCGTGTCCCGGAAGCGGTCCCTCACGAAGCGGCAGCTGCAGTCGGTCCTGGGAAAAATACTGCACGTCGCGAAGTGCGTCCGACCGGCAAGGGCATTCGTCAGCAAGCTCCTCGAGGCCCTGCGAGGCATGTCCGGAATCTACATCAACATCTCGTCGGACATGCGGCAGGACCTCGACTGGTTCTCCAGATTCGCTGATGGGTGGAATGGACGTGCCTTGATCCCCAGGGGCCCCCCGACGAAATGTATCACCGTGGACGCCTGCCTCTCTGGCGTAGGGGGCACCGACGGTCGCCTGGCGTATTCCGGTCAGGTCTGCCTGGTCGGGGACCCGGTGGAATGCATCTCGGAGCTGGAGGCCCTCAATACCATCTACGCCCTCAACACGTTCCTGACGGACCGCGACCGGGACACGAGGGTGGAGGTGTTCTGCGATAATATGGGAACAGTCCAGGCACTGACGTCGGGGCGGGCACGCAACCGGGTCCTCGCCGAGTGCGCGCGCCAGGCCTGGATGGTGCAGGCTAAGTTACAAGTGGATCTCCTGTACACCGTCATCCCGGGAGTCCTCAACTCGGTCGCCGACGCCCTCAGCCGGTCGCACCTCACCTCCAGGGACAATGCTAAAGCTGAACATTACATGTCACTTCATAACCTCATGTCTGTCGTGCCTTGTAACCACGCCTCATTTGTGCCTGTCCTCCGGCTCTCCTGCAGATCCGGCGCTACGTTGTCTCCAGCAGAGGGCATCTGCGCGGCAAGCCGCGGCGCGTGCCCCCGGCACGGTCGCGAACCAGCGAAGCGCCGTATCGACCTACATCGCATTCTGTCGGAGGATGGGTACGGATCCACAGCAGCCGTCGGTCAGCCTCATCACGTCCTACCTGGAGTACGTGAGGGACCACGCCCCCTCGCCGGCGACCGTGGCCAACCACTTGTCGCACCTACGGTCGCACCTATGCCTGTCCGGGGGCAACGTCGCGGCGACCGAGGACGCGAGAATAAAGAGGGCCATCGACGCGATGAAGAGGGACAAGTCCTACACACCGAACATCAAACCGCCCATCCTGATGGAGGCCCTCAGGGGCGTCCTCGGTGGACTAACGGCCACGCCCCTCGCCAACCTCTGCTTTCTACTCTTGTGTTGCGGGATTAAGGGGTAATGGGTAGCCCATGGCCGTAGGGTCAGGGGCGGTCATTGCTCCACCTAGCGCACTCCCTCTCTACTCGCGCTCCCTGCGCGCCCCCTCGTGCGAACCACGTGAACTATTAGGTCACGTGGTGAAGCACGCTCTCACAATCTCTCTCACTCTCTTCTTGCGCTTCACTTCGTTCAGACGCACTCCAATTTTCTCCCACCCACCCTCACCTCTATCTTCCTACTCTCGTAGGGCCATTTTATACACATTGTATATTCATATATACCATAATACTTTATACATGTATATCCATATGTATTATACTATTACATATCAACATATGTAATACCTTATACGGTATCACATATACCATATACCATATTACCAAATAGGGAGCGGTACGCGGCCGACTCCTACATCCAACGCGAGCTGGACCGTGAGGCCATCAAACACGACAGGACTACGGGTAAGCTCCATTGGGACTTAAACATTTCTAGGTTGACCTCGAAGCCTTATATGTTTGTTGACCGCGAGGCCGTTTATACATTGTCCCAGAAACTGGAGGTGAGGGGGTCCCTAGGGCCAATGGAGTACGTTAGCGCGTTCATCGGTCTGCTGGGGGACGACCGAGCCGTGGAGCCCGCCGACCGTGAACACATGTTCAAGCACCTCCACCAGGTCTCCATCGATGCCCAGTCTCGGCCATGGGCCGGAGTTAGGCGGTGGAGCCAGTTTGTGTTTGACCAGATTGAGGCCGGGAGGCTCAGCTGGTCCGACTACGGGTTGATACAGGAGGAGCGAGTCCGGCTCGCTATGACGACATCGACCCAGTCGACCGGACAAGAGAACGGGGGGAAAAACCGTTCCAGAGAGCTGCCGTGCCGGCAGTTCAATTCGGAGAAGGGATGCAGGCACCGAAGCGGGCACGAGGACGGGCCCGTTAAGTGGATACACATATGCTCGTTCTGTGATTCTGTGGGAAAACAGTGCGGGCATTTGCTGCATGCCTGCAATAGGAAGCTGGGGTACACGATGGGGTACGAGTCCCAGCCGCTAGCCCCTCAACCAACACGACGCGGACAACAGACCGGATACACCCAACAGGCCGGATACACGATGAGGGCGGGCGACCCTGGACTGGATGCCCTCTACCAACACGGACTTCCGCAGCCGGCAAAAAACGGGCACGGTGCGCCCCGAGAGTAACCGGAGCGCACCCGACTACAGGATGTTCACGTGTACCCCCCACCCGGGCTCCCGGGGTCAAAGGGAGCGCGGCACGTGAGATCACAGAGCCGTCCAGTGCTGAACCAACACGGGACAGGAAACCGCCGCCCGGACACGTGACGTCACAGAGGGACGGAGGATTCCCCCACGTGACTGGGAGGCGGTTCAAAACAATAATAACAACACGACTCCATGGGACCATGTGGCCGTGCCAGTGGGCGTCCCCCACCCGGGCACGACCGGCCACGAGACCGAGGACGGAGCCCCTCCTACCACGGCCCCAGACTTCGCCAAGCTCGGGGAAGTGTGTCGGACCGGGATTGTTGCCGCCGGGACTCGTACGGACCCGGGGGCGTTCAGAGCACATCGGTGCGCTGAGTTGCGGCGGATGCAGGACCGCGCCCCGCCGGCCCACGGCCACATCTACGAGGCAGTGCGGGCCTCGGGGCTGCCCAACGCAATGTGCAGCAAGATAACTCTCCCCACGGACCTACGGCTACGGGCGTGGGAGAAATACCTCACGGGCATGAGGGGGAAGCAGGAGCTACTGGGCTTCATACGATACGGCTTCCCCCTAGGATACCTCGGTCCCGCGACAGATACCAAAGGGGTGCCTAACCACCCCAGTGCCACTGGGTACCCGACCGAGGTGGGGCAGTTTGTGAAAAAGGAGCTGTCGTTCTCCAACCTGCTCGTTCCGTTCTCCGACGCCACGTTCAGCCCGTGGTGCCATGTGCCTCCCCTGATGTCGCGGGAGAAGCGGGACTCTGATGCCCGGAGAGTAATAACCGACATGACGTTCTCGCGGCAACAGAGCGTCAATGCCTTCGTGATGAAGAACTCGGTCTACGGGGAGGAAAGGGAGCACAGCCTCCCTACCGTCGACGGGTTCGTCTCACGCCTCCTGAGATCGGGCCCCAGGAGCTACATGGCCTCAATCGACATCGTGAGGGCATACAAGAACTTTCGATGCGACCCCCTGGACTGGCCCCTCCTATGCTTCATGTGGGACGGCGGGTACTATTGTGATACGGCCATGCCGTTCGGTGCCCGCGCGTCCTCCTACCACATGCAGTGCGTGGCGGAAACCATCGTGGAGATTCTGGCCGGCAAGGGGGTCGAGGGAGCAATGTACCTCGACGACCTAATCATCATCTCGCCGTCGAAGGAGAAAGCTGCGGCGGACTTCGCAACCGCCCGGGAGCTCTTCCGCGAGCTGGGCCTCCCCGAGGCCCGGGACAAGGCACAAGAACCGTCGCAGGTGGTCCGCTGGCTGGGCATTGACATCAATGCTGCGAACATGACGCTGTCGATCCCGGAAGACAAGCTGCAGGATGTGCAGCAACACGTCGCGGCCGTGTCCCGGAAGCGGTCCCTCACGAAGCGGCAGCTGCAGTCGGCCCTGGGAAAAATACTGCACGTCGCGAAGTGCATCCGACCGGCAAGGGCATTCGTCAGCAAGCTCCTCGAGGCCCTGCGAGGCATGTCCGGAATCTACATCAACATCTCGTCGGACATGCGGCAGGACCTCGACTGGTTCTCCAGATTCGCTGACGGGTGGAATGGACGTGCCTTGATATCCAGGGGCCCCCCGACGAAATGTATCCCCGTGGACGCCTGCCTCTCTGGCGTAGGGGGCACCGACGGTCGCCTGGCGTATTCCGGTCAGGTCTGCCCAGTCGGGGACATGGTGGAATGCATCTCGGAGCTGGGGGCCCTCAATACCATCTACGCCCTCAACACGTTCCTGACGGACCGCGACCGGGGCACGAGGGTGGAGGTGTTCTGCGATAATATGGGAACAGTCCAGGCACTGACGTCGGGGCGGGCACGCAACCGGGTCCTCGCCGAGTGCGCGCGCCAGGCCTGGATGGTGCAGGCTAAGTTACAAGTGGATCTCCTGTACACCCACATCCCGGGAGTCCTCAACTCGGTCGCCGACGCCCTCAGCCGGTCGCACCTCACCTCCAGGGACAATGCTAAAGCTGAACATTACATGTCACTTCATAACCTCATGTCTGTCGTGCCTTGTAACCACGCCTCATTTGTGCCTGTCCTCCGGCACTCCTGCAGATCCGGCACTACGTTGTCTCCAGAAGAGGGCATCTGCGCGGCCCCCCGGCACGGTCGCGAACCAGCGAAGCGCCGTATCGACCTACATCGCAATCTGCCGGAGGATGGGTACGGATCCACAGCAGCCGTCGGTCAGCCTCATCACGTCCTACCTGGAGTATGTGAGGGACCACGCCCCCTCACCGGCGACCGTGGCCAACCACTTGTCGCACCTACGGTCGCACCTATGCCTGTCCGGGGGCAACGTCGCGGCGACCGAGGACCATGAATAAAGAGGGCCATCGACGCGATGAAGAGGGACAAGTCCTACACACCGAACATCAAACCGCCCATCCCGATGGAGGCCGTCAGGGGCGTCCTCGGTGGACTAACGGCCACGCCCCTCGACCGATCCACGAGAGCAGCCTGCCTGCTGATGTTCTTCGCGGCCCTGCGGCAGAGCGAGGTCGCCCCACCATCCGTCCGAGGATTCGATCCGGACAGGCACCTCACTCGCGGGGACGTGAAAGTCACGTTAGGTCACGTTACCGTCCGGATAAAAGCGGCGAAAAACCTCCAGTGTGTTGGAGAGGAGAAGCACGTGACACTCCAGCCTTCTCCCGACCGGACATCGTGCCCGCTCCAAGCCGTGAGAGAGATGATCGCGGCCGTACCCACGTCTAGCGACCGAGACCCGTTCCTGATGAACGACGATCGGTCCCCCATAACGACCAGGTCGCTGACCAAGGAATGGGACAAACTAACGGCGTTGGCGGGGATCCCGGCGAAAACGTATACGCTGCACAGCCTGAGAAAGGCCGCGGCCACTCAGGCCTTCCAGGCCGGGGTCCCCGAACTCTCCATTCAGAGATACGGGGGGTGGCGCTCGAACGCTCACAGGAGCTACATCCGAGTGTCGAGTGCCACTCAAGTTAATGACTCACTTATCAAGTCTATTAACAAGTGACTAAAACTTTTATCCCACCCTCCACGCCACTTCCTTTCATGGATTTTTGGCCATTTTATACACATTGTATATTCATATATACCATAATACTTTATACATGTATATCCATATGTATTATACTATTACATATCAACATATATAAAACCTTATACGGTATCACGTATACCATATACCATATTACCAAATATGTATCATATCTACCAATATGTTCTCATATAACATAACATATCTTCCATATGTATATTGTTATTACTATCACGTATTAATGTCTTCTTCTATCGCTCATAAAATTAAAATAAATTTTATTTGCCCAACCTCTGCTTTCTACTCTTGTGTTGCGGGATTAAGGGGTAATGGGTAGCCCATGGCCGTAGGGTCAGGGGCGGTCATTGCTCCACCTAGCGCACTCCCTCTCTACTCGCGCTCCCTGCGCGCCCCCTCGTGCGAACCACGTGAACTATTAGGTCACGTGGTGAAGCACGCTCTCACAATCTCTCTCACTCTCTTCTTGCGCTTCACCTCGTTCAGACGCACTCCAATTTTCTCCCACCCACCCTCACCTCTATCTTCCTACTCTCGTAGGGCCATTTTATACACATTGTATATTCATATATACCATAATACTTTATACATGTATATCCATATGTATTATACTATTACATATCAACATATGTAATACCTTATACGGTATCACGTATACCATATACCATATTACCAAATATGTATCATATCTACCAATATGTTATCATATAACATAACATATCTTCCATATGTTTATTGTTATCTTTAAGATATTACTATCACGTATTAATATCTTCTTCTATCGCTCATTAAATTAAAATAAATTTTATTTGCCCAACCTCTGCTTTCTACTCTTGTGTTGCGGGATTAAGGGGTAATGAGGGTTTACATTTCTTGCTAGGCAGTGCTGTCATGTAAGATAGATAAAGTGGATAGATAAAGTGTATATGTATGCAGTCTAGTGATATGACCATCATAAAACAAGTGAAAAAAGTAACCTATAAGCATAATACCTGAATTTATTGTATTCTCACAATGACCTACATGCAGGCACTGACATAGAACCAAATGGACTGGAAGCGGCCGCACTTTAGTACATACACACGCCCTAGGCGGCGCCACCATTCCTTTTTGCGTAGTTCTGCGATTTGTCACCATGGCCCGTTTCACAAGCAAAGTCCAAGTCAATTCCAATTGACTTACAACCTAATTGACTTCAAGTCCAAGTCAATTCTGCCGTGTTCGTTCATAAACCAAGTCAATTAGAAGTCAAGCTTAATAAGTGTTTAAAAAAACAAAACGTTTGAAATCCCAGATGTAAAAGATGGTTCACTTGAAAAGTCAAGGCCAATGTTTCAGAAGTCAAATGCAAAGTGTCCTAGAGAGGCCTGCAATACCTAAAGTGGATTTCTCTTTCGTATAGGCATGATACCCTTATAACCACCATTGCGAGAAAATACAATGAAAAAAATAAGGAACATTAATCACCATCATGATTTTGCCATATTTACACATATCTATTACTTCAAAATATCATATCCTAGTTTAACTCTAGTATCTTAATTGACACTGTCAATTCCGTTTTTTCTTTACCTTTCCATGCACGCATGTACACACATACACACATCCTATCAATTGCTGCTCAGCGTTACTCATTTCATGATACGTTGGAATGTGTATTACTACCTATGGACGAACGAAATACTACCAGCTGCTATGAGTGCATTGTCAATATTACTATATACCTGTGTGCGAACGTCTATGAAATACTGCCCGCTGCTATAGGGATGTAGTATAAATAATGTTCGCGCCCGCTGTAACAGCGGGCTGTAGTGAATCGCAGTGACTTTTCTTAGAGCAGAAAAGTTAATAAAACGGGGTTTTAAACAAGTAGGAGGTATATAGTAATAAGAAAACGTAGTGACTGAGCCCGTACGGTGTCCGTTCTTGGTCATTTGATGAAAATAGTACGGCCCTCACGCCTACGGCATCGGGCCGTATTTTTCATCAAATGACCTCGAACGGCCACCCGTACGGGCTCAGTAACCACGTTTTCTCATATTACGTGACGTACGAGGCATAAACGGCGGCGAAATGAAAAAAACTCGTCCAGAAGCAAAGTTAAGAATTGGATATTTTAAGGTATATAATGATACGAAAACAGGTATACTGTGTCTGTACGTGATAAATACTTGGTATAATTGACGATAAACCGGTTCGCTTTATAGTCAATTTTACTGCGTATTTATCACATATATAGCCACAGTAGCCCTGTTTCCGTATAATGATCGGGCGCACTGCACCCGTAGTGAACATTCGGATCCATGCGCTGCGCCCGTAGCGAAGGCCTCGAGTCAACGGGTACGTAAGATAAGTACAGAAACTGGCATTTTCGCTTGATATTTAGGTATGTAATGATAAGAAGACGTAGTGACTGAGTCCGTAACGATGCCACTCTCGGCCTTTCAATGCCATAATTGTGTCCCTCCACCTACGGCGCCGGGACGTATTCATGGCATCAGAAGGCCTTGGATGGAAATCCCTACGGTCTCAGTAACAATGTTTTCTTTTATCAGCTCCTACAAGATCTGAAAATGGAACTCAGTCACCACAGTTGTATATAGCGGTCTATCCCGGTATTTAAACGTTATCAAACGACAGTCTCAGCCATGCAGTTTCCCAGATACCAGTGGGCCTGTTTAATATGTCGACCCTTTTTTGTATGCCATAGAGACCAAGGGACGAGGTGGGTCAACTTTATTCAACACTTATCATGGACGACCTTATGAACAGCTAATACTGTCTTAGCGAACAGACTTAATCGGGCAATTTCCATTGAAAAGTAAAACCCATGTTCTATTTGGAGATCAATACTACGATAATTTTATATATATAGAAATTCACGAATTTTGTATTTATTTTACATAATAAAACCCATGTCATTTCCCCCAAACTTTGAAAGAATGTGGTACATTTATAATACTACACATCTAAGTTCTAACATGCATCGGTCACTGTCCTTGTTTTTGAAAGAATTGAATAAAACCTTATTTTTCAGTACATTTCTTATGTAAACTAAGCAAATGTAAATTGGCATATTCTACTTATTAAGATTAGATCAAATGTACAAAACATTAAATTTACTCATTCAGAATTAGACTGAATAATATGTAGGCACTACCTTATAAAATGTATTGCCTTTCAACCCGGAAGGGACCAGGTGGCAGATCGGCCGTAGCCAAACCTGGCTATACCTGTATAAGTTTGACCCTAATAAAACCATTTAAAAAATAAAATAAAGAAAGAACCAGATTTGATTGATAATCCACAATATCTAAAGATCACCAGGTGGCGCCAATGTGAATTGTAGGATATGCCTTTAAATATTGTTAAACAATAACCCTTGTTTGAGGTGCAGAAAAGGGTCTACATGTACGATCCTAGATTATTAAAGAGCCTCTGGCAGGTCCGTGCCTGAACGACCCGTGCGTGGGCGGCGTATCAATGCACCACTCAGCCCTGACTCAGCAGAGAACATTCGAGAAACGACACCAGAAAATGCACAGTCACCGCGCTCCCATGTTGCCTCCTCCTAGAGATGACTAGCCTGGAAGGCTGGCCTATGTGCTTACTCGCATATTCTATTAAATGATCTTTTTATCTTTGCCACTACAAATAAGCGGGAAACCAGCGAAAGTTCAATGCCGCTTGTAGCTGGGCGTTATCGGTCCCATGTTTCATTCGCACAGGGAACCAGTCTAAAACATGATCTGTTTTTTTTGTCAAGCGAGACTTTTAGGGAGATTTATTACATATATACCTGGAAAACCTATTGAATTACAATGAATATTTGTAACATACCTACAGTTGTGGTATAGCTGTACTATGATAATCATAAGATCCATAATTTGATCTGGTACATCCATAAAGTACGTACGCAATGAGGGAAGGGTTGGTGGGTAATGTTTTTTGGACATCTTATTTAATCAAATGCGAACAAGACGGACGGAGAGAGGATGGAGGTGTCAACCCTTTCAAATATTTTGAGCATGTACTTTATGGATATAATATTCTCAAAGGGTCCTGTGCAGTTTGTGAGGCAATGGTATTGTCTTTCTTACGTTATTTGTGACACTTGTATGGAAGACAATATGGCGATTGTAAATGTCGTTAATTTTTCTTTTTTGATCAAGAGGTGTTTATATACTAAAAAAGGTAGGAGTGCTCATTCATTATTGGGCGATCTTCCGCACAACTCTTTACTGAATTAAAAAAGCTAACAAATGAGAATAAAGGACATTTTACCATTCTAAGATATGAAGAATTCAATTTAAAATATTAAAATTCAGTTAAGATCTATAGTTATGTATATAATCTCCCTTTAAGATATATTTAATTTAATTCAGGATATATGGAAAAAAGGGAAAACAACTCAAACCTAAGATATCTGCAATAAAATTGGGATATTCAGGGGTATTAACCTGATGTATGTGCTACATATGAATACAGTTTGATCTTTTATGCATATCAAACTTCAAATGACCATTCAAATAACCGTCACACTGTGTGCAACCGTTTGCGCTCGACAGTGGTCAGGTGGGTGGAAAGGGTCACAGATTGGCCGAGTCGTTAAAGATAAAACAAAGTAATATAGTTCCATTACTGAAAGTGAAATATTAGCGGCGGCCCTGCGAATGCACATATCATACCCTGTAAAATTACAAACCCTATGGTACCCGCCTCCCCCCTCCAGACAATGGAATATCATCAAGAAACATCATAACATTTGACTATGGTTTATATGGTGTACATGTGAGTTGTCTTCATGTAATGATATCACGAAGCAGAGCTGAGTGATATCTGTAGCAATAAACAACTAATGCCATGTAAACAGTCATATGAAATTGAGTGACATTTATATTTTATCCTACCCCTAATATAAAATCCTATAGGCTTAACATTGAATTTACGTATGCCATGCTGACTGGCATACATAGTTTTATACGGCACTAGTGGCATATAGAATTGTTCGCATACTATTCCGAAATTGAGGAGACGGGTAGGATAAAATCAAAACCTGATTCGTTTTAATCTTGGCCACCGCATGCCACGCCTGGAGTTTTGGCTCTGGACTTCACTCGGCTTCATGAAGTCACTATGCCAAACTCCAGTCGTGGTATAAGGTGGCAAAGATTAAAACTCATCCAGTTTTACGATATTATGCTACCCCGATACATGTTTTTAACTTCATATGTCATAAACATTTTATGGCATAACCCTGGCATACAATCATACCATATTAGGCCTATGGAGGTTTATATGAGGGGTAGGATAATTAGATTAGTGATATAGAACTAGTAACTCGCACTGCATTACACCTGTAACCAATTTGGAACATTTAAAGCCAAGCAGTATACCTTGTTATATAAACACTCTGGATAAGTGTTGTGGGTTCAGTTGGACCTGGCCAAACAATGGGAGCACATACACGCTACTCAGACCACTCTAAGGAGGACCCAAGAACATCATGGACAATGGTCAGTACCATTCTTAATTAATGCAAACATGGTATACATATTTCTAGAGAAGGTGTCTGAGCGTGATCTCTATGAATCAATTCAGAAATAAAAAGACAATTGGGAAGAATAGTAAGTCAAAAGCCTAGATCATACTACAAATGAGATACTTCACTTAAAAGGCAATCTTTAATAATAAAAAAAACCTTGATGAGATAAGTACTCATACTCGTCGGTCTAGACCATGGATAGCTTATTTTCATCAAAACGAATCTGGACCATGACCATGACCTCATTTACCTTCTTCTGCTTGATATGTTTGGATCTTAGACTCAGGCTGTTGCAGAAAGGGCAAGTTGACTGAGTGCAAGTGGGATCCATAGACTGAGTATATCCAAAACCTTTTAATTGTTGTTCATTTATAAATGCATACTCAATCATCAATGATGAACATACTTCTTGCTTCTAGTTCATTCTACGGGTTGTACAATGTGCTCAGCTATCAATAATATTTTATTTTGGCAATTGTAGAATTACCTTTCAAATCAATTGATTATAAAGACATTCGATCATACAACCACTATATGGTATAATGGTATTTGCTGTCATTTAAAACACGTAGGGCAATCTAGATTAATCCAGTTTAGTGAGTTGTCTATTTAGATTTGATAGTATCATTGTAGGAATGATTGCTTTATGATTGCCTTAGATATCTTCAAGTGGCCCCATTTGACTATCTACCCCGCCGGGAGGAGGATAGTTTCAGTCCAATTCCATCACAAATGAGCCGGGGTATTTCGCTTCTATCTATACAAGAACTAAATTTGCCGTGAAGTTAAGTATACCAGACTGTAGGAATTCGTACCGCATTGTAATGGGGAAGCCTGATGTTGTTACAGATCAGCAAGCCTTTATTCAGCATAGTTCCGTGAAATATTCATGGATACAACCTTCTGAGGTATATCATGCAACATAACGATGCATTCATTGTGGTCTTCCATAATTCTTTTGATTTTATTTGTTGATTCTTTTAAAGATAGAGACGTCATCCAGCTAAGAAATTCGAACTATAGATGTTCTATTATGAATAGGTTGCCACTCTTTGTATATATCTTAAGTTTAGAAAGAAGAAGAACCTGGGTTGCTAGAGTCCAAATATAGATTATTTCGTGACTTCATCCTAGGCCAGTTCTTAGTAGTAGAGTAAGTCTCTATATATACGTTTCCACACTCAGGGTGTTTCCATCCATCCAACCATCCATCTGCCAGTGACAATACAGGATACAGATTACGGTCAATAAGCACATACAGGACATAACGTATACATCACCAAAAATGGTCGACAAGAAAGAACAAAACAAAAGCCTCTGATAATAATTGAAAGCTGTTGACTCACAAAAACTGGGAATTAATTGAGTATGATTTTGCGCATCTTACAAACCACCTTCTAAAGTTTTGGCAGGGGTTTGAATTCAAGGTATAGCATAAAGGTATTTCGGACAATTAGTCTTGGAAATTGAAACGCACATGCATATCAATTTCCTGGAAATTGAATATGATGATCTTTCAGGTTACAGAACACATATCCAACTTAAAAATCCGGGGTCACCATCTTGCTTTTTGATTTAAAGATCCATATTTAAATGATAATTTCATAAAAGAATATATATAGATTCTAACAGTTGTTTTTCACATAGTAAAACCCATGTCACTTTCCTCAAACCTTCAGAGAATATAGTAGATGTATAGTACTGCACATTTAAGTTTCAAAATTCATAGGTCACCGTCCTTGTTTTTGACAGAATCGAAGAAAACCCTATTTTCCGTACATTTCCCATGTAAATCAAGTAAACGTAAATTGGCCTATTTTACCTATCAAGACTGGATAAACTGGACAAAACGCTAAATTGATTCATTTTCAATTAGAATAAATAACAAGGAACCAGTTTCTACTGATGATTGACAATCACCAGGTGGTGCCACCGTGAATTGTAGGATATGCCTTTAAGTGGTCTGAGTGTGATGTGGATTTTACCAAACACTTTGCAGCTGAATACCAGTGAAGTGTATGCCCGTCCGCCTAAATAAATGGCTGGTGTGAGTTAAACCGTGTTCTTAGAGATTACAACTTCAAGTTGGCCACGCGGGGCAGTGTTGTCCCTGTCTTATGTCCATCAGAGACAAGTTTTTATGAATGACAGCCTTGTGTTAAGCTATGTGAAGCAGCTGAGAGGCCCTTGAGTTGTGTCTGTAAACAAAAAGGTATCTGCTGATCCTTTAACTGGTTTTTTTTTCGCGTAGCACGCGCAGACTACTTTAGAAAGCAAATCTATCTCGAGATGGTTTGCCGAAAGGCTAAATCCTGCAGATATCTTTATATTTCACAATTCTGTGAGTTTTTTTTATTCAATTAACAAGACAAGACAAGACCTAGACAATACAAAGTGAGTACATAGTACATGCCACAGTATGTTAGACAAACAAAAACATTCTTCCAGACGCAAACTATCTTTTTTTTTAAATCATTTAACGAATAAAATTCGCCAGGTATGGCGGTCTTACATTTCGCTCCCTACACTCACAGTTGTTGCTAATAATCACACTTTTCCAAGCATCCTACTAATACAAATTAAACATAGTAAAACAGTTTGAGTAAAATGAGTTTGTGAAATGTAATGATGATAATGTACAAGACAATAAACAGATGGACAAGTAAACAATAGACAATGGATGAACCAACATGCAGACATACAGACAAAAAATTCCTGAACGACTATTGCATGGACATTCATGTAGATTATGAAATGAATAAATAAACATTGCGTTTTACCATATTGCATTTAATTACCCGTGACGTGGCAGTTCTAGCAAACATGACGGTAATTCGGTGTAGCCTTAGAAGAAAGATATAATTCCGCCATTTTTCATATTTTTACTGTTTAAGCCTAATACACATCAACCGTTTTGGTAACATTGATGTACTTTTGTCAGCGACAAAGGAATGGTAATTTGTCTCAGGTGAGCCATCCTAATGGAGTCAGCCCTAGTCAGTAGATGTAGGACAGCTAGGCAAGGGTCAGCCAACGATTAGTGAAACCACCCACTTTTGCCACAGAAGATTTGTTGTTAGATGCTCCTAAATCGGTCACCAAAAGTTTATCAACATGTTGATAAATCCAGTCGCCGACAACGGAACATTGGTAAATGGCCTTCGATTGGGTGGCCGACATGGGCTGAGAGGTCACGTAATTTGCCTGTGACAAGTTCACCGACAATTTTGGAACTAATCGTTCAACCTGAATCAGTAGATGGGTATTGGGCTTTATATTTCTTGTGATTACCAGCATAGAAGGACAGAGACAGACAATGACAGGAAGAAACACAGAGACAGGGTGACAAAATAAGGGAGCGGAAGATTAATTATCGCGCATTAGAGGGATATTGTCTGAACTCAGAGATGATGTTGAAGTTATTGATGTGGCAAGTATATCTGGCACGAGATTTGAAGACTTAGGAGACGCGGCGATTAATGCGATACCGGCGGCAGGACCAAATTTGAGGTAAGTGGCCCTGCTAGGAGGAATCTGTGACACAATGAATAGGGATTCAAGTACCGGAAACATTTCCCTAAAGTATAAGACTGCTTTGGAGTTAGTGAACATTATAAAAATGACCCTGGATAGAGTTGAGAACCGGATACATAAATTATACAAGCATGTGCATGTGGTATTCGGAACTTATTATGGTATCAACATGAAAATAACGAATGGGTCTGATTACTGCTTCGCTACTGAGACATTGCTCAAAACCATGACCATGATCGCAAGTGAAGAGATTGTAAAACATAACCAGCGCAATTTCCTGTCGACCCCTCAGATATCGGGACTCATTCACATGAAACACTCTAAAAAGGGACGACTTTCAACAATGTATAACAAGTTATACGATGGGTCGCATGTTCATTATGAATTCTACCCAAAGCTAACTCATATAATTCTAAGAGCGATCCATGATTGTCTTGATAAATGGGACTAAGTTATTACTAACTCTGAGTGGGTTCAATAGACGCCAGGACACAAGAGGCCGTAAGGTTCTTGACACTTGGATCAGTCTTAGTTTGCAAGTAGTACCAACTTATTCACCTTTCTTCTCTACTACATGTTATTTGCCTCATAAGTATAATATATATAACTTAATTTATTATAAGGAATGATTGATTATGACAATTAGAAATGTTTACATGCCGGACATTTAATGATGGTGTAATTGTTTTCACTATCTCTATGAATACCAACCTAGAGCCTCTCGCATGTGAAGTTATACCTGTTGTGTATGTGCCAATCCAATATAACAAAAACTCAGCCTGTGCAAGTCATAAAATGAATGATTGATCAGGTGGCCGTAAGGTACCTGTAGTATGTAGTAAGTAGTAAGTATACTGTGTTCATACATGTGATACACTAACTGTATTGGATCTCTATATTGTCGGTGGCCGTAAGGTACCATATTTATATTGAGTATAGCTGACATAGTTATGTTGCTTATATAAACGAGTGGCCGTAAGGTACTCTACTATCTAGTAACTAGGAATTGTTTCATCATTTGTTATATTCAGCTTGTTAGCTTATAGAAATGGGATCCTCTCTCCCAAGCCTAGCCATAACCTTACCAAATCATTCTTACTATTATATTTCTTTACTTTCAACAAATTACCATATAATAATCATTATAGTACTGCCTGGGCATACACGACCCAGTTAGTATTGGTATTCGGCTGGGAGTTTCCCACCTGTTTACCCTATATACATACATAGCCAATTATTTCAATCCCCCCCATCTCATTACCCATAGTAATTAATTATCCATGAATAACAAAGGTTGTAAATTACTACATTATAACATTAGAAGCTTATTCCCAAACTTAGATGAATTCCAAATTCTTTATGGAAACTATGATATTATTGGTGTTACAGAAACCTGGCTTGATGATAGGTTTACTGATGATTTGGTTAGTATTAAAAATAAAAAGATTTTTCGTGAAGATAGGCAGGATAGAGTTGGAGGAGGAGTATGCTGTTATGTGGATAGAGATTTGTCACCGTTTACCGTTAAACTGGATGATTTTTCAGGAATTAATGAATCGCTTGAGTATCTAACACTAAAAATAAATAAGCCAGATAATAGATTTATGACTATAATAGTGATGTAAAGACCTCCCGGAGACGATATTACATTTATGCTTGACGTTTTGGAGAAAATTATAACATCAGAGGTAGTGAAAAATAGCGAGATTTGGTTAATGGGAGACTTTAACTTAGACATAAATATAAGAAATAACTACAATACACAGCAGCTCTTAGATTTAACTAGAAGTTATGAACTCAAACAATATATTACGGACATAACTAGACCTAATCGTAATGGAGGAACCACAATTGATTTATTTTTTACTAATAGTTACTATGTTCATCAGAGTGGAGTAACAACCAGCCTCATTAGCGATCACCTACCAATTTTCATCGTAAGAAAAAAACTGAAACGAACTAAAATCAAAAAGACTTTTCAGGGAAGGACATATAAATTCTATAATCTTAATAGCTTGGAAGACTTTGTGTCCAATTTTAACTTTGGACAATTTTATTTAGAGTCTGATCCTGATATATTATGGGAAACATTACAAAACTTAATCATTGATTTTCTAGACAAAGAATGTCCAATACGTAAATACAAAGACTGGATAGCAAAAGACGAATGGGTTTCAGACGAAATTTATTATCTAATAAATGAACGAAGACTAATTATGGCAAAGTATAAGCAAACTGGTGAATTAGAATTAGCCAATAAGGCAAAAATGTTTAGTAAACAAATTAAATATGGCTTAAAACAAGCAAAAAGTATCTTTTGCAAAGAGCAAATAGAAAACAGTAAAAAACAACCACAAGAGTTTTGGAGGTTTATTCGGAGACTGTAACAGATTGTTCATTAGTCGATGAAAGTGGTAATCGGATTGAAAATGAAAAGATACCGGACTTTATTAACGACTACTTTTGTAGTATTGGAAAAGATTTGTTTTATGATAGGGATACCTCAGATTATTTTAAGCTAATCGATTCACTGATAGGAGATAACACAGATAATTTAAATATAACTATAACAGAAAAAGATGTAGTAGACTCAGCTAAAAGTATTTGTATATCAAAAAGCTCAGGGATAGAAAATATATCAGCCAGGGTGATAAGAGATTCAATCATCATTCTCAAGAGGGAATTTGCACACCTGTTTAACTGTACCTTAAGGTTGGGAAAGGTGCCAAACAAGTGGAAGATTGGAACCGTAGTTCCTTTTCCCAAAAGCGGCAACTTGTCTAAAATTGAAAACTGGCAGCCTATTACCCTGACTCCCATACCTGCAAAAATTATTGAAAAATTTATAGCTAAATATATAGAAACATATTCCGAAATTCATCATCCTTTGAACAAAAATCAATACGGTTTCAGGAAGGGGTTGGGAACGTGCGATGCTCTTTTTCAATTTACTAAAGATATTTATGCGGCTAGAAATAAGGGTAATATTATGGCTGTTGTATACGTGGATCTAAAAAAGGCTTTTGATTCAGTTCCCCACCAACTATTGATAAAGAAACTTAGATATGAATTCTTCTTCCCTAAAAATAAAGTAGATTGGATAAAAAATTATTTGTTGAATAGGACGCAAAAAGTTAAGATAAATGGTCTACAGTCGAAGTTAAAAGAAAACGAATACGGAGTTCCTCAAGGTTCCGTTTTAGGGCCGATTTTGTTTAACCTTTTTATTAATAATATGTGTGAAGAAATCTCCTTAAGTAACCATATGCAGTACGCAGATGACTTGGTAATTTACAGTGTAGGAAAGAATGAAAACGACATAACATTTAACTTACAAGATAGTCTAAACAAGGTTACAACATGGTGCAACACTAATGGAATGACGATAAACACAAAAAAGACAAAAAGTATGTGGTTTGGCTCTAACTGTAGATTGAAATTATTGAATCCTCTCAAGTTAAGTTGTAACGGGAAAGAATTAGGTATGGTAAACAAATATAATTATTTAGGCGTCACTCTAGACCGTTAATGAACCTAACACATCATCTAAAAAATATAAATAAAAATGCAAATTATCGACTGTTTAAATTAAACAAGATTAGGAAATATATAGATAAGGATACAGCACAAAGAATATATATAACTATAATCAGACCAACATTAGAATACTGCTCTTTTTTAATTGATGGTTCAAATTTAAAAGAAATTAAATCACTTCAAACAACCCAAAATCGAGCATTAAGGTCTATCTCAACGAATTGGCCCAGGATTCAAAATATTGAAAGTCTACATAAAAAATGTAATATCGATTTTTTAGACGCGAGAAGAAATATGTAAGTACTAAACATAATGCACAAACAATCGGCAAATATGGATAACTTAGATAAACGAGAGCGTATTACCCGAAGTAAATATCACATAAGATTTAATAAAGAAAGAATTTTTAGTAGTACTTATTATAGATCTCCAGTTTATCGCGGAAATGTTTTATGGGATAAACTACCGAGTACAACACAAGCGTTAATAACTACTAAGGAGTTTAAAAAGGAGATTAAAACTATGTTTTCTGTATACGATTGGAAATGAATAATCAATGAGATTGAGTGTTTTCTTGTGATGTAATACTAATGGAATTGTATTGTCTTATCTTCATACCTTCATCATATCCTTACCCACATTTTGTATTCAAGTGTCGGCTAAAAGGAGTTTACTATTGTTATGAGATTCCATGTACAACTTATGATCGGTGGAAGATCTCTCCTCGGTGAGAACCGGAGTCAATAAAAAAAAAAAAAAAAAAAAAGTAATTGTCAAAATAAAAGCTGGAAATGTATGTTTGTGTAGTACAAAATATAAATTTAAACTTCTACATCCTTACGACTTCAATAATATCAATTTGAGGTTCTAAACTACTAAGTTCATCTCATATTCACATATAAGATCATGATTCTCACTAGATTTGGGCAATACCCTATTATCTATTAGCGGACTGCATTTTATGCATGTACCATGACAAATATTAGCCATGGAAACATGTTTACTAAAGACATTACTGTACTAAAATGGAACCTGTATGCTTTGTGTGCTTCTCTCTATCCCACCTGGACCGCGATCTACTCGACCAGGTCGCCTTGTTTGAGATACAACTCAATACAATGGGGGGAGGAGGAGGGGGGAATGACATTGCACTTTCCTAAAGATATTGATGGCTTAATGCAGTGCATAAAATAATAATGAATAACAGAATATCTTTGTAGTGTTCCTATCGCTTTTTTTTTTATATGAGGTAGCCGCGGATACAGCTGTCAACTAAATGGGTGGAACGATGATATTTTAGAAAGAATTTACTTTGTTTCAATAACTCCCATATATATAAAACTAATATATTTACATCAATACTTATTACCGAAGCTCAGTCTCTTTCTTCAGTCTAGCTATGTGGATATATAATTTATATAGAACTGGACCGAGAATCGTATAACAGACAATGCTCCACGAGTATAGTGCATCCAAACGAATGGAGTATTGTTTATCTTATCATTTGAGTGCAGTTCTGGATTTATCTCACTCTTTTCAATGACATAAAATAGCATCATGATATCAGAATAATTGGAACTACTTCGCAAGTCCAGTTGGTTTATAGCATATGACATCATCTCATATTCACTCTGCCACCACCATGGCGTAGTATTGTCACTTTTCCGGGGTGATCGCTGAGTACTTTTTTCTAACGTTATTCGTATAGCTAAATTTGTACCAGATGTGAGATAAACGCAAATTACAGATGTTTCCTTGATAAGGACATCCCAAATGTATCAGAGGAAAGTTATGGTGAATTGCCGATAACATCTGCGGCTTTTAAAAGAAAATATTTCAGTAAAATAATCAGTTCTGTACAGGCAGTTTTTCCACTGGCATACATCACATTTCATGTACAATGCATTTAATCATCAATAAACATTGCATATAGCATTTACAGGATGGTTAGGATGTATATAGATGGAGTGACGGCATGCTTGTTTTCAGTGTGATTTGTTTGAGTTCTTTTCTTTTTCTTTAGAAGTCTTTGATGTTTTCATGAGATTGGTTCTTTGGAGTGTTCCATAGGCTTCCCCTCTTCCTATTGGACTATTAGCGTACAGGGCTGTTTTGATAGACTACTCTTTGAACTTTATTTGTTTTTCACTTCTTGTTATACAATTGTTGAATCGTCGATTAGATCTGGCATACATGCTGCCGCCCCCTTAGTCCACATTGAAAGCCAATATAAGGCTTCAGGACGTGATATGTAAGCATTAGACATACTCAATCACTAAGTTGTGGGAGCATGTTAGGTATTATTATTGAATGGGAGCTAATACCTCAAGTCTATTGCTTTAGGTCTACTTGTTTGGGTACTTGACTCTCTGATGTTACCTCTCTGCTATACTCTGCTGAAATAATGATACAAAACAATGTATGAATAAATGCCATACCATAACTGTTGTATTATGACAAGTTTGGAGTAATACGAACGAGGTGATATCCAAACGAGATGGCGAATGGGGACCAAACACGAATATGTTTCTGATTCTATCTTAGCCTGGAAATATCTATCTGTTTATCGCCCATTGAGTATGAGTTACCGTACTCGCAAGCCTGTTGAGTATGAATCCCTAATGTTAAGCCAATGGACGTTTATACAAGGCTAGGATAAATTGTATACCTCAAACATTCCAGGTGTATTTTCCTTTAAATTCGAGGTTTTATCCCACTGGGTGTATAATGATATGTACATCCATATAAGTCCTTACAATTCGAATAGAAAAGAGTAAGGGTAAATGTCGACAAAAATAAATTACTAACATGGCTAGTACCTATGTAGGCTCCCCGAATGAAACTATTTCCAAAGCAAAACAGGATTTATGTCGTTTAGCCCTTTGTACCCTTAGAGTCTAGTTCCGGTAGAAATTGCCCAACTGGTTTTGTAAGCATTTCACTATGACTGGACAAGCGCCAATTCTGAAGACTGCGTCAATAGGGATGCCTGCATGATGTAAAACGTATGACGCTGCACTTTAGGCCCTTTCATAGAACAGTGTACCCGCTAATTCACTTGTTATTTTTTCTTTAGATATACACGGAAGATTTTAAATGAATGTTGAATGAGTGTACGCAATTGGAAATAGTGTGGATCAGCACAGATAGATTTGCAATTGCACTGTGACTGGACTTTGGGGGTTTTATGTCTGCCCTGAGCTCTCACTGATTGATGTATCATTTGTAGGTGCTAAGCAATTTCAGAGAGGGTCCTTTGTAAACAGCATTAACTGATACGAGGATTCTAGAAAGTTGTTGCCTGGTGATGGGCCGGAGACGTGTTAGAGAACTAGGCACACACGTAGCATGGTTCCTCTCCCGTAGCTGAGTCAAGTGGAGCCAGATAAATCAGTGTTGGGTACACAGTGGCCTACTACGAAGCGTGGGTCAGGACGTATAGGAAGCCATACTCCTTCTCCTGCCGTCGTTCAGGGGGGTACTTTTTGTGGCTGTCATAGCACGGGGTGCATGGCCGCACCATGTTGTCCAAGTGGCGGCTACTCCGGGGTGGGTCACGGAAGTACGACATGGCAGACTACGTCCACGCCGCCCAGGCGCGGCGGGAGACTTTGAAACACGGCAACCACTCGATGAAGGTGCTACTGAAACAGGCCCGCGTTGAAGAGGCCTTGGAGGAGGCTAAGGCCAAGGAGCCGGCCCACGGGGACGCTGATAGTGCCCATAGAACGCAACTCATACAGGGCGAAGTGTGCTTTGTGAGGGACAGTCCGTACCGCATACTGAAGGTCAGTTATTCACATATCTGTATCTCAACCGGAGCCCGAATACTTTCATTATGATTCTCCATACTAAGGCTATGAAGCCTACATATCACTACTGAGTAGATTCTGGAAAGCTGTATTCTCCTAGGAGAATACCGCTTTTTCGGCCACCTGAGGGGCATTTTAGGAACTATTTTATATAAAAATGCACGGGTCTTGCGTAAAATTTCTAATTATTTACAAGGTTTTTCCTAATAATTAGTCGAAAGGTTGAGTAATAGATACAACATTACCATGATTTCGAGCTGTTTGGCCATTTTCTCCTTGTAGTTGACACTATATACACAATAATCCTCTCTATCGCTAGGAGTATTACTGCGCGTCAAGTACGTGGAGAATACGACCACACAGTTGAAACGTACATGTAGTAATATGTGAAACCATAGTTATGGTGCCAATACGGGGTAGATTTATGAGTTGTTTCGGAGAAATTCGTTCTGAACGAGCCGGCACGGCGAGTTCAGAACGAATTTCTCCGAAACAACTCATAAATCTACCCCGTATTGGCACCATCACTATGGTATCATATTATTATATACCTTAATTCGGTCTTAATTCGCTAAAACTGACCGTAATTCGACGTCGAAGTCACTTTTTACAACTTGCAAAGACGATGTGTACGTTAGCAGACATGCCAGAAGTTGACAACCGGAAGTGATCACCGCGCAGGCGCGAATGAATTATACCGCCACATAAATTAACGCACGGTCACCCTGCTATGCTCGATCGTCCCGTCGGACAGCTGTACTCGAGCGGTGCAGTGTATCACAGGGGTTCCTCTATTTGTTGACATCTACGAGGCGCCCGCTCGGCAAGTGTCTGTGTTCGTATCGATCGATCTCGCATATCTAAGCGTATCTAAGCATATCTAAAGGGTATCACGTGAATCATACTCGTTTTCTACCTCGAAGTTTGATATATTTTCACACTAACTCGCTCCATGGATACTGTACTACGCCACAGAACTCGCAAAGTGAAGGGATCCGCCATTTTAAAATCTTCCGCGCACAACTGTGTTGTCGGCTTCTCGACCAATCAGATTGCATTATTTCTTCAAAGCATGCATTCTGTCACCCAAAGCATGCAGGTAAGGCTCAAAGGATGCAGTCTGTCACCCAAAGCGTGCAGTCTGTCCCTATCCAAGGTGACCAGTACAATGTCACGGCATACAGTGCATTCTGTGTAAAATAACTATACCCCCAGGAGCAGTATGTATTTACACTGACTTTGTGCATAGGTATATAATAATATCCAAGGACTTGCGGGGATGAATTACATAGGGTCAACTTCGAGGAGCATACAACAGCTTTTACCTGAAACCAGTCTATGTTATATTCATTATCCACCTTTATCCAACAGGTGGCATATTGATTTTAGTTCACATTAGGTATGCACTATTTTTTCATAGGCACCATTTCTCCGTATGCTCCGTTTTCTTCGACCCGGAGCATGCTAACAACATATCCGTAGGCGCCCGGTATGTCCATACAGAGGTTATCTATGGGCACTTTGTATTAGGTGGATAATAAATATATGTATGTATGTCGAACAGTCTATGAATTTCTTCTTACCCATGTAGAACCCAGAAACAAAAAGTCCGTGATCGTGGGAAAATGGTAGCGCATGAGCGTGCAATTTCCGGATTGAGCCGGAGGACACGTTTACCCGGTCGAACTCGGCTGCTGGAAGCTGCACCTTTTCACACAGGTGGGGTTCCCGCCTTATCTACGAACACCTGGCAACGTATTCTAAGGCCCGACATCCACCTACTACGATATGGCACCGATATGGTCTACGATGCACCTCCCGATAGAAAATCAGAATCGCGTCGGGAAGTCATCGGATATCGGAGAAGTTGACCACATTTCTACGATTAGGAACCGAAAAACACCCATTCAGATGCATGGTGGCTTGGTATGTCTAGATATCTGTCTACGATTTTGCACCTTCCCGATAGGCCTCCGATATTTGCTTTTTGTATCGGAGCCATATCGGTAGGTCTAAATTTCTATCGTAGTAGGTGGACGCCAGGCCTTAAACATTGAATGACTCAGCGTATCAGCGTAATACGTTCATAATACCCGTGTATATAGTTCCAGAGAAACTGCAGCGATTATATCGTATTTTATGGTATTCCAGCTCCAAGTTAGTGTGTCATACATGCATATCACGTCAATATAACTTTGGATATACCTTAGATAACACAGGAACACCGAAATTGGATACACAATATTATACTGGTAGGTCTATCATATGTTATCTTTCTCCAAATTAAAACCAAAACAATCGTCAGCTACGAAGAAAAGACCTGATAGTTAGGTAGCGTTGAACGGAAACACCTGTATAAAGTCTTTATCTAAAAAAACAAACCTGTCAGGACAGAAGCACTCTCACAAGACCATGCCATGCTGGAAGAAGCAGCGTATTTAGTACAATCAATGCAATACACTGTATGAAGTGATCAGAGTTCCAAAGTCTCATACAATGCATCGATTCTACAGGGAGGCTACCCAAATGTAAACAAATAGAAACTTAGAGGAACGTTAGTAAACTAATATCAGAATAAGAACTTTGTCAAGGATGAGACGAGAGTATGCCGATAATACTTTGATTCCAGGTCACAAGCTTTTCAATGTTAGGCCTGGCCTCCACCTACTACGATATGGCTCCGATATGGTCTATGATGCACCTCCCAACTGGGAGCCAAAAGTATGTTCATCACAGATGAATGAGCGTGCTATTATAAATGAAAAACAATTAAAAGGTTTGAGTCAGATTTAGCCTATGGATAATTTTCTGTAACTCCCCTGCACCCAGTCAACTTGTCATTTCTCTAACTGCCTGAGTCTAGGATCAAAACATATCAAGCAACAGTGGGTCAATGAGGTATTTCGGTCTTGAGTGATTGGTCATGGTCAGTTAGGCACACCTCTAAGACCCTGAGACACTGGCTCCCTTCTCTGTTCTCACTATTACAGTGAACAGCATGCAGATAGTAAAGGGATAGTTTTCTGGAAGCACACTGAAAGTTCAATGTGACCACTCTAACTCTGACTCTAACCCTAACTCTAACCTCTAGATGATGTATTTAGCACGTGCAAGCACGCTCTAATAAAAGATCAAAATCGCGTCGGAAGGTCACCTAATATCGGGGCAGTTGACCACGTTTCTGTGATTTGGCACCAAAAATGCCCCATTACGATGCGTGGTGGAATGGTATGTATAGACAGATGTCTACGATTTTGCACCTTACAGATATGTCTCCTATATTGACTTTTTGCATGGGTGCCATATCAGTAGGTCTAAATTTTTATCATAGAAGGTGGACGACAGGCCTTAAGGTTCAAAATGCAAGACATATAGATAAAAAGTTAAACGCAAATGTTTTCATGGCAGAAGGGGCCGAGGAATGAATAATACTTTTACCACAATCATATCTTTTGACGATATTACAAATATAACTTTAGATACAAGGAGCACATTAGCTGCAACTATCAAATAGGAAAACCACAGAGTAGAATAATTAGTTAGCTCCACACTGATAGTGAAAAACAACTTATCAGCCTGCTTTCCCCATGCAAACAACTAAGCCAATGGCCTTGATACGATAAATGATCACCAACAATTATTACCCCTACAAAATCTCTCATCTATTAGCCCTCTTTCCCAAGACTGTAGACCATAGAGTATTTTCTCTCATAATATATTGCTTGCACAGGTCTCCAATTCAGGGAAAATAATGAGGTTTGCATGTCAATGGCCCAACAACGTCGTCAGGAATTAGTTGCAATTCATAGCCAAGTTTTATTTGGTTTACTCCAAGGACTGGTTCCTTCCGCATCAGAACATAAGTTTATTAGCTTTTAGGTAACTAGGTTCCCATACAGTATTTAACAACTAAAGGCCAGGCCTCAAATGGATTTCCCAACCGCTCTTTATGACAATTATTAGCACCATGCTCTCCTACTTTTCCCCGCCTTTTCTAGGCGTTATTGTAGGTGATCTTCATCAGCTGGAAGATCTCAGCAGAGACAGGACCAATGATATAGGACCGGCAACTTCCTTAAGCCTTCCGACAAGGTTACGACAAAATCGAACATGTTCAATTTTTGCCACGACTGGACCTTTGTCGAGGCATGTCATGAGCTTGTCGCAGAGGTCTACGATAGGATAATTTGGTGGAGCGTGCACTGTCCGACACGCTACGACAAGGGCCCATGACAGAGAGAATGGACGCCCCTTCTCACGACCAGGCTACGACAAGGCGCCGATTGGAACTTTCTTGTCGGGGCTTGTCGTAACTTTGTCGTGGTTGGTGGCGCCCGCCTTCACCGACGCTGAGCTCCGCGATTCCGCCACGATTTTCATTTGGGCGCCGAGACAATCGGGAGCAAAATCGCTGTAGGTGGACACCCACTCTTTGGGACAGACAACTTTGATCTGTGTATCTAGGCGCAGAAACAACGTCACTTTCAGTTTGTTGCAGTCCCACTCACAACTTCCACTACAGACCAAGTATAGCGGAGAGTTGCCCCTCCCATCCGATCCAAATATTGAATCAGCCCCTGTTATGACAATACTATAACAAGAATGGTGGTGCCACCGGAGTTTGCAGATCAAATACTCTATAGAATCTTACTGATATAGGTGATATTTAGTAAGAACATGTCTTTTGTAGCCCAAATCGTCTCCTATTTTAGAACCTACATAGAAAATGGAATTTGAGACAATTTGATGTAAATGGCATTTAATTACATCGAAACAGCATAGATAATTGTATTGATCTTACCCATGTATCCTCTATCACAGGACATTCAACTGGTTACCATTTCTATGTATTGAGAATAAAAAAGCACACGGCCTGTTACGGAACATATGCAGCATATGAGGCTTAGGTTCCCCCTCTACACACCTGTTCTGACATTCACCCTTTTATACTTTGCTATTCCACAGTACACAAAATCCCCTCTTCCCAGTTGAATACAGATCTAAACCCAATAGGTACAGGGCACCACTTGCGCCCGCCTGTAAGCTTGTTTCTATTGGCCGAATATTCGCCACCGATCTGCTGTCGGGAACCACCGCTGACAGATCGGTGAATGGAAAGAAGGATGCAGAGAAGTGATCACTGATTAATTGTGCACAGATTATGCTTTGAGGCCACCATCGAACAACTTTTATCGGTATGGACCTGTAAAATGCAGCAGAAACAAGGCACACACTGCACCCTCACTGATATTCTAATACCGACGTACAATATGTTGCATCACCGACAGACTTTAAAGTCCTGTTTCAATTGACCGACGAAAAGGGTGTAGATTCTTTTTTAGTACTCCTAATAGGCCATTTTCATTGGCCATCACCGATATACAGTCAGGAACCACCGACGATCCTTTAGCATTGTTGACACAAAATGGAAATGGGCTATTCATAGAACTCAAATAATCTACACCGTTTTTTTGCGGCCAATGGAAACGGGCCTATATACTTCACCCTCACCGATATTTTGATACCGACGCACAGTTAATTGCACCACCGACAGACTTTTAGGGGAACTCAAAAAATCACCGCCGTTTTTGTCGGCCAATGGAAATGGGCTCTGAATTTGGATTCACACTTCCCAATCGATAACTGCTCCTGTCCACTACAGATGTGTAATTACAAGGGGCTTGTGTTGGTATCAAACATCCTCCCCGTTCTCAGTCCCCTGGCAACGTTGCGATAAGCTGAAATGCTATTTCTTTGCTAACATCACTGGCAGCCAATCACAACTGGTGGTTGACACTGGCGAGCTCAACTCTAACTGACTGATAAATATTTGCAAGACGTATTTGTGTGCGAAGCTTTCAAATTGTGCCAATCATTGTTGACGGAGAGATTTGCAAGAATGACCTGCTGAGGTGGGCGTGGGCGCGATGATTCCTAGACATAATCGCATGCACTTGATAAAAGCTTACCATTTGATTAACTGGCTTCGGTTCTTCATGTATGAAATGCATGTTATTCATTTACATGAAAATATCATATAATACCATTATTGCGGATAATTCAATGGACGTGAGATACGGAATGAGCCAGCGCCCACTAGAGCAGACCCTGTGAAAGAAAAATGTTTTAGAACTATCATAGAATATAAACAATCCCAGTTCAGAGGTAAACGTTTGTGTTTAGCGGTCCTTAATGCAGTTGCCACCGAACAGAACAGTAACAGAAACCTCCATTATGAAATTCCTCGTAACAGATGATCATGTTCCCTGCTATTTTCCCCCAATATGATATTTCAGAGCAGTACGCTGGTAATGTTCAGGAACTTGAGCGTTCCAGCAACACCTGAAGTCATAAACAAACAAGAGTACAGTCAATAGCATTTATTTGCCCCGCTGATGTGATCATTAATTTGTTCTTCGTATATTCTTCCATTGACCGCCAAAAACGGTGTAGATATTCTCCTAATAGCCTATTTACATTGGCCACCAACGATCTACAATCATAAACCACCGACGGACCTTAATCACTACTGACGCAAAATGTAAATAGACTATTAGGAGAACCCAAACAATCTACACCGTTTTCGTCGGCCAATGGAAACGGACCTTATGGGGGTTTCTGATTGCACAAGAGTTTGTATTCAGACGCCAGCATCAAGATCTACGTTGGCACCGAGTTACGTTACACATGAAACTGATTGCGTGTTGAACATACCATTTGCACCTAGTTTTACCATATCTAAGCGACCAATGTGATGATTCTGGGGGTTGTTTCATAATCTAGGATCGTACATGAAGAACCTTTTCTGTACCTCGTACAAGGGTTATCGTCTAATAGTATTTAAGTCTGTTGGCTAAGACAATATTGGCCGTCCATAAGGTCGTCTATAAGTGTTTAATGAAATTGACCCGCATTGTTCCCGGGTCTCTATGGCGTTCAGAAAAGGGTCTACATGTACGATCCTGAATTGTGAAACGGGCCCCTGATGATTAATCAACCCTATTAGAGCTTGAAATGTGTATAATTGTACGTATACATATACATTTATATATATGTATATATTTAGACATATTGACAAGATACATCTATATTAATGTATGCAGCTAGTTTATATACCGATATATATATATATATATATATATATATATATATATATATATATATATATATATATATATATATATATCCAACTTCTTTTATCCCCCCACAATGCTCTATGATATGGAGAAAGTTAAAGAAGCAAACCACAGCTGTCACATCCTCATTCATATCACTCGATAATATAATATTATACTATGGACAGAGCATCATAGTCATTATCTAAATGTGTAAGTTATAAGGTATAATCATTAAGATCCCATAGAAGTATCCACAATTGAGTGTTGAACTAACAGCTTTCTGGACTGCCCCCGAACTAGACTGATTGGAATGTACGACCATCGCTGCTATATCTTGTTCAGATAGCCCCTTAGGTTAACATGAGTGTGTTTATGTCTGTACGGAACGTCTGGTGGCCTGCAGCAACTACCAACAAGATACAGGTGCTCGTCATACAACGCCCCTTCTCGTCGGGATATGACTACACAAAATTCCTCGAAATAAACTAGGCATATTTCCCTCTGCCCATGAATTCCATTCGTTATCGGTTGAACAAATGTTCATTTACTTATCTCGTTTGCTCTCACTGCCCATCTTTTATGACCATATGACGTCGCTAATCGATTTTAATTAGATGCCGCAGGTTAGCATACATGGAAAACATAGGGTACTACAGCCGAACCCTGTGGCATTCTAAACATGGATTAAATTAGTTTACTTTTCCTAGAACACACTGTAATCTGTAACTGAGATAAATTTAAAGTCCATTATCCTACCCCTAATATAAAATTCCAGGAGCTTATCATTGAGTTCCCATATTCTACGCTGACCGACATACAGAGTTTTGTATATCCCTAGTGCATACGGTACTGTAATATGTGACCAGAGAATTGACCAATCAACGACCAGAATGTGAGATGCCACTAAAACGAATTCGGTTGCATTCCTTAAGCGCCCATTCAAATATTTTATAGCATGATACAGAATATCATTAGTGATTTATGCAGCCAGTCCATCTCAAGCACCATTGCTATATCGGAAATATGTACACTCTAAATGAAACGAGTTCCAATCACGTTATTCACCATTTTGACATTGTCTGAACACTCACCGATCACAGAAGCAGTTGTGGTTCTTGGTTCACATTGTCACATGAGACGACCTGACAGCATTAGGCTACACAGCAGAATTCTGATTCAAAATCAGCCTGTTCAAATGATACCTGTTCTAACCTTATCATGTTAAAGCCATTATTATTGAAACTATTCACTTTGACGATTGTGTTACTTTTACGACATTGTCTGTAGACAGCAAACCTATTCACGGCCAAATAACCCGACTTCCGGTACTGGCATTGCCTTGCTCCAACGGATAAGCACATACACTCACTGGTGGCTGTTGTCTTGTCAATTAAAGCCTATAATAGAATATCAGTACATGTAATGTGCGGGTATTCACAGAAATCCAGATATAATCACGATTTCTACCATGTTGACATTGATCTTGGAGAACTGTCACTGTCAGAGCCCGATCCAGTTTAAGCGGCTGTTCGACAAAGCTGCACTATAGCTACAGCTGACGCCCATCCGGTTGTCGCCGGCACATTTTGTGCATCAGCGGCGTTAATTTGGTCGGTGGAAGAGAGCATAAGGTCTGTCTGGCCAGCAACAGGCCGTTGGCCACCAGCCTGTCCTATAGAGCCCATTTTGATGCTCCTCCACCCAGCCGGCTGGCTAGCAAAGCGCTAAATTGTACAATGCTGCCTGCAAAGCATCGCCTACCATCACAGGCCAAAATCTTTATCAATTAATATTTAGCACACCGGCAAGCTGGCAATGCAAAGAGCTTTATTAACATCTGCGTTGACTGCTCCCAGCTTATACCACAGTGGATGCAGTAAATATGAATAGGTGATACCCGTGAGCGGAGGCAAAAAATTTGGACATTATCAAAACTTTTGACAGGATTTAGCACCAGAGTGTACTATACACATTCAAAACATCAATACTAATCATTATTTACCTTCATTGTTCGCTTAACCACAGTATTCAGTGGGAAAATAACAAGCTCTCATCATTTCCATACAAATCCCAATATGGCAGCACACTGCTTCGCTCAATCCCCTGTTCTGCAGAGACTGAGCTGTGCAGTGTGTGGAGGCACATTTGAGGTGCCTCCTATCGAATGAACAAGAAACTAGTGTAGCACGATAATCCTACCAACATCCATCAGACAGCAGTAGCATCCCCTTTGCAATTTGTTGTCCTGCCGGCAACAACCAACCGCCCGGCTTGGTGGAAACAGTGGCTGGGCGCCTGCCAGGTGCCATGTGCGCCATGCGGTAGTCGGCCAGCTAGAATTAGGTGGGTCAGTGGAAGAGCTTGGACAATCTCAGCTCGGCATGGCCACCTGTTGAAGGCCTATTTGGGAGAACACTCGCTCAATGGGGCAACACTCGGGTAGTGTAAAATCCAGCTTGCCTTCGATGGGAAGAAATGCATTACAAATCTATACTCTGTGCGATTAGTATTGATTCAATGTGAATAGCCACAATGGTCCGTATTTGTCGCCAGCGTGTGTATGGCTCCACGTTGTGAACCCGTCCAAGTAGTGACATCGGCGAGGGTAGCGCCAGAATCATGAGCCATTTACTCGTAGCCATAATAAGGCTTCACAGGTGTTGCTAGGTGTAGCAACGTCAGAACAACGGGATTAATGAGTTTTAAACATTTATATTCAAATAACTGCACTCCCTCTGTCAACAACAAGGAGCAAATAGAATGTCGTGATGCATAAGGCTGGGCGGTGAGTGCATATATTTTATTCTAAAATCGAGGATACGGGGTAGGATTAAATCAAAACCCAATTCTTACCTACTGTAACTAAGGCCTAATCCTATAGACTAGCTAACACATATGCAACATATATCATAACACAGTATACAGTTTCATAACAATTCTCAACAACATACAATCACCCTCCCTTCTGTGGAGTTCAAATGATATAGGTCCGCTTCACAGTCTATCAGTGTTCATGATACTCCTTTCAGTTATTTGTTGTAATATTCTTTGTTCCGTTGATATCTTTTAACCCTTTAATGACGGGGGTCTGTGGCAGAGCCCTGTTGGTTGGGGCGGGTACTTTGGATTGGCATAACTCCAGGGGACGAGTCAAATTTTGTCTAAACTCATATTTCATTATTTGATCACGTGATATGACACATCATTCTAATTTATATTATTTGTTTTACCAAATAATATAAAATACTATATCACAGGTATATTCTCTGAAAGTTTCAGATATATTGATCAATTATTTCTTCATAGAACAATGAAATGGTAAATATTACTAAATTTCATAAATAATGCCTCAAGGCAATATCCGGTCTCCGCGGGGGAATGCCTCTAGGCATTATCCGGTCTATGCTGGGGAAAGCCTCAAAGCATTATCCGCCCTGAAAGGGTTAAGGAAGTCTTGGTTCAAAAATAGTTTTTGGGTGATAGCTGTGTTTCTTGATATGCCACGTCTACCACATATTCTACCACATATTTTGGATAGAGATAACCCAAAGCGGTTGGATGTGGTAGTAGCAGTCATTAATCTCTTCCTTGTTTTCTCCAGTGTTTGATGATAGTGGTTATGGAGAAGTGCTACGCTCAGTATAGGCCTCTGTAGCCTAGAACCTGCTCACTGTATTAACCCTTTAACAGCAGGAAGATGCCTCTAGGCATTCCCCTGGCTACGGCAGGAAGATGCCTCCAGGCATTCCCCTGGCTACGGCAGGAAGATGCCTCCAGGCATCTTAAAGGAATCACTGATAATTATATATAAAATTCAATGGCAAAAAGATGATTGTTTGATTTAAAAGAAATTTATAATACGCATATTGACCTTTGATTTGGTATAATAAAATTTGATCAGTCACCAAGGTAAATTAATCAAATCACATGACACATCACATGACATTGCTATTTCCCCCAAAAAGTTGTCTGTCGTAGCAGGGTCATTTGGAGAGGCAATGCCTGCTCTGTAGAGGTGAAAAGGGGAACTGGGTGCTGCAGGGAAAGGGTCAATGGTAGTGCTCAGCAGCCTGGAGATATTGACACCTGACCGTCTGGGTGACAAGTGATTCCTGTGTGGACATCTGATACTTATATATTCTCTCGGAGAGTTAGTGGAAATGAATACAGGGGACGGTTCAAACGGTATGTAGACGTTAAGGCCTACCACTCGAAAGTCGGGACGTTAGGGCCCACTCATCAGGACGTTAGGGCCCACCTGTCAACTCGTCAACATTTATCATTGAAGTATGGATATATGTCAAATCATTACTTACGTTTCATTGTCATTTCCGTTTTAAGTGCTAACAAGCTAACGAACGCTAAATAATTTTACAGAAATAGGTGGGCCCTAACGTCCATTTAAGCTATTTCTCCCTCCCGGCACCGCAGGTGTGACTGTAGCATTGCGGTGTGGCCGAGGCGCTACTGAGGCGTTTACACCACCGGCATAGGCCGGGCTCTAACGTCCCAACTTACGGGTGGTGGGACCACTCTCTGGAGCGAGGACATGTTAGGAAGCACCCTGTGTTATTCTCAATACTATGTCACACCAATTCATTTTAACCTTGGCCGCCATATAACACTCATGGAATTTCGGCTTCCTATTTCACCAGACTTCACCTCCATTCATGGCATACGGCGCCTAAGATTGAAACTCATCCAGTTTTATAATATTATAGGAGTCTTCCAAATTGCATATAATTCAATTTAAAGAATTGGTGAGGGAAAACCTTTAGAGGCTTTATCTTCATAATCCGTTTAGTGCTACATACGTGCACCACGATATGGAAGAAAACAAATATGCTTTAGAGAAGATTGGTAAGGTAGGAGATGGTCTGGCAATACTCACAGATGGTTGCACTCAGTGGTTTGATCACAAAGTTAAGAAAGCATGGTCTGTCAATGCATACATAACATTAATAGAAACCCCCTCAGTTGGTATTATTATCCGTGTTGTAACTAGTAACTTTGTGGATAGTCGGTTATGCTGTGTAGAGAGAAAGTATCCCAGCGCATGGCATAGATGACAATTATTTGATTATGTTGAATACAATTGGAGATATATGTTACTAGAGATTAGAAAATGGGGAAATCATTTAAGCGCTATTAATGGATTTAGTTTTCCTATGATTGGCTGACATCTCACAATTGAGGAAATAGCATATTATGCACGGTTGTATCAATTGTATGGGTACCCGTAAACGTGCGCCATAATAGAATCAAATCATGACCACATGATGATTAATCTCACCCTGGCATTTTTTTCCATATGCTAACATTAGGAACTCGTACTCCACGACCGTGGAAGAAGTGTACCCAATACTCACTTGTTAATTGGGTGAGTTATTTGATCAATAAGATTCCTGATTATGTATAAAGCGTTAGATAAAGTCAGACACCCACTCTATGAAAATAACTTGGTCCGGACTCCACCTCGTCTGACCGCTACGTAATTCACGGTCAAACTCGGAGAAGTACGGACCTTCTAAGTATGATGTGGTGCACCTGTTGCCTGGCTCGACACACATCATCCCATCTCAGGGGACGTCACACTGCCACCACCAATTCGTAATAAATCTCTTTTATTACTTTTTGTGTGAACACACCGCAGCAGTGGGAGGGTCCTTTATGTGCAGGATACATTTAGGTGATTGCTGCTCCATAGTGGTAGGAAGCAGTCAACAATTGCGGAACATCTATTCATTTTTGGGTAAAAGCATCTCGAGGAATATTTATTGAAACCTCAAAACAGTCTCAAAGTTGTATCAACATGTAGTATGTCTACAGAGAATGCTGCAAAAATCAAGTGTTTTTTTAAGCGAAATTCCAGCTGACTGTCCTATTTTAACGGTGGGTATCGTGAGTTAGACCCAGAATAGCGTCGTTCTTGGAGCTGCTTGTATAGTGTTAGACATAGTTTTGCTCATGGACATTCTTCATGGACATTTTTTCTGCATAGAATTAACATTGGGAACTCGTATCCAACGCCCATGAGATATTTAAGGAATATATCCAATGGGGGATTTTGTCACAAATGTTAGCCCTTTAGTCAATGTGAAGGGTGAGATAAATTCAGAAACCTATTCAAGTTTAGGGTCAGAGCTCGATCCCAACTCATTTGAATTGTTACGCAATTCACGCGGCTTCGCCCTGTGAATTACTTCGCTATTCAAACTCGATTGGGATATCAGCTCAGACTCTAAACTTTCATAGGTTTCCTCTATAGTATCTCGGCCTATAGTATCTCGGGGTGAAGGAGCTGGAGGGGTAGTCAGGGGATAGAGGGACTATACCCAATTTTTTTTGCGATACTGCAGCGTATAGAAATTGTCAAAAATACTATAGCCAGTCCACAAGCCATTTTCCACTGGCTGGCGAAAAGACACAGATTAATTAAGTTCTCGTAAAAGTCGGTCGGTGGTGGCACACGGGTGCACGTCGGGATCTAAAAATCGGTAAGGATGCAGTGTCTGCCTTGCTTCTGTCGCATTCGGCAGGTCCATACCGACCAAACATTGACAATCACCGATCTGGCATTGGTGGTTCCCGACTGCAGATCGGTGGCAAATAGTTGGCTAGTGAACTATTGCTTTATGTCAGACATTGTGAAAGAGGTCTTGACTTAAGGCCTGTTTCCATTGGCCGACGAAAACAGTAGATTTTCTTTAGTTCTCCTAAAAGACCGATCTGCAGTCAGGGACCACCGACGAACCTTTATACTGCCGAGGCACAGTGGAAAACACACAAAATCTACACCATTTTCTTCGGCAAATGGAAAAGGGCCTTATGTTAGACATTTTGAGAGTGGTCTTGACTGGTGCTATAACGTTGTTGGCTTCTTCACTAAAGGAGCGCAGCTCGCCTCTCACTTTTCTCGCATGGGGGACGTGTCGAGGTATACGTTAAACGCCTTACCAGTTCCCCCCGGCTGCTGCTGTCCCATGCTGACTGTATTATTGAGTATTGCAATATACTCCATAACGAAATCTCTGCCCATAGAGGAAGCGGGGACACTGATAAAGGCTAAGGAGATTAAACACAGGAGGTACACATAGACGGTGAATCGATGGGCGGTGAATTGTTTGGTGTTCCATGTTCCTCATATATCTTCCACGTATACAACATATAGCTTAAATGATGAAGAATACCTTTATAAAAAAAAAACCAATACACTTTGGGTGCATTGCACATACTTTCAACTTCACTGCATTGTTGACAAGCCTTCAACAAATACGATACTTTTTATAGCAAAGCCTATCGTTTGGGGCCTCGGTTTTACCTGTTGCCGAATATGACTGTAAAAAAGCTTGGTCTGCCAATCAATCACCTACACATGGCACCAAAGAGAACCTACTAAAATGGTACATACCCTTTCAAAAGTGCATTCTGGATGGAAAGATGCAGAACAATTTTATACTTATGATGATTCATATTACCAGTGTCTTTCCAGTTTATGAAGTTCGTACGGATTTGGTTTTCAACTAGTTTAAGCTAGATTTTGAGGTATGACTACTTGTTTCTAAACACCAATGGGTCCATAACATACACAACAGATTTAGGAAACTGCCAAAGTTCAATAGCATTGATGATAAGCGTAGATAAGGGTGTTGGTAAATATTGTAAGACTATGAATGGATGGACAAGTTGATAAGATACCTATTGGCCTGCTGGCGGGCATTGTTATCAGTCTAACGACATGCTTCACTCCGTATCTCTACCGTACTCAGTCCAGTGAACAGTCGTCACACAATACAAAGCCCTGTTGACAATACCCACCGCTGGCTACCCAAACAGTCCGCGGACAGTATCGGATGTAAAAGAGAGAAAAACCATTCCGGTTATTGCTCCATCGGCCAGGGGGACCACTCGCTGACGTGGTCTAATTGGATCTTACTGAATTATTTATGACGATATTTGACGTCCTGGACGGCGGAGTACCGCTGACGCCCGCCGCTAGATGGGCGCCCTGTTGACGGCGTGCTATGACGCAGCGCTCACCGGCGAGTCGGGCGCTCTCATCGCGGCCATGCGGAGAACTGCTCGGAGCAGTTCGCACGCCTCGGGGATGGCAGCCAAGGAGCAGGTCAGCGCCCCGGTCAACAGCTACGAGAAGCTGGCCACGAAGATGGACGCCGCCGTCAGCCGCTGCCAGCAGAGACTCAAGGCAATACCCTTAGTCCAGAATCGGGAATTTATTGAGGTAGGCATTATATATGTGAGATTGATACCACAGACACTGATTTACATCAGCGATTTTTCTTTATTACAATATTTTTACAACTAAGAAACTGAAGGTAATGCCCTCAGTAAAGAAACGGGAATCTATTGAGGCAGGCATATATATATATATATATATATATATATATATATATATATATATGCAAGTACGATACCACAGGCAGTGATTCACATCAATATACGGCCTTCCGCCTACGGCGTCAAGCCGTATATTTTCCGTTATTGACCTCGAACAATAAACGTTGCCTAATATTGTTACTGTTTATCCGTCAAAATATATTGATATTCAATAAGCATATTTTGCTCTCGACTGATGAATTTATTTCAAAGGGTATTTATAGAATATTTATAGTAGTTGCCAATTTCCGGGTTCATATTATTGACGTCCTTCTTTTTCAAATACAAATAGGCTTGATGCATATTTCAGATATTCCCGGTATCGTTGTTTCAACGGGATGTAGACTGACATAATTGATAACCTTTTAAAAGCTACAGTTTTCACTCATCAACTATTTATCACTGGACTATCGTCATCATGTTGTGCGAGGGAAGACCACTCAGATTTGCACTCACAGATCTCGGGGCAAAGATCCATTCCTAATGTTGCTATATTTATTGAAGGCGACCAAACTGTCTATATACATCTAAGGACTTAAGAGTCTAGCTGTTGGATACTTGTAAATAGCTGGCAGTGCAACCTTTTAACATGCTTGTAAGGCGTCGTAATCTCTTGACTTTTTCGTCGAACAGCTGATAGAGTATGGGGTCTAAATAAAGCACAGGAGGCAGGAAATGTGTTATCACATCCGGTACGGCAGAGATACTTGGTGTTTTCGTTTATTTACAGGTCAAAGGCAACCTATCTGTGCGATTACTATTATGTAATACCCATATGTTTGGATGGTCTGATTATCATAGCCATACGGAGATGTTGAAAACCTCAATTGGCTGCTGTATAGAATACCACCTTGATATCCATATGAATAGAGCATATATTATTAAAAAGAATATGCTCAGATAAATACACAATGTTCACTGTTTTCAGATATAGCGGCCGTATGCTCTGAGAAGGAGTTGACGCGTAGTAATATCTGAGTGCATGAGAAGATATTGCGCACCGTCAACTCCGAGGAGCATACAACTGCTTTTATCTGAAACCAGTCTATATTGTATTTATCATCCACCTTTTCCTGACAAGTGGCAAACCGATATTAGTTCATTTATGTACGCACTATTTATTCACATGCATTATCTTTTTCCGTATGCGCCGGGTTTTGCAGACTGGAGCATACAACATAACTGTATGCTCCGGGTATGGTAATACACACTTCCTATACAATGTGGTTTCCATGGACTTATTGTATTGAGATAATGATAAAACCTTATCATGGCAAAGCATGTTCTCCCATGCACCTAACAGTTTTTATGGCACAGTTTTGGCTTACTTTTGCCTCACCTGTATATCGCTCCAACCTAATCTGGCACCTCTTCCTGATTGTTGTTGTGATTGCAAAAGAAAATAGAAAATATGTCAGACACAAACAATTAGTCAGACCAGTGGCAGATATGAATCTATCAAGGGGATATATAGTGTCTCTGAAATGTTATAGTTATAGGGCTATTGTACCTACACTCAATATAATTTGGTTGAATTTTGCTTGGTAAAACGTGTAATTTCTAAAATTTGGCAGAGCGCTTTCCCATAAAGTGTGTTTCCTCTTCAGGTTTACAAAGAGGAATGATCAATAAGCCATGATATACACTTAGTTGACCGCCGTGCTGGTAAGAGGAAAAGTGAGTTCAAGTTATGGGATCTATTATAATGTGATTCAAATGGACATCTCTTTGGCCGTATTCCGATGGTTAAATAATGTTAGACCATGTACATGGACTATTGTTGAACTGGACCTCATATTCGATCAAGGTCATCAATAAATCTTAGAGACATATGAATCTTTGCGGTATGCATACGGATGACAACAAAGGAGACGGATACGAAGCCATTAGTGACCTGATATCAAAGTATCCACTTCCTCACGCCCAATCTCTTTCGGGGCATTAACTAGGGCTGCTATTCAGTACACCAAATGGGAGGTCGCCAACTTGGTCCCCTCAGTTAAAGGCATATCCTACAATACACAATGGCGCCACCTGGTAATTTTCAAATACTGACAATCATTAATTCAAATCAATTTCTTCTGACTTATTCTGATACCAAATGAGCGATTTTAAACATATTATCAGCTTGACATAGGTATTTTTTATTTATTTTTTTTTATTTCATTCGGAAAGGTTCGCTTACATGTACTGTCGCGGTCTACCACCTCTCGCAAAATGCTATAGACTAATTATCACAGTCTACATGCAAGTAGATGATTACGTATGATACTACTATGCCTGTAAGGCAGTTGAACCTAGTCTATCTTGTCATTACTGGCCTTAACAAGTAATAATGAATATAAACATAAGGTATACCAGATAGATAGATAAACATATAACTCACCATCACCAACAGTAAACATAATATGCATATGAGATGACAGTAATGGTGATTGAGAAGAAATGAGATATGCTAATGGCATATTGGTCACCTCAATGAGCTATTCTGACGCTATTCAAGTGCAGCCCTTGACATTAGCAAATTCGGTCTGTAATGTTTATATTTGTAAATCAGTCTACCATATAGCTCAATTGGTCTTTGCATATAATACTGCATCCAGCCGTATTCACGTGTTTGCAAGCCGTGGGTGATAGGGTGAAAGGTATGACATATAGAGATATACATCTAGATACATACAGCAACATTATTAACACACATATCCTTATTATACAATTCAATAGAGGTCAACACAAATGGTCATTCCAAAACAGCGTATAGACATTATTTAGAAAGTTGTTTCATACCGGAGGGTTATCATTTATGTACTCCCTACATAACCTTTTGAACTCTGTTTTCGTTTCCGCTCCCCTTATTCTCTCAGGCAACCGATTCCATAGCAACCTTCCCTGATAATACGGAGATCTTTTGAGCATTTCTGTTTTAGGCTTCGGAAGGCCAAATAGGGACTTATTCATCGCTCTGGTTCTCGGCCTACCATGCAGGTCCGGCCTGCCTGGTCTAGCAAACACACCAGTAAGCAGTGCCATTTTCCCTTATAAATGACGATAATAATTCAATCCTTCTGTTAACCAGAGTGGGTATCCCTGTTTTCTCGTGCAGCTCTTTGACAGTGTGCGCCAAGGGACCCACCCCCAGATATAATCTTAACCCCCTGTTCTGGAGGTGCTGGACTTTATCCAGTTGTCTTTTCGTAGCGCATGAGTGGAATACGTTCGCATAGTCAAATACCGGCATTATAGTCTGCTTATAGACTTTTATTGCTGTGCTTTTTGTCATCAGTTGTCGGACTTTACCAAACAAATAAATCTTGCGATTCCACTTTTTCTTGAGCATATTTACGTTCCGTTCAAAAGTTAAGTGCCTGTCTATCTGAACTCCCAGGTACAGATAACAATCCACCACCTGAAGTTTCTCGAGCCCTGTGTGTAAGTCCGGAATATTGCCTAATGCTTCCGTTTTTCTCTTCGATCCGTACCAAGCAACTCTTGTTTTCTTGCAGTTTATGGTCAGTAAGTGTTTTCTGGTCCAATCATGCAGAGTATCAAGCCCGTCCTGGAGCAATTTTGATATCGTAATCGGGTCTAATCCTGAACTGTAAAAAACAGGTATACTAGTCTAATTTGCATTTATATAGGAAATACACTGAAATATAAAGTTTTCCTCAATTCTTTCAAAATTAAGAACGGTGATCTTAAACCTAAATCTACAGTACTGTATATGGACTATATTCTGTATAAGTTTGGAGAAAATGACATGAGTATTCTATGAAAATCTTCTTTTTAGAATTGCTGTATATTCTATTGTGATATTGTCATAATATTAATCTCTAAATCTAAAACTAGCACGGTGACTCCAGATTAATAATTAAGTTAGAAATGTGTTCCACAACACTTGAAGATCATCATATTCAATTTCCAGAAAACTGACATGGATTTTATTTTTCTAGGCAAATTCTCCGACATGCCTTTAGAAGCTTATTAGAGCTTGCTTGCACACGCTGTATACGTTCCCCGAAGGTTAGAGTGGTCACATATAGGCTTCCAGCGTACTGCAAATACACTATCCCTTCACTATCTGCGTGCTACTCACTGTGATACTGACAAAGGGGCAGGGTATCAGAGTCTCATTGTATTAGAAGCATGCCAATCTGACATGACCAATCATTCAAGACCGAAATACCTTATTGACCTACTGATGCTTGATATATCTGGGGGGTGTTTTATTTTCAACTCTCCTGGGCCAGGAGAGTCTCCAGGAGGGATAGCTCCACTGAGGATAATTTTCAGGAGATCTCCTCAATCTCGTTCGATTTACCCTGTCCTCGGGAGGGAGAGAAATCTTAGGGCCTAACTCTCCTGAAATTGACCCAAATCCTTCCCGGGGACATATCCTTCCGAAGGAGCTCTCCTCGGGCTCTTTGCGGACAGGAAGGAGAATTGTTTGTTGATGTATAACCCGTCATCAGTCCTCGATTCAAGGTAAGGAATCATTGAATATGGTCATATAACAAGGTATTGGGGTGTAAATGTTATCAATATCTAAGTAAAATTGATGAATTTAATTATTAGAATGGTTAAATATAATTTTAATTGTTTATTGATGGCAAATAGAGTAAATCCCCTGTTATCGTTCACTGAATCGAAAATGCATTGTCACTGGTAGTGTCATATATGGTGTATATGGGTACATGGGTTCGAGTCCGGAACAAGGTAGTACATTTTTAATTGGAATTTCAATAATATATCTCAGTTAGTGTGTTATTTATATAATATATAAATGTTTATATTGATAATGTAATTTTAATATATATTCATGCATTTATTTCAGATTAATTTGGATGGACCCAAACAATGGTAAAAGAAGACCACTATGGAAGCAAGACGAATTATTTGCTTTACTCCAGGCTGCGATAGTCGAGAAAGACATACCCCGCACTTTGATCAAGGATCCTATATAAGAATAAATGAATAAAAGACACAATTATAATTTATTTAATACCAATAAGGAATAATAAATATATAAATACACAGCTGCATAAAAAATCCTAGTACAATCAGTGAAAAATACACCAAAAGCCCATAAGACAGCGACATTTTCCACAGATTCTCACCGATCCGATCACCGATTATAATCGGTAACATGAATGTCGCTGTCTTAAGCCCATAAGACAGCGACAATTTCCACAGATTGTCCCCGATCCGATCACCGATTATAATCGGGAACAAGAATGTCGCTGTCTTATACCCTTTGCCGATCACACATCTCCACTTTATGACCTTGTACAACGACCCGATTGAGATCAAAGAGAGCCGCCGGGAGCTGAGCCGGGGTGAGCCACGGGCCGCTGGTGCTCATAGAAAATAATTCAAAGTTTCATAACTTTGGATCCAATTAAGATATTCGGAAACTATTTTCAGATTCATTGTCACCTCTGTCTCCCCTACAAATCGGTATAAGGCACTTGTAAATCGGACTAGGGGATAGGTAGCATCGATGTTCAAATAGCCTTCTCAGAATCGGGAACAGTCGGTGAAGTGCATACAGCGACACGATTATGGTCGGGCAGAGTCGGTCATTACCCTCACGCTAGTAATGCCCGACCAGATTAAAATCGGGTCTGTGAAGTGCGTACAGCGACCCGATTCTGACCGACACGACGGATTCGTCGGGCAAAGGTGTGATCGGGCACAATGGTTGGGTCGCTGTCTTATAGGCTTTATACCCTCAACGCCGATTGCCGATCACACCTTTCCACTTTATGACCTTGTACAGTGAACCGAGAGAGATCAAAGAGAGCCGCCGGGAGCCGAGCCGTGGTGAGCCATGGGCCGCTGGTGTGGATTCATAGAAAATAGTTCAAAGTTTAATAACTTTTGATCCGAATAAGATATTGGAAATCGGTTTTCAGATTCGTCATCACCTCTATCTCCCCTGCTAATTGATAAGGTACTTGTAAATCGGACCAGGGGATAGGTAGCATTGCGGTTGAAACGGCCTACTGAGAATCGGGAACAGTCGGTGAAGTGCGTACAGCGACACGATTGAGGTCGGGCATAGTCGGTTATTACCCCCACGCTAGTAATGCCAGACCCGATTAAAATCGGGTCTGTGAAGTGCATACACATCAGAACCTCGCTGGTATATTAGTTCATTTACTGATAACCTTACGAAACAGGAGCTACAAGCTTCACCCAGGACACACGTAGAGGTGTCTTGAGTTAAGATACATTGGGGACGCCCCAGGACCTTTTTCAGGAGATGTCCCGGCCCCAGGATTGAAAATAAAACGCTATTTCAGGAGACCTCCTAGATCCTGGCCCAAGACTCTCCTCCCCCGGGAGACTTTGAAATATCGAACCCAAACTGTCTTGGGACCTCTCCCCGGGCGCCCCAGGACTCCTCGGGCAGAAAATAAAACAGGCCCCTGGTTCCTAGACTAAGGCAGTTGATGAAATAGCAAATTGACTGGGTGCAAGTCAGTTACAGAAAACGAACCATAGACTGAATGTAACCAAAACCTTTTAATTGTTATTCATTTCTGATTACACGCTCATTCCTCAATGATGAACATATCATTTGCTCCTAATCTACAAAATCTATCGAAACACTGAACAGGCAGCACAAACGGCCCTTTGTTATCCTCGATAATGTTTGAGGTGCATGCTACATCATAACGCAATGTAATCTGCACAACAGGCCAATCTCTCACTGAGATTTATAGATCCTATATTTAACAAAGCATCAGCCAATAATCAATTGTTCCGCTAGGTTAGAAGTGAGGCCAATGAACAGTAGTAACACATATTATAAGGGAGTATTGCTTTTTCACAATAAATTTATCAATTTGTTTTTATTGGTCTTAATTGGTGAACTTCATTTTATTAGTCACGAACCAATTTCTTTAATAAGTTGCATTTAAGATAGTGATATAATTGTGGGTAGTCTTTTAAAGAACATTTTGTGCAAAATAATTGTTCTTTTTCATCGTCGTTCTTTGTTTGTACAAAGAGTCTCGATTATTAAGGGAAAAAACTATCGATGCGGTCGTGAAGGCGATAGACTTTGCAAAGAATACAGCGATGCCACCTTACACATTCTTTTAATGAACGGTTTCACACAAAAAACAAACCTGTTTGTATCACTTATTTCTGTAATTTGTGGTCTCACACAGAAACGCACTTAATCACTACTGCTTCCGTTATTACCCGACCCTGATGTGGTCTAAAATCTAGTATTTCATATTTTGGCAGGTCACTGATAAAAAAGAATAGAACAACATTAAGTTTAAGGATCAATCTAAAGTAGTCCTAATAATAAGGCCAAATAATAACTACTATATGAGAAGAAGCATTGAGAGAGTGGTTGTGGCCCCTAAGATTCGCGATCAACTCTCGACCGTAGAATCGTCCCAAGGCGCTAGAAAATATCATGTAAGGAGGTCAAGGTCAAGGTCGGGGTTTGCTGCGAATGCAGTCATTGGCTACTCGGTCTACTCTATTCCTTATATGGACTTAGTGTTATGGGACAACTCCATGCTGTTGAGCATAGCTGTGCTATCGGTTCGAATAATCTCAAGGGGTAAACAAGACTGACCCAACAATTCAGGAATTCAGAAGGCTCACCAAGAAAACAATGATGGACTCTTTATTCTACCCCTAATAAAATAACACCATAGGCTTAACATGGGATTTGTTTATGTCACGGGTTTGGCATAAAGTGTTGTTTATGTCACAACTTTCTAATACGGAAAAAATTGTGGAAACGGGGTAGGATAAAATCTAGACGCCAATCGTTTGAGTTTGAGTTTACTTATGTCACTCATTTTGTTGGCTCTGTAGATTCACGAGTTGAAGACTCGTGAAATTATAGAGCAAACAAAATGTGTGACATAAATAAACTCCGACTCAAACTCGTGACGTCCCTTGATAATAACTAAAGACTGAACAAATCACGCCATGCATACTTATTCCCTCCTGTAGCGGATTAACTTAACTAACAGGCAGCTAAGCTATATGAATCATGCCTATGTACATACATCTGATCAAACAAGTGTCTTTGTATCTCATTGATGTAATCTGTTTGCTATGCGACACCGATAGGGAATCGATTAAAACCAGTGGCTTTTTGTCGCTGATGGATTTATCCCGCTCTATTGTAAGAAAAGTCATCTGAAAACAAGAAGAAATATTTTATAGAAATGTACCTCACCTACTGCTCAATAAAGAAAGTTAATAAAAAAAAGTCCTATCCCTGTTTCGGACCCTGAAGGTTGGTGGGAAAGCATATTGACTCTCATTGATTATGCCGTCTGGATGTAAATGACATTGACCTCCCAAACCATGACTAAACACACACCTATTTCTTGACGGGACAATATGCAAAGCATGCTGCACCATGCAGTCATTACTCGCCCTACCCGATTCACATGAGTGACTTTAACTATTACATAAGATGTTGGGAGTCTCAGAAATAACACTTAAAAGTCAAACGTGGATAAGGAAATCTCAACACGACCGTTCAAGTTTGTGGACACAGTGCACAGGCATAACTGGGTTACTTATAGCCATGTTAAGCATACAGTGCATGACATACAGAAAGGTTCAGACGGGTGTTTGTTGACATTATCTGCTGACTATCACTCAGTGTACCTGCCGAGCAGCCAACACTTTCTTACCGTGAGTGGACTGTGACCAGAAGCATCCCCCTTCCGATTCCCAAAAAATGGACATCTACCGAGTTACCCCAGAAGAATGCAGGATTTGGAGCGAGGTAAAGTATGGGCGAGGAAACTTTTTGCCAACTACATTTGTACGTTTTATTTTGGGCCACGTGAGAATGATGCTGTTCATGACGATACCCGTTACCTTCTCCTGGTTCGTGTCATGGACGGTGTCCGGGCACTGAGCCAATTCACCTACATAATTCTAGAGGCAGGGTACATCTATTATACCGACACAGGTATTTATGTCGATGACAACATTCATTTCTCTTTTGAATATAGATAATGGAAAATGCGCTTGCTGTGAATATCATATATTTCCCCTAGTGTCGGCTGGATTGTCTATTCGTAGGTGCGTATCCTTTTAGTGTGGGTCACGGAGAACCCGTTCATTCATTTATTATATACCCATGCAGTATATTTGATAATTACGTACTGCTGCTCACCATGCAGTATAAATTGTATACTGAACCCTGTGCAGTACACTGTTATACTGCACACGTTGAAACATCAGCAGTGTGTGGGCTTTCATGCTGACATGTCTTCTATGCCAATATATGGTAAGATCTGATTAATTTTGGTATATAATAAACATAGAACGACCCACCATGCTTGTACATGCTAGAAAGCTCGATGGGAATTTATTTTATTTACGGAACAATGCCCTATATAAGTACATATATATTTTTTTAATTCATATAGTTCGCCAATGATGATACACTTAGCGGTCTACCACTATACGCTTGCCTAGGTTAGGGAGAGGTTACATAGACTTTCAGAGTGCAGCAAAGACAATTCCTTCATTATTTTTGTGTCATTGGGAAAAGTGTAGAGGGCCAGTGTCAGTCTTCCAGGCATGTTCAGTGACCATTTCCAATCACTAGAGACCAAAATACCTCATTGACTAAATGGTGCTTCATATATTTGGATTTTAGAAAGGCAGTTGTGGAAATAGTAGGCAAGTTGACTGAGTGCAAGTGGGTTACCGAAAAATGACCAATAGACTGAATACGTCTCAAATCTTCAGATTTTTGTATAATTTCACGCTCATTCATCAACGATGAACATACCATTGTTCCTAGCGTATCCTCGTTGACGAAAGTGGTTTACAAGCATTATCTCATCCCTGGTATTTTTCCCATAGAATTAACATTGGGAACTCGTATACAATGCCCATTGAGTATTTAGGAAAAAAAACAACTCAATGGGGGATTATGTCACACAAGCCAATGTGAAAGGTGGTATACATTCAGAAACCTATTCAAGTTTACGGTCAGAGCTCGATACTATCTCATTTGAATTGCTACACAATTCACGCGGTTTCGCCTTGTGAAATACTACGCGATTCAAACTCGATGGGATACGAGTATACTCTCTATCAGAATATGGGATCATCCATTAAGTACATACACAGGGAATGGGGGTAAAATGGGGTTTGGAGTTAGGGGTTGGGTTTACAAGATGGAGAAGGAGGACATTTGCCTACATATATTATGGATGGCCCCTATATATCCAGTTCAAGTCCATGATATATGAAGTCAGATCTATTCGCCTTTACCTATAGACTACAGGCTAATATGTGGTGTGCTTTGGTGAAATCCTATGTTATTTCTCATGCGTATAACTTTGAAACTTGAAAATCTCTTTGAAGAAAGGCATCAATATTTTCCAACAGTTTTCCTGAAGGCGTTAACGTAGTGGACACCACATCCAAAATGCGCAATTCAGTCTGCATAGTATTGCTCTGCACCCACACTACTACCAGCCTCCAGTAGTCCTATATTCATAAACATTAAAATTATAGAAATCAAATGTTTTGGAATCCATCTGACTAGAAAGGCTGTGCCAACACCTAGATACCTTTGGTCCTCATACCTAAGACATAGGTAACCGTACTCAGAGGGAAAACGATAGCCGTCATAATGTTGGTCTTAGTCTCAGGCCCATACCCAATTTCTCTCTCACCGTGATTGAGATTTTAACATATCTTAGCATATTATTGCTCGTTCCTATTCATTTAAGCACTATGGATTAAATGCTGGTTGTAAGGTCGAATGTAAGTTTGATTGTGTTTCTTTCCTCTTTTTTTGTACAAAGATTTACGCCCTAGAAATAAGTATCAGTGCAATGCGTCCTGGTGGTTATAATCGCGTACATCGTAAGGGTCGGCGTCCACCTACTACGATATGGCTCCGATATGGTCTATGATACACCTCCCGATAAAAAATCAAAATCGTGTCAGAGGGTCACCTAATATCGGGGCAGTTGACCACGTTTCTGCGATTAGACACAGATAAAAATCCCATACAATGCGTGGTGGATTGGCATATCTAGACATATGTCTACGATTTAGAACCCTCAAGATATGTCTCCGATATTTGCTTTTTGTATCGGTGCCATATTGGTAGGTCTAAATTTCTATCGTAGTAGGTGGACGCCAGGCCTTACGGTATGATATAACTAGTGACATTTTTAGCATTCAAAGATTTCTATATTTACTTATTAGCAATGTTTTACAGCCATTCATTTATTGTGAGGGGATGCAAAAAGTGACAGAAGAGCTTCATACTTTTGATTTACCAGTCAGAAGTAGCTTTGGGTAAAAACAGATATTACTTATAACACCCTAACAATATTATCTGGAATTTGTAGTCGGTATCGTTGTATATATGATCAGAAGGATAATCATAGTATTTCAGTTAATGCCTTGTAATAGGCTGAGATGAAATTAACCATCGTTTTCATTATAAACTCAAGTCATGTTTTTGCACCAATTATGTTGGTCTCGAAAAAATGTATAGCTCTATCTATTTTATTTTATCAAGTTTATTAGGGTATCTTCACTTACAGCAGTAGGATGTCCGGACTCGGATTAACCGTTCTTCCGTCCGGTCCCTCTGGGTTGTTAATACATTCATATAGAAGGTACAATCGGTTGAGTAGCAGACTGTATTTGTATAGGAGTAGGTCTATACATAATATACATTACTGTCTTTCCTGCATTTTTAGTTAAGGTAAATATCGTGGTAATAATGTGATGAGATGGAATGTTGTTTCTAGTGAAATAATTTTCAACTTATTTTCTTTCTATTGGTAATACCTTATGATGATTAAGTATTACCAATTCTCTGCAAGCAGATATAATTCTCTCAGCAGTAGGGAAACTTAGAAGTTCACAGTACATTATTATCAATTATGACATAACCCGGTCTGCCAATAAAAGTTTTATTACAATAAAAGTTTTGTTTAAAAGTACATATATTTGTAAGATATCGATAATCAAGTAAGGATTATCAGAATATTAAAAGTGATATGATACAAGCATATCAAACATAGAGATTATTAAAAGAAAGTTTACAATGGTATCAAAAGATGATTGATAAGATAGAAGCACAAATAAGTTAGACAATGACAATTAAGAAGCATACATACGAGTAAAAGTTATAATGACATTTTTGAGAAACAGAAAAGAAAGGGGTGTTGGTGGGTGGGTAAAAAAGTAGGTTAGACGATTGAGTCTACGTCTGTCCAGTACAAGTGGCAGGCGAGAATGAAGATGGCGGCGTGAGGTAGCCGTGACGTCAGAATAAATGAGTACATTTAAGGTATGACAGTACAGTTTACAGAGTACAGGGCAGCCGGGCAACAGAATTAACATCAATTTTCAATTAATACCAATGATATTTTGGCTTGGGTTATCACATGTGTTGTACAGTTAACGCATATTCGATCTTTGATGTTAACAGTGACTTGGATGGCCATAAACAGGTCCTGATGTAACGTTTTCGCACTTTTCAAATTGACTTATCTGGTGTTCCGTCAATATCAAGTTGCAAACTACGGATGGTAAATGCCAATCAAACGATCAATTATATGTTATCATTGATCATGGCAGCCTCGTAGACTGTTCCAATATGGCCATTCCCTCCCGAAATAATACAATGCAAGCTTTCACGTGGGTGTGCAATGCTAATCCTCTGGGGCCAGGTATTAGATAATAAGGCAAACAATCTAAGGGTAAAAGCAGTACACGCTCACTGCTAGTACAAACACTATACCCAGTAAACGTGGAAACAGAGAAAAGGAAGCTCGACAGAAATATTGTATTTGTGGGTGGGCAGTTGTTACTGGGGTGTGAAGGTGGCTAATGCAAACACAAAACAACGTCTAGGCTGCCTGTGATCTGTATTCATGGTCAATAGAATTGCGTCTCACACGCTATGTTGAAGAATTCATATGTAGATAAGGTAAGAAACCTGAGAAATTAAACATTGGAATAAACTGTTGAAACGGATGTAATCTGAGTAGTTCGCCCTCCCTCTTTTATCACACAGGGCTTTACGCTTCCCGTCTGACTCTCTTTTCTCCCACCTCCTATGTCTGTTTTTGAATGGTTGAGAATGGACTTCTGCTCTATTGTCCCCCATGTGCCTTGTCCCCACCCTCCTTGTGTCCGTCCTATTAGATATCCTTAAGATTAACACCTGAAATGAAGTATTTCTGTAGCATGTTCACACTATATTTCTTCGGGTGAAGGATCTTAGTGTCCATCAAAAATAAGCAGCAATGATTTCATCATTGTATTCCTCTTTATCATTTGAACTGGTATGTTGGATTTCTTATTACCAATTCTTCCTTTAACATCTTGCTGAAATGTTATCAATATATCCCCTTGTAATTTAGGGCCTAATCTTCTTGCTGCTATTAAAAAAAATACATCGCTTGTGTATTTATTTCCCCCCGATTAATTGAGGAATCAGGTGAAATTGCTGTACTCATGGTACACATACTGACTTGGTTTGCGACCGATGAAATCAGAACGTGAGGTTCAAGGTTTTGGCGGGGAATTTAAATAAGTATGGACCGATTTGTGGAGATATCAAGTATTGTATTGTATTGTCGTTATGTTTCATCAGCACCATAACTGAACGTGCCATTGAAATTGTATTATGAAATGCCGCTCGATTGTGTGGAAGAGCGATGATTGAGTTTGTCGAACACAATTTGGACAATAAAAAAATAAAGGCAGAAGAGACGCTGCATAATTTAGTGATTAGGCCACTCAAAAAAGAAAATTGTTTCTCATCACCGCGCGCATCTGCAAAAACGAGTTTAGAAGATTTTTTGTTTGTTTGTTAAAATAAGATGAACCTCGATAGAAATTATGAAAAGTATATGAATTTGGTATCAAATTAAAGCTCCTCATGCAAGGGATGCTTCCAATGAATAAACAATATAAATCTGAAAACCCCACATACGCAGACACCCTGCATATGCGGACATTTTGGCCCGGAACGGAGGGTGACCGCTTACGCAGAGTTTTACTGTATGTCTAAAGCCCATTTTATGACACCTGTAAGCCATCTTTGATCCAGCAAAAAAAAAAAAAAAAAAAAGCGCCCTCATCATGTTTTTCATGGCTTGGTGATGAGAAACAAGTATTTTTTTAGTGGCCTTAATTGATACCACCGTGCAGTCGGTGGCCACCACCTACAGTCTTTTGGGAGAACTCGAATCAGTTTTAGTGGTAAAATGATATTTTAAACCATGCGTAAATAACAATTCCACTCTTAATAAAAAAAAGCTAGTCAGTGGCGGGAATTGCTAAAATGACTCCTATGACTTTAGCCTCTCAAGTTCATCAAATTTCTCTGCTTTTATTTCTTCTTTGCAGCATTTCTGTTGTCTTTTTAGATACAGATTCCTAGAAGTTTGTATGTTAAATTAAGGTTTTGGAGTCTGTTACGAAGAGGATGCCCGTACAATATGCAGCCATCGATAATTCATATGAAATTCCAAAAAGATCATAATTGTGGCATTTAAGATTTTAAAAAAGAAAGAAAAGAAATTCGTGATTCAACCATCCCACGATTGAAGGGTGCACCACATGATCACCTGTGCCCAAGTCATGAATAGGTAGCCATCAAACCATTAACTCAAACCGGAATCAATAGTACCCGTCCGACACACCTATCATCAGTTCCTCGGTCCCACCATTGAGATGCCTCATTTATTCTTCATGTGTGCCTTTGGTTGGCCTGTCATTTCTATCCGCAGTCCCCCGAAAGAGGTGAAAAAAGAAAAATCACCCCCTGCACATATAGATTTGTGTTAATAGTGACACTCATCAATAATACAGGTCTATTACGCAGAATACTAGTGCAGAGAGGGAGGGAGTAGGAACCCAGACGTCACGATATCGACTCGTTCAACATTTTAGCGCACTCTATGTGATAACCATCCGTTAGGATACACTTTGGGTTGATTTGCGGGTCTTAATAGTCAATACATATTTCTGTGTAACGCACTTTCTCGGCTTTATAACTGAGACTAGGGGGTGCCTAGATTTCTGCCTCAATATTTGACCTTAACAGCTTCAGCTATCCACCTGCCATATATAAGCTCTGCACTGCTTGGAGTCGGTTCAGTATCCAAGTGAAACATCGGTATATCTCATATAGATGTGGGCTCCGCGTAGGAACAACATAAGCATGGGGGCCGAGAATTTGCTTACAATTCTGAAGGTAAATACCATATATATATACACAATATTACTATGATTTCCTTTGATCTGAGTGGCCGTATTCTCCGCGTAGTTGATATGCAGTAAAACTCCGAGCGAAAGTGAAGAGTATTGCGTATTGTCAACTACTAGGAGAATACAGCCACATGGATCAAAATCATGGTTGTATTCATTACTCACCTTTCGGCTGATTATTTGAAAAACACACATCTTGTAAATGATCAGGAACTCGATGTAGGCGCCGGGTATTGTTTATTAGATAGCTTCTAATTTGCATATAGGGTGGCGGAAAAAGCCGTATTCTAATCAGTAGAATACGGCTTTCCGTATTCTACTCAGTAGCGATCTATAGGCTCCATAGGTTTAGTACAGAGACTCCGTGTTGGGTGGGTAATAGACCTTGTTACTCGGCATTTAAAACAAACGATTCTGGGCGACGATTCTTGAATTTAACACAGTGGCAAGTTTGGAATTACGTTTTACATCATTGCTTTCAGGAAGGAATATTTTCGATGTTTGTCTGATTTTTGTATGTTGACCGAATGAGTAAAACTCACAGGATATCCTAAATGACATAAATAATGTAGCGGTTGAAGTAAAAGCGGCCAATAGGGACGGTAAAGACTCAACACAGCGACTATTAACTTTAAAAAGATAATGTAATTAATAGCAATAAGCACATCTCAATTCATTTAAGTAAATGAATTGAGATGTGCTTATTGCTATTGATTACATTATTAATATTAATATTATTCATGACACACCCACAATTGACCATCTCACCCACTTGTGTACTGATAGAGTTTATAGTCTCAATTTACTGCCAGGAAAGATTCTGGCATGGAGAAAGGGATAAAAAAAGACGGTGATTGCCAAACATCTCGTTATACAAACAATTCATGGATCTACCACAATGTGGCCTTGCTATCTGACGATTGTAGCAACCGATTTTGACTTTTTGCACCACTCGCCGACCATTTGCCAGTCTTAGGGCACATAATCGTCAGGTAGAAACGGGGATGCAATTTTCAGGTAGACGATTATTTGTCTCCACATTATGCAATCCGGCACTACCTGACAACTATTTACCGATAATTTCAAACTGGGTACATATGATCGTCGACCTTCACTTTTTCACTGCAAAGCAGAGCCTTTCTCTCATCAACAAGGAGTTTTACATTACGTTCACACGGTGGGATTCATGTACCTCAAAGGGTTCAAAATCTCATGAGATTCTGTTCCTGTTTGAGGGTAAATATCGCCAACAATCACAGGGGAAAAACATGTCTCAGGTAAATGGAACCTACAATGTCGATGAAGAAATTGTGTTCGAGTACAGAATCTCAGCAGGATTTGTCTCAGACAAACACCGTGTGAGTTACATTAATCCCATCGTGTGAATCCCACTTAAACCCTCTCTGCTCATAGAGAAACCCCACCAGTATTGGATGTATGTACATGTCCCTCATACACCCGGCTGCATTATAGGGAGGGTTAATTTTCCGGATAAATACCCATGTAGCAGCGACGATATCTTATCAGTTACTTTCAATGCGAGGGTACGACAATCAGTCATCAGGTGGATACGGCTTGTCTTTTTATAGGGTCGAAGATTATGCACCAAGACTAAAAATCAGGTGCCACCATCCATTGATTTTTCAGTGACCACATAGTCGATGGACACTTTGCTATCAGGTGGAAATCCCACATTAAAATCTAAAGTAGAAACCAACAAGTTTTGGTCAAAGTCATCACTCTCGATGAGTTCGATGTGGAGTAATATGAACGAGGTGACAGTCAAGTGAATATCACATAGTATTCAGACGAGTTGGAGACTTTTTTTTACCAAAACGAGTAGCTTTCTGTATTCATCTCACCCCTATACACACTAAAGGAACGGACGACGTCCAGGGTATAGACCATGAAGAAGAGACTGCAATACGTATAGGGTCATGGGCATACAAAAGTAATGTCGAGTTTCCCCAAAGCGTCTAAAATCGAGCCCTGTGAATTATTGAGCAGTGTAACATCAGGAAGTTCAGTATTGCTGAGCTACAAGATAGATCTAAAATCGATATGCTGAAAGATTTAAATTGATGTACAAAAAATCACGTACAGAATCAAATTTGGATCTAACAATTAGAAATACCAGGAGCGACCGTGATCAAATTCATAACTGTTTCTAAATCTGAGAGGTCCCATGAAAACATTAGGACTTGCGCTTACCCAACAGCAAGACACTGCTGCAGCTTTCAAAAAGGGCTATAAAGGGTTATTGGTCTTTGCTCAAATTATTTTTGGGTATAATTAGGGGAAACCAAACGAGAGTTAGTCGTGTTGTTGTTTATCGCACGACGGCAAAGTCGCATATTACTGCGCGAGGCGAAGCCGAGTGCAGTGATACGCGACTTTGCCAGAGGGTGATAAACAACACGACTAACTCTAGTTTGGTTTAGAATTAATCCTACCCTATCTAAATTAGTTCAGCAAATTCAGAAATAACATAAAACTCACTGATAATCAGTGATAATCATTGGTTGCTTTTCAAATGATGTCATTTGAAAACTGTATCCCACTAGAGCGATTAATTTCATTTTCCTGAAACATAGACCAAATATAGTCTGCTAATGTTAAGCCTATGGAGTTTTTATCAGGGGTAGGATAAACAGCAATACCGTATGGTTATTGGGGTATACCACAGTTGGATAGGTTCAAGTAAGATTTATTCACTCCACAAACATCCTGTCATCTCATCTCATTGACACTTTTCACCTTATCACCTTATCATGATGCGGCTAAAGGCCCGTTTCCATTGGCCGACGAAAACCATGAAGATTTTTGTAGCTCTCCTAAAAGCCCATTTCCATTGGCTGTCACCGATCTAGTCAGGCACCACCGACGGACCTTTAGCACTGCTAACCCAAAATGTAAGTGGGCTATTAGGACAACTATAACAAACCTACACCGTTTTCGTCGGCCAATGGAAACAGGCCTTTACCGGGATAACTGATTGTATGGGCATCAACCCACCAATCCCAACAGGAAGAACAGATATTGTATCAGATGTTGAGATGTCAATAAAAAAAGGAAATGGAGAACGAGTTCCCAAAATAAAGCCTATTGGACTAAATATAATACTAAGAGAAAATGTGCTTACTGAGCCTGTACGGATGGCCGTTCGAGGTCATTTTTGCTTCAAATTGCCAAGAAGGGCCATCCTTACGGGCTCAGTCACTACGTTTTCTTATTACTATACACCTCCGAATCGTTTAAAAACACTGTTTTGTTAACTTTTCTGCTCCGCGAAAACAACTGCCATTGACTCTGCCCGCTGTCACGACGGGCGCGAACTTCATTTATACTACACCTCTAGCAGCAGGTAGTATTTCAAAGACGTTCGGACATAGGTATGTAATAATATGGTTTCTCTACAGGCTGCCGGCAGCGGGAAGCTTGGAGAGGTGGAACGTCTGTACAAAGAAGATCCATCGCGCTTACAACTGCAGGACTCTAAAGGTCACACCGCCCTTCACCAGGCCGCCAAGCATGGACATGCCGCCGTCATCAGCTTCGTTCTGGCAGCCAAGGCCGGTCAGTGAATTACTCCAGCCACATCTCTCACACCAAACATATTAAGGTTTATTCAAATGATTTTAATTAGACCTTTATTGCATTCGTTTTTTTTTTTTTTTTTTACAAAACACTCTTCCGAACAATACATGACAGACACAATTTGTAAAGAAAAATTTGAGTTGAAAAGTACATTGAAGATATTCACAACAATCGATGGTTTTGTGGACAGGCGGTCGTAAATCACGAGTGGTTGACGCGTTGCAATACACGAGCACTAGCGAGTGTTTTGCGACGCTAACCATGACTGGTTTATACAGCCGCCTGCCCACTTATAAAATACATTAAACCCAGGAATTGCCATATTATAGGGTATAACATTAGGACTATCTTTTTGGTCTCCAGCACAATGGGACTATTTTTTTGGTAATCGATGGTTTTGCGGTCGCAATCAAAGGTTTCGAATCCATAATCAATGGTTATGATCTCCGACAACATAGAAACAATGGGTGGCAGTTTACTGTGCCCTAATACATTTTGAATAGAGACTTTGTAATCGATTGATGATAAACAGGGACCCGCCTACTTGTCCTCCGGCCTCCTCCTTTATCAGCATCTTTGCGAGTGGCATGCAGACTGTAATGAGTGCACTGAGCAGCTCACCCGCGCCCAGACCCACATCCATCAGTCTGGGTCTACATGCTAGTGCACCTTTATCTGGCCGAACCGAGAGAAATACGCCTATCCTCAAATATTTGTGCATTGATACATTCTCCGTTAAACAAAGAACTCTTGTCATAGTTCTCTCAGACTGTTCTAGATGATCGAGCGTGTCATATACAGCACCTTGTAGATTTACCAATTGCCTTTCCAAAAATGGTTTTATTGAGGTTGGGGTTTATGTATGTATTTCTATGTCATCATTTCTTATAGTGATTGATAGAAAACTTACAAAGATTTATATAACCTGTTAATGATGTTTAGGATAACTGTATAATGTACATGATGACACGTCCACCTGTTAAGAACAAGCATAGACTTTTCTGAAAAGCTGCCGCATGTTGTGCCTTCAGACCTGCTTGTCGCCTAGGGCAGTGCTTTGGCCTGATGATTAACACGCTTATACTGCACCTTCTTGAAATAGTGCTAGATTGGAAGGAGAGTCCCAACCACAATACCACCATTATTTCCTGCTTGTTTTGCACAATACCCACGCCCTATTGCACCCTATACTTGCATATATTAGTATGTACATACAACGGATCATTATCTTACTAATTTGCAGATATACACAAAAATCCGCTTGTTATAGGAATTTTAGGGCTTAATTTGTTTCTAACTATACTAATAAATAAACGATTGCCAAGATTGAATTTAAGGCTATTTTTCTAACCAATTCATGATGATTGTCATACTGATCTGGTTGACATGAGCAACGGCACAGAAAGAAACCTTACATATATGTTTCATTATCTAGAGGAACGTCTTCTCAAGAATAGAGAGGATAGCAAACAGGAGAAAGTCAGGCGGCCGCTGCTTTCCCGATTTTCCAAGAAAAGGATTGTTAATGACTTCACTTTATCACGTGAGAAATCTATATACTGTTTACCATATGTATACAATTAAGCAATTTTACACACACAAGAATAGGTTAACAAGCAACGTATATAGCTACATAGAAGTATTTATCTCGCCCCTCATATTTTCCCCCGTAGACTTAACATTGGGAACTCATACTGAATGCCCATGGAGTATTTAGGAAAAACACCCAATGAGGGATTATGTCACAAGTGTTAGCCAATTAATCAATATGAGTGGTGAGCTAAATTCAGAAACCTATTTAACTTTACGGTCCGAGCTCGGTCCCATCTCGTTTGAATTGCAAGATAATTCATGCGGCTTCACCTTGTGAATTACTCTGCTATATTCAAACGCTATGGGAAATGAGTTTCATGGTAAACGTTCATAGGTCTTCTCTATAGTATTACTGATCTCTCGTTGAAGTGGTTAAAAGTCCAGAAGGGCGCAATGGTTTGTTTGGTGTGTTAGCAATAGTGAAAGTAGTATAACCTATATGACTAATTTTCTAGTTTTGATTTGGTAGTTCTCTATAATAGAACTCTTTTGGTGCTCTTGTCCCCTTAACTAAGCCTTCTAGTGTACGTGATAATTAAGGATTCGGTTTTGGGCAGTATATTTCATCCACTACCTGTAGACTAACCCGTCCAATAAGCAGTTTCCTCTCACGTAAGTAAAATATGACTGACACAAACTCTTATTTGCGACATCATTCATTACAACATGATTTGATAAGCCTTCTTCTAAAACCCTATTTGTCCTCGTAAATACTATTTTCCAGCAAGTAGCGGATGAAGTATATTCAATTTGGTGATTTGGTTTCCAATTTTAGTATTAAGTTGCACAATTATTTTTTTTGTTCCTCTTTTTATGACGGATACCAATTTTAGTTTATACACACTGAGCACAAAACAGCAACATATTCCACCAATTATCAAATCTGACTACGTGGTTTAAGAAGTCTCAAGACAAGCTGAGAACAGAAGATATACCTTCTAGGTATGATACTATGCAGCAGTGAATAAATTTTAAAAGCCGTACATAAATTCTTGTTAAGGTTTGGTGAAGTTGCTTCGCAAATCCATGTCCACTCTTATAGGGTACATAGCTATTGTGCTATAGAAATGGCCATCTTACCCCCTAACGCCATCCAAAACACCAGGTGGCGGGACCAATCATCAATGGATTTTAACCATAATATCTATTTGGGGATTGCCATAGAGGAATTTTAGCCTCTCCCAAATATTATCTATAGATTAGTACAACTGATAACAGTGGTTGCCCCCCGACTAGAATGGCGCTATATTACTATTTCCTGGCGGATGATGGCTGATCTAGTAATCACTCTGTGTCCTATAAGGTTATTTCTTATGTTTATGTGGTCCTCCACGTAGTGCTAGAATCCATTTGCAAAGACCAGGTTGGTAGCTAACAACCTACTTAATGATATACTCCTCTGTAGATCTGGATGTTCAGAACAATGACGGATACACTCCACTTCACCTGGCTGTCTTGTACAACCAACCACAAGCCATCGAGCTGTTGTTAAACGCTGGAGCGGATGCGAATGTGCCTAATAAGAAAGGATCGGCAGCAATCCACACAGCTGTCTTCGAGAACAACACAGATGCTTTGTTGGTAAGTTGCCTCTTTGTCTACTCTCAGAACTAGATTTATCACTGATTCTGGTTCCATGAAAATATTGCAGTTTCCCATGGGCACCAATGGTAAAGAACTTACCTTGTTCAGATGGCCTTCCCATAGAAGTAAGTATGGTGACATGCCTTTTTCTTATTGCATTTTCTATTTGCTTATATATGAAACTTATATTATCCAGAGTTATTTGTAAAAATCAATAGAATTTAGAAATCACCCAACTACCAGCATTTGTCTTTAAGACCAATACACACACATATATAGTAGTGAGTATGGGGAGAGACCTAGGGCAGCCCTGGAGCAAGCAGTCTGGTGTCTCTCGTGCATTCCTGGGCCCGCGTAATCTCTTGATCGTGCAGACTCGGCATGCTATATAGGAGTGTAGCACTGTTTACCTCAGTCGGTGACACTTGCCGGTCCAGCTCACAGAGCATGGACATCTTGACTAGCCCGATCAAACCTGGTTTCTGCTATGCTCTTCGCTTACCTCGTAATAGTTATAATGTGGATTCACTTTCTCTGGGGGTTACCTCTTGAGATTGTACATTTATCTCACCCCTGGAATAAATGTCCATAAGCTTAACATTGGGAACTTGTTCTCCATGCCCCTACAAGTATTGCAGTCCGTTCCCCATGGTCTATATCCTGTGTGTTGTCCATTCTTTTAGTGTGTACAGGGGTGAGATAAATACACAATATCGACTGGTTTCAGATACAAGCGGCCGTATGCTCCGAAGAGTTGACGCGTAGTAATATCCGAGCGTAAGCGAGGATATTGCTTAGAGTCAAATCCGAGGAGCATACAAACGCTTTTATCTGAAACCAGTCTATATTGTATTTATTATCCACCTTTTCTGGACAAGTAAGATGTCTATATCAGTTCGTTTTAGGTATGCACTATTTTTCCATACGCACTATTTTTGTGCCTTTATTGATGTTCGCTATATGTAGTATCTTCGGGTATTAGTACTGATACTCAATGGGCGATGATGTCACACCAGTCATGATAATTTATTTCATTTAGTGTACAAACGGGGTTGGGATAAATACAGAAAGCAAACTCATTTTGCTCACAAAACGCTTCACAATATTCACTTGGCTGTCACCTCATTCATATCGCCCCGGGTTCAAACTATGGAGAATGACGACTGTGACAAAAACTTATTGGTTTCTTCTTTAGTCTGTTTTTGAGCTGCTCCTAGTTAAACAAATTGCTCTGTGCCGAACATTTGATAAATCACCTTCATGGCATGCCATAATTAGGCACACCATATTCACCAGAGCCAATATTACAATCATGACAATAAGTGTTTTTAACGATAACAACTGTGATGATTTGCGGATAGTTGGGGGCAAGAATCTGTCGGGCACGAATCGTTTGAGCATCAGGACATATTGGCCCAATTAGTAAAAATGGTATCAGGGGCGTACCCAGGATTTTGTTTCGGGGAGGGCACACCTCTGAAGATCGACAAGGGTCCAGCTAACAAGACCCCTCCTGTGAGGTACCGGGGCAAAGCCTCGGACGCCCTTAGATTTTATAGATTACACAAGCTGTTTTCAGGATTCTGTTTCAGGGGGAATGTAACCACGGATCCAGCTCCTCCTGGGGGTCCAGGGGGCAAAGCTGCCAGAGGAACTTGAATTTCATGGATTATACAACCTGTACCCAGGATTCTTTTCTAGGGACAGGGGTTACACTTCTTAGGCTATCTAGAATTATTACCATGGGTCTGGCTGCAAAACCCCCTCTGGGTGTCCAGGGGGCAAAGCCCCTGAGAACATTTGGATTCTATAGATTATAAAAGCCATCCTCAGGATTTTCTTTGAAGAGGGGCACAAACATCTTAGGTTATCTGTGAATATTGTCCAGCAGAAAAGCCCCTTCTGGGGGTCCAGGGGGCGAAGCCCTTGAAAGAACTTATATGCAACCTCTATCTTTTGTTTCAGGGAACAGGGTTACACTTCTTAGAGTATCTGGGTATATTGCCAGGGTTCTAGCAGCAAACCCCCTCCTGGGGGTCCAGGGGGTAAATCCCATAGAAGACCCTGTATCATAAGCTCTCCCTAAAATTTTTTTTTCAAGGAGGGGGTTACATATGTTAAGCCATCTAGAAAGATTGTCAGAAGTCTAACAGTATGGCCCCACATGGTGGTCCAGGGGGCATATCCCCCAGGATCACATGGCAATATTGCCAGAGGTTTAGGAAAGCCCCTAATGGGGTCCAGGCAAATCCCTCTGAATCATTTGGATTTCATAGATTACACTAGCTGTCCCCAGATCTTTGTCTCATGGAGGGGGAGATACATACCTGAGTCCAGGTACCAAGGGTCCATTATTAAAGTCCCCATATACCTGGATTTTACACTTATAAAAGCTACACCTAGGGTTATGTCTTGGGGAGATTTATACACCTGAGACTACCTGGGGAGATTGTAAGGGGTCAGTGGCAAATTTTATATGGTAGTCCAGGGGGTAAACCCTGTAACCACTTGGATTTTATACATCATACAAGTTGTTCTCAGGATTTGGGTCCAGGGAGGGGGTTACATACCTGAGACTACCTAGGAATATCAGTACAGGTCCAGTGGCAAAGTCCCTCCTTGGGGTCCTTGGGACAAATCCCTTAGAAGGGCTTGACTTTTATACATTATACAATTTGTATCCAGGATTTCTTTACATGGGAAGATTAGAGAGGGTCCATGAGGCAAATCACCCCTAATTGCTTGGCATTTAGATTATTTTTAGGGGACATACTTGCCTTGTTGAATGACACTGAAACAAGGGCATATAGGCATGTGCTTATTTTTTTTTTGGGGGGGGGCACAATTTCTACTATCTTAACCACATTCCCCTCAAGCAGCATTCACCAGGGGCTTACCCAGGATTTTGTTTGAGGGAGGGGGGTACACCTTGGACTACCTTGGATGATTGGCTTGGGCTCCAGGGGGCAAAGCCCCAAGCAGCACTTAGAATCTGTCGATTATACAAGCTGTATCTAGGATTTTATTGAGGGAGGGGGTCATATGCCTGACACTATCCAGGGGTCAAGAGGCAATGCCCCAGTTGGGAGGGGGATTCAGGGCAATGCTCCCAGAAGAATTTGGATTTTTATTTAAAAAAATACATCTTGGGATTGTTATGGGAGGGGAGCCATACACCTGGGATTACATGGGGGTCCAGCAGCCAGGGGTCCAGCAGCAAAACCTCTGCTGGGGATCCAGGAGGCAAAGCCTCAAGATTCACTACGGTTTTAGATTTTATACAAGCTGTATCCAGGATTTTGATTGAGGGAGGGTGATTGTTGCACACCTGAGACTACCTGGAATGTTGCCACAAGAGAAATAGCATAGCCCCTCCCAGAGGTCCAGGGGGCAAAACTCCTGGAAGTGCTTTGGTTTCAGATATCATTTATACAATCTATATCCATGATTTTGTTTCAGGAAAGGGTTACACACCTGAGATTACCTGGGGGGATTGTGAGAAGTCTAGGGGCAAATTGCCTCCTTTGGGATCCAGGGGCCAAACCCCTTAAGTGTTTGGCTTTTATGCATTAGATGGCATTTTTAGGTTACATGATTGACATAGGGGTCGAATGACAAGCTGTTCCTATGATGTTGGTTTGGGCAGGGGATTTACACACCTGAGACAGCCTGGGAAGATGTGTTGTGATCTAGAAGCTAAGACCCCCCTGGGGGTCCAGGGGTCAAAGCCCATGGAATCATTAGGATTTCATAGATCATACAAGCTTATCTCAGGATGTTGTTTCAGGTTGGGGGCTACATACCTGGAGAGATTGGCACGGGCTCCAGCAACAAAGCTCCTCCTGGGAGTTTAGAGGGTGAAGTCCCTGGAAGCAGTTGGGTTTCTAGATTGCCAAGGGTCCTGTCGCATAACCCCTTCTTGGGGTGCACTGAAGCCCCAGTGAGGGGGGTCACACACCTGAGGCTATTTGGGGAGATATTGAGGGGTCTAAAAGCAAAGCAAATCCCGGGGGGTCAGGGGCAAAGCCCCTGGAAGTACTCACATGTTAGTGACTCTATTTAGGGGAAGGGTTTTAACACACCTGAAACTACATGTGAAGATTGCCAGGGGTCCAGTTGCAAAAACCCATCTGGGAGGTCCAGGGGTCAGAACCCCTGGAAGCACATTTGTTTCATATAATTCAGAAATTACAATGGGTCAGGGGAAAAGTGATTCTTTAGGGATACAGGTAGGGAGGGGATGAAGCCCCTGGGTGCACTTGTATGTCAAAAGATTATACAAGCTATATACAGAATTTAATTCCAAGGAGGGGGTCACACAACTGAGGTGTCTGGTGGCAAAATCCATCTGGGGGTCCAGGGGGCAAAACCTGCAGAAGCACTTGGCTTCTATATTTTACACCTCTTGGATTTTGTTTCAGGGACTAGGATTGTTACTGATCTAAGGCTATTTATGATGATTGCAAGGGCTATAAAAGTGCCTCTTTGGGACTCCAGGTGCCCCCTGAAGAGATCTCTTTTTTGGGGAACATATTTCCTTTGTTGAATGACTACATATGGTAACAAGGGCATGTAGGGGGGATATTTTTAGAGGGTGTGGGGAGGGCACACCTAGGACTACCTTACATGCATCCTTCAAGTGTATACCCTCAACCCGCACCCCTCTCCTAAGATCTCGTAAGTCGTAATCTGTACAATGTTCTCACTATGCTCTATGGGAGAAGAATTCTTAATGAACTAGGCTTGGAGCCATGAGAATTCTTCTCCATAGAGAAGATTTAAGATTTCAATATCTTATGTATGTGTAAATAGCCCATTCTTGTATAATGCTATAACTTTTTAACTATGATAGATAGAAACAAAATTCAAAAAACAGTGTGTAGAGAATTTTCAGTCGGAACAGACCATCCCTGGGTACGCCCCTGATGGTATGCAAAATATGAAGAAAAACAATGAATATGAAGAATAATAAATTGAAATTATCGAGTGAAAACAGAAGTTGTCCACTATTTTCTTTGGATTTAAGTTTGATTATTTTCAAAAGTGTCGAAATTTCTGATAAAATTCCTGATGAGCGGCTTTGTTGTATACTTACGCTTGCCTCCAAAAGACACTTTGCCGCCATCCGAGTGTCGATGTCAACCTTGGAGGCGAAAGAGGAGGGACTCCCATGCACGTGGCTGCCTACAAAGATCATGCAGAATGCGCCACAATCCTTGTGAGTACAAGACCTTTTCATGAAAATATCATCTTATGTTGTTTACTGTGAATATTTACAAAGGTTATAGTTACTGCACGATATGCATTATGCCAAAGGTAATTCTATTCTGGCAGCTTTCAATGAGACCTATAACATAGAAGTTATAAGGAGTTGAACATTGTTGTGAACAATATGTACCATTCCACTGATATACTCCCAGTAAACACAAATACGTGCTAGCTACGTAAATTAACTTCATTTTTTCGTAGGAATTACATATTTTTTACGTAGTACAAGCGTGAAAATGTTAAGGTTTAGTTACGTCTGTAGCACATATTGGTAGATTTACATTAATCAACGATTTTGAGACATTTACGTAAATTCACGTAGCTTAGAAATGTAACTTTACGTTTCAAAATAATTGAATTTATTTAAATATACCAACAGAGAAATACATAATTTTATGTAAATGATGGGTGATTTTATGTGAATTGAGTTTGGAACACTAAAACCCAGAGATGGGTACATTTGTCTCACTAAAATGACCTTACAAATATTCAACATGTTTAATATCAAAATCGCTTCAGATTTTACCACATGTAAAGAGCTCATATCTTCCTCTTTGTTGAATTCCAGCTACAAAATGGTGCCAAGCTCTGTAAACCATGCGAGGTTGGGATGTTACCGATACATGTGGCGACACTGCACGGATCTTTCGCCACCCTGGAATCCATTATGCAGCATGGTAATAACATACCCTTACATAATCAATCTGTGTACTCTAACATATATCTAGCCTTAAAGACAAATGCTGGTAGTTGGGTGATTTCTAAATTCTATTGAGTTTTGCAAATAAGTCTGGATAATACAAGTTCCCTATATTAGCAAATAGAAATGCATAAAAAATGGCATGTCACCATGCCAACTTTTATGGGAGGGCCATCTGAAAATTTAAGTGCTTAACTATTGGTGTCTATGGAAAAATGCAATATTTTCATGTTGTTGCTAAATGACACTGATGCTCTATTGCTATCTTCAAATAATTCTGGATTATGATAATTGGGAACATGTACATTGAGAAATGCTAAAAATACTATGTTACCATGCTTATTTCTGTGGGAAGGCCATCTGAAAAAGGTAAGTGCTTATCTATCGGTGTCTATGGGAAACCTTCTAGCCTCCTAGCGGATAACCCAGGAACCAGCGTAAATTAAGTAGAACCAGGTGGCGTTTCGATACCTACCCGCATTTGTCTTTAAGTAGAAGTCGGTGTGCCTCGGCTACCTAATGCGCGACCAAGCCATCGGTGCACAAATTAGTAACACAAGCTTGAGTTTGGTTCTAGGGGGAGGGGGAGGGGGTGCATACGGAAAAGAGGGCGCAGGGAAAGATTGTGCATAACCAAAACGAGCTGATATCGACATTGAGTCGGAGTTGACTCTGCGCAATATCCTCGCATACGCTCGGATATTACTGCGCGCCAACTCCTCGGAGAATACGGCCGCTTGTATCTGAAACCAGTCAATATTGCGTATTTATCCTAACCCAAATCCTCTATTTCAGAATATGTGAAATATGTATACACTCACCGAAACTCCGTTATAAATGTCTATAAAATAGTAATTTTTTCGTCTTGTTGATCATGCATCTACCGCGGCAGAGTTTAGGTATTTTATCAAGAACACCCTAACTATCCAAAGAGTAAATTATATTGATCTTTGAAATGTACCATACGGTTATGTTACTCTGACACTGACCATGCCGATTGTGGCACATCCAAACTCATGGCGTTTTCTATCTAGACGATTCTCGACCCAGTTCTCTATAAACAGGTGCTGGTGAGTGTGTACTATATGAGCTGCTCTATACATTGTGTTGCAGCTGAGGCGGCTGGCTATACCCGTGATGAGGTGCTCAAACTGCGGGACTCCTCACAGAACCTGCCACTTCACACTGCCGTCAATGGAGGCGACATACGAGTGAGCATAACCTTCATCTCAGTCCTAAAAAACACACATGAAATAATCCATCTTCTTTTGGATTAAAGGCATCTCCTACAATACACAGTGGTGCCACATGGTGATTGTCAAATACTGACAATCATCAATGTTGGCTGGTTCCTTTGACCTATTCTGATACCAAATAAGTGAAGTACAACATATTGTCGAGGTTGACCTAACCCAATAGGTAAATTAGGCCAATCTATATTTGACTGATTGATATAGGAAATGTACTGAAAAATAAGGTGTTCTTCAATTCTCTCAAGAATAATGATGGTGACCTCGATCTTTTAAACTTAAATGTATAGTACTATAGATTTACTGCATTTTGTGAAAGTCTGAGGGAAACGACGAGAGTTTTATTATGTGAAATCCAAGGATTTAGAATGCCTGTATGTTCTATTATAATATTATCACAACATGGACCTCTAGATTAAAAACTAGCATGGTGACCCTCAATTTTCAAGTTGGACATGTATTCTATAACACTTCGTAAAAAACCTTATTCAATTTTCAGGAAAATGACATGGTAACTTCTCTGATATGCTTTTAGGATAATGCCTAAATGCCTAATGCCTCGATTATACCAAAGAGTATAGCGTCTATTATGGTTGATTAAACTATACTTGAAACTATACTTGAAAAATATGATTGCTTTTACATTCCTGGATGCAGCACACAGTTGTTATATATTGGGCTAAATCGTTTCTAATGACCAAATATCAACAACCTCCTGTAGACTATGCATATCCACATGACCCATCACTGGTATCATATATTTATGTATTTAACCATTTAGGGTCATTCTCATAGAACCAGTGCAAGTAGGATTTTTTTTGGGAAAAAAAAATTTGGGAGGAGGTTAAAAATTATTATGTGGTGCTAATCTCTACTGGGTGGGGCAACTTTCCCTGAAAAACTATTAGTTAAATATTATAAATGTGGCCACAGTGCACCTTATAACATATGTATATGAAAAAGTGGTCTTGCAGCGTGACCGGGCACCCGAAATTAACGTAGCTAATAGCAAACCAATAATTTTTCATTATTATATAATTTGAATCATTTAAAATATGAAAATTAAGTGGTATTAGTGAATTTATGGGGTTTTCAATGGCTTAATTTCAATTTTACATACCGTACCTACCAAAATAAGAAATTTGTTACTTTTGGAAATGAGATTTATAGCAATTTCTAATATAACGATCACTGTGGACAATAGGAAAAAAATTATTTAGATAAATCAACTCCAGTATCTTATACCTTAATAGCTACACTTTCATATGAATTATCGCAAACAGTTTCCAATTTTTTTTATATTTCTCTAAATCTTCATTAAAAAATACATAGCAAAACGGTCACTCTGCAAGATAGGGTCAGGCTGCAAGACCCATTTTATACTTTAATGTGATTTTTTTTTAATTTTAAAAAGATTTTGAATATGTTTTGCTGATAATAATATTTCAACGATAAACTCTTAGGGAAGAATTGAATAAACACCCTCTGGTATGGTCAAAAATTAGTTAAATGTGAAAAACGGCTTTTACAAGGCATTGGTTTGTCGATTTTCGGTGATTTTTTACCTATTTTGACCACCTAGAGACTAAAATATTGATATTTGACCAGTAAAACCTATACTTCTCCCTCACCATACTGCCTCTCCACCATACTGCCTCTCTACCATACTGCCCCTCCACCATACTGCCACTCCCGAATACTGCCCCTCCACCATACTGGTCCTCAACCATACTACCCCTTCACCATACTCCCCCTCCACAATACTGTCCCTCTACAATACTGCCCCTCCACCATACTGGTCCTCAACCATACTACCCCTTCACCATGCTCCCCCTCCACAATACTGCCCCTCTACCATACTGCCCCTCCACAGACTGCCCCTAAATGACTGCTCCTCAACCGTCCTGCCCCTCACCCATACTGCTCCTAAACCATTCTGCCCCTCACGCACACTGCTCCACACCCATACTGCCCCTCAACCATACTTCCCCTCACCCATACTTTCCTTCAACCTCCATACTGCCCCTCAACAATACTGCCTCTTAGCAATGCTGCCCTTACACTATACTCCTCCTCTACCATACTGCCCCTTAATCCATACTGCATCTTTACCATGCTGTCCTTAATCCATACTGCCCTTAGACCATACTGCCCCTCAATCTTACTGCCCCGAACTATACTGACCCTAACTATACTGCCCCTCATAGGGGTACTATGGTGAGGGACATTGTGATTTAGGGGCAATATGGTTGAGGGGCAGTGTGGTTGAGGACTATGGTGAGGAGCAGTATGGTTTGTGGGCAGTATGGTTTATGGGCAGTATGGTTAAGGGGCAGTATGGTTAAGGGGCAGTATGGAGGCGGGGCAGTATGATTCAGGAGCAATTTTTGTGAGAGGCAGTATGGTTAAGGGACAGTATGGTGAGGAGCAGCATGGTCAAGGGGTGGTATGGGTGAGAGGCAGTGTAGTTAGGAGCAGTATGGTTGAACAACAGAATGTTTGAGGGGCAGCATGGTTTAGGGGGAGTATGGTCCAGGGGCAGCATAGCCTCGGGACAGTATAGTGAGGGGCAGTATGGTTTGATGCAATTTGATTCAGGGGCAGTATTGTGGAGGAGCAGTAAAGCTGAGGGTCTTTGAGGGGCAGTAAGATGAGAGCATTAGGTCCCCCCACCCAGCCTTGCTGTGTACATACTATATGGATGGCCCCTAAACGATACTGCCCCTCAGCATACTACTCCCAAATTATCAGGGGCAGTATGGTTTGGGTCAGTAAAGTTGAGGGGCAGTATGGTTTAAGGGCAGTATGGATTAAGGGCAGTTTGTTTGAGAGGAAGTATTGCCGAGGGACAGTATGGTTAAGGGGCAGTATAGTAGAGAGGCAGTATGGTAAAGGGACAGTATGGTGGAGGGGCAGTATTGTAGAGGGGCAGTATGGTGGAGGGACAGTATAGTAGATGCGCAGTATGGTGGAGGGGCAGTATTGTAGAAGGACAGTATAGTAGAGGGGCAGTTTGGTGGAGGGGCTGTATGGTGGAAGGGCAGTATGATTGAGGGGTAGTATGGTGGAGGGCCAGTATGGTGGAGGGGTAGTATAGTAGAGGGGCAGTATTGTAGAGGGGTAGTATATTGTGGAGAGGCAGTATGGTTGAGGGGCAGTATGGTGGAGGTTCAGTATTGTAGAGGGGAAGTATAGTAGAGGGGCAATATGGTAGAGGGACAGTATAGTAGATAGGCAGTATGGTGGAGGGACAGTATGGTAGAGGGGCAGTATTGTAGAGGGGCAGTAAGGTAGAGGGGCAGTATTGTAGAGGGGCAGTATCGTGGAGGGACAGAATTGTAGAGGGGCAATATGGTGGAGGGGCAGTATGGTGGAGGGGCAGTATGGTGGAGGGGCAGTATGTCGGAGGGGCAGTATGGTGGAAGGGCAGTATGGGGGAGGGACAGTATATCAGAGGGGCAGTATGGTGGAGGGGCAGTATGTGGAGGGGCAGTCTGGTTGAGGCCAAATAAGTTAGGATCAATTCATAATAAGATTGTACGGTTAACAATTTAAAAGTGTTATTTTAATGGTAAAAACCACTCTGTAAGAGGCAGCCATCAGTTGGGGCCTCTAAATACCATTTTCGCCATATAAAAAAGTATTATTACCAACAATAGTGCTGGATTTTGTATTATTTGCTAGTAGGCATGTTAGGAGCAATTCAGAGAATAATTGTACCATTCAAAACTTGAATAAAACTGTAAAATGGCATTTTATTGGTAAAAACCACTCTGTAAGAGACCACTGGAGCCACTAAATACTATTATCACCATAGAAAAAATTAATAATATGAAAAACAGTGCTGAATTATGTAGTATTTGCTCGTATGCATGTTAGGATCAATTCATGATAAGATTTTACCGGTTGAAAATTGAATAATAGGAAAAAGTAGCATTTTAATGGTAAAAACCACTCTGTAAGAGATAGCATGATAAGGGCGGTCACGTAGCAAGAGATATAAATGCTCAGAAAATTATCAGTTTGCAGCTTTTATTCAATATTTTGCTTTAACAAAGATTTTTTTATTGTTTTTTCCCGATAAAAGTACTCGCAGTTCTGAATAAATATGGCAGTTTGATTAGTTAAATAGTATAATTTAAAAAATTATTTCAAAATAACTGGATTTCTCTTGAATACATGAAAATACAGCAAAAAACTGGGATTAAGTATAAATAACAAATTAAGTAAAATGGGAGAGTTCGGTTTGGGTTAAACAGTTTTTTGATAAAAAAGTATTTCTAGCCACTATCTAATCAAAAGTAATATTCATTAGAGTTCATATATTACCCATAATAAATAAAGAACGTTCCAATCACCCGGTCACGCTGCAAGCTAAGCAGTTTCGCCAACCTTTTCCATTATAGAACATTTTGAATTTTTTTTTAATTTGGAAGATTTTTTGCTGATAATTAAATTTCAACGAGAGACTCTTAGGGAAAAAAAGAAAAAAAGACCCTCTTTATGGTGAAAAATAAGTTATTTACAAATAAAGGGTATTCTAGGCCATTGCTTTGACGATTTTTGGTGATTTTTGGCCTATTTTTACCCCCTGGAGACCAAAATATTGATATTTGACCAGTAAAACCTATACTCCCCTCGAGCACTTGGCGAGATCTATCATTTAAAACAGAAAAAATAAACATTGAAGACACTGTGCAAAAAATTGAATGCAGGAAACGACTAAAATTGGAGTTGCACTGGTTCTATGAGAATGATCCTGTATACCCCCATCAGAATTAAGGGGTGCTTCCACCAGGACGTGCGATATATGCCGATCATCGCCGATTTGTTGACTGGCTAGGTCAGGATGAATCGTGTCAGAATGTCTTGTTGAATCGCTGCAGTGGAATAGCTTCCTTTGAGTGATAATAGGGGCTACACACGAGCAGATTCTACAAGATTTATCATGATGCATCAAGATGCAGCAATGTGCTACAAGACATAGCCCGACCTTGCCAGGCAAAATAATTCGTGCTGGTGGAATCAGCCCTTAAGCCCAACGTATCTTCCCAATTATGACATTGAATACCACTATGCACTTTGTCTTATTTAGGCCGTCCTGATGTGTTTGAAGGCAGGCGCCAAAATCTGCGACACACAGGTCAGTGCTTACTTTGTACAAGTATACAATCTTGATATTAAATTGATTTGGGGATACTAAAGGAGTAAACACAATGAGCAAAGTCCCACCAAAACATCTTATGCGTACCTTGTGCCTACTGAGGGGCAAAAACTAGTGGTCTGAGTATTGAAAATAATATTTTGTCAATAATAGATATGTATCTGTGGTTCCATTTGAGAAATTATCGCTACGCCTAATCGGTGAGGGTCAGCAAAAATGTTTTTTTCCGACGAAAATTTAGGTAGTCGCCGACCAATATTTTAGCCTCAAGTTCATCGCGCCACAGATGAATTTAAACTGGTTTGATTTCGTCCGTGGTATAAAAGGTCGGTCGGTGGTGCCATATTATGTTATGTTGGAGAAAGAAATCGTTAAGAAATTGTTATATACTTGCGTGGCACTACACAAAATCATTACAGAAATCTTCAGATTAATTCACCAAGAATCTTACAAAATTGGTCGGTGTTGCTAAATGCCATAATTGGTGGTCATAAGATTTCAGGAGGTGGAAGCGCCACATTTGGCGTAGTCATCAACCAAAAGGAATCATCATAGAGTTTGAAATAATTGAATGAATGAAGGAATGAATGAGAGTGTGACTTAGATATGAAAAGCTGCATATGTACGAGGCAAGGGAAGCGAGCTACCGAATATGGAAATACCAACGTCTGGACCCTTCTCTTGTGCAGGATGACAACTCTACGGCCATTCACTTGGCGGCCCAGCAGGGAAGCCTGGAGATGATCAAAACGATGTTCGACGCTCAGCCCGAGCATAAAGACATCTGCATACACGGCAAGGACTCTTCGGGGATGACACCCCTCCACAAGGCAGCGGTCTTCGACAGGTCCAATGTCGCCAAGTATCTCATCGAACAGGTATCTGCAGTTCCCTCTTCAACTATCGTTATCTCATCTATTTTCATATACCCATAATGATACCATATACATACACAATAGTGCCATCATTTGGATCTGAGTGGCCGTATTCTTCCCGTGGTTGATGCTTAGTATTATTAAATACCTATGGCCGTATGACCCACACATACTGCCCGCTGCTACCCATGACGTATGTATAGCCGTACGTCACACTGTGACTTCGGCATCGGGATGTGTCTGATCAATAATTTTACCGCGTATTTTTGACGTACGAAAACAGTAAGCCAGTTTCCGTATAATACTTCGAGCAATAGCGAGGAGTATTGCCTAGTGTCAACTACAAGGTGAATACGGCCACAAAGATCGACATCATGGTAATGTGGTATTCATTACTCATCTTTCAACTAATCATTAGAAAAAAATCTTGTAAATAATTATAAATTTAACGAGAATACGGCTTTCCGTAATCTACTCAGTAGCGATCTTTAGGCTTCATAGGCTTAGTATGGAGACTCCATATTAGGTGGGTAAAAAACTGTAAATTTATACACACCGTTTCGACATATAACGTAAAATACCATACCTCTGTTCCAAACGGAGAAATAAGGAACACACTTCCGTACACGTCCACTAAAACATTTATTGTAAGGCCAAATTCATGTTCTGAAGTCGCACATTGTGTATTGGTCTTGAGGGTTAGGGTTAGGGTGAGGGCAGGGTAAAGTTAAGATAAGGGTAGGGTTAAGATTAGGGTTAGGGTTAAGGTAAGGGTAGGCTTAGGGTAGGGTAGGGGTGGGTTAGGGTAGGCTAGGGTTAGGGTTAAGGTAGGGTAGGGATGGGTTTGGGAAGGGTTAGGCTTAGGGTTAGGGTTAAGGTAAGGGTAGGGTTAGGATTAGGGATTGGGTTAGGGTAGGATTAAGATTAGGGTAGGGTTAGGATTAGGGTAGGGTTAGGGTTAGGGTTAAAGTAAGTGTAGCCTGGATAGGTTAGTCTAGTGGTAGGGTGAGGGTTAGGGTTAGGGTAGGGTAGGGTAGGGATGGGTTAGGTTAGGGTTAGGATTTGGGTTAGGGCTAGGGCTAGGGTTAGGGCCTAACCTGTAGAGTTCTGGGAGCTGTTTCAAAACCATAGACTTAACCCACGTTTTGAAACAGTTCCCTATACATCCCTATCGTGGCCAAATAATATTGGCTTCTATGGGAAGAAAGTAATTATTTAGATTACCCCTAATCATTGAGGAACAAATTGACTGAATTGGAACAGTCACCATTTTGGTTAGATACCTCCTCCAGACTCTGATGTTAACAGTACAGCTGCCATGATTTGAATGGCATAGAATACTCCTATTATCACTCAGCTCTAGTTCCCAGTATGTCCACATGAGGGCAGGCCACTCTACCAATGACACCTTGAGTTGTTCAGTGTTATGAGCGGCCTCCTGACATGTGCGACAGACCAGAACTGGCACTCAACCGGAACATGTTGGTCATCCCCTATTGGCTGTTGGCCAGACAGCCAATAAGAGCGCAGAGCCAAGCCTCCTGCCATGTCAACCTCCTGCTAGGGGTATAAAACAAGGACCCTTTCTTGTCAATAAACAGTCTCAAGTTCTGACTCAGAGTAATACCTACTACCTCTGTGTTTGAGTTCTGACTGTCTCTCTCTTAAGGTCTACTCCTAACTCAAGTAAAGCCCAAGACTTTACACAATGATGGGTGGACGGGCAGGCGGCTGGGCAGCTGGGCGGCTTGGCAGGCAGGCGGGTGCCTGGGCGGGAGGGACCAAGTTCACCTGTTTCGGGTTCAGGGCGGTATCGAGTTCCCCCACGGACCGAGACTCAGTCCACTGTTGTTCCAATATAGTTGGATCAATTTCATAAATAATGTTGCTAATTATAGCCCTGTAATCATTGTGTCCGTACAAGGGAGCCAACAAGAACGACCTTGACAGTGACGGTATGTCTCCTGTGCTGTTAGCGGCAGCTAAGAAGGCATGGTGCGCGGTCGAGGTCCTCATCAAGAGCGCAGTTGACATCACCATCCGCGACAAGAAAAACAGAAACATATTCCACCTAATCATAAGCAACGGAGGCAAACCAGAGCAGTTCAGCTTCTGCATGTGCAATAAGGTGAGTTAGAATTTAGATCTGCTTATTTCAAAACTCTGGGTGTCTTAGATCTTCTGTATGAGAACAATACAATCGTCATTGTACATCTATATGGTATTCATGGGGCATTCCAGGGCAAACCAAATCACAAATGATAACAGGAAAAAGGCGAGCTTTCATATCTTGTGGACCGATGTCGGTGTACTTAAAAGTTAGTTCTAGTCTTACTCCGAGTCTGGCGTTTATGGTGATCCAACATGTTTTCAGAGAATTTAAACATAATTTTGGGTAGTTACCAGTTGCATCTCTCCAGAGTAGTATCTTCATGAGCAATAAGGTGAGCTATTGAAGTTAACTTATTCAATAGTAAGGTTTCACTGGGAGTATCAAAGTGAAAGGCCAGTTTAAGATTATATCTTATTACTTATTTTTGCATGACCAGATATTAAAAACTAAATGAAGTCAAAACCACGGTACTGGGGTCTGTTTAACATCGGGCGAACGAGATTTTACCTGGACCATACTACAAACCGGGCAAAGGACGAGCTTCTGGGGGTCTCTCGTCCAATTTGGTTTAACAAGGCATGTCGTCCACCAACGGTGTAGCCAAAGCGAAGTTTTTTTGATAGAGAGAATATCATAGATTGTGTCACCATGATCTAGATTAACGAATGAGACTATAACGGGTGTATTTATACAAGATTCCACCAGCAATGTCACTTGATCAGGACACCATTAAGAAATATATTCCAAGCTATGTGCGGAAAATATGAAAACCCTACATTAAGATTCAAATATACACATTTTGTCTTCATTTTTCAAGAATAAGGTAAGATAGGTTTATACTTTTGCTACTTATAACTATCCTTATTATTTACTACATTACACTAAGACGTACTTATAGATTTATAAGTTAGGTCTATACATTTAGGTAATAGATAAGCATACGAGTGAATATAGTTTGGCGAGAATACAACCAGACCCTATGGCCATTTATTACGTGAATACAGGATGAAGAAACCCCCAGTATTACATAAATACAGAACTGGGTAACTTAAACCTAAATTTAAAAATTAAAAATAGGTCCTGCTCATACGATTGACTAAGGTAGAGTGAGGAGATCCCCAACCGTCGCATCGAAAGAACTATGACGTGTGCGACAATAGGCCACGCCTCCGAGTGGCTATACCATAGATACGTGCTTAGCAAATGGGGGCCTAATTATATATGTACATGTATAAGTAAGTCCATTATACATTGATATCTTACATTTAGTGCCAAATGTACCTGGGTTACCTATCTATGCATGGAATATATATGATATGCGTTTGCGTTGAGTATGAGTTCTGGGAGCTGTTTCAAAAGTCGAGTGAAGTCTCGCCTGCGGCACGTCGCATTTCAAAGTGAGAGGCTGCAACAACGAGCGGCACTTAGAATCAAAGTAGCAGCAAAACCGCTACCAATACCCAATAGCGAGCGGCACCTCCACCTCGACAGCGACGCTTCAAGTGCCATTGTTAGCTCTCGCTTTGGCGATGAGTACTCTCGTTTAGCACCCTCCCGACTTTTGAAACAGCTCCCAGAATGTTAAGTCTAAAATTAATGGGAAAATACCAAGGGTGAGATAATGAAATATCCCCATCCGAGTGGACCAAGGGAATTACCACTGCTATCCTGGAGCCCAGTCACTTGTGGAGTGGAATAACAATCTGCTGGGTTTTAATTTTTTTATTATCATTTGTTTGCTCTGTTTACATGTAATTAAGTTTTTCTGAGCAATAAGCGGATATGTAATAAATAACTAAACTCCTTAACATCCTTGTGTGTTAACTATCTTATTTGTCTCTAATTCTAGGAGTTTAGAAATAAGTAGAGGCTGTCATTTTCTGAATGTTATTACATGAACATATTTGAGAATATAAAAAACAAAAAGAAATGTGTATTATAAACTGAAAATTTCTAGAATGAATTTAGAAAAAATATCACCGCTTTTATGGGAAATAACTTGTGGGAGCACTTATCAGTAAATGTAGAAGGTTTAAATAGATGAGAACCATGTAAAGGTAAAATATAGGAACTACCGCCACAGATTTATTACATCAAAGATCAGTGATGTGTGAACAAAATAATGTAACTGCAGAGATGAGTGAAAAGTGTAAATGTCTAGAGTACATGTCTGTCATTGTCATTTGCTGTGTCATTATTGTGATAGATTCAGAGGACCTTCTTTATTTGGAAGATCTGTAGATTCCTCTGCTGAATGTCAAACTTTGGTCAATGAACATATTAACAATAGAATAGGACTACACACAAAAAACAACTGATAAGGCCACAGCCATGCTACCAGTCTCCCTACACACACGTGGAAATGAAAGCGCTCGAGTTTGGAGAAAAACAGGTCCAGAACTTAAGGTCCAGAACTTAAGGAGAAGGAAATAGGAGTGGGTAATTCTACCTAACACCACCAGGTTCCAAGGTGAAAAAATCCGCAAAACGCCCTCATTTTACCGGCCCTACCCTGCCCATGAGGTGTAGAGGGTACTTTAGCTCAGCCTTGGGTCAGTAGTTAAGGTGATACCAACACTTCCAGCCCCTCCCCATTGCCACTAATCCCTATGCTAACATGTTACATAAGACGAGAAAGGGCATTTTATCCTACCCCTAATAAAAAAACACCATAGACTTAACATAGGAAAGCTTTATGTGGCATGCCATGACATTAAGTGTTTTTTATGTACCTAGAGAAGAAAAATTGACCAAACAGCGATCAGGAATTATTCACCTGTAAAAATAGTTCCGGCTGTGGAGAAAAATTCTGATAGGTGTCAAACATGGCAATTTACGTACTCAAATGGATTTCGGTGAGTGTGTGCATATTTCCCAATATTATAAAGTCGTGGAGATGGAGTAGAATCAATTTTAGACTTAACTCGAGTTAGCCTGGTCAAGGCGTATACCACTGCGGCCAGGTCTGCTCCTCACTACGCTCAGCTATTGCTTCGCGCAGTAATACATGAACTGTCTGTCGTGGCATAAAACTTGACCAGGCTAACTCTCATTCATTTTCTACTAAAGATTGGATAGATACAGTATAAACCACGACAACAAAAACCTAGTCACACTGGTATACACTTTTTAAGCAAAACAAATACTAAGAGTAAGGTGGGAAGTTGGTCGCATGCCAGATTGAGAGGAGAACCTTGGTTTGAGTCTTCTCTAGGTATTAAGAAAGAGATTAATGAGTTTTACGGTCTGTGTCCCCGTTCACCATTGAGTTTGGAGAGCCCAGTAATATGAATGATGCGATAGCTGAATGAATATTCCAAATCACCCCAAATGAGAAGGCAAATGGGGACTCAGACCAAACACAAATGTGTTTCTGATTTTATCTTAGCCTGGAACTATTTATCTGTTTATCACCTGTTGAATATGAATTACCGTACTCGCAAGCCTGTTGAATACGAGTTGCTAATGTCAAGCCTATGGACGTTTATACCAGGCTAAATAATGCACAGTTTCCCTGCCATTCTTTGATCACAGAACCAATCTCACGCTGATACTATAGAGGAAACCCATGAACGTTTAGGGTCTGAACTCGTATCCCATCGAGTTTGAATCACGTAGTAATTCACAAGGCGATGCCGCGTGAATTGCTATGTGATTCAAATGAGATGGGATCGAGCTCTGACCCTAAACGTTCATGGGTTTCTGAATTTATCTCACCCTTAATATTGACTAATGGGCTAACATTTGTGACATTATCCCCCATTGGATATTTGTCCTAAATATCTAATGGGTGTTAGATACGAGTTTCCAATGTTAAGTCTATGGAGAAAAAATATCTGGGGTGAGATAAATACATATTCCTGCCTGTTATCTCATCACGGTATTCTTCGCCATAGGCTTAACATGAGCAGGTCATACTCCATGGCCGTGAAAGTAGTGTATCCTATACTCAATGGCTAATTGGGTGAGTTTTTTTCATTGATTGGTAATGTTCTTGATCATGTCTACGGGGTGAGATACAATCAGAAACTCACTTGATAAAAATAACATGGTCTTCAATCCACCGCGCTCGACTGCTACTAATTCACTCAGCTTCGCTTCGTGAATTACTCGACGGTCAAACTCGGTACGTACCAAGTTAGTTTTATCTCGTGAGTTTCCTTCTACTTACAATACAGGTTTCACACGAATCTAACACTAGATAACTACGTAACCAACGATGCGGAAAAGCTGAACAATAATGGCTACTTTTAGGGCTCCTGCTAACTCCCGGAAGTGGCTTCATATTGCTGCTCCAGTGTAGAAATGTCACTAGGTCAATTCTTGTTAAAATTAAAGTATACCATACAGCACATTACAATCCAAATTCAATACGTTTGGATAGCTCATGTGTATCTTTTTTCTGGCACAGGTTGTGGCGGTTCTAACCAACGAGGCAGATGAGCAGGGCTGTACTCCCCTTCACTACGCCTCCATGAGGGGGCAACTCAAGACCGTGGTCACTCTCATGACTCTGGGCGCCTCGCTCAACGCCAAGAACAACAACAGGGAATCGCCGCTTCATTTTGCCGCCGGGTAACATACCATTCACACCTCAGCTTTGTAATAACAAACAATTCACACAACAGCTATGGAATGATATCTTATAACTGCATCGAGAGTACATGTATATGTATAATAATCTCTAGTATACATTCCACGTTTGCAGGCACAAACCTTCTTCATTTAAGGAACCATATTCAATATTATATGAAAACTGTATTCTTGAGGGCAAATAATCAATTTTAAACGTCCGGGGGCCACGGGTGAGCATGGGGGTTAGTAGGTATGAAATAACAAATTTTACCCATGAAGTATGTGCCCATGAAGTGTTTACCCATGATAAATTCAATCTATTTGATATACGTTACAGTCATGGCCGTATCCACACTTGCGGCCGGCTGCTGAGCTCTAATAACGGGAGGAGTACGATCAACGAGACGAATGGTGACGGACAGACTCCGCTGCACGCGGCCGCCGCCCACGGCCACACGCAGGTCGTGCTCATGTTGATGCAGCACGGGGCCTGCATTCTACGGTAAGATACAGTAATAACTGAAAATATCAAGTATGTCTGTCCCATCAGGTATAAGAAGCTGAATACCACCTGTCCCATCAAATATGGAAGTTTCAATGTTATACATTCAGATCTGTCCCATCAGATTTAAAACTGCATGTATTGTAAAGTTGAAGTGGTAGCAGAGCAGTGAGCCAGAAGAAAAGGTCGTAGATGGTCAATAGAGTAGATAGACAGTGATTGTGGGAGGGGAGGGTTATTATGACATGACTGTAAGGTATAGTGGCTTCAAGCCCAGAGTGTTATATCTAAACCTTCATCTATCCATCACTTAGTATATATGTCTATTTCTTTCTGTTTATGTATGTCTTTCTGTCTCCAGCTGTCTGCCTCTCTGTCTGTTTCCCTGACACTATCCCTGTCTGTATACAGTATGTCGGACTCTATCTGTGTTTCTCTATGTCTCTGTCCCTGCCTGTTAGTATGTGTGGCTTACTACGTCTTCCTCTCTGTTCCTGTTTGTTACCATTTGTATCTGACTATTTCTCTTTACATGTGTCTCTCTGCATATCTGCCTACCTCTTTGTCTATGTCCCTGTCTGTATATATGTCTGATTCTGTCTGTTTACCTGTCCCTGTCTGAGTCTCCCTTCTGTCTCTGTCATCATCTGCTAGTATGTATATCACAATTCTGTGATGAATATTTAAAAACCATATGAATGAAAAATAAACATTTTGTGCGTCCACCATGGGTCTTCATTCGCAGAAACCATATTCATCTCTAGACCATATACTCTAGACCATTTCAACGATTCCAATTTGTCTTTTTCATTGTTTATTGCATCTCTCAATCTGACATTGAGTTTCTCATATACAGCTAATTGGTTCAAATTACAACATAGTAAATTTCATTTGATATATGAGTTGCTCAGCCTGAATGGGTAAACTATAACTGTATCATTTGTGTGATAAACACAATTTTTCTATGTTGTCCACAGGGATCGTCTGGGAAAGACAGCGCTGCACCTGGCAGCTGAGGAGGGTTACGTCAACACTGTGCAATCCATACTCAACGTCCACAGCCATCTGCTCAACTCGGGCACCAAGGCAGGGGTGAGCTGCTCATTCTTGATCTCACCCCTGGTATTTTTTGTCCCATAGGCTAAACACTGGGAACTCGTTCTCCATGCCCTTACGAGTATTGCAGTCCCTTCTCCATGGTCTAAATCCTGTCCATTGTCCATTACTTTAGTGTGTACAAGGGTGAGATGAATACAGAAAGCAACTAGTTTTGGTCAAAGTTGTTGTTCACCAACTCGTTTGAACACTACATGATATTCACTCGGCTGTCACCTCGTTCATATCACTTTGCATCAAACTCGTGGAGAATGACAACTTGGATCAAGACTTGTTGGTTTCCTCTTTAATACCATATAGGGCACAAGTGATTGCTAGTTCCGCCATCATCTGTAATGTAATATAGCACCACTCTAGTCGGAGGACTACCACTTTTTTCTGCTTTCATAATCTATAGATAATCGTAAGACAAGGCTAAACGAAATTTCTTATAATTTTTTACATGGTGTGAGTTGTCTTCACAGAATGATATCACGAAGCAGAGCTGGGTGATATCTTTTAGTAGAAGACAACAAACGCAATGAGAACAATCATATGAATTTGAGTGACGTTTAGATTCTTTTCTATCCTGTCACATGTTCATAATTGCATATGTCACCCGTGGCATATAAATAAGTTATGGCATAACCATGGCATACGATCAAACCACGTTAAGTCTATGGATATTTATATGAAGGGAAGGATAAAGAGCGATCTCACATGTCCTTTTTTCTCCTCCAGGACTCCTGCCTCCACCTGGCGGCCAGACGGGGGCAGCCGGCTGTCGTAACCCTCCTCATGTCGACCGGGGCCGCCTTCACTAAAAACTACCAGAATGAGCATTTCGTGGACATCTCTATTGAATGTGAGCAGAGGGAGGTACTCACCGCCGTTGTTTCCCACCATAGGTGAGTAGGTCCCCTCCGAGGTCTTCAGCATCTGCATCAAAGTCCTGGTCATGGCACCAAATATTAAAGGCATTTCGGACAATTTGGCTTGAAAATTAAAACCCATGTCATTTTCTTGAAATTTGAATATAATGATCTGAAAGTGTTGTTGTATACATATTTAACTTAAAAATTGGGGGTCATCATGCTAGTCTTAGAGATCAATATTATGACAAGCTTATAATATAGAGATTCTAAAAGGTTGTTTTAAACATACTAAGACCCATGTCATTTTCCCCAAACTTTCAAAATACATAGTGTTTTATAGTACTACACATTCAAGTTTTAAAACCCATAGAGCACCGTGCTTGTTTTTGAAGGAATTGAGGAAAACTATATTTTTCAGTACATTTCCTATGTAAATCAAGAAAATGTAACTTAGCCTTTTATGCCTATTAAAATTGGATAAGAATTATAAATTTTTTGTATGTTCAAAAGGTTAAATTTACTCATTTAGAATTAGAATGGATTACAAAGAACAAGTTTTCACTGATAATTGACAATGTTTTAAGATCACCAGGTGGCGCTACTGTGAATTGTCGGATATGCCTTTAAAGTCTTTAAAGGTATATCCTACAATTCTTTAGATATCGACAATTTATAGGTCAAAACTGGTTCTCTGTGAGTCATCCTAATTCTAAATGAGTAAATTCAGCGTTTTTCCAATGTACCAAATTTTTCAAGGTTAATTTATGATATGCCTTTAAAAGTTTTGATTGAAAATCAATTCAGCCCAATAGGGTGCCATCCCTCAAAGAATAAAAAAAGAATAATATACCAAAGTGAAAACTCCATTCCATGGACTCTCACATTGTCCACTCCTAATTCTCCAAGTTCAAGAGAATATACAAATTTATATTAAGACAATTTTCCCACCAGCTTAGTTCCACATCCTCAGGGAGCTCGATAAGACCAGAGGGAGAGGGGCCTTTCTTGACAGACCCCAAAGAAGACAAAGGGCCAGTAGCCGAAATAGAAATTTAGCATATATATTTCAACTAACATGGAAGGTATGAAGTCAAGATCTCTGACCAAGATCATTCATACGGAAGATTTTTACCCACCCACCCACACCTTTACATTAACATTTCTCGTTGATAGGGCTTTATACCTATATGCCACGCGGGATATAATTTGTATTCATTCTGGTTAGTCAAATTGATCAGAAAAAGTTAATGAAAGATTTTTCTTTCAATTGTTCTCTTTTTCTTAATCATAATGCATTAAACTTAATGGGCCCGTTGAATAATCTAGGAGCGTACATGAAGGCCCCTTTCCGTGTGATGTGAATCAACTTCATTCAACACCTTTGGAGGACCTTATGGATGGCTGAGACTGTCTTAGCTAACAAACTTAAAATTATCAAACGATAACCCTTGTACGAGGTACAGAAAAGGGTCTTTACATATGAGCCTAGATTATTCAACGGGGCCCTGTTGACACCGTTTCTCCTTTTATACCTTTGAGCAGATGGGACGAGGCGCTCAAGTACTGCTCGTCCAAGTTCTGCTCGCCGATGGTTGGATTGATTAGACAAGCCCCGGAAATCTGCCAGGTAGAAACATCTGTTGTCAATATGCCATTTATTAATGGCTCATATGTCTTACAATAATTGATTCAGTAGATGGTAAATGCATATAAACTGATGTAACCCTAAGATCTAATTCAAAGTCAGGAATCGAAGCAATAGCTATAGCCGAACTTTTATGAAATATTATTACCCGCTACTAGGGGTGCAGTAAAATAATGTTCGAGCTCACCGACACGTAGTGAATCAGATATGAATTGATGACTTAAAAGGTGAATAAAAAGGGGATTTTTTCGTGTCTTTGAGGTATATAGTAATAAGAAGGCTTAGTGACTGAGCCTATAGGGGTGTCATATCAAATACATCCCTCTGCCTCCGTCGTCTGGACATATTTTAAGAGACAAAAGACCACGAACGACATCCCTACAGGGTCAGTAAGCACTTCCTGTCTTATTATTTTTCTGTAGCAAAAGTGTCCCTGTGGTCCTTTTCAATTCAGGTGTAGTATAAGACATATAATCGCCAATCCGGCGTTCTTCCTTGCATAGTCAATGCAGACTGAATATATATATATTCAGTGGACTCAGATTAAATTTACAAGCTTACAAATTAGGGCGATATGTTTGTCACTATGCATATCTTTTGATCCCCAGTTAGTGCTTGACCGATGCCGAACATCATCGAAAGAAGATGCGAATTGTCCGAAGTTCCATGTATGTGTCTTTTATTATATTCATAGCCTTTCGTTATTCTATGAGTTGCATAAGATTGAATGAATAACCATGTCCATAAATCTCGTAATATATGTGTGTTAAAATGCGTTTATCTATTATCAATTAAAACAGAGAAGATTACTAAAGAAATCAGGAATCCTTTACTAAAGAGTAGAATAATAAAGTTCTTATTAGTAATTGTCTCACCAGTCATAAATCGTTTATAACACATCAAAATGAGATATGAAACTCTAATTACTTTCAAGTACACCTACGATTTCCGCTTTCTGGACATGGATGCAGAGACCGTAGCAAGACTCCGCCAGGAAAAGGTGGACTACACCCCACTGTATGCCGCGAATGTAAGCCCTGTTTCTACCAACAGATACATTCAAATTCCCTTCAGTTTTGTGTGTGTGTACAATTTGCTTTATTGAACCCTTTATGAGTACACTGATTTTCTATAGAAGAAACCCATGAAAGTTTAAGGTGAGAGCTAGTATCCCATCAAGTTTGGATAGCGTCATAATTCACAAGGAGAAGCTGCGTGGATTATGTAGCGATTCAAACAAGATGGGATTGAGCTCCGACCGTAAATTGAATAGCCTTCTGAATTAATCTCACCCCTTACAGTGACTGATTGGCTAACAATATTGAGATAATCCCCCATTGAGTTTTTTTGATACTCCATAGGCATTGAGTACGAGTTCCCAATATTAAGTCTATAGGGGAAAACATACCAGGGGTGAGATAAGGATATATGAGATTCCGGAGGTCCGTATTCTACTTAGCGATTTGTAGGCTCCATAGGCTTAGTATGGAGACTCCGTATTGGGTGGATAATAAAGCATAATACTTGAGTTGTGTCAATATAGATTCAATAAGGTGGCAACTCGCCTCAGTTGCTGTGCTATACCACTGGTATAGTAGTACATATGCTAACAGTTTCGCGATGTACTTCATGAAGTGTTCTGATTGATGCAGCAGAGGAGAAACTTGTGAGGAAAATGGAAAAAATGGGAGAAAGTCCTTTAAGATCAATCATCATAGTATACCATATAAGTGAGGTAAAATATAGACAGTTTAGACAACCAAATATGGTATCATAGTCCAGTTCAGCAGTATAACAAACAATAGATCTATCATTCATTTATAAATGGGGTATGCTCTAGTGCTTCCAGTGCTTTGTCTTTTGTGAGACTTGAATTCACTATAGGTATCTGTATTTTGCACAATTAGAGCTTAAGTATTCCATAACGTACTGCCATGGTAGTGAAGAGACCTCATATATGATACAAAATTTGACTTGTATACGATACAGTATTTGCCATTTATTTACAATCAAATACCTAAAATATTAATATCGGTTATATCTTTATCTATTCCTAAGCACATATATTAAGAAAGTAATTCAGAATAACCCATTTTCTACTTTCAGCTTATGGTACAATATAACCGAGTAAACTGCCTATCGCACCCAGTATCTCTTGCCTTCTTAAAAATGAAATGGTAAGTATAGTTTTACATGCTCGCTCAGTAAGATGACCATTTACCTGTTTTTGAAAAACTTTGATATTAGCCTGAACTTGTCTGCAATAGCATGTTAAGTGATGGTTCCATATCTACTTATTCATATACAATTTCTGCCCCTCCAAATAACTGCCGCAAGTCGAGTTTGTGACACTTCGATAGTTGCTTCGCCGAATGACACTGTAACCGGGGTGCTTCCTAGAGAAATTCAAGATTTTTATTTCAAAGGGGCATTTAAGAGAGAAATTATAAGAAAACTGACTGGCTAAAGTGTATCGACAAGGAGTAGCCATCTGTTTATATATCGAATCTGACATTGTATTGCTGTATTGTATCATTGTATATATTACGACAAACATGTTGTGAGTAACTCTACGTAATCACCTCGCTATCGTTCGGAGATTACTACGCGTCTGGTCCTCGGAGATTACTGCCGCTTGTATCTGAAGCCAGTTAATATTGTATATGTACACATATAATGACATAACAACACCTGTGGACGAGAAATTCTATTTAATTTCCCAGATGTGGAAAATTAAAATAGACAGTATACAACGGTATACAATGGAATGAAAATAGTATACAACGGTATACAAAGGTAGTAATAGTTCATAGAAGAATTAAGAGTATGAAAATTTCAAGTATAATAACCCCAAAACTGTGGGGTGGGTGGGAGGTAAAAAGTGTGTTTGAAAGTTCAAACTACGGGAGCGAAGTCACGTGATCTGACGTCACGTAAAGTAACTCGACTGTCCGTGTGGTGTCTCTGTAAGCACTCCCGCGCATAATGTGACAGCTGAAGTTGTCATTATTCTTCACATGTTCGTGATAATGGTTGAAGTTTCTCCTGGTCCTTGCATTCTCTCCTCCCACCCTCCAGGCAGACGTACGGCGTGTGGTTCTGGGTGATGAATTTGTTGATCTACGCTGCCTTCCTCGGCTCACTCACCTCCTTCATCAGCAACTACCATCACAGCGTGCCAGCAGCATACCCCGCAACGAGCAACGTTACCAATGGCACCACCAGTCCTCACCACTGGTCCACTACCAACTTTGCCTACCGAAATGTAGGTATATCATACGATTTATTTATCATCCATACAAAGTAACAATCGAGAATGCATGGGGACTCAGTAAACTACTACGCATTGTCGAAAAACTGTCAGATACCATAACCATGGAATACGGACTCAAATCATTGTACATATATATCGCTTCAAAACCATGACATAGTGGAATATAGTCCCTTTATGTTATAGAGCATAGAAAGGTAGTCCCTTTTCATCTACACTTTGATATGGCAATTCCTGGGATTAGTGTATTTGAGAAGATGGATGATGAATACAACAAACGGTGGTTTTGTTGACAGGCGGCTCTGTAAACCACTGGAGGTTGTCGGGGCAATGCCCTTACTAATGCTCGTGTATTACTACACATCAACCACGTATGGATTACGGCCACCTGTCCACAAAACTATCGATTATTGTCTGTGTACACCCAAATGCATACATATAATTCCATATATACAAACATATATATGTAATCTATATATTGTCAGGTCAAGAAGCAATCTAATACTCGTGCTTGTCCGTTTCACTAAATATTCAAATTTAGGCATCAATTTGCACAATGTTTTACTTTTGGACTTTTATAAAATACAGTCTAAAAAGGTCATCCATGCCTGTGGTTACTATCAACAATGTAATTTGTACTGTTGAATACGTTTATCAGTTGTTGGTTTCTTGCTCTTCCAGATGCCGGTCGGGCAGAAAATCACGATCATAATAATATTAGTGTTCAGTATCCTCAATATGATAAAAGAGGTCGTCCAGATGATCCAGCAGGTGGGTTCTGAAGAAAATAATGGAAATAAATTAGATTTTTCTCTCTAAATAAGAGGTAGTAATTCATGGTCAGTAATGATATGAAGATTTGTAGTCTGCATAATTAGTTCCTAACACTGGAATTATCCAGTCTGCTATGTGCTTATAAATTGAATCTTTTCCATCTGCAGAGAATAAAGTACTTCATGGACTTGAACAATCTATTGGAATGGGTTCTGTATATAACGTCTACGGTGCTTGTGGCACCCTTCTTGTGGGGCGTGTCTAGCCCCGCCCAATGGCAGTGTGGTGCAATAGCCGTGTTCCTCGCCTGGTTCAACCTCCTTCTCTTCCTGCAAAGGTACTGTTCTGATGCATTGAATATCATCGGGGGAACCTATAAAAAAAATTTAATGTTCTTTTATTCAGTAATTACCATTTCTTGCTTGTGGGCAGTTCTTCCAATGGAGCACTAGTACAGAGATCATAATTGCTACAGGTTTAGGGCCAAAGCTCGTATCCCGTCGCATAGTAATTCACAAGGCCAAGCCACGTGAATTATGTAGCGATTTGAAAGAGATATGATCGATCCCTTCACATCGACTAATGGGCTAACGTTTGTGACATAATCCCCCATTGTCTTCAAAGTACACTATTCAATACCAGGATAGTTATATGTTCCTGTGTAAACCAGGGTAACCAAGGGTAGCTTTATGGTAAGGCGTTGTCTTCTGTGACAAACGCGTGACGTTTTTTCACTCTTTAGAACCTGTCCAAGGGCCTGGTAGCTCAGCAATATTTGGAATGAATCTCATTTTAAAGTCCATTTGTAAATTACTCTTTCAGGTTCGATCTCTACGGAATCTATGTAGTGATGTTCTTGGAAATTCTGAGGACCCTCATCCAAGTGCTGATTGTCTTTTCTATTCTCATAATTGCATTCGGACTCTCCTTCTACACACTTATGTACACCGAAGTGAGTAAAAACGCTTACCATTATATGCCTCAGGGGGTCGTTGCTCCACGTTTTGCGGATCGCAAAATAGCGATCCGAGGTCGAAAGTGTTGCTCCAGATATTTTGCGGATCGCATCTTAACTATGTCGCTATCTATATCCAATTAAAACCCCAATGAACCTGTTACCTATCACACTGAGAATGCGGTGTTTTAAAATATAGCGATACAACGTGAAAATAGCGATACTACACGATACGATCCGATATTACTGGAGCAACGCTTTCCAGGAGCAACGACCCCCAGGGCCCTGTTGTTCCAAGATTACGACAGAGCTGCGGATAGCAGAATAGCGATCCGAGGGCCAAAACGTTGCTCCTGAAATTTTGCGGATCGTGTCGTAGTCGCATAGACGCATCGCCGCGTAAAATACGGCTTTTAGCGATACTTTTTACGCGGGCCTTCACAGCACTGCGGATTGTATCACTGTAGGTTAAATACAGCCTTGTCTGATATTTCAAATAACGATCCATGGTGGCACCACCAACCCCTGCCCCTTGTCCTTTCACCTATAGGAAATAGCGACCCACACCACCAGGTGTCAGATCAGTTTTAACTATGGTGCCATCTGTATTTAATTAAACAACTAATTAATCTTCCCCTGTTTCATTCGATATGTGCCCCTGAATTGTTGTATCTTAATCGCATCGTCAAAATTAGCGATACCGCGGAAATATAGCGATACAATCCGATAATTCTGGAGCAATGCTTTTTTAGTCGGATCGTTAAAGTAATCGTAAAAATAAAATTGCGATCCGATTATAGCTAGCGATACCACAAAAAACAGGAGCAACGGGACCCTGCTAAGATTACAGTGTCTACGTGGTGGACAGTTTTTACTAATAACAATATTAACTCAAATACCAGGTGGTTGAAATCAATTCCCTTGTGAAGCCACTTAGCAACCTTCATAAACCATACTCTAAGTGATTTATTTATCATAAAGACAGAATCAGCCTATATTTCTCATCAAAGGGTAGAGAGGTTAGAATTCGGGGTGGGAGAGAGAGAAATAGGATAATAGTAAATGCAAGAGATGATTAGATAGAGGGAGAAAGAGAGAGAAAGAGAGAGAACGAGAGAGCAAGAGGTCAAGGGAAAGAAAAGAAAGCATGGTCAGAATAAAAGGTAAGTTTGGGGGTTCGATGGATGGAAACTTATATAGAACTGGACTGAGAATCGCATAAATACATAATACTCCATGAGTTTGGATGTTTTGCAATAGTTACCGAGGCAAAAGCTGAGTGACAATTACGGTGCATCCAAACAAGTGGAGTATTGTTTATTTTATGATTCATGTGTGGTTCTGAATTTATCTCGCCCCTTTCACGTCCATCAGAATAGCATCACAATATCAGAAGGATTCAAATTACTTCGTTTAAATCTCTATATTGATGTCTTGTCTATTCTCTGAAATCCCAGCAGCTCATTGGTCAGTCGATTATGACTTCATCTCACAATCACTCTGCCCAGTCATGTTGTAGTTTTGGCACTTTAACATGAGTGATTGATGCATATAACTTTTCGATGTTATTTAGGGTAAACGCAGCAGTAGTCTTACCCCTATCGCTAACACGACCACACTAAAGAGAGTTGGGTCTTGCGCTTTAAAAAAGAAATGTCTAACGCTGTTATCGTAACAGAGAGAGCGAAAGAAAAAATTACATAACTTTTCGATGTTATTCCTATAGCTAAACTTGTACCAGGGGTGAGATAAATTGTAGGCGGGGAGGATATTTACATTTCTTTTCCTATCATGTTAAACATCCCTACTGGTTTATCTTGTAGCCATCAGAAATCTATGCATCTTCAGTGAGTGGACGGCAAAATAGGATCAACACTTTGCACACGGTACCACTGTTCATGATGTGTTTTCTATATGCGTTGCAGTTTATCGAAAATGTTGACGTTTTCATGCCTCTTTAGTGTCATTCATGTGTGTTGTGGCGAGATGACTGAACATAATGATAATCAATCATTTTCGGTTAAAAATAACAGTCCCATCCCAATTGTAAACCGAAAAACTCCAGCCACCTGAGGTGATCCTTGGATCTAAATTGAGAAAAAAGTTGCGGCATGGGCTTAGCAAATGAAGGAAGCATATGGATAGATTTGGCAGTATAAAATAATTTGAATTATTTTATTTTTGGTTGCTACTAGTACATTGGACAACTACTAAAGAAAATGACCATCGGTATAGGGCACAGAGTAATGGCTAGTTTCGCCATCCTCCATCTGGAAAGTGTAAGATAGTGCAACTGTAGTCGGGGGACAACCACTATTGTCTGACTTCAAAATCTATAGATATTCGTAAGACGATGCCAGAACCCTTTTATGGCAAACCAAACATTTCTTTTAAAAATACAATCCATTGATAACTGGGTCCCGGCCACCTGGTGTTTTGTTGAGCGTCAGGGGGCAAGATGGCCATTTCCATAACACAATAGCTATGTGCTCTATACCTCGATCACCACAAACAGTTTCTCTTAAAGCATCACACATGCATGTCTGCTGACGTAGTACAAACGTATATTGTTGCGCGCACACACGCACATGTGTCACGTCTAGTTGTTGTAAATTGATAACTTAGGCATTTCAGTCCTATATGTATTGTGAGACATAGATCATATGGGTCTAACACCTTCTGGGTAGTATTGCGTGTTTGACCCTATGTGTGATTAATCCATCGATTAGTATTGCTGAAAATGGATTGTCTTTCAATATTTTCCAGTCAACATAACATTTTGATGAATTAGAATGTAGCTCGCTAATATTGTCACGGTTAGGATATAACTATATCTATGTTTTGCTTTATCTGTTCACCCTACTAATCAACCTTAACGGAATAACGTACCCCAAACATTAAGCATATAATATGGTTATTATTTGATCCATACAAGAAGCCTTCGCATATAATTGAATTACCGATATGTTCTAATAATATACCAACTGGAACGGTATATCATTTGAGCGCCCGTTTATCCCCATGTATTTGTTGTTAAATGTTCAGCCACGCCTATGTTGTACCATCAAACGCTGGTATCCCAAAAGGGATAGGCAAACTATATGTTTACACACAACCCTTTACCTATCCCGGCAGTGTATGTTTCCTCTTGAACCAGGTCCAATACAGACACATTTAAATGTCTTTTGCGCTTTGTTTGCTGTATTATCTTTTAGCCAACATCACATAAATATTTTTTCACCAACAACCTAATAGCTACTATATCGTGTGGTAAAATAAGTTAGTTATGTTCGCGGGTGTTTCTTTTTAGTGAATTAGGGCGAAAAATGGTAAGATTTCTAAGAAACACACAGCCTTGGATAGCCTTACATTCTAAATATCTAAAGCTAAGAGTGATAAAGATCATATTCCTTATTAACCATGTGTAGTGTTTTCACTAGATGTTTGATCCTAACCAAACTATATGAATAAAGAATATTGATCCCAACCAAACTAAATAAAAGAAAATAACCTCACGAATGGATCTTAATACGAAATATATGTTTATAAAACCACAGGTGTTTTGGTTTTGATATAGTGGTCATTGCACCACACAATTAAAATCTAACGTGTGATTGACGCATGAGTGACATATAGAGATGGAGGTATAGGTGTAACGAGACCTATTTTTTGTGGATGAAATTTGCCAATCTCGCGCGTTATTTTGATTAAGCACCTCGTGAATATGCTCTGTGTTTACTAAATGTGGTTGATGTAACTGATGCTCCATTTGCTGCAGGAGACGAACACGTTCGCCTCGCCTTACATGTCCATCATGACGATTATCATGATGATGCTGAGTAACATTGAGTACATCGACTCATGGGTGAACCCTTACTCAGACCATAACCCGGACACACTCTTCTTCCCGAGTCTCTCCTTCTTCATGCTGGCTGTCTTCATTCTCTTCATGCCCATCTTACTCATGAATCTCCTGGTGAGTTCTGAATTTATTGGCTTAAAAATAAACATCTTAGACCAGCTTGGTGTCGACCTTAAGAGTGAGGGAGTAAGAACTCAAGCATTATATACTACTATGTGTAAAGAACATAACTGACTTTAATGACATATTCTTGAGCTTATATACAGACAGCAGGTGGCATCTTGCTTGAGGATGAGCTTGCAAGCTGTGTACTGTAATTGCCTGTTGAACCAACAGCCAATGAGGATCGACCAGTCTCGCTCCAGCCTGTTGCTCATGTCACTGGCAACTCAGGTGTCATGTAAGCAAGCCCTACCCCCACGTGGACAGACCGGGAACTATAGCGAGTGGTAATGAGGGTGAACTTGCCATTCACTACATGGCTGCCATATGGTAAACATCATAATAGGGAGCTCTGCTTCAAAATTGTGACTGTCTTAATGCAGTAATGTTTGGTACTGATAAATATGGGCAATCTAGATTACTAATATCTTCGCAGAGAAACCAATATCATTTGTCACGCTAAGGATATAGAGACCAAAACTTTACAAAATCTGATGTACCCGGGTGATAGAGGAAAATAATCCTTCCAGCACAATTCCATAGGAGTGCAAAGTCTCCTTTTTATGATATCAAGTAACAAGGGGCCAGATAATACAGTGGATACTACATGATTGAAAAGAGTAAATTGTTGTTGAATAAAAATTACACTATTGGCATCATTTCTATACACAGTACATCATTGAACAGAACCTCATAAGAAAGGTTATCGACCATAATAACTGCACACCATTCCTTAAGCAGATATTCACGATCTTTAATCCCATATAGGTGTCTAAAAGAGTAAAGAGTATAATAGAGTCATTCAATTGCGTCCGTGTGTTGAATATAGTATTATACTTATCGGCATTGGTTAATTATGATCATTAGAGTTAAAGGTCACATTTAAAGTCGTCTCAGAACTCATTGGTCACTGTATGTCTCCTAGATTGGTCTCGCTGTTGGGGACATTGAAGCAGTACAAAAAGATGCTACCCTTAAACGGCTGGCAATGACGGTAGGTTTGTCCAGCTCTTCTTACGTTGAATAATCGCCGATGATCAAAAATGTAATCATATAACTTATCAGACTTCTCTGAACATGAGAGATACATATATACGTATTCTACACGTAGTTGACACATAGTAAAACTCCGAGCGATAGCGAGAAGTATTGCCTATTGCCAACTATATAAACATCTCGGAAAAATCATTTTAATCATATAAACGAAAAGAAGCTTTTCTCTTTTGCAGGCAGACATTCACCGTTATGTTATATATCACTTGAGAATAATGACCAATACACTTTAAGTCTCTCTATTATAAAATTCACAGGAAGACCTGTGCACTCGTAGAACATTGATGATCTCAGTATTTCAAAGTTCCCTTAGCTAATCTGATGCAAGACGTTAATATAGATTATACATGATAAATGTTTTTCTTGTAAAAGGTGGAGCTGCACACTGATCTGGAGCGGAAAATGCCCCATGGTCTCCTGAAGTATATCCATAAACCCAAGTGGATTGTCTACCCCAACTGTAAACATAGTGGCCTCGTTAAGGTAAAATCAGTTTTAAGAACATTTCCAAAATAATTAGAACAATATGGTATTGACTTAATTGAACAGCCCCACTTTGACAATATATCAAGGATATCATTTATGTGTCCTGCTGATCTCTCACATGATAATTCATGGCAATACTACTGTAGGCCTATGTAGATCTGGGTAGATATATGTGGATGGTAGCTGAAAAAAAATGTTCGGAGAAATCGGGGCCCGATTTACGAAAATCGGGACACCGATATTTTTCCCGAGAGAGTTCCTAACCTATGTAAATCTGTGTTTGCTTGAATAAAGCAGTTGCCAGTTGTTTAAGTGTGGCTATAATATACTATGGAGGAAACTTATGAAAGTTTACAGTTGTGCTTGAATAGTGTAGTAATTCACAAGGCGAAGCCGCGTGAATTACGTAGTGATTCATACAAGATGGGATCGAGCTCTGACAATAAACCGATTGGGTTTCTGATTTTATCTCACCCTTCACATTGACTTATTGGCTAACATTAATGTCATAATCCCCCAATTCAGCATATCTTTTAAATACTCCATGGGCATTGAGTACGAGTTCCCAATGTTAAGTCCATATGTAAAATATTAGGGAAGAGATAAAAGACACTATGATGCTATCACAGCTGTGTCACTACTTCTTCCTACATGTAACTATTGCTGTCCATTTTAATGCGATAATACTGGTTTAGTATCTCCCTAAAACTTGATAATATAAATATGCTTTGTATATTTTTCACTAGATATTTCAGAAATTAACAGCTACAAAAGAGGGGGACCTTACCCAAAAGGAGGAGGATGCTTCTGAGGACTCTTTAATTTACCAGGAGCTTTACAACCAAAAGCGGAGGTAATACTTTTGACTGATTCACTCATTGGTATAGATCTATAACCAGAAAGGACAAGAATAATTCCATTTATTTGATTTGCTTTTGATCTCGATGAATTATGCACCTGCAGATAACGTTAAACCGTCACCAAACAATGTTGTAGCTGAAAAACTCCCAATGGCGAAAGCTGACAATAAAGAAATTTAAAAAAAAAGAAGTTAATTATCCTAAAGCATGCTCGTTTAACCCTCTCACGCTGGGAACAAGGACTGGCTCTAGGCATCATTAGAAATCATCTTTTACAGCAAACGTCCTTTTTCATACAAAATAATTGATAGATTTTCCACATTTGTCCACAATAAGTGAGAAAAAAACCCACTAAAGCCATCATTACTCAGTGTACTCGAGTCTCCTTGGCGTACAGAAAGGGTCTTCATATATGAACCTATATCATTCAAAAGGACCTTTCCTTCCTTGCTAGCACTATTCTCTGCTCATCTCCCTATCACACAGACTGAAGAAGATGCAGACTCATCTAGACCGACAATACGACCTTCTCCGCCTCATCGTTCAGAAGATGGAGATCCGCTCCGAGGCCGAGGACCAGGAGGAGGATGACAACCGGAACGACCACGCGGACCAGGCCACCACAGACACCACCATGACCGGAGTGGGCTGGACCAGCTCCACCATGCGCACCACCCTCTTGAAGCAGGCGTCAGTGTTAGCCAAGTGGGGCAAGAGCGTGGATACCTTCAATAAGGAATAAGCTTGCGGGAGACAGAATCTATTAAGGCCAAGGCATAGACACCCATGTAAAGAGTCAACTGGTGTAAGCTTGGCGGAAACAAACAAGGGTAGACTAGATGACAAAAAGCAGGACACCTACAATAAGGTATTTAAGCAGGTGTAAGCTTGGGGAAGACAGAGTTTTCCTATATTCCTATGGCTAAACGCTCTATGGTTACACCACGCTATTGGGGGTGGAATAGCTCATACTGTTTACTACCCAAGGCCCAAGGTTGATATTTAGACCAATCAGATCGTCTCTTACAGATTCATATGAAAAGCACAGTTGGGAGAAAACATAGATTGTCTAGTTACTAGATAAGGTTGGATCTGGCTTCACGTTTGATGGCGGGTAAGCTATTTATTGTTATCAAACTACATTTGAAGGTATATAGGAATAGGGAAACCAAGTTTCCTGAGAGAGAAGGTCAACGTTACTGCCCGCGGCCAGAAATTTTTTTGAGCCTTACCTTGTAACTTTGATTTTCTTTCAACGGAACATAATTTCTCTCGATTCTGCAATCTCTTGGGCTGAGAATCTAGGCACTTATAGTAAAGATTTGGTGCAAGAGCGTGTATTCCATAATGATTTGGGTGCAGGCTAGAGGGAAACAACCAGGTGGTAGTTTCAATCCATTATGGTAAGGCGGTAGGTGAAAGCCAACCAGGAATATGCTACTGTAAGCTTGGGTGGGAAAAGAAGGTGATTGTCGATACACTGGTGTAATGCCCAGACTCTTAGAAATAGAACTGCAGTTGCTTGAAGGTTCTTGAGAAGCAGTTGCTAGTGCCAGGCAAATAAACACAGAGCATGAAGCGTCTCCTACAACCAGGACTGTTTACCCTCTTTTGAAGTCGGAGAAACTACGCATTTGGAAAATAAATACAGAACAAATATAATTCTAAAACCATGACATTTGAAGAAAGGCAGTTTGTGTACCTTATATCTTATTATAAGTGATTTGTATTCTGTCCAGACAGCTGTTTAGAAAATAAAACTTATTCAAAAACATTTGTTTGTTGTAGTTCTTAAAGCAGCATAATCTTATATATCCCACTGCCAAATGCAGAGGGTCTATATCTGATTGACAATTTCACCAAGTATTTTGACTTACGAAGCCTATATACCTTAAAATGGTAATATTTTACCTAGTCATGTGATGACATACCTTGAACATCACCACTCTCCTAGCAGAGATCCAGTGCTCTACTTTCTGCGGCCGCTTGTATCTCTGCACCGACCTGCCTGTTTGGGACAGGATCTGTCCCATCTGCCAGTCCTTTAGATATCCTAATTCTGAATGCTTTGGGAAGTATTTGTGTTGAAAGACTTGCTGGGAGAGTGGTATATCACCAGATTTTGGTGTGGTAACCTTTTCTTAGAATTGTTCCTCATGGTGCTCCCTGCAGCTGCATACACTGTAAAAAAATTCCTGTGAATTTTACGTTCTTTCCCTGGCAACTGGGGTGCCAGGGAAATACCATAAATTTTACGGGTGACAATGATATACCTTGACCGTAAATTTTAACTGTCCTAAACTGTATTTTGCTAGTGGTTTAAACCTGTAATATATTTCAGACCACAAATTTTAACTGTGATCAACCGTATATTAAAAATGGTTCAAACCTGTAAATACCAAGGTGAAAAGCTGTATGAAATATACTATGTGCATGGCTCTTCAATTGGCATATACCAGAAATCTTGTTATTGAGGTTCTTCAGAACTGTTATATTTAGTGAGCCTTCCATAAAGTATGTATGCAGAATTTCTCAAATTTTAGACCCTCCACCCCTCCTCCCATTCTTGTATGCAATAGAGGAGCATATGCAAAATTTCCCAAAACATTGATCCCACCCCCCCCCCTCTCAGTGAATATGGACTTTATGGATGGTCCCTAGGAGATATTCAAATTATGAATACAATAGTTAGTATTTTGTGATGGCTGCCATCATACATTCGATCAGCATATTGGCTAACAATATCATTCATAACGATTATCAATGACATTTCAACATCTAAGTTTTTCAACTCTAATGTTATTAGTGCAGACTATTTCACAGGAATACTCATCAAAATCTGACAGTAAATGACTGCATTTGATATGATAGGATGAAAGTGGTGTTTAATCCTCTGAATGATACAGATTTAATGAAAACTTGAGAATAAATGTGCTCTAAATGGCAGAAACCTCACAGGAGATATGAATATCTATTACACATTTTCATGAAGTTAACTCCTGCATTTTATTCACCACTTTGATTTGTTGCTGATATTGGAGTTCATCTAAGTCTATCTAATACATCCATATTTACAGTTTTATACCGTAAACTTACTGTAGATTGGGTGGATTACAGTCCTGAATATGTTTACAGCTGAAAACCGTTTTTTTTATACCAAATATACAGTATGGAACTGTAGATAAGATTACTGTGATATACTGTCCACATTTACGGTAGTATCTTGTATATTTTACTGAAGTTTTTTTACAGTGTACATACATATATCTACGTTTGATTTGTAGAAGCTTGGGGTGGGGCATACTACTTTTTAGTCAATTGTGGGTGCCATCGAAACCTTTAATATGTGTTGACATCAATGGATTTGGTGTAGGATCTGTATGTAGCTTGCCCACCTCAAGCCTCAACTTGATGTCGAGGATAAAGAATTGATATGGGCTGACACCTATAGAGGAAGAAATTAATAAAACATCCATGGGTTATAGTCACCTTTTTCAGATTTCTTGGATAATGATTAAGAGATTTAGGATTAGAGTCGCTAGTACTAATCTATTGTCCTGGGTGTTGACTTGTGCTGGCACATTTTCTTCAATCTTGTCTTTCTTTGTATAATGGAGCAGATAAAGGTACAATTTTAGGGAAATTTGGTGGTGATTCTCTTTGGTAAACAAGTCTATCTAAAGAGCCACTTGAAAATCCAAGATGGCGGTCGTTTTTCAAGATGGCTGTCAAGTTGACCTGCTAGGAATGATGATCCTCACAGAAAAGCAACCACTTGGCTGATTTGATTGATTTTGGTGTCAATTTGTATGTTTTCAGGGATGCTGGATTCATTTTCCTGTTTTAAGAGCATATATGCTAAATATCAATCTACATTTTGTCATTTCTATCTCAGGTTTTTAAAAGCAAAATAATATTTGGAGAACTATTAATGTCACAATTTGATTAAGATACTAGCGTTGTCCGCTCCCGGTGTTGGAGAGGATAGGTCATTGTCGCCCCTCGGGAAGAAAGACCGTCATTCACGCCTCGCACACTTACACCCCCTGTCAACTCAACAAATACCTTCACCTCATCTGCCATCCCACCCATGTCACACATTACAACCCAATTCTATAATTTTCAATCAATTTCCATCCCTCATATACTCAAGTTTTCACATACAAGATCTGAAACTGTGCTCCACGGACCTTCTGGACGTTATGAGAAACAGTTGGGCATAGCGGACATTGAGTGTTTTTGTCCACAAAATAATGCCTTGCTAAGGGAACGTTTGCTCAGCGAATGAAGTGCCCCCCCACTTGGGAATACCTCCAAAAGAAATGCCCTCCTTTCAAGGCAAAAACCTTAAAATAGCCCACCCCCCAGGAAAATACCCTGATGTACATCGCTCCTCCCTAAGGCAATAGTCTTAAATTGATTATTTCCCATATACATACACTATAAAAAAATTCCCGTGAATTTTACGGTATTTCCCAGGCAACTGGGGTGCCAGGGAAATACCATAAATTGTATGGGTGACCGTAATATATTTTTGACCGTAAATTATAACTGTCCTAGACTGTATTTTCCTAACGGTTTAAACCTGTAAGATATTTCAGACCATGAATTTTCACTGTAATAAACTGTATTTTGAAAATGGTTCAAACCTGTAAATACAGAGGAGCAAAGCTGTATGAAATATACTATATGCACAGCCCTTCGTTATACATACACCAGAAATCTTGTTATTGAGTTTCTTGAGAATTGTTATATGTAGAGGGCCATCTATAGAGTATGTATACAGAATTTCTGAAATTTCAAACCTCCAACCCCTCCTCCCAAACTTTTATGCAATTGATCAAAGAAAGAGCATATGGTCAATTCTCCCAGATCGTGATCGATGCCCATGTACGGTGACCAAAATTTCAAACTTGTTTTATCTTGGTAAAAGAAGTGGAAATATATAGTAAAACACAATACCTTACATGTGTAAAAGTTGGGAACACTAATCTTTATTAGATATTTATTTATTAGCTGAATGACTTTAACCTTGTAACCCATATGTCACCGTACGTGGGCATGTGTGTTTGACAAGGTTTTAGGGGAAATATTGATTGTTAATTTATAGCAGAATCAGAATTTTATTTTCAGAAAATGAGGCTCTACTTGTATTGAGTAAATTAGAGTTGGTTAATATTATTCAGAATACAATGACCACGTACGGTGACTGACCCACGTACTTTGCAAATTGCAGGTGTTGATTATTCCATTATTTTCTGTTTTTGTGCAAAATATCATTCAATAATATTGTAAATCTTTTTCCTTACATAAGCAAAACCTAATAATATCTGCCCATGTACGGTGACCAAATAAAGTTCACCACCCATGTTCATTTAGCTGTGGTTTGTTTGATGGAAGAATTATTGTTTACATTACAGATGTTATAAAACTTGTACACATGCCTCCATAATTTGGATTATTAAAAAGTACCCAACAAATTACTTTTTTATTTTTTTTTTACCTTTTAAAGTTGCTTGCCCATGTACGGTGACATACCCTTCACCACTTATTTTTTTAACTTAGACTAGATATAAATTTGACTATCCAAACATTCATTATGTTTTATAAGTTCTGCAACACATTTGGGGGTATCATACATTCAGAACAGATATCTATTCATAACTAAAATTCTACAGGAGCTCTTCAAAATTTGGTTGTGGAGGTTTCAACTACAAATTTAGACCTTAAAATGCTTATTTTGGGGGTTTATCCTTTTTCATTCATGATAAAGATACATAAAAGTGGGGTTCCCCTGCTAAATCTTTCATTTCTACATAGTTTGATATCGTTTTTGATACTATATATTGACATAAAAATATGAAAATGACCGTTTGTAATTTTGGTCACCGTACGTGGGCATCGATCACGATCTGGGAGAATTGACCATATGCAGAATTTCCTAAATCCTTGACCCTCCAATCCCCCCCCCCCTCAGTGCACATGGCATTTTATGAATGGCCCCTACGAGATTATGAATATAAAAGTGAATATTTTGTATTGGCTGCCATCATATATTCTCCATCGGCCTATTGGCTTATCAGTATCATTAATAATTATTATCAATGATATTTCAACATTTAAGTTTTTCAACTCTAATGTTATTAGTGCAAACTATTTTACAGGAATACTCATCAGAATCTAACAGTACAAGGCTGCATTTGATATAGTAGGATGAAGTCAATCCTACATATGTTTTAGAAATGTCCTATGAAAGTGGTGTCTAATACCCTTTATGATATTGATGTCATGACAACTTGGAAATAAATTTACTTTAAATGGCAGGAACTTCACAGGAGATCGATGAATATCTATAACACATTTTGATGAAGTTAACTCTTGCATTTTATTCTCCACTTTGATTTGTTGCTGATATTGGAGTTAATCTAAGTGTATCTAATATGTCCATATTTACAGATTTATACTGGAAACTGACCGTAGATTGGGTGGATTACAGTCTTGAATATTTTTACAGTTGAATACCGTTTTTTGGTATCAAATATACTGTTTGGAACTGTGAGTAAGAATACAGTGATATACCGTCCATGTTTACGGTAGTATACTGTAAATTTTACGGAAGTTTTTTACAGTGTATGTATATGTATACATTTATAGTGATGTTAAGTCAATAAAGCCAGGTGAATTCTGGTATGCAACTGTTTAACTCTAGAAACCTTGAGAAAAGTGGACTGCTAGTGATGGTTAAGAGCAATGACCTGCTGCTCTGAGAGCTATCTTAAGGGGGTGTTTTATTGAGGCAGTGGAGGCATCTTTGATATGCTAAGCTGCATTGCATAGCAATCACCTGACATTGACCATTGAGCTGGGTATAGGTACTAATACAGTGTAGCTGCACTGCACAAGGTCAGAGAGCAAACTCCTGACATTGATATCATCTTTGATAGTCTTTCATATTCGTGCACAACCTAACTACAGACTCTAAAATGATTGCAACTTTATTAGTTCTTGTACAGAAAATGATCCTGAGTTGTTTTGAATATATTTGAAGTTTTCAAAAGATCGTGAATAATAGACCGCTTTAGTTTTGACATTAGTATTGATAGTTCCCTGGTATTTTGGTGTCAACATACAAAACTCTGCAAGGCACCACTTTCATATTGTGGCTTAGCAAATCGAGTATCTATAAAGAAATAATGTTATGGAATTCTCTGTTAAAAGAAATAAAATATTCCATAAATTCAAAAAGGAAATAATTAATAAACTATTAAAATAAGAGCTAACGGGGTGGGTGACATATGCTGAAATAGGCATAGTGTATAGGTTGAACTAGGATTAAGGGAAAAGGGGTATGATGATTTTGTTTGTGTGGGTAATTTAAAGTCTAATTTGTTCAGTTAGACTTGAATGATGATAGATGCACTGCACAAGTCTATGATTAGTCAAGATACACGGTAGCCTCACACATCCTAATGACTAGAGGTACATATGATCAACATGTATCTTCTTTTCTCTACCCAAGCTGGTAGAGAAAAGAATATTTTATTAGTAAAATTTATCATGGATTATCCCTGTATACAAGAATGTTTTTGTATGTTATATAAGATTTGCATATGTATTCATATCATTGTATATATACAATTATTGGTGATTGGTGCAATCCTGTTATTTCCATTGTCGAATTTTGCAAGGAAAAGCGATGTTAAAACTAACAAAGGATGATGTTATGAAATATATATGCATAAAGACACATTATACTCAACTATAAAAGGGAAACAAAATTTGGTAATGAAACCATAACATTATGACTTGGACTGGATCGCTGAACTAATCCAAGACAATTTGTAGGAAGCAATATGTGTATTGTGTTTTATATATAATAGTAATATTAACAGAATAACATCCAAATTGCAAAGTGGCAACAAATAACTTGGACTGGATCGCTGAACCAATCCAAGCTACTTTAGGAAACACGTAAACAATTATAGGAGTTCACAAAACATAAACAAATACTAAGATATGAAAATAATTTTGAAACAGGGTATTGGACCATAGGCAAAAGCAAGCGTAACACACGCAACGCTATTGAACCCGACTGGCAACGACCTATGGTGTCGAGGTTGCCTGTCGTAGAATAAATTATGTTTATTTTGTTGTTTTATTGTTTGTTTCATGATGAATTGTTCTGTAAGACTTGTTTGACTTCCCCTCAAATTAGACAAAAACACGTACCACTAGCTCTATATACCTACTGTATAATATTCAGCCTTACATGTACACTAATAGATCATGAGGATGAAAATATTTGTATTTCACTTACCATACTGTTAAATAATAAGATAAAATGTATATACCTTACTGGTACATACTCACATACCGCGTTTCTTTTGATAAAAATATTCCACGAGCTCTGCGAGCTCGTGGAATATTTTTATCAAAAGAAACAAGGTATGTGAGTATGTACCAGTAAGGTAATACATTTTTATTTTATTATATACCTTCAAGTATAAGTATTTGATGAATTATAGAAGGAAATCTGCTGTCCAAGCTGGATTCAAAGGGTGCTGGTATATCTGTTGACATCTTAGTGAAAGTCAAGCACAGAATATGCTCTAAGCACATTTTTTACTCTTTTTTCCCCTTCAACTCCTGTGATCCTTTGCACACATTAATTAGCGGAGTGCTGCAAGTCACTGCCAGCATTTCATAAGTAGGTCAATGCAATTTTTTTCAGCCAATCAGAATTTGTATTCAAAGTAGGGTGGTACGTCATTTTATACCACATACTGTGCCGGCATATATTTAATACCAATACCCTAGCAGAGGTTGGTATTTGTGTAACATACTGGCACAGGTATATAATAATGCAAAGGAACAAAATGAACACTAAGAAGATTAATAACCTTAATGATTTAAGAAAGCTGCGAGGACTCAAAATTTTTCACCTAAATGTATGGAGTTATAAAACCAAATACGAAAGAATCAGAGCTGAATTTAAAGATACAACCCTGGATGTGCTAACATTATCAGAAACGTGGATGACGGAAAAGGACGATAGAGATACTTATCTACTACCCGGATATAACACAATACGTTTGGACCGAACGTGGAAAGAAAAGCCAACTGATGAAAAACCTAAAACTGGTGGAGGACTAATAATGATGATAAACGAGAACCTAAATAATGATGATAATAAATACTGTAAGTGGAATGTTAGTTCTAGGGATATTGAAATGCAAATAGTTTGTTTAAGCCATACCTTTATGAAACCAATTGTGATTATTAACCTGTATAGGCCACCACGAGGAAACAAAACCATATTTATTGAGACAATCAAATCAACCATCGATGATATAAGAAATGATAATCAGGAAATATTCATACTTGGAGATATGAACTTAGATATGTCGAAGGGTAGAGAACCACAGTGTACAACATTTTTAAACGCTCTATCACAAAAGGGACTAACCCAATGCATCAATGATATCACACACTATTCAGCAGAAAAGAATACAATAATCGACCTGATATTTACAAATACAAATCATATGAGCGCAGTAGGGGTTCTAGATAATAATATTAGTGACCACCAGACAATATATATAGTTAGAAAAAACTCCCAGAGAAAGAAATCAAGTTACAATTCAAAGGACGCTCATATAAAAATTATGATAGGGATAAACTTAAAAAATACATAAGGGACACTAAATGGGAAAAATTCAATGAATGTAAGACTACTACTGAAAAATGGGACTTTATGATTAACGTACTAGTATCTTACCTGGATGTCAACTGCCCAATAAAAGAGTTCCAGATTAAAACAAAAAATGAACCCTGGCTAACAGGAGACATTGCTCAACTTCTTAAAGAGAAGAACAAGTTACTAACAGAAGCAAAAACCAAAAAGACCAATATAGCATGGGATAAAGCAAGAGAAGCTCGTAAAATAGCTAACCGAACAACACAAAGAGCACGTCAAGAATACATATTAACCCAGATAAATCAGCAACGCGATAACCCAAAAAAATTCTGGAGAGAGGTGAATAACATCATACCAGGCTCTACAGAATCAAAAAACCCAATTATCAACCTAATTGACCAAGAAACTGGGAAAAATATACCACCAAATGAAACGGCAAATTTCATGAACAATTTCTTCACAAATATTGGGCCACATTGAGCAAGAGAAAAATACCAACCTAGAAGATTATATGATGAAAGAGTCAACAATACACAAGAAACGTACACTACAAACCTAATTGAAATAACACAATACATAAAGAAACTTAATATATATAAACCTTCGGGAATAGAATACATCAAAACAGAAATCTTGAAGGATTATCTAATAGAAACATCAACCTATTTTAGTATACTATGCAACCAAATATTTCAAGACTCAGATATACCTATATCTTGGAAGAAATCTGTAGTAACGCCAATATCAAAAGGGGGGAATACCAGAAATTGCACTAACTACCGACCCATATCAATATTACCTGTACAAGCAAAAATACTTGAAAAAAATTGTAAATAAAAGGTTAACCGAATTCATAGAAAGATACAAGATATTAACACCCAACCAGGGAGGCTTTAGGAAAGGTTTCTCCACAATAGCTACACTAGCAGATTTCACTGATGATATTGCTCTAGCATCAAATATTGGAAAAGTTACTGGAACGATATTTATAGATCTTAAGAAGGCCTTTGACACTGTGGACCACTCAATCCTCCTCGATAAACTAAAAAACTATGGAATAAGGGACAAAAATTTAGCTTTTTTCGAAAATTACCTGAAAGACAGGACACAATATACCAGAATTAACAGTAAAATATCGGAGGGGCTTGGAGTGGTCTGCGGTGTCCCACAAGGCTCCAATCTTGGCCCATCACTCTTCTTACTCTACATTAACGATGTTATCTCATGTATGAAAGATATTAATATCAAATTATATGCAGATGACACTATATTATATGTAAATGGTTACACCAACCAAGAGTTAAAAGAAAAACTTCAAGATGCAGTAGACATGTTCAGTCTATGGGCTAGTCAGAACAAATTGACGGTGAATGTGCTTAAAACCAAATATATGTCGTTTGGTTCGGTAATAGGATGTAAAAAAATAGGACATGTCGAAATTATGATGGATAATACACTATTACAAAATGTTAATTCGTACAAGTATTTAGGACTAACTCTGGACCCTGGTTTAAATTACTCACTATATATTAAAGATACTATTGGGAAAGTTAATCATAAACTATACAAGTTGTCGAAAATGAGACAATATATAGATCGGGATACGGCACTGTTAGTCTACAAAACCTGTGTAATGCCTTATTTCGATTATGGAGGAATTTTTATCAAAAACAGTCATGCATACCAAACTCAAAAATTACAGAAATTACAGAACCAAGGGCTCCAAATTAGTCTTAAAGCAGAACCGAGAACTAGAATAACTCTTTTACATAGAATAGTGCACCTACCATATCTAAAAGAAAGATGGAATCAACAACTAACGAATTTCATGTATATAAGGTCAAAAAAAGAACAATACATTGACCGCAGAGCCCTGCCGACTAGACAATTCTCTTCATTTACTTTAGAAATATTCCAACCCAATTGTGAAATGTACAGATGATGTATTGAATATGCAGGAAGCAGTCTAGGGAATGCATTGCCTAATAACATGAGACAAATAGAAGAATACAAAGAGTTTAAGTCTATCACCAAAAAGATACTGATAGAAAGTTTACCAGGGTAGAAGAAGAAACATTGTATCACAAAGCAGCATCGGAGTGTAAAGAAATATATGTCCATGTAGGTAACAAGTGTACAAGTTAACAAAGTGAAGACTAATAACAATAACCTATAAGAGGAATAGTCAAACAATCATGTAACCAAAGAGATACAACGGCGCCTGCTGAAAACCAGCAACGGCTTATTGCCACCGCTGGCAGGATGCCGACTTTGTTGACGTAAAAAATGAGATGTAAAGAAAACAACTTATGTAACCAAAACTTGAGATCAATAAAGAAAATGAATGAAAAAAACAAACAAAAAACAACAACATGGAATACAAAAAAGACTTTAAAAAGAATGTGCTACTTTCTAATAACAATAGATTGTTTTCAGTAAAGTGGGATTCATATGGAGAGACTTATATCCTTGAGACTGGTGTACTTTACATTTTTTTCTCCAGTCTCCAATAATTTTCCCTCTGTCCAGAAATCCCAGAGCAGAATAGTGAAATTGAACTTTCCCTTTCTTGAAAGAAAATGGCGGATCTCATTCATATGGAAGGGTACACCCAGTACATAGTCTCAGATATGCTTCTCAGCACAAAAGTTATATCCACTACCCAAGCTGGTAGTAAATTGTATTCTGAGAAATCAATGTCCCTGATTTGGAATGAGGATCTCCACTTTCGAGTTTTCAAAGTTTCTCATCGTGGAATAATAGAAGAAGATAAGTTTATCGAATGTGCAGTTCCTGTCTTCATTTCCGATTCTATAGGAACTTTGTCTTCTGGAAATATACCCTTAGCCTTTAGTTTAGACTTACTTTGATTTACTTACTAGAATTTTTTATGTCATGTTTAAATAACAGGGTATACATGCTGCCTGGCTGATCCAAGCATCTTATTCTTCTCGATTTTATCTAATCGAAAATCTTAAATTCCCTGAGGAAGTCAAAAATGTCTCTCTTGCCAGTGTTTTGGAAAACACTGCGCGTTGCTATTACATTCTTTAGGGATTTATTCTTACTCTTCCTTGTGGCCTGACAATGTAGCAGGAGATTTTTCACACTCAGCAGAGTGTTACATGTCTGGCACACAGGCGCTAAATCACCTCCTAGGAGGTGCCCATGTATCAGTTTGGTGTGACCAGTCCGCAGACAGGTCAGTTCCACCTATTCAGTTCGTGTCAGGTTTGTACCATTGCCGGGTCTTAAAGATGTTAATAAGACATGGGGAGGCGATAATCATTTGATCACTTAGTACTTAGTTATTATTAAGGTTATTCTGGTTGTGTCGTCTGGGGACTCTTTCTAGGTAGAACTGCCTGCTATGATTAGTTGTAGGTGCACAGTAGCCTCACACATCCTAATGACTAGAGGTACATATATGATCAACATTTATCTTCTTATCAAACTTTACTTTAATGATAACCACAGGTAGTAACAACCAGCAGATCGTTCAATCGGTTACATTAAACTTGAAAGTACAAGCCGTTTCACAAAAGTCATATCCTCAATAAATCTCTGTTCCAGTTTTGACCAATCACATTGCTGACCATGTGTTTTATAATTAGATGCACTTATTAATCCTAACATGTCAGCGTCAACTCACTCAAACTGATCACTTGCCTTGTTATCGTCCAATAGGTACCTAGAATCAAGCTGGTCCTCCAGTGAGGAGCGGCTTTCTCTCAGTTCTCTACTAGATCTTATCCTCATACTCAAGTGCTGCTCTCCGCAGCGACTGCAGAGGTATACTCCTCTGTTGCTTAAGTCAGCAACTCATGTGATCGTTCACTTCCTTATACAGACAATCTATTCTAATTCTTACTTCGGCTATCACCATCTTACTTTGTATCTGCACGCGTTACACCTTATTGTACTATCTAGTCAAAACTCTCGTTATTGAAATTATAACATAATCTCGGACGAGTGCATAGTGCACCACTATAATTTCTCATAGTTTGTTTTCTCTGGTGCAGTTCTAGAGTTTTTGCCAAGTTTTATAAATGTGCTTCTTGGTCATTGGTTTCAGGTCTGTGTATGGAACTGTGTGGGATCCAACTCTTCTGCTTAATCTGTTTTGGGCTGCTTGATCTACTGCTTCATTTCCCTCAATTCTAATATGACTTGGCAGCCAACAAATGGCTACCTCCTTGCCATGTTGTCTCTTCAGTTCTGTGTATGACTGTTTGATGTCTCTGATGACATCATTCTTTGGATCATGCTGTCCAATGGCTTGTAGATAAATTTTAGAGTCTGAGAAGATTAAAAGAATTCTTGTGTTGGGACATTTTTATCCAAGTAAAGACATACAATATAGCATTGGCCTCAGCAGTGAAGATGCTGCTTTTGCCATGGAGGGTTCTCTTCATGTGAACCTGTGGTGTGTGGACTCCAAATCCGACACAGTGACCCTCTTTTGAGCCATCCGTATACACTGGTACATGGTCTTTGAAACATTTCCTCATGGTCTGGTATTCCTTGAGGAAGACAGTTTCAGGGGGCTCACCTTTCTTGTTTTTTGCTAGCTCAAAGAGTAGGGAAGTGTCATCACTTTCAGAGTGAAAGGAAGTATGTTGATATTCAATATCCTGATCGTTAGGATCGGGTGCAGTATCTTGAATGGTATCTGCTGGGTCCATCTCCTCATCTTTATCTCCCTTTGGAAACTTCTCAGCACTTTTCGTGATGACTGGTGGCATCCCATGTACTACTCTCTCCCTCCCTGATATGGTAGCTGTTTTGTGTACCGTACCATATCATACGAATCCATGTGCATTCTGCAATTAGAAGATAATTATTTGCCAGGGATGTCAGTTGGGGTGAGGAAACAAATAAAATAATGAATTCATTTCCTCATAAAGACTGAGAAGAAATGAAAAACACATCAAATTGATAGAAGGACTATGGTGCTATAAAAGTTTGCCTAAAGTTACGATATTGCCTAATAATACATTAGGCTTAGCACATAGATGTGGGACTCTACAACGCCAATCTAGTACCGGTACCCCATTAAGCGAGGTTTTTAGTCATGGGCTATTGTATTCTACGTTCTGTCTTTGCCACTACTGCTACTGTTCTGTTGTCTGAACATACTAATGCCGCCCTGTAATAAATGAAAACAGAATTGTGCTTAGGTTGCCTGACGGAGACGCCATCCTCTAGTTAGTGCACAGTGGGTAATGATAATAAAGTATCAAAGACAAGAAAAATTATAAACCGCAGACACTGCCTCAACTGATTATTATTACCTACTAGCGACTTCGTCGAGTCCTAGTTAGGGGGGAAATATAGAAAAATGAGATGTCGGACTCCCAATAGAGGGATTCGAACACCCAACACTCGCATTCCTACGCAAACGCTCTGCTGACTGCTCCACATAACCAGATGCTTGATAGGTGCCAACTACTTAGGTTGCTCTAGAAGTAGTGGGTAGGGGAGGGGAATCAGCGGAGTTTTGAAAGGGCTTGGCTGGTATGAAAGGGCTACCAGCGGAGTGGTCTCACTGCTTTCTCTCGAGACTAGCAGATAATAAAAACTACATTAATAAACTTTGATTTCAGCATGGCTCGAAATAAATCATAAGAGAAAAGGTATTTCTGCCAATAGATCTACAAAAAAGAAGAACAGATTCTAGTTTTCCCTCCACGAGATTCTCACTCTCGTGGCCCCTCAGTCTCCAAGCCTAAGTTTGGTTCACTTTGTCTCTATGTGCGGGAGACTCTCCAAGCGGATATCACAGAAAATTACACTTTTATATGTGGTAGGTAACTATATCTAAAAAACTATAATTCTGGTAGAATCCGCTTGGAGATGCTCCCGCACATAGAGACAAAGTGAATCCCATCTCGGCGTGGAGAATGAAGGCCCACAAGAGTGAGATTCTCGTGCAGTGAAAAACTTGAACCTGTTCTTCTTTTTTATCGGACTATACTCAGACAAACTTCTTCTCCTCTGATTCATTTCGAGCCATGTCAAAATCAAAGTTTAGTATTGTAGTTTGTTATCTACTTTTCTCGTGAGAAACTAATGAGATCTCAACTTTCGCTGGTTACCTACTATATTTAAAACGGTAGAATTCCGTCGAATCCGCTTGAAGTTGCTCCCATACATAGAGACATAGTGAACCAAACCTGGGGGTGGAGAATGAGGGCCCACGGTAGCCCTTTTTGCTGGTAGCCCTTTCAAAACTCTGCTGGTTCCCCCAACTGCCACCAGCCTAAGTATTTGACCCATTTAGAGCATCTGGCTATGTGGAGCAGTCGGCAGGGTGTTCGTCTAGGAATGTGGACGTCGGGGGTTTGAAACCAGCCCGATATTTCATTTTTCAATATTTTCGCCTTAACTCGGACTCGACGAAGTCGCTAGTTACCTACTATATTTAAAACGGTAGAATTCCGTCGAATCCGCTTGAAGTTGCTCCAATACATAGAGACATAGTAAACCAAACCTGGGGGTGGAGAATGAGGGCCCACGAGAGTGAGATTCTCGTACAGTGAAAAACTCGAACCTGGTCTTCTTTTTTGTATTTCTATACTCAGACAAACTTCTTCTCTTATGATTCATTTCACACCATGCCAAAATCAAAGTTTAGTATTGTAGTTTTCTGATCTATTTTTCTCGTAGTCGGTAAAATCGGTGTCACATGAAATGATGGTCGGGAACTAAATGATGGTTCCAGGTATTAATAGTAGGGGGCACCACTTAGTGCTGTCCCCGTATCTTCAGGGGGACAGCACTAGCAGGGAACGTACCTTGAACAGACTAAGGGAGGGGGGTACGACGCGACGAAGTCGCTAGTAGCTCTTTCAAAACTCCGCTGATTCCCCCACCCACCACCACACTAAGTATTTGGTCAAGTCTAAGTATCAGACTTTGTGGAGCAGTCAGCAGAGCATTCGGCTGGGAATGCCAACGTCGGGAGCTTGAACCGCGCTCTCGGCCGCCCAATTTTTGGTTTTTCTATATTTTCCCCTCTAACTCAGACTCGACGAAGTCGCTAGTATAAGCGAAAATAGGGGATTTTGCCCATGCCTTCTGTTCGGCTTCTGGGCGGTCTCGCATCTCCGACAGCGACTGCGTATTAGTCAAATATGCACTGTGTCTTAGTGATGGCACGACCCAAACTTACCTTAGATAGTGGCCCAGGGTCTCTTTTTATCCTAACTGTCCATTCCTTTTGCAGATTCTTTTCCTTCAGACTGTCGGTACACGCTGCCATTATTTCGGCAGCTATTTTCAGAGCACAACGATACTCCACAGTGGCATACCCTGGTGGCAAACTGTGTGTCGGGTGTGTTCGGTGGCGCCATCTGTGGGAATGGGCTGGAGGTCGACAGCGTGTCTGGGCGCGTTTCATTGACCTGTTTTACCTGGATATGAGCGTTCAGGTGAACTCGATGTGGGTGAGGAGGGGACAGGTCTGGACAGGTTTGCTGGCAGCCTGCAGGGTGTTCCTGGCAGCGTGAGAGCGGTGACGTATATCAGTGTCTATATAAGGCTGACTGCGGCCTGCTCTATACTCGTTGGTGTTACTTCCAACTTGACGGAGCCTTAACCTTGTCGTTTGCGCCACACCATCCCAACTCTCCCAGCACAGTCACACGACCCCAACTCTCCCAGCACAATAGTAAATAATAAATAGTATGTATTGATCCATGCGGAATTCACAACACCAGTTGATCTGAACTAGGTTATAGTGAGTTAACGTCTCACGGTTCAGCTGACACTACAGGGTCACCCTGCATTCGTGTCTGGAGAGACTTCTTCTCTCCATTATTCAGATCGTGGGCTCGGCAAGAAATACTTCCTGCAATCCCCACCACTTTAAAAGACCGTGCCTGACGAGATACGAAGTGGGCGTTACGCCACAGTGAGCAGAGTGGTGCAACTGGAGTCGACACTCTTTCACAACACCATAACACCTCCACGCCATAGCGAGCTGTCACCAGTGATCGTGACACGGCCACCCTTGTGTTAATCAAAGCCCACAGTGACACCCCAACTCCTTCACGCTGTAGCCAGATATAGACGGTACCCTGATCTCCACCTGACCCCACAGTCTCTACACTGATGGCGTCGAGGCCCAAGCGGAAGGCGGTGGCGGCGACGGCGGCGGCGGCGAAGCGGGCGCGCGGGGAGACGGATCTGACGGACGGACTCAGCTGGTCGGAGGCTGGGCCCCACCTCACCAAAGGACCCAGGCCCCTGCTCGTACTCGATTCCGACTCGCTGCCCGGCGCCTCCAAAGTGGCCGGCTTCGACATTGACTGGACGGTGATCCGCACGGCGAGCGGCCGCAAGTTCGCTACAGGTAACATATATGCATATATACACATAATATACTATGTTTTGTAAAACCCCGCGTAAAGGACAACCGTCCATTCTGGGTCAAAGTCATCGCTTACGCGGGGTGCTCGCTAACGCGGGGTGCTCACTAGACTTGCTCAAGTCTTTGATTATGAACATTTATTAAATGAATAAACACAGAGTTAAGGTTCATGACTGGCCCATGAATCAAAGACTTGTCCACTATGAACAGAATATCCTGTTTATGGCCCCAAAATACTTCCTGTAACCCTATACTTCCTCCTACCCCTTCCCCCCTCCCCTCCTCCAGTTCCCCGGCTGCCTGTGCTGTCATAGCAATAGATTTCACCTTCTCCTGATTGTGACCTGATTGAGAACAAAGTGAGAAGGTATCAATCTCCCAGCAGATATCTGACCAGTAGTCAGGACATCTGTATGGAGAGTGTTAGGAATACTGGAGCTAAACAGCGCCAGAAATCAAACACCATTACCGAGTGTACCAGCCACTGTATCCCAGCGAGGAGAGTAGCCATAGGATGCAGGGACTGGAGCCAGTCTAGGTACTCGCTTACGCGGGGTTTTCAAGTTTCCTCAAGTCCAATTTGCAAGTGTTATATATATCGACATGTAGGGGAGACAGAGGCGATAACTGTACGGGAATGCGGACAGGTCATCAAATATCTGCAGAATACTGCATTTAATCAAACAATACAGGTAGATAAAGAGAAGTTTTGATATTATGAATGTGTATAGCACACTCTGGCGCTAAAGTCCTGCCCGCAGTATCCGAATTTTCGGAATTTTCGGTCTTCGCTCGCGGGTTAGCACATCGGGGATGTTGACCGTTCATGTTGGCAGCATCTGTTATAGGTACAGGTATAGATATAATTGGAAACGTACAGGTACTTCTTTGACTTCTATTTTTTTCTATTTTGACTTTGCAAGTTAGTACTTGGCATATGTGGCCACGAAAAGGGAGTTTTCTCGTCCGATGAGTGTAACAACTCGAAGCGGACTGAGGAAGATGGCCGCAGACCGGCGGTGACGTGATATGTGTGTCACGTGGGGTGTCGTAAAAGTTATCCGGCACCTGGGGGGGGGGGGGGGGCGTAATTAATAGCAATTGGAAATTACTCACCAATTGGAGAGGTACAGGTGTATACTTCTTTGACTTCTTTGACTTCTATTCTCCAGGATCAAATGACTGGGAGTGGTGGGATGAGTCGGTGCCTGACAAGCTGCGGGCCCTGAATAAGGAGGGCTTCAGAGTCGTGTTCTTCACCAACCAGGCCGGCATAGAAAAGGGCAAAGTCACCCCAGACAGCATCCGGATAAAAATTGAGGATATGATTCGTGAACTCAACATTCCAGTTCTTGTAAGTATATCACACAATATTAGGACTTTCAAAGAAAGAATGTAGCATCACAATCAACCACTACCAGATCTAAGTTATCAGCTGACATTGTTTTCACCAAGAATCTGTATGCAGCCTCCCTGTACACAGCCATTCGTCATAATCTGTATCTCACTTCTCTGTACAAAGACCTACGTCATTTATCTCACCCCAGGTATTTTTGTCCCATAGACTTAACATTGGGAACTCGTTCTCAATGCTCCTACCATTATTACAGTTCGTTCTTCATGGTCTATATCCTGTGTGTCGTCCATTCTTTTAGTGTGTACAGGGGTGAGATAAATATACAAAACAACTCGTTTTGGTCAAAGTTATAGTTCTCCGACTTTTTCGAATGCTACGTGATATTAACTCAGCTGTTGCCTTGTTCATATCACACTGCATCAAACTCGTGGAGAATGACGACTTTGACCAAAACTTGTTGGTTTCTTCTTAAGCATTACGCTTCTCTGTACGCAAGCCTACGTCATAATCTGTATCTCACATCTCTGTCCTTAGGCCTTTGTCTGCACGGGTACGACGCACATGCGCAAACCTAACCCTGCACCATGGGAGTACATGGAGAAGAAATCGAACAAGGGTGTGAAGGTGGACCGCGCGGCCAGCATCTATGTCGGAGATGCGGCAGGCAGGGCCAAGAACTGGGCCAAGGACAAACCCAAGGACTTCTCATGTGGTGACCGCATGTTCGCCGCCAACCTGGGAACCAGTGAGTGGCCATCACCTTTGTGTGTCCTTTTTTGTTTTAGTAGAATCTTTGGTAGGTGTTTTTCAGTCATGACAATCATAGACCCTATTGAGGTATCCCATAATTCAGTCTGTTTACAGGATCCGGTGTTTGCTGGTTGCCGTTGTTGTGTGGTATAGACCATTGACCCATAACCCACAATTACTGTAGCTTAACGGTTCTCTCTTTTTTATATATAAATCTCCAAATTGGAAATCCGATAGCAGAAATGGAAATTTGAGTTATTTTTACATATACATTTCAAATTATATTCGGTCTCTCCAGTTAGAAATAAGAAAATTGTTCATTGGAAGACAGGCGGCCGAGGTGTGGCCAGCGAGTTGGGAGCAGATCTTGTACTTACCCCAGGCGATATTGGGGAGTTTAGTAACCTATGGAGGGAATATAGGTAACAATTGTCTAAAATTGACCAACTAATCTACAACATTGTTACGACAATAGGGACCCGAGGTTCCAGGCAATAAACACTAGGTGGCAGCACATCACATCATGATTCTTCATTGACAAACGTAACCAGAAATATTACTCTTAACCTGCTTCTTGTTCGTATAAATAGTTGAATTTCGTTTCAGAATTCTACACACCTGAGGAATTCTTCCTGAATGAGGAGCCTGCTCCATTTGAGTGGGGTTCGGTCGACCCTCGCCAGGTGCTAGAGTCTGTAGAGGACACGATAGACGACAAGACCTACCATTCTGAGGTGAGCTGAGACCTGTAACTAACAAAATCTACCATTCCAAAGTGAGCCAGTTCGAGAATACCCGAGACCCATAACAAACAAAATGTTTCAAAGTGAGCCAATCTGGGCCACACTACCCGAGACCCATAACAAACAAAACCTACCACTCCGAGATGAGCCAGTCATAGACGACCCAAGACATGATAATAATTCTGTTTGCCACTAGTGGCATATAAAACTCTGTACGCCAGTCAGCGTGGCATACGGAAACTCAATGTTAAGCCTATGGGATTTTATATTAGGGGTAGGATAATAGATAAGAATGAGGCTCATTATAGTACTAGTCACCTCTCATCGATAAGGAAATAAGAAAATACTAAATGGCGAGTTCTAGAAGGCAACCCCCCTCATTTGATAGAATACAGTAGAAATCCGCCTAACAGACACCCCGCGTAAGCAGATTCCTCAATTAGATGTTTATTCTAACCCCGTAGAAACAGACACCCCGCGTAAGCGGACACTTTGACACAGAACGGAAGGTGTCCTCTTATGCAGGGTTCTATTTTATGAACAAAAACATCTACAAGCATTCTGAGTTTTATGAATGCATAAATATCCCCAAGATATTAACTTTGTGTATTTCCTGGAGCAGGAGACCGAGCTGGTTATCATGGTGGGTCCCCCTGCGGCCGGGAAGAGTACTTTCAGCAGACGATATTTCGTTCCACATGGCTACGCATGGGTAAACCGGGACACGTTATCAACGCCTGCCAAATGTCTGAAGGTAAGGCAACGTTATTAAAGGAGACGAGAGAGAAAATTTAATCATTGGAGTATAATGTGGACTGTATGTATAGAAATAATCAATGGTTTTGAGGACAGGCGGGGTAAACCATGAGAGGTTGACACATAGTAATAAACTCGCGTGGTTTACAGAGCCGCCTTTCCACATAGCCATCGTGTGCTGTATTTATCATCCATCTTTTTGAATAAATTAAAAGCAGTAATACCCATATGAAAGGGACTAACAATAGGAACTATTTCTGTGCTCTATAGAACAAAGGGACTATTCTCCTGTATACCATGGTTTTGAATGCTGTATACCATGGCTTTGAATCCTTATACCACAGTTATGGTATCTGACAGTTATAATATCCACAGTTATGGTATCTGGTTTTATATAATGGGTAATGGTTTACTGAGTCCCCATGCCATTTCAATGGGGACTTTTTATACGATGGACAATAAAGACTTCACATCAGCCGAGTCCGTCTGTCCGTATCCAATCACAGATTGAATGCCAGATCAATTTTGCCATTTTACTGTATACAGTTTCCCATTTACCGTAAGGATATTTCCCATATAACCTGGTTGTGCTGATACAACAGTAGAGTAGGTGGAAGATTGGCATATTCTACCTAACCCTTCCTCCAGGGTAAATAAAAACTTAAAAGACAAAAAACCCCACCCCAAAACAGTAGTTTAAACCTCCTCACAGAACTTCATCCCCACATTGGAGCCGGCACCAATAGTAATCATATTGTCAATGGGATTTGGAAATAAACGAATAATATGTAAAAATATATTTACGACGCCAATACTCACATATATATTGAGGTGTAACCGACAAATATTCAATACATGTACACGATCATCATATAATGTTTCAGGCAGCACAACAGGCACTGGATGAAGGGAATAGTGTCGTCATAGACAACACCAATCCTAGCGCCTCAGCTCGAGCTGACTACATCCAACTCGCAAAGAAATACAGTAGGTCTATGAAGGTCTCACTATATACTTTTCTCTTTTAAACAGAGTTCCCCTTTCAGATGTAGGTCTCGCTATACACATTTCTCTTGTAAACAGAGTTCTCCTTTCAGATTTAGGTCTCGCTATACACATTTCTCTTGTACACAGAAGTTTCCCTTTAAGATGTAGGTCTCACTGAATACATTTCTCTTGTAAACAGAGTTCTCCTTTTAGATATAGGTCTCACTATAGATATTTCTCTTGTAAACAGAGTTCCCTTTTTAGATGGAGGTATTACAATACACATTTCTCTCGTAAACAGAGGTTCCTGTACGCTGCTTTGTGCTGGATACGCCACTGCAACTCGCCCATCATCTCAATATGACAAGGATGAACCAATCAGAAGGCACCAAGCGCAGAGTGCCAGACGTCGGCTATAATGTCTACAAGAAGAACTGGGAGGAGCCAACGACGAAGGAGGGCATCAAAGAAGTAGTCAAAGTGCCTTTTGTGCCAGTGTTTGACAGCAAGCGGGACAAGGAGCTGTTCTCCCACTGGACAGCTTAGTCAGGTGTATGGGAATATGTGGTCAGCAGTGATATTGGGATGCAGATGGGTTTTATTTATATATGTTCTTGATATGTGTGTATGATATTCACCAAGATGCAAAACAAGGTATATGTGATTATTATTTTCTCTTTTTCTTGGCAGCTTTTATTGATTATTTGGTTTGTATAACCGTCAAATCCTTACATGTCTTTCTCCAAGTCATACTTAAAGGTAACATGAATATAGCAAATGATATTCTATAGAAGAGGAAATAAGGTGTCATTCCAGTCATTCCAAAAAGTAACCTGAAGGTAACATGAATATATATATAGCGAATGATATTCCATAGAAGAGGAAATTAGGTGTAATTCCAGTCATACTTAAAGGGACCATGGATATAGCGATTGATATTCTATAGAAGAGGAAATTAGGTGTAATTCCAGGCATACTTAAAGGTAACATTGACAAAGCGAGAGATATTCTATACAATAGGAAATGATATGTATGAGTAGGATAAATCAGTGCTAATTCAAAGACTTTGTAACTTGACACCATAATGCCTTGTCTTTTTTTAGTTACTGGGACAGTAGGACTTAATACATTGAACAACAGGATTGTACACGTAGCACCATCAGTCAAAACATGTGATTATCATTTAGTGTGCATTTATAAGATCATTATATCAAATCATATTGTGTAATAATTGATGAGATTGAATTATAAAACCATGATCTTCGATAGATGGTCAGCTCCTCGTTGAATGTCAGCAGTTGTTCCAAAATATGATATTGGAGATCAATAAATCGAAATATAATTCAATGAAATAAAATCTGTAATATGGAATTTGTTGAAATGAAGGAATTACAGTAATTTAATAAAACATGAATCATTGGAGCATGCTCCATGCACAGGATAAGACATATGGTGTGTTGCTGGGTACGCTCTAATGGGAACTATCACTTGTAAACAACTGCGTTGTAATGTATGGCCTGGGAACACTGCACTATGACTGTATCATACTTTGTTGTCATGTATAGCCTGGGAATGCTGTAATATGACCATATCACATTTTGTTTTTGTGTGTCCTGGGAATACTGTACTGTGACTTTATCGCATTTAATTTTCATACATGTATGGCCTGGGAATGCTGTACTGTGACTGGATCACACTTTTTTGTCATGTATGGCCTGGGAATGCTGTACTGTGACTGGATCACACTTTGTTGTCATGTATGGCATAGAAATGTTGTACTGTGACTGTATCACACTTCATTATCATGTATATGGCCTGGTTTCGTTATACTCTGACTATATCATGCTTTGTTTTATGTGTCTTGAGAATATTGTACTGCGACCTCTATCATACTTTATTGTCATGTATGGCCTTGAAATGCTGTACTTTGACCAGATCACATTTTGTTGTTGTGTGTGTTGGTACCTTGGACAGAGCTGGGACCTCAGTACAATCTAAGCCCACTTAACGGCCCTGGCCGTATGTAATATATAAGTGCATACTAAACAGACTATATATATATATGTATATTGATATTCACTATTGGCGCTTTTTGCACCGTTTTTAGCTGTAGGGAACACGGAATCTTGCACAAGGCAGCATACCTTTCTTGCAATTTCTGAAATGAGCTCCTCTTGATTGAGAAACTATTATTACCAAACTGGTAGCATTGGAGTTGTGTAAAATAAATATTCTATAGACACTGTTTGAACTGGTTTGCAGTATCTATTGGCTTTTGTGAGTATGTCTGCAGGCAGTCCTCACAAACCTGTTAAATGATGGCTGATATAGTTATTTCTATTATACCGTAGTCTGTGAAATGATGGCTCCTCTAACCTGTGATATGATGGCTCATTTAGTTATATCTATTATATCATATTTTGTAGGCAGTCCTTCCAAACCCGTGAAAACCTAGTTTTGTCTGTTTTATCATAATCTGTGAAATGATAGCTTATCTAGTTACAGTAGAACCCCGCGTAAGCGGACACCCTCCGTTCCGGGCCAAAGTGCCCGCTTACGCGGGGTGTCCGCTTACACGGGGTTAAATGAACATCTAATATAGGGAACCGTTCCGACCAAAGGTATCCGTTAACGCGGGGTGACCGCTTACGCGGGGTGTTCGTTAGGCGGGGTTCTACTGTATATCTATTCTAACATAGTCTGTGTGATGATGTCACATCTAGTTATTATCTATTATACTGGAGTTTGTAGGCAGTACTTACAAATCCATGAAATGATGGATTATCGTGTTATATCTATTATACAATCATCTTTTTATAATTCTTTTTAGATAAAAAAACAACAACATTAACCTAGGGATCACAAAAGAATGGAATAAATGTAAGGTGAAATACTGATGAGAACTATAATGTAGGTCTGCATAGAACGACGGTCGGTGGCGCCCTCTTGCGAAAGCCATAGGATTTAATGGTGTCAAAAGCTCAGCTGATAGATTGGCCGCCACCTCTGTCTACTCTGTTTTAACTAAGAGCTTGGCATAGACCCTCCAGACGTTACTAAACTCCTTAATATCGCCCCGGATAAGTACAGGATCTGCTGCCGAATGGTTGGCTGCACCTCGGCCACCTATCTTCCTATGAAAAATCATTTTCTGATGTCTAACCGAAGAAACTTAATATAATTGAAATGTATTTATGTAGAAATAACCCATATTTCAATATCTGGCATCGGATTTCCATTTTGAAGATTTATAAAAAAAGAAAAAAACCCGTTAAACTGCAATAATTGCGGGGTATGGGTCAAGGATCTATCACCATGCAACAACAGCAACCAGCGAACACTGGATCTTGCAAACAGAGTGAATTATGGGATACCCCAATAGGGTCTATGGTTTAGGTCAGTCCTTGTCCACGAATGCTCACTCCCAAGCAATTTTGTTCTATGTAGGTTCTGATAGTTGAAATACTAACTGAAAAATATTCATAGCTCATATGATTGATGATAAAATCTTCCTTTGTGGTAATTATATTCAAATTACTTGCAAAAGGAAACAAGAGCATGGTGAAAATGGCTTCAGGAGTAGAAAATGACAGACTCTCCAACCATAGGTGTAGGTCAGATGAAAGATCTGCTGGGAGAGTAATAGATACATACAGGTAGCGGGTCAAGTGCGGCAGATTTAACCCAACCAGAGCTAATGTAGTGTAGCTTTAGTGGCCAGTGTAAGCTGTCTGTCTCTTGGCATAAGGATATTTCAAAATCGAGCCAGTTAGAAATCAAGTCAACCTGTCTAAAGTTCATCATTTGCCTACACACCATGAAGGCAATATTTATCAACTTGCTTTAAAACCAATGGTCTTGGTGTCAACCCTTTTAACCAGCAATAGGAAAACGGCAGTGGGAACCAGAATAGATCGATCTTCTTGTTGTAAGCAAAAACTCATGGCATTCTAAACGAAGAGAAGGTATGGCAGTAAACACATTTACATCTCTTAAAGGTAGTGATACATGAGAAATTTACATATGCCTTATTTAGTATGTTTCGCAGTACCTGCTAATTTAGTTTCGTTAATTGCTGGACTATTCCTTTTGTGTTATACTCACCATTAATGGTAAATTTACATTTTCATTACACCAGATAAGAACATGTTAACGGTAGAAACCCCATGAATGGTCCACATCCATGTTATTAATTAGCTCCTCGTCATATAGGTCTTGGGGAACTTTATGTCAGCAGGTAAAGATCTAGGAGCAATTATTGTATGTTCATCACTGATGAATGAGCGTGTAATTATAAATGAATAACAATTAAAAAGTTTAGGTCGTATTCATCTATGGGTCATTTTCTATAACCCACTTGCACCCAGTCAATTTGCCATTTCTGCAACTGCCTATTTAGAATCCAAACATATCAAGCAACAGTGGGTCTTGAAATATTTTGTTTTGAATGATTGATCATGGTTAGCTGGGCATGCCTCTAAGACCCTGGCACCGGCACTCTGTTCTTTTCTCATTTTAGTCATTATGCAGTACGCTGGACGTCTAAATATGGCCCCTCTAACCTCTAGGCAATGTATAATGAACTACAAGCACGTTCTAATAAGCTTCAGTCTGCAGGTCTCTCATCGATCAGTTGAAGCACATATTTATTGACTTCGGCACCGTCACCTTACATTGTTTGACAAGGCCGATTAGAATATTGAACAGTTAGGACACGGCTCGTCTCACAATAAACACAGTTTCGACTCTATTAGGTCACTAAAAAGACATTGGTTCTCATCACCAAGGCATGAAACAACGACAAATATGGCGCATTTTTTGTTTTTATTTTTATTTTTTGCTGGATCAAAGATGGCTTTTGAAGTGTCCTTAAATACGACATATCTAGACATGCTTATTTAGGTCATATCTTGCACTCTCGGTCAACTCCTAATACCTCACTCATTTTAGTGTGTTTAATATGAAAAGGTGTTACTAGTGTTTTGACAAGTGCCATAGTTTGACAATAGCTGGCAGCACAGAACTATTGGTTGTGAATGCAGTATGAAGAAAAATATGAATATCATGGTTTGGGAATACCTAGGTACACATAATATTACGTTGAATGTATCCCTGACATCAGGAGCTTTAATTGAATACCAAATACTCATACCATTCATAATTTCTATCAAGGTTCATTTTCTAAAAAATCTTCTAAAAACGTTTTTGTTAAGGCGCGCGGTGATGAGAAAAAAGTTTGTTTTTAGTGGCCTTATGTTGGCGAGGTGTTGCTGAAGGGGTCTCTATAATAGACGAAGTAGAAGGAAATCACAGATTGATAAGACCTACCAGTCAATACACTCTGACAATACTTGATACTATCAAGTCATGCAGTTTTTGCATTATTTAAGCACCTTATTACCCTATAGGGGACAGAGCCAATGTTTGTTCATGAAGCAGTCAATAAATGGCCTACAGTATGGAATCACCGTTAGGACGTAACCTGTATTCTAGCTCGTTGTTCTTACGCAACTAAACTGGCTTTCAAAGTTGAAAAAAAAAGATTTGGAGGAAGAAATATGTAAAGTGCAATACCTCGTGATCAAGAGATAAATAAAATGTATTATCTTCTTGATAGGTTTAGAGTTTTAAGAAGCAGATAATCTCGGTGTTGACTAGGATTTGTTACTATAGAGGAAACTATGAAAGGTTTATGGTCAGAGCCCGTATCCGGTCGAGTTTGGATGAAGCAGCAATTCACAAGGCGAAGCCGCGTGAATTACATAGTGATTCAAACAAGATGGGATTGAGCTCTGGCCCTCAATTTCTGAATTTATTTCAACTTTCACATTGACTAATGAGCTAACATTTGTAACATAATCCCCCTTTGGATATTTTTCCAGAATAGCTCATGGGCATTGGAAACGAGTTCCCAATGTTAAGTCCATAAGGAAAATATTCGGTTATATAGCCCACAGGTTATATAGCGTATATTGTTCCAAAAATGTTATAGCCTGGGTACTGATTTCATACTCCTCTCATTATACCTCCCCTTGCCTCCACATCCCTCCTCCTTCCCCTAACTTCTCTTGTGGCTTGGTTTCAGTAGCATTGCATATATGGCAGCAGGGTCGTTTTATTCTATCGCAAGCTCAGAAAAACGTCTGTATAGGAGAGAGAGCGGAATAAACCAAATAAGAAAAAAAAGAAGTTAAGTCTATGGGGAAAAAAATACCAGGGTTGAGATAAAATGAAGTATGAGACTCACAGCAATGTCTGTGCGAAAACATATAATCACATCAGTACAGAAACGTCAAGATTCAATCTCGATCATTTTTTCCCACGGGTCTAGAAAGTAAACATGTTGTGCAAGCACTGAAGATATAACTGCAATAGCAAACCGGTGACTTAAATTGTATTGCACCTGCAGAATCTACCATAGAAGATGAAGATTTTATCCTGCCACACAGTGTTCTCGTGGACGAATATAAAGGGGTAGATAAAAATGACAATAGCTATGGCAAATACAGTCTCATATTACAACTCTAGCGACAGAACAGCAAATATAGCAGTCTATCTGGCTGTGGATTCCGGATGTGTCATGGTACACATACTGGCAATAGGGGATTTTTGATAATTTATATTGTTAGAATTCAGGCCAGTGCATTATTCACACATAGGATTCATTCATACATGAACGTGTTGACTATTCAGTTCTAAGAATCAAGAGTAGAGGAGAACCACCATCATTGATAATGAGAATAAGGGGAGGGGGGGGGGGGGGTCATTAGTTCGTTGGTGCGATTCTTTTTTTCAACCTGAAGGGCGATTCCCGCGTAGGGGCTAATATACCCGAGTCAGATGTACTTCACAACTTTTCCCCAGTCTGAGACAATTCTCCTGTGGTACAAAAATCTTATCGGTGCCAGTCCTTGCTTTTCCAAGTCTCAAGGAAAAATGGCCGACTGGATTCACATGGAAGGACACACCTGATACAAAGTCTTAGGCAAAGTCCCTGAAGGTAAGGTACATTACCATGTGAGCTCTTACTTTGAGACTCAAGAACCCTTGTGGCGAGAGGTTTGAAAACTATATGATTCTGCTTGCTGGCTTCCCTTTACCTAGGTTGGGTACTCAGCAGTGGGTCCAATGTGTCTCACCGAAATGCCCCTACATATTTTAAACATGTTTAAAATCAAATCACTTGAGATGCTTTACCTTGTTAGGAGGAGCCATCGCCGACATTTGCAAGGGGGGAAAAATCTTGTTTCAGGGAAATGGAACACCACCATTCAGACGAAGATCTAGAGATTGTGTTCCAGTACAGAATCTCAGGGGGATTTGTCTCAGACAAATTACCCGAGGGTATATGGATCCCTCCGCGTGGATTCCGCGTCACCTCTGCATCACTGCCGCTTTCGATTCACATACATATCTGCATCTGCATGCACTAATTTATGTCAGAGTTGTAGGAACGTCCCCCGCTACACAATAGATTTGCAGGGGGCATGATAATTTTGACCAAGTTCCCAACCCTTTTTTTGTTTACTTCGCTCCTGTATTTGTATGCTCCTTTTTTCAATCTTGTCCTCGGGGTGGAATTGACTACTTTGGCAGTACATCCAGCAAAACGTGAGAAAAGAAAGAGGGCGCTTTTTTGGAATGGGCATATCTCAAGGGAAAGTACAATGCTTTACCGATTCGGGTTATTTTTCTTTTATACGGAATAGAATATTCCTGGAATACTATTGACACACCAGTTATGAAGCTTATCTGAAACCTCGTTTACAAAGAGGTTAAACCAATAGCATCGTGAACAGTCATTCAAGTGGCTCTGTTGAACTATTGGTTATTTGAATGTAAGTTCGTGTTATAGGAGAGGCACTGATGAAAACCTTCTTGTGCAAAAATCATAACATAGAATTCCAAGCTATAATTTTTTTATTTGCTTCCATTTGAAATAATAACAAAGTATGCGTATAAGATAAAGTGAACACAGTAGAAAATTAGTTTTGAATAGTTGCCGTACCTAGATTAATACTTTTGCTTTGACCTAAGCATGTAATATTTTATTCTTGCTTGTGCGATAAAATGATGTTCCGTTTCGGTTTATTTGAAAATTCTAAAGTGAAACTGTGCCAAGAAAGCCAAAGCCATTTATTGGAAGACATCATGACATTTCTACCACTGATATATATAATTGCTCTGCGTAGTACACCATAGTATTACTCATGATGTCATCTGCCTGAGTTCCTGACGTCACATGTTCTTGTCTGAAGTTACCTTTATCAATCTGAAACCAATTTCTATTTAATTTACGTCAGCAGATCATTAGAATATAAGTATAAGGCCACTAACTACAGGGTAAAGAGAACCAGGAGAACCGCTAGATATTTACGAATACTTGCACATGTTGTGCCAAGATGACAAAATACAAAAAATGAGTCTATTATTAGGACACTCAGTATCAAATTACAACCACTTATATTACTAATGAATATTAATCTTTACATGCAAATCAACCTTACATAATATACTTATGGCATTATGCATCAAAGCCTCTGTGAATGTATCGAACTCTACTTCGCAAGACATGGCAATTTGAATGCCCAGACATCACAACAAACAATACCCTTGGTACCTATGACCATCAGCATCAATCATATCTTTAGGGAAGATAACTATAAATAATCAACTGGAGCCACTAATAGTTGCCATCAGAAGCCACGTTATCAGAAGAACTATAGAACCCGACTAGAAACATTCCCAAACCCTCTTCATGCAAAGACTTGCAAATACGTACTTTCCACGTCTTTTATGTGGACAATCAGTTAGGTTATTCTGAAATAATGAATACTATAAACCACTTTCTGAAATGAATGCAAATGCTATTTACTTAAGAGGTACTTTTCTTCAATGTTCGAAAATCACTCAGTTATTTGCGACTTGCAGGAGGTCTCCATTATGTAAGGTTTCCATAAGTTGTACATTATATCACTCAAAGGCAACAACATACCTGGGAAGATGGACGAAAAAGAGCTATAGACGAATTTTGGTCTACTTGAATATGATATAATCAATTTGATATACTTATTGAGAAGCTCTTTTCTAGCCTTGCCAACAACACACTGACAAATAGGCTATCGATTAAGAAAACAGTCAATAAAAGTTTCAACGCGTAATTTAATGCCCATATACAATCTCATAACTTAATTGCTATAAAGCAGCAATATCTCATAAAAATAAGAAAGAAATAAACATCTGAATGAAAAAAATGAACTCGTACGGGAATAAGCTGTAAATAGGATAGCAGAGACTTAAGTATCTCAACGGAGAGCTAATCACAACAAACAAAGCTAGGTTAAGTCCAATGCACATCTACCGATCTAGGATTGAACGATTAGTTCCCAAATCGTATAGTTGTTGGTGAACTTGTCACACGCAAATTACATAACCTGTCATCGCCACCAGAACAGGGTTATTTCCAATGTTCTGTTGTAGGCGACTGGATTTATCAACATGTTGATAAACTTTTGGCGAGCGATTTCGTAACATCAATCAACATCTCAAGGGGGGGGGGGGGGGTCAATAATCATTGGTTGACCCTTGCCTAGCTGCCCCACATCTACCCGCTAGGGCCAACTCTGTTAGGCTGCCTCGTCTTTGACAAAGTACTGTACCATTGTCGGCCTACCGTACCTTAGTCGCCGATAAAGGTACACCAATGTTCTGAAATCGGTAGACCTGCATTAGATATAATAAAAACAAATGATTCATCTGCTATAACAGATGTTCGATTTAAGTTGGAGCCGGGTGCTTCGTATGGATTGCAGCTTGGTAGCCTCCGTCGTTGTTGCCATTATTCAGGACATAGGTGCCATGATTAAAGGCGTTTGCGTTGAAAGCACGGTGTCGTTGCATGATCTTCTCCCATACAGCTGGCATTGACGACTTTCTTTTGGTGTTTTTTCCGAGTACTGGTTTCGATTCTGTGTCAATGGCCGCCCGCTTTGCTCGCGCATGCGCATCTGACGATGTTCCTCTCAATTTCCTGCGTCTCATGGCTCGACTTCCGGTTCTGTCTCTCTTTAGGGCGGACTCTTCCTGCTGAGAATTCAAATGGAGTCAGGGAAACTATTGCATCTAGATTTAATGAATGAGGATTTATCTTCCCCCCTTTATTGGTTTTGTTAAAACTTTTTGATCTCAATTGATACTCTGTATAAACTTGTGATACACTGCATCTGAAAAACTCAGGGTCACTGAGAGATGCTTTGATCTAAATAAATAAAAAAAAAAAAAAGTTCCCATTCACAAGCCAAGAGAAAACCAAGTAATAATATAGCTCATATTAATACAATCTACATGATAGACATTCTGTGATATAACTTAAGTTATAACCCAAAATGGTGCAATATATGGAGACAGGGTTAGGGTGTCTGAATGAAACCAGGGAGGTGTTTTATAGACAAGGTGTTGCATAGACCTGTTGAGTTGAAACAATCACTGATGGTCTAAGATATAGCTTGGCCATACATGTGCAGGTATTAAAGATAATTTGACTGTGCAACGGAAACGGTCACTAACCACGATCATCACTACTGTAAAACACCTCCCTGTTCCGAGTTGTTTCAGTTTGTTGAGACGTACCGAGTCGGACAGTGAAGTACACAACATAAAACACACCAAAACAACGAGGAATTGATCTCATTTAGGCACCGTCACATTGCCTCCTTATTATCATATGCCTGGAAATCCTAGAAAACGTCATTTTATTATTCGCTCTGTGAGTCACAATAAGTCACGTGGGACACAGAATATTATCCTACCCCTAATAAAAAACGCCATAGGTTTAACATGGGATTTGTTTATGCCACGGATGTGACATAAAGTGTTGTTTATGTCACTACTATCTGATACTGAAAAAATGTGGATACGGGATAGGATAAAATTTAGACGCCACTCGTTTGAGTTTGAGCTTATTTATGCCACTCATTGACGTCTCTTCATAGTATTATTCATAATTCGCCACTCATTGACAAACGGAATCCGTACAGCTGGCCAGTAAATGTGTAACACTCGTCCACAGGTATATACTAATCTAAGGCAAAACTTTCACATATCAAATGACAGTAACACATGCGAATATGCAGCTCCTACTCACCTTGGTCTTACAGACATAGATGTCTCCTTCACCATCCTTCACAGGACATGTCGAGTCGTACACACAACTTGCACCCACGCGACGACACGGACTGATCACGTGGACAGTGCCATGGTGGCGCTGGTCTATACCTTTGGACACCCACGCACACGGCTTGACCTGAAATAAAAGGCACTTATTTCAGTAAATTACTTCCATCTCCCGATTAATTTGTTTCCTTGAGTTATAACAAGCAAATAGATATCACCTTGTAAAGTCTTGGACCGAACTTGTGTAAGGAGTAGACCTTAAGAAGAGAGAGAAGAACTCAAACACAGAGGTACTATGTACTACTATGAGTCAAGAACTTAACTAACTGTTTATTGACAGGAATGGGTCTTGGTTTTATACCCTTAGCAGGTGGTTGACATGACAGGTTTGGCATATGTGAGCTCTGCGCTCTCATTGGCTGTTGTACCAACAGCCAATAGGGGAAGACCAAATCCATTCCGGTTGAGCGCCCTCTCCGGTCTGTCGCACATGTCAAGAGGCCACTCATGACACTGAACAACTCAAAGTGTCATTGGTAGAGCCACTTGCCTTCATGTAGGCAGACTGGGAACTAGAGCTGAGTGATAATAGGGGTATTATATGCCATTCAAAGTATGGCAGCTGTACTGTAAACATCAAGGAGGAGGTTACTAACCAAAATGGTGACTGGTCCAATTCAGTTAATTTGTTCCTCAATAATTAGGGGTGATTTGGATAATTACTTTCTTCTCATAGGAACCAATATTACATGGCCACGATAGGGATGTATAGACCAGAACTTTACAACCTGATGGGTCATTACCTTCAATATCTAAAAAACTAGAAATGTATATCTAAACATGGAGCAGATAAACATCCATAGTTGACGGAACAGTGGCAAGCAAGAAGTAGGGGAGAATATACTGATGTCTCACAAAAGTACCACACAGGGCCCACACTGCTTCCACTGAGCCGGCCGGTCGCCTAGCAAGCGAGGCAGTGTGGTAAACTACTGAAACTATCCGAACTTTCGGCCTCCACTCGCGGGTTAGCGGTTCGCAGGTAGTGCCGGATCCCCAACTGACAGTTTGTCCTAGACTTGCTCAAGTCTTTCATTATGGACATTCATTAAATGATTAAGCTGAATAAAAGAATAAAGTTCATCAAACTAAGTATCCTTCTCTGACTGGCCTGTATCCCAACGAGGAAGGTAGCCATAAGATGCAGGCACTGGAGCCAGTCTAAGTTTGTCTGTGTGCTGCCCGCTATGGATATCAGTGGCTGAACTTGTTCAAGTTCTTTTCATCAATTGATTCCGAATATTTGAGCTGTTTAGACTATATTATGTGAATGCCCTAGATTATTTACCTCAATATTTGTTCATCACACATGCTGCCTCCACTCGCGGGTTAGCGGTTCGCAGGTAATGCCAGATCCCAAACTGACAGTTTGTCTGTGTGTCGCCCGCTATGGCTATCAGCAGCTGAACTTGTTCAAGTTCTTTTCATCAATTGATAACGAATATTTGAGCTATTTAAACGATATCATGCGAATGCCCCACATTATTTACATCAATATTTGGTTATCACACATTCTGAAAAACTTTACAGGGAGTTTGGTTCAGTTTAGATGGCTAAGGTGCGCAGGGTCGGTTCTGACGTCAGTGCTAAGTCCAGATTCTTCAGTGCGAGTGTAAAGGTGGCGAGCAGCGGCTGATGATGCTCACCAAGAATGCCTTTGAAGTATTTCGATTGAACCACCATGAAACTGATCTGTGTAGGCTCAGCACCGATTTTAGACTAACAAACATCTGCTCTGGTACCCAGGTTTGCAGCCAATAGCGGCTTCATAGTGCTCTCCTGAAGTCCCTCTCTAATGTCCCTCTACATATAGCATGCCCTATCATAATATGACGATTTTGAACGATTTGAATCCCTCTTGCAATTAACAGCGACGATTTTCAATCATCGCTGTAAAGAATAGAAATCTAGAGTCTGATCTGCTTGGAGTTTCCCCTGGAAATATACGCTGGTCCTGTGGTTTTCCAGGCTCTTTACCTTAAGGGCAGCATATGAGAATTCTAACATGGCACACTTTGCGCTGTTCAGTGCAAGTCACCGATAAAATACTCGATTAGCATTGGTGAACAAGCAGAGGCAGAACACTGCACTGCTCCATGTTGCTGTGTCTCGCAGAACAATAATCCCTTGAGAACAACGCTGGTCTCTACCACACACCGCTTTAATCATATATGGACAACAGGCTCTCTGGAGCTGTTAGGCAGGCATTTAACTCTCAGCCTGGAGGTTAGGTGTTAAATCCCCGATACCAGCCAAAGTAAGAAGCGACGAAGCGATATATATATATATATATATATATATATATATATATATATATATATATATATATATATATATATATATATACATACATGTATATATACATACATACATATACATCTGCTGATTTTTCACCGCACTTCACTTGTACAATAAAGATAACCTGCTCGATATTTGCCAATGGAAAGAGTACGCCAATTTGAATATTAGAAGACACAAAATTTGATATTATGGCAATTTTCCCTCATGAATTATCAAGAATTGCCACTGCTTTGCTATGTGTGACATCCTTCATTGTTATATGTATGTCTATGAAGATAACGAAATTAACGTAACAAATACATAATTTATAGAGCACATTAAGAAGCACCTGAACGACCTGGCCATGAGCTATGCAGCAGTGAGTTGGTTAGCCTTACATGAGTAGCTCCTATTGATCTGTGTGAAGCGTAGAGTTATTTTTACATAGGGCTTGGAGCTCGCGGTTGGGTAGACATGGAAGGGTGTGGCTATATGGAGCTACGTTGAGGGTGGAGGACCGAGGTGTGTGGTGTAAGAGGTTTTTACGCAGGACCCGCAAATATGTCCGTGATTATGTCGTTTGTGTATGGAAGAGTAGTTATATCGGTGTAAACACCTCATTAGAGCATGCTTGCACGCCCTATATATGTTGCCTAAAGGTAAGAGTGCTCACATGGACCTTTCCCACGTACTTTGTATATACGAAGGCAGTAAGCCAGTTTCCGTATAATTTCCATATGTCCAATTTCACTCCCGATGTTGTTAGATGTACTCCAGTGTTCTGTCTGACACTTACCTACACTATTCCATTCTGACGATGACCACCCCTATCATAAGATCTCACACTCTCACACTCTCTAAGTTGTATTCTGTACTCTCACTACGCTCTATGGAGAAGAATTCTTAACGAACTAGGCTTAGAGCCTTGATAATCTTAGAGAGTGTGAGATCTTCTGAGAGGGGCTCCAGACGAAGCCTAGCCATTCTGGGTGTCACACTGAATACTGGAGTTCACCTTGACCACATCGGGAGTGAAATCGGCTATCAAGTACACTGATGAAAGAGGCAATTTCCTGTCGATTTCCTAAAAGAGAACCGCACAATTACACTTACGGAGGACTAGGGTGGAGAAAGGGCCAAGGGTGCCTGGTTAGATAGAGGGGGGAAGGAAATGGGGGGAAATAAAAAAGGGTAATGGGATATTCACATTAGTGGAAGAGGCATGGGATCGGAGAGGTTACTAGTCCGTTTACGCACGGCGCCGCCTTAGTCTTACGGTACGTGAAGGTCTAACAGAGCATGGCCACTATTGGCCAGTCCCCTTCAGTGAGAGTTATAACTCTCCAAGCTGATCTATTTGGTACATGCCCATTAAAAGATACTCTAGGACCTATGCTTGAAGATTAACACACTGGTTACTGGCAAATCACTCAAGGTAGCCGAGTACCAGTAGAGGCATGAATTCATGCCTCAAAATGGCAGCGCATAACAGTCTGAGTTTGAGCCTGTGTGCCCTGGCCCTGGCGACAACAGACTGTACAAGAGTCTAAGAGGTTACTGAAGAGGAAATAGCAGGAGGAAGAAGGAAGTGCATTGGGAGTACCCCGTGTGTAGTCAGTGTGGGAAGAACTGCAAACTTGATTTAAGGCTTAGGGTAAGGATGGAGAAGGGGAGCGAATGCTAATGCTATGCAGAGTGGTGAGTATATCCTGGTCATTAAATATTCTGTTCAGGGCATTGCTCCACATTTTACAGACCGCAGAATAGCGACCCGAGGTTGAAGTCTTTGCTCCAGATTCTTTGTGGATCGCATCATAGTTATGTCGCCATCTATATTCAATTAGAAAGATAATAGACCTTTTATCAAAATCTCTGTAAATGTGGTGCTGTATAAAGTAGAGATACAACGTGAAAATAAAGAAACCACACAACATGATCTGATAATATATAAAAACATAGTTATGACGCCAATACGATGATACTTATTCGAGGTGAAGGCCAGAAATCCTTCCGAACTCGTTCTTTGAACTCATTCGGAAGGATTTCTGGCCTTTCACCAAACCTATTCAAATTTAAGGTCAGAGCTCGATCAAATCTCGTTTGAATTAGTACGTAATTCATGTGGTATTGCCTTGTGAATTACTACACAATTCAAACTCGATGGGATACAAGCTCTGACCCTGGATATTCATAGGTTTCCTCTATAAAAGGGAGTACGCCGAAGAGGAAAGTATGAGGTTTCATGGGCTTTGGACAGCGAAGGGGTATATCTAGAAGACACATACATTTTGCACACACAGAATGAACATCCTTACCTCATGACAATGCTGCCTGCTCCCTGTCTTGACCGACGTTGCCCACACGCCAACCACCAGAAGTGAGCTGAACGTGAGCAGGTGTGAGTTAGTCCTGAGCGTCATGGGTCTGAAAAGCGGACAAACAGCTCGTCATTGCATCGGCAGAATATCGACACGGCTCCCATGGCTGGGATCCCACCCTGCCTCCGTTTACCCAGCGCCAGCTACACCGTCCAGGCCCCGTCTGCAGTGTGCGGTCACTGAGATACCACAGGTAACAACAGGTACCAGTATGTTATTCAGATACCACAGATAACAACAGGTACAACTAGGACACCATCCACACCAGCCGCTGGTGCTCTATCACCGACTGAAAAGGCCTTGTTATATTGTGCTCATTCAGCCATGACGAGGCAGGGTCGACGGCGAGTCTGTTTGGAGAGTCAGCGGTACTAGCCTCAACAATGGCGGCTGTTATGTAGCGCCGCGCTCTCCAAGCAGAGTCACTCGAAGGCGGCAATACCTCTACACTGGCCGCCAGAGCTACTCTATGTTAGTTCTGGTTGGGTTAAATTCGTCGCACCTTGATCCATTAGCTCTAGATGTTTGACACTCTCCTTCTGACCTAGACATATGGTTGGAGAATGTGTCAATTCTCACTCCTGGAACTATTTTTCCATGTTTATGTTTCCTTTTATGTGTCTTTTGAATAAAATAACCATAAAGGTAGACTTAATCATCAATGTTGTGAGCTATGAATATTTCATAAAAAGTATTTTAGCTCTCAGAATCAACTGATAAAGAAAGTTGCTTGGTCTGAGAGTGAGAATTCGTGGACACAAACAGTGTTTAACAATACCAACCTCTGAGTTGGAACAGAGCGTAAACAAAGGTGGTGACCAATCTACGATACCTCTGTCTCATGCCGAAGACACACCAAGCAAGAAACGGCAGCGATCTCCGGAATCGCCAACACAAATGACGTGTATGTGACCTGATATTTCGTATTTCACCTGATACGCTGTATTATATGTGGGAAATATTCATTTGAAACAATTTCCCACATGCAGGCCATTTTCTGCTAGCGATTCCGGATATCCGTGGTTCCAGATAAAGGGCCGTATGTTCCAAGGAGTTCACACATAGTAATATCAAAGCGCAAGCAAAGATATTGCGTCGAGTCAACTACGAGGATGATACAAACGCTTTTAACTAAAACCAGTCTATATTGTATTTATTATCAACCAAGGGGTTTCCAATCAATAATATCTCACTTTATTTACATAATACATTTCCATGCGCACATACATTTCCGTATACGTGCTTTATTACAGCCTGGCAAATACAATATATCAGTATGCACCAGGTTTGTCAATACAAACGCCATATATACAGGTGTGTTTTCTATGCAGAGCTTGTATCACGTGGATGATGAACTGAAAGACTCATGAACCTTAGAAGGCAGAAACTCGCAGGTCAGACTGAATATTACATGAGAGTCCTGTAAGAACACGGGTTATAATGTATGTTCACATTAAGATATGTTCGTAAAAACGTGCCAACAAACATATTTTTCAGGTTTGTGATTCTAACCTGTGAACATTGGACTTCATAAAAGGTTGCTTTTGAAGCTCACATTTCTTTAATGCCACCATGCTAACACCTGAACACTAAGTAAACTAAATATGAGTATCTTTCACGCCCAATGCTATTTAAGGTATAATAGTATGGCAGCAGTAGTCAAGAAGTACCCAGGTAATTCTTTCTGATGTCAGTTGGCATATATCCAATGGGGGATTATGTCTTCAATGTTAGCCCATTAGTCAATGTGAAGGATGGGATAAATTCGGAAACCTATGAAAGTTTACGGTCAGAGCTCAATTCAATCCCGTTTGAATTGCTACGTGATTCACGCGGCTTCGCCTTGTGAAATACTACGCAATTCAAACTCGATATGATACAAGCTAGAACCCTAAACTCTCATAGGTTTCCTCTATAATGGTTGACATTTCGTCTCTACTATTAAAGAAAGAGACATTGCCTTCAGGCCTTCTTCAAACACAAAAGCCTAGCCCCATATTTTATTATTCAGGAAAATGTAAGACTTGCCTTCAGTGCAAGTCTAGACATAAATTTCTCCCCGTTTTCATAACCATCACCGCTAACATTTACGTGTGAACTTCATGGCGATAATAAAGTGGTACAGAATGGAGACTATGCTTGGAGAGTGAGATCCCCGCTCCTCACTGCTGCTCTCCACACACTGACGGGTCGATACGGCATGGCCAAGCCACTGGCCGCTTGTAGCTCTTCTTGCTATTGTTCTTTTTCTGATTTATTAATGAATGGAATAATGGATAGGAAGAAGGTAAAAAGACCTAGATGAAAACCCAGACAAAAGGCAATCAAGAGGAACGAACAGCTACTATAATCTGCTTTGCTACTTGGTCGATGAGTACCAGCTTATTTGATTTCATAACGACAGGAAATCTCATACTAGAATATCTCGTGAAAATACCCGATATGTAAAATGTCTATTCCGAGATGACAACGTTCTTTGGGAAAGGGCATAGAGAATAGTTCCGTTTCTAAAACCGATACCTGTGATGGGAGCCTTTGAGTAAAATATTTCATGTTTGATGTTCATGTGTAGGAAGATAATCCTTTGTCTGCTGCTAAAACATCTAAACATATTTCTCAAGGTACAACATTTTCTATGGGCGATATGGCAGTTTTTTTGTTCCTTTCGATCTCCCATCAAGGCTCTACAAATTTTTTTTAACGATATGGTTATTTGTGTTTTAAAGTTAAAATAGATGTCTGATATTTCTCATATTTAGAAATGACACTTTATATGTCTGCCTTGTATAAAATGCTAATGGAATAAGATTCAAATAGAAAAGACTGCATTCAAAAGAACCTCTCATCCCCTGTGCAAATGGACGGCGACTGTAATAGGGTAGTATCTTCAGCTAGATACCTTCTTCATTAGAAATCTAACAATGATAGTCGCAGACCCATCAATACCGATTTCGTGACCAGGATTAAAAGTGATCACATGATCTGAGTATTGATCCCCACGTATTTACTTAGTATTCACAGCAGTAATCGTGTCCAATGCTAGACTGCTCGTCGAAAGCTCTCTACTCCTGAAGTGTATTAGGCAGCCCGATGATTCATGGAGCTAAAATAGATAAAGAGGGTAATTTTGTAGTATATTACACAGCTTGAAATTGTAGTGGGAATGACAAAATGTATATATTTTAGAAAATATTAATATTGATCACCCAGGAACGAAAAAACGTCATTCCGAAAGATTTCAAATAATACAATATACTGATTATTACATTGGACAATGGTAAAACAATGTATACTACATTGTAAACATTTACTACCAAACACCTAATAACAAAGATACAATATATCAGAATCAGACCTGACTTCCTATCAAAATGGTAAAAGGTCCGCCTAGTATACAATTAGTATAAATCTAACAACCCTCTTAGCAAAGCATTAGGGAAAAAAGGGAAACCCAACTTGAGATAACAAAACAAAAACACAGAAGAATTACATATTCAGGAGATACAAAGATGAAAAGGGCAAGTTATATGCTGATGACATTGTTATCTATGGCGCTGGTATAAAGATGTCAATGAAGTAATGACCAAGGTTTAAAAAAACTAACATCATGTGGTACGATGACGCAACACCAATCAACTAACAATAAATGAACGTATGATAAAATATATGATTTTTGGCACCAGTCAAAAACTTAGATTTTGTAGGAATATTTTGGCTCCACCCTGCTCCATTCAGAACAAATTTCTAAGACCTTGTATCAATATGTTATTACCCTACACCAAATGACTAAGAATTTGTGGGCATAAAGATTGACACATATTCTGAACGATATATTTACTCAAAAAAGAAACAAAGAACTTGTGGTGCAAGAATTTGTCCAACAACTTGACAACATGATGTTGTTACCTTTAAACTACTTCAACCTAATAATGAATGTTGTAAGCATAGTGCTTTATACTGTGGTGCAAGAAGCTGAAATGGTCTTCCTATTATTGTCAGGAACATAGATAATATCCAGACTTTTAAACTGCATCAGAAGAAGTGGGCTTTGAGTCAAAACTGGTGAACTCTCATATCTGTCCTCCTTATACTAAGGTTATACCCTTTTTAGAGCGTGTGTGCACGTAATATATATACATCATCTAGAGGTTAGAGTGGTCACATTGAACTGCTAGTGTGCTTCCAGAAAACTATCCCTTCACTATCTGCATGCTATTCACTGTGATAGTGAGAACAGAGCATGGAGCCAGTGTCTCAGTGACCAAGACCAAAATACCTCAAGACCCACTTGTGCTTGATGTGTTTGGATCCTAGATAGGCAGTTGCAGAAATGGTATGATAACTGGATGCCAGTGAGTAAAAGAAAACTATCCATTGACTGAATGTAACCCAAACCTTTTAATTGTTATTCATTTATAATTGCACGCTCATTCATCAATGATGAACATACTATTTGCTCCTAGTTTCCCTGAGCATGAACAGCCTATACTTATGTATTACCTGAGTGTTCAAATAACTGATCTGATAGTTATTACATATCCTAGTTGCTGTATGGATCACTATCCTATTATCAGTACTGTACTTTTAGTATGACTCCAGGCAGAGTGAGCAAAATCTACACTAACAAAAGTATCATTGGCAGTAGCCTGTTTCAGACGAATTCTATACCATGAACAGCTTCCATGTGAAGTTCGAAAATTGTTTTAGTTTAATTACACATCAAAGTTGCTTGTTAGTTATCTGTATAAAAGGGGAAACCATTGTACCTTGGCGAACACTGAGAGGTACTCTCAATACTCAACAACCAACAGGCACTTAATGGGAGGATGACATCAACAACGATACAGGAACTAAAGAAAAACCCAACAAGTTTTGGTCAAAGTTGTCGTTCTCTATGAGTTTGATGCAGAGCGATATGAATGAGGCAAACTCGAGTTAATATCCCATAGCATTCAAACAAGTTGGAGAATGACTACTTTCACCAAAACGAGTTGCTTTCTGTGATTATCTCACCCCTGTACACACTAAAAGAATGGATGACACACAGGATAAAGACCATGGAGAACGGACTACAATACTCGTAGGGGCATGGAGAACAAGGCCCAAATGATAAGCCTAGGGGACAAAACTACGAGGTCTTTTGATGCCATAAATACGCGGAGGGACATATTTATGGCATCAAAAGGGCAAGAATGGCATCCCTATCGGCTCAGTCACTACGTTTTGCTACTGTCACATACCTAAACAAAATGATTTCCAGTTTTGCACCCATTCTTATATGCGGGACGGTGGTCGCCAGTGGTTACATGTACACATTGCTGTTTAGAGGCTGTGGTTGGTGGTTTTGGGGGATGTGACCCCTCTGACCAACCTTGACCCCTGCTCTATGTCACAGTGTTCTGTAAATAATGATCTTCTCCTTAACATTGTATCATTATTTGCAGTATCGCCATCCTCTGGCTCCTCAGGTATATTTCGGAGGTTATATGGTCCTCTCAAAATGAATTGGCTAAAAGTTGGCGTTTTGATAAATCAGTTTCACTACACCGATGGGTGGTCTGAAAGAATGTATACTCATCCTATTCCCGGGGCAAAAACCATATACAAAGGAATCTATTTTCAGGATCACCTTGAAAGCTTTTTTTAATCACTGTAAGTCGTAATAGGGGTATCATGTGAACTGTTGGTGATGGTTGAGAAATCCCTAAAGTGATGAATGTTTCCTCTTCCCGTTAACCTTTGCATAAATGTAGCATTGATGATACTGATCTGTTGGATATAATCTTGTTATGTTGAATACTAATGCTTACTTTCAAACTCTAAGTTTAGCGGTCAACCACAGGTGTTCCTTCAGGGCCAACGCTGAAGAAGTTAACCCTTTCGCTACTTTATGATGTCTGGAGGCATTCCCTGGCACAGTAGGCTGTGACATTTGGAGGCGTCACTTCCAAGATTTAAATGATTGTTTTTCTATTGAAATAATACGAATATATTAGTGCAAGAGTACTATAGGGGTGATAATGATACTACAGCGGTGTATTTCAGTGTGTGTATTTCATAGTATGGGGTCATCAATAAAGTACATACTCACTGACGGGGTGAGGGTGGGAGGGTTCAGAAATTTTGAAAATTTTGTGTATGCTCCTACTTTGTTCTATTGTGTACAAGATTGGGAGGTGGGGGAGGGGCAAAACTTTCGAAATTTCTGCGTACATATTTTATGGATTGCACTTATGCAGCTTAGCGAAAGGGTTAATCAACTCACACCTTAAGGGCTCCTAGTCCATACAGGTTATGAAATGGTTTTTGAAACGATAGTAAAGTTTTCTTGATGATAGGGTATAGGTGAAGAGGGGGTGTGAAAGGTACCCTGCTTTGCATCCACCCCCAGCCATACATTTTGATTTGGGGAACGCAGGTGGTTTAGATTTCCTGATCAAATCCCCTTAAGTGGTGATTCCACCAACACACAAAATATAGTCCCGATTTGGTTGTCTTGCTGAATCGGGCTAGGTTTGAATAATCGCGTGCCTATTTGTCGCGATGTGTCTTGAGGTGTCGCGGTGGTGGAGCACCAAAACATACACCCGACACCGCACAGCTACGTTTTGCGACATAGGAGATACGACATATCACGACACTGTAAGATATTACAAGATATACCAAGATAAACTACGGCAAATCCATCGTTTTGGTGGAATCAGCCCTTTATGATATCGTCCCTTGGATGTCTATATAGGTCTTTGTACTTGGAAGATGTGGAGTAAGAGCATCTAGAGATCAATGGACGTTTGAATATTCTGGGAATAAGAATTGGATCGGGACAATTTAACATAAGGTATTTAGAACATGGAGACATACACGTTTCAATGTGTGTATGTGTAGGGTGGAGCAGAGGGAGTTACAAAATGTTTTCACATTTCTTGGCACCGTCCCTATGCTTCTGCTATGTTTACATATTGACCTTAATATGAAACACGCACCTTATACTAACATGTATACCCAATGAATACATGTTTACCAACTCTCCAATAATCAAAATGTTCAAAATCTGGATTCTGGTTTTGTTTAATGACATAGATAGGATATCAACTGCGAACCAGCACACTGACAAACTCAAAAGATTACAAAATAGGGCCTTACGTGTTGTGCAAGGTTATCTAATGAATAGAAAACGAATGGAAGGGCTGAGAAGTAACTGTGGCTGGCTGCAAAGCCTACGGTTTCGTAGACAAGTTCAGCTGGCCAAAGTGATGTACAAGCGTTCTTAACGGTTTTTCCGTGGAAGAACGCCTACTGCTGGCGAACGGTCAACCCATTTTTTCTGAATAAAAAAAAATCCCACAGAATCTGGAGGAACTACCTAGAGAAACACGACAGAGTCAGAGATTGAATTTTAAATTATTTAAACATAAAGATGCAAAATACGAGCGTTCGCCAGTTTTTAGAGGTAGAAAGCTATGGGAAAGCCTGACGCCAGAAATTCAACGAAGGGATAGTAAAACTGCATTCAAGAGAGCTATAAAGCAACTGTGGGTAGTCTAACTCTGTGCACTTGGTTCATTCATTTGTGTCATTTACTACACACCACCATTTTTTTCATATTATAGTATAATTTCTGTTACTCAATTACTGGCCGCCCGGCCAAAAATGGACTGTTCAATAAACAACAACAAAACTTTGTGAAAAACCTTTCCTTACCAATGATGCCTCAAGGCACTCTTGTGGCTAGTGAAAATGATAACTCAGGCCATTCCCGTAGCTAGTGCAAATGATGCCTCAAGGCATCATTTTCTATTTTTTGTTAAATGTCATTTATCTCAGCTGATTCAACATGGAAACATTGACAGACAACTTTGAATATGGTGAAAATATCAATTTTCTCAACGAATTGTAACATAAACTTGTCCTACAGATATGGTCCTGTGCCATGCATGTTGTATTTAAAGACCTGCACCTGCGACTAGGTATGGTAAGGAAAGGGTTAACGCCTGAGGTGTCGTGCATTGGGGATAGAATGGGACCTAAACGAGAAAAGTCTAGGTTTGTACAGATTTATTTGATTCTCACCTCCGAACAACTTCAATATTAGTATCGTCCAATGGTGACGTTACATCCCATAGGCCAGACAAAAACCTCTTTGAGCACGAGTATATAATTCTTAAAACTCTTTGCCAGCTTGATTTTGGTGGCATCACTTATTCAGTCTATACCATTTCAGTGGCGAGAGCAGGCCGCGGAGATAAAACATATGTGATGCCTCATACAAAAATTATAAACTTGTTTTCTGCAAATGGATGTTTGGATAGAAGTCGATGGTTGCTAGGAGTTGTTCCTACTAATCTGGAATGTGCCAGCGAAGCTGATCAACTTGCTAGATATATATTCATACATGATATCCAATATCATGAAGAATGGACGAATTGTTTGTGTTCGTGCAAGATAATTGTCACATAGAGCTCTCCTTTAAATATCACGAGTACTGCAATATGTTTTGAGCAAATAGTACAGCACTCAAGATAGTATAGCTCTGACCAAAGCCACACAAAAGGTTTGAACATTCTGCGAAACTATTCAAATTCTATCATTTTTCCATCAGTATGAGGTCAAGATATGTGTCATAGACATATTTAGTTTAATCTAGTCTAATATTAAAGAACTTCAATGAGCGCTGTTGTCTCTGGGAGGACATTTTAACTGTTATTAGAGCGTGCTTGCATGCCCTATATACATCGCCTAGAAGTTAGAGTGGTCACATACAGACATCCAGCATACTGCATAAAAACTATCCCTCCACTGTCGGCATGCTGTTCACTGTGATATTGAGAACAAGGCAGGGAGTCAGTGTCTCAGGGTCTTAGAGGCAAGCCCAGCTGACCATGACCAATCACTCAAGACCAAATACCTCATTGACCCACTGGTGCTTCATATGTCTGGATCCTAAACTCAGGCAGTTGTCAGGGGGCAGTTGTTCAAATGGCAGGTTGACTGCGTGCAAGTGGGTTACAGAAAACTATCCAAAGACTGAATGTAACCCCAAACCTTTTAATTGTTATTCATTTATAATTGCACGCTCATTCATCAATGATAAGCGTATTATTTGCTCCTAGTTTTTCTGAGGAATAGGTTTGAAACACCTTGACAACATGGAGGCGAAACGCATGGATTTATCATGGATACTGCTGAATCATTGATTACAGTGGGGAATGCCAGGCATAGTGTGGCCGAGTCGATAGATCGGGGTAGATGCCATAAAATTATCGGCATTCGTAAAAAATGATCACGTGATCACGTACTGTAGCGTTCTACTACCAGCTATTGCAGACAATCATGAATAATTCAACCAGCCATGTCTGTTACCCCCTACTAGAGGATGAGTGCATATAAGGCTGGAATATTCTGTTAATAGGGAAGAATAATTAGCAATCGCCAGCAACAACTTAGCGTACGCCATTAAGGAGGTTTTTTCAGGACTACAAATCTTCCATCATTCTTATTTTTATTTTCCATTTATGATGTATATCACTGAATTTCAGACATTATTAATGAATCAAACTAATGTGTCTGAAATTCAATAAATGATTTGGAGGAGAACTCCGGCTTATGGAAACTTTTTTAGTAACTTAAATTTTGTCTACAAATTGGAAGTAACCCGTTTTACCTCCATATGATAAATACAGTTGGAATATACATTTATTATCCACCAAATACAAAGTGTCCATAGAAAACATATATGTAGGCACCGTGTATCTACATACCCGGAGCATACGGATATGTTATATGCTCCGGGTTGCAAAATCCGGCGCATATGGAAAAATAGTGCGTATATAGAAATAGCGCGTACCTAGTGAACTAATATCAGTACCCCACTTGTCAGGAAAATGTGGATAATAAATACAATGTAGACTGGTTTCAGATAAAAGCAGTTGTATGCTCCTTGGGGTTGACTCTAAGCAATATCCTCACATATGCTCGGATATTATTACGCATTAACTCTTCGGAGCATACGACCACTTGTATCTGAAACCAGCCAATATTGTGCATGCATTGATAGGAGGCGACAAGAGATGGAGTTGTTGGATGAAAAGCATCGTGTGAATCTGTTTCAAAACACACACTCTGGTGAATCATACAGGCCACATGACGTCATGCTTTGCTTTCTTAAAAATAGATGTCAGTTACGAGGGAACTGTGCCATAGTCGTGACGCTTTTATGGGGGACACAACGTGCTTCAATATAATGGCCATGTTTTTCCATATTATCTGTCCAATTACTTTTCGGGAATGTCCCCATAAGAGAAGGTTCCATCCAGTTTAACCCGGTCCCTTCCCCTCGTGATACACTAACCCGACGTTTATACTAAAATATTAAAGGCGACTATTCTTTGATTCAGCTTTACTTGACGACTTTCATCCGTAAAATGCACGAAAGCGTCTGGTGTAAACGCCAAATGAGTGTTGACTACAGATCGTCTGATTGCGTCAGATTACGCAATTTGGCACCACCTGGCGATTAAATAGACCACTTGACAGCCGATGACTATTTCAAACTGGCTTGAACTCGTCGTCTAGAACGCTGCCAATTCTGTAAAAACTCAGTCGTGTTCTGCATTTCTCTAAAAATCGTCTAGTGTAAACGCTTGAGGAAATTCCTGGGTTGACGTCTTGTGCGGTCGATATTGCATAATCGGACACCACCTAACGACTATCGGCTAGACGAACTACAGATCTAAGATCTTAGATTAATGAACGGGCCCCAGGTCTTATAGGACAATCTGAGTGATTTGTTGCACACAAAAAATAGAACTCATAATGAATAAAAAAAGAGATCAAAGCGATGTTCTTTGTGCACGATTGGCCTGTGTAATCTTATTATGATACTGATACACATCATATTTGTATATAACCAATATTATTCATTATTAATATAATTTATTTGTATGTAACAATATTTGCAGACTGGGTTCATTATTGCTCGATGTGCGCGTGTCTACCTACAGTGGAAGAACTAACCTAACTGTTTATATTCATTTTTTTAAACATTACAGAAAAAAAACTATTAGAATCACATCACTACTATTTATCATGAATATATGCAACAAAGCAGGTTCCTGGTCACGGAATTCCTCTTGCAAGAATAAATGGAGTAATTTACCAATATAAGCCAGGACACATCCAGTATTTCTAAAAGGCGTTTGGGGCCTACTATTGATAGGGACAAAAAGGGACGAGCCTTGATATTGCCGAGCAAAATGGAGCGGGGACGGATATTACAGGGGACGACGAAGTTCAATATATAAACCTATAGACAATTTCCAAGAATTTGACAAATTCACCACACCCACTTCCGGGACTGAGGCTACCCGCAGAGGTATAGAAAAAGTTTTGCTCAAATTGTAAACCTATACCTCTTATACTTATTTATGTGCTATTAAGGTCATACAAAATTTGATGCTTTATATCATGTTGAAGTTCTTTCAAAACAGAAAAAACACAAATTTGGATGTTAATGAACGTATTAACATGTTAATAAATGAATTATATACTATTCATTCTGAAAATATAAGAGCTAAGCTCATTTTCCTTTAAAAACCATTCATACATGTATAATTTTAGTATTGGATAACTTGATTCGTACAATGCTGTTAGTCAATACCTGATACTTTTTACCGGTGGATGGCCATCAATTCTGTATCTCACTAGCCATACCAGACCTAGTATGGTCTCGGAATAAGAGGCAATTGCTGGGAGTGACTAAGAGGAGAGGATAGCTTGCAATGGCCAAGTAGCACTTTATTATACAAACAAATTATATATTGAAAAACTATCTAAACATAAGATTCATGGAAATTTTCATTTTGTCACCTTGATTTATGATGTTTCCCATAGCCCTGATAGTAAAGATTAACTTAATGAATAGTTTTAACTGATATTTTTGCCTTTAGATAAATTGTCAGTATTTGTTCATCTTCACATATTTTAAAAAACTTGAAAATAAGGAGAAAATAAGGGTTTTCTCAATTTTCACCAATAAATTCCTGCTGGTTATATGAAAACCCTATATTGGAATTACAGAATTCCTTGAGTCGCATCCATTACTGCATGAATTACAACCATACACTGATTATTAAGAGAGATATTCAAGAAAAATCCTTTTTAACCTAAAATGCAGGTTTTGAAAAATAGACCCAAATAGGTTTTATTCCAACATTCGTAATGATATCAATAGACTAAGGCTGTGCACCTGTAGCCTCCAGGTAATATAGGCTTTGTTCCAGTGGCCTGTTTAATGATCTAGGATCGTACACGAACGCCCTTTTCTTTATATCACCCCTGGAATAAATGTACATAGGCTTAACATTGGGAACTCGTTCTCCATGCCCCTACGAGTATTGCGGTCCGTTCTCCATGGTCTATATCCTGTGTGTCATCCATTCTTTTAATATGTATAGGGGTGAGATAATTACAGAAAGCACCTCGTTTTGGTCAAAGAAGTCATTCTGCACCTCGTTTGAATGCTACATGATATTCACTCGGCTGTCACCTCGTTCATATCACTCCGCATCAAACTCGTGGAGAACGACGACTTTGACCAAACCTTGTTGGTTTCTTCTTAAGTACCTCGCACAAGGGTTGTCATTTGATGATATTTAAGTCTGTTCGCTAAGATAGTATGAGGCGTCCATAAGGTCGACCATGTTGAACAAAGTTGACCCATATTGTCTCTGGGTCTCTATGGCACACAAAAAACGGTCTACATGTACGATCCTATATAATCAAACGGGCCCCTGGACCACGATCAGGCCACTACTGGATATCCTTAGCAGTGGCTCAGGCAAATGTGCCGTCTTGAAAGTGTTGGACCTGGTGTCCACTTAGCTCCAAATCATCTACGATAGGCCCTACGATGTACCTGAAATTCAATCACGATGTACGCAGATATTCCTATAGTCTAGAACTTTGTGTAACGATTTTCCCGATGGTCAATGATTTCTATTACGTTATGCTTTGTAGTGCATCGGGAGGACTTAAATTGCTATCGTAGTAGGTGGACGCCAGGCCATACTGTCTCCCAGGTAGGTATTTGGCTCAGGGGACCAGGATAAGTATTGAGTAATGCATTATAGCATGTACAGTGCGTCTACAGCGCGAGAGGCCATTTAGGATTGTGGATTAACTTGCAATTAAGTGGTGACAGTAGATTAGGAGGTGTGGAGACATGACGTCATGGCTCAATCCATTTTGATGCTGTACTTTGACTTCTCAAAAGTCATTAGTAACACGAGAGAAAGTCCGAAAGCTTATTGGGATAAGGAGATCAAGAATGGATTCTTCTCTATCAGACCTGAGATTTATTTAGAGACCAATATAAAACGTATAACCGTGCTACAAAACATTTCAGTCTCAAAAGACAAGGGACTATTTTAACATGAAAACAGTGAGACTGGCAATAGATGAAGCACCCTGTTTCTCCGAGAATATCTTAGGAGAGCTACATCAATAATGATTTAAACTAGACAGCGTCGCAATCACTTGCACAGTCCAATATAGGAGACACAACATTTTTCTATGTATGGACCCTGTGTTGCAAGTGAGTCCATATATCATATTTTTGATTTCAGCACAGAGTTTATCCCACATATGTTTACCCCTATATAGGGGACTATATAAGTCAAAAATGTCTAGATCCTTGCATGCATACCCTTCTTGTTGTTTGTTATTCCCCTTTCAAAAATGTTCATTTTTTTCTATTAACATTCTATTTATTTCTTGGATGCGAAAAGCTATTTGATATCTTTGCTCTATTTGACATCACCAGAACGTTGACTGTATATGGCAAACACGAATGACAACTAGATTCACGCAAAGGGCACCTTAGACGACCGGTTCTAAGGTAGCATGCAAAAAAAGGCTTCTGTTGGGATGGCACAAAGCCGCCAAATACGCGCTATGTCTCGGATATTGACACAATATTTGACACATAAAAACGTTGTCTCTCTCCGAAAGAAATTATTCAGAGTACCGCCTTAAGAGATGAATGCGTATTCAACCAGAACGATGCGTTCCTATGTTTTACCGGCACATCGCCTTAAGTGGGATTCACACGGTGCGATTCAAGTACCTCACAGGGTGTTTGTCTGAGACAAATCCTGCTGAGATTATTCACTGGAACACAATCTCCTCGTCTGAATTGTATGGTTCCATTTCCCTGAAATGGGATTCACACGATGGGATTTATGTACCTTACAGGGTGTTTGCCTGAGACAAATCCTGCTGAGATTCTGTACTCAAACATGATTTTTTTTCAATTTCCTTCAAACAAGGTTTTCCCCTGCAATTGTTTGAGACATTTACCCCTAAAAAGAAACAGAATCATATGAGATTTTGAACCCTGTGAGGTAAATAAATCCCACCGTATGAATCCCACTTTAGTCTCCACAAAGAGAATTGTCTGAGACTAATGCAAAGGTATGAAGTACACCCGTCTCAGGTACATTAGTATCCACGTGTGAATCCCGCTTTACAATACATTGTAGTTGTAATGATAAACAGAGTCGTGTGCAGGCTTTCTGGGATGATACATATAGATAAAAAGGACCAGGCACTATGGCGAATAGGGACCTACCTGGCTGGTGGTCCCCGGTGAGGTTCTCACGGTCCTCCTGGAGGCAGGGATGTGGTCAATGGCCGGGCGCCGCTGCCGAGAATTGATCCTGTGAGCTGGTGGGCTGATTGGTACTCCCAGGCCGTCTCTCGATCTCCAGCTCCGTCCCCCGTCCTCCGCCCAGTATAAGCCCCCCGTGCGACCAGGGGCCGCTTCCCCACGGTACCCCGTGTACACCTCAACCGTTCGTCCGCCTGTCCCTCCCCCGCTCCACTTAAGTACAGGTAGTCTCCCAACTGTTTAACCTCCTACACAAGCCGCCTGTTGGCAGCTTCTGGTGTTGAGGGGAGCAGGTGGCCAGTGTAGCGGGAGGACGTGCGCGGGGTCGGCGCGTCGAACCATGACGGACCGCCCGGCAGCCGCCTCTGACCGTCCTCCTCCCGCCCGGCGCCGACGAGTCCTACCTGCCCCCTCCTCCTCCTGCTCCACCAAGGTTTTTTGGTATCTGTTAGGAATGCTGTCAAGGTATAAACACGACGTCGGGAAGCCCACAGACCAGTGGCAGGAGGGGACAGAGTGAGATACATGGGAGGGTTACAGGTTTTAAAGCGGTTTATTTTCAAGGATTAAAGAAGCATGTCTCTGTTTTATTTCTTCCCCGCCTCTACCTCCATGGGCCGTTAACTACCTCACCTCATTTTTGTGAATGCCCATTCAATAGGAGAACCACGCAACAGCTAATGAATTGAAAATAAAATAAAGTTAAAAAGTTGTATTGGATTTGATACGATCTGTCTTACTTCCCTTCTATTGGCCTACTATAGAGTACCTGATGTGGAGCTTTATTATACTGCTGGGTATGTGCTTAAAGATATATAATTCAAAATGGATATTACGGAAACAGTGGGTAACATTTTGCACATTATTTTCGGGTATATTACGGTATATTATTTCATGTGGTTCATGGACAGGGCGCCGTTATTTTGTGTATTGGACCCTGTAAAAAAAAAAAAAATTATGGACGGTATAATTACCATTTAGATTAATAAACACCACTTTAGTAGACAATTTCTAAAGCAGAAGTAAAATTGACTTCATCCTACCATATCAAATGCAACTTTGGGCTTTCAAATTCCTATGGGTTCCCATGTGATAGGGTTTCCACTGAGAACATCATATCTGAAAACCAAAATAGATTTTCAGATAGTATTGATCATCAGGATCAATGGTACTGATTAGCTAATATGCCACTTCTAATGATAGTAAAAATTAGGAATTTGCTCTTGCATTCTATTATCTGATCTCTTCTACATAAACCAATTCTAGAGAATTTTCAGCAACAATGCAAAAAAAAAGATAAACAAAAAAATACATATGTTATGTTAATAATGCATAGTATATGCATACAGCTTTGCATTCTCATATTCACAGGTTTGAACCGATATGAAAAAAGAGTTTATCAGGGTTAACATTTACGGTCAGAAATATAGTACGGGTTTGAACCGTTTTCAAAATGCGGTTCCATACAGTTAGGATTTACGGTCAGAAACATATTATGGCCACCGATAAATTTAACGGTATTTCCCTGGGAAGAACTGTAGATTTTACAGGAAATCTTTTACAGTGTACGTGAGTTGACTTGAAGAGCCATCTCCTAAAATCAACGCTGCGAATTTTCCCCAGTCTCAATGTCGGATTCATATGGTGTTCTATTGTATTATCAATAACTGATCCGGTGAGAAATAGCTATTGGATACTACACTGAATAGGAATTGAACTAGGTATATGTCTTCATTTTAAGAAATAAAAGACATATATTTATTTAGGGAATGCTGAGAATTCGAGAATTTCATAAGACTGGATTAGGAATGATGGTTTCCATTTGTTTCAAGCTAACATTGTGAAGTTTTGCGATAAAATGTCAGAATGGTTTATCTCACAGCAAGTGCTTGGTTTTTGTGCTCCTTCACGTTTCACGTTTAAGTAGCAGCCACACGAATAATTTTTCGTGGCAGGGATGGACATATGAAATGAGCACGACAGATCTATACACTGTGAAGTTCATGGGCTTCGATCAACGTCCCAAATTTTTCTTTTTCCCACAGAACTTCTTCATTGGTCATAGATCCATTTCCTGTTTACATTATTATTTCAGTTTAACCAAAAATATGACCAAATATGTTGCCACTGTAGTGTTGCCTATATGTCTAAAATAAGCGTCCTGGCTTGGGTTCCTCGTATTAATAGATGTAGATGTCATAGGTTTTTATTATATTTGCAGCGTTTGTTTCCACAGCAAAACATCTAATACAGAGAATACAAGCGTCATCCATTCCTTTAAGAGAGAGAGAGAGAGAGAGAGAGAGAGAAAGAGAGAGAGAGAGAGAAAGAGAGAGAGAGAGAAAGAGTCATGGTTCATATCTTATAAGTCCAATGTTTACATGCAGGTGCAACTGTAGTTTGTAACGCCGGCATTTTTTTTCTTAAAATATACCTTAGATTTTAAACGTACTTCATGTACATGTATTTTTTTTAGATTTAGGATTAAAGCGTCTCCCAGACAGGGCTGAGTTTTTTCTATAAACAATAGAAACTTTGTCAGACACACTGGACAAACAATGTGGGGAATCGAGCATATGACTTTTGCTGTTATAGCTTCCCATTCTGTCATATCAATCTAGAGAAATATGGATCGATATGACACAGCTTTTATCGTTAAAGTACACAGCCGAGAGGCGAGGGATGTAAGAACTAGGAGCAAAACGTATGTTCATCTTCGATGAATGAGCGTGCAATTATAAATAAATAAATAGCAATTAAAAAGTTTGGGTTACAGTCAGTCTATCGTTAGTTTTCTATAACTTAATTGAACCCAGTTAACCTTCCATTTTTGCAACCGCCTGGGCCTAGGATCCAAACATACCAAGCACCAGTGGGTCAATGAGGTATTTCGGTCTCTAGTAATTGGTCATGGTAAGCAGGGCATGCCGCTAAGACACACTGAGACACTGGCACCCTATTCGTTTTCCCACTATCACAGTGAATAGCACCCAGGTAGTGAAGGGTTAGTTTTCTGGCAGCACGCTGGAAGTATATGTGCCCAATCTAACCTTTAGGCAATGTATATAGGGCGTGCGAGCACGCCATAAAAAAACAGCGACACCGAGAAGGCATCAACGTTGATTGTGGCCTTCGCTACTCACAGTGTTGACTTGTGAGATTGTTCATGGTGGAGAAAGCCAGGTTTTCTGAGAAGTGTTCGTCAGCCGTGAGCTCATGTAACAACATGTAACGCATTTTCACGACGCAACGGAAGTGAGGAGAGGTATATATGCAGTGGTTAAAGAGGACGGAAGTACCAGGCTGAACGATTAAACGGATCGTCACTGCCATCAACTAGAGTTAACGTAATCTTCATGACACTCAAAAATGAGTCCGTCACTAAATACAAAACCTCCCCAAAAATCAACAGCGTCGCCTTTCATATAAACACAATATTGACTGGTATTTCAGCTACAAGCGGTCGTATGCTCTGAGGAGTTGACGCGTAGTAATATCCGGGTGCACAGAGGCAACTCCGATAAGTTGTTTTTTTTGTGTTTTTTTTTTAAATTTCAGGTTCAGTTCGCTACGGTATTTTGTTGCGGTCTACCACATCCCCTTTTTGCAGGCTTCCTTAATTGATGTATACTTTTTACTCTTTTTTTTATTAGTATACAACCCCTTGTTTCTGAACCTAGTCTACATTGTATTTATTTTCCACCTTCTCCTGACAGGTTCCATTAGAAGATGGGCAAATTGTTGCCCAAAGATAACAAAAAAATTGCATTGATAAAAGGTGGGGTACTGATATTCGTTCATTTAGGAACGCACTATTTTTTCATACGCACTATTTTTCCATCTGCGCCGGGTTTTTTTTTGCAACCCGGAACATACAACAAATCCGTATCCGTAATAAACAGGTGTATTCTGTTGGTATAACTTCACTTCACAATCACTGAATATATATAGAAGATAGATAGTTCATGCTACCTGGTAAAATCAAAACAGATTTACAGAATGTTCCTATAATTTAATGTTTTAAGTATGGCGATCCCCACAATAGTAGTCAGGCATGCAGAAACTAGATAAGTTTAGTGATCTATGTACATGTTGTATGCACAACACAACAAAAATGGAGCAATACAGGAGAGAACATAAAAAAGGGTCACGCTGATATATTTTCATGATTAATATCATTAACCAAACATAGGAATTATGTCTGTATGTCGAGAAACATCGAAATTATCTTTTCTTGAATAAAGAATGTTCAAAAGAAGAAAACAAGCGTCGGGGCGTATCTTACGATACACACATATATATACACATGACATTTACTGGTAAATTATATTTTTCTTTCCTTTCGACAAAATTCTGTACTTCCATAGAGATGGCTTTCATGAAACTACAAACACTCCTAATATAGCTGCACACAAGCCGCCAACTATATTGTGACCCATTAAGAACCGATCAAACAGGTTTCATTCCACCATCCGTTTCCGCTCCGCCCGGTGTTGGGATAAAACCGTCTGGAGAAAATATTCATGAATAATAGAAAACATCCCTGGTCTTGAAAGTAGGCCTGAGTCTCCCTTAAAAGTTTACCTAGTAGTGAGAAGGTGTAGCTGGCTTTACTTGTTGGAAAGGGTAGTGTATAATTTGAAGGGGAAGAGACTGCATTGAGTAGATTTTAATTCGATCTGATACATTATCCTACCCCTAATAAAAAACCGCCATAGACTTAACATAGGGAAATTTTATGTGGCAGGCCGTGACATAAAGTGTTTCTTATGCCACTAGAGTAATAACAATATTGACCAATCAGAGAGCAGGATGTCAGCTACTATGAAAAAAGTTCTGTTGGTCGTTGACTCAATATTTATCTTTTAGTAATACAAAAGCATAGACGGGGTAGGATAAATACGAACTACTAATAGTGGACGGTCGACATAATTGAAAGAATTGTGATGGAAAGTACAAGTTGCTGGAGAGGTTAGAAGATAGGGATATTTTGTTTAACAAACCCTAAGCCAATCTCCAGGGTAAATAAAAGCTTTAAAAAAGTGTAAATCAAGCCAAGACACTGGCCAATGGACGGCTGAATAGCTAGCTTTTGAGCTATCGGAGATCGGTTAATTGTACATGTTGTTTGATGTTAATGAGGCCAGTAAAATCGCATGCATATATGGCTAATTGGAAGATCAAGCAATGCAGATAGTATCATTATCTCACCCCTGGTATTTTCGTCACACAGGCTTAATATCAGGAACTTGTTCTCCATGCCCCTATGAGTTTTTTTTATTCAACAAATTTACGACACAACACGTCCCCCAGTTTCCTGGCGATCCTCCACGCGTATTGCAGTCCGTTCTCCATGGTCTATGTCCTGTGTGTCGCCCATTGTTTTAGTGGGTACAGACAGGGGTGAGGTAAATACGGAAAGCAACTCGTTTTGGTCAAAGTCATTGTTCTTTAACTCGTTTGAATGCTACACGATATCCACTTGGCCCCATTCAGATCACTCTACATCAAACTCATGGAGAATGACAAATTTGACCAAACTTGTTGGTTTCTTCTTTACTTTCCATGGTGATATTTGGCTTGGTGATATTTGGCTCTTTGAATTAGACTAACCTTTCTGGGGAGTTCTGTATCTCGCTTAGGTTATTGTCCTCATTCTTCTTCTCTAATAGATGTCAGATATACATAACATGCCTAGTTGAGAGGAAAAAAGATACACAACGATCCTGCGTATCAATTAAAGTACCCCCATCGCAATAGCAATATTTACCCAGGCCCCACATCGATGTATGAGAACCTGTTCAAACACTATACATGCTACCGTCTCTGTAGTAATACATGCTACCATCCCTCAACCTCTGAACCCCTTCCCACACCTACATACCCACATCCCACCTCCCTGGCGGTGGGAACACAGGGGCTGGCATATTGCCAGATGGATATGGTTCGATTCGTGTAGCCCTTGTTTACCGCTGTCTTTTGTTTTTTGTGTGTGAATGTCTCATGGCAGAATAGAAAAGTTCACCGGTGTTGTTTTTTTGTTGTTTTTTTTAAACATCTTTATTCTCATCTGTGGGTACAATTTTTCATAATACACATAACTTGTATAATCATACAGTAAGGCCCGGCGTCCACCTACTACGATATGGCACCGATATGGTCTACGATGCACCTCCCGATGAAAAATCAAAATCGCGTCGGAAAGTCACCTAATATCGGGGCAGTTGACCACGTTTCTGCGATTAGACACCGATAAAAACCCCATACAACACATATCGGGAGGTCTACAATTCTATCGTAGTAGGTGGACGCCGGGCCTAATTGTACTCTCACATTTTGACATAAACGTTTTCAGATTGAGAGGACGATTAAAGATGAAAAAACTCAAGAATTTCCAGTTTTAACATATTTGTTATTTACAGCGAAAATACAATTGCAAATTAATCAATTACATGAATGTCAACTTGAGCTTTAAGTTCATGCATAGATGCCCCAATACAAGGGAGAACGCCCATAGCATTCATGTTTAAAGCTACACTCTTTCAAGGAATTCCATTATCACTCTATAGGCCTATTTCCACATGCCGACAAAATAACCGTATATTATTAGCAGCCGCAATCTAATATGCAAATATGTGGACGGTGGCGCGAGCGCCAAAACTCGATGGTGCGTTTCCACCGACTTTGTCCCGATCGACTTTCATTCCCTCTTCTTCACTCATAATTCCCGATAAAATGAATCCGCATTGAATTGATCGGCGACACTTTTGTCGAAAGGTGGTTCCAAAAAACGCCCAAATTCTAAAATGAAAGCGGTTTCCGACTTCCTCCCCGCCTCCCTCACACCGCCTCCCGTTTTCACATGCCGCAAATTTCCAACAAATTTGTCGGAGTTCAAAATCTGGCAAAAGTCGGCAGGTGAAAACAGGCCTTTAGTACAGTGGTATCGCTAGAGCCCTGTCATAAAATGTCGGCCTGTTGTGCGTTACAAGTACCGCAGGGAATACTCACACCTACAGAATGGCGGGAAGTGTACACAATGGGCGCTAGTTTTGTTGGTCTGACCTTTCTTTATTGGTCCATGATTGTCAGGGTGTCTTGAATCAGAACACATTGTAACAAGGGCATAGGAAGGTCACACATATTGGGAGGTAGCAAATATATAATGTTGAATACATTTATCTTTCAAATGTTCCACAGTTTAAGCTATAAAAAGTCCAAAGATATGAGCAACATAGAAACAGGTCAGAGAGGACGAGACCAACGAGTATATAGAACTCTATACTCGTTGGTGATACTAAGATAAAGTTCAAACAGTATCGTTTCAAGGAAAAGAGCTTCATAAAGAGTCCGAGCTACCTATACGTGAATCTTTATTCCCACGTAATGGTTGTATTTGGCCCCCGATGTATACATTGCATCAATATGATAGATACGTCGGCGTATAGATTGCGAAAATATGATAGATAGAGATAAACAGGTTTAGCTACTCTTCCATGTACACACATTACCCCACCCTGGATGAAAGAAGAGAAAGCGGGTCTGGGAGACATAAAATTTTATTGAATTTTATATGTATTAAAATGGTATAATATTTTATGTCGACCTTATTGGACGACATATGAAATAAGGTTATGAATAAACGTACAATAATAAGTAAGTAATTGACAATAGGAAAAATAAGTCAATTATGATAATAACAATAGAATATTGTTATGAATAAAGATAAAAATAACAATAGCCCTACGTGAGTAGGAAAAGGTATGAAGAAGGTTGTGGGTGGGTGGGACGAAAAGTACTAGTACGTGTGTACTGTAGGAGGTGAAGAGCAGAAGTGAGGCAGAGGGTGGAGCTGCACTCACGCACTTTGATGTGTGGTGAGTGCGAAAGCCATGAGGTGGCAGGAGGGGCGCCCGTGCGGCGCGGTTCAGAGGGGGGACACCAGAGGGGGCAATGACCACCCCTGAGCAAAGCTCATGAGGCACCCATTACCCCACCCTGGATGAAAGGAGAGAAAGCGGGTCTGGGAGAGTTATAGGTGTGGGTGGGAGGGTAGAAATAAGTTCAGTTTTTGGTAAAGGACTGGACCAAGGCCAGGTTGACTGCCTATCGTCTGAGTCCTTGATATACGTACGGTGTGCGTTTGATTTCCAACCGGCGGCTGCCTTCCTCAGGCTGTGGAGGGTATACCTGCCAGGGGGGTGGCCCAAGACCTGGAGTATCCTTGACCATTCCTTCACCAACGCCCGGGTGGTGATAGGGGACCTGTCCTCGTGCATGAGGAACGGGTCCTCGGGCCGGGCCGTAGGGGCGGCCACCAGCATAGCCTGTATCGCACGCACCGGGCAGAACCATGGGTCCGGAGAGGCGTGCAGCATGACTGCCTTGAACTCGCCCACGTGTTGGAGATTTTTGCCAGCCTTGATGTTCACGTCCACGTGAGTGGGCGTGGCCGTCACGTCTCCACGTGAGAGATGGCGTGCCGGGTTGTATGCCGCCGCCGACCCCGGGGCTACCTTGCTCTGCCTCAGGGCTGCGTAGTAGATCAGTAGAAGGCCGGCACGGAACGATACATGTAGGGGCATGTCCGTGAGAGTCCCAAGGACCGCCTGGAGGACGTCCATTGGCACTGGTGGTTTGACATTCGGCGTGTAGGACTTGTTCCGTTTCATCGCCTCCAGTGCCCGTTTGATACGAAAGTCCTCGGTCGCCGCCATGTCCCCCCCGGACAGCCGTAGGTGCGACCGTACGTGCAAGAGATGGTTGGCTACGGTCGCTGGTGAGGGGGCGTGGTCCGCGACGTACTCGAGGTACGCCGTGATGAAGCTCACTATGGCTGACCTCTGGTTGGCGACCCTTCCGGGGACATGTGCCTCGGACTGGCGCGCAGATGCCCTCGTCTGGAGTGAGCGTAGTGCCGGATCTGCAGGACAGACGAAGGACAGGCATGAATAAGGCATGAATACAGGGCATGATTTCTCTGAGGGAGTGGAAATTAATAAACATGGTGGCTTTATCAAATTCCCTCGAGGTCAGGTGAGCCCGGCTGAGTGCGACCGTGTTGAGGACCCCGGGCACGTGCGTGTAGAGGAATTCCAGCTGTAATTTAGCCTGGACCATCCAGGCTTGTCAGGCACACTCGGCGAGGACCGGGTTGCGCGCCCGCCTGGAGGTGAGTGCCTCGACGGTCCCCATGTTGTCGCAGAATACCTCCGCAAGGGTCCCGGTCCGTGAGGAAGGTATTCATGGCGAAGATGGTATTTAGTGCCTCCAACTCCACGATGCAGGTAACGGGGTCCTCGAGGGGGCACACTTATCCGGAGTATGAAAGCCTGCCGTCGGTGCCTCCGATGCCTGTGAGGCAAGCGTTGACAATTAGGCACTTGGTCGGCGGACCCTGGGGAATGAGAGCATGACCGTTCCAGCCCTCGGCAAACTGCAGGAACCAGGATGGGTCTTGCCGCATTTCCGAGAACACGTTGACGTAGTACCCCTGCATGCCTCTGAGTGCCTCCAGGAGCTTGCTGACGAAGGGGCGTGCCGGCCGGATGCACTTCGACACATGGAGGACCTTTCCCAGGACCGACTGCAGCTGTTGCTTTGTGAGGGACCGCTTGCGGGAGACAGCCCTGATGTGGTCCCTCACGTCCTGCAGTTTCTCCTCGGGGATGGAGAGAGTCATTCGTGGGGCATCGATGGAGATGCCGAGCCAAGTCACGACTTGACTCGGTGCCTGAGCCTTATCCCTGGCCTCGGGGAGGCCCAGCTAGTTGAATAGGTCGCGTGCCAGGTTGAAGTCGGCTGTCGCTTTCTCGAGGCCGGGGGAAGGAATGATCAAATCGTCCAGGTACATAGCTGCTTCCACTCCTTTGGACCCGAGGATCTGGACAATCGTCTCGGCGATACACTGCATATGATAGGAGGAGGCACGCGCTCCGAAACGCATCGCGGTATCGCAGTAGAAGCCCTCCTCCCATTCAAAGCAAAGCAGCGGCCAGTCCAACGGGTCACACCGGAAGTTTTTGTATGCCCTGGAGATGTTGATACTTGACATGTAGCTCCCCGGCCCCGAGGCCACGAGGCGGTGAACGAAGCCGTCGACCGTAGGGAGACCGTGCTCGCGTTCCTGCCCGTACACGGAATTCTTGATGATATAAGAATTGACGCTTTTCTCGCAGGGGTACGTCATGTCCGTTATCACCCTACGGTCGCTGGCTGCCCGCTTTTCCCGTGTCATCAACGGCGACACGTGACACCAGGGTGCGAAGGGGGCATGGCCGAACGGCCCGAGCAGGTTGGAGTGTGATGCCTCCTTCTGGATGAAACTGGCGACTTGTGAGGGGAATCCCGTAGCACTGGGGTGGTTCGGGATTCCCTGCGTGTCGGACATGGGTCCGAGGTATCCCAAAGGGAATCCGTACCTCACGAAGTCTAGGAGCTCAGCCTTCCCGGGAAGGTCGGAAAGGTAGCGGATCCAGGCTGCCATGTTAAGATCGGTGTGCAGCTCGATCCTGGCTCCGAGGGCGTTGGGTAGGCCCGTGCGCCTCACCTCCTCATATATGAATGCGTGGCCCGGTGGCCCGGGCCCGGAGAACCGGGGCCATGTGTCCCGGCGGTGCTCGGCGAAGGCCTGGGAGTCCGTCCGGACCCTGGGGGCCGGCTTCCCGGACTCACACATTTTCTTGATGACCGCAAAGTTAGGAGTGTTAGTCTCTGCCCGGGCGGTGGAGAGAAGCCCAGACGCAGTAACATTAACACTCCCCGTGTCCGATGGTGGTGGTGCTCTGTGTTCATCATCCGGGGGCGGGTCCCGCCCCTCATTGTTTTTGTTTACATGCTCCACGTGGTCTGCACGTGGACGGGTCGTCACGTGGGGTGTGACGTCAAGTGTCCTGCACCCCACCACCCCATCCCCACCCGTCTCGGTGCGTGCACGTGCACCGGGAGGTGGGGGGTTATCTCGCGCCTCGCCTACTCGCGGGGCGCGTCCGGTCCGTTTTTTGAAGTGTGTTGGTTCTGCTCCAAGTGCAGCACCGCGTGTCCGGCCTGGGGTGTCTTGCGGGGTGTGGGGGTCGGTGTGGGTTGACTGCTGTCATAAGCGACACCCCACGACAGCTTCCTGTTACACGCATACAATGAATGGGTACACATCCTGCCTACAGAATCACAAAATGAGCAAATATGTACCCACTTCACCCCTCCATCCTGGTGGCCATTGCGGTGGCGGCAACCCCTCTCAGAGTTATACGCCCGGCAAGGGGCCTCCTTGCCGCCGGCCTTGCTACTGTCTGGTCCGCTCTGAGCGGTCATGCCCGTCATGGCGAGCCGGACCGGCTCGTCCTGTATCTTGATATATTCTCCCAAATGGAGACGGCCCGCCTCCACCTGGTCGAACACGTGGTTGGACCAACGGCGAACGCCGGCCCACGGTCTCGACTGTGCGTCCACCGAGACCTGGTGGAGGTGCCTGTACATGTCTTGTCTGTCCTCGTAGTTCACGGCCCGGTCGTCCTGCATGAGAGCCAGGAATGCACTTATGTATTCCAACGGGCCGAGGGACCCCCTGACCTCGAGCTTCTGGGCTATAGTATATATGCCCTCTCGCTCGACAAATATGTATGGTTTCGAAATTAATTTAGAAACAGTCAAATCAGAAACCATCTTACCGGCCGTGCGCTCGTGACGAAGGGCCTCACGGTCTATCTCGCGCTGTAGGTACTCGTTCGTTGTATAGCGCTCTCGTAGTTGTCTGGGTGGAGGCAGGAACCTGGTGGCCTGGTCTTGGGCCCAGTCCCGCGTGCGATCCTCCGCGGCCGAACGGGCACTGGCCGGCCTCGAGACTCTGTCCGGCGACCGTTGGTGCGTCAACTTCTGAATAGCCTCCATCATCCCGTCCATTCTTTTCTCATTCGATGCGATCATCCCGTCCATCCTTTTGTGGATACCGTCCACATTGGTATTCACGGCTCCTAGCCCGGACTCGAGGGCGACGATTCTCGATGTTTTGACGCTCGAGCCATGCTCGGATACCGAGTCCACGTGGTCTGTACCTTTCACTGTGGATTCCGATGCCGTATCCCCGCTTGTCTTGGAGGTGCTCGGACCCGCGTTTCTGGTAGTTGGAGGCATTTCCACTCTAAACCGTATTCCTCTACTTGTCCGTAAACTTCTGCTACAGCTGCCGGCCGTATACCCAGGGGGGTATGTTATGTGGTGCGGGCACGCGGTGAGCCAAAAGAGACGAAAAGTACTAGTATGTGTGTACTGTAGGAGGTGAAGAGCAGAAGTGAGGCAGAGGGTGGAGCTGCACTCACGCACTTTGATGTGTGGTGAGTGCGAAAGCCGTGAGGTGGCAGGAGGGGCGCCCATAGGGGGCAATGACCACCCCTGAGCAAAGCTCATGAGTCACCCATTATCAGACTCCTTGCACCAACGCTGATCTGGCCTTGTATTCTCAGCCTACCTCTCTGCTACCATTACATGTCCAGCCATCCGGCCGCCCGGCCGCCCAGCCGCCCATGCAGCCACCACACACCCGCCTATGACAGCACTAACTCCCTGCCCATTAACCATGACATTCTCTCAAAACGGGCAATGAGGACCTTTGCTATAACCTATAACCAAGGCTAGGTTGAAATCCGGAGAATGTCAGAGGTTTAGATGTAAAATCTATTGAAATTTTGTTTAAATATCATAAGAATAATAGTTCTGTCACATGTAATTAATCAAACAATAATCAATCGGGTTTTAGAAAGACTTTATCATCAAAACCGCTAATATAAGATGGGATATATCTATGTGTCCCTCTATGTCAACTGTCAAGTTGTAAAGCCTTGAGCCTTACTTGTCTAAGGCATGTGCCTTACAAAGAAGGGAGTCAGAACTCAAACACAGATGTACTATATACTACTATGAGTCAAGAACTTAACTGCTTTATTTGAAACAAGGACATCTCCTTATATACACTCAGCAGGTGGCATCTGGGTTTAGGGCAAGCTTGTAAACTCTGTGCTGGGATTGGCTGATGAAGCAACAGCCAATTAGGACTGACCAGTCCTATTTCGGTCTGTCACACATGCCAGGAGGGTCGCTCATGTCACTAACAAATCAGGTGTCACTGTCATATCAGAGCACCCTGCCCCCATGTGGCCAGACTGGGAAATCGAGTTATTGATAATGAGGGTAAATATGCCATTTGCTACATGACTGTCATACGGTCAACATCAAGACAGGGAGGGAGCTACTCCAAGATGACGACTGTCCTAATACAGTCATTTAGGGTACGAATAAATATGGACAATTTAGATGACTAAGGCCTGGCATCCGCCTACTACGATAGAAATTTAGACAAACCGATATGGCACCGATACAAAAACCAAATATCGGAGACATATCGGGAAGGTGCAATATCGTGGACATATGTCTAGACATGCCACCATGCATTCCATGGGTTTTTTATCGGTGTCTGATCGCAGAAACGTAGTCAACTGCCCCAATATTAGGTGACCTTCCGACGCGATTTTGATTTTTTATCGGGAGGCATATCGTAGCCATATCGTAGTAGGTGGACGCCGGACCTCAATCTCTTCACTTAGAAACCAATATAATTGGTCACGATAGGGATGTATAGACTGGAACTTTACAAAGTCTTCAAGGATCCTATATCCCTAAATCCTTTCAGATACTTAGTAAAGAACAAGATTTGAAACCTAAGATAAGGTATTTCACCATTTCCGAATGGAAACCAACAATATTAGGAAAATAATATGATATTTTCTATTGCAGCTCTTCTAATGTCCAGTGCAACCTTGACCCTACCTGTCATGGTTCACTGGCCTGTCACCTTCCATATTACTTCATCTCGTTACTTCCCCCGCACCAGCGTTACTTTATTCTCATTCATCACAGTGTCCCAGTCCCAACAATCCCTGTCACGTCCCGTGTAAGTCCACAAGGTTCTCCAAACCTATTGTTTCTCTAGTTGGAGTTCGGCCAAAACCACCATTTCTTCCCACTTCTGAGCTGCAAATTTCCAATGAATGGAGTCCCTAAAGGTGGAAGCTCAAGAAAAGGAACTCAAAGCACAAAGATTGCCCCCCACCCCCCTCTACGCACACATATTATTTTCCTAACTCCTGGCAGTGGAGTTTGTTTGTCCAAACCACGCTCATCCCATATGCGCCAAGTTGGACTGCCATGCCAAATACTAACACTGAGATAAGTACCCTCCAGCATGGGCTCGTAAAGGATACGTGCAGCATTTGGTAAAGGAGAATACCCTTCCCAGCAGTCCCATTCTATGCAGGGGTAATCATTTTTTATAATTACATTTTTTTCTTTTGGTATCTACTTTTCTCAAATACGACATGAACATTTTAGCTACCACTGCTGCATATCTATGAACTTTCGATGCAAATATTCTACGAGCTCATAGAGTGGGTGGAATACTTTTATTAAAAGAAACAAGCTATGAGAGGACATCCTAACAAGGCTAACGCATCTCGCATAGACCCTATCGAGGTATCCCTTAATTCAGTCTGTTTACAGGAATCGGTTTTCGCTGGTTGCCGTCGTTGTATGGTGATAGGTCCTTGACCCATAACTCACAATCATAGAAGTTTAACGGTTTTCATAAATCCTCAAATTGGAAATCTGATGCCAGAAGTGGATATTTCAGCTATTTCTACATGTGAATTCGAAATTATATTCAGTTTCTCCAATTATAAATCGGAAAACTGTAGTTCAAGCGGTCGTAGTTTAGTAACGTCTGGAGGGTCTATGCATTATATACCTGTAATTACGACGTCAACCTCTAGCGGTTTACAGAGTCACCTGTCCACATAACCATCGTGTGTTGAATTTATTATTCATCTTTTCGAATAAATTAAACCCAGTAGTTGCCATATGAGAAAGTATAACTATAAGGACTATTTCTTTTCTCCATAGTACAAAGGGACTATTATACCATGGTTGTGAGGACGTATACCACAGATTTGAATCCGTATACAACAGAACTTTATGGTATCTGACAGGCTTTACATAATGGGTCATGGTTTACTGAGTCCTGTGGTAACACCCTGGGGCAATATAAGATTGATTTCTCAATCAAAAACAAATTTGGAGAAACGTTATAGAAGAATATTTGTGATATATATACATGTGAGGACAATTTTTGAAAATAGGGTACACGCATTGTATAATGTTTACCCCGCGAGAAAAGTAGCATGCTGGAAATGTAGCGTAATGTCCAGGCATCTTTGAGAGAGACAGAGACACGATACAGCCACCTGACTGACCACAATAATAAGAAAATAACTTTTTTCCTCTAATCTAATTTGTGTGGCCTTCTTGCGCCCCTTGGACAGATGTGACAGGTTTGAATCCGGTAAAGGCCATGAGTATGTCTGGGCATGGGCATGACATGGTCTGTTCGTGCCTCTTCAGGTACCGCATATATATATATATATATATATATATATATATATATATATATATATATATATATATATATATATATATATACACATATATATCATAATGAGACTGGTGAAGGGAAGCTCACGGAAAGGTGATTAGGAAAGCGGGAGGTGTAGTTGTTGTTTTGTAAAAAGGGCTTTGCTATTCTATATCCATACATTTACTTTTTATTCTATATCATTCATGTTTATGGATTAAGCATTTCCTTCACAATATTTAGCATCAACGACACTTCCATTTATATTGAGTTAGCAGGAGTTGTAGTAAAGCATATGGTGGTTAGACGAGGTAAAGAAGGGAGTGCAGGATTAGATGGTAGGTAGAGGCAACTGTAAAATGACTACCATATCCCTCCACCTACCCACACATGTTACCATTCAACCTCAGTAGCAACCTCATTAACTTTAAATAAAGAATAATTAATATGTGAATTGCCCCCTTTTCAGGGGTATCAAGCTATGGGAAAAACTTGCACCGAGCGTGCAACAAATGAGAAGTTCATCTGACCTCAAACGTTCTATTAAGAGAATAAAAATAATGAGTAGTGGGAATAATAATAGTGTGTGTAGCACAACTACCGAGAGGTAGTTTGTTGCTATACTACACAATCCATTGGTTCATAGGAATGCCATGAGGATAATGATTACACTGTGTAATGTTTGTCCAAGTTAGGAAAAATTGGAATAAACACAAACACGCTCAACAACGAATAAACCAGTATTTTCATTCACAAACATGGATGCTTCCTTATGTGCACGTTCTTTGAATGTACTATCATGCAGGAGTTGTTGAACATAAAAGCATGATCATAAGATCCTTTTGCGTTTGTCTATGTGTTTTCTGGAATGCTAGTGACGACTAGAAAGTTTATAATATGATCAAAAGATCACTTAATGAATTAGCGCATGAACTATGGAATCTATGTACCTAATTAAGGCCCGGCCCCACTGGTGCGATGCGATTGTCGCAAGTCAATAAAAAGTCATAAACGGCGGGCGAGGGTCATAAAAACGGCGGCGCCCGTCGCCCCGCACACAATCGCTGCTGTGGGGCCGGGATTCATCGCATCGCACATCTTGAAATGTTCATGATGTGCCACGGAATCGTCGCACGGGTATGCAGTATTTCATAGATTTCACAGGAGAATGTGGCACTTGCTCTAAACATTCATTATCAGATAATAGTACAACTGAGATAGTTAAGGTAGTATATTGTAGCATTTCTTGCAGAACTGATGTTTTGACTATTACATAGTTTTTTGTTATTTATCATCAGAATTAACACCTTGACATATCTTACTTTTTTGAACATTTATTATTCACCAAATATAGGATATCCATATTAAGCCAATTCAGAATGTGTAATTCACCAGGCGGAGATTACGGCTGGTCATAATTCCTGGTCTATGTATCTGAAATTAGTTATTATTACATACCTATGTACGAACGTCACTCAAATACCACCCTCTCACGGGGGTGTAGTATATCACGACTACGGCCCACTATGGTGCGCTTCATCTCACTGTAAGATTTTATCGTGCATGTAAGTTACTGCGTCATCGCGACAAAAAACAACATGGCGAACGTCGTCGAATCGCGACTTTAAACTCGCGATACACACCCCCGTAACAACTACAAGTTCCTAATGACCAATCATCGAGGTAACTAACGTTTGGCTCTCACCTGACACCGTTAAAATTGCTCAAAAATTCAAAATTCATCGATAATAACAACACGATCTGCAACGGGGTACGCACAGACACGCTTACGCTGGTTCCTGGCGCCTCCGCCTCCATACACACCTAACGCTCTCCAATCGTATTTTCTGCTAAGCGCGCCCTTACCGAATAGCGGCTAAACATCTGCTGGGTGAGTGGAGACATGCGCAACAAGCACATCCTGTGAGTTGGCTTCCGGTTCATAGCAGACAGTGTCAACATGGAGCGGTTGTGACTTAGGAACTCGATAAATGGCGTGTTTCTGATCGAATTAAGGTATGTAATAATAAGAAAACGCCCTGACTGTGGCCAGAACTCTGTCTTAGTTCCCGGTCACCTATCGCCGACGTTCGCCCCTTCGCCTACGGCGTCGGGGCGAACGTCGGCGATAGGTGACCTCGAACTAAGACATAGTTCGGCAACAGTTAGGGCGTTTTCTCCTAATATTGTGCATTTATAATCATGTCAGAGTTTAAGTTCATTAACTCATATGAAGCCCAATATAATCGAAATTAATAAAGAAGATATACTATGAACAGAGGGATTGCAAGGTGTCCTGCAATTTCCACCTTTTCTATCCATTGACCTTGTATGGAACACCACCAATAGGCGAATACTTTATCATTAAACGCTATTGAATAAAAAAGAATGTAAGCAGTATCCTGCCGTAGCATATTGTTCACTACTCAACATCGTTTCTATCGCTAAAAGGTCTACCTGATGATAATACATTATATATAAGAGAAACTCGAGCGCCTCTGGTCGGACACAGTTCACACATTATCCTCCAGGTGTCAGCAGCTGACGTTAAGAGAAGTACAATGTATATAGACATCATACCAACAGGTAGTGGTTAGGTGGGTGGAAAAGCTCACGGTGTACGATCTGGGCGCTGTTGAATAAACCACGAGCGAGAAAAAAGTCTCCCAGAATTGTCTTTGGGGCCATAGTGTTGTATAAGATAATGTGCTATAAACAGAAGATATTGTGACAATAAAATTAATCTGTCATACAATACTGAATGTAAAAGAACGTCAAGCATGTCGTTTTTCGTTGGAGTTACTGCACTGCACTAGAAACGAACGATCTTTATTCAACAGCCCCCAGGGGGTTGTTGAATAATTTTCGTTCGCTTCTGATGCTGGTCTGAACAATACGATAACTCCAACGATAAACAACATCCTGGACGATTTTGTTTCCATTCAGTATTGTATGACCAGACAGAAGATATTTTCTAAATGAACATATTTGTATATAACATCATATGAAAGCTTTACGTTACTCTTATCATAAAAAGGCTACTTTTTTGGTTGTTCGTAGTTTATTCAACGGCCCCCAGGGAATCTCTTGTAGAAATACACAATATTGACTGGTTTCAGATACAAACGACCGTATGCTCCGAAGAGTTGACGTGTAGCAATATCCGAGCACATGCGTGGATATTGCGCAAAGTCAACTCCGAGAAGTATACAGCCGCTTTTATCCGAAACTAGTCTAGATTGTATCTATTATCCATCTTTTCCTGACAAGTGGGGTACTAATTAGTTCATTTAGGTATTTAGCTATGGACACTATGTATTAGGTAGATAATAAAACCCTTGCATTGAATACACAACTGGCAACAATGCGAATATGTGTTTCAGTAGTTACAGCAAGAATTATTAACGGTATTGAGCTCTGAATCATATCGGTCATGTGCATGTTGTGCAAGACTGCCGGTATTTCCCAGTCACTGCTATTATCAAATTAGGTAATAAAACTAGAGGGAGTTTCCCATGTTATTTACTAGTTTTTTGGTCATTGCATGGATTTTCAGAGGAGGAAATTGAATTTAACTGTTAGTGTTATACTGTCTCTTTTTGGCCTCAGTTGATGTGTAAAATTGGGCCTACTTAAAAGGTGACTAGGGAATCGTGATAGCTCCCGGCCATTCTCTTTGAAGGAGATTAGCTCATCTGTGCCCTAGGGTATGACGCACCGTTTCATCAATATTTCCTGAATTTAACACGAGGTGACAAAAATTGAGTTCCTATATCCATCACTTTCAGGATAGTTTACCCTATTCCAGAAGTTGTAAGCAGGACATGTCCAATACGTTTACCTTACTTCAATTTCAGACTTCGCATATGTATATATATATATATATATATATATATATATATATATATATATATATATATATATATATATATATACTATATATATTATATATATATGAATATATATATATACTATATATATTATATATATATATATATATGAATATGTATATATATATATATATATATATATATATATATATATATATTTATAAAATCATATATATATATAATATATATACATATAGACCAGTTTTTAGGGGACCTCAGTATGAATAGTGTATATGTATGAAATGCCTCCCAAGTAATGCATTATACAAGTAAATATAACCTAATTCCTTACACATAATATTTTATGTTATAGAGTCTTTGGATAACATTGAAAACACTGTAACTGTCAAATCTTTTTCAAATTACAGCTAACAATCTTTCGTTTTTGTGTTCAAGGACAGTTTTACTATTTTCAAATAGCTGATAGTGGGTTGAACTTCTCTGAAATGTCTCAGAGTTGAATCGAGGCCTATTTGCTCAGCGTGTGAGATATACAGCGGCTTTCTATACGAGACCAGTGTTTGGAGATGGGAGACAATCCGGAGATCACGATCTTTAAGCACTCTCTAAACCTGGCGGGGAACCAGGTGGAAGCCTCGTTTCCAACCTGTCGTCTGCTCGGTGTGCGTCAGACGCTTGGAACTCCTGAGCGCGCTTTGAGATGGCGCACAAGGATGTCATCACGTTGACCATGGTCCTAGCAACTATTGTCCTTGGATGCCTCGCCAATTCACCCCAAGGTAGGTTTCTTCAGAAAAGATATTACCTGTTAGTGTGTTATTCTTTGCATACGTAAAATTTCCCAAATGTCAGTGTATGTTCGTGTGTGTGTATAAAATGTCAGAGAAGCTAAAATGAACGAAATCAAATCTAGGTATATATATGCAAATAAACTGTACATTAGAAAACTAACAAACACCCAGTGAGCTGAGAAATGTAAAAGACCTTTGAGCGAATTTCAAAGTTGTGTGTGGAAGGGAATTAGATTTCTCTATTTCTACACATATCAGGATATATATATATATATATATCAGATTAAACAGGTGTTAATAAAGTGTTCCTATATGGAAACTGCGAAGACAGTGGCCTGTTTAATAATCCAGGATATATCGTAGGGGTGGACGATAAGATCTAACTCAAGATGGAGGAGGTCTGGGACGATCGACACCAAATATTGTTTCATAAATGAGATCCCTGGTGGACTGTAAAATCCCTCTTGTAAATTGTCCTAAGTGTGTTGCAGAAGTCCCTTAGGGATAAGTCCCTCGAACCTAAGCCCGAGACGCTATAGGGGACAGAGCCATTGTTAGTTCATGAAGCAGTCACTAGGTGGTCGGGGGACAAAACCTGTATTTTGGGTCTTTGTTCTTACGAAATTCAGCTGCCTTTCAATGTTTCACCAAGATTCCGTTGACTCTCTACACCGATCCCAGAGCAGGAAGATATAATGCTAAAACCCAGGACATGATGTTTTTTTTACATGGAACACTTTATTTAAATATGTGAGCAAGGCAAGAAAAGTGACATTTCCCAATTATCACTCACTTCTCTTGCACCTCCATTAGTGAAGAACACCTACTTTTTCACCTCCTTTAGTGAAGAACACCTACTCGGGGAGCGTCATGGCGGCGCCCATGGATCATAGGCTATATGCCGTATAGACATGAGACAATTTCTATGATATATCCTGGATTATTTAACAGGCCACAGGTTAGCACCTCTACTTGGCCTCATAATTCAGTTGCATTTATCTATAAATATGTTAGCCTACAGGTGTTTGTCTATAAAATTAATCACAAAATCTTTGGCCATTTTCGATCCTGGTATAGTCACATAAGTATCAACGATGCGAGTGAGCCAACAGAACAGTTTAATCACGAAGCTTTTTAGGTGATACGATCAAGGACATAAAGATTAGGAGAGAAAACAGGAAGAGAGAAACAGATGACTTGTCGTGATTCACTTTTTCTTCTTGTAAAATAAGTACAGTTCAAACAAAGGAAATGCTTTCGAGTCAACCCCATTTCTCCTCATTGGGGATTACCTGAAAACGGTGAATACCTTGCATTACTGTTAAATGAACCATGTCGCCAAAAGGCAATAAGATACCAGAAACTGAAACCAGACCATACCAGATTGAATTCAGTCCCACACAGAAGAACGATATCAAGGCTCAGACTGACGAACAATACACTATTGGAGAATGTTACTCGGAAGAATTGGTTTGCGGTTTCTTAATGGTTTTGGAGAAGGTAATATTAATTATACCCCATGATAGAGAACCAAAGAAGGTTGAGTTACATAATGGCCTGGAGGAACATAATATGAGAGATAAACATGTTTAGAATAATCTTGGCCATGGTAGGCACTCACATTGGCGTTTCTTTCAATAACATGGGCTTATCAAGGTGGGATGGACTGTAGACCATCGTGCAGCACTGGTCTGCAGTGATATGATGGTTGTTATATATATGACGAGCATGTATATCATTAGATGTGTATAGAGAACACTAATCATACATAAGGGTTCAGTAGTGGTATTGTAAGTTATCCTACCCCGCATATAAATCTCCATAGACTTAACATGGTGGGCCTGTATGCCACGGTTATGCCATAAAATATTTATATGCCACCAGTGACATATGAAGTTAAAAACATGTGACAGGGTAGGATCAAATCTAAACATCACTCTATTTCATATAATTGCATACATGCCATTCGTTGTCTTCCACTACAGATATCACGAAGCTCCGCTTCGTGATATCAATCCACGAAGACAACTCATGCCATATAAACAATCATATGAAATTTCGTGATGTTTCATGATACTATGCGTTGTAGTGGGGAGAGGCTATCTTCAGCAAATTTTAGTCCTAGAATATGTTACAAACATTGAAGTAAGTCATTTGTGCATGGGTCTGGTCCAGTGCAAAGCTATCAAGGAATATAAAACTGATTGATCAGAATACACTCTGTACAAGAATAATAAAGATATAAACCCTTGATGTGCGTGGGTGTCGTAAGAAAACGACCGGTCAGTTCGGGGGAGGCGAGAGAAAGGACAGCAGGCTGGTGGTTGAACAGGATGGAGGGTGGGCACGTTTGTTGGTACCGGTATGCAAGTTGATAGGTGAGCAGCTTGGTAGTTGGGTAGGTTGGTGTTTTAGCAGGCTGGTAGTTAGACGAGTCTGTCCGGCTGATTGGTGGCGTGGCTGGTCGGTGACATACGTCATGAGGCCCCGATGGGGGGTTATAAAAGAGTAACGGTGTAAAGACTCCGGAAGGGTAAACATAAAACTAGCAATTGATACCAAATGATACACTGTTACAGCCTGCAGTAGCACCCCTCTCATAAGATCTCACACTCTCTAAGTGGTATTCTGTACAAGGTTCTCACTACGCTCTATGGGAGAAGAATTCGTAACGAACTAGGCATAGAGCCTTGAGAATCCACTGACACACAGTATTCCCGCTAGGTGGCATCATTGAGATTATAGGAATCTTTGGGTTGCATTGATGTACATCTTTAGCACGGGAGGCAGGTCAGTGGATTCTCAAGTCTCTAAGTCTAGTTCATTAAGAATTCATCTTACGTAGTGAGAGTACAGAATACCACTTAGAGAGTGTGAGATCTTATGAGAGGGGTGCCAGAAGATATGTAGGACTTGCTCAATGCATTTGAAGAAAATGCTGTGATGAATAACAAGTCATTTCTTTCAGTTTTAAATAGAAATAACTATTTTATATCATTTGTGCGCAATTAATTATCCATGATAGGGGCCTTGACCTGTATTGTTAGAGCAAAGGTCCCTCAAAATGTTAATTTCCTACATAATTAACTCATTTCCAAACATATCTGGACGAAGGCTACAAATCATTTCCTGACAGTAAGCAAAATCAATCTTGGTTGCCTCTAGCTATAATTTGTTTCCGTTGTCAATTCTCGGGCCTTTCACAATATTTCCTCCTCAAGTTAATCTATAGGTCTATATGTGTTTATAATTAGAGCGGGAACTATGCGATAGTTTATCCCCATTTCCTCCAACAATAAATGACATCCCACCCACTTCCTGGCGTAGTTAGATCCTATTTAAAGTAAAATAAATCTAAGGCCTATTCCAGAAATATCTTTAGGCCACTTAAAGCTTCCTGTTTGTCGCTCTGCCATTAAAACTCTCTTTAACTGTCTAGAGGTTTGTCCAGAGGCATGCTGCTGCTGAGATGTAGATCCTACCTTAGATTCTTTTCAACAAATGATATCCATATTCAAAGACATGGGCAAGTCTAACCTTATCTATAAAACACCTATAATCCAATAGAGACAGCAGTAATTCGCGGTGCATTGTGGCGCCTGGAAGCGTGATTCTCTTGGGTTTTTACGTGACATCACCGACCTATCATCAAAGTCGGTGATGACTTTGAAGGCCGACAAACACGGTGTTGATTCTTTGTGTTCTCCTGATAGCCTATTTCCATTGGCACATAAAGGCCTATTTCCATTGGCCGACGAAAAAGGTGTAGATCTTTTAGTTACCTAGAAAGTTTGTCGGTGGTGCCATTCACTGTGCATCTATACAGAAGGGTAGTAGATTTCAATCAGCCACCAACCTTTCACTCAGTGGTGAGTGGTGCCACATTGCATAATCTACATTGAAAAAATTGTTGGTCATTTCCATTGGCCAACGATAACAGTATAGATTTTTTGTGTTCTCCTAAAAGCCCATTTCCATTGGCCGTCACCGATATACAGTTAGGGACCATAGACAGACCTTTATCACTGCTGAGGCACAATGGAAATAGGCTATCAGGAGAACTCATAATATCTATAACGTTTACAGTGGCCAATGGAAACGGGCCTATTGGCCGACGAAAACGGTGTAGGTTTTTTTAAGTTCTCCTAAAAACAATTTCCCTAGGCCATCACCGATCTACCATGGGACTTTAGCACTGCTGAGGCCAATTCGGTACAAAGATCGTTGAATGGAGGCATACAGAGAATTGTTCATGGATTAATTGTGCATAGATTATACAATAAGATCACCACTGAGTGACTTGGTGAACGACTGACAGAATCATAGCAGATTGAAATTGTCGGTAATAGTCATGGAGGACCATTCCATCGGCCTTAAATACGACATGGGTAGGAGCGGGCGGTAAACGTAGGACATATGACCACAGGTATGAAATAACAAGTGGGAAAAAAGGGTAAAAAATGTCATGCAAGGCTTTGTAGCACCACATCAAATGCCATATAATTCTACTGATGATATAAGTTGCTGTAATAGTGACTCGAACCTCATATTCAATTTCGGAAGCCTTTGGTTGGTAATAATACCATGAAACCTCACGAAATTTCAAACGATTTTTTAAATGGCGTGAGTTGTGTTTGCGGAATGATATTATGAAGCAGAGCTGAGTGATATCTGTAGCGGAAGATAATGAACGCCATGTAAAGAATTGTGCGAAATTGAGTGATGTTCAAATTCTTATCCTACCCCATCACATGTTTTTAATTACATATGTCACCCGTGGCATATAAATACTAGATAGCATAACCGTGGCATACAGTCACACCATGTTAAATCTATGGAGATTCATATGAGGGGTAGGATCAAGAGCAATAGGACTTCCTAAATCACTCATATTCCCCCTGAAAGTTCAGAAAGTCTCCGGTCACGTAATACACATACATAAATCTCCTGAATAAGGAGATCAGCTCGGGGAGTTTGTCTTAGGGTTCCAAATGTTTATCTTCAATGCTTTGTGTGCTAAGGGCAAGAATGACAGTGCATCTTTCTTTTGACATTACGATTTCAGGACGAGAGGGTCTTTTGAGCGTGAATTTTTCATCCTGTCGAGATCAGGACTTTGAGATTGTATGCAGAAACTCCAGCGAGAAGATTCGAGTTGATTCAGCAGTTCACTCAGTGGTGGATCGGTGGCACTGCCCTGACTGCAATTCGAGTTGCATGGACATGTACTCGTATCATTCACGCTACACTTGGCATCTTTCATGGGCCTGTAATGGGAAGAACCGATGCTCGCTACATAAGTGGTGTTTGGAGAGGTGTATGGAGACGTACCACGTTAAGTATTATTGTGTAAAAACCACAGGTATCTATTTCGCATTTCTGAAAGTAAATTACAATATAGACGTTAGTTAACTGAAAAACTCGCTCTGCGAGAGTTTGCAATTGTTGATAGGAAAAAAATTATACTATATCAAATTGAAGTGAGGAATTACCAAAAGAGACAGACGCCGAAATTTCTTTTTAAAGAAAAATTATTGAGAGAACTAAGGGATATTTATCATATACTCATAACGTATTTTCTGTAATTACGCACCATTTTGCCACACGTCGTAAAAAGGAAAAATAGTACAGAGGAAACTTATGAAAGGCAATGGTCAGAGAGATAGATGGTCGGGGATGCAAGAGTCTATAGGCAACCCCAACTAGCACAAAGTATAACCATTACTTGATGAATCTATGTTATCATTTCATAATCTTGTAGACAGATCCATCTAAAGGCCTCGTTTTCTTTCTATCCAGCATTTACCGAAACACTCAAGCAACCATCTCAACTTTTACCTGGTCAGTATTCAATATATTGCCTTACTGCCTTGCTGCATAGATAGAGGAAAGTCCAGGAAATTGCCTTTCTGATGATAAATATTTGTTGGGAAATTGAACAATATTTGATTATTTCAATTCATGTTAGTACCTTCTTATTATACTGATGAATTCTTATTATACTTATGAATGGAAGGAATGAAAGGAATACAGATATAAATTGTAACCTTTTATTCTGAAAAAGAATTGTAAATTGATGTCACACCTGAACATAATAATGTACATTTTTTTTTTATTCTACATGTCTATCTTATTAATGGCATAATGACCCAATTTAGCCTAGACTTTCATCTCCATTTTTAAATGCACATCAAAGTTACGACAAATCACAGAATAGTAGATTGAAATTGAATGCTCTTTGGCATGTATCATCATTCCTTGGCTCTTTGAAACGATGACTGTAATTTATGATTATATATATATATATATATATATATATATATATATATATATATATATATATATATATATATATATATATATATATATATATATATATATCAAAACCTGTAGGCCATTTCGTTACGGATTTGTGCTAGTTGATCAGGGCACACTTTGAATTTAAAAAATCAATGTACCATGAATTTACATGAATAATGAGACGAGACTATCTTGTTCCCAGAGGTGTCAACCAACCAAAGCACACAGGAGTTCGCCCATGGTGAGTGCATTAAAGTTATCATGCCAGGAACAAATGAGGAATCCCAAAGGATATGGTTTCAAATGAAAATTAATATGAATGAGGGGATTTCAAAATGAGCTTCGTAATTTTCAGAACAGGTTGGGATAATACCGTGACCTGGTCAACACCCGGGGCAGTTTGGCGCCTCCCAATACCAATTCTCCATAGAAAATGAGGCAAAGTTTGATAAGTTCTTATCTAGATCTCAGAAATGTCAGAAAAAAGTGGAAATATTTTTTATGTGGAATTTGCTGTCTTAGAGAGACTGAAAAACATGTTATTTTTGGCCATGGCTTGGGGGTAGAGGGTTTCTGGGGAGTTTAAAATCACTGTTTTATTGGCGCGAATGACGCTCATTTATTTCTTTTTGTATTTATTCAGGTTCGCTACATACAATAGTTGCCGTCCTCCCCCTTCCCAATTAAATGTTCCGTTTTTTAATCTGTATTACACACAGACAATATACACATATTCTTTTGCTTTAGCACTATCAGATATAAGATAATACCGGATATATAGCTATTAACTTTGCTTTATATTTGCACAAAACAACAGTTCTGCTATATAGCAGGACTGCGTTGTTACATAGACACATACATACATAATTTATGGTAACAAATACAATACAAATAGTTATAGGATTGTGGAGGTGGTGAGAGTGATGATGGTGGTCTTGCCAGAAGCTATTGACTTTTGGAAGGAGCTCCACTTGTACAGTGCAATGCTTAAGGGTTAGTGTATTGCACTACACGCATAGACAAAAATATATTTGTAAACCGTTTTTCATTGCGTTAATTACACAGGGACTTCCACTTTCTGATACTAATCCATGTCAACCCATTTTCGGTATCACAAGGGTTTTCCCTTGTAAATAAAGAAGAAAATCGCAACTTCCTTTTCACCTTCTCGCAATTCTATCACACCCTTCATATTAATGAAAACGCATGTAAATGTTTGGGATTCTTCACAGGATAAAAGTTTAGGGCTGTAAAGCATAGTAATGAAAGTCCCGGGATACCTCGTTATCCTATGAGCAAAGGCCTTATAGAGATGTACAATACCAAAACTATAATGTGTGTCGATTTAATATTTTAATATATAATTGTTGTTACACTGTTTCCACAATACATCTAACCAGCCAAGTCCATTTGACCAAGAGAATATTGATTACAAATTAGTTTTTTCCATATTCCTGATCCATTGTGTGTCGTTAAATTCATGTCAACAAAATTGTTTATAATTTTAGGCTACAGGTATGAGAAGTCCTACCTGTCTACATGCAGCGACGAGACCTTTAAACTTACCTGCCCTGAGAGACACAGCTTGGTTATTCTCTCTGTGCTACATTCGGTGGTGAGCTGTTCGCAGTGTAGCAGCAGATGTCAAGACAGGCTGAATTACGACCGCGGTTTTCATAATTCCCCTCAGTTCCTGAGGTCAGTGTCGGCATCTTGTCATGGTCGTACAAAGTGCCTCATCAATGAACAATGTGACGAAAACTGCATAGAGGCATTCAATATCACCTACTACTGTGTAGACTCCATGGGTATGTCTTGTGCTCTTCATATCTTTGTGATAATCACTTCATTAGCATTATATGAATTAAGGATGGAATGACAAGGAGTTATAAACTTTTTCTCACTCCTGGTATTTTTGTCCCATAGGCTTAACATTGAGAACTCATTCGCCATGCCCCTATAAATATTGCGGTCTGTTCTCCATGGACTTTATCCTACCCCTAATAAAAAACGCCATAGGGTTAACATGGGATTTCTTTATGTCACGGTTGTGACATAGAGTGTTGTTTATGCTACTACTTTCTAATACTGAAAAAAAGTGGAAACAGGGTAGGATAAAATCTACATAATATTCTGTGTGTCGTCTATTCTTTTAGTGTGTACATGGGTGAGATAAATACAGAAAGCAACTGATTTTGGTTAAAGTTGTTATTCTCCAACTCGTTTGAATAATATGGGATATTCACTTGGTTGTCGCCCGTTCATATCGCTCTGCATCAAACATGTGGGGAACGACAACTTCGACCAAAACCTGTTGGTATCTTCTTTAGCCATGGTTACCACCATTTTGTCGATACCATCTGTATCGATTTATATATAGTGGTTGCTTTATAAATACATTGTTTGCTGTAGATATTTGCAGATCCAACTCGTGAAAATCCTAATAACATTAAGATAATCAAATCATGTGAGAATTATCAACCATGCCCAGTAAGTATAAAACCTAAGGCCCGCCGGCCACCTCATACGATTGCAATTTAAGACCTCCCGATGCACCACAATGCATAATGTCAAAAATCATAGACAATCGGGAACATCTTTATCTAACACTAGGAACACTAGACTAGGAACATCGACGTGCATTATAATTGGTGTTTAAGTACATCGTTAAGTCTATCGTAGACTATGTGTAGTTCAGTGGACACCGGGCCCTGAAAGGCCCGTTTCCAATGGTCGCTTTCTCGTCAACGATCTACAGTCAGGAACCACTGAGGTACTTTTGGCACTGCTGTCAATGGAAACGACCCATCTCGTGGAATGACACACAGCTTTTTCTGCTTAGATTATGCAATGTAGCTCCACCCACCACTGTAAAAGCATGGTCACTGAGTGAAATCTACTACCCTCACTGATTTTTCGATACAGACGCACAGTCAGTGGCACCATAAGGCCTATTTCCATTGGCCGACGAAAAGGGTGTAGATTTTCTGAGTTACCCAGCAAGTCTGTCAGTGGTGCCACTCACTGTGCGTTTCTTTAGAAGGTAGTAGATTTCACTCAGCCACCAACCTTTCACTCAGTGGTGAGTGGTGCCACATTGCACAATCTAAACAGAAAAGGTTGTGGGTCATTTTATGAGCTGGGTCGTTTCCATTGACCGATTTTAGGTCAGCAGTGCCAAAACGCCGTCGGTGGTTCCTGACTGTAGATCGGTGACTGGAGATCGGCCAATGGAAACCAGCCCATAAACAGACTTTCTGGGTAACTCAAAAAATCTCCGCAGTTTTCATTGGCCAATGGAAGCAGGCCTATAGGCCAATTGCCATTGGCTGACAAACACAGTGTAGATTTTTTGTGTTCTCCTAAAGGCATATTTCCATTGGCCATCACCGATATACAGTCAGGAACCACCGACGGACCTTAGCACTGCTGACACAAAGTGGAAATAGGCTATTAGGAGAACACAGAAGATCTACACCGTGTTTGTCGGCCAATGGAAAAAGGCCATTAAATAGATTCTCCACCCACATTTTATAATCTAAAACAAATTATGTTCTTGGTCTGCATAGATATCGGCACAGGCTGCTGGCAGCCGTGTGCACCTGACTACGTACTGCTCAGTCATTGTCCTGTGCGAGTTGATCCTGCTCTGCGTCCCGGGTTGGAGAGTGAGGAGGTGACGATCACCGTGCTCAATCCCTATCGCTGCTCCTTCGCTATCTGTCGCTGGTCGGACAAGTTCTGTCGCCAGGCTGACAACCACACCATCACAATGAAGGGTGGCTTCAGCCTACTCCCACAGGGCGGCCCATTGGTTCTCCTTAAACTTCACTACAAAGGTATTTTACGAACTCCCATCTCAAAGCACTACAAGTTATTATTGGGACAAAACAAAACAACTGTTTGGAGTGTATGGTGTGGTTAGGCCAATAGGTCGTATTGATAAATTTATAATTGTGGGATATTACAGATGTATATATATATATATATATATATATATATATAATTATATAATCACACTTATGTATATATAAATTTAGCCAATGACATACTCTAATCCCATTTACCCCGGGGGCCTTAGTTCCTCTTAGGGATACGTCATTGTTTGTTTTCAGGTAGCTACCTGGTTACGGATGCGGTAGCTGTCGGTTCCATAGCAACCAGGTTCCCCCAACGGTTCATTCCACTCTCGTACTCATACCTGTAAACACGTAATTTTAATCTCGGTGAGATTAATGGTTTCAAAGCCTAATCATGGGCCGTACAAGAAAGAAAAATGAATCTTCATTGAAGAATTCGATGGTGAATCGTGTTGAAAGTTCTCCTGCGGAGACTTTAACAGGTGAATTTGACAATTTATTGACAAATAATGCGGAATTGGGGGCGACACCTTCGACTCATATGGAGATGCAGCATGAAGACTCGAGGGCATCCGAAGATACCAGCAAGTCAGCTCGTGGTTCAGGATCAGGTGCATATGGCGAGAAGGAGGAGAAATCAAGTACTGACGAACGTCTGAAAACCCTAGAATCGTCGATTTCCACAATTCTGCGTATGGTGTCTGGCTAATCGGATTCAAGACAAAGTAGAAGTTCTAGGAAAAGTCGTTCAAGTTCAAGATCTAAAAGAAATCACCGTTTTAGCTCAAGTTCGACTTCAAGTTCAAGTTCTACTAGTGCCTCAAGATCGCCAAGTAAAGAAAAGAAAAGAAAGCATCGTGGTAAATATGACTCTGCTAATTTCTTGGAAAAAGATGAGAAAGTATTGAACTATGAAACTCTTTCACTGTTGAATTTAAAGATTATGAAACATTTGCTTGACCATGGTAAAAGTGTATCAGGTTTCGTTGACCATCAAATCTTGTTGGCTGAAAAGGCAAAAACCAAAGTATTCCATTGTGATGCCCTTATCCGCTACGATAAGTCAGTCAAAGACAGGGCAGGTAAGAAAGGTGTTACTGCGTTTGAGAAAATAGAGGCAGGGGAAATAATGCGATATCTCTCCTACGATGGTACAGTCAGCGCTAGAAGTGTTAAAAACAAGAGTATTACCACAAAACAAACAACAGCTCATACCTGTAATGCCTATAACAAGTCAGATAATGGATGTAGCTTCGTCAATTGCAAGTATCGTCACCAGTGTTTAGGTTGTGCTTCGAATAACCACGGTTATTAAGCATGTACGGGGAAAAAACCAAGTTCTAAATGATGCCATTCAACAAGTAACCGCAAAGTTGCTAAGGGTATTGATAATTTGTATCAATTTGGTCCTATTAATAACCAAAATCAGGTCAGGGAGGTCAGTGACGTTGTCGTTGATTTTGAGTTTGAATCTAGCACGGTTGCTCGGGAGGATTTACAAGTTTTACACAAGGTTATCCCTAACAGACAAGATAAGTGCGAAGAATTAGTTGATAATGGTTTCACTAATTATTATGATGTCAACAGGAGTAATAACCCAATTCAGGAATTTGAATTTGATGGTGATATGGTTAGTTTAGGTTTTGAGGCCTACGAGACCGTTGGAGATTCAAATTATATCTCCAAATATAATCCCAGTAACAGCTTTTCAAATGGGAAGTTGAATGTTGAGGGGTTAGTGATAGATGAAAATTGCAGAAATGGTACTTGTAATTATATACATCTCATAGGTGGTTTTAAATCCCAGTTAATGCCTTGTCGTATCCATAAATATCTAGAGTTAGATAATGAAAACTGTTCTTTAACTAAAAGTGAAAGAGAGTTTATTTGGAACGGTGTGAAGAATGGTTTTAATATAGTGGATGATGATATCGAAACAAGTTACGAGGTCCCTAACTATGATTCCATACTTATCGAACCTTACCACACCGAAATGTCGGAGATTGTTATTAACGAGATTGCCACAGAAAAAGTAGCCTATTCTATTAGCAAGCCTAAGTGTGTTCATGCACTTGGTGCTGTAATTAAGAGTAATGGGAAGCCTATTACGGATTGCTCTAATCCGGACAAATATAGTATCAATAATTATATGACTCAAACATATGAATCGTTTAGTTACAATACAGTATACAATGCGGCCTCAACTTTGTTAGGCGGGGAGTTTATGAGTGTGGTTGACATTAAGTCCGCTTACCGCTCGGTTAATGTTAATCCTGAACAGACAAAATATCAGGGTTTTTCCTGGAATTTTGGAGATAAAGTCAAATTTTACAAAGATAAAAGACTGTGTTTTGGTTTGGAATGTGCTCCGAACATTTTTACTCGCATTTCAAATTGTGTAGTAGATATCGCCTCTCAATGTGGCATCACAGGTATAACCAATTACCTGGATGATTTTTTAATAATTGGTCGGACAGCAGAAGACTGTTTATTAAAACGTGATGGTCTCATTAGTATATTGAGAAGTATAGGTTTCGAAATATCAATGTCCAAGGTTACCTCACCTTCACGTAGGACAGTTTTTCTAGGCATAACTATAGACTCGGTTGAATTAACCTTGTCTTTACCAAAAGAAAAAATCGAAAAATTGAAGAGTTCAATCGAAAAAATAAAAAATGAAGGTAAAGTGAACAAAAAGGATCTAGAGAAAATAGGTGGTTTGGTATCCTTTTGTTCGCAGGTAGTTAGAGGCGGACGTACCTTTAGCCGCAGGATTTTCGATGTTTGTGCTTCTATTAACCGAAAAGTTCGTATCACAGTTACTTCTGAACTTTTAGAGGATCTTAACTGGTGGGGTAATTTCTGTGAGTTGTTTAACAGTCGAGAAATCATACAGAAGGAATGTAATCAGTGTCCGATCGTATCGGATTCATCCTTAGCAGGCTTTGGAGCCTGGGCGGGCAAAGATTTTATATATGGTACGTGGACTGACCAAAAAATCAAAGGTATTGACGATTTTCATTACGTGTTATCTCCACAAAGTGAATCTATTGATATAAATATCAATCTTTACGAACTTTGGCCAGTATTGGTGGGTGTCAAACCTTGGGCTAGTGTTTATCGTAACTGTTCTATTAAAATAGTTACAGATAACATGCAGGTGTTGGCTATGATTAACACGGGTAGAAGTCATAGTAGTCAATGCATGAAATGGCTCAGGGAGCTTTTTTGGATTTGTTTCCTCAATAATTTGAGTCTAAAAGCTACTTATATCCGGTCGGAAGACAACGTTTTGGCAGATGAGTTGTCTAGAGTCGCGTACAAGGGTTATAAGTCCAAGTTATTTAATACTTTGGAATATATGAAAATGTGTTGTTTTCATTCCAGATCCTCAACTGGACACTCTTCGTGTTAAACATAAATTGATACTTTCTAAATGTATTTCAAATAATACTCGTGTTGTGAGAGAGAAGCAGGTAAATTGTTATCTCAGATTTTGTCATATTCGCCAATGGCCACCTTTTCCTTTAATTATCGCAAATTTTACACTATTTGTGGTCTTTTTATCAGAGTTTATGAAACCTGTATCGGTCAGAAATTACATTTCTGCTATTAACTTTGAGAACAAAATTAGGGGATTCGAAGATTTCTCTAACAATTTCTTAATCAAAATGACGGTGAAAGGAATTACCAGGTTGTATATACCAGTTAATGTTACCAGATATCCAATTACTGTTTCTAATATGGTATCTATGTATAGTAAATTGTCAATGAAAATTGAATCGCATTTGGTAATCTGGATAGCCTTCCTTCTTGGTTTTCGAGGGTTACTTCGCAAGTGCCATTATACCTTGTCTGACCATACTCTCAGGAGAAGTGATATTACTATGTTCGATGACCATGTAGATGTTAATATTAAAACTACTAAAGTGGACCAGTTTGGTAAAAAACCTCAATTATTGAGATTTGATGTTATACGTGATTCAATTTTCTGTATTTCTCATTTTCTTCAAATACTACTCACTAAACAGGCGCCAGCTCCAGGCGATTTTTTATTGAGATCACCTACTGGTGATACCTTATTACCTTTGATGTATCAGAACCTAAATAATAAGTTAAAATCACTGGCTGTTGCTTGTGGGTTTGGTGAAAATCGTGTCTCCTGCCACTCGTTAAGGCATGGTGGGGCCACCTTTCTCAAGGATATCGGGTTAGATATCACTGATATAAAATCACGAGGTAATTGGTCTTCGTCTGCAGTTCATGGTTATCTACATGATACTGCTGAGTCTTTGTCTAGCTCCGATAAGAGAGCATCACAGTTTTTATCTAAGTTGAATTGACTTCAATTGTGTTTGGCGGGTCATTGCCCGTTTTGTTATTATATTATTCTGCCAAACTCGTCTTTGTGTCCATTCTTCTTTCCCAACATTTCATTCACTTATGCATTGGCATATAAATATTAGATAATTATATAATCACACTTATGTATATATAAATTTAGCCAATGACATACTCAATCCCATTTACCCCGGGGGCCTTAGTTCCTCTTAGGGATACGTCATTGTTTGTTTTCAGGTAGCTACCTGGTTACGGATGCGGTAGCTGTCGGTTCCATAGCAACCAGGTTCCCCCAACGGTTCATTCCGCTTTCGTACTCATACCTGTAAACACGTAATTTTAATCTTACTTGTTGTTTATTCCTCTAGTTATGTATATCTAGATGTGTAGGACTGGGGTTTGTCCCAATGTTCTTTTTGAATAAACCAGTTTTGTTATTATATTATTCCGCCAAACTCGTCTTTGTGTCCATTCTTCTTTCCCAACATTTCATTCACTTATGCATTGGCATATAAATATTATATATATATATTTATATATTTTTATATATATAGACCACATTTTGGACTGAGCTTAGATGTCCAGATTATGGACTTACAGGCGATATGGCTCCTTTTCCAGCAAACATACATATACTACATACTACATCCTCATTGTGAGCAGGAGTAATACAAATAAAATGAAACTACATTGGTCATATCCACCATTGACAGTTACATAGCATAGCATGCATATCTATACGAATTAACCCAGATAAATAATAAGTCTGGTTACCAAGTCCTCTCGCAGTGGTTCACTCGGCTAACCAGCAAACATATTGGCCTCAGACATATATCTGGTCTCACTAGTGAGAATAAAATTGACATTTGGGTCCTCAAGTATGTGGTGGTTAGGCGATGTGATTGCAATAGCGAGGTGGTTGTATTACTGAGCCTTTTGTAAACATGAAATAAAGGAGAAAAGTTTGGGACCTGCTAAAAAAATGTCCGTAATTGTAGGGCGGTCGTATTAGCGAGGTAGTCGTTAATAGGTGAGAGTACTGTGTACACATAGATGCATATAACAATACAACACACAACATTCATACTCATTGGTGGACCCTCCTCCTCATTTTTTATCATATGCTTGTATTTTAGATGGCTTAATTTTGAATTCATGACAACGCTTCTTATCTCACCCCTGGAATAAATGTCCATAGGCTTAACACTGGGAACTCGTTCTCCATGCCCCTACAAGTATTGCAGGCCGTTCTCCATGGTTTATATCATGTGTATTGTCCATTCTTTAATGTGTACAGGGGTGAGATAAATACAGAAAGCAACTCGTTTTGGTCAAAGAAGTCTCCAACTCGTTTGAATGCTATGTAATATTCACTCGGATGTCGCCTCGTTCATATCACACCGCATTAAGCTCGTGGAGAACGACAATTTTAACCAAAACTTGTTGGTTTCTTCTTTAATACTTACCAGGTCAAACCAAGGAGATGTCAACAACTAGTATCTCCACCACGCCAGCTGTTGGTATGTAACATACAATTTGCTTCTTAATAGTAAGGCCCAGCGTCCACCTACTACGATGGTTCGTAGACCTCCCGATATGGCACCGATACAGAATGTCAAAATCGGTGCCATATCGGGAAGGTGCAAAATCGTAGACATATATGTCTAGACTTTAGGTTGTCTAGAGGGTTTTTATCGGTGTCTAATCGCAGAAACATGGTCAACTGCCCCGATATTAGGTAACCTTCCGACACGATTTTTATTTTTTATCGGGAGGTGCATCGTAGACCAAATCGGAGCCATATCGTAGTAGGTGGACGCCGGACCTAAGTCACAAGTATTATATCACTGTAGTCAAATGTTAAACCAATGAGTAAGAACAATATGGAAATTCAGATAAATAAGAAATAGAAAATCTATTGATTTCCCCTTTTTTCCATGTCGGAAATGAGCATATACTGTGTCTTATCACACCGTTGGTGTTTTCCCCCTATACTTGACATTGGGAACTTAAACTCAACGCCCATGGTGTATTGTAAAAGAAAAACCCAACCCAAGGGGCAATGGGGTCACAATAGCAACCAGTCAGTGGTAAGGGTGAGATAAAATCTGAACCGCAATCCATAGCCACTGAAAACACAAAATTCGGTTTGGTTTGCTGCGTAGTCTTACTTGGTTTTGCTTCATGAGATAAATCCATAATCAAAACTATAACAATCAAAAATCCAGCGGATACAAATCTCGATGGAGTTCCGTCTTAGTAAGGTATGCTCATAACATAATGTTGTTCTGAAATTGAGAAAATAATTGATAAATTCTAATATGAAATGTCAGAAAGGTGATACCTCATAATTTCTTCCCTAGATCCTTCAGGGATTTCTACACCAAACACAAATAGAAACACTGGAAAAAGGAATGCACATGAAGGTACGAATATACGTTTTCTATCTTCTATGTACGACTAGTTCGTAAGATGCAAAATTTCCATTTTGCGTCAGCAGTACTAAAGGTTTGTCGGTGGCTCCTGACTAAATCGGTGATGGCTAATGGAAATGGGCTTTTAAGGGAACTAAAAAAATCTACACCGTTTTCGTCGGCCATAAGAAACGGGCCTATACTGTGCCCGACCTAGCAACATGTGTAGCTGGTGTATAAAAGATCATTCCCCGTACCCTGTCTGTTGAGTATTTTACTTGTCACAGCCAGCTTATAGGTAACATAATGTGCGGTGATCCGACAGATATGTGGTAATTAGACAAGTGATCCTGAAAGACTACAGATGCTGAAGTATCAATCTTGCCGTGGATTGTTGCCATGGTTACCCTTTGGAATGGACCGCCCGGTGGATGAAACGATTCTACAAGAGCATTGGTCTCTCTTATGAGCTAGACCAATTGTGGTTAATTAGTAATTAGTCTGTGGGAATGTGGGAATAATTATTCGGGAACAAAGATGGTCAATATTTCCTGGAATCTGGGAAATGATATTAGGATACATGATTGAATGCACCTTGAACAGTGAGAATATTTGGGATAGTGCTTGAAGCTGAACTGGCCTGTCATCATTGTTTTTTCTCTTAGTCATTTCCGACGGTTTTGGATTGCTACCCAGGAAGTCAAGACCAAATTGTCATCCATGAAAGACACTGCTGAGCCAGGACAAGGCATAAATCTATCATCCTCATAACAACTTATCTGATGAATAAAATTATAATACTGTAGGGGACCTGTGGTTATCTATTTTTGCCGCTCTGGGTAGAGGGCCTCCAGAGGTAGCATAAATGCCATTGCATGATAAACTGAGTTCCCAACGGTTCAGCTTACCACATCCAAGGACAGTGTCATGACACCCCAGTGGTGTTAGAGCCTCAATCCCCAGCCTTGGGGGGGGGGGGGGGGGGGGGGGAGGTGTCACTCGGACGACTCCCCTAGGTGTCGCTCTTGACAGTTCCCCTAGCCTTGGGGGGGGGGGGGGGGGAGGGCACCCTGATGACTCCCCTGGGTGTCGCTGTTAGCAGTTGGTGTTGGAAAATATGGTCATGAAATACAAAATGTCTGTGGCACATTCAGGAGCTGGCCAAATGCCTCGGACCAGATGTCATATTCAGACAAACCAGGGAAGGTGGTTTGGAGTACTAGACATTGGGTGTGAACCTGGTGCTGGGTGCCGCCCTTCTTCCAAAATGGGGATACTTTGGTATTCCCAGGTCTGCGAGGGTCAGTGGCTTTGGCTGATACCAAGTATAGACCCTATTGAGGTATCCCAGAATTCAGTCTGTTTACAGGTCCCAGTGTGCGCTGGTTACCGACGTTGTATGGTGATAGACCCTTGACCCGGAACCCACAATCGTTGCTTTTTAACGGTTTTTTTAAGTAGTTAATTAGTTTGTAAGGAAGGCACAACTCAAGACAGTGAATTGAAGTAAAAGTTCAGGATGGTATTTATTTGCTTATATTAGATAACAACGTTTCGGATTCATAAAAGATCCTTTATAAGTCTTCAAATGGAAAATACGATGTCAGAAATGGAAATTTCAGGTATTTCTACATGTAAAGCCGAAATTATATTCAGGTTACTCAAATATAAATGGGAAAACTGTGGTTCATATGATCATGATATGCCCAGTTTCTCGCGAGTAGAACTTGTGTTTACCCTGGGCGATAATCAGGAGACGAGTAACCTCTGGAGGGCGTATGAGCCAGAGGGTGGAGCTCGCCAGTCAGGGTATTGACCCCCACGGGGAGTCTGATGACTCCGCTGCCTTGGCTTCACTGAAGCAGCAGGGGAAGGGCAGGAAATCCCGGGTGGAAGCTCCAGCTGAAGCCAGGGTGACTGCCACAGTGACCAGAAAGGCAATCCCATGCAGGGCCGCGGTGCTAGGTGGCTGTGGTAGAACACGCACTGCACGAAACTAACCACTTTATGCATACATTGGCAATCGTGGCAGCGCACGTATCGGCTGTAAATCAACTTGTTTTCATTTGTATACGCCTCTAATCCGCACCAGCATATGAGGCGTATACAAGACCATTTCCTTTTGTATACGGACGCGTCTTGGCTGTATTTCACACCAGGCATATATGAGAGGAAATATCCTCTGTGCAACATGTAAACGCCTGGCGTATTGTACTACGCACTCGTCCGAGATTATGTTACAATTCTCAGTGTATAAGATATAAGCAATAGGGGTGTGAGTAAAATACATAAATGCAAAACACCATGGCATTAACAGGAAGTTGCTCTTAGAGCGATCGTCTGTATAAGGGTGCTTTCTCTTAGCGGGCCATAGTGAATGGCAGTGGTTTTGTACAGGAACGGGGGGGGGGGGGGGGGGACAAGGAAAGGTAATAGAATGGTGTTTTAAACGAGAAGTAGGCATATAGTAATAAGAAAACGTAGTGACTGAGCCCGTACGGGTGCCGTTCTTGGTCATTTGATGAAAAAAAATGTGGCCCTCCCGCCTGCGGTGTCGGGCCAAAGTTTTTCATCAAATGACCTCAAACGGCCACCCGTACTAGCTCAGTAACTACGTTTTCTGTTAATACATCATAGAAAACGTCTGCACGTTTGTGTCAACATACCCGGCGCGTATGATGTGTTGTATGCACCGGGTTGTGATAAAGAGTGCATACGGAAAATAGTGCATGATTCAGAGTAATACTGTGTAACTAAAGTGAACTAATATGGGCGCACCACCTATCGCGATAAGGCGGATAGTGAATACAACAAGACCGGTTTCAGATAAATGCGGCCGTAGGCTTCTCGAGGTTGAATCTATACGCAATATCCTCGCATGAGCTCCATCTGAAACCTGTCAATAAGGTATATCTGAAACAAACACTATATTGACTGGTTTCAGATACAAGCGGCTGTATGCTCCGAGAAGTTGAAGCAAAGTAATATCCGAGCGCATGCGAGAATATTGCGTTGGGTCAAATCCGAGGAGCATACAACCACATTTATCTGAAACCAGTCTATATTGTATTAATTATCCACCTTTATCCAAATGGTGCCTTGCCGACTTTAGTTCACTTCAGTTATGCACCATTTTTTTAATATGCACTATTTTTCTGTCTGCGCAGGTTTTTGCTGCCCAGAGAATGCAAAATATCTGTATGCGCCATGTATGTCCATACATAGTTCCTGTAGGTTCACCTTGGACACCTTGTATTAGGTGGATAATAAAAACCTGTAGTGGGAGTTTCTATTATATTGTAGTTTATTTCTTACGCAGTTATAATCCCACCTCTATTTTGGATTTGTCTTCAGGTTTGGACGCAACTTTGTCAGTAATCAATAGTGCCAAAGATAATACAGTCGAAAGTGAGTATAGTCTTATTTATGTTATTCCACACGTTTCCAAAGCTCAGCGCTCTGGTTCTTTTTAGATTGCCATGTGGAATCCTACTAGAATCACCGTATTGCATGAAGCCCATTCCCAAAAATGGCAAAAATGGAGATTTTTTAATTCGCATAAAGATCTGATTCTGTCAGTCCTGAAAGAAATCCGTCGTTGGTGCCAAATTGCATAATCTAAGCAGAAAAAGTCGTTTGCTTTCACTAGCTGGGTCGTTTCATTGACAGATTTTGCATCAGTAATTAATTAAGGCCCGGCCCCACTGGTGCGATGCGATCGTCGCACATGTTTTATAGGCCCATAAGTCGGTGGAGTTTATGACCCCTAGTGCGATGGATTCATCGCACTCAATCGCAAGAAAAGCCCAGGGTATGCCCCACTGATGCGATGGAATCATCGCATCACTTTTGGCATCACCTATGTATAATAGGCTTAGGTGTAGAACTTAATTTAAAATATTTATGAGGTATTCACATCTAATTATATTAATATCTCTTCTCAACACTCACGCTTTACAAGGTATCAGAATAGCACCTAGGCTATAGCCACAATGTGCTGTTTTCACAGCTTTCACACCTCCTGAGAGCTAACACCTAAATGGAGGCTGGCTTGTCTATTTAAGATTGACTCCAGTGGTAGATGTGCTTGGGTTTACCTGAGGATAGGGGACAAAATACGAACACAATAGGATGCACTACCTGCCTGTGCGACGGATTCGTCGCATATCATGAACATTTCATGATGTGCGATGCGATGAATCCATCGCATCGCACACGATCGCACACGCGCGCAAGCCCGGCCCCACAGGAGCGATTGTGTGCGGTGCGACGGGCGGCGCCGTTTTTATGACCTTCACCCGGCGTTTATTACCTATTTATTGACTTGCGACAATCGCATCGCTCCAGTGGGGCCGGGCCTTTAATAATGTCAAAGGTCCATCGGTGGTTCCTGGCTGTAGATTGGTGACAGAAAATCGGCCAATGGAAACGGACTTATAGCCTGACTCTGGCTGAAAACCAATGGCAGCTGGTCTCCATATCGTGCCCAGGTCTACAAGCCAGTAGGTATTCTATATAATAATTTTTGGCCTTTTCTAACTTCATTTGACATTTAGGTTCAATACAAATAGCATTGAACTAATTATGATAACTATGTCCATTGGCAAAAGTAAAGAACACATTTGGGTTGATTTTCGGCTAAATCACGCAGAGTAGATCAATCTTTAGGGCAAAAACGTAACCTAATTAACATCCTGTTTAAAAAAAAAAATTCTCGTCGGACGCCACCGAACGGTTGGCGAAAGCGAAAAAATCTTTTTCCCAAATAACATCCTGTTTAAGTGCTGGTTTCAGCAATTTGGTTGTCTTGCTAAATCTTGCTGGGTTCCGAGCAATGGCGCGCATATAATTCTGCTCCAACACATCGGTCTGGTTAAGCACGTTCTGGCCGCAGTAGATAGCGGCATGCCACGATATGTCGGCAATAGACCTTGAGGCATCGCTGCGGTAGAGCACCAAAATGTACACACAAAATCGCGAATAAGTATACATATGATTGCATGTAATGTGTTGCGGCAAATGAGGTATGACGTATCGCGATACAGTAAGATATGACAAGATATATCAATACATAGCATGGCAAATCCCTCGTGTTTTTGGAACCAGCACTTTAGGTAGTCCGTAAAGAAATACGTCTACAATTCCTTAATCGATAAAGCATTTTCTTATCTAAGTGAACACCCACAAGCCAACTTCAATTAGACCAATATTCCATGTTGAATTGCAGGTTTAGGAGCAACATTGCCAAGTATCAGCAGTATTCAGAAAAGTACCGTAGATGGTATGTTGGTGTTATTTCTGTCTATTCTATCATCAATACTACGGAAGGGTTCGTGTTCTGCATTATACAACTAGAATCAATTGACATTAAATATGAAGGAAATAAAGTGTAGATCATTCCGCTATAATATTTTAAAAATCAACTCATCTTATTGAGATCTTATTAGTGTGTATTTTAGAAAAGGTATTTATGATGTCTCAGAAGAATACGTCAAAAAACTACAAATCACCCAGAGTCGTGCTCTAAGAGAGATAAATAAAAACTGATCGAGATTCTAGAATGTTAAGAGACTACATAACGAATGAAATCTCGATTTTCTAGACTGTAGCCAGTGTAGGAGTAATACTCAATTATTGAGCATGTTGTATAAGCAAGTGCATGATCGAAATAACCTTGATACCAAAACTCGCAGTAGAAACAAAGTTTGTTTTAAAGCCGAACGTGTTTATATAGTAGCTCTTATCATAAATCTCCATATTACAGGGAAATGCAAGTATGGAATCAGCTTGATTCTGTTGTTCAGCATGTAGCGGATTTCAAAGATTTCAAGAAGCATGTCAAATGCAAATATTCTAGATAAGATTTTGAGATAATGGTACTGTTTATGGTTATTTTGTCTGTTCCCATTCCCTATATCATTTCATCTCTATTACACCTTCATCAATATTTATGTTATGTTGTGTTTTTCTATTAATTATAATACATAATTGAATTACTGAGAACTCATTTGTTACTTGTGATCTTTCCATATTACTGCAGTGGAAGATCTTACTTTTGTAAGAACCGTTTGAAATGAATAAAAAAAGTTTTAAAAAAAAGATCGTATTGATTATATCCAGCAGTTAGGTACTACCTGACGGATGCCTCGGATGAGACCAGGAGATTGCTTCATGACTAGTGAAAATAGGCTAGGCCGATAACCCTATTACCTCAAGGCAAAGGCAAGAGACTTCAGTCATGGGGGACCAGACCAGATTGACTGAAGTACGGAAGAACCCCGCGTAAGCGGACACCCTCCGTTCCGGGCTTGAGTGTCAGCTTACGCGGGTGTCCACTTATGCAGGGTTAACATCTAAAGAGGGAAACGTTCCGAGCAAAGGTGTCCGTTAACGCAGGGTGGTCACTTACCCGGAATGTCCGTTAGCCTGGGTTCCACTGTATAGCGACCCCAGGGCTCATTTAATAATCTAGGATCGGACATTTTTTCTGTATGCCATAGATACAATTCTGGACGGCTAATACTGTCTTAGTGAACAGACTTAGATATTACTAAAGGACAACCCTTGTACGAGGTACAGAAAAGAAAATCATTCTAGATTATTAAACTGGCTCCTGACTCAACCACAGAGTGAGTATGGAAAACCAGACAAGTCGTCCCTTCCTCACGGAAGGCCTGAAGCAAGAGACCTGTCAACCTGCTGTGGGTTTGTAATCTGGGGTGAACCCGCGGCACTTCCATGCATAGCCTCAACCAAACTACCACACAGCAGGGACTGCCACGTTCCCTAGTGTGGAGGGAATAAACCACAACTCGACACCCGCGCCCTCGACATAGTCAGGTGCACAATGTCCAATATTCTAAAACAAAATGACGCAACTATCGTTTTACTTATAACATATTTTGTTCGACAGGTTTTGGAGCAACAGTGTCAATTGTCAACAATAAGCAGAACGATACAGAGGAAGGTGAGGCAGATCTGTTTGTCTATAGCACTTATTATCCATAGTATACAAAGACCTCATTGAAAATGCATGGGAACTCAGGAAACCATGATCCATTATATAAAACCTGTCAGATACTATACGGTATACGGGAAAAATGGTACATTTGTGCTATAAATAGTCCCTATTATTATACCAATTAATATGGCAATTACCCACAAAACCATCGTTCACAGATGTCCACAAAAATATAGTTTATTGTCTATGTATTCAATACGTCCATATGACCATCCAATGTTATAGTATCTAATCTACAGTATTACAGAACATATTTTCTTACCTGTATCAAAGGGACTTCAGGTAATCATTTGCATATTTCAGTAAATACTGAAACATCGGTTTCAGATTCAGTGATTATCATTTTCAGGAGACTTTGTTCAGCATATCGCTGGTAGATCGGCACGTTCTAGTGGTAAGCATCACTAATGTATTTGAATCTCAGGAATCACATCGTAAAAAGGCGGGTCGTGTTATGAGCCTGTTAGACTTGCTCAAGTCTTTGATTATGAACATTCATTAAATTATTCAACACAATAAGAATAATGTTTATTACAGTATGTATCCTTCTCTGACTGGCCCATGAATCCCAGCGAGGAGGGTAGCCATAGGATGCAGGGACTGGAGCCAGTTTATGAGCCTATTTGCATTGGCCGATTATTTTGTACCAATCTGTTGTCGGGAAGCACTGATAATTCTTTTGGGTACACTGTAACAAAGCCACTACCGACAGATTTTCTCACAGAAAATTTCTGTGTACCTGGAACATAACAGTAGAAACAGTGCATACACTACACCCCCACCGATTCTTTTATACAGAATATTACGACGTGGCAAAAACACCTCTAGAACAAGGGTTTCGATTCTTTTATACCAACATACAGTCAGAACCACCACCAACAGACCTTTAAGATAACTAAAATAATCTCTGCCGTTTTCGTCGGCCAATGAAAACGAGGTTTCATTCTGTTTTGAACCGGTCGAAAATATCTGTTATATACACCGTGTCATCCCCTCTAGATTAACATTGAAATGTTGTTTAACTATGAAATGGTAATTGAAAAGTAAGATAGGGTTATGGTTTGATCTGAGATCAAATGGGATCATATATGAAAACCAATTTGGTAACAAATGAAAACAGCATAAATCTGCTGTCTATTCTTCCAATCTGGGAGAAGTATACCATTAAGTGGTAACAAAGATCTTTTTTTCTTTTTTTTCAAAAAACCTTTTACGACATACAATATTCGCCACTCACTGTGGGCTCTTCCGTAATAAACAGTCAAAAAATGTACAAGGATGGATTGGTACAGTACATCCATACAGCATCACATAGAAATAAACAGATATAGATCTAAATATGTAGTCTTAGTTCAACATTCTGGGTAATTCACTAGATATCTTAATCTCCTTTCCGGATTATTTTCACCTAGCCAGTATAAAATAGATATATATTTATATACCATTGGTTTGTTTGATTCTGTTAGCCGTCACATGATCTTATTTATCTAACAAATTCTTGTACAGACATCATAGTTCTCGTCGCTGTCATGGCCTTCTTCCTCGTGGTCCTTTTTCTGACAATCGGCCTCCTAGCCTACTACAGGCGGTGAGTATTACCTTTTATCATCTATCTAATACAAAGTGTCCATAGAAAACACATAGGGAGTGTGTATGGACATACCTGGCGCATACGGATATGTTGTATGCTCCAGGTGGCGCATACGGAAAAAAAGTCCGTGAGGGAAAATAGTGCATAACTAAAACGAACTGATATCGACATACGACTTGTCCAGCAAAGGTGGATACAATATAGACTGGTTTCAGATAAAAGCGGTCGTATGCTCCTCAGAGTTGACTCTACGCTATATCCTCGCATACGCTCGGATATTACTATGCGTCAACTCCTCGGAGCATACAGACGCTTGTATCTGAAACCAGTCAATACTGTGTATGTATCACCATACCCGAAGCATACAGAAATGCTGTATGCTCCGGGCTACAAAAGAAAAATAGTGTGTATGAAAAAAATAGTGCATACTTAAATGAACAAATATTGGTACGCCACTTGTCAGAACTCAACTCATCGAAGCATACGACCGCTTGTATTTGAAACCAGTCAATATTGTCTATGTTTTTTCCTTAATATTCTATAATATATCTTTGAATTTTCAAATCCTAAAACTATAACAAGTTATTCGGCCCGTGAGCATGGGCTGTACTCCTGGATCATTTATGAAATTCTATATATGGCCGATTTTCACTCGCTTACTTCACGAAATGGGAGAGGGTTTTCCTCACTCACTGACCGTTTAAAAAATACACCAAAAGAGCAAAATCAGCGATTGAAAATGGGCGATTCTTCCTGTTTTTATTGAAGAATTGTTTTTATTTGTCTTGAATGCTTAAAGACAAATGCTGGTAGTTGGGTGATTTCTAAATTATATTGAATAATAACTCTGCGTGATTTAAGTTTCATATATCAGCCAATAGAACATGCAAAAAAAAAGGCATGTCACGGAGCTAACTTTTATGGGAAGGCCATCTGAAGGTAAGTGCTTAACTATTGGTGTCTTTGGGAAACTGCAATACCTTGACTTCATGGCTAGATGGTATTGATGTTCTACTGTTATTTTCAAATATTTCTGAATTCTGATAGTTAAAAGAACATATACAAATGAGAGATGTCCCAGTGCTAACTTTCATGGCAAAGCTATCTGAAGAAGGTAAGTGCTTTACTATATGTATAGATGTGAAACTGCAATATTTTCCTGAAACCAGATGGCAGCACCAGTGTCAAATTTAGGTCTGAGTGTGGACACAGAAGGCACTGCGATAACTACCCGCATTTGTTTTTAAATGCATTATTGCCCTTTGTGTATGCATTCTCGCCTGGGACGGGATTAACATGTAAACAGGGTATACGTGTTATTCCTGACCCATGTTCACTGAGTAACACCAATGACTTCTTTTAAAACAATATCTAAAACAACAGAATTTATTCAGTATTTGTAAAGTATGAGGAAATGAAAATGTCAAAATCCAATGAAAGGAATATTGTAGAGGAAACCTATGAACGTTTAGGGTTCTATCCCATCGAATTTTAATTGTGTAGTAACTCACAAGTTGAAGCCGCGTGAATTACGTAGCGATTCAAACGAGATGGGATACAAGCTCTAACCCAAAACTTGAATAAGTTTCTGAATTTATCTCACCCTGCACATTAACTAATGGGCTAACCTTTGTGACATAATCCCCTATTGAGTATTTCTTTCTAAATACTCCATGGGCGTTGGATACGAGTTCCCAAAGTTATGTCTATAGGGAAAAATACCAGGGGTGAGATAAAGTCTCCTATTCTATTAAGGAGTGATGGAAAAGAAGCAGTGTCGCATCAATGTTTCTTTTTCAGGCATTGCATTAGATCAACATTTGATCACATGAAAAGGACACCAGCCCTTGAGAACTTCTACATTCCGGACTCTGAGCTCTCATCGACCGGAACGGCTAGCACGGCATGGATGACAATGGAGCAGGCTCAAAATCAGAGAAATGCGGAGTCCACACTGGTTCAGCCATCAGCACCTCCCAGGTACTAAGGCCACTCAAGAAAAAGACTTGTTTCTCATCAACGTGCGCATCAGCAAAAACGTGTTTAGAATTTTTTTTTTACTTTAACATAAGATGAAACTTCATAAGAATTATGAAAGGTTTGTGTATTTATTGGTATCATTTTGTCTTATACTTCGAGAAATTCGTACCTCACACCTTGTGTGGTGCTAATGGTATTTATTTCATATATGAAAAAATGGTATGTGGATTTGGTATCAAATTAAAGCTCCTTTAATTATTTTCATTTTACACTCAAGGAGTGAGTGATATATTAGGTTATAGTGAGAGTGCAAAATAGGACCTAAATAAGTTTGCCTGAAGCCAAGTTTGTGACACTTCAAACGCCATCCTTGATCCAGCCAAAAAAAAAGGAAAAAAAGAAAAGCCCTCCTCATATTGTTCATGGCTTGGTGATGAAAAGCAAGTTGTTTTTAGTGGCCTAAGCGGGGGTGATGAAGTGGTGCCTGGAGCTTTATTTGAAATGAACCCTGTGTATTACCCGTGGAGTAATGTTTAAGTTTTCCTAATAAATCCATTGCCATATCATATGGATACTTGTATATTCAGACAAACATGTTGTATCTAATATTCTGAAAACGTCAATTCCCTAGTCGTGAATGTTTATAAATTCTGAACCCTTTAATTACTGGACTTTTTAAGTGGTGCCTTTTTGTAGGATGCCAGTAATTTCTCCCCGGGGGAGGGGGGGGGGGGGTTCCCCCCAGTATATGTAAAGGTGGTGGGGGGACATTTTTTTCAGTATTTCTATAGGGAAACCCACTTTTTCAGTGGAAAGCGGGGAGCAGCTTTTTTAGGTAACAAAAGTGTACCTTTCAGCCGAGAATACGAATGTTCTCAAAACCCACAGGTGTATTCAGCAAGGAACAGATTTCTTTCGACCACCCTGACCTATTCTCCATATGATATGACACTTCTAAACGACTTACTGCATTACAATCCACGCCAAATCAGTTCTAAACATGCCGTTGTGATATATCCAATCCAAACAAATTATTGTAACTGCCAGTTACATTCTTAAACAGTATATCCTATATAATGATGGTATATCCTATATAATGGACAATTTCCAATTCAATGATACCCACTATCTCCAGGTGTGCGGTACAGCCATGGGCACTGTGTCACCCCAACCCTGGCCAACCTGTTTATGGCCTACTTTGAACAGAAATTTGTCTACACATTTCCATCATATAGACTCTGGGCGAAAACAGCCTCACTCGATTTATTGAGCACCTGAACTTGGTTCACCTGAACATCAAATTGTTGGGTGTGAGTGGCTGTCGCCGAAGGAGTGGAGTACAGTCGGCCAATGTTAAGTCTATACTATGGAGTTTTTTTATTAGGGGTAGGATAAATCAATCGAATCGAAGTTGCAGCGTTTTTTTACACTAACTTGACTTTAAAAAGCTTAAGATTACGAAGCGAATAACAATATTTGTCATTATTATTATTATTATTATTATTATTATTATTATTATTATTATTATTATTATTATTATTATTATTATTATTATTATTATTATTATTACAGTCTGTTACAGAAGAGTACGGGACCCAGCAATTGACGTTTCCAGAATATTAGATGTACAATGATGCAGAGCTTGAAAGGGCATTAGCATGCATCGTAGTGTACATCATAAGCCCTGTCCCACCGTCCCAAGGCACCCTTTCCTTCTGTTACAAATGCAATTGTGCGTCATAGACTCATGATGGATCATGTTATATGACACACCAGTGTGCATCGGTGGGTTTGGTCTTCAACTGTACTGTCTGTAGTGATTTCACTTCTTCAAGACTTCAGCAAGTGTGAGCACAATTGTAGGGCCTTACATGCAGTTATGCGCCATTCCACTGCTATTCCACTGTCATGACCGAGTAGAGAAGAAGAAAATTAGTGCAGTGTTTTAGGGGGTTCGTTTTAGGGACTGTTGTCCGTTACACCGCCGTGCGACCGTCGCCGTTGAGCATGTTGCCTACGCCACTGCACCGATTACTATAACCACCTGAAAAACAGCGGCCGTGTGGCCGTCGTCCGAAGCTTATTTATAGTCATGTAGTAACCCCACTTGCATACATCCTTTAACTTTTTAGGTCGAGAAACAGATATGGGCAGGCAGAATTTCCCGAACTAGGCTTTAAGAGTAAGCCTAGGACTAGGTAAAACGTTCACCCCTCAACTCCATTCAGGTTGTGGACAGGGCTGGTTACACTGGCTAGCCTAGGACTAGGTGGGCAAGCAGATTTTCTCGGTCTAAATCTCGCAAATACTTACTTTCCAATCGATTGTTTAAACTCAAAACTTATTTTTGATACGCTAGTGGAGTGTCTATATCATCAAATAAATCATTTCTGATAGAACAACTTCGATAAACAACTAGAAACGGCTCGATCTGTCTCTAGCTGGTTTCCTTGTGATATGCTTTCGTCAGGTGCCTGTAACGCTACCAGTGAATTGCTTTGGTTTCTAGAGAGTGCTAGAATTTTTTTGAATTTTTTTTGTATCATTTCTTTATTGAGTTCACTGTTTACAATCAGTCCATATACTACACATGGATGCATATTGTTACTCAATAAAGGGGCTTAGACCTCAACCTTTTCATGAGGCTGGTTTCCATGGTCTAGCCAACTGTTGTTATAAAGCACAAGTTTGTAACTTAATCAATATCATATATTCCTATTAACAGAGTATTTCTTCAACAACGTGAACAACAGTGAAAAGAAAAAAGAACAAGAAGAAAAGGAAAAACATCTTCACTTCATTTCAATGCATTTCAATTTTTACATGAGTTGGTGGTATTAAGATTTGGTGATTTATAAGGGTCTAGATTATATATCCCAGACACTATTTCTGAGGTTTGAACGAGTAAGTGATTTAAAAGCTACATAGGTTTCAGTCTTCCCTATCATAGGCAACAATTTGTTCCAGTTTCTTCCACCACGATATTTCAGTGACCTCATGTACAGAACACAGTTTGGTCTGTCAACATATAATATTATAGGGGCTTCATGAGCTCTGTCTCCCAGCTTTATCAACATAAGAATCAATCCTAAATCTTTTATACATATAGTTTAAAACATGAGCTTCCCTTCTGTTTTTTAACAATGGTAACTCGGCAAGTCTGTGTAGATCTCCAATAGGGGTATACACGGATGCCCTGAGACATATTCGTAGAGCATTATTCTGTAGAATTTGCAATGAGTCCGTAAAATATGCATGGGCACCATCTATCAGGACATCTCCATATTCAAAGTATGGTAATATGACTGTTTTATAGACTGCAAGAGCCGCTTTTTGTGTCAAATATCCTCTCATCTTAGCTAGCTGGTATAAACGGTAAGATATACTCTTTCTTAGTGTTGCAAAATGATGTCTAAAGTCTAGATTGGAGTCAAGCACCATCCCTAAGTATTTGTATGATAAAACTTGTTTTACTTCCTCATCATTAATAAAGAGATGTGGCAATACCATTGGTCTCTGCTTCTTTTTTGCCGAAAATAAGATGTGTTTTGTTATCCCAATGTTTATACTTAGTTTGTTTTGGGTACACCACGTTACAAAACAATCCAGGTTTTCCTGAGTTTCTCTGTATAAACGGTCAACATTGTTTCCCAGCCTGTAAATAACTGTGTCATTCGCAAACATGAGAATTTTACTGTCGGGTAGACAATTTGAAACATCATTTACATAGATTAAAAACAGCAGTAGCCCAAGAATTGAACCTTGCGGTACACCATGTGTGATATTCCTTGATTCAGAGCATAAATTATTAACTTTCTGATAACGTGGACCTAAATAATTTGCAAACCATTGTAAACAACTCCCTTGTACTCCAAAATAAGTCAGCTTACTGAGGAGTATGCCATGGTCTACTGTGTCAAAAGCTTTCCCGAGGTCAACAAACACAGCCAATGTGGATCGACCAACATTCCTACCCCCGGAGATCTCATCTGTTAATTTGGATATGGCATCAATAGTCGATCTAGATTTCCTAAAACCATACTGATAATCCGACAATAAATCATTCTGGTTAATATACGCCATTAGACGTTTGTAAACTTTTTTTCCCATAAATTTATGCATGATTGGGAGCAGCGAGATCGGTCTATATTTGTTAGTCTTATAGGGGTCCCCTCCCTTAGGAATAGGTACCACCGTGGCAGTCTTCCAGACCTCAGGAACTACAGAGGTGCTAAAAATACAGTTGTACAGATCTACAAAGATTTCCGGAATAGCCCTAACCGAATCCACAAATACCTTGGACAATAACCCAGGTACCATAGATTGCTTGTTAACGCTAACTTTCTTTAACTTTTTCAGTCCGAGCAATGCCTGGAGGCATTCCCACACAGGGGATGAGCAATGCCTGGAGGCATTCCCACCCAGGGGATGAGCAATGCCTCCAGGCATTGTTTAAAAATATATTTTCGTTATGTTTTATGAGAAATAATGAATAGATTTACACCATTTTTTTCACAATTAATAAAAAATACCATGTTCATCATTATACTCTATGGGTGTTTGACAAGTAACTATAGTAACTGGTATCTAAAGGTTGCTAAGTGACGCCCATACGACAAACAGACACCATACGGCGATAGTCTCGTCCCCTTGGGGTTTATAGAGGTATTATGCCTCATCCTATAGTGCCTGTGCTCTCCAATCAGGCTCGGACAGAAAGAGTTAAAAGCTCTAACACCTCAGCTGAGTTCGTAAAAATATCCTCAAAGGATTCCTCAGATTTCTCCATGTAGGGATGCCAAGGTAGATACATGTCAAGCGCTAGATTTGATCCAATGTCTGAGAAGTAGTCATTAACAAAATTTGGCACTTTCTCATTATCTATAGGCCGTTTTGCATGAGATCGATGCAATTCAATATTTTAACTCTAGCCTTGAATATTTTAAAGTGGATGATGAATATGATTTAATTTGTACATTTTCGACATGTATATTGGTGAGAGCTACAGGGGGATATATGGTTTTGCCATCCTGTAATCATTATTTTTTTGATGAGAGGTAAAAAACCATGAAAAAATCGGCAATTTTGTATAAAAAAATGAAAAAAAATGCCCAAATTTTTCGTGAATTTTAAAATATATATATTTGAATTAATTTTTTTGGCCTAAGTTTTTGTAAAATAAGTCAAAAAAATAAATATGGCGTTTGAATGGGATTCTGTCATAAATTTTAGTGTCTGTAGAGCCAAACATGTTGGGGAATTTAAGTTGTGCATGCCCCTCATCGGCAATATTTTTAGCTCTGTACAAAATTTCCTTGTGATATTAACAAATAAAACATAGTCCACAATTAAGTCTTTGGCTGCTGGTTATAGCCATAAACAAATTTGGTGCTATTTGCAGTATTCTTTATGTATGGTCAAATTAAAATCTGCTGGGCTAAGTAGGGGAATTATCTCTGTGCGCGTCCCTCATCGCCGATTTTCCGATTTTGCTCATAAACTTTGGGCATTCAAGCACTTTTGTAATTGGCATTAGTTAGCAAATGGATATACCAAGAACACCTGAAAAAATCATTATTCAAATCCAATTTATAACAAAGATATGAGCATAAAACGTTATTTGTGCGCGTCCCTCATCGTGTGCGCGTCCCTCATCGTGTGCGCGGCCCTCATCGCCGTTTTTTCGATTTTATTTATAGCCTTTTGCTATTTAAAAAATTTTTTATTGGCATGATTTAGCACATAAACATACCAAGAATATTTGAATAAAATCATCATTAAAATCCAATTTATAAGAAAGATATAACCAGAAAACATTATTTGTGCGCGGCCCTCATCGTGTGCGCGACCCTCATCGTGTGCGCGACCCTCATCGACGTGTGCACGCCCCTCATCGCTGATTTTCCGATTCTATTTATAGCCTTACACTGGTGCCACTTGTGAGCAAGACATTCTGTGCATATCACATCATATCTCCGCGAATATTTCACGTAGAGACTAGTAATAAAGACCAGTAAATCGCTATGGACATAAGAAAACCAATGAAGTACATATAAATTATGATTTGAACAAGGGATCATTTTATAATTTGCCGTTTTCCGTTACATAATGCGTAGCGAATGCAAAAACGTCATAATACAGAACGTCTTTACACTCACACAGCGAATTGTGTAACGAAAACGGGAAATAATTATATTTCCCCTTTTATGGACCAAAATATAAACTCACCATTTGTATTCTGCATGTCCTTAGCGATTTACTAGTCTTTATCTGGAGTTTCTACGTTAGATATTCCCAGAGTTATCATGTGAGATGCGTAGAGTAAAAAACCAAAACCAAAACGGACGTTTCTGTGACGTCATGAAAATATAAGTGACAGTTGACCTACTTAGGCTAAACGTAAATCGCCTGGGGCCAGTCTCATAAAAAGTACACATTTTCCTAAATTGTATGTACTCAATGTAGGCTGAAAGGTGGGGTAGTTTGGTGTAGTGCTAGGTGGTGTAATATGTGGGCGATGGTGTAATATGTGTGAGATAGTATGGTGTGGTGTAACATGGTAGTGTAGTGTGAGGTGGTGTAATATGGTGTAGTGTGAGATGTAGCATGGTGTGGTGTGAGGTGTTGTGATGTAATGTAAGATGGTATAATAAAGTGTAATGTGGGATGGTGCAATTTGATGTTGAGATACCATGGTATGGTGTAATGTAAGGTGGTGTAGTGTGAGGTGGAGTAATATAGTACAATGTGAGGTGGTGTGGTGTAGTATGACATGGTATAATATGACCTAGGGTGAGATGTAGCATGGTATAGTGTGAGGTGGTGTAGTGTAGGCTTAATGTAGGATGGTATGATATGGTGTAGTGTTGGATGGTATAGTATGATGTTTGAGAAAGCACAGTGTGGTGTAATGTATGGTGTAAGATGGTATGATATGGTGTAGTGTGAGTTGTAGCATTGTAAAGTGTTGGGTGGTGCAATATCATTTTTGAGAGTACTGTAAGGTGGTGTGGTGTAGTGTGAGGTGGTGTCCATAGTATGGTATAGTGTGAGGTGGTGGTGTTGTACTGATGGGTGTTTGTGTTGGTGGTGTTGATGTTGGTATTGGTGGGTGTAAGTCAGTCAGTGTTGGTGTTGATTGGCGTTGGTGGGTGTTGCTGTGGCAGGGTGTTGATTCATGTAGGTGTTGCTAAGTGTTAGTACAGTATTGGTGGGTGCTGCTGTAGGTGTTGATCAGGAATGATGTTGGTGTTGGTCAGTGTGACTCGGTCAGTGTTAATTGTCGCCAATGGGTGTTGATGTGGGTGGGTGTAGCTGTGGGTATTGTGTGGGTGGGTGTAGCTGTGGGTATAAATGTGGGTGGTTGTTGCTGGGGGAGTTGATTGATAAAGGTGCTAAAAGATATTAATTAAGATGTTGGTTCATGTAGCTGTATGTCTGCGTTGGTCAGTGTTAATAGGTGTGAGTGTTACTGGCTCCTGCTGTGGTTGTTGATGGGTGTTGGTGTTGGTGGGTGTGAGTCTGTCATTGTTGGGTGTTGATATGAGTGGGTGTTGCTTGGTGTTGCAGTTGGTGGGTGTTACTGTGGGTGTTGATTCATTAAAGTGTTAATGGGTATTGCTGTGGGTGTTGATTCATGTAGGTGTTGGTTGGTGTTTTTGGGTGTGTGTTGGTGGGTACTGCTGTGGGTATTGTTGGATGTTGGTGTTGGTGTTGGTGTTGGGGATGTTAGTGTTGGTGGTAGAAAGTCTGTCAGTGTTGGCACTGATTTGTTTTGGTGGGTTATGATGTGGTCATGTGTTGCTGTGGGTGTTGATTGGTGTTGCTGGGGGGAGTGGGTGTTGCTGTGGGTGGGTGTTGCTGTGGACCCATATTACTGTGGTAGTAGTTGCTGGGGGAGTTGATTTATATAGGTGTTAATGGGTATTATTATATACCTATCCACGAACGTCTATGAAATACTACCCGCTGCTAGGGGTGCATTAATAATAATGTTCGCGCCCGATGCAAAACATTGTGTCGCACTAACAGTAGAATAACGTAAAAAAAACCAGATCTCGTTTACATGACAAAGTCAAATACAAAATGGTGGATCGCGTGTGTCGCTTCAAAAATTTAATCACGTGTACCGTAAGCAAGATGATTTTTTTAATCGTAAAAGACCTGAGATACAAATCATTATTTGTGAAAAATCATATAAAATCAGTGAAATGTCCCAATAACGTCCTAAAATTGGTAAACATCAGTGACTTGCCAACTGTCAAAGCATCGAGTCACAAAAACATAAACAAACCCTGTCATCAAAGAAAATTACATAAATAATCAAAATAATGGTCAGAAAATAATAACTGATATGACACATTATTATTATATAATTTTCTATGACATTGATTTAAAGACTTTTTTTTTTTTTAAATTACGAAAATATTTAGGTTTTTGGATAGTGGTTGCTAAGCAATGCATATTTTCTAAAGTGGTTGCTAGGCAGATAAACAAAAAGAAGATTTGTTGCTAGGCATCCATTCTGGTTAAGAAAACACCCGTTCACACCAACGAATTCTTAAGAGTTGATTTATTAGGGGTAGGTTAGATCAGAATGACTCAAAGAGTCCTACAAATTGCTGTTGCTAGGGAAATTTATATGAAAAGGGTAACCAAGGTAACATTTTTCTAGATAGGATTGAGAATTTTTTTTCTAAATGTACCATGAGCCATACCTTTGATTGCATACTTCGATTAACAATTCTTATGCAGTATTAGATTGAAGTTCTAGACTATTATGAACTACCATTAAATATGTGGGATTTCCAGGTGCCCACAGAGGCTGAAATGGGGCATATATGGTACCCAACTTTGACTGGTTGCCATGGCAACAGTTTTTATATTCAACGGTACCCACCTATATCTTAGATAACCCCTACCTATAGGGTATCACTGCCTAACTGGGTTTGGTCCTACTATCAAATTTGATTTTTATCCCCTGAGAGGCCATTTGCATCGATTTCATGCAAAACACCCTATAATTACATTTTCTTTGTTTTTTTATACGTATCAGGTCTGGGGAGACCCTCCCTTCCGTCCCAGGTATAATTTTTCCGATAGTGTACCAAAATTTTCTGCTATCCGATTTATGCTTCTCCAATTCAGACATTGTATACTTCTGTCTAGCTGATTTAACTAACTTATTGGCAGAATTCTTAGCTTTCCTTGCACATACCCAGTCATCCTGAGAACCTGTTTTCCTAGCCTTAGTCAATAGTTTGTCCTTGTCCCTAATGCATTCAAGGATTTCTACAGTAATCCAGGGTTCCTTTGTTACCCTAGACATGAAATAATGGTTTGGACAATCAACATCAAGGTTGTAACATATAACATATTCTGTGTTGTGAGACCTGAATAAACAGATCGGATGTGCTTCAATTATCGTTCACACAGGTTCTTATTCTTAGAACTAGTCCTGACAAATCTAAGCAATATAAGTAGAACTACATGGTGTCAGAAGTAAAAGACTAAGGTGCAAAGCAGCATTGATGCCAGCAGCAGTCTGTCAGTAAAACCAGGCAAGTGGTAAGCAGTGAACATGGAAGTTTTCAAGCCCCCACCCAATGTCAGCTTTACTTCAGGCAATGTAGCTGAACAGTGGAGAAGGTGGGATTATGTTCAATGTGTATTATGAAGCAGCTGAGTTGGTGAAAAAGGGAGCAAAGACTAGGGTAGCTATTTTGCTACACTGTGCTGGTCCAGAGGCACAGGATATTCACAGTAACTTTGTGTTTAGTGACAATGAAGGGGATAAGGCAGATGACTACAAGGCAGTGCTAAAGAAGTTCAGAGAGTATTGTGAACCAAGGAAAAATGAGGTGTTTGAGAGATATAAATTTTGGCAACGCGATCAGCGTGAGGGTGAATCAATTGACCAATGGGTAAATGATCTCAGAATATTGCTGGGAAGCTGTGAGTATGGGGATCAAAAGGACAAAAATCTCAGAGATAGGATTGTGTTTGGGGTAGCTGACACACTTGTCAAGGAAAGGCTACTTCGTGAGGCAGATCTGACATTAAGTAAGGCATTAGATATTTGTCATGCAGCAGAGGCAAGCAAAGTCCAGTTAAAAACTATGACAGGTGAGACGCAGAAAGGCCATGATGTGCACACCATAGGCAGGAGTAGGCAAAATTTTAAAGGCAAACCATCAAACTTCAAGCAGCAAGGTTCAGGGGACAGAAGTTATAGGTTCCAGCCTCAGCAAAAGGATGGTAAAGCGCACAGGACTCAAGACAAAGATTGTGAGTATTATGGTGGTAGGCATCCCCCACGTAAATGCCCAGCATATGGTAATACCTGTAACAAATGCAGTCGCCTCAACCACTTCGCCAGTGTATGCCGTGATGGTAGCTTTGTCAGAAAGAAGGTGAATGTCCTCGAGCAGGAGGAACAGGAAGAATCCGAGGGTACTGAGTATGAAGATAGTGACTATCTTTTTGTTGGTTCATTATATGTGGGTGCAGTAGCCGAGCAAAAGCGTGACAGTGATGCTAATTAGTGGTATGAGACTGTGACTATTGGAGGTGAACTGGTATGCTGCAAACTGGACACTGGAGCAGAAGCAAATGTATTGACCGAATCAGTTGTACGCAAAATGCAGAACGTAAATATAAAAAGCACCAAGACCATTTTGAACGCAGTCGGCAACTATCAAATATACCTGAGAGGCACAGTGGTGCTTAAATCATCAGCACACACAGGTCAGAGTGGCAATTTCAAATTCTATGTTACTGACAAAGCAGACACGCCAATTCTGGGACATGAAGCGTGTGAGCAGCTGCATCTTGTAAAGCGTGTGAATATTCGTGCATATGTGAGCCAAAGCATTTCAACTTAACAAAAGACCATGTAGAAAAAGTATGCAGATGTCTTTAGGGGAGTAGGTCAGTATGACAAAGAGTATGATATGCAGCTAAATGAAAAAGCACAGGGCACAATCCAGCAGCCACGCATAATTCCCTATGCAACGCAACCAAAGCTTAAAAAGACACTTGCAGATTTAACACAGCAAGGCATCATTGCAGATGTGGACAGGCCCACAGAGTGGGTCTGTAATCTAGTGATCGTTGAAAAAAAGAATGGCTCACTGCGGGTGTGTCTCGATCCAAGGCCATTAAACGAGGCAATCTAACGTGAAAGATATAATATCCCTACTCCCGCAGATGTACAGGCCCATTTAGCAGGCAAGACTATCTTCAGAGTAGTAGACATGAAAGATGCTTATTGGCATGTTAAGCTCAGCGACCAGGCAGCAGCTTCAGTCACCCCGGTGATGTGGTGCGGGTGCAGCGAGGAAGTGTATTGGAGCCAGCCATTGTGGCTGACAAGTGTGACCAGCCCAGGTCATACACCATCCAGACTGAGCAGGGGTTGCTCCGTCATAACCGCAGACACTTGAGGAAGTCTGCTGAGTGCCCACCCCTGCTCATCCCACCGTCAGATGACTACGCCATGGTAGAAGTGAAGCCCCAACGACACGCAGATGTGAGGTCTACTGAGCCTCCACCTGCAGAGGTAGAGCCGTCTGAGTAGGTGGCTTCCTCAGAGCCTGTACTAACAGACTCTACCCAGAGGACGCGAAGTGGGCGTCCCGTGAAGAAACCGAGCCATTTTGATGACAATGTCTAGTATTGATTTGTGTGGGATGCAAAGTGACCGTCCCATGAAGAAACCGAGCCGTTTTTAGTGACTATATCTAGTCTTGATTATTGGTGCTAAATTTTATAGCATTGCATTTTAGTTGTGTAGAGTTAGCGTTTATCACCAGTATAGTAGTGACTTTTAAACAATAAATTAACCTTAGCTGCCTTAATTTTAGTCGCTTTCTTGATCAGAAAAATTAACTGGTGGTCACTTATAGCATTCTTCAATACACCAGAAAGAGATACATCAGTGAGTGTAGTGAAAATCAGATCTATTATAGAGCCTTTCTTTGAGTACCTTGTGATATTTTTGATAAGTTGAGTGAGACCTTTCTGTTCCAGCGCAAAGGTCAAAGACCCAACTACAGGCTGTTGGGAGAGTCCCGTTCATAAAGTAGTGCTGAGTGCCTGTACTTGGTCAAGCCAACCTCTTCAAAGGCACTACATAAACATAAAGTTACATTCATTATGAACTTAGTCTATCACGACAGAGGCACAAGAAAAATAGAGATAGATGTCCGACCGTGCGATGCTAAGGTTGACCTAGTTTTGAACCAGGACTGCGTCAAGACTTCCGACAGGCCAACTTAAAGGCATATGGCTTTAAAATTAAAACAATGTAATTTTCCTGAAAATTTAATATGATGATCTGTAAGTGTCGTAGAACAAACATCTAACTTAAAAATCTGAGGTCACCGTACTGGTTTCTGATTTAGAGAATAATCATGATATGAAAGAATACATATAAATTCTAAAATGTGGTTTTTTTCACAAATAAAACCCATGTAATTTCCCTCAAACTTTCACAAATATATTTTATGTATACTAATACCATTATAGATTTGTGTTTTATTTGTGTCAAGAGCACCGGACGGCAGTCTGTCGGGATCGGCAAACAGGGAAGCAAAGAACCAGAACCCCTGGTCTCTAGTGCTATGAGGGAAGCAAAGGCAGTCATCATCCGGAAGTCCCTGAACAGTTCGGGGCCCAAATCTAGGTCAACCTAAACAAAACGGCACCCACACACACTGCGCCGCTCTGGTTTATTGTACCGCAAAACGAGTTTCTCTATGTTGGTCTAGCGGTGCAGTGTGAACGGCACCCTTGCCCTGGCGGCGATGGGACGTACTACAGTCAAACGTTACAGCTTGAACACGACGTCTGGTGAGTGGTGGCCGTACTACAGGCGACAGAAGGATCCCCTTTCGAAACCTATTTATAGATGTTGGGATTCCCCCTTTAGATTAGTTTCTGTTTTGCTTCCTTGACGTGTACGACACTTACTCTCTACACTCTACTGAACTCTTACAAATCTGGCAGTGGAAAAGGTGTGTCTGGAAACGCGTAAATGAAAGGTATGTTGAGATCTAAGTAATTTAACTAGTGTATAAAACTAACCAAACTTTTAAAGGTACGAAACACTTAATCTGGCCACGGTGTACTGTTGACAACAGTGTTGCATGTCGCATTATTGTACTTACCACTGATTTACGAATTACCACGCCATCCTTAGAATAACGTGGTTAGACCTGCATGCGCAATACAAAATGACTCTTCACCAATGCCAGTACTTTTAGATAATATCGATATTTTGTGATTTGTAACATAGTCAGACTCGTACTCGAGTCATAGCCTATAGGTCATAGCCATAGGGGTTTCGCTATAGGCATAGGACTACACATTTATACAAGATGGAATATATTTCCACTGCATTCGACCTGCTTGGGGAATGGGGAGTGGCACATCAAGTTCCGAAACATTTAGGAGAATCATCCAAAGGGGGATATGTCACAAATGTAGCCCATTAATCAATGTGAAGGGTTAGATAATATAGGGGAAACCTATGAGAGTTTTAGAGTCTGAGCTCGTATCCCATCGAGTTTGAATCATATAGCAATTCATAAGGCGAAGGCGCGTGAATTACGTAGTGATTCAAACGAGATGGAACACAAGGCACCCCTGGTATTTTTTATTCATAGAGCCTCCAGAGGTTACTAAACTCCCGATTATTGCATCAGAATTTCAATTTGAAGATTTCTGAAAACCGTTTAAGCTCTAGATCCACCAAAATCGACGCTCAGAGAGTGAGAGACGGCCGGCCGGCCTTAGCCGACGACATTCGGCTAGGCCGGCCGTCCAGAATTCTCTAAATTCTCCGTGCTGGTCCACCAAAAATAGTTATTTCGAGCCGGCCGACGTCCACATGCCGTACACACGGCGCTCGCGGGGACGGGCCAGCCGAGTTCTCCATTGATCCGATAGGCGGCGTGCGCATTTTACGTAGTAATCGAGTTTCCCGATACGCGGCGCCTCATGCGGTGATACACTTCGATGCTCTGAACCCGCGAAAGCCGCGTATCGAGCGGAGCGGCGTGCCGGAATTGTACGGGAACGGTCAGAAAACATCAAATAACCGCGGAAATACACGTTAAATCGAACATTGAAGGTAAATAAAGATAAGGATCGATGTTATGAATGTGTATTGCACGCTGTAGTGCTAGAATTTTACCGAAAATACCAAAAGTGTTGATGTCCATTCGCAGCTTCGGGTATCACCGTGTCGGCCTCGCCGTGTTGGCGGCGATCCCTCGCCGTGGGGCCCGGCAAAACTTGTGGGGGTCATTCTCATAGAACCAGTGCAACTCCAATTTCAGTCGTTTCCTGCATTCTAGTTTTTTCCCACTGTCTTCAATGTTTATTTTTTCTGTTTTAAATGATAGATCTCGCCGAGTGCTCGAGGGGGAGTATAGGTTTTACTGGTCAAATATCAATATTTTGGTCTCCAGGGGGTAAAAATAGGTCAAAAATAGACAAGATAATGCCCTGGGAAACCCTTTTTTGATATGTAGCTAATTTTTGACTATACTGGAGGGTTTTTATTCTATTTATCCCTAGAGTTTTACGTTGAAATATTATTATCAGCAAAAAATATTCCAAATTAAAAAAAAATTGAAAAAGTTCTATTAGGGAAAAGGTTGGTGAAACTGCCTATCTTGCAGCGTGACCAGGTGATTCAAACGTTCTTTATTAATTCTGGGTAATAAATGAACTTTTAAAAATACTACTTTTGAGTAGATAGTGGCTAGAAATACATTTTTATAAAAAAAATAAACTGTCTAACCAAAACCAAACTCTTCCATTTCACTTTCTTTGTTATTTATACTTAATCCCAGTTTTTGGCTGTATTTTCATGTATTCAAGAGAAATCCAGTTATTTTGCAATAATTTTTAAAATTATACTATTTAACTAATCAAACTGTCATAGTTATTTACAACTGTGAGTACTTTTATTGGGAAACAACAATAAAAAAATCTTTGTAAAAGCAAAATATTGAATAAAAGCTGCAAACTGCTAATTTTCTGACCATTGGTATCTCTTGCTACGTGACCGCCCTTATCATGCTATGTCTTACAGAGTGGTTTTCACCATTAAAATGCAACTTTTTCCTATTATTCAATTTTCAACCAGTAAAATCTTATCATGAATTGATCCTAACATGCATACGAGCAAATACTACAAAATTCAGCACTATTTTACGTATTATTAATTTTGTGTATGGTGATAATAGTATTTAGTGGCTCCAACTGATGGCTGGCCCTTACAGAGTGGTTTTTACCAATAAAATGCCATTTTACAGTTTTATTCAAGTTTTGAATGGTACAATTTTTTTCTGAATTGTTCCTAACATGCCTACTAGCAAATAATACAAAATTCAGCACTATTGTACGCAACAATCATTTTTTATATGGCAAAAATGGTATTTGGAGGCCCCAAATGATGGCTGCCTCTTACAGAGTGGTTTTTACCATTAAAATGCCACTTTTTCCTATTATTAAATTTTCAACCGGTACAATCTTATTATGAATTGATCCCAACATATTTGCCCTCAACCATACTGCCCCTCCACATACTGCCCCTCCACCATACTGCCCCTCCACCATACTGCCCCTCCACCATACTGCCCCTCCACCTACTGCCCCTCTACAATACTGCCCCTTCACCTACTGCCCCTCTACAATACTGCCCCTCTACCATACTGTCCTTCCACCATACTGCCTATCTACTATACTGTCCCTCTACCTTACTTCCCCTCTACAATACTGTACCTCCACCATACTGCCTATCTACTATACTGTCCCTCTACCTTACTGCCCCTCTACAATATTGCCCCTCTACCATACTGTCTCTCCACCATACTGCCTATCTACTATACTGTCCCTCTACCATATTGCCCCTCTACTATACTTCCCCTCTACAATAATGAACCTCCACCATACTGCCTCTCCACAATATACTACCACTCTACAATATTGCCCCTCTACTATACTGCCCCTCCACCATACTGGCCCTCCACCATACTACCCCTCAATCATACTGCCCCTCCACCATACAGTCCCTCCACCATACTGTCCTTCTACAATACTGTCCCTCCACCATACTTGCCATCTACTATACTGCCCCTCCACCATAGTACCCCTCCACCATACTGCCCCTCCACCATACTGCCCATCTACTATACTGTCCCTCAACCATACTGCCCCTCCATCATACTGCCCCTTTACCATACTGCCCCTCTACTATACTGTCCCTCCCCTATACTGCCCCTTAACCATACTGTCCCTGGGCAATACAATGAAGGAAAGTATGGGTGAGGGGTAGTATAGTTGAGGGGCAGTATGGGTGAGGAGCAGTATGCTTGAGGGGCAGAATGGTTGAGGAGCAGTATGGGTGAGGGCAGTATGCGTGAGGGGCAGGACGGATGAGGAGCAGTCATTTATGGGGAGTATGTGGAGGGGCAGTATGGTAGAGGGGCAGTATTGTGGAGGGGGAGTATGGTGAAGGGGTAGTATGGTTGAGGACCCGTATGGTGGAGGGGCAGTATTGTAGAGGGACAGTATGGTAAAGGGGCAGTATGGTAGAGGGGCAGTATTGTGGAGGGGCAGTATGGTGAAGGGGTAGTATGGTTGAGGACCAGTATGGTGGGGGGGGGGGCAGTATTGTAGAGGGACAGTATGGTAAAGGGGCAGTATGGTAAAGGGGCAGTATTGTGGAGGGGGAGTATGGTGAAGGGCTAGTATGGTTGAGGACCAGTATGGTGGGGAGGGGGGGCAGTATTGTAGAGGGACAGTACGGTAAAGGGGCAGTATGGTAGAGGGGCAGTATTGTGGAGAGGCAGTCTTCGGGAATGGCAGTAAGGTGGAGGGGCAGTATGGTGGAGGGGCAGTATGGTGGAGGGGCAGTATGGGTGAGGGGCAGGACGGATGAGGAGCAGTCATTTATGGGAAGTATGTCGAGGGGCAGTATGGTAGAGGGGCAGTATTGTAGAGGGACAGTATGGTAAAGGGGCAGTATGGTAGAGGGGCAGTATTGTGGAGGGGCAGTATGGTGAAGGGCTAGTACGGTTGAGGATCAGTATGGTGGGGGGGGGGGGGCAGTATTGTAGAGGGACAGTATGGTAAAGGGGCAGTATGGTAGAGGGGCAGTATTGTGGAGAGGCAGTATTCGGGAATTGCAGTATGGTAGAGGGGCAGTATGGTAGAGGGGTAGTATGGTGGAGGGGCAGTATGGAAGAGGGGCAGTATGATGGAGGGCCAGTATGGTGGAGGGGAAGTCTGGTGGAGGGACAGTATTGTAGAGGGGCACTATGGTAGAGGGAAGTATGGTGGAGGAGCAGTATGGTGGAGAAGCAGTATGGTGAGGGGGAAGTATAGGTTTTACTGGTCAAATATCAATATTTTCCAGGTGGTCAAAATAGGTCAAAAATCACCAAAAATCGGCAAACCAATGCCTTCGAAAAGCCGTTTTTTATGTTTAACTAATTTTTGACCATACCAGAGGGTGTTTATTCTATTTTTACCTAAGAGTTTATCGTTGAAATATTATTATCAGCAAAAAATATTCCAAATTAAAAAAAAAAATTACATTAAAGTATAAAAGGGGTCTTGCAGCGTGACCGTATCTTGCAGAGTGACCGTTTTGCTATCTATTTTTAAATGAAGATTTAGAGAAATATAAAGATTTTTAGAAACTGTTTGCGATAATTCATATGAAAGTTTATCTATTATGGTATAAGATCCTGGAGTTAATTTATCTAAATAATTTTTTTCCTATTGTCCACAGTGATCGTTATATTAGAAATTGCTTTAAATCTCATTTCTAAAAGTAAAAGAATTCTTATTTTGGTAGGTACGGTATGTAAAATTGAAATTTAGCAATTGAAAAACTCATAAATTCACTAATACCACTAAATTTTCATATTATAAACGATTCAAATTATATAATAATGAAAATTTATTGGTTTGCTATTAGTTACGTTAATTTTGGTTGCCCGGTCACGCTGCAAGACCACCTTTTCATATACATATGTTATAAGGTACACCGTGGCCACATTTATAATATTTAACTAATAGATTTTCAGGGAAAGTTGCCCCACCCAGTACAGATTAGCACCACATAATAATTTTTAACCTCCTCCCAAATTTTTTTTTTCCCCAAAAAAATCCTACTTGCACTGGTTCTATGAGAATGACCCGTGGGCGGGTGTCCTACTCTTCCAATGTATCGACATCGGCCATCCGGCCGCCTTTAAAAATTCAAATGAATCAGCTTTGCGTCGGCTAGGGTCGGCTAGAGTCTGCTAGGGAGTTTCCAGCCGACTCCACACGGCTTTAGATTTTAATATTCGGTGGATCAGCAGAACAGTGACATTTAGTTGAGGCGACAACCAGACTATGGCCATGGACGACGCCCGGACGGCCACGGGCGACAGGGAGGTGACTACGACCGACGAGAGGCGAATACGGCCGGCTCTAGCCGAGTTAACATTATTTGCTGATCCACCAAGGCGATTGTCCCAACCGGCTTGAACCGACAAGAGGCGGGAGCGGCTGACGTCCACATTCCATCCGCACGGACGTCGTCGGGCCCTAACTTTCACTTGGTGGATCACTGGCTTAAACTGCATTAATTTTGGGTTATGGGTAAAGGGTCTATCAGCATACCACGTCCACATTCCATCCGCATGGACGTCGTCCGGCCCTAACTTTCACTTGGTGGATCATGGCTTAAACTGCATTAATTTTGGGTTACGGGTAAAGGGTCTATCAGCATACCACGTTGGTAACCAGCGAAATCCGGTGCGTGCGTGGGTGCGTGCGTGGGTGCCGTGTAGGCTGGCACGATTTTGCGCCACACTCGCCAAGCAGAGGTCTGGTTACTGGTCAGGATATCTGCTGGGAGATTGATACCCTCTCACTTTGATCTCAATCGAGACATAGTCAAGAGTAGGCGAAATATATTGCTATGAAAACACAGGCAGGCAGGGAACTGGAGGACGGGAGGGGGGAAGGGTTATAGGGTTACAGGGAGTGGCTTGGGGTCATAAACAGGAGATTCTGGTCAGAGTGGACAAGTCTTTGATTCATGGGCCAGTCAAAGAAGGACACATGCTCTAATGAATTGTATTCCGATTTTCTTTAATCATTTAATGAATGTTCATTATCAAAGACTTGAGCAAGTCTAGGGGGGGGGGGTTATAGTCTTTGTTTACCCGGTATGGAGTATTCAGCCTATCGGCCGTTTTGATTTACCCTTACAGCAGAACATTGGTGAATCCGTTTAACGACAAAGAGTTGTTTTCACATCAGCACATAGAGTTTGTATGTATATTGATAATGTTCCATCAAATGGAAGCAAACATAACCTCGGTAAATTGAGGTACACGGAGGCAGAAGGGTGTATACGGAGGCAGAAACATAATATTAGCATTCATATTTCTCAGGCCAGTGTGCCTACTGTCAGGTATGATATGAAAGCATTTTCCATTTATGTACAATTAATTATTGGTTTGAAAAATGTACCTCACAAAACTATCTTGTTTAGGTACTTCTATTTTGTATTGTTTTGGAGGTGGGGAAGCAGTTATTCACTTTTTGGCAGTTTGGAATCGTCTGTACTAAGGTTACATTGATAGTGAAATGTGTTGATATAGAGAATGCGCATCATTTCAGGATGAATACCATGGGCACCAACCACTATGGCCCGACCCCAGTGAACAACGTGAGGAGTCCACTAGGTCGCGAACAGATCGTAACTATAAGTATTTCCGACTTCAAAAAGATTCAAAAGAAGTTCGCATCCTATGAAAGTCGCCTAAAGGCGTATGAAAATCTACAGGTTTTGCTCACACAACGAGACGAGACGCTAGCTTATTATAAGCAGCAGGCCAAAAAGTATGAGACACTCTACAACCAGCAACTGCAAATGAACGCATATCCCCAAAAGAACGGCTGTTTCGACCCACAAGAACAACACCACCTTCAGTCACAACAGGATCAAATATGCCTACAGCAACTTTCTCAACAGCAACAGTTCCAACAACACCCACAGCTCCAGCTAAAACAAGAGCAGCAGCGCCACTCACCCCAACACCTGTCTTCACCCCAACATCTTCCCTCACCACAACACAATCCGTCGCCTCCACACCAACAGTCGCCCCAGCACCATGCTCAGTTCTCCCCTCAGCACCAGGTACAACATTCTCCTCAGCATCTACAGCAACAGCAACAGCTACAGCAGCAACAACAACAACAGCATAATGGGGTGCTCTTACAACAGACCCTTCCTCCTATACATCAGTTACGGCAACACCAACCGCAGCAGCAACAACAGCAGACTGCACCAGTTCAGTCCCAGAAACAGCCAATCATGCACTCTGACCTCTACCCTACGATGGACTCGTCATGCAACTCACTGAACCTGAGCGGTCTAACTTGCAGCATCGAAGCAGAGCGGCAGTTGTCTGACTCAGACATAGACCGTATCTTGGCTGACATGAACTTCGCACCGACTGGACTTGTGACCGGCGCGTCAAACTATAGTCAGCACCTTGGTATGTCCTATGATATCCAGGTAGATGGGGAGGAGGACCCGTCCATGGTGAGCGTTGGTCAAGCACACGCGCAATTCACCCAGAACCATCCCTCCTTCTCTCACCGAATCTTAAGGGAAGTCGTACAGAATAACCTGAGACTCAAGAAAACATTGCAGGAAGTGGCTTCAGTTAAAGGAAGCACAAGGGTGAGTATCGAGGGTGGATGATTACTTTATATTTTTGACTTTAGTATATAAATAACTCAGATAGAGCAGTTTTTCACTTTTCCAAGGAAATCCTTGTTTTAATTTTCAGTTTCTAAAATGATTTTCTTGTGTAAAACAAAGAGAGAGTAAATTGGGCCTCATTCATACCAATAAACAGTGGTTCAAACCTCCCCACACACCCAGTAAATTCCACTATTTTGTCATGACCCCAACTGACACCCTGTTATCCCCATTTAGATCCTCGATTTTGTGAGTGAACATCTCAAGAGAAGTCTAGATATTTGTAAATAACTGCAAATAATCTAAAATTTCGCCACAGAGATTCAAATAGTCGTAATAAAGTTAAGATACATACCTCGGGTGATTAACTTCAGAATAATAATATTACAGCTTAGATAGAGTAAACTTCTCTGACATGATCAACATCATACACATATATGTTAGATGGCACCAAGGCTGAATAACGAATTTATAAATCATTGATAGTAGATGGAAAGTTGATAGAAGGAGGATTACGGCAAAAGAGATGTTGTTTGGGCAACTATTATTGTGGTTAAAGTTAGATTTAGTGGACGTTGGTTAGAATTATTCAATCCTGTTAGCATTACTTTTAGTTGTTACTGAGCAGTTGTTCAATATATTTCTGTGTGCTATCGATGCAGTTATCTTCTGATATATTTCACAAACATGAACTCTCATCTTACAGTCGAAAGTGCAGTATGAGCGTGTAATAGCTGATCTGAGAAGCCAACTGGCAGTGGCGGAGGAGCGTTATACGGAGGTGCAGTCTGCAACAACCACCCTGCTGAATGGAGACCAGAAAAAACTGGAGGACATACTCAGAAGCTACCAAAATAAAGTAAGTATCTGGTAACAAAATGTAAAGGAATCTATTTTTGTGTGATCTACATCTCATACTATGTACAGAAATTATTAGCAGGTGGACAGTTGGTCTTTTGGTTATGGCTAAAGCCTACTGTAGTACACATGCTTGTAGGGTCACTAGGCGACCTGACAGCATTTTTGCTTTTTATAGTTAACAAAGGACAAATAGGAATATGATTTCTGTTCTGGAAAGAGGGTTTTATGGCCATACAACATTTTATAGTTTTAATTTTAGTATTTTGACATGGACTTTTAGAAAAAAGGAGATTTTAGTTGGATGGGGGGGGGGGGGGGGACTTTTTGAGTCACATGTCCATTTTTAAGAACTCCTTTATGGACATATTTCTACCTGTAAAACTGTATCAATCATAATATGGTACTTTTATTGAGTTATTAAAGCTACTTTTATTGAGTTATAAATGCGTCTACCTGCTAAATTGGCCTTCAAAGGCCAATAATTCTATTCTAAAATGCACATTTAGCTCTTGTTTCGGATCACTCTTCATATACAGAAAAAACTTCTGTATATCGATACAAAGTGTTTATTTCACTTTGATATCACGTAGATAAACGTGACAATAAAGATTCTGCACATAATTCCCATAGCCATCATGCCTGGTCTCCTACGGTCCTCCTATTATTACCTACCACATATAAAACGTTAGAATTCTGTCGGATCTGCTTGGAGTTAAAGCCCCACATAGAGACATGCCTAACCAGACAAAAGTATGAAGAGTGTGACCTATGTTTTCACTCACATATAAGGCTAAGTAACGCCCGTCATTTTTTGGTGCATCATGGGCATTTTTCTGGTGCATTGTGAGATTGTGCCTCGTTAGCAGACCTACACTTAAGTATGTCCCATTGTCGCTAGAGCCAGGGCTACGCTACTTCCCCGAGTATTTGATAGGAGACACGGCGGCAATATGTTAGTCAGGGATGCAAGTTCGCCGACAATCGACGGAAATCAGAAATTTCTGCATCTTGAAATATGATCTTTAACAAAGTATGAAAATCATGAAATAGAACAATCAATACCGTTGTTTGCGGCGCCCAGCAGCAGGCTCTCACCAAGGCACCTCCATAGGCAGTTAGCATTGACACACGCTGGGGAAACGGGCAGAATACGTTTTTGTGTGTTTTTGTTTCCGACTTTTTCATCAGTCCCGACTTGCATCCCTGGTTAGTACAACCATGTACACAGGCGGAAACCAGCCAAGAGAGCTGGCGTGATTGACAGTCTAAAGTCGTTCACTAACTAGGCAATACCTATCCCATATTTCATTTGGGCAGAGAACCAGTCTAAGACACGAGAGTGAGAATCTTGTGGAGAGAAAAACTAGAGCCTGCTATTCTTTTTTGTAGTCTACACTCAGATATGCATCTTATTCGAGCATGCTTGCACGTGCTAGATGCGTTGCCTAAAGGTCAGAGTGCCCACATATATAGGCATCCAGTCTACTGCAAAACCACTATTCCTTCACTATCTACCGAAAAACTGTCCCCGGGGTGCCCCCTTAAGCGGGGTGTCCCTTTAACTCTTTCAGTCCGAGCAATGCCTGGAGGCATTCCCACCCAGGGGACGAGGAATGCCTCCAGGCATTCCCACCCAGGGGACGAGGAATGCCTCCAGGCATTGTTTAAAAATATATTTATGTTTATGTGTCATCATCAAAAACGTTATGTTTTATGAGAAATAATGAATAGATTTACACCATTTGTTCACAATTAATAAAAAAAAATACCATGTTCATCATTATACTCTGTGGGTATTCGATAAGTAACTATAGTAACTGGTATCTAAAGGTTGCTTAGTGACACCCATACGACAAACAGACACCATACGGCGATAGTCTCGTCCCCTTGGGGTTTATAGAGGTATTATGCCTCGTCCTATAGTGCCTGTGCTTTCCAATCAGGTTCGGACAGAAAGAGTAAATAAACTCGTAATAGTGGGGAAAATTTCCGTTCCGAGCAAATTGCCCCCTTAAGCGGGCTGGTCCCTTAAGCGGGGTGTCCCGGAAGAGGGGTTTTACTGTATGTAGTATAATATATATGTAGTATATGTGAATTGTTAGGAAATATTTCAGTAAATGCAGCTGTAAAAATTGCTGATTGACGCTGAACCCTGTATTCCATATTTATCTGCATTTTCTTCTGGAATTATTGGTGTGAGTAGGACATAGATACAATCTCAGATAATTTTATTTCAAGTGTGTCACCATGATAATGTACACATTATGTGCACTTTATTCAGTTTTTTTTGTATTTTAGATTGCGAACCTCCAGCAGCTTGTGCTCCTGAAACAGTCACTACAAAATATCGTCAAATTGGATTCCGAAAAGGTAGGTTTTTCTCAGCTCTTCCCGTTCTTAATATAAGTTTGTGACTGTAATTGCAATTCATTGTCGGTTTGTAGGAATAATGAAATACTGTGTAATGCATGTTCAATAGAAGGTAAATAGTAAAAGGGTCAATCGAAACTATTTATGACACAGGATTATATTTATGTATTGTTTGAATGCATCAAAACGTAAGCATACCTTCAAAGTCTCTGTGTCCTAAATCGCCGATCTAGTTTAAAGCACGGTATCTCAACACAAGGTACACGGACATCATGCAGTCCTGTATCTCATAAAAAACAAAAAATGAACGAAGTCATGCGATGTCAGGCATACAAGCATCATGACATACCCAATGTTTAAAGTGAGTGCAGAAAATATCACAATTATGTGTTGCAAGTCAAGAGTTGCTAAATGTTACACATGAGAGGGCATGTTACCTTCCGCTTTCACTGACCCTCTTTTGACAAGGTGCTTCAAGCTCTCGGGAATTTTACCTAATAATACCTTTACATTTTTATCATACTTTTACCAAGGTAAGTAATCGGATAATTACCTATATGAAGCGAGAAACCTGGTATTTAACAAACTCTTGGGCAATACAGGAAGTATATCAAAATATAGCCACGAAGAATTGAAACAAAAATAAAGGAATAAGAATGAAATCTAACAAAATACACACATAGAGTTACTGTGGCGCTTTCATGCGGCCTCGTAACACCTTATTTAGAGAAAAACACCAAAAGATTAACTTTGTTAAAATCTCAGTGGCTAATATCTGTCCGTATTAAGATGTATTTGACAGAGCCAGGGCTAGAGTTAGGTCTGGCACTTAGTGAAATCCAGAGGAATTAACTTGTACTTGCGACTAATTCCTGTCTTATTCCTCCCGGCTTAGCCATGCTATTTGTAACGGCAGCCACCGGATCTTCAATGAAGTGTCCTGTGCGCAGATCTGCCTTGGGTTTCTTTACTCTCAAAAGGGGGGACAAGGGTCTCGACAGAAGAGGCTGAAGAAAGTTTGTTGGAAAAGTTTGTCGTCTTCTTTATTTCCATTATTCTCCAGTACTCTCCAGTACTCTCCGTGAAAACTATAAATCAAACCATATTACATATCTTAGGAAGGGTTAACAGTAGCTGTCATTTACATTTATAGCAAAGGTGACAGTAAACTATAATACTTCTAAATTAGACTCATAGTGATTGTGACAAAGTGCATTACTCATATAGAGGAAGAGTTAACCCATAGTGGCAGACTATAGTACTCAGTCAAAATTACAGTAAACCCATAGTGACAGACTATGATACCTGAAATTACTGTAATATCTCAATAAAACTCTGAACTGACCTGAAGAGGGGCTATGGCCACAGTTACAGCAAAGACAAAGAGAGTTCCAATACAACTTTCTACATGATTCAACCACTATAGTACTTGGCTTCATAATCTACATATAAACATGCATCAACTTATGTAAAAGTTACATCAAACATGTTCCTTGGATCTATATTGACATATATATCTAGTTAACATACCTCCTTGGTCCCTTATTACTTGATTATTTCATCTTTTGCTGGAGAGGAACAGGAGCTACTCTCTCCTTTGTGTGGTTTTGGCTCCATTTGCTCAGAGGGAGCTACAGTATTTGGTATGCACTTCCTGTATAAACAAAGTTGTAATCCTATCCCCTTTCCTTTATCAAACATTTGGAAAGGTACTAAATCAAAAGACAGGAATGATATCATCTTAGTTAGATACATATATAACTAAAGCATGTCATTATTCTTGAAGGAATGATGTCTAAACTCTAAAGGTATAATCAAAATAACAAGCACTCCCTAGTCTCTGACACTAGATGGCAGCAGAAGTATTGTTGGTTAGTTCCCACAGGAAACACAAGGTGGCAGCAGTCCCTATGGACTGTCTGTCTCTACATGGCTCCTCAAAATTAGAATAATTTTTCTAAATATCAGTAAGTGGCAAGTATAGTCAGTCAATCTTAACGCTAATAATATCTCAAGATATTCATAACTATGAAACTATATGTCTGATGGTTCACTCCAGATCCACGACTAAGTAACTCTAAGGGAATGATATCTTACATCCCCCAAAAAATGAAGCAATTTTATCTTAAGGCTCCTTGACGGGGATACCCTTTTTTCCTGATCCTTCAACAAGCAGGACCAACTTCTGGATTGGGCGATCCAAATACGCCTGCTGTTTTCCACTATTGCCAATGGCAACCTTTACTCTACGCACATGGTTGTCATCACTTGGGAGAGTTTTCTCTACTCGTCCCAGTTGCCATTGGTTCCGTGGTTGGTTGTCATCCTTGATGATGACAACATCACCAACCTGTAGATCGCGTCGTGGGCGTATCCATTTCTGCCGTGGCTGCAGATTTTGAAGGAACTCCTTCCTCCAGCGAGACCAGAACTCATTAGTTAAGTGCTGGACTCTACGCCATCTTTTCCTGAGGTATATATCAGCTCGCTGAAACTCACCTGGGGGTGGCAAGACTATTCGAGATTTTGCCGTCAAGAGGTGATTTGGCGTTAGTGGTGGGAGCGAGGTTGGATCATTGAGATTGTCCACTGTCAGTGGACGGCAGTTGACTATAGCAGCAGCTTCACACATGAGAGTTCTTAAAGACTCATCATCCAGCTGAGAACCAGCTTGGTGCATCAGTGATTCTAGTATGCTACGTACTGTTCGTATCTGGCGCTCCCAAACCCCGCCTGTGTGGCTGGCTGAAGCAGCATTCATCTTAAAGTGGCAGCTTTCTCTTGAAAGGACTTCTCGCACATGATCATTGTTTATCTCCTTCAAGGCCTCCTTGAGTTCTTTCTTGGCACCAATGAAGTTTGTGCCTTGGTCTGATCGCATGAGTGACACTGGACCACGGATTGATATGAATCTTCGCAGTGCATTGATAAATGAATCTGTCTCGAGAGAATTTGATGTCTCAATGTGAATTGCGCGAGATGCTAAGCAGGTGAAAAGCACTCCATATCTTTTCAGTACCTTGCGACCCTCCTTGATGTACCAAGGGCCAAAGTAGTCAACACCACAATATGTGAATGGTGGTGCTGGATTCACTCTATCTGCAGGCAAATCTGCCATCTTTTGTTCCTGCACCTTGCATCGGAGCTTCCTGCATTTGGTGCACTTTGATATGAGGCTGGAGACAACAGAGCTGCAACCCACTATCCAGAAGCCATTTGCTCGGATCTGATTGATGGTCAGACCACGGCCTTGGTGCTGAGTTTGTTGATGACAATGCCATATCACCAGATCTGTGATGTGATGCTGTCTAGGAAGAATCGCAGGATGCTTTAAATCCTGGGATATCTCTGCATTTCTTATCCGACCTCCCACACGCATTATGCCATCTCTGTCTAGGAAGGGATCTAAGCGGTAGATTGTGCTTGTGTTCTTTATGGCTATGTTGCGTTCATTGGCAAGCTTCCTGTCAGTGACACTCTCTCTAACTTTAAGTGCCTGAAGAGTCTTAACTTCGTCTTTGAAGTATTCTCCTTGAACTTGCCTGATTATTTCAAGCTCTGCCTTCCGAATTTCCTCTACAGTGACTGGCTGATAAGAAGGAATTTTTCGTTTTGGCGTTTGAGCATGCCTCACAGTCTGTGGCTTCTTTGTTCCATTGGGTTTTAGCTTGTCTTTGAACTTTAAACAGACAGCAACAGCTCTTTTTGCTCTGTGCCAATCTGAAAAGTATTCTAGTCTTTTGAGGAGTTCTATTTTACCCAAGGAACCCTTGACATGCACAGAGAAGGTCTGTACCTTCTTTACTTCTGGGTCATCAGTGCTAATCCTGAGATCAGCCGCATCTTTGTCTTTGACAGGGATTTCTTCCTTCCAGAGGAAATCCGGTCCAGTTAACCATTTGGACTGGTGAATCAGTTCCTCAACAGTAAGACCTCTAGAGGCATCATCTGCCGGGTTTTCATGTGTTTTGACATGTCGCCATTGTGATGGGGTGCTGTGGTCTCTGATTTGTTGCACACGATTTGCAACAAATACATGAAACCTTCGTGTATCATTAGCAATGTAGCCAAGAACTACCTTGCTGTCTGTCCAGAACACTTCAGCATCGACATGTAGTTCGAGTTCTTTTTGAAGGAGTTCACTAACCTTCACAGACACGAGTGCTGCAGTCAACTCTAAACGGGGAATGGTCACCGGTTTTAGAGGGGTAACTCTTGCCTTTCCCATTAGCAGTGAGCAATGTACCTTTGATCGGTCATCGATGAGACGCAGGTAAGAACACTGCCCATAACCATTTGTACTGGCATCAGAGAAATGGTGCAATTCAACTGAGCGTTGCTTTCCGAAGCCATCTGGTTTAAAACACCTTTGGAGTCGGACCTTCTCTAGATTTGGTAGGTCACTTCTCCATTTAGCCCACTGTGATCTCAGTGCCTCTGGGACAGGAGTATCCCAGTCAGTTTGATCTCTGCACATCTGCTGCAGTATTTGCTTTCCAGTTAGTATCACTGGTGCAATGAAACCTAATGGATCGTAAACGGAACATAGAGTGGACAGAACCCCACGTCTTGTCAATGGTTTGTCCATCAATGTTATTCTGAATTGGAATGTGTCAGACTCAACACACCATTGAACCCCTAAGGCTCTTTCAACAGGAAGTGGATCTTGAAGGAGATCAAGCTCCTTCACTCCCTTTGCACGGTCTTCTGGTGGAATGCTCTCTAACACAGCCTTTGAGTTTGAAACAAACTTATGGAGCCGGAGTCCACCTCGCAAACAAAGTTCTTGACTTTCTTTTATCAGTGTGATGGCCTCTGCTTCTGTTGCCACAGACTTCAGTCCATCATCGACATAGAAGTTAGAGCGAACAAAGGTCGCTGCTTCTGGTCCGAATTCAAGCTCATTATCATTTGCGGTCTGTTTAAGACCAAAGTTCGCACAGCCAGGCGACGATGTAGCTCCAAATAGGTGCACTTTCATCCTGTATTCAACTGGCTGTTGTTCTGAGTTGCCTTCTTCCCACCACAGAAATCGTAGGTAATTGCGATGTTCCTCATTCACCATGAATTGGTGGAACATCTGCTCAATATCGCACATGAAGGCAACTGGTTGTTGGCGCATACGTATCAGTACACCAACCAAGGCATTTGTCAAGTCGGGCCCCTGCAGAAGGTGGTCATTTAGGGATTCACCTTTGTACCTTGCACTGCAGTCAAATACGACTCGTATTTTCTCTGGCTTTTTGGGATGGTACACTCCATGGTGAGGTATATACCAGATGGAGCCATCCTGTTTTTCTAGGTCAGACACTGGCACCCTTTCAGCATGACCATTGTCTATGATACTCTGCATGAAACCAGTGTAGTCTTTCTGGTACCCTTTGTCCCTTTTGAATCGGGCCGCCAGCTGTTTCAGACGATGAAGTGCGAGAGGTTTGTTGTTCGGGAGAATCACCCTGGATTCCTTTAATGGCAGGGGCATTTCATAATGCCCATTTTTTTTATGAATCCCTTCTCCAATTTTCTGGAGGAACCTTCTGTCGTCATTAGAGAGAGCTGTCTCTCTATGAGTTTTCTCACTGAAATCAAGTTCCATCATTTTTGTCACCTGTGAGGGATTGATAACCTCCTTGACCTTTGTCTGGAAAGATACCAAGACCTGATTAGGATGGTTGCAATCCGCCTTCAATGAGAGTGACCCTGGAACCTCACAGGTCATGACTCTATGGCTAACGCCAATGGAGTCATAGCAGTCTACCTGAGTCGGATCGACAATCCCTACAATTCCCCAACCTAGGTCCGTTCGCTGACCATAAGGTTCATTGTTTGTAGGAGGGATGATATCCCTAGGTGCTAATGCACGGGGACAGTTGTATCCTATCAGTAAGCCAACTTCACAATCTGCCAGTGGCATAAGCTTGTCGGCAATCCCTTCAAGGTGCGGCCATTTCTTGGCCACTTCTGGTGTTGGGATGTGCGACCGGTTGGCAGGCATTATACCTCTTGTGAAGGTCACAGGGTGAGGAATCTTTAGATCACTGTTATATCCTCTCACCATAAGCCCAGTTATTTTCCGACTATCAATTAACTGGTCTTTTGACAGCATTGTCGATAACGAGAGTTTGGCCTTAGGTCCATTTAGGTCTAGATCCACACATGTCCCTTCTAAGATAAAAGAAGTGTCCGACTGTGTGTCAAGTAGTGCATACACTAGCTTCTCTCTTTCTGGACTGTCACGATGAGAGACCAAAACAGGCACGATCATCGAACACTTACTGTGTTGACCTGTGCCGTTGAGATGACTGACTCGAGACTCTCTGACATTTCCAGCATCTTTCTGACTTTCAGGCTTATCTACTCTATCTTTCACTTGGCTATCTTTCTTCTCAGCCTTATCAAAGTGCCTCACATCACCATGTAGAGATGTGGGATGTTTCTTCTTGCAAGTTTTACAGATTTTCTTCTGTTTGCAAGTACTTGATCTGTGCCCCTTTTCCAGACAACCATAACACAAACCATGGTCTCTGATTAGGATTTTCCTTTCCTGCATAGGCTTTCCCAGGAATACCCTGCAATTATCTAAATCATGTCCTGACCTACCTTCATGAAGAGGACATGACCGTTCAGCATTCTGTTTTGTCTCTGTTGTTTCAGTAGAGAAAGAGTTAGCGCCAGGAGTATGTTTCCGGCCCTTACCACCAACAGATGAACAATCCTGTTCTGGTTGCCTATCTCCTTTCAAGGCCTGAAGTGAGGTCACTGGATCACACGCTATATTTGCTTCTCTTGCAACAAAGCTCATGAAGTCCTTGAAAGGTGGGAACATTGCTTTTTGTTCCCTCGCATCTGCAACCACTCTTGCCCAGCGAGTAACTAGCCAGTCAGGCAGCTTGGCAAGCAGTTTCTTGTTCTCTCGCTCATCGTTTAGTACGTTTAGACTTCCGATTGTCTTCATAGCTGTATTACACTGCCTTAGAAAGTCTGCTAGTTTTCTTAAAGCGAAACCATCTCTGGGAGCTATCCTTGGCCATGCATCTAGCTTATCTCTGAATGCATTGGCCACAATAAAGGAATCGCCATATCTCTTTTCCAGGAGATCCTTGGCTTCCTGAAAAGCCTCTCCTGTTGATAGAAGAAAGAAGCCCTCAATAGCTTCTTTTGCTGCACCTCCGAGGTACTTCTTCAGGTAATGGATCCTCTCAGAGAGTGGAATACCCTTTTGCTCAATTAGAGCCTCAAAGGAGCTCTTCCAACTCGGGTACTGTAGTGGATCACCTGAAAACGTACCAGGCTCTGGAGGAGGTAAACGGCCTAAGTTTACCTGGTCTGCAAGTGACTTTGCTAGGTCAAATAGCTGTCTTTGTGATGGCAGGTCTGTCAGTGCTTCACTGCAGATCTGAACTTCATCACTGTCACGAACCTGGGAAGCAAGTTGTCGGCCAGAATTAGGGACGAACGTGCTTGCGGCAGGATTTAGACGTTTTGAGGAACTGGCTGATACTAAACCAGTCTTCTTAGCGGGGACAGGATTAGACCTATCCTCTTCAGCTTTTGGAGGAGCAGGCATAGTATTCATGGAAACCACAGGAAAAGTGACAACAGGATCTGAACACTTGTTCAGATAATCTTGGACATAGTCATTCATGCCATCTGTGGGCAATTTGCATTCAGTTTCACTACTAATGGATTCTTCCCGCTCCACAGTATTGATCGCATTGAGCTTGGCCTCAGCCATGTCAAGCTCTTTTAAGGTTTGCAACTTTTCTAATTCTGCCTTCTTTTTAGTTTCCACGTCTAGATACTTTAGCTTCACCCTTAGTGAAGCTGCCTCCGATGCTACCTCTGCCTTTTTCGAGGCATTTGAAGCTCTTGAAGATCTAGAGCCCCGAGAAGATTTGCTTCTTCTCGACGAGGTCTCACTAAACTCTGCTTTAATTTCAAGTATACGCTGTGAGACTTGGCCCATCATCTTGTGGTGATCTGACTGTATGGACTCGAGTCTCTTGTACTGTTCCTCAAGTTCATCCTCAGACAGAAGGTCAGAAAGTCCTTCATAGTCTGATGTCACCTTCTTTATGTCTTCTCCTAAGAGTCTGCGCTCACTCTTGAGGAGAGAAATATCACGTGTATCGGTAGTTAGAGATTCCAAATGGCTCGCACGTTTACGCCATGCGATTACTGCTAACCTGAAACGCCGCTGAATTTGGGAAACTTGTTGTTCTAGACCCTTTTCTGTAAGTTTTCTTTCTCTAAAACTGATACGTACCTTGTTGACATCCTCGGAGTCATCCGCACCTGGATCTGCATGTGAACCATCAGACTTCTCTGAAATTTGAGATTTTTCACTTTTGCCTGTTAATTGTTCAGCCTTACCTGAGTCACCATTTGATTTGATCTTACCCTGATCATGCTCTGCTGCCCCTGGGGGAACCTGAGGTGACCCTTCTGAATCCATTTTGATGTATAAAGTATCACAATGGTTTTATGGATTGACATAAACTTTCTAGCATTTGCTAAGTTTGACTCACAACAAAAAACTTTACCCTATTCATCCAAGAAACAGAAAATATACTCCTTTAGCACACTGTCAGTTCAAAGGCTTGTCAGTCAGAATATATCCCAAATAACTTATTTAACAGTCAAGTGTTAGTCAAAGTTATTACTAAAATATAGAATACCATATAAATATTCTTTGTTAAACTACTGTTTACATATACACTGCAGGATGACACACTTTGTCATATTTTACCCAAAACTTCAAAAATATCCTGTTAAAAGGAAGAATCACAATATTATTAATCTGTGACATTTAAGGGTGTAGTTAGGTTACATCAGTTTAAACCCTGTGTGTATAAATAACACTTATTGCAGTTTTTTTTGACAACAGTTCGCTGTACACATCTAGTCACTGTGCCACTTGCTGTCTTGTCCATGTCGAGCCCCACGGGATCTGGATCCTGAGGCGCACTTGCTCTTCACGGAACCTTCAGCTATGCCTCATGCAACAGTTTACTGGTTGTGTGATGACAGTTCATTCTTTGACGTGTCAGTCGGACTTGCTGTAGTTTGGTATTGCATGGAACCTGCATCTGTTTGATGGAATTTGCTTGTAACACGATTCTTCTCACAAGGAATGTTTTCATTAGCCAGGAGTTTTCACTGTAACGGCAGCCACCGGATCTTCAATGAAGTGTCCTGTGCGCAGATCTGCCTTGGGTTTCTTTACTCTCAAAAGGGGGGACAAGGGTCTCGACAGAAGAGGCTGAAGAAAGTTTGTTGGAAAAGTTTGTCGTCTTCTTTATTTCCATTATTCTCCAGTACTCTCCAGTACTCTCCGTGAAAACTATAAATCAAACCATATTACATATCTTAGGAAGGGTTAACAGTAGCTGTCATTTACATTTATAGCAAAGGTGACAGTAAACTATAATACTTCTAAATTAGACTCATAGTGATTGTGACAAAGTGCATTACTCATATAGAGGAAGAGTTAACCCATAGTGGCAGACTATAGTACTCAGTCAAAATTACAGTAAACCCATAGTGACAGACTATGATACCTGAAATTACTGTAATATCTCAATAAAACTCTGAACTGACCTGAAGAGGGGCTATGGCCACAGTTACAGCAAAGACAAAGAGAGTTCCAATACAACTTTCTACATGATTCAACCACTATAGTACTTGGCTTCATAATCTACATATAAACATGCATCAACTTATGTAAAAGTTACATCAAACATGTTCCTTGGATCTATATTGACATATATATCTAGTTAACATACCTCCTTGGTCCCTTATTACTTGATTATTTCATCTTTTGCTGGAGAGGAACAGGAGCTACTCTCTCCTTTGTGTGGTTTTGGCTCCATGTGCTCAGAGGGAGCTACAGTATTTGGTATGCACTTCCTGTATAAACAAAGTTGTAATCCTATCCCCTTTCCTTTATCAAACATTTGGAAAGGTACTAAATCAAAAGACAGGAATGATATCATCTTAGTTAGATACATATATAACTAAAGCATGTCATTATTCTTGAAGAAATGATGTCTAAACTCTAAAGGTATAATCAAAATAACAAGCACTCCCTAGTCTCTGACACTAGATGGCAGCAGAAGTATTGTTGGTTAGTTCCCACAGGAAACACAAGGTGGCAGCAGTCCCTATGGACTGTCTGTCTCTACACTATTCACTAAGTGTACTTCCAGTTTTGTGTACAGATAAATTGAAAAAACCACCCCAGAACCGCCCAACTGTATCTATTCCCTAAGCTACACAAGGGGGTTATTCCGCCACCGGGCAGACCCATCGTTTCTGCCAATGGTTGTCACTGAGAAGATTACCTTTGGTCTATTTTCCTAAGATCCGCAGTCATATAGACACTAGCGACTTCGTCGATTCGTATTCGGCTACCAACCTCCCCCCCCCCCCCACACACACACACACACACTCCGTTCTGAAAGGCGGATGGTGCCGGCAACCAGCATATTTCTGAATGGGCTATTATTTGACATGACACAGGACAAATCTCAGAGGCTTCTTTTGAGGTAATGAGATAAAAAAAAAATCCATAGCGTCTAATCCTGTTTTCTGCATAGCTAGACATAAATCACAAGATCAGAAGGACAGATGAGTTTAGAACTACAAAAAAAACCACCAGCTTCAAGTTAGTTTCTCCACGAGATTCTCACTCTCGTGGGTCTTCAGTCTCCAAGCCTAAGTTAGGTTCACTCTGTCTCTATGTGCCGGAGGAACTCCAAGCGGATCTTACCGGAATCGTAGTTTTTAAGATATAGTAGGTAACCATCGATCTTATAGATAAAGCCTAGGGACTTGGGGCAGTGCCTACCGATTGTATCTTCCGATTGAATCATGGGAGACCTTAAGGAACAGTTTGTCTACACCCATCCAAATCAGCCACTACTTAAGCTTAGATTTACCAATGACCTGTTTTTCATATGTCCCTACAGCTAAGAGAAACTTAATGATTTTGATTGCTCTCTTAATGATGCCCATCCCACCTTCAAATTCATAGCAGAGGTGTCAAGATTTGAAGTCCACTTTTTGGACACCATGACCGGACATACCCTTGATGGTGATCTGACAACTAGTCTGTACACCAAACCCACAGACAGTAGCAACCCCGCCGAGGCACTGTATTACCTATGGCCTATTCTTATGCGATCGTAGAATCTGCACCGACGTCAACAACTTTGTCAGACATTGCATTACGAAGGATCAACACTTCGTAAGAAGAGGGTACCAATCACCCTTTGTCAACGAGGCCTTTGACACGAGGGACATACACAGGAGGAACCTGATAGGTGCCTACAGGAAACCCCAGAACCTGAAAACACATCTGTTAAGAGGAAAACTACCACCTGTTGTCCAGGTGACAAGGCAGGCCAATAACAACATCTGCATACCACTGAACAGCTGTAGGTACTGCCCGAGGCTCAATACAGATAGCAGAATCCTGTGTTGTGCATCTAGCAGGATATACATGAGTAGATTTAACACATGCTGCTCCAGCTCAAACCTCATTTACTGCATCACCTGCAAAAGGGATGGTATCCACTTTGTTGGCCAAACCAAATGTGAATTGGAATTATGCTTTGCAGCACATTTTCACAGAGTCACCAAGAATTACCCTGACAATGAAGTGGCCAAACACTTTAACATGACCAGTCACTGAGGCCTCAACGATGTAACTATCCACATTGTTGATTTTGTCTATGATTACCTCGACATTGAGAGAGTGAATCACTTATGAGACCTCTTGGAGTCTAACTGGATCCAGAGACTCCCCAATAGGGCTGAAGGTAATGGACCCCAATAACCATTAAATTCAAGCAGGATTTGTTGAGAGTATCCGATTGTTCTAGCCACGTCAACAATTTTTTAATCCATGTTACGATTGGGTATTATTCCTTTTAGTTACACTTTAACAGCTCGACCATACCAGGTTAAAACATTAATAAACTGAACCCCCCACTGTAGTTCAACTATAATAAACCCAACTTACCCCATTTCAACAAGGAAACGAAAGTCAAGGTTATTTACGTATCACAACATGTTGACAGGACCGCCTTCTGGAATTTAGATTGTTTTATTATACCTACCATCATAATCTACCTCTATCAGTGCAGCCTGAGGATTCTCAAGAATGAAACTGCTGTGGTTGACATACCCACGCCTTGACAACATCTGACATACTCAATTTGTTACTAACAAATTGTTTTGTCAACAATTGACACTAAGCCTCGTCCATAACAGGTTCCTTCAATAATACTTAAATACAGTTATGAAGACGTGGCTAGAACACCTCTCTCTCTCTCTCTTTTTTCCTTAAAAAAACCCACTTAAATACACACAATAAATTACAGCCAATAAGTTACCGTTACTAAAAAAGTTGAGGATCTGCTTTTATCATGATTTGTGAAATGGTGCTATATTTTGTCGAAGACACTGATGTTATCATATTCAAGTTAATGTCACTTCTTGTTCGATGATAACGCGTGAAGGACAACTCTGTGATACATTACTCACTAATTATAAAGTAAACCTTTGATAGAAAACACCCGCCCCATGGAGGAATTACATGATCAATATGACTACGGAAGTAGCTGTATTAACTAGGAACATTTTGTACTTCTTCCCTGCTCATCTCATACAATTTTATGTATTTTCACTCAGGAGTTTGCATTAGCTCACGTAGTTTATCAGTTAACCTTATTATTGTATAACATGGAATAAGTAGGTTAATGGTTTGATCAAAGAACCAGAACCCCTGGAAAGCCCTCTCACGGCAGTTCAGCATTGCGCCTATGGGGCGAACTAGTCTAGTGGCGAGCCTCGTTTTCGAGATACAGGGGAGATGGACTTCCAGTTGCCCATTTGACGCATGTAAACGGTGTCGGGGTATTGATAACTATAAGTACAAACTTGTTGATATCCTTGTTATTTTAATTACATCGCTATATGGGTGTGGTTTGACCATAGTCATTGCATATTTCTTGTATTTATTGAGGTTGAAACTGTTAGCATTTTGGGATCTATGCACAGCCACTGCCACTTGGGTGCTGATGTTCCTGATTGCACCATATAATTTATGTCCTTTTGACTATTAAACCACAAAATGATACTGCCATATTACTGGATCAAATGACAGAACAGGTCCAGCAAGTGCACATTGACAGTCAAATATTCACTCGCTTTCGGGGAAGCGAGACCGCTTGCGTCCGACCTGGGTTGCCAGTACTCCCACGCCTCCTGCCCGTCAATCTTACCTCCCGTACACAGGTTGCCTGTCCGCATCTCAACACCCACCTGTGGGTGGCAGAGAGATGTGTGAATGCCCCATGTGAAAGCCTGGCAGCGTGTTGGGAGCCGTCCGGCCGCATGCCCGGGTGCGGCCGATGGTCCGAATGTTTTACTGTAACTCAGTAATTAAGTGTCATTGTTCATTTAACATTGCTTGGGGGAGTGGATATCGCTTGGTGTAAATTACATCTAAATCCGTACATTGTTCATAGAAATAGACCGAATCTGCATGCCATAAGGGTGGACTGGATGTTTTGCTCTCTTGTAGGGCTTAGCGCATGCGCGCCACTAGTTCAGAGCGCCAGACGGTGAGTGGGCTTTCCAGGGGTTCTAGTTCTCTGGTTTGATGCAGATCCTCTTGATTACGGTGGGAGGTCAGTCTTACAGTAAATACTAAGCTGATGTACCAGGTAACATGAAAAGAAAATAATCACTTAATAAAATCAATCAGTAAGGTAACAAATCACGCACTTATATTCATAACGTGAGTAAGACATTCACTTCCATAGGAACCGGCGCCGATCAAACAGGAGCACACAGCAAAGGACGAGGGCATACAGAAGGACGAGGGCATACAGACGAGCGACGTCGAGGACCTCGCCAAGGAGTTATCTGTGACCTCAATCTCCGACCGCCCCCAGCTGCAGCCCCACCTGGCGGAGGTGAAAGCGGAAGCGGAGGTTGCGCGTCTGTCGGCGGAGATCGCGGCGCACAGAAAGGAGCTGGCGGTGCTGGACGCGCACGCGGCCCGACTGGAGCAGGAGGTGAGCACCCGCCAGGCCGCCCTGGAGGAGACGGGCAGCAAGGTGGAGGCACAGAAAGAGACGCTCCGACAGACGGAGGCCAAGCTTGGGGAGACGGAGGGCATGCACAACCAGCTTCTACTTCAGTGCCAGGTGAGATTTGAATTGCCTGACTTAAATATTTTGTTGGTTTTCTATTGATGTAGATAGGGATAGGTAAAATAGTGTTATGGTTCAGGTAATCAGTCTCTATCCCATTAACCTTGACTCGTCAATTTATTTTAATTTGACTGTTTCTCGCGTAGTTCATTGTTTTTGTGATAGAAAAATGATATGTTTGGTCAATGGTTAAGTGTCGTGGCTGTTCATTCATTCATGCATTTCTTCGGAAATAGGACGTTAGAACAGCATATTAATCCAACTGGAAAGTGATCGAAACAATAACAAATACAATACAGACCGTAAACAGGCCGTGGCCCCGAACTCAAGCTTCCCTGTTTACTGACGTGGGCGCCACCTGGCAGAAAATCCACGCATCTGATTTTGTAGCCCAACAAACGGGTTTTCTACAGTGCATCATAGATGCGGTTCATCATAGATGTGGAAAAGTGTAAACTAGATACAAAGACAATTTCGTTTATAGATGTTTTTAATCATTATCTAGGAGTTTTACAGCATGGGTTCTCCGGTTGATTTCCTGATACAATGACAATTATAATTTAGATACATATAAACTATGGGTAAAAATTATTTATATTCTGTGTATTCAATTCTACTTAGATTTTAGTTTCATTGAAAATGATTCAGATCATAATAATCATTTATGTGTTAGCTATTAGAACTTGGCTCAAAATTGAACAAACATGTTCTCACTTCGTTTGCTTTTAATAGAAACACGAAGATAAACTGAAAAGCTTGAAGCAGGATATATCTAAAACCGAAAAAGAGAGAGAACGTGAGAGAGAAGAGAAGGAGCTCAGCAGAGAGAGAGAAGAGATATACATGAAACAGGTAAAATTCTGCGATGCTGATCGCTCGATTTATGTCTACTTTTCCCCCACGCCGCTTCCCTCCACTCCCTATAGCAACAACAGAAGCTTTTTGCCTTGTGTTTTAATCTTGAGTTCTGGTGTAGAATCTTGAGAGTTACTGTCCAAAATGGGAAGAAATTTAGTTTAATCTAATGGGGCACCTATCGAGATGAGACTCAATGAAACAATGCAGTGACAGAAGATGCACATTTATATTATTGTGCACAGATTTTTGGCCGAAATATGGTATCACCAATTCCCATACACCTCTGGCCGAACACTAAATACAATGTACTGCTGCTTGGGGGTGTTGTAACTACAGTTTTCTTACCAAGGCGGACTTTCTCAAACAAACAAACAAACTGAGGCTGACGTTTTCATAGCAAGGTTCACCACATGACGCCATCGAGACATTCAGATCGAAGCTTAGAAACGTGCGGAAACATAAGTTGAAGTTACTCCATAAGGTCGGAAATGGCTACCACACTGATTGGAGGTCAACAAATCACTATTTTTATCAACATTTCAAGGTATATAGAATAGAGAAACAGGTTAGGGGTGAAGGAAACAAACCAGTGGGGCGTTGAAAAATATTTACTCGTACGCGAGGCTGGACGATAAGATAAATCGAAAGATGAACGACACCCTGGACGACCTTTTTATTCAGGTTAGGATAAAACTTGTTGTGGGCGTCAGCACTATCGCCTGTACAAGCTGTCGTACATTTGTCGTACAATTGACCTATTTCCAAGTGGTTATACATTCCCTATATAAACGCCGATGCACACTGATACACTGTCGAGCGAAGCAGTAGTATGTCTTAGAAAAGCAGGCTTACTGATGTAGTCCCTGTAAATCAGTGCGAATGGTCAAACTTTTTTTAATGAGGAAACACAGTTTTACAACATACATTATTCGCTAAGTTTAGCGATCTTCCATTTATAAGGCAGTCACATATTACAAGTAACTAGTGTTCAAGGACAACAGCACAACAGACATCAAATAACTAGTGTACAAGGAGAACAGCACAACAGACATCACAGAAACAAAACAAAAAGTTTTAATCTTTAACGAATGATGAAATTTGGTATACATGTATCACATATAAATAAAATTATCTGTTGAAAATATTTTTTAATTTGAATAAGATTGAGTGCATGAAAAACGAGTTTGTCATCGGCTACGACACCTCTAGAGGTGTCTTCTGGGACGACAAATGGATGACAAAATGGATGATTTTGCCATTTCCCACCTCAATCTGAATCAGCCTCATCCCTATGACTCATAGGGTAAAGTGGTTATCCGATTGTTGGGTCCACAGTCCGGTAATCAATTGAACACATTTTAGACGAGGCAATAAGATCTAAAGTTTGCATTATACTTCATTTTATAATTCGATTACCCTAATGGGAACCAAACTTGCCAGAACTAGCACAAAGTCTATGTCGAGACCCCCTAATGTTAAATCTGTGTTTAACTATATCTAGATCTATCTATAACAACATCATAACTCTGTTCTTGGCGATTAGTAATCACTTTATTTATTCCTGGAAGTCTCAATGCGCAGTGTGTAGAAGGGGATTTCCCTGATGAGTCATACTGAAATGTATGGAGACCCCCTCGTATTTTCCTGGGGAATTCATGAATTTCTTAAAGGGGCATTCCGTCTCAGGAAACTCACGGTAGAGAAGGTGGCATTGTAAAATATGACACAGAGAATATATTTGTTAATTCACAATAAAAATCTGTTACAGCTGAGGCACTACTAGAAATAATATATTTTCGATTAACACAATATCCACACAAAGCTTATAATACATTGTGATATCATGGCAACAATCTATAGTTTTTCTTGGATATTACTTCTTTACATACCTCCGTATTAGTTGTAAAATCAAATTATTTATTTCATAACCGAAATCTTAGCTTTATCGTGTCACAAGGATTAGAATAAGGGGCTGTTTTATGAGTGTGAAATTCACGTTCTACACGTATATCTTCTTGCTATGTTCATATTAACCTCCTCGTTATAGATAGTGATATTCTATATTTTTATCCAGGCGGTAGTTCTTCAACATAGGTCTACATGCCATTTATGTACGGGATGCTATTTTAAGATGGAAAACAGGATTTCGAAACCAAAACCTCTATATTGTTTTATGATACTAGTTGTACGATAATGCCGAACCTTATTTTCGGTGGGAGCACGGAAAGACAAACTTAATTCAAAGATCATGCCTTCATTTGAGAATACCACATGATGAGACCATTTTTCCATTTTTATAATCATATTTGTTTTAACACTTGATGTAATAAACATAATGACCTAATCTTTGTACCATCCCAGAATGCCAAATGACCCCCACCCCCCCAAAAAAAGAAAGAAAAAAAGAAAGAAAATCCTCATCATCAGGACTCTACAGGAGAGTGGAAACAGTGAAATATCACGGTTGTTAAAGGGAGTTACTATATGTCATTGTTCGTTCCAGTGCACCCTTGGTGACTGTATACCAACTGTTTGGATCTGAATGAGAACCTCCTGTCTCCCTTTGCCTACTTATAGCCTAAGGCCAAATCTTTTTGGTAGCATTTTTTTTTTTTTTTTTTTTTTTTGAGCAATGTTTATTTCACCACAATTCAGAAATACACAAAGTAACAAGGAATAGGGTAACAATTTTCCAACCCTTGAGGAACATTCTCAACTAACTATGTTCGATGAATTCACCTGCTCACTCTTTTTGCAGATTTTAGCCCAATTTATTTATTAATTATTATTTCCCCCCTTTAGCTGGAAGGAAAACAAGTGAAGTTCACAAATGCTTAAATTTAAACAGAGTAATACAAGGTTGCCACCCAGAAGCAAAACATCGGTATGGGATATTCAGTTTAAAAGACAAAAAGAATATTGAATATACAGTATGAGGTCATCCAGTAACTTTTCCGAGAATTAGAGAAAAACCTACGTTGATTCCTTAGGGGACACAAAAGAGCATGATGAAGTAGTTTGGGAGTTAATATATGTATGTGATGTACTGGTAACATTTAAAAAATGGAGGAAAATGTGTACAGGACAATGACAGGGACAAGGGAAAAAATGATTGAAAATCTATAAAAACTCCAATATCATAACTTATTACGTCACCTTCAATCGGCGCAGTGGTTTGTGGCTTAACCACTAACCGTAATGTAAATGATACAATTGTATAAAATGTGAATAACTGAATATTTGTACATATTCAATTCCGTTCATCTATGATTATATACCTATATTTTCCCAATTCTTATCCAGCTCCAAACATATGAAGAGGATTATTCGACTCAAAAACGGAATTATGAGAAGGATATTGAACGTCTCCATGATCTTTTGAAGAAGAAAGACTCTCAGAGTCAAAAGGCAATTGGAGAGGTAGGATATACTCAATAAAACCAATCATATGTATGACATTTTACACACGAGCTCTGAAGGATGTAATACATGGTATTGGTCTTTTTTCCCAATTCCACACCCCATCTCATTAGAAAAAGCATTGCCCATTCAGACTGTATAAAGTGGTCTTAATTATATAGCATTGATACAGAAAAAGGTTCAGACGACCTAAATCTAATAAGATAATTCTTTTAATGAAACTGTCTTGTTATGTTGGTATAATTTGACGATGTGGAAGATTTTTTATTTATTTGTTGTCATTTAGTTTGTTGTTATAACACGAGAATATTTCATCATTCGAAAAACGCGATGTTCGCACATAGTAATAAAGGTGATGTGATATTAAATAATCAGGGTAAAGATCTAAGACTTCATTTCTTAAAATGCCGTGGGCATCCTGTAAAATAAAATTCCTCGGCTTCTTTTGCACTTCCAGAACGAGTTACTGTTGAGGAAGGTTGAACAGCTGAAGCTACATTACGAGGGTAAGCTGGCTTCACTCAAGCACCACCAAGTTACAGCAGGCCCACAGGTAAGGGAACCATGGATGTCACACAGCAACCTTCCCAAGGCGGTCCTTCAAGATGGACCTCCATCATCCCTGCCGCTGGGTCCTCCCAGTCTCAAACCATCATCAGCGAGTCCGTCAGGAACCAGCAATCGTTCCCTAGCATCCGGTTTCGATGGAGGATATGGGTCGAAGGAAGGTCGCAAGTCGCTTGAGTGTCCGCGCTGTCAGAGGGAATTTCAGGCGTCCCCAGTGTCTTATTACTACGATCACCTGAAAAAGTGTACAGACGGCTAATCGTCGGGTGATCCACACTGAGGTAGACTTCAAACAGTTGGCAAGTGGCGCGCAGAGAATACAGAAGATGAATGGTGAGTGAAAGGGTATAAAGTGTATGGAGCCTCGCTTTAATTTGTTATTTTGGTAGGTTTCATAGGAAACATAAACCTAAAAACAAATGATTATTTGCTGACGTGTACTTGATCAATTCATATATATATACTGCACATTTTATTTGATTATGTGCTTTCTTTATATCTTATATTTGCACATTGATATGTAATACTGTAATCATAAATGAAAGTGGCACTCCCTAATATATTTAAATAACACGATGAATTTCTTTTCTTGAATTCATCAAAGGATGGCTTCTCATAATGACTCACGTATTACATGCCTATCGGAAATTAAGACACCATGTCTGGTCTTAAGTTCCCGGGTCACAAGGGGTGCAAAGTCTGTCTAAAGGAAGACCTTGTTTAATTTTATTGGTACAGAGGGATTTATGAGGGAAATAGTCAGGCGACTTACGGACCACCCTGGATTATGCTGATCCTCGACATTTTAGTCATTTAAGTATGTAGAAAAGAATATAACGTGTACGCTGACACGTTCATTACAGACCTCGAATATTGCAATACAGCAACAGGAGCCTCGGATACCAGCTCTTTTTTTTTTATAGTAACCAAATAGTGATGAAAAAGCTATTTATATGAATATCCGACACAATCTGACGAAACGCTTTGCAGATTCCCTCGACCTCCGCCAAATGGGATACACCTGACGGAAATCAGGACCATGAATTGTAGTATGGTCACTAGAGGTGCTAAAATACCAACCTCTGACAAATGACCAATAATTCTTGATACTTAATAGATGCAGCATTATAAAGGTCAGAACGAGTGTCTGCAATGTATTTGAATATCCATAATTTTCTTTTCTTTGACAACGGTTATAGGGGAATATAATATGAGAAGCCAATGTCTTTGACTCCCTCGATAAATGTATTTATTATTGTACCTGTACGATGCTGTTGATTGGTTTGATACAACACCATTTGTGATTACATAATCATGTATTTTTTTATTTGCACTAAATAGTAATTTCGTAGGGAATGTCAAGAGATCAATTTGATTAAATTTAACGACTTTTCCTCTATGAAAACCTGTGTATTTTGTGAAACGTGTGCAAACAATTTATATACTAATAAGATTTAAGAAAATCTAGATGTGAAATAGTATTTACATGTAAATGCCTGCGATCCTAAACAGAGGTTCCATTACTATAACAAAGGAAAATTGAACAGTTTCTGTGTTCAAGAATTTTGGTTATATTCAATCTTGTCCAAATATGTCTTGTAATTTCAATTTATTTTTCGATACTGAAGGATATACTTTAGCACGTCAGATACTATATTACCATTGATACGTCTCTCCTAAAGGATGGTTTATAAACAAAGGAGATATAAGTATATCAATTTATCACCTCAAATGAATTATTCAGGTTTACTATGTCGTTCTTCTTTCTTTATTGTTCTAAAGTTCAACTGTTGAAAATGCTATCCCTAAATGGTCAGTGATTCTATGTAATCCTAGATGTAATCCTAGATATTTGCCTTGCATGCACATTTGAAGATCGATGTTTGAATCGGAACACTCCAATATTCAATGATCCATCGAAGTCCTCGTTTGTTTTTTCTAGATTATATTTGGAGGATTTAGTTACACGCCTAAAGAACGAGTCTTAGTATTGAACACTAATTTGTACTGATAACTTAATGTTAAATTAAGATCTCCGTGTGTATATCCAATAAAAATGATTTTCAGCAGAAGAAACCGCAATGAGCATAATGGGGTTATCAAGTACATGCATTATTTCTATATACTTTAATGATGGATCATTGTACATATACATGGTTGGAACAAGGGGGCTTCGCGACCAACAAGCACGTGACGGTCTCTTTTTTTTCCTCACGATAAAGACCCATAACTTCACAGAGAAACGAAATACATGGAAAACCTTTTAGAAACATCAAGTTATTCTTACTTTGTATCATGTACATGTTGCAGTTGTATAGATACACTCGATGGCCTGTCTAGTTAAAGAGGGCCAACCACAGCAAATATATCATTTATTTAATGAAACCAATCTTTTCTGCTGACTATTTGATAATGTTAGCTATGTTGCTCATTAAAGTAATCATTTGTTTCTTTTTTGAAGCAAAATTGATTATTTGGGAAATGTATTATCAGTTACCAGTGACGAAGGTGCATGGTACTTGAGACTTTCAGGTTCAATATCTTAACAATTTCTGATTTTGAATGATACCAGTGAGATTATGAGTATTTCGTTTGATATGCATACTGTCAGATATCTCCTTTTAATGCCCGCTTACTAAAATGGATCTATACGTTCATGCGTTATCGCTTATATTTCAATATTTGCTAAGACAATCAACACAGATTATGGCTTTCAATTATCAATGCATATATTATAATACGGTTCGACATCTCCATGAATTGTGCCTACGTGAACTATTGTTCTTTTTTCACAATTTGCTTGTCAATGTATATAGAAACTAAAGTGTAGGAGGGCGAACTATGAAATTTGCTGTTCGGTTAAGGCAGTGTTGCCTTACTGACAACCTTTATGTGAATGTATAATTTTCCATTATGTTATGCCATGGATCCTTGTGCGGGTCTATTATCATTGGAAAAAATCCTGACTTAGTAGGCACATTATGAATTCAGAGGGTGAAAATTTTAATCAAATAGTTTCTTAAATTGTATGTTTAGGAAGGGTCTATATATATATATCCTTATATGATGTGTATATCAAAACAATCGAGAATCCTGAAAAGCAGCCCTCTCAATGTGTTGTGACAGATAATAAAAATTGACTTTCGTTTCTGTGTTGGAAAGGGGTAAGCTGGTTATATTTTCATGGAATCCCGGTGGGGGGTTCACTTTATTAATGGTTACATTGCTGTGGGTGCCTAATAAACATTACAAATTCTGCTTCCTCTGTTGTTTGAGAGTAAGCAGTATTTCCCATTTCAGGGCCAGTGCCTTGGCAAAAGGCTCTTTGATGAAGAGTGATGGAAATCCTCTTCTTATGAAGTGTTGGCCCTTCGTAATGCAGAGTCTGACAAAATCATTGTCGTCAGTGCAAATTCTACGAATGGGTAGGAACTGGCCGAATAGTTTACCTTTAATGCAATGCCCCATAAAAAGGAAAAATACATCTTAAATTGTAGTTTTCAATTTATTAGCCTGGTATGTGAACTAGGGTTGCCCTTGACTGTTGTGTAGGATTCAGCTATATATAAACATACCTTCTTAGCAGATACGATACGAGCATATGATACCTTAGCAGATAATCAACTGACATTTAAACAAATAAGATCCTGCTGCTTTTATCATTCTGTGTATATACATAGTCTCATAGAACCCGGTAGTGGACTCCTCGTCAGGACAATGTGTTCTCGCTTAAAATAACAGCAGAAATCTTAGAAACAGGGGTTAACGATATAAATTCTTAGTATTAGTTTTGTCTGCTAATGTTACGAAATCTATTAATAGAGGCATTTCTTGTATATCTAGGTATAAGATAGGTGAAACCTTCGTGTATTACGGATGTAGGGTGTTAGCTAGGCATGTGTTGGGTGTAGGGTTTTAAGACTGGGCTATAGTTTCTTAAGGGAATAGTATAGTACTGGTTTTTTTTTATCTACTGTACATATCGAGATCTAGCCACGTCTGATAACTTCGAATAGTATAGTATTGCAGAGAGTAATACACATAATTGCAAGAATAGCTGTGTAAATAACAATATGAATGTAATTATACATAGAAATAAACATCGTGATGTCATGGGTATCACATTTTTTAACCAAGTTTTGGGAGATCTTCTCCGATCGTAATTTGTCTTGGTATTGCCGAGGTATGTAAGAAACAACTGAGAGATATAAACATTTCTTGAACAATCGTTGAATTAGAACCACTCATTATTTCATTGAGTGTGGTTTGTGGTTAAGTCTTCTAGATATAAGTCAGGATCTTGAGCAACTCGGAGCCACTCAGTGGTTCTAGGGGCAGTCCCCACCATGTTTTTTTATTCAAGAGAATTTCTTTTATACGGACTGCTGTACATTCGCCATCACAATATCTGGCGTTCTTCCAATTAAAAAAACAAGCAAACAAACTATTTTAGTTCACTCTAGTTATGCACTATTTCTCTGTATGCCCCGCTTTTTGCAACCTATGCGTATGCGCTGGATGTGGCCATACAGTGTTCCTTAGGTGTGCTATGGACAATTTGTATTAGGTTGATAATAAAAGACCAGCTCCACTTGATGATCGACGCTACTGCCATATTCCTCTCGGGATCACGACAGACACTTAGGGGGCACCCTTTCAAAACTGTCCGCTGTTACCAAGCAGTGCCGCTCGGTTATCTAAGAAAAGAAAGGTAAATCCCCAACCCTACTCCATGAGGAAATACCTGCTTTAGTTGATTTAGATTATCATATATATATATAATTATGTGGGTTGTCCTACGATGGCAGACGAAGGACCTGTCCTAAATGTGAAAGTCCAGAAGATCCTAAAACTGATATGGAGGAAACTAACGCGGATCAAGGGGCTACAGGTGGTGCAGACGAAGGTGACGGGACCGGATTATCTGACGATAAAGGTGTAGTAGACGACGAATCCTCTCGTTTGAGGAAAGAAAATGTTTTCTTCAAATCAGAAATATTGAATATGAAATCAGAGATGTCATTATTAATGGCGATGATGGCGGATCTGAAAATGACTGTGATGGCCTCTAGAAGAAGCCAAGATGGCGGCACTCCAGTCCAAGAAGCGCGGGAAGACGTGAAGCGGCCGAAACCTTCTGTTTTAAGCACGACCGCTTCAACAGAGCAATTGCCTCCAGGGGCAATTGATCGAAAACTACGGGTTTCTTCGTCAGGAGTAGATAAACGATACGGGGAGTCGTTTTCTTTGTTGGAAACGGGAGGTAGACAAAAGATGGCGTCGGCCTCGTCTTCTAAACCAAGCCCTCAACCGACCCAAGCTAACCAAGCTGCTGTTCATCCCAAGCCTTTACTACCTGTATACGCCTCCACATCTCCAGGTTGGTCTCCGGCAACGGGTGTTCCAATGGATCAAGTCGTCCACGCCTGCACGTCAAAGACAGAGAGAAGGCGTAAGTGTGCAGTCTATAACTTAGACAATCATCTACCTTGTGACATTTCGAAACCAAATATTGATCAGGTCATATCGGCCAGTATGTCTATGCTACGGTCTATGCTCGCACAAGGCATAGACGTAGCTGGATATGCCGACCACATAGCCTTTCTCTCCGATAGGCGCGCCTATATGATCAGCTCAGCACTCGTTGAACATGATCAGGCTTGTCGAGAGAAAGCGGAACTCTTAGGCTCTACCAGCTTCGGATACGGAGATCCCTTTTTGTGTACCAAGTATCTCAACGTGGAAAGGACTCTGGCCTTCGCTAAGACCGTTGAAAAACCCAAATCGAACAAAGGACGCAAATTCAGAGACAATAAACCTTGGGGTATATGCTGGAAGTTCAACGAGGTCGAAGGCTGCTCAGTGACTGCGTGTAGATTCAAACATCAATGCACCGAATGCGAGGGCAATCATTCAGTTCAAAAGTGTTCTAAGAAAGTCTCTAGACAAGACAAATGACTCACCGAATCCATCCCTGTTGACTCATATGACTCTCATGTTGTTGATGTTAATGCTGATCATGTCTCTGATGATAATAGTGTTGGTAATACTGAAAATTCCGGAGAACATGTAACGACTCCTGTGGTATGTGTTACATATAATGACTTCATCGAACCGTGTGGGTTTACTGGGGGAGGCCAGGGAGGTCAAGGAGGTCAGCCGAGTACGATGTGTGGTTCACACTCGTCTGAATTGAGTGGTACTCAGGTCTTACATTCAACTGATAGGTCACTGGGTCATGAGACCGACCTAGAAGAAAGTGGTATTGATTCAAATACATTTGTGATTCCGGAACGCCCTTGTTTTTCCGGTTGTGTTGCTACTAATCACATTTTAGGTGGTACCCGCAATCCCCTAAATCCTTGCGTATTCTGGGATTACTGTTTTGACAATGGATCAATGGATTGCAATGCTAATTATATTTTTGATGGAGTTAATAATGGTTTTGGAATTGTGGATCAAGACTTTGCTGGTTCATATGATGCCCATAATTACTCTAGTATCTATAGCGATGAATTCAAGGGAAAAATGGACATAATTGTAAATAATGAGATTTTTCAGGAGAAATTATCAATTGTTGACATCCAACCTACATGTATACACGCTATAGGGGCAGTGACTAAAAAATCTGGTGGTCTTCGTCCCATAACGGATTGTAAACGCCCCCTAAATCGCAGTATTAATAATTTTATGGATGAAACTTGTCATACTTTTTCCTATTTGAAATTAGAGGAAGTGACAAATGGTTAATGGTTGTTTTTTCTCTGTGATAGATATCAGAGATGCGTATCGTTCGATACCAGTTTTTCCTGATGATAGGCGTTATCCGTTTGGAAATTGATGGCAGGGATGAATTTCTCCAGTCGAATGCTCTGGTTTTTGGGCTTAAATGTGCCCCGTTCATATTTTCTCAGGTCACAGATTTTGTAGTACGTTGTATGGCAAAAAAAGGTTACCATCAAGTCTTTGGGTATCTAGACGACTTCATCGTTTTGGGCGATACCCACGAAAAGTGTATTGAAGCACAATTACAACTCATTTCTCTCCTGAGAGAATTGGGGTTCAGTATTTCTTGGAAAAAGATACCAAGCCCATCAACCAAAGTCACTTTTCTGGGGATAGATATCGATAGCGTATCCATGACTATAAGTCTCCCCGCAGAAAAACTTTGTCGTTTATCACAAAGCCTAATCGACTTTGAAGAAATGAAATTTGTAAGTTATAAGGATGTTCAAAAATTATGTGGCCTTTTAGCCCATTGTAGTTGTGTTGTTAAGGGCGGTAGGACTTTCTCCCGCCGATTGATTAATTTTGGAACTTATATTCGAAATTTTTCCAAACCTTGCCCCATTCCAGAATGGATCACACAAGATTTGTCATGGTGGAAGCGTCTGGCGACCATCTTTAATGGCGTTTCAACAATTATTCAACCTATTGATTTAGAAATCGCGACAGATTCATCTTTGTCCGGTTTCGGAGCATGTTTTGACTCTGATTTTTTATTAGGTGTTTGGGATTCTGACATTATCCCATCCCATTGGTTGAATAACCATCATTTGGTATCGGGTCCGTCAAATACTACTGATTGTCAGGACATTAATGTCCTAGAAATTTGGCCAATAGTGGCAGCCTCTTACCGATGGGGGAAATCCTGGAAAGGCCGGAAAATCAGGGTTTTTTCAGATAACACTCAGGTTGTCTCCGGAATCAATACAGGCTGTAGTCGGTCTCCTCAAGCTATGTATTGGTTGAGGGAATTGTTTTGGTTATCTTTTATCTATGAATTTCATGTGGTTAGTACCCATATATCCACTCATTCAAACGTTGTTCCGGATTACTTATCACGTTTTTTTTCTAAGAACCGGAAATGCACAATTCCATATTCTTATTTGTCCGGTTTTTGTTGTTTTCAGGATCTACTTTAACCGAGAGGGTGGAATTTTATGAGTCTTCATGGCTATCCACAAACACTGCCCGGACACGTAAATGTCAGTGGAATTTGTATTTTAAATTTTGTTCGGAATTTGAATTTTCACCAATTCCTGCTACTGCTGATCTTATATGCATGTATATCTCTTACATGGCGGACCGTTTCAAATACTCATCTGTAATTAATTATTTTTCCGCCGTAAAGGTTCTTCACGAGTTGTATAATCTTAATTTTCCGGATTCTCACAAAATTAAGGGTGTATTGTTAGGCATTAAGAGAAATCTAGGAGATAACCAGTCTCAAGCTAGGCCTATGACTATATCAGATATGAGATCCATTTTTTCTACACTAAACATACAACAATCTGAAGACTTAGCGTTTTGGATAGGATGTCTCTTAGGCTTCCGGGGCCTCCTCCGGAAATCTAATTTTCTTGAAGAGGAATTGTCGATTAAGTTGTCCCATGTTCAATTTTTCACTGATCATTTACTACTCAAGATTGTCAAATCTAAGGCAATACAGTTTAGAGAAAGGGAATTTTTATTACCTTTTTCACCTATCCCAGGATCGAATTTTTGTATATATTTTTATGTTTCAATAGACTATCCTCATGTATCATCTCAACTGGTTTCTTTTTTGAAAGGAAACGTATTCATCAGGGGAAGTTATCCTTGGTTTCAAAAAAAATTAAAATTACATTGTTTGCTTTCTAATGTCCCCCCCTCCTCCTCACACTCTTTGAGACGGGGAGGAGCAACTTCTCTCTATGAGAAAGGTTTTTCTCTCTTAGATATAAAATCTAGAGGCGATTGGAAGAGCCTCTGTGTATTGTTGTACTTAGAGAGGTCTTTAGCCTCACAAATTAATCTGGACAAACAGATTGTCAAATCATTGTATTTGTAAATTCTTCCTTTGTCTTTTTTTTGTTTGTTTCTCTTGTTTTATATTGTTGTTTGTTTTTTTTCCTTGTGTTTTTGGGCTAGTTTGGCAGGTATTATGTCAAATAAATTATCTAGCCCAAACACTATTCACTTCTTGTTCACCTTGTCTTCTTCATACTTCTAAGCCAGTCAGGCATTTATAGTATACATATAACACAAGGTATATGTATTTATAAAAGACAGACATAGGCGCCACCTGTTGCCAACAGCATGTACTCCTATCACCACCACCAGCGCCTGTGAGCGCATATCCAGGTGCACATTCACTACACCTGTCAACGCACACCGACGTTAATTTTTTTTTATATTGAGCGGCAGGTATTATGTCAAATAAATTATCTAGCCCAAACACTATTCACTTCTTGTTCACCTTGTCTTCTTCATACTTCTAAGCCAGTCAGGCATTTATATATATATATATATATATACTGGAAAGCTGCTAGGCTCTCCACTCCCGCATCGATTAACTTGCTGTCACGAACGCTAACCTGAGCAAACCCACAATTAGCTCACGTTCGTTAATTCCCTCCATCTCACAAGTTGTAGAGATGCTAAAACCCGCCGAAATGACGCACTTAAATCCTTGAAGCGGCCTGTTGACAGGTTCGTGTGCCACGACACCTTAACATAACGCCTGAAGAGGCACTTAACGTAAGTGGTGAACGGATTGGTCTTGGCCCATTTTGTCAAGATACTGGAAAGAGACGCAGTATCTTACTGGGAAACATGGGTGTATCTGAAATTTACTCCATGGTCTGGGCGGAATATCCCATATATACCAATGAGGACCTGTATAATTGGTGTAAAAGCCAACTGCCTATGGCTGACGTTGAATAAATACAGTGTCATTTCTGACACTGTTGGGCACTTCAATAATACCTATATTGTGTAATGACAGTGAAACCGAGATAATCACAATGAACCAGCGGTCGCGCGACCGAAGTGGTGGTTAGACTGAAATCTGCTGGGGCAGTAATGTCTATATGCGTTTGAAATGTAATGATTAGTATGCTGGATTTGTCTCATCGTGTTAGGCCAGAGATCCACCAAGCGAAAGTTAGGGCCGGCCGATGTCCGTGCGGGTGGACTATGGACGTCGGCTGCTCCCGCCTCTCGTCAGCTCAAGCCGGTTGAGATAATCGCCTTGGTGGATCAGCAAATAATGTCAACTCGGCTAGGGCCGGCCGTATTCGCCTCTCGTCGGTCGTAGTTGCCTCTCCCATATCCCTGTCGTCCGTAGCCGTCCGGGCGTCGTCTGAAGCCATCTGGGTGTCGTCCGGTCGTCGCCTCACCTAAATGTCACTGTTCTGCTGATCCACCGAATATTAAAATCTCTAGCTGTGTGGAGTTGGCTGCAAACTCCCTAGCCGACCCTAGCCGATGCAAAGCTGATTCATTTGTTTTTTTGAAGGTGGCCGGACGGCCGATGTCGATGAATTTGAAGAGTACGACACCCGCCCACAAGCTTTGCCGGGCTCCGCGGCGAGGGATCGCCGCCAACACGGCACGGCCGACACGGTGATAACCAAAGCCGCGAACAGACAGACACTTTTGGTATTTTCGGTAAAATTCTAGCACTAAAGCGTGTAATATACATTCATAACATCGATCCTTATCTTTATTTACCTTCAATGTTCGATTTAACATGTATTTCCGCGGTTATTTGATGTTTTCTGACCGTTCCCGTACAATTCTTACACACCGCTCCGCTTGATACGCGGCTTTCGCGGGTTCAGAGCGTTGAAGTGTATCGCTGCATGCGGCGCCGAGCATCAGGGAACTCGATTACTACGTAAAATGCACACGCCGCCTATCGAGTCAATGGAGAACTCGGCTGGCCCGTCCCCGCGAGGGCCGTGTGTATGGCATGTGGACGTCGGCCGGCTGGAGATATCTATTTTTGGTGGACCAGCACGGAGAATTTAGAGAATTCCGGATGGCCGGCCTAGCCAAATATCGTCGTCTGAGGCCGGCCGGCCGTCTCTGAGCGTCGATTTTGGTGGATCTCTGGCCTTAATGCGGAGTGGTACGTCTACCATCAGGTTTCTTAACCCCTTCCTTAACAATGATGCCACAGGACACTCCCGTAGCTAGTGCAAATGATGCCTCGAGGCATTTTTGGTAAAATGTCATGTATCTCAGCTGATTAAACATGGACCTTAGAATTTTCCAGAGATAGATAAACAATACAGCAATATAGCAAAAATAGGCTAACTAGTAACAGCTACTACATACAATCTGTTAGAGGTCTATCAAAAATCTTTTCAGATATTGATAGAGTGACATCTAATGTACTACAAACCACAATAGAGCTCCACGTTTTATGGCTATTTGGTGTTGTGGAATACAGCCTTATTTCTCATAGGCTAGGGCTTGCTAGCCACACAGTCCATTGTCTAGAGCTCCTTCCCCTCTGCTGTTATGTTTGAAAGTGGCGCTTGAAGCCTGCCGCGATTGCATATATGAGTCGGGTCGGTATAGGGGGCGCTGCGCTTCACAACTCCTCTGACCTGTGACCGTGGTATGGAAAGGGTTAATACCAATGTTTGATATGGTCTGTCAGATAGCTTACCACCGTACATGTGCCTACGATATTAGTACTTCCGATAGAGAAGGATTAAAATAATTTCTGTGATAACAATATCATAGTATTAGCATGTGGTAAATGGGTAGGAATAATATCAATGTATACAATAATGGAATGATTGTTCTATCTTCCATCAATATTCGAAACTTACATTTATTATATACCCGTGCACGAAACTGACGCCTATACTGTATGTAAGTATTATTTAGATATTATATGTATGTGTAGGGGTATGTGTTCGTGATGTAAAGACGCATCCGTATACAAGAGGAAACCGTCTTGCATACGCCTCATACGCTGGCGTAAAATATGGGCGTATATGTATGAAAACAAGTCAATTTACAGCTGATACATGCACTTCCGCGATGGCGTATAGAGGAATAAAGTGGTTAGTTTCGTGCAGTGGTGATAGAGTAATGTGATTTGAAATTGTTGTTATGATCAGTACGAGAGGGTAGACCGTCTCGTGAGCAGTGGCAGCCATGTGGCGAGAGCTCACTTACTATTAAAACGGGTGATACCACTGTTGGTGCCATGTGCGGTCCATAACTATCAAAAATGTCCATAACTATAAAAAATGACTTGGTTTGAGACTTATGACATTCGTCATGTCCATAACTATCAAAATGTCCATAAGTATAAAAAAATGTCCATAACTATCAAAACCTGCTTAAGCAAACGCGTAACCCATTCGCGTTACATTGAGTTACTTAAACCGCATTACGCTACTTCAGTAAACGTTACTGTTCTAACCGGGTTACCATTCTAACCCCATAACAGCATACCGTTACCATTCTAACCCGGTTACAGCGCTACCATACCGAATTACCATTCTAACCCTGTTACCGCTTGACGCTCTAACCGTGTTACATCCTTATCTTGTAACCTCACTACCATGCTAGAGTTACTGTTCTAACCCTGTTACTGCGTTACCATTCTAACCCCGTTACCGCGTTACTGTTCTAACCGCGTTACATCTTAATCCTGTATCCCAGGTTTTTATTCTAACCCCGTAACCACTTTACTGTTCTAACCACGTTACCTCCTAATCCTTTAACCTCATTACCCTGTTAGAGTTACCATTCTAACCCCGTTACTGCGTTACCTTTTCTAACTGTGTTACCATTCTAACCCCGTTAAGGCTTAGATCCACCAAGAACTGCAGAGGCGACGTCCAGCCGGCTTTAGACGATGACCATTTCTGCTATAATCGCCTAGGCCGGCCGGCCGGCCGGCCGTCTCAAATTCTCTAAATTCTCCGTGCTGGTCCACCAAAATACTTATTTCCAGCCGGCCGACGTCCACACGGCGCTCGCGGGGACAGGCCAGCCGAGTTTTCCATTGATCCGATAGGTGGCGCGCATGGTATTTTACGTAATAATCGAGTTCCCCGATAGGCGCCGCCGCGTGTGGCGATACACTTCGACGCTCTGAACCCGCGAAAGCCGCATATCGAGCGGAGCAGTGTGTCGGCGTGCGGGAATTTGTACGGGAACGGTCAGAAAACATCAAATAACCGCAGAAATACACGTTAAATCGAACAATGAAGGTAAATAAAGATAAGGAACGATGTAATGAATGTGTATGGCACGCCTTAGTGCTAGAATTCTGCCAAAAATACCAAAAGTGTCGATGTCCGTTCGCGGCTTCGGGTATCACCGTGTCGGCCGCGCCGTGTTGGCGGCGATTCCTCGCCGAGGGGCCCGGCAAAGCTTGTGGGCGGGTGTCGTACTCTTCAAATGTATCGACATCGGCCGTCCAACCGCCTTGAAAAAAATCAAATGAATCAGCTTTGCGTCGGCTAGGGTCGGCTAGGGTCGGCTAGGGAGTTTCCAGCCGACTCCACATGGCTATAGATTCTAATATTCGGTGGATCAGCAGAACAGTGACATTTAGGTGAGGCGATGACCGGACGACGCCCACACGGCCACGGACGCCAGGCGACTACGGCCGACGAGAGGCGAATGCGGCCGGCTCTAGCCGAGTTAACATTATTTGCTGATCTACCAAGGCGATTGTCCCAACCGGCTTGAACCGACAAGAGGCGGGAGCGGCCGACGTCCACATTCCATCCGCACGGACATCGTCCGGCCCTATCTTTCACTTGGTGGATCACTGGCTTTACCGCGTTACTGTTCTAACCGCGTTACATCTTAATCCTGTATCCCAGGTTTTTATTCTAACCCCGTAACCGCATTACTGTTCTAACCACGTTACCTCCTAATCCTTTAACTTCATTACCTCGTTAGAGTTACCATTCTAACCCCGTTACTGCGTTACCATTTCTAGCTGCATTACCATTCTAACCCCATTACTGCATTACAGTTCTAACCGTGTTATATTATAATCCTGTAAGCCACGTTTTTTTCTAACCCCGTAACTGTGTTACATCTTTATCCTGTAACCTCATTAGCCAGTTAGAGTGACAATTCTAACCCTGTTACAGCGTTACCTCTCTAACTGCATTACCTCCTAATCTTGTAACCTCTTTACCTCGTTAGAGTTACTGTTCTAACCCTGTTACTGCATTACCATTCTAATCCCGCTACCACGTTACCTCTCTAACTGCGTTACATCTTAATCCTGTAGACCAGGTAACTGTTCTAACCTGTTACTGCATTACTCTTCTAAATGCATTACCTCCTAATCCTTTAACCTCATTACCCCGATAGAGTAACCATTCTAACCCTGTTACTGCATCACAATTTCTAACTGCATTACTGTTCTAACCCTGTTACGGCGTTGGCGCTCTAACCGCGTTACATCCTTATCTTGTAACCTCACTACCATGTTAGAGTTACTGTTCTAACCCTGTTACTGCGTTACCATTCTAACCCCATTACCGCGTTACTGTTCTAACCGTGTTACATCTTAATCCTGCAAACCAGGTTTTTATTCTAACCCTGTTAACGCGTTACTGTTCTAACCACGTTACCTCCTAATCCTGTAACCTCATTACCCTGTTAGAGTTACCATTCTAACCCCGTTACTGCGTTACCATTTCTAACTGTGTTACTATTCTATCCATGTTACTGCGTTACTGTTCTAACTGCGTTACATCTTAATCCTGTAACCCAGGTTTTTATTCTAACCCCGTAACCGCGTTACTGTTCTAACCACGTTACCTCCTAATCCTTTAACCTCATTACCCCGTTAGAGTTACCATTCTAACCCCGTTACCATTTCTAACTGCATTACCATTCTATGAGTGAGTGAGGACTGGTGAGTGCGGACTGATGAGTGCGGACTGGTGAGTCTGGACTGGTGAGTCTGGACTGGTGAGTGAAGACTGGTGAGTGTGGAGATAACACAGAAACAGGGTTAGGATAGAAAGATAACACGGTAATGGGCTTTACCATGGTAACATGGTAAGGGGGGGCCATCATACGCTTAAGAGAAAAGCCCTACGTACGTTAATAGGTGTACGTACGATAAACTCGTTGCACAAATCCATTAACGCACGTAGACCTAACGTAGTGGGCAATTTTTTATCGCACGTAGTGGTGTTGCACAAAACCAGTACGTACGATTTTCGATTAACGCACGTGGTTCTGCGTGAGTTAGCGTTGCACGAATGGCCCACTACGTACGATAAACGTACCTCCGAGCGTTTTATCGCACGTACTGCTACAACAACCCATGTAGGTCTCGTAGGGTTTGCAAAATGACTAAGTTATCGCGTTATCGTTACCGCTGTGCAGCCCATCCGCCACCTATGCTGTCCCTCCACCATACTGCCCCTCAACAATACTGTCCCTCCACCATACGGCCCCTCCACCTTACTGTCACTCAGCCATACTGCCCCTCCACTATACTTACCCTCAGCCATACTGTCCCTCCACCATACTGTCTCTCCACCATACTAACCCTCTACCAAACAACCCCTCCACCATACTGCCCCTCCACATACTGTCCCTCAACCATACTGCCCCTCCACCATACTGTCCCTTAACCATACTGCCCCTCCACCATACAGTATGGTGGAGGGGCAGTATGGTGGAGGGACAGTATAGTAGAGGGGCAGTATGGGAGAGGGCCAGTATGGCGGAGGGGCAGTATGATAGAGGGGCAGTATTGTGGAGGGGCAGTGTAGTAGAAGGGCAGTATGGTGGAGAGGCAGTATGGTGGAGGGACAGTATAGTGGATGGACAGTATGGTGGAGGGGCAGTATGGGGGAGAGGCAGTATGGTTGAGGGACAGTATGGTGGAGGGGCAGTGTAGTAGAAGGGCAGTATTGGAGAGGGGCAGTATAGTGGAGGGACAGTATGGTGGAGGGGCAGTGTAGTAGAGGGGCAGTATTTGAGAGGGGCAGTATGGTGGAGGGATAGTATGGTGGAGGGGCAGTATGGTGGAGGGGCAGTGCAGTAGAGGGGCAGTATGGGAGAGGGGCAGTATGGTGGAGGGGCAGTGTAGTAGAGGGGCAGTATGGTGGAGGGGCAGTGTGGGAAAGGGGCAGTATGGCACCGATATGGTCTACGATTCACCTCCTGATAGAAAATCAAAAATCGCGTCGGAAGGTCACCTGATATCGGAGCAGTTGACCACGTTTCTATGATTAGCACGGTAACGCATAACGGGGTTAGTATGTAACGGGGTTAGAACGGTAACTCGTAACGCGGTTAGAATGTAACGCGGATTCCGGCCAATTTGCTGATCCACCAGGCAGATTGTCCCTGCCGATCTGAGCCCATCAGCGATTTGGGCGGGCGACGTCCACAATTCCTCCACATGGTCATTGTCCTGCCCTAGCTCACTCTTGGTGGATCGCATACTTTAAGCAGGTGATCCACCAAAATAGACCCAGCAGAAGGTCAGCGGAAGCTCCGTGATGCGTCTGTTCATGAGATGTTGTTACATTCAGGTACCAGAATAAAAAGTTTCTCCCCGGTAATGCAACAATGGCGTGCAGCGTCAAGTGGGGAGCTATGTGTCACAGGCAATCTAGTGTTAAGGGGAACAAGAGTAGTCATACCAAGGAAGGTTAGACCAACGATCTTAGCGCTAGCCCACATGGGACATCTGGGAATCGTAGGGACGAAACAGAACTTGTGAACGAAAGTGTGGTGGTCGGGTATGGAACAGGAAGCAGAAAGGTACTGCAAGGCCTGCCATGGTTGCCAAATCGCAGGTAGACCCCAAGCCCCAGAGCCAATAAAAACCACCCCACTTCCTTCATGGCCCTGGAAAAATTTGGCTATGGACGTTTTAGGCTCTTTGCCTAAAGGGAAATATATTTTCATGATCATAGACTATTATAGTCTGTACTATGAGTGGAAAGTCATGAAGTCAACAACAACTGACAAATTGATAGAGGTATTGGAGGAAACCTTTGCAAGGCATGGGTTACCTGATACAGTGTTCTCAGATAATGGACCGCAGTTTATTTCCCGTGAGTTAGCAGAGTACATGGAGAAGGTCCAAATTGAACACTACTGAGGGACACCAAAATGGGCACAGACCAATGGTGAAGTTGAACGCCCAAACGAGTCTCTGGGAAAATGTATGCGTATCGCGCATGCCAGTGGCAAGAACGGGAGGAGGGAGGTGCTGAAGTACAGAGCTGCCTACAGGGCTATCCCTTATTTGACAACGGGTAAAAGGCCATCAGAGTTGCTATTTGGTAGGAAAATAAGAACGAAAGTACCTGAGGTATTGCCTGACATTGTTGATCAGGAGGTTAGGGACAGAGATGCCGAAAGGAAAGGTCTGGCAAAATTAAGAGCTGATGGACAGAGACGGGCTACAGAGTCCAATATTGATTTGGGTGACAAGGTGTTACTAAAACGAGACAAAATTGAACAAAAATTCCAAACTCCATTATATCCGGAACCATATGAAGTCGTAGGTAAAGTTGGCAGTAGGGTGACAGTTATGAGCAAAGAGGGGGTCTCATATGATCGGAATAGTTCCCACATGAAAGTGTACACCCTTGAAATCACATCAGGAGCTACAAGTGTGTCTAATGAAGCAAATCTTGATGTTGAAGGTAAGTCTTCTTGTGACTCATCTTCAACTGCCTGTAAAGTTTAAAGATTATGTTGTGTCTTAAACAGTTTCTAGTAGTATTGGTGTCATGGTTAGGTTTGGTAGTATTGCATTGTCATAACTAAGTGTTAGAGCTACCGTGTTTGATTGTGGATCTAAGTCAGATTATTGTACAATCTAAGTTGTCATAAACAATGTCGTATTGTATTATCTGATGAAAAAAAAGAAGTAAGGGAAAAGAAAGTATTTTCATGTCTGCGATGCGTCCTTTTATGAGATGTTGTTACATATGGGTACCAGAATAAAAAGTTACTTCCGGTAATGCCGACAATGGCGTGCCGCGTTGTGCTTACTAATACAATGATTCTCTCATGATATAGAGATACTACAGATTTTACCATCTAGCCAATGAGCCTCGCTGATGTTTGTCGTCTGGCTCTGGGGTTAGGATTCCGCCCAGAGTACATAAACTGTCAGAATTGTCTGTCTCTGCTCGCCTGTCAGTGCATCGCAGGTATCGCCCACTCCATGTTGACAGTGTTTGTCGCGATATTGTAGACTCACGCTGACAGGCGAACTTCCAGACATGTCAGCCATCTTGGAACGTCCGAGTATGTGACTAGTGTTTCCTATTAAGTTTGGTATCTGAGTATCTGAAGTATCTGACATATTTGTGTCTGTACTTCAGAAATAACTGTATATAAATGTTATTAGTGTTATATGTATTTTCATAATACCTGATCATAAGTTACTATGTGAAATATAAAAGTTATTACCTACCACATATAAAACGTGTAGATTTTCGAATTATGCGCTTGGAATTGCTCCCGCACATAGGGACAGAGTGAACCTGGGACCGTTTTCAATAGCCTGTAGGACGTCCGTTTAGTGACACAATAGCGGCACTTCGCATTGCAATAGTTAAGGGACAACCGTTTGTGGGACATAGGGTAAGAGACCAGGGACCCGTTTCAATAGTCTGTAGGACGTCCGTTATTGGGTTTAGTGACACAATAGCGGTACTTCGCGTTGCAATAGTTAAGGGACAACCGTTTGTGGGACATAGGGTAAGAGACAGCCGCAAATAGTGACTTGTACCATTTCAGAAGTGGCTGTCCGGTCACTAAAAGGGTCACTATAGTGTCTATAATAGCGAGAGGGTATACCCTCTCGTTTTTGATGTCACAAACACATAACTTTACTTACCATAGGGACAACGCTATGAAACCTCAACCCCAGTTAGGGACACATACAACCTATAAATATGCAAAATATGAAGGATATCGGTCCATGCAGTCCAGAGATATTCACATTTGCATTTTCTCATAGAAAATGCTGCTCTGATAGCCAGTGTAAAATTACTCAAGCGCAGTCGATAATTTATCCAGTGACCTTCACCTTGACACCACTTGTTACCAATAGCAGTAACACCATCCATTGTAAGGCCCAGGCAGCAATGTCACTAAGTCACCAATAGTGAACGGACACACCACCCCAATAGTGACATGCCTTTTGCAACGAGTCCTAACTTTTTCTGCTATTCAAGTCACTATTTGAGTCACTAAACATGTCACTAAGTGACTTAGTGACCCATTCTATTGAAACGGGCCCCAGTGCAAATAGTGGCTTGTACCATTTCATAAGATGATGTCCGGTCACTAAAAGGGTCACTATAGTGTCTATAATAATAATGAAACTTTAACCCTAGTTAGGGACACATACAACTTTTAAACATGCCAAATATGAAGGAGATCGGCTCATGCAATCCAGAGATATTCACATTTGAATTTTGTCATAACAAGTGTTGCTCTGGGACCTGTTTCAATAGTCTGTAGGACGTCCGTTATTGGGTTTAGTGACACAATAGCGGTACTTCGCGTTGCAATAGTTAAGGGACAACCGTTTGTGGGACATAGGGTAAGAGACAGCCGCAAATAGTGGCTTGTACCATTTCAGAAGTGGCTGTCCGGTCACTAAAAGGGTCACTATAGTGTCTATAATAGCGAGAGGGTATGCCCTCTCGTTTTTGATGTCACAAACACATAACTTTACTTACCATAGGGATAACGCTATGAAACTTTAACCCCAGTTAGGGACACATACAACTTATAAACATGCAAAATATAAAGGATATCGGTCCATGCAATCCAGAGATATTCACATTTGAATTTTGTCTAGAAAATGCTGCTCTGGTATCCAGTGTAGAATTACCCAAGCGCAGTCACTAATTTATGCGGTGACCATCACCTTGACACCACTTGTTCCCAGTAAGACATGAGTATGAGAGGTGGGATACCCAACATGTGTTGTCCCAAACTAGGGACACATCCACAATAGTGACAAGACACACCTCCCCTTTAGTGACATGCCTATTGCAACGCGACCAAACTTTTTCTGTTATTCAAGTCACTATTGGCGTCACTAAACATGTCACTAAGTGGTTTAGTGACCAATTCTATTGAAACGGGCCCCTGGTGGCCAGTGTAAAATTACTCAAGCACAGTCAATAATTTATGCTGTGACCTCACCTTCACAGCACTTGTTCCCGGTTGCACTATCACCATCCATTGTCAGGACCAGGGAGTAATGTCACAATGTCGCCAATAGTGAACGGACACACCACCCCAATAGTGACATGCCTTTTGAAACGAGAATTAAATTTTGTCACTATTCCTGTCACTATTCCTGTCACTAGTCGTGTCACTATGTGGCTTAGTGACACATTCTATTGAAACGGGTCCCTGGTGGCCAGTGTAGAATTATTCATGGCTGTCTCTAATTTATCCAGTGACCTTCACTTTGACACCACTTGTTCCCGATAGCACTAACACCATCCATTGTAAGGTCCAGGCAGCAATGTCACTATGTCACCAACAGTGAACAGACACACCACCCCAATAGTGACATGCCTATTGAAACGAGAATTAAATTTTGTCACTATTCCTGTCACTATTGCTGTCACTAGTCGTGTCACTAAGTGGCTTAGTGACACATTCTATTGAAATGGGTCCCTGGAGACTGTAGGCCCACGAGAGTGAGATTCTCGTGTAGTGCTAAACTTAATCCTGCTATTCTTTTTTGTATTAATCTACTCAGACATACTTTTTCTCCTATGATATATTTCGAACCATGCCGAAATCAAAGTTTAGTATTGCTGTTTTCTGATCTACCTTTCTCGTGAGAAACAAATGAGATCACATTTCGCTGGTTGTCGGTAAAATCTGTGTCACATGAAATGATGGTTGGGAAGTAATTGATATAGTTCCAGGTATTAATAGTAGGGGGCGCCACTAGCAGGGAAGTTCCTTGAACAGGCTAGGGGCGTGGGGGGGGGGGGGGGGGGGAGGAGCCTAATATGACGACAAAGTCGCTAGTAAGTAATGATAAACTGTCACATGGGTATGCTGACCTTTCTGTAGCTAAAAAGGCGCCAAATAATGGCAGATTCTACAGGTATATTACGGGCGAGCAGTACACACTGACCCCAGGAAAGCTCATGGCCTCGTCGGCTGGTTGGCTGAAAATCAAATGAATCAATTTCTCTAGCTGACAGAAATTACAGCCGATGCGACATGGAATCCAACAATTATGCAAATCAGGGTGGGCAGACACTCAACAATCAAGGGCATTTAGAGCGCACAGACAGTCGGTGCCGACCGAAAGAAAGCCGATCCTTGCCAGTGACAGGCCTTGAGAGACATGACAGCGGGCGACAACTGTTATGGCTATTTTATTTGCTGATCCATCAAGGAGATCATTCCAGATGACAGGTATTTTGGGCCAACAATTGTCGCCGACTACCACATGGTAACCACATTGCCATTGGTTAGCTCTAGCTGAGGTTTGGTGGATCAGCCGCTTTAAGGGGAGACTCCGACTTAAGGGCACAATTTCCTTGGAACTTTATTTCAACCCCGCTTATGGATGCACCCTGCTTTAGCGGACACTTTGCTTGGAATGGAGGGTTCCCCTTGAGCAGGGTTTTACTGTAATTGATTTAATTTCATCAATATGGAAGAACGACAATGTATAGTCAAATGTCTCGTGAATAAACCTATTTTTAAAAAAAAGAAAAAAAGAAGAATTTAGTTAAAGACGCAACCATATAGATTGTTTTTATTGTGCATTCTTCAAGATAAATTAGTGAGTAGACAGTTTGAAACCCAATTGCTGGTTTGAGCACAAAGTACAGCACTTCTAGATCGGGAGTGTCATAATAGACTTCATGCTATTTTTGATAACCTCAACCCTCTCCTTCCTTATCATGCTCTGTCCTACAACCTTACCATGCTTGGTCATGGAGACTGGCACCCCACCCCCCCCCCCCCCCCCCCACTGCATCGATGGCCTCCTAACAGACACATAAATTAGCCTAGGAAGCCATTCATAGTGCTGTCAACCTCGATCCCACTCAATGGATATGGTCAGTTATCTACCACCTGTATTTCAAATAGACCTTGATAATATGTATCTCTGCAAATCGGTCAGCATTGTTACTGTCATTTGTTAATGTAGCTTACAAGTGCAAATGACAGATGTAAGGTTGGTTGCACCCGTTTTTTTATGGATTTAGCATAGAATTTCCATTGTCGTAAAATTCCGGGCCCTGTTTTTCAGTCACGACAAGTTTTATGGAAGACATCTTTGAGGCGTCAGTGTCCTGTAGACGTGATATTTTAGAGGATATTCCTAAGATCTTAGGTCTAAGACACTTAGGGTGGTCTGAGGTGTGCTATAGTCATGACAATCTTAGGGTCACATGGCTCAAAATGTCTTATAAACTGTCTTAGACCTAAAACTTCCCGTAATAATCAAGCCATGAAACTTTAACACGAGTTTGGGGGATATATAACCTATAAGCACCCCAATAATGAAGAAGATCGGCCCATCCCATCTGCCGATATCACCGAAATGGATCCCTGGTCCTCTGATAGAACCTAAGACAATTCAATACTTGTCGTAACGGCCGACACTTTTAGCGGCGATCTCCTGTGGCGCCCTACGACACTGTCTATAGGACACCGGCCATCTTTTGTCTTGCAAACTGTCATACATTCGCTGATCTTAGGCTATCGTTGGGCGATCTTATCGTGACTGAAAAACAGGGCCCCTGTCCAGAAGAGGAGCACTGCCAAATTAGTGCGCAGCAACAGGCCTTTGATGTTCAGCAGCTCATAGCAGTTTTTTTTCTGTGATCTGGTGGTGTCTCTTGATGTTTTGTTTCACAGGTACACACAGGCAGCTGTAACAAATTTTACGAAGTGAAAAAATCTCTGATAAGATCTCGAATTATGTGTGGGAAGGGTGAAGGATTATTTCAGATATTAGCTCTGTCAGCACTCTAGTCATAGACTCTCAGTCTGAAAGTTTGCGTAAACATCGGCTCAGAGAATGAATGCCGAATAGTAGAGTGGTTGAGGTTTCCCCGCACTCCCGAAAAGGATGCTATTATTCCGTACTGTGAAGAGGCACCTACCCTAAGATATCTGATCCTCTTATCACGTATATGAAACCTGTCAGTCAGCTCAGCAGCGAGCAGGCCTTGTCAGGTTGTTCTGTTGTCTCCAATCAGTTGAGAGACTAGTTAGCTGTGCATGTGCGCAAATGTTCTGTATTCACTTGTCAAACTATTATTCGATTTACATAAGCTTATCGAATAGCGGGTATTTCACAGAGACTATAATTGGAGAGTGAATCGTTTCGGTGGCAATTACATATAAATGTGTGCGATGGAGCAGGCTACATACTCACCGGCGGCGACCGTACGGCTAAAGCCTGATTGAATGTAATTTGCCTGTTACCTGCTGGTGTTGCCCGCACGGTCACCGTATGGCGGTAGCCGTGGAATGGGCCTCACTATAAGCATGTTTGGCAGGTGCCTGGCTTGGGCGAAATCCGGCCTATCTAGTGGAGCACACCATCATACTATTGTTTCAAATTACAAACTACCCTTCAAATAGGAAGCAATACCCGTCACTCTCTTTAGCTATTTCATTGTATTTTATATCTTATGATTTCTATATCATGCATAAACATCCGATGGATTTAGGAAAATTATTAAACAAAAATTAAGTGGGGAATACCAATATCTAGGGATACCTTATAAATTATAGCACCTGTTACCAAACTTATTTTGATAACAAACATACATAAATGTATGATTTATTACCACATGATCCATTACCACCAACAAAAATACACAAATATAAATATAAACATATAAAAATGAAACCGGAGATACTCGTGACACGTGGTTCCGACTCTGTGTCACAGATGTCGCGGCGGTGGCTGTGGGAGCTCCCGCCGCACGCTCACACCAGTCGACACTTGATCACCATGTCTCCAGGAGGCCGGGCGCCTCTCATCCTGGTGGCTCTCATCCACAGCACCATCTTCCTGAGTCTCACTGGTCGAGTGGCTTCATCTTACTTCATAGGGGGTGCAGCAGGTGAGACATTTCACATACTCGTGTATAATTGTTTCTATATATTTCCCCCCTGTTAATTACAATTGAAATAAGCCCCTGCTCATAATTACGCGGGGTGTCCGCTTACGCTGGGTGAACGCTTACGCGTGGTTAAATTAAAAATCTAATAGAGGGTATAGATTTCCGTTCCAGCAAAAGTTCCTCTTACGAGGGGTATCCGTTTACGCGGGGTGTCCGTTATGCGGGGTTCTACTGTACATGAAAAAATGCTTCGCATGAACAGTGTTTAAAATCCGATCTACTGACAAAAAACATTTTAGATTATAAATTATGCACAATCGCTTTAGATTGAACGACATACTTGGAAATATACACTAGAAGCAGAACATCTGTAGCTAGAATATTTGACATTAACCTTGCTAAGTTTTTATTGCACAAAGTGTATTCATTTCATAGAGTTAATAGGATAATACTCTGTACAACTTTAAGTTTGGAGAGAGGGGTTAATGGGCTGTGCTGATCATAGATGAACTGATTGTCAAATAAATGATTGATATTGGTAATGATAAACAAGTACCCAATCTCCATTCACCGAGTGGATAAGTGGACGGTAGCTGAATAGAACTGGTTAAATTCAACGAGACCGCGACCACTGACCTTCTGTTTCAGTGGTATTTAATGGCATTGTATTTCAGAATACGTACATGTATTAATTTTATTTGAATTACAGTTTAAGGGCAAATGAAGGTCACCACACGCAAACATGTCTCCAGTTGGACGAAAGATAGATGATAATTGAAATATCTTGAGTTTTCCCCTTATTTAAGAGTCTATACAGTATACTACCCACTTCCAATGGAAATTCATTATGCACAAGCAATTTGGCGATTAGCTTTTAAAGGTGGCTCAAGTAGTTGCCATGCATGTCATTGCCATGACAGGGGAGCCCCTTAGGAAAAATTTTAGATGCAAGGGCATTGCAGATAAGTTCAAGGAATGGAGTGGCGGCCATACTGAAAATTAGCAATCACAGAGCATTTTGGCACTTTTCAGAATGGTTGTTACCAAGAACAACTTATATTAATCACCTCAAATATGTGCAAGATGAACTTAAAGACATGAAATGAGTCTTTCATAAATAATTTTGCCATATACCAATATGTATGGAGTGGCCATCTTGGATTTCCAGCTGAAATATACATAAATATTGAAGTTCTTCATGTAGGAGTCTAATCACAACCACATAAATGACATAGGACTCATGGAATTTTTTTTCTGACAACGGGAAGGGGGGGGGGCGTTGCCGCCGCAACCCTAAGTTCCCGTAGAATGAAAAAGATTTGATCAAATATAAGACTCATGGAATGTTATTTCCTGTGTTTTGGAAGGTTTAACCTTCTTATTAAAGATTAGTAGTTCTTTCTAATTATAAAAGAACAATGGTAAATTCATTCAAAATGAGCAGTAATAGTCATAGAGGCAATAGAGCTACTCCTATTTTACAATGTCATACAATATTTAAGCCAAATTCTACGTGGGCTATCTTGTGAATAGTGAAATCCAGGGTTCAAGGCTGTCATGACACAGTATTTCCCACTTGTCTGTCATCCTCATCTCATAGATTTGATATTGTGTGAGTTTTCAGGGTTGAGAAGTGACCTAGCAGGTCAAGAGGGTGTGCTAGTTACCATTATCTCTAGACACTTTCTATCATCAACAAGGTAACAGGGCTGTTTGGAGCTCATAGATCCAGCTAAGCACAACAGGCCATTTTGACCCATTCTCACTTGGTGATGCCTTTATGCATCTACCATGGCTAGCTGGGTGATGCATACAGGCATCAACCAGGGTATGCAGATAGGAGGCGGGAACTTCCTCAGGTCCGCTTCCATGTTTGTGGTCACATAGCAGTGGCAGGAAGATGCACTTCACGCTAAGTCCCGTTTATCAACACTGATTTATTTTGTTTGTTTTGGTAGTCTATTGTCCAATTAGACTTGGTGATGCCTCGAGGCTTCATTTACGAAATAATTGTTTTAAGGAACATATTGGAACTATTGAAACTTTCACAGAATGTAAGGGGCCGTCCATAAATTATGTCACACTTCTTTTTAAGACATTTTTATGACCCCCCCCCCCCCCGTCACACTTTGTCACACATTTCGTACCACCCCCAAAGTATTATGTCACACTTTCCGGAACACCCCCTTCCATATTCTTTCTTATATACCATAGCATAACATAACAGTTTTTACATCTTTGACAAAGTTACTGTTAAAGACCATTAATTTAGAGGGAGATATTACATGGGACAAAACTCCTGATCTCCTAGATCACTAAAAAGCTATTGATATTTCACTATACTTTACTGTAGTGATTATCATTTTAAACCAACCAATTATATGCAGTGCTGAACTTTTGATCAATATGATCAAGTATAAATCTAGTCTGGTTTAGTCTGCTCTGGTAAATCACTGCCCAAATCAACATCTTCCTTATTGTGGTACTCCACATCTTCTTCCTCCATGTATAAGATGAAACACATTTATGAGTTCAACCTGCCCACAAATGGGCACTGTACAAAAATTGGGAGGTGGTGCATTTGGGGATTTATCCTCGACCCCCTAACGGACCATTTCTACCTCATGACTGCTTGGCATTTACTTCATTGGTTGGTTGAAGACAATTTCTATCTCCCAAAGAAACCTGAAGAGATTCGGCACTGGATCCATGTACCTCACAGAGAGTTTGTCTGAGAAAAATGCTGTTGAGATTTGGTACTGGAACACAATCTCCTCTTCTGAATGATAGGGTTCCATTTTGCTGAGACAAGTTTATTTCCTTGGAATTGTCAGCGACAATCACCCCCTAACAAGGAACAGAATCTCATGAGATTTTGACTTTATAAATGTTTAAAATTTAAAGGGGTATTTTGGTGAAACAAATGTACTTCACACATTCTCCCTCAGTCTGTGAGTCTTGGTGGTCCTGAATTACACCTACTCACATGGGGAGGTACTCTGAGTCGGCGACTGTGTACCCTATGTAGGGGTATCTATAGGGGGTGTAGGGGTGACACTATGTACCTGGTAAGTCTTCCCATGTGAATTGAATCCGCCATGGTTCCCTGGGACTGTAGAACACCCCAATCTATGAAACTTTGCACTCAGCAGGAAATTGTCGGCGAATGGTGAAAAGGTATAAAGTACACCAGTCTCAGGTACATTTGTCCCTGCATGTGAATCCCACCATAGGTCATAATGGATGATATCACTGCATTCTAACTTTGTTAATATCATCTGCTATACAAGTTTTATGACAACATCCTTAGGATCTGAGATGTATCTATAAGAAATGATTGACCTGAAATTGATATTTTCTATTCCACCTGATAATCATCTACCCAAAAGTGTCAAATAGTCAGTGGGTGGTGCTTGATGCCATAATCAGACAAAATCATCAGGTGAAAATGTGGCAATAGTCATCTTGCCTCCCTGGCAGAAACCTGTCATCATTGATCAGAAACAGGGAACTTTTTCAAGTATAACAGCACTCTCTGCTGTTACACCTAACCACATGTAGCATATACATGTACTGAATTTCCTTGATTTGGACATTCTTCTATTTGCCTGCCTTTTTGATCAGGTGTTTGACTATGGACAGCCCCTAAGTATAACATCATATTTAATATTTTTAGGTCAAATATGACAAAGTTTTAAGGATCATATGCCATCCCACATGATGAAAAGATAAAGAAATTCACAAATGGCCTCCAGTTCCTAGCCCCTAGCAGTATTCACTGACACTAATACCTGGCCATGTGCCTGTTTCATTGCTGTGGTCACAGTTAGGGATTTGTTGTTCAGAGGAAAATAAATTTGCATCTGGTTTAAATTACTTGGACATTAAACAGCACCACATCCATGGAAGTCTTGGGAAGGGCACGGGTTCAGGCAATAACCCAAGTGTATTAGCTGCACAAGATGGATATGCAGTGGGACAAAAAATCTGTCTGACATCAGTAAGGCCAGGCTAGATGAAGAATTTCATACTCCACAAAAAATATTTCTACAGATCATCAACATCTGAGGAAAAAGGAAAGCCTCCAGATAATATTTGTGAAAGATGCTGATACTAACAGTATAAATCAGCTTGGCAAGCCCTTTTAAAGGAATCTAATTGTGCTACAAAGCAGATGAATCATGTGTAGAGCAGAAGCTGTATACAGACGTGAAAGATGAGAAAGCGAACAGGACCACAGGGCAGAGCTATTTATTGATGGTACAGCCCTTGTAAATTTAAATACGGCTGACTGGCCAAGCAGCAATATTATACAAATAATTTCACAGTTATCTTTGTGCAATATTCAACTGATTAAATATGTTTGCAGGCCAGTTTGGGATGTCTACCCCAATCCAATCAGAGCCTAAAATCTAAACTTAATGTAAGAAAACAGACTGGGCATTTTATCAGTTCATGAATACAAATTCTCAGACAGTAAAATACTTGCTCCAATGCTGTTAAGCGGTAGAGGTGTATTCACTATACTATTATTTATGCTCATATGGCCCTGCTATGCCAATGCAGACGAGTAGTCCTCCCTTTAGTTTAGTACGACCCCTGTTTAAAAATGATTTTGACATCATAAATATATTGCATCATTACCTGTATAATTTTCTCCTGAATGTTTATATAAATTCTGTGCTTCTGGGTTTGGTTGGTCCAGATACACATTCACGGCTCAACGGTTGTAGTGGCAAAGCAGGCGGTTTCAGAATAGGTCTGCTAGGCTATCCCATTCCTTAGTGCCTCAGATCTATGGGATGAGAATGACAGACAAGTCAGAAACACAGTAGCATGACACCTTGAACCTTGGACTCCACATAGACATAACACCAAAAACATGGCTCAATTATTGTTTGACTGTGTGAAATAAGAGCAGATCTATGTCCATTATGACCATTACCACTCATTTTGAATGAATTTTGTGTTATCATTTCCTAATTAGCAAGAGCTATCAGTGTTTGATAAGCAGGTTTAACCTTCCAAAACACAGGACATAACATTTAAAGAGTCTTGCGTCAGTGTGTGGTTGCAATTAAAATGAAGAACTTCATGATTTATGTCTATTTTGGCTGATAATCCAAGATGCCCACTCCATACATGTTGGTGCATAGCAAGATTATTTAGGAATAAATCATTCTATGTCTTTTTGTTCATCTTACACACCTTTGAGGTGATACATATAGATTTGTCATTGGTGATAACTATTCTGATAATGCTCTGTAATAGCCAATTTTCAAAATGGCCACCACTCCAATACCCATGCATCTAGGGGCTCCCCTAACGAAGTACCAAGCACAATCATGTGTTATGTCTGCCATACTACGTGTCATGTCAATCTCATATTGAGACCGCTCCTTTAACGTTAGTACCACAAGCATTTACCGCACAATATCGAATTAAGATCTAGCAGGTACTGGTGCATTTAAATCCCACCTGAATATCACATACTTATCGTTAGTTTTCTCTAAATTCAGACAAATTGTTCATACAAATTTATATGAGGCTATCGCGCTGTTTGTATTGATCTTATGAACGGACGATACTGACATAGCACCTAATGATTCCATTGGTGGCCCTTGACGTCAGGCTGTGCACTAGTGCCATTGATCAGTTGGATATTTGACACCGCTTCTGCAAGGTGAAAGTAACTACAGCCCTACATTGGAGGCTGAGCACCTGTCAGGATATTTTGATATTTGACCTAGCTGCCTCTTGAAATATCTTCATCTTGCAACCACAGTAGTAGTAACACACTGATGGTCTATAGGCCCATTTCCATTGGCCGATTTCCCGTCACCGATCTATAGTCAGGAACCACCGACGGACTTTTGGCACTGTGGACCCAATATCGGTCAATGGAAACAACCAAGGGCGTGAGTTCTGCTTAGATTATGCAATGTGGCACCACCCACAACTGAGTGAAAGCTAGGTCACTGAGGGAAATCTACTACCCTCAGCGATTTTTCTATATCGATGCACAGTCAGTGGCACCACCGACAGACTTTCTGTGTAACTCAAAAAGTCTAAGCAATCTTTGTCGGCCAATGGAAACGGGCCTTATAGGACCTCCCCCTAGATATTGCCATAAAGCCGAGTGTGCGATTCACTGAATAGATAGAAGCAAATGGCTTTCACTGAAAGCCTAACTTTGTTGAGCATTGAATGATAAGAGCTAAGCAGGAACAACCCTAGAGGCACCCTACCGCAAAAGACAACAGATAAGAGTAAATTATAGACCACTGGACTGAACGATTAAATGGCTTTTAATATCGTGTACATAGGGAATCATAATGATTAAGGACTATTATGAATTAAGACAACACGATGGCGTTATCATACCTGCTATAATACTCATGGATAAAAAAATTTAGTAAGGCTTGATTGTTCTTTTTAAAAGCTGACACATTGTAAATATAGAAAGGGGAAAACAAATAATTTTCATAATGTACAGTAATTTATTGCCTCAACGTAATACAATTTGAGGAATGTCGAAGCCAGCGGGAGGCAGTATCTAAGCTATCTAAACTGCAGACATTATTATAAAACTAGGTCTATGCGGAAGCCAGCTTAATCGTGACAAGACTTCTTATGTGATAGCAGTAGTGTATTACAACATGACTGTGCATGGTGTAACTAATGCTACGTTTACACCATCACCCCAACAGTCCAGGCAGTGAATTGTCCTCGTGGCCGTTCTCAGCCGGGACTGCCGTAGTTCGCCTTTCGTCGTATCGTATTCAGTATCCCCAAAGGACACAAGGACTGCACTGGGACCGCACTGGGACAGCATCGGCAAAAATGCCGTAGTTGGTCTTAGTTGGCCTTGCGACACCAGGGACCTGTTTTTAAAACTAAGAACGATAACAAAATTGGTCCTATCGCGGTCTTTGATGCATTCTCATTACCTAAAGTGATCTGTCTTTGTGGAGGACATTCCTACACAACGATTCGGAAAATATCTTTATTTTGGGTGTTTTAAAAGAAATTGATCGTGATCCACATCGTCCATGGGCCTGTCCTACCTCCATTATCTGTCTTATTAGAAGACAACCCCAGGGGGTGTCGTACAATATTTGGTTTAGCAGAATTAGCTACTCTCAGCTTATAATGGCCTCTTAAAGTGTAGTTTGATTACATTATTATATTTCCCTTGAAATAAATCTATTGCAGAGGCACAAAGGATGCTTATTTGTAAAATGGTATGACATTGTCCTCCACCAAGATCCTTCCTCCACGAGGAATATCTTTAGTCATTGACTAAAGACAATCCTAGTGTTTAGCCATGTGACTTTAAAACTCAATCTGATTGGTTGTTCACTAGGACATGCCTTTAACTCCGATCAGAAAGGCTTGAACGATAAAGATTTGATCGTTTCTGTAGGACCACGTTTAAAACACGGACTGACAAAGATATCCGGTCAGGTCAGTACCGTTGTGGTAAGTCCTAATCGTAGTCATTCAGTCACTATCATTCTTAGTTTTAAAAACAGCTCCAAGGGTGCTGTTTAAGAATTTACGAGGGAGAATTGGTCTGGACGATAGGAGAACAGCCGCGAGGGAGGACATTGGGGAGGATCTGGTGTGAATATCGTTTAATAAGGGAGGTCCTGCGTGGACTCTCCTCTCCTTGCTGTAAATTCTCCTAACTTTGACCCAGATCTTCTGTGGAAGGAGATCAGCGTCGGACACGACAGGGCACCAGTGTATTCAGTCCTGCGGCTACTTCCGTGGATAGTTCTGTGATACATTGGATAATATAAAATCAAGTTTTCTGTAAGATTTATTTATATTTATAATGTATTTTCATAATAGAATTATCTTTTATGGGAGAAATAAAGCAACCTACTTTATTTGAGTATAAACACCAAAACCGACAGAGGGAGCTGCGAGCGGCCGTTAGTTCACTTGGGAGCCGCGGAGCCGCGAGTGGAGCCACTTACAGACGGACGTAGGCGATGAGGTGCACCGAGACTGATCGAGGGGTCTCACTCACCGCTCACACACCACAGAGATCACTCCACCTTGACAGTGCTACACTATATATTTTTTTACCATGGCACGCCTCGTGCGTTGTTCCGATTGCGGCTTTCTTCACAAACCGAGGGGGCCTTCTCCATGCCCTTATGCGCATACAGCTAGGGAAAAGTGCAAAGTTGCAGGTAGGCCTGTTGAGGAGTTTCTCGAACTTATAGATGAAGACTTAATTGAGAAATATACAATATATGAGACCTTTCCTGAACAGTTGTCACATCTCAAATATAATGTTTTAATCGAATCGATCATCTCCCTGGATATCACTCACTCTTGTCCTTGAAGTCATTGTCAGACACAGTGTCACTATAGTATACCAGAGTGTCGCATTCTTGTGGTAAAGGAATCATCCTATTGGTAATTGACATATCACAAAATATCTATGCATATTCATAAACATTAGAAAGATGAGTTAATCTTTATCAGAAAAAAAGTTTTAAAAAACGATCTCATTAATCCACTAAATTAATTTATAAGAATAAAACTAAATCAATTTATAATGAAAGCATAGCGGTTCTACTCGCTCAGCGTGAACTAGGTTGCAATATAATAAATGTCGACAATTTGGCACAATAAAAGTTGTACTGGTCCATTACTTTTACCTCCTGTGTTATTAGAATATTATATTAGAATATTATAACTGTGAAATTTTTAATAGATAACTTGGAACAATTAATAGGATATTATATATATTATAGTAAATATCAGCTAACATTATTTTTGTATATATTTATAGTAAATATGATATGTTGTAATTTTTTTTATATTTAATATAATTCAAATGTGAATATACTAATGTTAACATATTAGGCTAATTTCATATTAACATAATATTGATATTACTGCTAAGAATGACACAGCTAAATGATGCATGGATTAGATACATAGATACACAACTGCTGCTACTTGGCACAATTACTCGTGACTAATTGAGTTAACACACTATCACATATTAAGGTATACGTAAAATTGTTTGTACTTACTCTGTCTTGTGCAGAAATACCCCCACCACTCGAGGTGCAGTGAGTAGAACAGGAATCCGATTCCCTGTATCCTTGTGCCAACACAATGACAGTATGTTTATCTAATCTAAAACGTTTTATAAACGTTTTTGGATAATACTTCTTGATAGGATTTTTACGTCGTTGAAAAAACCTGGGAGCAGGGGGTATATGAAGGATATTGGCCGCCATTGTGGAAATAAACTGTTTATACCCATGATTATATATTAAATTTTACCAGGGACAGAGGTACAAGCTCCCTCTACGACACCCCCTGTAGGTGTCGTTTAATCGTCCGTTTTTGGACGACGTAGGACCATGTGAAGGATAATCGTCCACTGGGGGATAAATTTGTCAAACGATATTTCATGCCTCACTATTGATCCTCTCCCTCGTTTGTCCTTCAGGAATTCTCCTAGACCTTATTAAACGATATCGGGCCAAGGAGAATCAAACGACCATTTATTTTCTCCCTTGTAAGTTCTTAACCCTTTCGCGCCGGGTGTTGCCTTGAGGCATCAATCGGGTGTGGCCGGGTGATGCCTCAAGGCATCATTTCTCCGAGATTTGCGAAAACGGTATTTATATATAGAAATAATGGAAGAACTAACATGATTTTTTCACAGAATGTGCAGAGGATATGGATATTAATAAATATGTATCGGGGGGGAAAAAAAAATCATGTGACCTTACATTCGATTTATTGCGTGAAATATAAACAACAGACGACAACCGGTAGAAAGTGTCACTCCTGCTGTCAACATGGCGGAGTGTGACTGGTCAGGAGACGACGCCAACTGGGAAGATGAGCTTCCACTGAGTACCCAGCTGCTTTTAACCAGAAAAAACGCAGGGAAGGTTCTGATGAAGATGTCTGCGTTGACGAAAATGAAGATAAACAACCAGAAAATCCAGGTAAATCCTGCGAAGTTGACCCTCCACAAAGGTGGGTTAAAATATGCAGGGGCATTCCTAAGCATCCACCTCTCCCATCGTTTGATCAAAGTAATACAGGACTGTCTAAATCGATATCTGATCCAGAGAAGAGCCCTCTTGGTTTCTACCTACTGTTTTGTACATTGAACTTCCTCAATCGCATTGTAAAATGCACTAACATCTATGCTGCGAGAGAGAAAACCGAACTGGCCCAAAAAACCATGGCAAATCAGAATGTCAGAATGGGTGATGCATACCCTTACAAAAGAGAAAATAGGCACCACATGGTGTAATGTTACACTCTATATGGTGTCATCTGGCACCATACACTTTCTGGTGTATGCCCACCAGAACCCCCAGGGGAGGGGAATTGCTTCATGTTTACGATGCCTTTGCAGATCACAGAATAGTGATCCAAGGGCCTAAACATTGCTCCAGAAAATTAGCGGATTGTGTTGGAATTGCATCGCCGCCTAAAATATGGCTTTCAGTGATACTTTTTATGCAGACCCTCACATCAGGGAGGATGTCTGCATATTGCATTACTTTGGTTAGAAATGGCCTTGTCTGATATTCTCAATAACGATCCATGGTGGCACTACCACCCCCGCCCATTGTTCATCTACCTATAGGAGATGGCGATCCACACAACCAGGTGTCAGATCAGTTTTAGCTATTGTACCATCTATATTTAAGCCTGTTGCAGTGGGTACTCATCATAGTAGTACAGGTATGGAGCCAGGTACTAGTGCCAGTAAATACCGCTAGAGGCCGGATATATAACCCTGATTGTGATACTTTTATCTTAACATCACGTGACATCTTATGTGATACAAAATGCTATGCTTTATGTCACCTAAAAATATTAAATATGATGTTATACATACACACTATGAACATTTCAGGTTAATTGAGCAAATATTTCCAATTTTATTCACAAAAACTAATATTTTGTAAATGATGCCTCAAGGTATGACCAGGCCATCCCTGGATCAATCTTCCCCTGTCTCATTCAATATGTGCCCCTGAATTGTTGTATAGCTATTGCATCATACAAATTAACAATACTGAATGAATATAGGGATATGACCCAATATCACGGGAGCAACGCTATTTTAGTCAGATTGTTAAAGTAATCATAAAAATAAAATTGCGATCCAATTATAGCTAGCTTTACCACAAAAAGTGGAGCAGTGGGGCCCTGAGGCACTGCCACCATTCCAGTGCATTGTCAAAGTCCTCTTATTAACCCTTTATTGATGGGAATCTATAGCAGAGCCACTCTCTCATTAATGGCTATTAGTGTCAATGTACACAGCTGGGGGCAGGATGTGTCAAGATCATTCTGTTACTCAATCACATGGTATAGCATGTCATCCTTAATGTTATTATTCGTTTTGACTAGGAATCCTAAATATCAACATATGAATTTCCACCTGATGACTAAATGATCACCAAGTATGTATTCATTAACCCTTTGCCCGCAGTACCCAGTTCCCCTGCTTAGCATTACACGGCAGGCATTGCCAGCCCAAATGACCCTGCTATGGCAGGCACCATTTTTGGGAAATAGCAATGTCACGTGATGTGTCATGTGATTTAAGTAATTCACCTTGGTGACTGATCATATTTTGTTATACCAAATTAAAGGTCAATATAGCCCTTGTATATTGCCCAAATTTCTTTTAAATCAAGCAATTATATTTTTATCTATTGAATTTTGTATATAAGTATCAATGATGCCTCAAAGATGCCTGGAGGCATCTTCCTGCCATAGCCAGGGGAATGCCTGAAGGCATCTTCCTGCTGTAGCCAGGGGAATGCCTGGAGTTGGGTGGTGTCATTTGAGATTTAATCATAATTATCAACAAAAACAAACTCTTTCCACCTGACAGATGATTTTCCTACCTTTGTATTGAAAGTAACGGAGAAAATATTGATGCTGATTATCGTAAAACTGGATGAGGTTTAATCTTGGCCACCGTATTCCACGACTGGAGTTTGGCAAAGTGACTTCATGAGGCGAAGCCGAGTGAAGTCCGGAGCCAAAACTTCAGGAGTGGAATGCGGTGGCCAAGATTAAAACGAATCAGGTTTTGATTTTATCCTACCCTATCTCCTCGATTTTGGAATATTACGTGATAACAATCCTGTATGCCACTAGTGGCATATAAAACTCTGTATGCCAGTCAGCGTGGCATACGGAAACCTAATGTTAAGCCTATGGGATTTTATATTAGGGGTAGGATAAAAATGTTTACTAGCCTGATAATTAACACTCCTGACATTGCAGCTGAATGTGTGCTTCCAATAGATACACTGTGCAGAGATGGTTAATGTAAAAAGCATCATTGGTAAAAGAAAGCCTCTGGTTTGCAATGAAAAAGTGTAGCTCCACAACTGAGCTACAAAGGAATCACCAGGTTGCCACAAATTATATGTACATAACTGCTTAATCGGGGAGGTAAATAATTGTCAGCTGGTGCCATATTATGTAATGTGGGGATAAAGATTGTTGATCTGTAACATGTTATCTCCATTTCCACCTGATAATTATGTACCCTAAAACTGGCAAATAGTCAGCAGTGGTGCCAAAAGACAGAATTGTGGGCTGGAAGTGGCAGGTGGAAACACCGCATTACTTTAATTTCTATGCACATACTTATAAATGTCCTTACTCATTTGATGATATCCTGACTAGACAGAGAAGCCAGAAGGTTCCTGTTTTTTCCACCTTTTGTAGTCTACCTGTCTAAACCACTGACATCCCCCACTATTCTGGCACCCTCCATTCTAGTCTGGCCTCTGCTGTTCCTTTGTTATTCTCATGCATAGAAGAATAGGATGCCCAATACAGTCTGACCATCAGGGCATATGCTAGCAATATAAGTCACTGAAACCCACTTTCCCCTCCATTATGACTTCTCCCAACCCTTCATCTAGTGCTTTGCTAATTTCTGGGGCCAGTCCTGGACTGTTTCCTCAACAGACTCCCAATGCCAGCCCCATAACATATGAAATGCACCATTATTAAGCAAGAGAGTTACCTCCCATTTTCTCCTCTAATGGGCACAGGGAGATATTTAGCTACTAACAGCAGGTGCAACACTCAAACTGTGACATCCTGAGAAGGGTATCAGGGCTCAAGAGCACTATAGACACCAACAGCAAGGCCATATAACCTTCACAATATGGGGAGAGAGAACCAGCAAGAGTGAGCCATGAATTGAAACCATGTGGTGTCACGTTTTCCCCCCATTGTAATGGCATGCCCCACAATGGTCTGAGATTCTGACATGCCATGGTCAGCTCTGATCCATACCTTAACCGTCTAAACCTTTTTTTATGTTAGCTATAGTTAATGGTAACAGCTAGAGGGTGAGGCTCATGAGATATGTACAATCAAAATCCAGAAAAATCAGTTTTTTTCCCTTTTGAAATGGGACTTCCTTTGATACTTACAGGAAAATAAATGTCTTTAGGTATGGAAATCCAAATTTTCGTCATAGTTGCTTGACAATTTCATCGGTAACCATGGTAACAAAAAACACTCATTTTACCCATTTTTGGTGCATTTTTGGCACTTAATTAGTACTTCTGCTATATTTTCTCTTACTTTAATCTTAGAAACAGAATGGAAAGAACAATGTAATTTATCTATCATTTGACAATTTTTTTTTATTGTATTATGTGTTTCAATATATTTGATCAAATTAGCCAATATTATTGGATGATATTCATCTGTTGCCATGGCAACCAATTCAGGATTTCATCATGGATAGTGCTTAGCAATTTAACACCTGACATGAGCATTGAGCAGATCATCCAAGACATTAAAAAATTATCAAAGTCTATACATCATATTAGATAAATCTATGCACATCAATTAGAATACCCAATTTATTCGAATATATATGCAAATAGCCAGAGAGATAGCAAACTTCCACTTACAGTGGTGATAGTCTAGTTATTGTCAATAGGGTGAAATTCTGAAAAAAATGTAGAAAAAGTTTTTATTTTAAAAAATTACATAGAAATGATGAGGAGGCTGCAAAGAACTGATGAAAATAATTTGTTTAGCTATTTATCTTTATTCTAAAATATTATTTAACATTATAGATGAATATTATGTTTGTGACATTCCAATGTAAATTTTCTGTACACGTTTCATGAGCCCCACCCTCGAGCATGACACAAGTATGTGACAGATACATACATGCAGGAGGTAAAAATACTGTATGGAATAGGGTTCCATATGGCAAAATATGCATCAACTAAAACTAGGTTTTTCTGGTAACACTAGCTAGGATAAGTGTCCAGCTTTGTCTTGAGGGAGCCAGAGGAAAGGTACCTGGAGTATTCTGGGCATGCCCCCAAGCAACCACTCCTCCTTCCAAAGTAGAAGTAAAGTGCACCAGCTGATAATTGCAGGTGATTACTGTACATTTGGCTTAATCAATTCCCACTAATGATGGCCAGAAATATCAATTCAAGAAATAGTATAAATCATATATGATTAGGACCCTTACTAGATTTGCTGTCTTTCCCTGTGTGTTTACAATAAGTGCACTATACTCAATTTCTTGCCCACTGGGATCATATATCACAATATCATAGATATTCTAGATGACCAATTACTCTTTTATCAATCCATTATATAATCTCTGTATTATATTGTGTCACACCCTAAGTATACATATCTTCGGTCATTTAAAAGTATCAAGATTTGAAATGGCAACAGAAATATTGCATTGTGGGATTGCTGATGCATCCCATTGGATTCTGCATTGTTTGATGTACCAGAATATGTGTTTGCATTAGGTTTTATCATCAGTGACTATGAACTTATAGCAATTTGTTTACATGAGAATCAAAGGGGGTGACTGCATTGATTGTTTTCTACCTGCATTGTTTGCCATGGTAACAAGATTCTAAAGACATAGACACAAGAGTTACCCATTACATCCGAAATGTAAACATATAAAAAACAATTAATGAGTTTGAAACCCTATGAGTTTTCTTGTTTTTCTGGGACTTACTCTTCAAATGTGTAAGAAATTGGTGGTTTCTAAAAAGATTATTATGCATTTAGGTTGTCATGGAAACAGAAGTGATGCTACATTCTTTTAGTCAAAAGAGTGGCAGAATCATATTCCCCATGTAACGATTGACCAACATGGCACATTTCATGCAGTAGACTCTCCAAGTACTAGGATAAATACTTACATTAAATCTCTATCAACAATGGTTAAAAAGCTAGTAATTTGCATTGATGACATTCAGAGCTAGTTACTGCAGTGGCTGTTTTGTGCTAATCTGGTAACCATGGCAATCAAGTTCTAAGGGAATAAAGAGAACAACAACGCATTATGTCCCAAATGTATACATCATGAAAATTAAATCTCATGAGTAGGTGTTTAGCTCCTATTTCTTACACCTATTATTCATATTTGCAGGAAATTGGTGGTTTCTAAGTAGATTATTATGCATTAAGGTTGTCATGGAAACGGAAGTGATGCTACATTTTTTTAGTCAAAAGAGTGGCAGAATCAGATTCCCCATGTAATGATTGACCAACATGGCACATTTCATGCAGTAGACTCTCTAATGGCCTTGTTAAAACTTTACTCTTCAACTAGTTGCCATGTCATGCAAATTTGCCATACAAATGTCCAGTTAGTGTATCATTATTTGGCTGCTTTGCTCATAGAAAAAACCTTGTTATGGTTGCCATGGGAACAATTGAAAAAATGGTAGTACCCATCAATGATGTGTGTTATTGCTAAAATTATCAATTTGTATGTGTCATTCATAAAATTATTCTTTTTATTCAACATTGATAACCATGAGAAAAGCAAAAATGAGGGTTCCCCCACAAATTGGAATGTTACCATGGCAACAATTCTTCCAAGAATACAGAAAAGGGCATATTTCCATATTGAACACTTTTGGCCAAAGAATGATAAATTTTACAGACAGAAAAAATGCATTTATCCTACCCCTAATAAAAAATCCATAGGCTTAACATTGGGTCACTGTATTGGGTCTGGAGTTCAGAAAAATGAAAAATATCGCTCTAGTGGGATACACTTGACAAATGAAGTCATTTGTTAATGTAGAAGTAATTTAGACGGGCGGGGTAGGATAAATTCTAAACCAAACTCGAGTTAGTTGTGTTGTTGTTCATCGCACTCCGGCAAGATCGCGTATTACTGCTCTCGGCTTTGCCTTGCGCAGTAATACGCAATCTTGCCGTCGTGCGATAAACAACAACATGACTAACTCTTGTTTGGTTTCTCCATATTATTCACCATTTCTTATAAAAGTATGTATTATGTGTCAGTAATATCAAATTTTGTTTTTCTTCTGTTACCATGGAAACGAGTATGATGCTACACGTTTTGGAACAAACGAGCATCAGATTCAGATTCCTGAGGTCATAATTGACTAAGTTTCAGCCAGTAGACTTTCGGGGGTCAATTTTACCTATTTTTAGGCCATTTGCTCCTCTACGATATCAAAATACATGTCATCTCTAATTGTTCACAATACAATATCACTAGGCAAGTAATCAAGCATCGAAACATAATCATATACACGAATAGCTTAGATAACGCATTATATAGATGGGGTATTTATTGAGCGATTTCTGGGTATATATACCGGAGATGCCCTATTTATCAAATGAAATAGCATTGACCTCATTATGAGGTCGCTGTGACGGCTGACATCCTCATATTCAACTCCTCATTATTACATTAGGATGTTATACAACACCATCATATGTATCTATACTTCTGTCCATGGGGATAACGCGAATACAATGTGCAAGCCTCTTATTCTGCATAATATAATAGGTCAGTAATACACTGAGTAGCTCACGAGAGTCGGTTACTAATTGCAACTGGTGAGCGGAATTACTGTTGTCCATACCAATCATATTTGATGGGCTTTGTGCAAAGCAGTTTCATATAGCTGAATTGTATTGAAAGCTGGTTTCTCTTATCGCTATAATGAATGCTTTATGTGTGGGGACAAGCTTACGTCATATTGTAAAGTTCTGGTCTATACATCCCTACCGTGGTCAAGTAATATTGGTTTCTATGAGAAGAAAGTAATTATCTAAATCACCCCTAATTAGTAAGGAACAAATTGACTGAATTGGCATAGTCGCCATTTTGTCCAGTATCCTCTTCCCTGATGTTTACAGTATGGCTGCCATGCTTTGAATGGCATTTAATACCCCTATTATTGCTCCGCTCTAATTACCATGTCCACATGAGGGCAGGGCACTCTACCAATATTATAGAGGAAACCCATGAAAGTTTAGGGTCTGAGCTTGTATCCCATCGAGTTTGAATCACGTAGTAATTCACAAGGCGAAGCCGCGTGAATTGCTATGTGATTCAAATGAGATGGGATCGAGCTCTGTTAGATACGAGCTTTCAATCTTAAGTCTATGGAGAAAAAATATCTGGGGTGAGATAATGAGTTGTTCAGTGTCATGAGCGGCCTCCTGACATGTGTGACAGACCGGAACGGGCACTCAACCAGAACAGATTTGGTCATCCCCTATTGGCTGTTGTTACAACAGCCAATGAGAGTGCAGAGCTCACAGATGCCAAGCCTGTGATGCCAACCCCCTGCTAAGGGTGTAAAACAAGGACCCTTTGCTGTCAATAAACAGTTAACCCCTTAGGGATGAATGATGCCTTGAAGCATCATCCAGTCCATGCCGAATGATGCCTTGAGGCATCAACCGGCCCAGGCCGAATGATGCCTCAAGGCATCACTTCTCAGTTATTTACAAAAAATGTTTTTGACAAAGAAATTATATTAATGATTATGAAATTTTCACAGAATATACTTCTGACATCCTACTATGTATTCTTTTGAGAAACTGAATAAATATCAAGGATGGCATATTGTACCATGTGATTATACACTCAAATTATGAGATTTGACGAATATGTGCTCATACCCTAGTGGTATACACTGACACCATCACCCGTCCTCACAAGGGTAGCATAATCGTTGGTACCCGTCCTTAAAGGGTTAAGTTCTGACTCATAGTATTACCTAGTAAATCTGTGTTTGAGTTCTTACTCCTTCTTCTTAAGGTCTACTCCTTATGCAAGTAGGGCTCAAGACTTCACAATATGTTGTGGAATCCAGAATATTTCTGGTCTGTGTATAATTCCTGATTCCATTGAAACCCGCAGCTTTATTCGTGTACATATGTTCTTGAGAATCATTATGGCATTTCAATACAAGCATGCCGAGGCCGTAAAAGTGATACATACACTAATCTGGAGAGCTGTACTTATTTTGGAACATCACATAAGACTTTATGTCATCAACATGTGACATCTTATTTACAGTTAATTTATCTTAATTGGGATACTATCAATGTCTATCACGGGCCCGTATGCATAAACTCAGGCATGTGAAGTACTTAAATCTGAACTGAATCCCTACAGGGTTTCTAAAGTCTCAATATGTGATTTACCTGTTAGTTTTACGACTAATGATAATAGGGCGTCGGTATTTTCTTTACCTTGTCCAACCACATTTTCCGTAGACCTTTCAGCATGTTCTTTGTCCCTTGCAAGTATCTACCACCTGTCGATTTTGGCCGGAAGCTCCTCACAGGACATTTCTATTTTTGGCATCTGTAGTCCCCTCCTGAGCAGGATTAGAGGATTCAGGAGGGCACCTTCAGCAAACAGTGGCTGCGTTCTGATTTATTAAACGTTATTCTTTGTCAGATGGTATAATGGGATGGCAATATCTATTCAAGAATTTTGAGTTTAGAGGATCGTCTTGCATGTAACACATGTTGTACGTGTACCAAATATATAGGTCATTCTACCAGGAAATACCTGAAACTTATGTAAGCCCTCCTTGTTAGAAAGTCTAAGACCTTGGCTATATGAAACGGTCAATTCAATCAGATTCCTCTACGCAGGGGGTCAGTAATGGTGGCTCTGGATAAAGGGGCCTTTATATCTACATTACTTCCTATGTATGGATAAAGTCATAAACACAAATCAACAATATTTATTTTTGTTGATATACATAAATTTTGTTTATAAATTCTTAAGTATAATATGTGTTTCGCAATACATGTAGTTTAAAAACATTTACCTGTACCAACAGGTGTCTCTCAACATCTGGTCAAAATCACCCCAGTTCTTTTTAGAAATAGACTAGACAAACCATTTTTCCTCAAGATCGAAATCGTACTTCAATACACATCTAGTACCCAATCATAAGGTCATATGAGTGTACATGCAATACTGTAAGGTATGTAGACGTTAGGGCCCACCACCCGAAAGTCGGGACGTTAGGGCCTACTCATCGGGACGTTAGGGCCCGCCTAAAGCAAACCTGGCGGCCCAATGATCATAAGATCGACATACATCATTTAAATATCCATATTTGTCAAATCTTTAAAAATAAAAGATAAAGTATGAGAAAATCTTTAAACCATATTATTTCTGTACTACCACACAGGTTAGGGACAGGGATAGGGTTAGGGATAGGGCTAGGGATAGGGTTAGGGTTAGGGTTTGGAATAGGGTTATTTTTTTTACTTACTTATACTTACTACCAAATATAGTATTTATTCACAGTTGAGATGCTTAAGTAGGGACGATTTAAACTGTTCGAGTTCGTTACGGGTCGAGTTCTTAAAATGGGTCGAGTTCGTTACGGGTCTAGGTGGGCCCTAACTTCTGTTTATGCCATTTCTCCCTCCCGGCACCATAGGTGTGACCGCGGTGCGGCCGAACAAAATCTGTATGGATGATATTCCATAAAGCAACATATGATTGGACACTTTCTTAGTTTGATGACTGTTCTGGATTCTGAACAGTATCGCTTGATGATTATATATATATATATCTTTATTCAACATCCTTTTTAACAATCTTCTCAATGACAGCCAGAATTTATTCACATCTGAACCATCTTTAAAACAACCTACATACAAACAACAATAACGTCTGCCATATGCAGTCTTACTTGGGTCCATCTGCACATCCAAGTGTTTATAAATGGTGACCTGATGTAGCGGCTGCAAAGCTATGTATGGAAGCATGTCAAATTTTATGGATGGTTGCAGATGAACATTTTGCTTTTAGCAACTTCCAGTCTGATCTGTCCCATCATATTCATGTATGGAATTTATGTTGCAACTTTGAGCTTTATGGCATGTCGGATATAAATTATTTAGAATTAAAAGGTAGTTTGGTCTTTAAAATAACAAAAAGGGCAAATATCCCCAATAAGTTAAGGATTGCGGACTATTCTGAAAATTGTTGTGTCGACAAATGAAATTAAGGAAAGAATGCAGTAACGAGGACCACAGTTTAAGCGACTGCTGATATAGTCTTAGGAGAATGAGAGCCCCACATCTCCATCAGGGAAGCGAGATACGAATAATTGAGGGAAAGATTTCTTTCTGAAGTATAGGAAAAACAGTTCATTGATAATGTGGTTATGGCAAAAACAATTGCATTAAACAGCACTATACCCGTCCGGATATTTTACATCTACAATGACAAGTTTTATTCTTGGTAATTTTTACTTGTGTTTTGCAAAACTGATATAAGTTTATTACATTGATATTGACATTCTACAATCATAATCAATAATTTCTCGTTTTGATAGGAGTGCCTCATTGCTACTCTCAAAAATATTGTATGAGATAATTCAATCGTTGACTTTACAGACCCGAACCGAGAGGGAAGAATACCGTTGTCCGTGGAGAAACGATTTGCCTGGTTTCGACGTCTCACCTGGTTTCAGGAGCTGTTGTCTGAGGTGAACCGAAGGGACAAGATCAAAGAATCTCTCCGAACCCATTTCTTTAGAACCTATGGAAAACGAACAATTCCGCGAGAATGGTTTTTACTGCATGGAAAACAACAATACCAGTACCTCTATGGAGCTGATTTCCTTTAGAAGCTAAATCATATCAGCGGTTCACTAGCGTTGATACCAACGCTAACATTGATTATGTTATGGTGTAGACTGTTGGAAAATCACAGAGCATTCCTGTGTAATACACAAACGGTAATCTGTGCGTGTAGTCGATACGCAATGTATAGAAACCTAATGAGAACCCCAAATAAAATCACGTGAGCTACTCTATGTATGCTTGAAGGGTTCTTCGTGATCAGTTCCCAGTATTCACTTTTAACTCGACAGATTCTAGATGTGTGTACTCAAGAATTCCCCATGTATCGTATCCGAATGTAGTACAGCTTTGGCCTCGGGGAAGAGGTGATTAACATGTTATGGGTTAGAGTTCGTGGTTTTGAATTTAACAATTATTCTACATTATTGCAGAAATCAATATGGTCTCTCTAAAAAAGTTGAAATGTTAAGGCATGTCTGTCCCTTGCATGCACTGCGAGTACGATATCTCTACTTTATGCACTAGGAAACATAATCATAAGTTATTTCTTCATTCTTTTTGTCTATATTCTTATGTACAGCAACTAAGAACTCCACTACTGTTTTGCGAAAAATAGAGTGCAAAATTGAAACATTTAGTATTTAGTATTTAACTAAAATCCAGCTTTATCGCAAGGTTTACACACTCATCAAAACTGTCAAAATTGTAACCTGACAGCTGTCATCACAGATCCATCAAAAAAGGATATAATGACCAAAACAGATGCGTGACTGGAGGGATAATGACAAGGTTTATTTACCAGATGTCAGAATTGTCATTTGAACAAGAGTAAGCAAGAGTGAACAAAAAATTACAAAATTGGAGGGCAACCCTTAGAAAGTTATGCTTTTTCTTCATCAAATTATGTAAGGTGGGTGGATGGAAAGTTTATATAATTTTGTCGACAGAGCGGTAAGGACGTGACTTCACTGGAAACGTCCGGACCAACAAGGTGGCATGGTGGTCTGGTGACCGGGACCGAGCATGAAGCGATAGATGCCGCCCCTGGGTGAGAAGTTCCCGCGCTTCGTCCAGTATCCCTCCCGGGCTCGGCCACAATTCATATGTGATGTAATAGCGATACATGTAAAGTCATCGAAATACAATTATTGCAAAGAAAAATACAATGACCTAACCTGGAATTCCTTTCACCAGCATCACTTACTCTGGTAACTAGGCGATTTATGTATTAATACCACAGAGAAAATGTTGTGCCTTGAAAATTGAAATTGAAATGCAAATGGATTGAATATTGAAATAAAATTGCAATAAGGGGATCAATCTTAGAGTTCTGTGATATTTTCAAAATGTAAAACGGATACGAGAAACATGCATAAAGACAACACTACTGGTAATTATTAGAATCCCTTTGTGTTAAAGGTTTTATCATCCCGGCTGAGCTGATAGATCGCTCCTCCTGCACAGCACGTATAATCATCCTCTTTGTCGTCACCGCCTGCTTGTAGTGCGTTGAGCATCTTGTCCCAGGCATTGGCTGGGCCTCAGCAGGGCCTCCCCGTTATCATCGACCAATTTCTCCTTGCTCTTTTCCTTCAGTTTTTCGCCGCTGTTCTGTAAGCTGGGGTTCCCTAATTTTGCTAAACCCCACTGCAGTCCACTCGCTTGCCCGGGTGGAATTCGCAGTTCCTTCACAAAACGGGAGGAACGCCTGTTTTCAGGTTCACCATGTTGTAACTCATTCAATTTTGGAGTTACTCATCCATTTCTTTTTTCATCAAATAGATCTCACTGAGAGCTTCAACGCCATATATACTTTTACCTTGGTCAATGCATTGGAAGAGACAATATGATTAAAAACCACCCATTTTTCACTGTTTTTTTCTTGCCATAAACGTGTACACACAAAAATTATAAATTTGTCCTTTTCAGTCTCAAACACACCCTCAACCTATGTCTCACCCTCACTAAATAGTCCCAACCTGGTCACATGATTTGAATATGAGAAAAAAAATGCAAATTTGGTAGAGCTGAGACCATACATGTGATATTTGTAGTCAGGTAGGACTAGTGGTGACTGCAATAACCAGAAATGAATGTCTCATCTGGTTGAGGTTCCCCCTGGTATATTTTACAGAATATACCGATTTATACACCAGTGTAAGTCACCTATATCAGCCTTCAAAAACGGCGACGTAAAGATGAAAAATTTGTCTTTACGTCGCCCATTTATCTTTCATCCCTGACTATTTTCAAATTATGTGATTAGGGTAGAACTATCAGTGAGGGTGAGATATAGGGTGAGGGTGAGATTGGGCCTGAAACTCTGACTTTTCAACTTGTTTCCTTGCTGCCAGAGACATATTTAGGTGGGCGATGTAAAGATGAGAAGGGCGACGTAAAGATGAGTACTCATCTTTACGTCGCCGTTTTTAAAGCTATATTTCTCATGTTTAAATGATCTGACCAGGGTGGGACTATCAATGAGGGTGAGACACAGGTTGAGGGTGAGTTTGAAGCTGAGACAATTAAATTTCAATTTAAATCTTTGTTTCTAGAGACATATACAAATAGGCGACGTAAAGATTATCTTTGCATCTTTACGTCGCCGGTTTTGTAATGAAAATTCAAGAAATATCATGTCCAATTGAGAGCATTGAAAGATATGATATAGAAAGGGATGATATCCGACTAGGCCATGTAGCATTTTTTTACAAGATCTCTGTATTTTCCTTAACATGATAATAGTTGACAGAAACCCTTATAATAAGTATGCTAAATTAGCTACTTAGCCCATGTATACATTTTCCATTTTCCCAGCTAAAAATCAAAGAATTTGAAAAATTCTTTTTGCCTCATACAGGAAAGCACTTATGTTTGAAATATAGGTTATGTTTAGGATAATATAAATAGATATGAATATCATTTCACCTATTCTAAGTTATATGGCGACGTAAAGATTAAATTAAGAGGTGTTAAAATTCAAATGCCTCTCATTTGACAACCAAATGAGATATCTTGTAGCAAATTCCTCCTGATATGCACAGATATATACAGTTTAAGATAATACTCAATGGAAGTCCATAAAATGTATTTGAAAAAAGGTTGTCAAAAACAGGGGTTCCTCCCGTTTCATGAGAACTGGTCATATATATATATATATATAATATAAACAAGATAGTTTATATGTATATAAAGAGACCAAGAGTTCGTTCATTCCACCCAAGGTGTCGCTACCGGATCACATCAGGAGGTGGCGCCACAATACGCTACTAGCGCCAGTTAGCGTCAAGGAATCAGAACGCTCATAGACTTTGACCAGACCGGTCACCAAATGTTTTTTCAGGTCTACCAGAATTCTGTTAAGTCTTGGGTTTGGAAATTCGCAATGCGCAAGTGCTCTAAGTGTTCGCATGAGTACGATGCGCGATCGCATCGGGACGGATGTCCTTTATGTCGAATTTCTAGCCTAGAGAAAGAAATTGGAGACGAAGAAATGAATCAGTCGCACCAACATCAAAGACAAGATGGTGACCAGAAGACGCCGGTACACTCGAGTAGACCGACACCTCCAGACTGGTATACTTCGCTCAAAAAAGAAAATGAAACACTTCAACGGCAAATGGGAGATTTACAATATCAGATGCAGTCATTAATAGCATCTATGGATCGATTATCGGCAACTACCGAGGCTTCCGCGACGGTAACGGCAAAAAGCACCGGGCGACAAACCGCGGGACCACTACAGGACCAGGACGCTTCGCGATCTCAGAAAACTCTACACTCAAGTCAAGTGGGCGCCGATCATACTCCAAGGGAGGAACAAGTGCGACAAACATCGCGACAAAAGGACCTGACCGCAGGAAAGGACTTACCACCGCGTCAGTTTGAACCAGCCTACCCTCCAACGGGAGGTGGATATTTCCCGCCAAATGTCCAGGGTCCAGATGTATCTACTTGCTCCGGCCACCACCACTGCAGTGAGACTAAATCAAAACATAAGTCGAAATACTATTCACTAAGTCCGTTTTTGCCACCAAACACAGATTCACCAAATCTTGATCAAGTTCTCAGTGGTAGTATGGGTTTACTGCGTAGTATGACTTTAGCAGGTGCGGATACTACAGGTTATGCAGATCATATTTCATACATGATAGATCGAAAAGCTACTCACACAGGTAAATCCCTAACAGAATACGACCAGGCAGTTAGAGAAAAGTGCGACAGGGTAGGTCCTCAGGGTTTCAGTTATGGCGACAGCTTCCTAACGGAAAAATTCTTGAACTTTGAGACAACCTTCGCATTCGTTAACCTCAACAAAAAGTTGAAGGAATTATCGGAAAAAGATAAACGAACTGGTCGCAAATCTGAGAACAAGGACAGACCTAATGGAGTATGCTGGAAATTCAATTCGAAGGAAGGGTGCTCATATCAGAATTGTGCCTACAAACATGACTGCTCGCAGTGCGGCAACAATCACACAGCTATGGTATGTCGCAAAGGTGTAAAGAGTGAGGTAAAGGAAAAATAGGATAAGGCTTATCCTCCTTTCAAAACTAACATGGAGGAAAAAGAGGTAAATCATGATGTATATACACAAGATGATCGATGTATTGCTAACACTCTAGCGGGCACAGGAGCGCCTGTGTGGGGACCGCAACAGTCCAGCGCAGTGGTTGTTCCGTGCAGGGACACGGATTCAAATTATTCTGATACAAACGATAATGCTACACAAAAAGGTTTTCCGGTTTTGAAAAGTTTTCCGGATGCTTACAATGCTCCAAGCGAGCCTACAGGTATTGTCATTGACAGTGGTACAATAAGAGCAGTGGCGGGAGAATGCCGTCACTCTCCAAACGGAGATCTTGCCATAGGGTCTATGGAAGAAAATAACGCCAGTGCCTGGAGATAGCAGGTCTCGAAATCGAGACTGGGATTCCAAGATGGCGAACAACAAGAAGGTATTGACACCAAGGTGGTATCCTTGTCTCAAACTATGGTAAATGGTGATGGTTGTGTTGTAGACTCAGGTGGGGGTCAATACCCGTCGGTATGCGGGAGGTTCAAAATAATGTACATGATACCGCTGGGAATCAAGAAGGCGACAATTATCAAATCCCAGATTATCGCCCGTGGGCGATGTGTGTACAGGTAAACATTTCATAGCAGGTAGGAAAAATCAATTGAATCCGTGCATATTTTATTCCGAATGTACATCAGAGAGTAATAAAAAAAAGTGGAATAGCGAATTTATTCTAGAAGGAGTTTCTCAAGGTTTTCGTATCGTAGACTCAGAATTTGATGGAAGTTATTTCAAGAGAAATTACGGAAGTATCTAGTATCTATGATACAGAGTTCAAATCTAGTATGGACAGTACCGTTAGGTCGGAACTGAAAACTGATAAGATTACAGAGGTTGATGAACCCCCAAAGTGTACACACGCTATGGGGGCGGTACGTAAAAAAGAAAAAGGGAAAATGCGCCCAATTACAGACTGTAAGAGACCACTGGAGAAGAGTGTAAATAATAGCATGAACTCGGTTTGTGATAAGTTCAAGTATACGAAGATAGACGAGATTACAGAAATTATCGAACCAGGCGAATTCTTCGCGGTAGTAGACATTAAGGACGCGTATAGAGCGATTCTAGACACCTTGATCAAATTGTTACAATCACTGGGGTTTGAGATTTCTTGGAATAAAGTAATTTTTCCATCACAACAAGTTAAGTATTTGGGGATTGAGATCGACAGTGTAGCAATGGAAGCCAGGCTACCCCAGGATAAGGTTCTTCGAATAAATTCGCTAGTGAACGAATTTTTAGAGAAGACTACAGCCTCCTTCCATGAAATGGCAGTCCTCACCGGGGTATTGGCTCACGCTAGTACGGTAGTCCGCGGAGGACGAACATTTTCAAGACGTCTTATAAATTTTCTCAACTACATGAGAGACAAATTAAAACATTGTCGTATACCTCTGTGGTTGTCAGAGGACTTGAAGTGGTGCAAGAATTTTATGGAAATTTTCAATGGTTGCGAAAAAATCCTGGTTCCAAAACGATTGTTAAGAAATGTTGTAGAGACAGATTCTTCCATGACGGGGTTTGGGGCTGGATGGGGAAAGGACTGGGTTTTTGGAGTATGGACTGACACAATGCACCGTGTGTCAGATCAGGACAAGTGGTCACACCACTGGGTGCGTCCACCATCAGAGGATCACCAAAAGATCATCAATATATTGGAACTGTGGCCAGTGGTGGTTTCTGTACATAGATGGGGGTTTTCATGGAAAAATAGTCATGTAGTTTTATATTCAGACAATATGACAGTAGTTCAAGCAATAAACACGGGCCGTAGTCGCAATGTAGAGGTAATGAAGTGGCTAAGAGAAATTTTTTGGGTCAGTGTTATTTACAACTTCCATTTGACTTCTAAATATATTAATACGGAAGATAACATTTTTCCCGATTATCTATCTAGGTTGTATGACCCACGAAGAAAAGTGGAAGTTCCTCATTATTTAACAAAAGGTCGTTGTTGTTTCCAGTCTTAAAGAAGATGGATTCCCTTCAATCGTCTTGGATGTCGAGTAATACGTCGACAACGAGGCATTGCCAATGGAGGCACTTCATTAAATTTTGTGAAGAATTTGATTGTCAGCCTTTACCAGCATCAGTATTAACCATTTGTATGTATTTATCATCTATGGCTGGTAAATTCAAGTATACTTCTATCATAAATTATTTGTCTGCGGTTTGGGTACTACACAGGGTAAATGGGGTTCAACATATAGACATACAAGATTTTAAAATAAAACAAACCTTGTTAGGTATTAAGAGAACATATGGCTCAAAAGTACATCAAGCCAGACCGATTTTGAAGTCAGAGTTATTGTTAATTTTCTCGGGATTAGACATGAGTTTGTCAGAACATGTATCTTTCTGGTTAGGAAGTATCTTAGGGTTCAGAGGACTACTCAGAAAGTCAAATCTGTTTGAAGAAGGTTTTGCGATTACGTTAAAAAATATTAGATTCTCTGGTTCTTTGGTAAAAGCCTGCTCTGAAGAAGACCAAGGGTTCCTCTAAGTCCAGTGACTCAGAGGAGGACTCGTGGTCTGGTCGGTCAGACAGGAGCCGGACACCAAGTAGTGTAACTTTGGGGGATGTTTTACATTCCTCAAAGACAGGAACAGCGAAGGTGAAGCCTGACCACAAGAGTTCTGGCACTTCCAAGGGGGAGAAATCCTCTAAGGAACCTGAAGAGGCAGCAGTCTTCTCTGAAGCTTTGGCAAAGACAAGCACTGCTGGTGCCAGACCGAAAGAGAAAGGCACAGATGCCAAAGGGACTGGTGAGGCCGAGATGGATGAGGATTTTACTTCTCTTCCCTCTCCAGCTGGGCTTGTCCCCAAGGCGGCACTGAAGCAGAAGGAACCGCAGCCTGCACCGGTGGCTTCCACTGCTACAGTTGCATCTGCATCAAGGGATGTGTATTCCAAGACACTACCAAGACCTACACTAGCAACGATAAGGTAGGAAACTGGGAACTGTAGCACATGTCAACTTACCTGAAGCATTTAGACAACCAGGTTGTCACTAACATGAACAAGTTTAGGGGCGGCGTAAAACAACTCACGGAGTATGAGTGCATGATTACACCCTAAAGGTTGCTCAGGAGACCGAGAACAAAGCCTCAGAGACCCAAGCAAGCCAGGCCCAGATTCAGCCGATGGTGATAGCCCTGGTATCTATCCCGTTGAATCTGCGGCAGCCACCAGAGGTCACCCAGACTGTGAGATTCCTAATGGAATATGGAGTTCATATATGAAAAATCTTTTCAATCGGTCAATAACTTGAGAAACAGGCAGAACATGTATCAAAGGCCCTTTTCGTGATAAATTCACCTAAAAACATTGGTGCATTACCTTCAGGTGACTGGTCAGGTGCGTTTATGATAGTGCCTTCGTACCCGATTTTGAGGGTCACTACGGCAACCAAAGAAAATAAAAGCCTTCCAGATTGTTAACTCTATTTGCCGAAAGATATATTGACTAATGACTAAAGATTGATGATTTTTCAATTAAGAGAAAAATTATTGTAGAAATTCATATAAAAAATCCACTTATACATGAAAAATTGAAGGAATGGTTGCCATGGCAACCAATTGTGGGATTAAATACAGCATTCCTACATTCCTATTGGAATATTGTGATAGTACATGAAATATCACTTCATTTATATAAAAACGCTTGACACAGGAATGACATATATATAAGGTAGTTTTTCATTTTACGCATTTTGGTGAATTACTGACTAGCAGCGATGCTATTGCACTAGGTTTCAGAGGTTGCTATGACAACATAACAACTTTAAACCTTCTATAATGGTACTTATATATTCTTAAAGATATATTTATGAATTTATTACTGTTAAGTTTTTAGGATTAACACTATTATAGTTACAATACTTAAGAAATTTGTGCACACAAAAATCCACCTTTAATTGAAAAATTTAAGGAATGGTTGCCATGGCAACCAAATATGGAAATCAAGCAAAATTCTGACATTCTAAATGAGATTTGATGCTTGTGTGGGCTACTGTCTTTCCAATTTGACTAAAAAATATAGTGCAATGGCTTGGAAAGGCTTAGAAATAATATCTAATCTGTATTTAACCTAAAGGTTTATAAATTCAATGACCTTTGCCCTTTGACCTTGAATAGAACCCTCAGAAATTCTAAATAGAATCTTCTAAAGGAAATCCAATGCTTGAGCCTGACAGCCCATATCTTACTCTATAAGTGTAGAAAATTTCATATTCATAGCTTCGAAATAGCCAATGCAACTCACCACCGGATATCACTATTCAAAAACGATAAAAACGGCCACCCTGCCGGCCGATATATCGGCCGTTGGGACTGAAAGGGTTAATAATACTTATCTATCTTCCAGACGATGACGAGACGATTATATATAATATAAACAAGATAGTTTATATGTATATAAAGAGACCAAGAGTTCATTCCACCCAAGGTGTCGCTACCGGATCACATCAGGAGGTGGCGCCACAATACGCTACTAGCGCCAGTTAGCGTCAAGGAATCAGAACGCTCATAGACTTTGACCAGACCGGTCACCAAAAGTTTTTTTTTAAATTTATTTGTGTTGTTGGTTCTTGGCAAGTTTATATTGTCATCAAATAAATGAATTAACGCCAATTCACGAGTCAATTGTTATATTTAATGATACTTATCTATCTTCCAGACGATGACGAGACGATTATATATATATATATATATATATATATATATATATATATATATATAATATTAATAGTCCAATGAGTACTAGAATATTAAATATAGAGAAACATGAATTGACACAGAGACAGGTTTGGCGGAAATTGAATATTAAACGGGTTTATTCAAATGAATACAATGAGACAAGCCCCAGTCCTACACATCTAAAAGTACAAAGCTAATAGAATTATACAATAGTAAGATTAAAAATACCTGTTATCAGGTAGAAAACGAGAGTGGAATAACCGTTTGAGGGAACCTGGTAACCAAGGAACCCCTAGCTACCGCATCTGTTACCGAGTAGCTACCTGGAAAACAACAATGACGTAACCACTGGTGGACCTGAGGCCCCTGAAGTGAATTGATTGAGTGAAGCTCATTGGCTTAAATTTATATTCATATAAACAAGGTTATATAGTTATATAATATTAATAGTCCAATGAGTACTAGAATATTAAATATAGAGAAACATGAATTGACACAGAGACAGGTTTGGCGGAAATTGAATAATAAACGGGCAAAGACCCGCCAAACACAATCAAAGTCAATTTAACTTTGATAAAAATTCCGATGCTTTCCTATCCGAGGAAGCAACAGAGAGAGATGTATTGTGTAAATAAGTATGTACAATTGAGGAAGTCCAGTTCCCTCAGGGTTTAATATATGAGATATCTAGACCGATATCTTTGAGAGAGGTTGCCCCTCCATGGCATAAGGAATGGCAAGACACCATATTATTACCAAAACCACAGCTAACAGCAAGAGATTTTAATTTATTATTTACAAATTGGTAAGTGAGAGGTAAGAGAGTACCACCCGAAGGTGATCTCAATAAATAATCGTCTGGCCCTGGGAGCTGTTTCAAAACCATAGACTAAACCCACGTTTTGAAACAGCTCCCAGGTCAATGTCTTGTAAGTAGTACATTAAGGTAATGGACGAGACAAAAAATCGAATCAGGAATAACATCGAATCTCAAAACCTGTGGTTTTGTACCAAATTGGTCAACTTTAGACGTAAGAACATTTACATCAGCATGGTCATGGGACAAAGACACATGACTCCTCTTCAAGGTATGTTCAGATAAAGTAAAATGACATTTTCTGAGTAAACCTCTGAACCCCAAAAGGAAACAAATCCACAAGACCAAGTTAGAGTCAAGCTTCATTGAAAGTTTATGATAAAGAGATATCATTTTTGACAATGTGATAGGATATCTAGTAGTCTTTTCTGACACATCCATTCTAGTAATCCCTTTAACAGTCATTTTTAATAAGAAATTATAGGAAAAATCCTCGAAACCTTTCAACTTATTCTCAAAATTGATGGCAGAAATATAATTTCTCACCGAAATCGGTTTCATATGTTGAGATAAATGTACCACGTTAAGTGAAAAATTTGAAATATTAACAGGAAAAGGAATCCACTACGAATTTCACAAAACCTGAGATAACAATTAATTTGTTTATCTCTAACTCTGCGAGTATATATATATATATATATATATATATATATATATATACATATATATATATACCAGTATCGAGAGGGGCAAGCATGTCCCTACTTCGGGACAAGCCAGCCTGGGTGCTGTTTAAGAACTTACGAGGGAGAAAATAAATGATCGTTCGATTCTCCTTGGCCCGATATCGTTTAATAAGGGCTAGGAGAATTGCTGAAGGACAAACGAGGGAGAGGATCAAGAGTGAGGCATGAAATATTGTTTAACAAATTTATCCCCCAGCGGACGATTGTCCTGCACATGGTCCTACGTCGTCCAAAAACGGACAATTGAACGACACCTACAGGGGGTGTCGTAGAGGGAGCTTGTACCTCTGTCCCTGGTAAGATATAATATATAATGATGAGTACAAACAATTATACGTATACCTTATTATGTGATAGTGTGTTAATTCAATTAGCCACGAGTAATTGTGCCAGGTAATCAGCAGTTGTGTATCTATGTATCTAATCCATGCATCATTTAACTGTGTCATTCGTAACAGTAACATCAATATTATGTTAATATAAAATTATACTAATATGTTAATATTATTATATTCACATTTGAAATGTATTGTATATAAAAAAATTTATAATATATCATATTTACAATAAATATATAAAAAAGGATTTATTAGCTGATATTTACTATAATATATATAATATCCTATTAATTGTTCCAAGTTATCTATCAAAAATGTCACAGTTATAATATTCTAATATAATATTCAAATAACACAGGAGGTGAAAGTAATGGACCAGTACAACTATCATTGTGCCAAATTGTCGACATCTTTTATATTGCAACCTAGTTCACACTGAGCAAGTAGAACCGCTATGCTTTCATTATAAATTGATTTAGTTTTATTCTTATAAATTAATTAGTGGATTATAGAGATAGTTTAAAAAAAAAAATTTCTGATAAAGATTAACTCATCTTTCTAATGTTTATGAATATGCATAGATATTTTGTGATATGTCAATTACCGATACGATGATTCCTTCACCACAAGAATGCGACACTGTGGTATACTATAGTGTCTGACATTGACTTCAATGACAAGAGTGAGCGATAACCAGGGAGATGGTCGATTCGATTATGTATTTCGATTAAAACATTATATTTGAGATGTGACAACTGTTCACGAAAGGTCTAATATATTGTACTACCTACAAAAGATAATTCTATTATGAAAATATATTATAAATATTGATAAATCTTACAGAAAACCTGGTTTTATATTCTCCTATATATCACAGAAGTATCCACGGAAGTAGCCGCAGGACTCAATACACTGGTGCCCTGCCGTGTCCGATGCTGATCTCCTTCCACAGACGATCTGGGTCAAAGTTAGGAGAATTTACACCAAGGAGAGGAGAGTCCACACAGGACCTCCCTTATTAAACGATATTCATTCCGGATCCTCCCCAATGTTCTCCCTCGCGGCTGGTCTCCTATCGTCCAGACCAATTCTCCCTCGTAACTTCTTAAACAGCACCCTGGTCTGTAGCATTACACATCGCTCCCGTACATGATGCAAGGTCGCGAAGGTCGCCAGTGTTACAAAGGCCATGTGAGCGACCGGTACGCTGCACCAAGTTGAGGTAGCCCCGCTCAGTGCACCCTTTTTTAGATTCATTAACTGAGCGTGGTCCATCTTGCGGGCCTGCATGCGAGTGACTGGGCCCTGTTTTATTTTCAACTCTCCTGGGGGAGGAGAGTCCCCACGAGGGATAGCTCCACTGAGGATATTTTTGAGGAGATCTCTTCAATCTCGTTCGATATACCCTGTCCTCGGGAGGGAGAGAAATCCTCGGCCATAGTCTCCTTTGAGAGAGCCCCAGCACTCTCCCGGAGTATTTCAAGCCTCCCCGGGCAAAAAAAAACACACGTGTATGTAAACACATCTCACACCTTCCCTGCATGCAGGGGGGTATTGAAAGGAATACTGGAGAACTCGACCCGCAACGAACTCGACCCGTAAAAAACTCGACCGTAACGAACTCGACCCGTTTTACGAACTTGACCCGTAACGAACTCGACCCGTTTTAAATCTTCTCAATTCAAGTGTCTCAACTGTGGATAAGTACTATATTTAGAATTAAATATGCTATCTTGGCTTCAAATTTGGCCTTCTCTGGGGAAGAAAACAAACAGAAAACCCTTCCTAACCCTAACCCTATCCCTAACCCTTTCCCTAACCCTAACCTTTTCCCTAATCTTAACCCTAACCCTATCCCTAACCCTAACGCGAATGCTAACCCTATCCCTAACTCTATCCCTATCCCTAACCTTAACCCTAACCCTAACCCTAACCCTTTCCCTGACCCTAACCCTATCCCTAACCCTATCCCTAACCTTAACCTATCCTTAACCCTATCCCTAACTAGTCAGACCTTTCATTCTATATGAAAATATCTTAATCATATAAGTATCTGAAACGGGTCGAGTTCTCCAACCGAATTCTCCAAAACGGGTCGAGTTTTCCAGACCACTACGGGTCGAGTTCGTTTCGGGTCGAGTTCTCCAGTAACCATTGAGAGGGGTGGGGTTACCACTGAGGTCATCCCGGTCACTGCTTGTAAGTCGGGGCTTATTGTGTGTCCATCATTTAAACTTGTATAGAAACGTATATATTTCCAAACCAAGTGATTAGGCAAGATTGCCGGTTAAACGATTTTATCATATTTTCTTGGAATAATTTTGCTCTTGGTTAAGGTATAAAGTTGAGAAAACTGGTATTCTTGCCCGAGGCCCGTCTTGCGTCAGAGGAATGTCAATTTAGTTTTTTATTTGGGCATGGACGATGCATGAATTATTTAAATGAAAAAAAAACATCTAAAAAAACTAAAAGTAAAGTATCCCTTCATGGTTATACGCAATATTTGGATTGAATATACATCGTTGATAAGATAAATCTATTGAGGAGGTCAGCGAAAGCTATCCCATTTTCGGGTGACGGTTTAAATATCGCCCAATTACGACTTATTCGGTCAGGTAAGGCCTAATCTAAGGAACCCAACACCTGCGGTTCATAATTACCAAGCTGTTCATGGAATTAGAACGCAATTAAGGATTTAAAAAAAGACACAGTCGAAACAGGTTGCAATATCAAACTGCAACACGAGCTGGGAAGATATAAAAGGCGTGTGACGCACTATAATTAACTTGGTTGTTTTTATCATATGGCTTTTCTTATTGTAATTGATTCGGATATCGATGCGAATGAATATAAGTTTCATGTTGAATTCAACGAAAGCTACATTGTATTTAGAATATGATTGTATGAAAAAAAAAACAATCTACAAGACAAAAATCGAGTTTCATAATTGGGGAAAAGATATTGAAAACCCATGATATTTGTTCATAATTGTGTTTTTCAAATTAGATTAACTTATTTGGTTTACGAAATCTAATAAATCAAATAGTACACAAATCAGACAAGGGTATTAATGCGTGTTCGGTTACGTCACAGGTCCCGTAACACGGTAACCCGTGACAACACGTAACCATATCTCCCAGTAACCAGAAACCACGGATACCAGGTGTAACAAATACTAGACAATGAGTAGGAGAGAGGTGAGGCCCCCTACAATTTATATACATATAATACTTATATTTAGACATATATATATAGGAGAGTTTGGGTTCGATATTTCAAAGTATCGTGGGGAAGGAGAGTTGTGGGCGACGATCTAGGAGATCTCCTCAAATCTCGTTTTATTTTCAATCCTCGGGCCGGGAGAGCTCCTGAAAAGTGTCCTGCAGCTCTCCTGGTGGGCGACACGTCTAGGGGTATCATGGGTGGTTCAAAATAACAAATAAAAGCTATGTAATTCATTTGAACTATCGGAAATATATTTATTATGATTTTGATAAAAACTGGAGATCTCAGATGGAGAATTACTGTGTTACTTTATTAGATTTACATACATTCATAAATGATTAAATTAGTTCCCAAAAATAACAAGTGCTATGTGCCACCACCTGTAGTATACACAGCCTCTCTTTCAAGTCTCCTCAAAAGTGTCCTACAGGTTTATTTCGTCCTGGGGGGTGTTTTATTTTCTGCCCGAGGAGTCCTGGGCCCTGTTTTATTTTCTGCCCGAGGAGTCCTGGGGCGCCCGGGGAGAGGTCCCAGGACAGTTTGGGTTCGATATTTCAAAGTCTCCCGGGGAAGGAGAGTCTTGGGCCAGGATCTAGGAGGTCTCCTGAAATAGCGTTTTATTTTCAATCCTGGGGCCGGGACATCTCCTGAAAAAGGTCCTGGGGCGTCCCCAATGTATCTTGACTCAAGACACCTCTACATGTGTCCTGGGTGAAGCTTGTAGCCCCTTTTTCGTAAGGTTATAAGTAAATGAACTAATATACCAGCGAGGAGAGATAAATAAGAAACATGGCGGATGTGTATGCAGAGGCCGAAGATGACGGATTTGGGGATTTTTTCCTTCTAGGAGATTCTGGGTAAGTATCTATTACAAGTTTTTCAGTATATTATATATTTATTATATATATATTAATTTATATACAATACCCCTAAACCCTGATATGTATGGGATGAGACGTTTCTACATATACATATATATTAATGAATTTTTTATGATTTGTATATTTTATATCTATTATATATATATATATATATATATTAATTCATCTATAATACCCCTAATGGCTGATATTTATGGGATGAGACGTTTCTACATATACATATATACTAATGATTTATCATTAAAGAATATATCATAAGATTTATGATACATTTTTTATATATTTCAGATACCCTCTGCGCACATATCTGATGACCCCTTAAGGGGGGTAACCACTGCTTCCGACACACTCGGACAAGGCGTACAACACACTACAACAAAGAAAATCCCTGTCGGAAGGGCTCTGTCGGAGTGTGTCGGAGTGTGTCGTAAAGCCTTGTCGGAGTGTGTTGTAACAGTTTGGCAGGAAAAGAAAGACTGCCACGGTACCGACACACTCCGACACAAACAGCTCACTTGGGGGACTTCATATATAGGAAATATACTGTAAAATATGATTTTCTTCAATATTCTAATAGAAAAACTTGGTGAATGTATTTTATAAATAGTATCAGATATCTGCACAGATATCTATAATCATGTATCTCAGACCCCGAATATGATTCTAAAAGTAAATGGTTATTAAAAACGTTTATCATATATATTCCTGAATATGTTTATAATGCATATATCTATATAATAGAGGAGAAAATATTATATTTATGACATTATGAGAGTTTATAAAGGTGCACGTGGGTGGGGGGGGGTCGGTTCATAGCTTTTTACATAGTACGGAATGTTCCTGACACACTACGACACAAGCTGACCTCTACGATTTTTCAAACATGTTTGAATTTGTCGGAAGGGCTACAACATGGCTACGACACAGGCGCTGTGTCGTAGCTATGTCGAAGTATGTCGCAGTGTGTCGGAAGCCGTGTCGGAAAGGTGTGTCCACTGCTACGACAAAAACCCAAAACGTTCGATTCTGTGTCGTAACGCTTGTCGGGAGGCTTGTCGTAGTGTGTCGGGAGCGAAGTGGACACCCCCCTTTACCTTGACCCACAGGACCCAGCAAGTGTCAGTAAAACACCCCAGGGGGTCGTTTTATTTTCAACTCTCCTGGGCGAGGAGAGTCCCCAGGAGGGATAGCTCCACTGAGGATAATTTTCAGGAGATTTCCTCAATCTCGTTCGATTTACCCTGTCCTCGGGAGGGAGAGAAATCCTCGGCCGAAGTCTCCTTTGAGAGAGCCCCAGGAGAAAATAAACCTGTAGGAGACTTTTGAGGAAACTTGAAAGAGAGGCTGTGTATACTGCAGGTGGTGGCACATAGTGGTATTTTTGGGAACTAATTTTATCATTTATGAATGTCTGTTAATCTAAGTAAATAGCACAGTAATTCTCCATCTGAGACCTCCAGTTTTAATTAAAATCATAATAAATATATTTCCAATAGTTCAAATGAATTAAATAGCTTTTATTTGTTATTTTGAATCACCCACGACGTGTCCCCAGCCAGGAGAGCTGCAGGACACTTTTCAGGAGCTCTCCTGGCCCCAGGATTGAAAATAAAACGATATTTCAAGATACCTCTTAGATCCTGGCCCAAGACTCTCCTTCCCCGGGAGACTTTGAGATATCGAACCCAAACTCTCCTAGGACCTCTCCCCGGGCGTTCCAGGACTCCTCGGGCAGAAAATAAAACAGGCCCCTGGGGCGCCCGGGGAGAGGTCGCGCCTCGGATGGACCTCATTGGCTACGGTATTGCCACTGCGCAAAGCTGCCGGTTATTTGTACACAGGTGCGTAGTATGAATACTACCTATACGCACCGCAGGTGTGTTCTCTGGCATGACCAACAAATTCCATTATCACAGGTGCATGCTTACAATAAATTCAGTATATAAATGTATTCACTGTTTTCGGCTACGTTTGTAGTCATAATTAAAATCCTGAAATTACACATACGGGTCCCTATAAGATACAGTAACAGTACGGTCGTATCAAATAGGACAACAATCGTCAACGCACAGCCTTCGTTAACGCGAGTAGCGCCGCCCTGTGGTTTGAAGCGATACTGTACCGCATTCTCTATTTACTTTAGTCCGTTTACTATATTTACTTGGTGGAGAAACTTGGAAGTAACGAAAACAGGCCTCCTGTCTCCTACACTGGCCACTAGAGCCAATCTACGGTAGACTGTCTGTACAGTCTGTTGTCGCCAGGGCCAGGCACACAGACTCAACGGGGTGCCATTTTGAGACAGGGATTCTTGCCTCCGCTGGTACTAAGCTGCCCTGATTGATTAGCCAATTACAAGTGGTTTGAGTTGGCCTTGAATTTAGAACATCAAGAAATTCCTTTCTCCCATCAGGCAGAGGGAACTTGCAACTGGTAAATACAATTTTATTTATAAAAGTTACAGATGCTCTTGCATGTTATTTAAAAACTATTGTTTCACGCTTTAGGGCAACAATACAGGTGCGCGAGTTTGACATCACATTTTTTTTACTCTTTTTCATCTGTCATGATGCTATATTACATCAAGAAATATCTATCACACCCTGGCAATGTATGTATCATATTAATCGTCATGAGATACCTAACAAGATAGGATGGTTATTTCTATAGGTCATCGACATAGCTTTTTCATTAAATCACTGTGAAAACAAGAAGGTAACATATTTTAGTGGTTTCTTTTCCCTAAACAATTCCGATGTTCAATCTATGACAGGAAATACACAGATATACCATAGATAAACCATATATATACCAACAGATAGGTCCATGTCTCAGCTTTCTAACAATGTTTTGATTATAAAATTCGACCGTTTATTTCTGACAGAAGAGCAATTTATATTTTTCATTATTATAGTTTTAGGCACTTGCTGTAGTGAGGTTACTACATGCCAGAGCCTATCGCCTCGTTCTGGTACGACCTACTTGACGGCCATTACGAGATGGCGCCAGTGTGAACCCAGCAAACACAAATACGTTCTAGCAACGTAAAAATATGTCTGTAATTGGGTGAATTTACGTACATTTTTACGTAGAAGGAACGTGGAAATGTTAAGGTTTGCTTACGTCTGTAGAACGTTTGCATAAATTTACATAGGTCTACATAAATTCACGTAGATTCAGATAGTTCACAAACGTAAATTTACGTTTTTAAACTAAATTAATCTATGTAAATATATCAACAGAGAAATACGTAATTTTACATAATTATATGAATATATATCTCTGATAGCTTTATCTTTATAGGACGGGAATGTTTAATTTGGGATTGACTGATAGTAACCATGGATTATACTTAGCTATACTTGGGTTTAGTTGATTCTGTGTATTTTTTCTTTGTAATGGGCCCCAATATTTGCCTATGACTTTGTCTCAGCTGGAAAAATACTAGACTTACATCAATATCAACACCACACACCTGCAGAAAGGTGTGGTCCTACCCAACCACCAAAATTACCAAAGTTAGGATAACTGCAGTGACAACAAGATCAGCCAATCATAGCCTGAATGAGATTAATGATAATTGAAACTGCTGGTTTGGTAAATTTGGTAAATTTACGTAAAATTCACATAATTGAGGGTGAATTAGCGGGACCTGTTTGTTACTCTCTTACCAGAATCTTTTGCTGCTTGGAGATCGTGTTTAAAATAGGCATAACCTCGAAGCGATATTACCATTTGTTATTTCCTTTTGTGTATATTTTAAAAATAGAACCACTATAAAGGTAGATTGTTAAGCTATGAATTTTATCTATTAGTATTTCTGCTTTTAGAGCTTACAAAGAACAAAAGTATTTGGTTTAAGGCACACCCCGAGTGATCTCGTGCGTGATTTAACCTGACGAACCCCTATATCGTAGACAGCGGTTGGTTGCCAAAATACCTGTCTCCACTTTGTTCCGACTAAAGGGCATCCATAAAGTACGTACGCACAATTTTCCGGAAAATTGACCCCCTACCCCCTGTTGCACAGCATATTACGCTTCTTATGACCCCCCTCTCTTATTGCGTATGTAGATTTTCCGGAGCCCCCCCCCCCCTCCCTTGACAACACCCAGAGTCAGATTAGAAGGGCTGGTATATAGTATAATGTGCCATAATTGCATCTATGATTTGATATGATTCTCTAATCTTTTGATATATTTCTTTTCGTTAAATGTTACAGTTGAAAACTCTTCAGATCTAGAAAGATTATGTTTTGATTAGTATTTCCCTAAAGCGACGTGTAGATTGGTTAAGTATCAACAATAAAGAAAATTCAGCAATGTATACGCCCATAGAATCAACATTACAATCCACCTGCTCAGCGCCCCCCCCCCCCCGCCCCCCACCCTCACGTCAGTACGATATATGATTGCATTATTGCCCGTAAAGTGGCGTCACTGTGCGTCGACCCTTTCACGCCCACCCGCGGTATTCCACCGTTAACCGCTGGCCGAACAGTTGAGTTGTATCTGTCCATTGAAGATGGCTTCATCAGCAGCTGCGACAGCTGCGACTAGACACGCCCTAAGACGACGATATCAAATGATCCATTGAACTCGTCGTCCACTTCCACGCCCCAGCTGCTCTGTCAGCAATGCAATATTACCCACCATTTCAGAATGTCTTGATGATTCACAACCCCCATCAGTGTGTCTGGGAGTTGATATACCATGCAAGTCAAACCGTATCTAACATCACTTTTACTATGAACTTGACATATCATAACGGGCTTTATCAATATGCCTGGTTCCGGTAAGTGATGTTCATTTTGTGCCACGGTCATTTGGAGATGGGACATGAAGTGTACAGAGTGTTTTATCATCATTTTCAGCACTTTTCACATTTTCAGTGTTAAATCTATAACACACAACATTTGTGACATTTTCATGGCCGTTGACGTCACTTATCGGAAGTAGTACATCGACTAAGTGGAAACTCGCCCATTCAGTCCGCAACTGACAGCGTCGGCCATAGCGCTGTAGAAAGTAGTCAGCTAAATCAGGCCACTAGATCGTCCTCACATAAACCTAAGCATGAAAGTCTCCCCTTAAGCGGGGTGTCCCCTTAAGCGGGGTGGCCCCTTAAGCGGGGTTTTCAGGATGCCAGTGGTTATACAATAGAGAATACCTTTTTTTTTTTTTATTAGGCATCAGTTCAAATATACATTTGGTTTTCAACCGGCCTTTTACATATCCGGGTGTTGTCTTATCAAACATTTTCTATCATAAATACTTAGGGATTACAAATATATTTAATTATAGTGATATTTATAGTACAATCAAATGTTATGAGATGGTACTTAAGGCCCGGCGTCCACCTGCTACGATAGAATCGTAGACCTCCCGATATGGCACCGATACAAAATGTCAAAATCGGTGCCATATCGGAAAGGTGCAAAATCGTAGACATATGTCTAGACAAGCCAATCCACTATGCGTTGAATGGGGTTTTTATCGGTGTCTAATCGCAGAAACGTGGTCAACTGCCCCGATATCAGGTAACATTCCGACGCGATTTTGATTTTTTATCAGGAGGTGCATCGTAGACCATATCGGTGCCATATCGTAGTAGGTGGACGCCAGGCCTAATGAAAAGATGAATTAGCCACATGATTCAAATATCCATATCAGCAGCATAATATTATTTTCAACCCGCAGTATTATATATATAGGCACTGATATGAGCTAGGCCCTATAATGATCCAACGATGATAATGATTATAACTATAATAATGATAAATATTACATAATACATAGTACCCCATATGATGGTTATTAGGTTAAAATGTTTATTAATGAATAAGCAAATAAATATAAATTATACAATATAAATGAATATAAATGTACACAAATTTAAAACTAAATAGATAAAAGAGGTTGAAGATGGATATGCCTTCCTTGTGAAATTTGCTCCTTTTTACACCCCCGTTCAATGTCCCCCACCCCCACCCCCCGAAGTCAGCAGTCCTATGACTCCCCCTCCCGCACGATTCGGACAGCCTTCAACCAAGCAATGTCAATAACCTTATAAATGGTCTGATAACTATTGAAATCTAATTTTTAAAATGTATCCTCAAATTTGTCTTCTGCTCCATGCTTGTCTTTGCTCCTCTCTCTTAATTCCATGTACAACATGCGTACCCGCTAGTTTAGAGAGAAAATAGCATGTTCTCCCCTCTCAAAAAGGCGGCCTGCGTCAATATATCCCAGCACTACGACCTGGTGTTAAATAATGTCGGGATCCGCTTATACAACACTTAGCTATTCCGTCGTTGCGGCCGCCATTTGTCTGCGACGTCAAACATGAAGCGCACCCCGAGGCTTGGGTCTGAATCATCAGTGACAGAGTTAGCTTCCGGCTAGTGGCGCCATCTCACAGGTGGCACAGGAACACCCTGTGGACCCCCAGCGGACTGCAGCAATTCCAGGTAGGCTTTAGATTGGCCACGATCTCTGTCTGCACTCTGTTCCAACGTAGAGGTTGGTAAGGTTAAAAATTGAGTTACAGAAATGATGATAATCTCATTAGAAATAAAGACCCAGCCCTCACAATTGGAAAGTCCGAGTCTGTGTGTAGCAGCGGTCGCGACCAGTCAGTCGCGACCAGAGTTCCATACATATATGCCCCCCTCCCCCACTACCACCACCACCAACCACCACTACCACCAGTACAACCTTGAATGTACCTGTCATGGATCACTGCTCCTACCATCCCCCTCTCCCTCTCCCTCTCCCTCCCTCTATATATTTATTTATTATCCACCTAATACAAAGTGTCCATAGAAAACACATAGTGAGTGTGTATGGACATACCCGGCGCATATGGATATGTTGTATGCTCCGGGTGGCGCATACGGAAAAATAGTCCGTGAGGGAAAATAGTGCATAACTAAAACGAACTGATATCGACATGCGACTTGTCAAAAAAGGTGGATAATAAATACAATATAGACTGGTTTCAGATAAAAGCGGTCGTGTGCTCCTCGGAGTTGACTCTACGCAATATCCTCGCATACGCTCGGATATTACTACGCGTCAACTCCTCGGAGCATACAGCCGCTTGTATCTGAAACCAGTCAATATTGTGTATTTATATATATATATACAGTAAAACCCCGCGTAAGCGGTCACCCTCCGTTCCGGGTTTAAGTGCCCGCTTACGCGGGGTTTTCAAGTTACCCCGGGCTAATATAAAAGTGTTTTATATTGATATGTAGGGCAGACATAGGGGATGGTAGATCTGAAATCCAATTTCCAATATCTATATATATACCAGTCTGTATACACATAAGAAAGCACTTAACACAAAGTAAAATCATCGGTGCGGCATCAGGTCCTTGTGGCCTTAGGCCGGCTCACTACAGCCCCCCAGTGGCTCTTACACGAACTACATCTCCATTCAACTCGCACGCCACCTACACATAAAACATACTCATCACTTCCATCCTATCGTTTATAATTTTATATCAGCTTAAAACCTAGATTGTGTCCACAAATTCTCACGCTCAGACCAAGTTTTGTTTCATTAAATATGTGGGTTCTGAGAGAAGAACTATTTATCAAGAAATATTCACCACTCACCAAATTGATAACAAAGTCTACCTTTATGGTTATTCTACTCAAAATACACACAAAGGGAAATAAGAATATGTAGCAAACACATACAGGTACAGGGTCAAGGTGTCCCAGATTCAACCCGACCAGAGCTAACGTAGTATAACTCCGGCGACCAGTGTAGGTAGGCTTATGAAAATGCGGTGTTTCTACTTGCCGAATAAAACCCTAGCAATAATTCTCACGCTGTACAAAAGTCGGCAAGTCGTTCTCCTTGTGAGAGGTCGGTGGTACATAATCGGTGGCCTGCACTGCATAATTGCGTTGGACGTTCATCGTCTTTTGGTAGAAAAATGCAGAGCATCACCGATTTTTTTCAATGTGCTTTGGTTTTGTTGGTGGTTGTAGACTTCGGTCGGTTGTGCCATATTGCATAATGCAAGAGAGAAAATTCGTTGACCATTTCTGTTTCCACCTGATCATTATTGAACTAAATGTGTCGGATAATCGGTGGCGGTGCGAAATGCCATAATCGGTGGTCATCATCAGCAGGTAGAAACGCCGTCGTCGGCCCAGTATACACATAACTATTTTTACCACAGATTCAAGAATCTGGCACCGCCGACCAATAATTCTGCATTTCCGATAAAATATCAGTGAGTGTAAACAGAAGAAATGCAGATCCAGTCAACGATTTCTCGGATGTTTTATTTATGAATATAATATACAGACGGTGTTATTGCACGTACAACAACCTCCCTTTAAGGTCGTCCTCTTCCAATGACAACGGGACTGGCTTCCGGGGGACAGATAAAACTGGTAAACGTAGCAGCATTTACCAGCGCCAATACATAGAAAAGGACCGGTGAATAGTAATAATCATTGTTATTTATTATCCATTGTATACAAAGCCCCCATTGAAAATGTATGGGGACTCAGTAAACCACAACTCATTGTATACAACCTGTCATAAACCATAACTGTGGTATATAGATTCAAACCTGTGGTATACGGCCTCAAAACCATGGTATACGGCCTCAAAACCATGGTATACAGGAAAAATAGTCCATTTTGCTATAGAGCAAAGAAATATTCCCTATTGTTATACTCTTTAATATGGCAATTACTGGGTTTAATTTATTTGAAAAGATGGATAATAAATGCAACAAACGATGATTTTGTGGAGAGGCGGCCACTCGAGGTTGACGTTGTAATACACTCGCTAGCGCTCGTGTATTACGACGCGCCAACCCCTCGTGGTTTACGGCCGCCTGTCCACAAAACCATCGATTATTGTCTATGTATTTGCGATTCCAATCATATTGTCGGGAGCTCTCTACAGAAGGAAGATACAGAAATAACAAGTATTTAATTGGTCCATATTTACACATGACAGTACATCTTGCCATTACTGTTATGTAGTCCATGGAACATTCATCCTATTGGAGGTATAAGAACCATATTTTCTGTGAAGAATATTATCAAAGTCTCTGTTAACATGCGCTTAACAAGTGAATGCCTTAGAAATGAGCAACAGGACGAGCTTGGCACTAATCAACCCACCTTCACGTCCGTCATAATGAGGAGAAGATTGTGGCCTTGGAGTGGAATTAGCGCCCAGGCGTGTGTATTTATAGAAATAAGGAATATTTCAGTAAGAATGCATTGATATAATGAATACAATAGACATAATAATTCTGTGACAACCTGACTTTAAAACACAATACAGAAATATAAGATCCTCCAAATCTTTAAAAGACACGTGTCTAATCAATCAAAATATATGCATGTAAAATACATATATAATGTCAATTACTCTGGGGAAAACACTTAAGCCTATAAGACACCGACCCGACTACTGTGCCCGATAACACCTTTGCCCGACGGATCCGTCGGGTCTGTGACAATCTGCATCAATCGGGTCGATGTACGCACTTCACCGATCCGATTTTATTGCTTTTCCCTACGGGTCGGGCATTACTACCATGTCAGATATGACCGACTCTCCCCGACCTTAAGATTTCGATGTACACACTTTCACCGATTGCTACCGATTCTGAGTTGGCCGTTTGAATAGCGATGCTACCTATCCCCTAGTCCGATTTAGAAGTTCCTTAGATCGATTTGTAGGTGAAACAGAGGCGATTATAGTTCTGAAAACCGTTTCCCGATATCTTAATTAGATCTGAAGTTATTGAACTTTGAATTAATTTCTATGATTCCACATCAGCGGCCTGTGGCTCACCCCGGCTCGGCTCCCTGCGGCTCTCTTTGATCTTATCCCGGGTAATTTACGAGGTTAGAAAAGGAGGAGGTGTCGTCGGGAAGAGTCTACATGTCAGTGTCTTATAAGTATAAGACACCGAAATGTTATTCCCGACTCTCACCGAGCCGATGGTCTGGATGAATCGGGAACAAATTTTGGTGTCTTAAAGGCTTAAGCCTATAAGACACCAAAATTACAGACCCTGTCCCAAATGAACACTAGTACACAAGGATGGACATTTCGTACTGTTTCTAACATGTACGCAGATTCTTTTTTTAGGCGTGCTGGTGGGCAGCTTGCAATTGAGTTTGTCCACCATACTAGCTTGGAAAGTTAAAGATAACCTTTGAAAATTAAATTATTCTTGCCACCTATTTAGAGTTTAGCTATTTGCATAGTTCATAAATTCATGGTTTTTGAATATGGCCAATTGTTGATACTGTGATTATTGGATCATTTCTAGTGCCATACTTTGCTGTTGCTTAGTATCATATATCATCGGTCGGTGGCCAGCGGTTATGTTATTGCTTAACATATCATTCTTTTTTAGAGAAGCGGGTTTTAGATGAGGTAGTAGCACGCTCGACACTCATCTAGGTGAATCCCGGTTCCTGCGCTGCATCTCTCTCTGTCACCTTCATGATCCTGTCTATTGTCATAGAATAAAACCCCACCCTAACCTCTCATCATTCAGAACCTGTCCATTGTTCAGAATCGCATAGTGTGTCACTGCTTTATTGCATATCGGCTCGCCATTGCTAAGCATCCTCCCTTCGTCTAACTTCATATGATAAATTATCGTCCCCAATTGTCTTGTAAGTCTTTTCAATCATTCGGTTGTGTCTCATTTTAGGTCGAGAAGCACGAGCGAGCCAGTGAGTTTGTTCAATGATTTTTTGTTGTTGTTTGTTGTTTTATTGACAGGGAAAATCATCCTGTTGCAGATATATTTAATTTTATAATCATATGAAACATCCAAAACAGTTCCCTGAGACGAATATTTTAGATATCATAGTATGTTATCTTTACAATTTTATGATACATAATGAATTCAGGATTTTACATTTACTACTTCAGAAATAGTTGTGATTTGTGAAGTACTAAAACGATGTTTTGACCTTTATTTGACAAAAAAATCGATTCCGTGAGAGAGTACAGCTATCACAATTTCAAACTCGTTCAAACTGTTTGAACCTTTTTTATTTTTTATTTTTTAATTGTGTATTTAGACCGCAAGGACTTCAGCTTGCGCCGGTATGAGTGCCCTTACAGTATCAGTGGCACACTCATATTACAAAAAGAGAGAAAAATATGCCGCTCCATGAGCAGGCAAGTCAACCGTTTGCATCCTTAGTCCATTTTGGGTGTTATCACCAAATTGATTAAATGTTCAAATATTCAATCAGTTCATTCCTTCATGACCACAAACTGTGAGTCTTCAAGCAATACATCTCATCTCCTTGTATAAAAGTCTGTTCATTTATATAGAGAATAAACACATATCCTTTCAATTACCTATACATAAATACGATGCAGGTATACAGGGGTTCCATTCATTCATATAACGCTTGACATAATTAGGTTAGAATGTATAATATAAGTACATGTGGTTTTTAGGAGGGGCCGCACCCGCTCCTCTAATCGTTCATAAGTTCACCTAGGGTAACTTTCTTTATTGCCCTCTTAAAGGCATTAAAATCATCCAACTGTCTGTATGATGCTTTTAGCTTATTCCAGGTACATGCTCCTTGGTACAGCACGCTTGATTTAAATCTTTCAATTTTGGGTCTTTGTACTTTAAATAGCACTCCCTCTGCTGCACGAGTTTTCAAGATAGGCGTTTGGATAAGTTCGACAGAGTTCTTATGCTTAAACATATAATTTAATAAATGATTTTTTCTTCTTTCAGTGAGCAAAGGAATTTTTGCATTCCTGTGAATTTGGAGGATATCTAGATTTGGGTCTGCCTTCAGGGATACTCGTAGCGCTCGATTCTGCAGCGATTGAATCTGTTTAATCTTAGTGGGAGAAGAGTTTAAACTGTACACTTTCACAGCTTTTACAGGCAACTTGTAGTTTGCTGATGCTTTTTCTAACGATGAGTGTCCCACTGTACTTTATTTACGGATTAAATTCATTGGCGTGAAGGCACATCCTACAATTCGCAGTGGTGCCACCTATTGGTTTTTAAATATCACAATTCATTTATTTAAATTGGTTCTTCGTGGCTCATTCTTAAACCAGATGTGCAAAATACAAGTTATGTCTAATTAAACCTAATCCTATAGCTAAAATTGGCAGAACAAAAGAGGAAATACTATAAAAAAAATCACTAGAGGCAGTTTTGGAAATGGCAAGTGGACTGGGTGCAAGTGTGTTACAGAAAATGACCCATAGACAGATTCTTGTCTGGAGTAATTTTGGTCATATAGAATACAGCATTAAGTATGGTAACGCAGTTAGAATGGAAGTGTAGTCACAAAATTGGGGCTAACTGAAGAGTTGGCCTTAATGCGAAACTGAGCACGGTCGTTAGGGACTCACTCCTGGTCGCTAGGGACTCCTTCAACCCGTTCCGGTCACGTGTCCCTCACGTGGTCACCCAACACCAGCCCGCCGACGCACACTTCAACCCTTGGCCGCCAACGAGAAGGAACCACCCACTCACCCTACAAAAAAAGACAAAACAAAAAACTCTTCAGTCTCATCTCTTCACCCTCTACTACTCCGTAGGGCTCAGCAATAGCTCCTGAACTATCTCTTATCTCTAATGAATGTTATGACGGACCTCTAAAAGTTATCTCGTATCTCTATATACTCAATAAACTTTATGTCCATACCCGTGCTTTGTGTTAGTCATTAGAATAGTAATGCAGTAAAAGTAATGGTACTGCAGTCATGGGAACTTAGTAATTGGGGTTAGAATGGTATAGATTTCGCAGCTGTCGAGTGGTGGTTTGTTTCTTCTACACTAGAGGACGTGGCATGCCAGACCGTGTGGTGTGGTAGTTTGGGTAGAGCTTGTGCATGGAAGTGCCATGGGTTCGCCCTTATTACATAGCCTGCCGGGCATGAAAGGCTGGGTCTGCAACAGGTAGATAAGCCACTTGCGGTCATCCTTCTATGAAGAAGGGACCCTTGGCATCTCACTCTTTGTGTATCTACCGAACCCTCTCGATGGTTTACACAGTAAACTTACATACCAAGACATGAGGGTTTCAATCTGTTGTTGTATGTAATCCATCATAGATTCCTTGTGGTAATTCAGAGTGATAGAGGGAACACCTTGATTTTGTTAACGCGTATCACAATGGTCTGCATGTATAACAAAGAACATATCTGTACTTCCTCATCATAATTTTTGTTTACAATTGTATGGAAGAACGACGCTTTGCGTTGAATGCAATTTTGACTCAATTAAAAGAAAAAGAAGTTAAGCCTGGGCTATTAAATTTTGGTTAACCGGCTCCCCCATATTGCTACACAGCCCATGGTGCTAGGCTACAAGTCCAGGATTGCGCATTGGCTCTTCCCGGTTGATTCACATAGAACTAAATAAAACTTTGCTATATTTATACTCTCTGTGTTTGGACTTTGGTGTGAATAGAGGTTACTGGAATAACCGTTTGCATGAAAGTCCAAGTCATTCACATTGAAGATAAAGTAGAAACCGGGAACGCATAAAAAATATAGTGTACTGTTAATGTATTTTGTGTAAGCTGATGGATAGTGCTGTAATTGTGTAATTTGACTGGATGAAAATGTGTTCTGTATTGCAATGTAACTGAACACACATTTGCATATCATACAGTCCACAATACTCATTAATTGAATTCGATTCTATGAAATATACGAATAACTATGACAGAGAGACCGGAAGAAGAATGACCTAAAATAAAATGCTATTTGGGTACTAGATATGGGTACTTGGGTATTTATGTTAAACAATGCCTGGTTATAGTAACTGCCCTGTTTCAAACAGCATGACAGCAACACCGCTCTACCTGCCGTCATGATAGATATGTCATTTATGATGCTTATCACCTATATATCGCCTTCTTCATTTTTATTCACATACATTCATCCCAACAACTGGCACTCATACCTTGAAAGTGTACACATATTACAAGATGGTGAGTATTATAGACATAACGAATTGTAATGGTCTGAAATTTCTCAGCATCAATGCTTGGAGTCTCAAACCAAACTTTGAAAACTTTACAGCACTTGCAAATATTTTTGATATTAGAATGGTGGCAGAGAGTTGGCTTAAAACCTGAAACCCCCACGGCAAATATCCAGTTGGATAATTTCCAAACTGTAAGGTTTGACCTTATGTTGCTAAACAGGCAGGTGGTGCCCTAGTCGATATAAAAGACTACTTGAAGAATTTTCAGATCTTCCGAGATCCTCTAATATCGGAGTATATTTGGCCCTAGATTTACGTCACAGATTCCTTTTGTTTGCTAACACCATGTCCCTTACTGATTCGTGATTCGAACGAAACTGCGATGTTTTGTGAACGGCCATCCCGGAATGGCCCTACCCACTTCTCAGAACTTATCTTGTGTGTGTGCGCATGTGTGTGTGTGTGTGTGTGTGTGTGTGTGTGTGTGTGTGTGTGTGTGTGTGTGTGTGTGTGTGTGTATGTGTGTGTGTGTGGGGGGGGGGGGGGGGGTTGAGTTTGATCATGTCGTGAGGCTTGGGTACTCATACTCTTTGGATTGTTTTCTTCAATAAACACATCTTGATTAAAAAAAAAAAATCCATCGCTCAGACTTTATCCCTTTTTGCATTCCGCTAATGGAATCATTCTAGATACTACTTTAGTTCTTCTACATATGTTGTGACCTTCTCGAATTCCTTCATTTTCTTTCAGACACTTCCTTCGGGTATTCTCCTCTCCGATTCCGCAATGAAACTACTCTTATGGGAACGAGTCCACTAGCTGTTTTATTTCATTCAAGCTTTGGCACAAACTATTGTTTCTATCTTACAGGGTTTGAATTTCGCCTGGTAGTTGAAGTACGACCATTTATCATTTCAACAGAAGCCAACCTCCACACTTTCCGAAGGACTTCCTTCTCCTTTGAGAAGTTGCCTATTGTATCTCACAACAATAGCTTCTTTTTCCCTTTCAGTGCTTTTTTTCTTCTTGAGGATCTTTCGGAGAGCACTCATTATCACCTAAGAGCTTCTGAGAATATTGTAATTCCAGGATGTATTTTTCCTTGTTACTACAAATCTCCAATGTACCGGTCATTACCTATACAAAAAATGGCTTTTTATAGGGATGTTATTATTATCATTATTCTGCGGTCGGGCGTCATAGGATTGGAGGCCGAGTCTAATTAGTCGAGTCTTCCATTCCCATTCAGCCGGAAGTCCCTGTGATGTGGTGCGGTTTGCAGAGCACTTACAAACATATCCTCAGCAGCAAGAGTCTCCATCTAGGCAAAAAGAAAGAGTAACTTATTGCTAGCTGCATTCCTCCCTATGTGGAATTGCTCCGTTCTCTAGTGAATATTCCTCGTTTGATGAACAGGTGTTTATGACCTTGCAGCAATCACTCACATCAAGTCTGTATTCCCATAAAGAGATATCAGGTAAAACAGACAGATCCTTATATAAACAGCTGAGCTTTCATTATCTCTCATCTGCGTACACACTCACCACCATAGACAGATGGCAGATATGCACGATCCCAATTAGACGTAATTAGCATATATACTGCAGTGTTTAATCATTGTCAGAGGATCCATTTCCTGCCTGTTAATTAGGATAGTGCCAATCAGGGACATGACGATATATCCAGGTGAAGCAGACGTGATAAGAAAGACCAGGCCCTTTTTGATTGAGTTGAGCTTAATGCCTCATGCCTGCTCAATAGGATACACGCGAAATGATGCTACAATTTAGAGGGGTGTGGGCGTTATGGTGGGATGGAATGCCAAAAAAATCGAACCCCCACTTAGGAATAGGCTAAAAGTCAAGGGGCGGTCAAAATAATGTGACTTTTTGTCAATAAAGATTTCTTTCTTTACCTTAACCCATCGGCACTGCGTGATGCCCGAGGGCGTCATTTTCTGAGACTTACAAAATCATAGTTTATATGCAATAATTTAGTAAATAATTGATTAATAACGATGAACCTTTCACAGAATGTTATTTACAATTCTGGAATAATTATGTGATGATATTAAAGATCATGTTTTATATCACAAAATCAAATAACTAAATTGTCTCAATTGGCCTGAAAAGACTTGTGCGCTGTCAGTATATATACTAACACCACTACCTGGCCTTACAGACATTACTTTGCCACAGGTGCAAGGCGTGAAAGGATTGAAACAAACCCAGTTACGTTCAGTCGATTGTCAAAGTATATGGTATACACTTACTCGCTAGTCGCGTTACAGTCCTGTCAAGCTACAAAGTGTATGGTAATGGTCACACTTCTGACAGTACATGCAAATATATAGCATAGATAACCTAAATTTGCTCTCTTAGAACACTGCCCACATCTTGTCAGTTGGTGTGTTACTCATGGTATGAAGACATCTTCTTCCCTGATAAGGAATTATCATTTTCTGAAGGTATTTCTCTTCTGGCTCTTTGTCATCATCAGGCTTGGATTGCATGCAGATTTCAATGTGACTGTTGAGGAGTTCTTGTTATATATGTTCTATGATTGTTTTGATCTTAACATTTTTACCACTTAGAGGTAGCTTATGGTCTTCCAAGTATATAATATAGACAGTTCTGCTACCAACAGTTTGCCAAGCTTGCCTTCACAAAGTAGCTTTTCCAGAAATGATCATCATGTCTTTAAATATCATTTTAAATGCTGTTGCTACCATAAAAGGCATTTGTCTTCTTGCCACGAGGAACTCTAGTTGATTAGGCAGATAATGACAAAACTGTATTCCTGTGGAGTTATCCTGTGTACTTCTGTTCCCTAGATGTTTAAAATGAGGTCTTTAGACCAGGTCTTAAACATTCGGAAATACAGGTGAGGTATCTGAAGATTATGAACACAGGTATACAGCTTTCTTATTACTATATACCCCAAAACATTAAGACATTTGCCTTATTTATGCTGTCGGAGCCATTTCAAATCTAATTTGGGCAAACAATGGTCATAAACTAATGTGAATTTTGCAGACAAGTTTCAAACTACAGCATGATGCTCTTCTTGTTGCAACTTTTGGGATTCCCCACCCCTATGTTCAAATCAACTCTGGTGTGTGAATGTCATTCAAGTCCCAACCTGATACTTAGTTTTGTTACTAGGTTATGCATATGGTCCTATGCCAATGCTTGATGAGCTATAAGTTGCTATGACGACAGTGTAAGTTGATGCACAAAGCCTCTCTTGTTATAAGATTCTGCTAGTGTTCTAACCCTATTAGGAATTGTTAACTGGCAAACAGCAGTAAATTTCATTTTTGCACTTGCAATCTGTGCACTACGAACAAATCGTAAATTACTATATCATTGACATGAAAATAATGATGTTCTGGCAATTTGTTTAGTCTGGCATGGGGTATGGGATCCTTGTCATGGGTGGTCCAACCCATGGTGTGACACTCCAGAGGTCCCATTTTTTTGAAACACAGAACCTCTATAAGTACTCACTGTAGACTTCTCATTGCTCATAGTGGTCTTCCATAAATATGGAGATCCTATTGAAATGAGCAGCACCAGTGAGTTGGTTGTGTTGCGTAGCACTTGATGTTGTAGCTAATGCTTCTAATTCATTGTTATTAAAGAAACATATGGTCTTGTGATACATTAATTCTGTCATGAATGTACATGTGTTTGTCCACTGTTGTCTATAGACACTGAACTCCAGAGAGTGATACAACTATAGTTACCTTGTAAATTAATCATTATTATAGCAGTACAACTAAGCCGGTTTCTTGTGATATGATATAAATGCATTTCATTACAAAAAATAATTATCTTTATTAAAGACAAATAGTCGAATCCTCTTCATTGTTTAGCTAAAAACGTTTACCCCTGGAGAAAGAGTGAACAAAATTGCCCCCCTCCCCATGGAAATACCCCCAAAAAGTTGCCCCCCCTCGGAATAACCAAAATAAAGTTGGACCCCTCCCTGAAAACTTTGCCCCCTCCCCTGGCCATAATCATTGAACGCCCCTTTGTTTAGAAGATGGTCCTATATAGACTAAGATACTATATATGCAAAAAAACTTGTAGAATGATGATCTAACGTGCCGTACTAATGGTGCTCCCCCTGGAGATGCTGTCACCACCTGGACCAGCATGCTGTTTATCATCAACATGAGCTTGTCCCGACCGTGCCGAGCGGACCGTGGTGATTGGCGCTGGAATAATATAAGAACAAATCGCTTTTATGTCAGACAATATGGCGAGCCAACTGCATATTCCACGCTGAACATGCTTAGCTTAGATAATCTGCCTGTGTCAAGAGGAAACCTCAGCCCGCGCCTCAGCACACAGTGTTGGTTTTCACAGAGCGTCGTGTTCCCATGTGCTGGTAAATATTCCCTGGATCAGACCAACCCTTTTGTTTCTTATAAAGTTTGGACCTGCAAATATATTCCGCAGACATCATCCGCCGTGTGGAAATTCTATAGCCCAGCCAATCATACTCCAGAAACATAAATGATTTATTTTGATGAACGTCATTTTAATATGCATTGTATTTCTTCCTCAATATCCTTGCTGTCCACCTCACATTCTCTTGGAGATTTATTGGTAGCACTGGAATTTTTCATTTGAGAAATTATTTTTACTATGCATTTTACTTTGATATACTTCAATTTTATATTATTATTCAGTCATATCCCCTTTAATCAATATAAAGTTACATCTGAGGAGGACAAAGGAACATGTTAGATATCTTGAAAATGTATAACACCAGCACCAACCGAAAGCATTATAACTCACAGTGGAAGAAATAAACAACGATTATGTTTACCACTTTTATTAGTTCGTACAATATTTCTAAATGAGAAAACCTTGATTCATACATGGATTTCAAAGATCACAAATGTAACCATTAGGACGAGACCAGGGTTGTCTATCCACAGAAGTGATTCCCAAAATATTTTACGGACACTAATTAATACTCCAATATATACTTGAATGGATAAGTAATATATGAAGACATGGTTAGTGTATCTGAATTGAATCTGTTCTGAGATATCTTGGTCTGAATTTCCGACCAGGAAATCAATGAACAGTTAGAATTCAGGTACACTCACAATGTCCCCTCATTATTATATACCTGTAAATGATAAAAAGCCATTTCTTCATATTCCCATCAAGTCACGTGGTACGGAGGGTAGTATTATTCAGAGTTCGTCGCACTGTGATGAACGGAATCCGTACAGCTGGCCAGTAAGTGTGAGACATTCGTGCAAGGTATATAATAACATTAAATATTGATAATGGATCCAGCGCTACAAATACAGTCTATAATATTCGGTCATAATAATCATGCTTAGGTTGATTAATATCCGGGTTGATCTGTATAGGGACATGAATATATAACTGGAAAATTAGGTGATAAGTGAACAATACGTGTTTACAACATCAGTCCATCTATATTCACAGTCATAACATTAAACTCCGGCTCCACTGGCGCGAAGGGATCGTTGCACATCTTTTATTGGTCATAAATGCCCAGTCCACCTGTTTTATTACCCCAATTGCGACATATTTGTTGCATTCAATTTTTAAAAAAACCCAGAAAAACAACAGAGTTTGCCACGTTGATGTGACACTATAGACCGTTGAAACGCTGATGGCATCATCTGTGTAAAACCGCAACTGTTTGGAGAGCAACCTCGTGTCTAATCCTGGTGGTGCCTATCTGGGATACCTGTCAAAAATGCATAATGAGACAGGTTGAATGTGATTTGGAGCAACAAAGAAAATATGATATTTGCCCTCTTGGGTAGATCCGTCACAAATCATGAACGTTTCAAGATGTGCGAAGCGACAGATCCCTTAAATCGCACACACGCACAAGCCTGGCCACACTGGTGTGATTGTGTGCGATGCGACGGGTGGTGCGGTTATTATGTATCTTGCCCGGCGTTTATTACCTTTCATAAAGACTTGCAACAATTCCGTGTCTCCAGTGGGCCCGGGGCTTCATTCTTTCATCACGAACAGGTCAGTGCATGAAGACGCATCCAATAGATCAGAATCAGCCACTCGCGATAGCTCAACGGCCTACCAGCTGCAATCTTGGACTATGCATGGCTCTTTCTTCCCTAAAGGAATGAATGTTAATTATTTTACACAATACGCAATTGACTGGTAACAGGAAGTCGTTTGACCCCACTGAGTAAAATTACGCAGAAGGCATTGTGATGAATACCACTTTCTGTACACCTTATATCATTTTGTAAGTAGAGTCTGTATAGAGATCTCTGTATGTATGGTCCTCCTACATGCTAGCCAGAATATACAGAACATGGCCTGCTTACAGTTTGCTGCTGTTCATCCTGTTGCTCATCTCAAATTTATTTCCGTACTTACTCTCGTGGTCTGTAAGAATGCTGTTGCCTGTCGTCTCGAACTTCCCAATGGACCTATCATTGTCCATACTAAACGCCGATGTGTAGGTCCTCCGCCGCCGAGATCCCATACACAGCGACTTGAGGAAGTTCTGTCGGAAGCTCTGGTTGAGGAAGCAGTAGATGATGGGATTACTACAGCTGTTGGAATACCCGAAGAGCTGCAGCACGGCAATTGTGATCCTGTATGAGCTACTCGCAGCGTGACTGTGGAAAAGCAAGTAGATATGGTAGGTGAAGAAAGGGAACCAGGAGATAGCGAACAGCACCATGATCACCAGCAACATACGAATGACCCGCTTCTTCTCCGTGAGCCGTCGATCACGTGATCCCTCCGGCGTCTCGCCGATGGGTCCCCGCACCCAAAGCGTGTAGGCGATCTTCCCGTACGTCGCTATCATCACCACCACTGGCAGTAAATAGAGCATAACGTAGAAGAAGGTGGAGTAGGAGGCGCTCATCCAGAAGTGCTTGAAGTGCTCGACGCAGACGTGGACAAGGGCGAGCGGCAATCCGGGGCCCGTCCGAAGCTTGAGCCGCAGCTCGATGCGTTGGATGATCAGTTGTGGGGAGATAAGTGTAAAACTCAGCAGCCAGAAGAGTGTGAGTATGATGAGTGCTCGTCGGATGGTATGCACATGACGAGCGCGAAGAGGGTGGCAGATTGCGTAGTATCTGTAAAGAAAAGGTATCCGCGGGTTAATATCAGAGTATTGATATATCTCATCCCTGGTATTTTCCCCCATAGACTAAACATTGGGAACTCGTACTCAACGCCCATGGATTATTTAGAAAAAAATACTTGATAGGGGGTCATGTCAGAAATGCTAGCCCATTAGTCAATGTGAAGGGTGAGATGAATTCAGAAACCTATTCAAGTTTACTGTCAGAGCTCGATTCCATTTCGCTTGAATTGCTATGTGATTCATGTCACGCCGCCATGTGAATTACTACACTATTCAAACTCGATGGGATACGAGCATAGACAAATTTCCTTTATTCTTAAAATATTCATTTCACATGTATATTCAGTATCAATTTCTCTTGATTTATATCTTAATATTTCAAATTTCTATTCAACATTCTTGAAATAAGAATTAAACTGTTGCCATTACACCAAGGTAGTACACCATTGTATACCTAAATACAAATTACACTATTCAAACTCGATGGGATACGAGCATAGACTTTCATAGAGAGCACATAGATATGTGGTATACATGCACATCTAAAACGCGTTTCTTTACAAGAAAATATGACGGATCCATCAGGCCCTTGTATTTAATTATCTGGAACCTTACAAATGTCAATTTTGAATTGTTTCTTTATAATTAGGATAACGCATAGTCTCTGCTGTAGCCATTCTTAACCAAATGGACCATCCGTGTCAAACAATACCGAAGTTACCTCGGTCCGTCGATGAGGAACTTTTAAAAGGGTAATATCTTAGAGGCTATAGGGACGAGATTGTGTCATCCAAATGCATATACCTATTTTGGCGGAGGCATTTTGTCAGGCAAGTACTAAAAGAATCATTTGGACCTCTCGGTAACATGTCAGTTCTGATAGAATTCTTCCCTCACATATAACATATTAAAGAGGGATAGCTCCTCAGTAGAATAGCCTTGTGAAGCATCTCTTCAACAGACCAATAGTTATATTCAAGATAAATAACATTTTCTCTGCAACATAGATAACCTACCGAGACATCAGGCAGTGTCGAGAGTAAATAAGATAATCGGAGGATTCCAATTTAATAGATCATTTATGAAACGAGTATCAAAGGAAGTCAATCTACTCTCATCAAATCTTCATGGTGATACTTTGTTTATGGCATATTAAGAGTAAACAACCAAACTTTGAACGAACTATGTCTTGGTTCGAGGTCACCTATTAATAAATGTACTTATTTTACACACACTGCAATTATTCTTTTAGATTCTGGTGAATAGTTGGCCTTTTTCATGCATTCCCCCAGCCCAGCATCAAGGGGCCGAACACACCGGGTTTCCGATGCACATTGAAGCGACTGATTACGCGCTCTGCGACACACAATAGTATTGAATTGAATGTGTATCAAGATGCATCGGGAGGTCTGAATTCATACGGCAGCGTTCGTTGGTTCCAGGCTTTATCCCTGATCAATTTGGGTTGCATGAGGATAGCGTGAAAGGGTCAATGGGTGAGTGGGATAATGAGCCAGAAGAAGAGGCATATAATGGGCATCGTGTGATGAAAGGTAAGTCCTGCCAGAGGCAATAACCAGGATAGGATTTAAGATTCTTGGGGCCACGAAGAGGTCAGCGTGCCTGGCAACAATTGCCACATAGACACGGAGACAACCAGTAGTGAGCGATAACAAGGTTTTTTTTCTATCAAAGGCTTCTCACGAATGAGTCACGTGATGTATCTGGTTAAGGATGCAAGCAGCGGATTAGCTGACTCTATTACGTTAAAACCTTTTTGGGGACAATTTATATTAAATGGTAGTACATATTTCCCCATCCTGTGTATTTGTCTTCTGGACAAAACTGAGGCAGCTACAGATTCTAAACTTTAATTTGCCTAACAATTTGAGAATTTATTTCTCATGAACAAGGTATTCTCTCTATGTTCATGTTAACTTTAAAGTTAATAATCTGAAAAACGAAGTCACATAGGATTAGAACATAACATCACAGTACAGTACGTAATATATAGAGACATAGTTAGTGTGACTGAATGGAATCTGTTCATAGATATTTTGTTCAGAAATACTGACCGAGTTCGGAGAACGAGGTGAGTATTTTTGACTAAAATATCGAGGAACAGATGGAATTCAGTCGCACTCACTGTGTCTCTTTATTACTATATACCTAAAAATCATTAAAAATACAATTCTACAACGACTAAATAATAGAATGAGTGGTCACATGGTACAGAGGGACGTATGGATATCATTTCGTCACTCGGAGACGAACAGAATTTGACCTCCTGGTCAGTAAAAGTAAGACATTCGCTTATAGGTATATAGTAAAACCCCACATAGTATAACTATATACAATTAATATAGTTTTGATCTTTTGGGTATGACACAAAAAAACATTTTTTTCTAGCTTGAAAAGGGCAATTCGCTGTTGTGTCGTGAATAACAGATTTTTATTATTACCGTTAAAAAGCTACTACTTTTGAGTGCTCGTCGGATGGTATGCACATGACGAGCTGCAAGAGGGTGGTAGATTGCGTAGTATGCGTAAGTCTAAAACTGGTCTAATTGAAGGTGAGGCCTTCCCTATTGATCCCAATTTGCATTTCAAAAGACTGAGTGCAAGTGGAATGAAAATAGTGTTAATACAATAACATATTATTTATCCATTCAATACTAGATTGTGATAAGATCTTTGATGTGTACATTATTGGCAAATCAGCTGCCTTTAAGTTGGTCAGGAACGTCCTTAACAAGCTATCATTACACATTATTACTGTAGTGAAATAAGGGAACCATTGTTTTGAAGAAAAGCCTCTACTGCAATTCCGAGTATGTACAATAGCCCTCACCTGTGTGAATCCCAAAGAACATTGCCAGATATCTGCTTCAGTTAGGCTTGAGTCTACATATTTACCATCAGGCTTACGGCCGCATGTCCACAGAACCATCATTTATTGTCTATGTACAAGACAGGAGACAAATCAACTGCAGGTTTTCTATCATTCTTCTACCCCTGGTTGGGGCATCAAGTGTATAAGGGGGCCCTCCAACATACTACAATGCGCTACGACGGGCTACAATTAATTCCCTACGTTGGCCATATTGGATTTATGCTAATACTACCTACTTCCACTACTTGGATTAATTTCGATTTTCATTCTGGCAATATGTAGGGTATGCAACTGGAATTAAATCTATTGAGCACTTTTTGTGGCTGGTCAAACCTTATTTTAACTGGACTAGGATATCCTGGCTAAATCGCAAAATATCTTATCACAAATGATGCACTCATTGATTCCAGGCAGTGTATATAAACAAAATGAGAATTTAAGAATTCTCTTCTTTAAAGCAGGCGTCGAGGACACCATATTGAATATCTAAAATTGCTCAAAGGTAAATTTTTACACCACCCTAGATCTCATTATATACATATCAATGATGAAAAATTAGAAGACAAAAAAACCATACAGGAGAAGTCGAGGTTAGGCCCTTGTCTGCCGGATTATGACAGAAATACTTCAGTGGTTAAATATTGAGTAGGAAATGTACTGTTAATAGCAAAATCCAGAAAAATCATAACAATCAATGAACGGAATTGTCTGAGGAACTCATGCAAAGAAACCGTTTGAAACTGTTTTGAAACTTTGGAAAGTGAAGCATGCATAAAACAACTACTAATATGAGATATCCTGTGGTAATGGAAATGGAAATGGCGGGGAGTGTAATTGTTACTTCTCTCCGCCGGGGCCTCAAGGTCAATAAGTCAAAGTCGTTTACATCGGGGGCACCGAGCTACTTCGGAAATTGCCTGAATTGTAGAAGTTGACCGTGGAGGTCATCTCCTTCAGACCAATACATGTTCTGAGTAGTAAAAGGTCGCTGACTCCAATTGTAAGTCGCAAAATAAACCTATTCTTAAAGAGTTTTCTCCGACCAGGTGGAAGACTATATGCCATTAAATTGGTCTCAAGTCATTGCTAAAGAAAGAGAATCAAAATGCCTCATTTCGCCTCATGAATTATGTCTAGTTCTTGCGAAATAGTACGAGGTGTCTTATTCTTATCTCCAAACACCTGGCATTATTATGAAGGGTTATGATAAAATTGCATGAAATTGTAGGGTTTCCTTAATATGATATTTCTCGGCATCATTTTCTCCGATCTCACTCTCGCATTTAGTGATGCTGATCACACTTTATTATCCTACCCCTAATAAAAAAATGCCATAGGCTTAACATTAGCTATTTGTATGTGGCATGCCGTGACATATTATCCATCAATTGGAAAATCCCCATGGGAAATATACGAGGCCACAGTAAGCCACCACTCATATTTTCTAGGTTGGCATAACCCATAATCATTGATTAAGGATCCGAAACCCATCGATTACAGGCATCAATGCCATTGGCAAAATATATTCCCACACAGATTTGTAGTCCGTGCTGGACAGCAAAACGTATCCCTACTGATATACCCTATAGGGCAGATAGGCAATATTCTCTAAATGGCGCCATTTTGAGTAAGTGTTCTCTGCTGTCGGAGGTGAAAAGTCGGTGTTCTTCACTACTGATGGTGTGAAAGTAAGTGACTAAATAATAGAGATTGGCCACCACCTCAGTCTAAACTATGTTCCAACCCCAACCCCCTCTATAGTGGTAGTGTCAGTGGTCTGTGTGCATTGGAGAAAACCCCGCCGCGTTCAACCTCTATGTTCCAATTAACATGTTGGTATGGTTCAACCTAGGTCGTGTCCATGAATTCATATTCTTAGACCAAGTTTTTTATGTGTGGGTTCTGAGAGCAGTACTTATAGAGAAATATTCACAGCTCACCAAATTGATAATAATGGTTATTCTATTCAAAATACACACAAAACGAAATAGGAATATGTAGAGAATGGCTTCAAGTGCGAGAAATATCACACTGTCCAAGCACAGGTCAAGGTCACATGAAAACAGCTGCCTGGAGAGTAGCAGACACATACAGGTAGTGGGTCAAGGTGCCACATATATAACCCAACCAGAGCTAACGTAGTGTAGCTCTGGTGGCCAGTGGACTAATAATATCACGATTCTAGCCTCACATATGTTTGTAGAGCCTTTCATGTGAGATGATCATGTCCTGGGATTCATCTTTAAGTCATCCTACTCTGGAATGGACTTGGAAAGTTGAATTTCAAAGTCACAATACAATGAGGGCGCCACTGGTGATTTTCCGACATTGACACTCCTGTTCAAAGAGGTTCCTTATTCTAATACTTATTCATATCACAGATTAGTTACAGTTCTGTCCAGTTTATCCACAACCAATAGGTGAATGGGCTTATTACCATTTAATTGATTTATATAGGAAATATATACTGTAAATGTAGTTTTCTTGAATTAATTCAAAATCAAGAACAATGACCTTTCGACTTTAGTACTTATATTTCCCATATATTGTGTTTTCTACCCATGGTTTACGAAGTCCCCACTGAAAATAGATAGGGCCACAGTAAACTACTATCAATTGTTTATTAGAGGCCGTGAACGACAGTCATGGTTTACGGCTTTTACAAACCAATTATCGAATTTCTAGGAATAAAAATGATTAATAATGATCATGGGAAACATATACAACAAGATGGATTTTGGACTTTTCAAGGAAAATGATATGGGCGTACATTTACAAATTTATCATCATGAGTTTAAATTATCTACGCAACCTCTTAACAGATTTTCGTATGATTATCAACAAAAAATGAATAGACGCTATAGGGTTTAAAACCTATTGGCATCATATCAAATTTAAACAAAAAATATTTTCTAGTTCCTCCAGATTGCAGGAAGCAAGCGGTGCTTCCACATCTAAAAGCTGCTCATAGAAAATGGGCCATTGATGCACCTTTTGTAATCGTTTGAGGACAGATCTCTGGAACCAGAGATTGCACTTACTCTGAACAATGTCTAAAATAGGAGGCTTAAAAGATGACGGGACAAAAATATATTCCTCTTGCACAACCCCTTCCACCATTTGCAACAAATATAGCCCAAAACGTTAAGTATATATAATGGCACAGCCCCATTTTGTGATGGCATAGATTTCTGTAGCTTCTTTTACATTCATTTTGAGTAGGATGCATGGGTGTCTTTGCAAATAACGAGGCCTGCAGGGAATATCTCGACGATGGGCATCAAATCTGCAAAACCAAGTCTTCATAACACTCCAGCTAATGCACCAGAGGCAATTAGGAGGTATCTTCTTGGCAGGAACATGGCCTTCTGGGGTCCACTTTTCTGTTATGATGATGTTTCATCTAAAACAAAAACCATCGCCTTCAGGGTAAATGACAGAACAAAGACCCTAGCGCATTTTAGAAACGCTGTCGACAGATGCCTTTTCTTAAAGCCATCATTATCGTTAGTAGTACTCAGTCAATCTCCCGTGAAACGCCTTTGGAGTAAGATCATCCTTCAAATCTTCCCCCCTATACAAATATGATTCCGATAAAAAGAAATAGAAAACTGTACTATGAACTAGGATTTTGAAACAAAAGATGAAGTTTGGAGCCCTTCCACTCGGCTACGAATCTGCTGGTGGATTTTATGGTAAAACTGAGATAAATACAACAATTTCGTCCTTCAAAAGTGCAGCGATGGTAATTCGCCATTTAGTGGGTTTTGTTAGGAAGTTAACCTTTCAGAGATTTCCTACTCACCGCATTAATTAGTGGAACGAATATTTTCCTGCAATTCCCATGCAATTCTCACATCGCAATGATAAGCAAGACTAGTTTGTCGCAATATGCATATACCAGTGGATAAAGTCCCATCTTTGCAATATGTCCAGTGCACGAGACTCCAGCAGTTATCGGTGTTAATGGCCAACACATACAAGTATATATCTTTGAGTGAGTATTTTGTAAAAGTCTCTCGTAGTCGTTATTCTGGCTTATTTTTAATCAAATAATGCTAGCGTTTTTAGAGTTTAAATGAGTGTGATCACACAAAAATGAGAGTGTATTAGTATGGTAATCACATCGAAGAACTATTGATCTGGTTTATTATGTGATGCTTTTTACACAAGAATGCCAGCTGATGACAGTTTCAATGCCAGCGAACCTTATGGGAGAAAAATTTTTCATCCCTTCCAAACCAAGAGCAACATGGGTTCACTATTGAAACACGATAAATGGTGATTTCACACTCGACCGCGTTGCGGCGTTCCATTGAATTGTACATAATTTAACCCGGCGCTTAATTAGATGATTATGGGTAATGATTCTTGAATTTAGTACCAGATGAATGACTCTGCATTGTCAATCATCTAGACATCTTCTAGAGTAAATGCCAAACAAATGACCATAGATCATTATGTAATGCATGTCGGCACCACTTGACAATTATGCTGACAATTTTATGCCAACAACTATTTCAAAGCAACTTGAATTTATCGTCTAGGCACGATACCCAGTCGTCAGCCACCTGGCACAAAACGTGTATTTTGCGGACATTCTCACGGTTTTTACCTAAAACCTTTTCACCATCTTATTTGAACGATGATAAATGGTGTCGTGTAAACGCTTGATGCGCTTCTTGGGTCGACGATTCTTGATAACATTTTCTTCTATCCGAGCGCCACTTCACGATTCTTCGATAGACGATCTACAGTCTTCACGTCTTCATGTTATAGACCTTGATATTGGATAGCTGTTGTCTGGTACAATTTACAATAATAAAGTTTCATCATAATTATGTGTGTTTTTGTTTACTGCTTACATCATGTCCAATATTGATTCATTCATTATTTGTTTCGTTAAGCTCTTAAATTCTTTCAACGTTGGGGTCTGTCTCACCAAAATCGACAGGCTATTCCATATTTGTCCCCAAATGTACTCAGTACTTCGCGTAAAGGTTGTACAATTTGGTCTAGTCATCATTGACACTGGTGCTGCGCCTAAGCGTGTTTGTCTTGGCCTCACATCACAGTATTTGTCTTTTCTAGATCTCTTGTAACAGTAATTTTTCACGTGAACTTCTCTTCTATTTTCAAGTAGTGGTGTGTGTGTTATACCATGGAGAAATTTCGTATTGGTTTCTATGGGTAATTTTATTATATGTATATCGCAAATATAAGATCTATTTCTTTCATGTTTTAAAAACACTATTTCATACAGGAGAAACACGGAGAGGTATTCGATATATTTGTTTTTAGGTCTCCTATATGGGATCAGCCCCTATTACCTTTTCACCTCTCGATCTTTCAGAAAGCTGACTAACAGTCAAAGGATTTTGAGTTACTGATACTTAATTCATAAGAGACAAAGCATCCCACCAAAACGGAAAAAAGGTTACATGGCTTTTCATAATAACAGCGAGGAGGTAGCTTTCAGAAACCGTAGAGGAGCTTAAGCTAAACTTAATGCCCATGTAATATAATGTAAGGGACGTCCCCTGTCATCGAGATAACTAAAAAGATATTTGCGACATAGGAAACCAATAAAGTATTATGTAGAGTCGGCCTGGCTTCATGATATAGGGACTGTCATATTCATATCACAATATCGTTTTTGTGAATTGAGGATAACAGGCTAACGGTAAGTCTCTAAAATGTGTGTATTTCACTACTACCTGTAATGGATATAAGAGGAAAACGTACATTTTATACATGGATGTGTTGAAATGTTTTGGGATGTCTGTACATATTTTCAATTCATGAATCTAACAAGCCGGGTGTTCTAGAAGAACATTATATAAACTGTATCCAGTTTTATTATAAACCTATGCAAGTATACCTTACCGTTACTAACCTCTGGTAGGCAAGTGGCAACTGAATAATATTCAAAATAAAATAAAGTATAGTAAACAGAAGAATTATTTGATTCTCTGAAATATTCTGGTCTCTTGTTTCTAGAGTCTAAGGTGAAATTCAAATATTCCTCCCACTACTATCCTGATGTCGCCGGCCAATATTGCATCCCGACAGCAACTTCAACGGGCGAGCGGTCGCACTAAAAGGGTCGCACCACTTCAGTGTTATCTTCTCTGACCTTATTGTCACCCCGCTTTTGGCATCCATTCCGCCTCGTTTGGGCGTTTTATTGAATCTTATAGACACCCCGCTGGCCTTTTGGTGATTGTGGTCATGCTGTAGGCCAGCGACTGCCGACGCCTGATTTTGTCTACTCACATCTGACTGCGTGAGTGATGGTATTATAAGCTCCTAGTCAGGAACAATGAAGCCTAGCTTTCGCTTATGACAGACAAGGTCAGACTAGGGTATCAATAGAGTAGCGAACCGCCGGTTTTATTCATATCCTAGCAACAATGGGTCTGTTCTGATCATGGAATTGGCCCTTCCTGAACATTCAATAAGATTTCAAAGGGATAGTAGCAGTAATCACACGACAACAAGCTGGATGTTTTGAAAACTAAGAAACATGACCGGAAAAGATTGCTGAGAAAGCAATTTGCACCTAAGATTAGTACTCCTTTTATAGAAATTGTCTGCGTTTTTCTAATGGGAAATATATGCATTACTATAATTTCTGCCATCCCCCCCACCTGAGGCAAAGAGAAGAAACGAGTAAGTTGGGTTAATAAAATTTATAGTTGATGAATTTTATTTTTGATAAAATATGATAACAAAAAAGTAAATATATGAAAATATAGTTTATGTGGTGTATGTGTATTTAACAAGGTTGTTTGATAGGGTGACTAGTCTGGTGACTAGTAAAATGAATAAAACTTTTGGTGTTGGGTGGGTGGGTAAAATAAATTTTGTGAGGTAGTATGAGTTGTTGTATGAGGGTGGCGTTGAAGAAGAAGACGGAAGCGTAGAGGGTTGTGGGTATGTGCTGCTGTGGGGGTAGAGTATAGGTGGGGTATGTGAAAGTTAGTACAAAGTTGTACACCAGGTGGTGGCATCTGGGAGCAGTTATGAAGTGGCCTGCTACCTACGCAGCATGCCAACACCATTCAGCTGTATTTTAGACAGGGTTAACTCTCAGATGATTATGTACATGTGATACCAACATTGATGAACACCAGGAAGTAACAGATGTCAAATAAACGGGACAATTATAAATCGTCTAGCGTAAACACTCAAACTGCCTGAAAATCATGAACTATGGATCTGGTCAGATTTAAGCATTTTCGTAGTAACCTGTCTAGCTGATCAGATGCAAAAGTTGATGTGCCCTAGGGCTACGTTATGGGACCCCTATTATTTATATTTCATATTAATGATGTTGAAAATCACATCCCAGAACTTAATCATTTGCTCTACGCGAACGATTTGATTATGTACACTGGAGATAAAACCCAAGAATTATGAACAGCAAGATCCAAACTGCGTTGGACTGCTTTATGCGCTGGTACTGTGCAAACAAGCTTACTGTGAACACAGCCAAAACCAAAGGTTGCTGGTAGGCGCAGTCTATCAAATTGAAATTAATAAAATATTATAAATCATATGTCGGTTGCAATCAACTAACATAAACAGATATGTATCCATACCTAGGCATTGAAATTGATAGTACTCTAAATTTTGAAAGAAATATGCAACTGATAATTAAAAAAGTAAATAAAGAATTCTTCACTTTAAGTAAAGTGAGATGCATGATATCCAAAGACTTTGCATTCTATGTATACGAACAAAGAGTATCAAGGTCATCAATTGAGCAATTGTTCAACCTCCCAAACTTGGAACGGAACTAGCTCGCCACTTTATAGGGGCTACAAATTTTGGAACTATCGTCACTAAAAATAAAAAGGCACTAAGAGCTTATCTATAATTCATAATTTCACTTCTCATTTGAAAATAATGAACATTATTGTATGGAGCACAATGTAAGATTGTCAAGATTGTCTGCTATTTGCTAGAAAACCCAGTCGTCTAATGAAAACGCCAGATCAGTCTCGGTAAAAATATTTTTAGGTCGCCGGTGGAACCATACATTGTGTACATTGTGACAGGCCACTACAGTCCTAGTTCAGATTACACCACAAGTAACTGGTTCCGTGTGAGCAGGTTGTCCGAGAATAAGACATGAAGTAGAGATCCCATGATTAACCGTAATGATATCCAAGAAGCAGCCTCAGAGAGATTTAACCGTGTCCAAGAGTGGCCATATAACGAAAAGGGTTTAGAATGGAAGGAAGAAAATCCCTCGATTTCAGATACAAATATTTCATCATTACCCCTGATCCCAGGATGAAACAAGAGGAAAGCCGGAGTGGGCTCATAAAATTTTATTAAATTTTATAGTTCTTATTGATATTAATAAGGTTATACAATGAATATCAATAATAAGGATAAGTGTATAATTGACATATGTATATTGTTGTCAATTATGAAAAGTATATGATAACATAATGAAGTTATTATGTAATATTACATAGTTATGAGGAACATGTAATAATAAAATAATACAAATAGCCCTACGAGTGGAAGGAGTAGAACTAGAAAAAAGGTGAGGGTGGGTGGGAAGAAAAAGTATGTGTGTGAGGTTTGAAGCGTAAGAAGCGAATGAGGCAGAGTACAGTGTCGACCTAGCGCACTTTGATGTTTAGTGCAGCCGACAGTGGAGAGGTGGCGCAGGGGTGCGCTAGTACAGAGGTGTTTCACCAGGGGGGGCAATGACCACCCCTGACCATAGGCCATGGGCAACCCATTACCCCAGATCCCAGGATGAAGCAAGAGGAAAGCCGGAGTGGGCTCATAAAATTTTATAAAATTTTATAGTTCTTATTGATATTAATAAGGTTATACAATGAATATCAATAACAAGGATAAGTGTATAATTGACATATGTATATTGTTGTCAATTATGAAAAGTATATGATAACATAATGAAGTTATTATGTAATATTACATAGTTATGAGGAACATGTAATAATAAAATAATACAAATAGCCAAGAAGCCAATAGTTATAGGGAGAGGTGGGTTGGGAGAAAAAATAAAAAGTCACTTTTTGAAAGAAAGAGACTGGATTAGAGACTTGTTGACTGTCTTTTTGTCGGAGATCTTGATGTATGCACGGTGTGCCTCTGATTTCCACCCTCCATACCTCTGGATTTGGAGTTCAGGAATGCCAGCCTGGAATGCCTGAGTGGCAGCGGCCTTCCTGAGCCTGTGGAGGGTGAACGTCTTAATCGGTTGGCCTGTGGCCTGCAGAAGGCCGTTCCATTCCCTGGTCATCATAAGAGACGTGATGGTCGTCCCATCGGGTAGGGTGAGGAATGGATCTCGTAGAGTAGCCGTAGGGGCCACCCGTAGCAGCTCTCGAGTCATGCGTACGGGACAGAATCTGGTATCGTCCGCGGCCTCTAGGCGCATAACCTTCTGCTCCCCCACGTGCTGTAGGTTTTTGGCCGCTTTCAAGGTGACTGTCACGTGCCGTGCGCCAATGACCACGTCCCCTCGTGTCAAATGACGTGCCGGGTCGAACGTCTGTGCGGATTGCGGCGCCACCTCCCCCTGCCTCAGGGCCGCGTAGTAGATCAGCAGTAGACCCGCCCTTATCGCTGTATGGAGGGGGGATGGCGAGAGGGCGTCCAGAATGGCCCGGAACACATTCATCGGGACTGGCGGCTTTACATTCGGCACGTAGTTCTTGTTCCTCATTCCCTCGAGGGCACGTTTGACGCGATGATCCTCTGTCGGGTGAACGTCTCCCCCCGTCAGCCGCAGATGCGCACGGACGTGCGATATATGGTTGGCCACGGTAGCCGGCGAGGGGGCGCGTCCGCCACGTACTCCATGTACGATGTGATGAGGCTCTCGGTCGGTGCCCCGGGATCCACCATCATGCGGTTGCAAAACGCCAGGTAGGTGCCCACTGCAGATCTCTGGTTGGCAAGAGTGCCTGGGGCACGCGCCTCTGACTGCCGGGCAGATGCCTTCTGCTGGAGTGAGAGAAGCGCCGGATCTGCAGAAGGGACGGAATATTGGTACAAAAGATGCATGGGTACAGGGTATGATAGGGTACAGTTCATGGAGGTGAATGAGCGCTGCTCAAGGCATCTGCGATGACGTTTTGTACCCCGGGGATATGGGAGAAGACTAACTCAACCTGTAGGCATGCCTGTACCATCCATGCCTGGCAGGCACACTCCGCCAGGACCCGGTTTCGGGCACGCCCACTGTTGAGGGTCTGTACGGTCCCGAGGTTATCACAGAAGACCTCGATCGGGGATCCGCGGTCTCTGTCTGTGATGAAGGTGTGGAGAGCATATATGGTGTTCGGAGCCTCGAGCTCTGAGATGCACTCCACAGGGTCAAGAATAGGGCACACCTGGCCGGAATAAGAGAAACGTCCGTCGGTGCCTCCTACTCCCGAGAGGCAGGCGTCGACCGTGATGCGCCTCGTCGGCGGGCCTCGGGGGATGAGGGCGCGTCCATTCCACCCCACAGCGAATTTCACAAACCAGTCCAAGTCCTGACGCATCTCAGAATTGATGTTCAGGTAAAACCCCGTCATCCCTCGCAGAGCCTCTAGGAGTTTTGAGACGAAAGCACGTGCCGGTTTGATGCATCTAGCCACGTGCAGGATTCTCCCCAGAACTGATTGTAACTGTCTCTTGGTGAGGGTCCGGCCTTTGGTGATGGCCGACACGTGAGCTCGTATCTCCTCCAACTTGGCCGTGGGGATGGAGAGCGTCATCATACGTCATCTCAATGCCCAGCCAGGTGACCGTCTGACTTGGTTCCTGGGCCTTGTCGTATGCCTCGGGGAGGCCCAGTTTGGCGAATAGATCACGTGCAATCTGGAAGTCAACGGCCGCCTTACCTCGGTCCTCGGAGAGGATAATCAGATCATCGAGGTACATTGCGGCCGTGACTCCCTTTGATCCCAGGATCCCCACGATGGCCTCGGCCACACACTGCATGTGGTATGAGGAGGCACGGGCATCGAACGGCATGGCAGTATCACAGTAGTGCCCGCCCTCCCACGTGAAACACAGCAGGGGCCAGTCGAGGGGATCTCACCTGAAGTTCTTGTATGCACGTGATACGTCGATTGACGACATAAAAGACGAGGTGCCTGCCTTCACGAGTTTGGACACGAACTCGTCAACTGTTGGGAGGCCGTGATCTCGTTCCAGCCCGTAGACTGAGTTCTTAATAACGAATGAGTTCACGCTACGCTCCCGCGGGAAAGTCATGTCCGTGATGATCCGCCTATCGTCTGTGCCCCGTGTCATTAGTGGCGACACGTGACACCACGGGGTGAAAGGCGGTTCGTCAAAAGGCCCCATCATATTAGTGAAGGATGCCTCCTTCTCCAGGAACTTCTCTACCTGACGCGGGTAGCCGGTCGCACTGGGGTGGTTGGCCACCCCCCTCGTGTTGCTCTCCGGGCCGAGGTATCCTAGGGGGAAGCCGTAGTGCAGGAACCCCAGGAGCTCCTCAGCCCCTGCCACGCCCCCTAAGTAGTGGTCCCAGGCCGGCAAGTGTAGATCCGCGGGGACCTGAATCTTCGCGCCGAGGGCGTTTGGGAGCCCCGTGTCACGCACGGCCTGGTACATCTCCGTGTGCCTGCCGGCCCCTCAGCCGTGAAGTCCGGCCATGTCGCCCGGCGATGATCCCAGAAGGCGAACGGGTCTGTCCTGACCCCTTCCTGATGAACTCCTGTTTCGCACACTTCTTTTAGTGCAACAAAGTCCGGAGTGTTAGTTTCCTGGTGGCCGGCCGACGCAGTAACACTAACACCGGCCACGCAGCAAGACATCGAAGGCGCGGGGGAAGCGTTGGCACTCTGATCCGGGAGTGTATTCCCCGTCCCTTTGTTTATGTTTACCTCCCCACCTCGGCCACGTGCCGAGGCGGTCACATGAGGCATGACGTCACGGGTGGGGGCCGGCTTCGTTACATCACACACCGGGCCGCCGGCCCCCCTATGATCTTCGTTTCATGCCTCGCTTAGTCGTGGGGCGCCGCCTGCCCATTTTTTTAAGTCGGCTGGTGTTGATGCACGCTCTGGGGTGCCGCCAGCTTCGTCGTGCTCTGGAGTTCGTACCCCGCCTGGGGTACGCGCCAGGGTGTGGGCACAGCGGGAGCCACTCAGTTGTTGTCGTAACCGTGCCTGTATGTCAGCCTGCGGTTGCACGCGTGGACAGAGTGACCACACTTCCTGCCCACTGAATCACAGAAGGTGCACACGTGCAACCACCGGATACCCCCTTCGCTGTGGTCGTTACGGTGGCGGCACCCCCTCTCACCATTGAAGTCCCGGCACGGGGCCTCGCTACCCCGAGCGCGTCCGGTCTCGGTGTTGTTACTGCTGTTGGAGGTGTGGGTAGATGTCATAGCAAGCCGGACACGCTCTTCCTGTATCCGGCCGTGCTCCGACCACTGCATCCTGCCGGATTCCACCTGATCGAACACGTAGTTGCTCCACCGTCTGACCCCGGCCCACGGCCGTGCCTGCACATTGACCGTAACTTGATGGAGGTGGCGAAACATGTGTTCCCTATCCTCGGGGTGCAAAGCGCGCTCATCGCTCAACAGGGCCACAAAACAACTTATGTATTCAAGGGGCCCGAGGCTCGACCGTAGATCCAGCTTCTGGTGAAGCGTGTAGACGCCGTCCCAGTCCATAAACATATACGGTTTGGCGGTCGGCCTACGGGCATTAAGGTCGGACAGTAATGAGTTCTTACCGGTGGTCCGATTGTGGTGCATGGCCTCACAGCCGAATTCCCTCTGGAGGTGCTCCTCGGACGTGTAAGTCTCTCTCAGTTGGCGCGGTGGGGGCAGCAGGCGTTCCGTCTGTTCGTGAGCACAGTCTCGTGTCTGTTCGGCCGCCGCCGACGCCCGTGAGCCGCTCCTCCTTGACGCAGGGCGGGAGATCTGCATTATGGCGTCCATCATGCCGTCCATTTCCCGTGACATCTTAGATACATCAGACTTGACGCCGTTGACATCCGTCTTAACCTCATTTACGTCCGTCCGTACTCCCCCGAGGCTGGCCTCCAGGGCAGTGACCTGTGAGGCCCGGGACCGTCCGCTGGTGCTCGTCCCTTGCTGGGATACCGAATCGACGTGGTTGCTCTCGGCCGCTGTTTGCTGCTGCCGTAGGGTTACTTCTGAATCCGTCTCCATTGCCGCGGATGCCGCCATAGCACTTCTAGTCAACATATTTCACCGTAAATATATCAATCTCTGTCCTGGTATTCCTGTACACGGTCACCGATATTCAGGGGAATATGGAGACCGGAGGTACAACGGGCGGAATAGCCAAGGTACGCGAGAAGAAAAAGTATGTGTGTGAGGTATGAAGCGTAAGAAGCGAATGAGGCAGAGTACAGTGTCGACCTAGCGCACTTTGATGTTTAGTGCAGCCGACAGTGGAGAGGTGGCGCAGGGGTGCGCTAGTACAGAGGTGTTTCACCAGGGGGGGCAATGACCACCCCTGACCATAGGCCATGGGCAACCCATTATAAAAATGGTGAGTAGGATATTGATGAGGAAAGATGGAAGTAAATTTAATAATTCAAGATTTGTTAGACATTTAAGATCTTTGTGGCATTGTGCTTTAAAAGATTTAGATAAGTCATTTTACAGCCACCCTTATTTCTGGGCAGTCTTGAAAGTGCACTACATGCTTGTCCGAGATTGTGTTATTCTTTATTCAGTTAACATCACATAGAGATGGTGGAAGCACATGAATGTTAGTAGCAGAATGTAAACAGGAGGAAGCTTCTATAGCACCCACCTGTATAAGGGTATGACTGGTCACGTGACCTGATGATGTAAGCAGCGGAGGAGTACACCTTCGCTACAGCTGCCGGAGGCAGCACTGAGGTACGAGGAGTAAGATCTAGCTGAGCTACAAAAGCCTGCTGGAAAAACACCGCTGGAGTAGGATTAGGTGCCGGAGAATTCATCCTATGAGCCTACTATAGACATTCAGTGTGCGGATTCCCTGTTCTGTGAGTTACCTACAGACCGACGTGTGAGTAACTATCTCTCAGTGGAGAGAGCACAGAACGAGCGGACTGAACTTATAACATCTACCCAGGAAACTAAGACTCACGACTAAATCCAGCTAAAACATAGGAACTGAAGTGAACAACTGCAAGGACGATGTGAACTATGAACGATTGACCGAAACAGAACATTTATGGACATTAAGCTTAAATTTTATTATATGGTTTGTACAACATGGTCAACGAGACTGAAACATTGCATTGGATAATACTGCCTGTACTTGTATAACACAGATTGCTCTCAGGAGATTAAAGCGATTAACTTTAATTGCAGTGTTCATCGTTCCTCCTCTCAGGTCATCGAGATGTGAGGTCACCATGTCTCGGTGACTCCGCTAAGCAAGTAGTTCTATCCCCTAAAACTCTCTACATAAGTAAGAAGACAGAAGAATATTTAAGACAATGAGTTAGCTACCTAAACAACTACTAAAGGGTCAATAATTACACCCCCACTATGGTGCAAAAGTTTGGTCCGGTAAATAAAATCAATAGACAACAAAGAAATTTAAAAAAAAGTAGCTGTAGGACCCAAACCCGATACCAGACTAAGGACCATTTAAATATTTTTATCATTGTTTCTAGATTATTAAATAGACCAACAGTGTCCTTAGTCCACACGTCCCCTGCTCATACAAATTCCTGCTATGGGATACGTCTCAGATACCTTGACTTAGCTTTTGTAATGCCCTCTCTTTTTAAAATTCATTCTGACCGTAACCCTTGCTTTTATGTTTTTTTCTCTGTAGTTTCATACTGGAAACACTGTTGCACATGGTGTCACTACCATGTATGTGGATAGTAAACTAAATGAGTAACTCCAAGACTTCGTCCCATTACAACTTTTTTGCTGGTGTTACTGCAATAACCGCTAGCTGAGGACTGGTCTACTGTACTGAACTAACTAATGATACATCGAGACCAAGTTTACATGCTGGCTCCATGTTTACGGGTGGGGGCGACTGTGTTGATCTTAACCAAAGGTTGCCTCCAGCGGCCTATTACTTGGAGCCGGCATGATCAGTTAGGCCAAGAGAAAGTGCCTGTATGTTTCACATACAGAGAAATTGGAACATTACTCTGGCAACCTATAATGCTCTCCCAGGCACTACCTATCTGGGCATCAGCAAGGCAAGCCGCAGGTGAAGAGAAGTCACTGTCAACCCGTCTGTGATGCCGATACTTTGTCCAGGATTACCTCTCCAATATAAGCATAGCCGACGTCCGAGATTGTCCCTCAACCTCCCATTCTTGAAGGATGACGCTCGAATTCCCCTGCGCTTACCAGATTTACACCGAGACCAACTCACCTCGTTGGACGCCCCACCATCTCGCCTATCACCCAGACTGACCCACCACACCTCCACCATGATTCCATATCCTCCCCCACGAGATGCGTCTGGCATTTGAACTTATCAATCATGCCTCCGCATAATTCCTCACTCCGGAATTTGTAGTATAAATATTTACCATGGTAAGCATCTGCAGGAAAGTGGAAAATTTGAAAGTGGAAAATGTTCAGAAAAAAATCTTTCACTTGTAAGATATTTCGTAGAGTTTCATAAAGTTTCTCGAGCCTTCTCAATGCAGTAGAAGAGGTGTTTTTAGTGATAAGAAGCTTCATGATATTTTACGAAACTTGTTGGCAACATGAACGGGCCCCCCACATACATCGCGTGTGCCAAAATCTTTAGGTGCCTCTTCCACCGCGTAAGACCGCTTGTATACGCTCCTGACCGAAACATTAGGATATATTATGATTAACCCCGGAATAAGTTTCTTGGCTGTTCTGGTTAGATTGGTGGTTCAGTGGTTCAAGCATTTATTACTAAGCCAGATACATACACGAAAGGACCCTTTGTTACACAAATCTACTACATTTTAAAAAACGTTATTGATATGAATTAATTCCTATACTAGGTGGGTCCCCTCCTCTCAGTAGGTCTCCTACCTGGATAAAATTAGTTTTTGCGGAAATATTTCAAATAACTTCACTATTGTCAGTCAGTATTGATCGATCAGTATTAGCGAGTTAAGATTGGTCAGTTGGCATTGGTCAGTCGGTATTGGTTAGTCAGTATCGGTCAGTCGGTATTGTCAGTCAGTATGAGTGAGTTGGTATTAGTAAGTCGGTATTGATCAGTTGGTATTGGTCAGTTGGTAATGGTCAGTCGGTATTTGTCAGTCAGTATGAGTGAGTTGGTATTGGGAAATCGGTATTGGTCAGTCGGGATAGGTTAGTCCGGATTGGTCAGTCGGTATTGGTCAGTCAGTACCAGAACGTCGGTTGCCCTCTAATAAATTATACGCCTTCACAGGAAAGGATATTGTTAGTCCTTTGTTTATTCGGCATACTCCATTCCCCTTATATTTTATCGCAGCTTTACATTCACCGCGTTTATCCGTCTACGATGGAATAGCTCTACTTGCTCCTTCCTAACGAACTATCTTTATATATACTACATGGAGGTTCAGTCGTCAAAGGAATGCTAACAACGATGGCTCTAGGAATTATGTATATATTAGCCATGGTTAGTTAAAACAGACAACATTAATAGTGCAAAAACATAAGTTCAATGTGCGAGTCTATTAGTTCAGAATAACTACTTGATTGCCTGACTCATCAGTTTTTCACTTTTGTTTTGGTTGACAACTTAACCTTAGGAATGCACAAAGAATCGGATGAGATTTCATCCTGCCCATTGGTTTAAAACAATGGTTCATTATCAAGCCCCCTCTGTTCTGTCCTCAGTTATGTTCGATCTAAACCAGATATCATCTGTTTGTATTATGGGTTCCTATAATTTACGCAATTTGAATTTCACCCCATTTGAGGATCGTTTATTGATTCTATTTATGTCTAGGAGATTCTCAAGTTTCAAAGTCCACCATGTTCATACAGTTACTAAAAGGTATGTCATACGCTGCTTCACTAATCTCATCCCGTCTTTACCGACAACATTTCTGCTAATAAAAGAAGGAAAATTACATATTCACATTGCACAAACTCACCATTAATTCACGGATTTTTATAACCCACCATCAAAAGAAATGCATAAATGTGGATCGGGACCTTTCCTTTTAATCAGGGGCTCAGTTGGCAACAAACTTATCCCTCTGGGAAGTCATAAAATATTAGATGCACACTACATCAGGAGATAATAGCTCATACTCTTTAGGTTTGACAGCGGGTCTGTCACCTCCCTTTAGTGGGCACACAGAAATGATAAGGAATCAAAAAGTGTTTGTTGGAAAATCAAAATAACTCAAGTCACTAAAGAATTCAACAAAAAGCGGTACCTGTTTCGACTTAATAAGACATGACCACCTCCCACACTGACTTCCAAGATATGTCTTAATATTACGTAAGAGCATAGAAAAGAGAGGTTTCAAAACACAAGAGTTAAATCCATGGTCATGTTATGAATAATTAATAGGAGGTGTCATACGCAGACAGGATATTAATGTCAGGGCACTCGCCTTTTTTCCTTAGATGAATAAGCATGTCTTCGCACGAGTAACAAGGAACTCTAATGGCTGGAGAGAGAAGTCGGGAAGGCAGTGGGAACATTAAAATTATTGCTCATAAAAACTTACTACAAGAAAAAGCAAGGCTGCATTAAGGACCACATGCTGCGTGTGATACGAATAATGATGTTCCCTGCAGATGATCGTCAAAACACATCCATATATAATGTAGTTACAACAAAAGAGAACTTATTCTTATTGCCTGGAAGCAAAACCTCTGTTGAAATCAAACAAACCAAACATATTTAATTCTACCAGCAGATATGGATCGAGGAAATCTTCAGATGAAGAGATCAAGATACAGATAAATGTGAAGTAAAAGGGAGTACTTAGACTTCGATTCAATTCACTTCACATCTAAGTACAATAACATATAATCACCATATGTAATGATTTTACCTTTTAGTTTTGGAAAAGGAGTAATATCACAATTTTACTAGGAATATTTTCAGTCTATAGGACCAAGTTGTGTGATATATTTGGTGTTCTTTTCTCCCTTGAGGGAACTCTGCAAGAGTTAACACTGCGGGAAGTAGATCACACCAGCTGGAGGCATTAGCCCTTTGACATGGGAATGGGAGTCTATAGCGTTTCACCACCTATAAAGATGATGACTTACATGAGGGTGCCATAGCAGAGAATTGGTGCCATAACTGACGAAAGGCGCGTATAAAAGGTGGCTATGAACGCCTAAATTACCATATAACACTGCTGCCTTTTGGTTTCAATCGGCATGTTTCTTGTTTACTGCTCATGCAGTCGTGAAACCTTATTTCTTTCTTCTCCTACTCAATGACCTAGATAGTACACCATGGTAACATTGCGATGTTCCATTTTAGAGCACATAACATATCTAGCAGCTCAACCTGGCTGCAATGTATAGAGAGATTTATAAAAATGCTACATTTCATTTAGTCTCAATGTAAGAAAAAGTGCATATTTAGTGCAATAGAAAGGAATCATGATATTTTTAAAATAGACACTTTAGGTGGAAAGGACAAATAGAGGCGAGGTATCTTGCATTATTTTCCGAAATAGTAAATTATGAAAAGAACCCCTGCTCTCGACCTCACATTCAAATAAGCCCTATTATCGTGTGATTACCGAGATAATGACGTAGTTGATGAGTAGTGGTTCTTGAGCCGATCGGTGGGTAATTACGACCACGTGTTTGAGTTTAAAACATAGTAGAAGAAGATTGGGTGGGTGTCGACTGCCATGCTTTGAGTTCTTTTCTGACAGATGGCCATGAGCGAAGGCCATTAACTTCGACAAAGACTGAAGAACAGGATTTCCAGAACGGCTGAGATTGACGCAGTTTACGTTGATTTTACTATATGTACATTGCAAACGTATGTTACCTCCATAAACCTTCAGTCATTTACTATGGAGCGAAAATTTACTAAAGGTACCTCCAATTATATTCACCGAGTGGGACTGGCCTTGCAGAGATCTAGGATAGATTCCTTAATTGACAAGGTGCGGTAAGCGGGAAGTCCACCTCAAAAATGTTTTACGGTACAGTATCGGGAATATTCCTGGTATTTCAGAGACTTTCGGTGAGTTTCATACCTTATTTCACAGAAGTATTGGGCGTTTGTGCTAGATTTCATCAATTTGGAGTGCCTGAAATTACATGAATTACTGTCGAAGCCTGTCCACTGTTAGTTTTCTAAGTGAGGCTGGAACAGTGCACAAAATTAATTATATTCCCGCGTGAAAGTTTGAGAAGCCATGTATATCGCTCACGATTTATCCAGATTTGTCAAAATAAATTCCGTAGAGTTTCGTTAAGTTTCGTGAGCCTCTTCGTTAGGTGGAAGAGGTGTTCCAAAAATTTGCCGAAACCTCATGAAACTCATCAGCAACGTGAACGGGCCCTCAACGAAAATCGCGCGAGAACCTGAAAATCGCCAAAATATTTAGTTGCCTCTTCCACTGCGAAAACCACTCGTATGATTCTGACAGAAACATAACAATAAATACCGAAATGAATTTCGTGGATTTTCTGGCTATATCAGTGGTGTGGTAGGAAGCCCTCTCCAGAAGTAGACACACCAAAGTAGATTTCAAGTATAGCGCGCATGGACAAAGTGTATACCCCAGCGTATAGAGGTCTACAATATATCCTGGATTATTAAACTGCACCCATTTCCCCTCTAATACACTATACACCGGCAGCATGTTAGAGCATGGCTCTGTAATCGTATCCCGAGAATGCTCTAATATAAGCAGAACAACCCATTTACACTTAGTATTGTAGATAATCTGACTATCGAAAGGGACCACGTTGGTCGTATGGGAAGACGTGTTTATGAACTGAAACTTCTGAATCATTGAAAACATATTTCTGTATGTTTGTGTCATGTTAATGTCATATCTTCCGAAATGTAGTGAGAATCGGTGTAAGCCAACCTTTGATGATATCTCTCTTGAAATTACCACTCTGTCTAAACTGGTAAATATAACATCAGGTCGAACTGAAATTATGAAGATTTATTGACACAGACATTCTTATAAGGTGATTCCATTATGAGAGCCACAGGGCATGGGAATGATTAGAACAAATGCCAGTCGTGGCTGACCCGGGAGAGGAGTGACGCCCCTTCCGGGGGAAGACTTGGAATCATGTCTGGTGGTGGTGTCGGCGCCTCGTCTCATAAAAAGCGGCATCTCCTAGCCATAAAGCTCCACATGAAAAGCCCTCGCTCCTTTATTTATGGTTTGTGTTCGCAGTTCTATCTGAAGATATCTAATATGTTTCACCACACTATACCATATCACCGCTTCCCATTACAAATGTTTGAATTACCTTGTATAGGAAGCAAATATCCTACCTTCACATCGAATTATTAAACCGGCCTGATAGTGTGTGTTACTTTGATATTGAATGTTGAATATTATGTTCCACACATGAACGCTGACGCACCCAGAGAAATAAGGCATCTTCGTAAGATTCGTAAAAAACAACACAGGGCAAAAACTGGTAAGCCTAAACGACAGTTATTGATATAGCCAATACGTAAACACCAATGATGATCTACGGACGCCCATCAAGGGACCCATCAAGGGACCGAGAAGATCATGAAATGGAAGTCGAGAAAAAAAGGAAAAGAAAAGAAAAAAGAAAAATGAAAAAGGGAAAGTCAATCATGATAAGTGACACTCTGGTTTTGAGACCCCGAATAATGCCGCGTAATCAATGATTACATGATATCGAGGTATTCATACCATCCAATATAGTATATGATGAATCAGATCCGAACTATTGAAGATATAAGAAAGATTACCTAAAACCTGTGAACGCTTAAGTGGGGGAGGGGAAGTGAAACCTAAAGTCTTGTCAGTAAAGGAACATCATCAAATGGAATCATGTGGTAAGGGAATACGAGTAATCAATGATTACACGATCCCCGTACTATAGGAAAAGACTAACGATTTGAACATGGTTGAGTGACAGCTTAGAATAAGTCGCGTAATCACAAAAGATTACATGAACCTATATAAACATAATCACAGATTTACCTGCTAATACTGAGCAGTATACCTACTGATTGAAGTTGAACTGTGCACTGTATAGTACTTTATATCATTGCTTATGCGTTGCCCTGTTTTACAAGACTTTGGATTGGATTTAAAAGTTAAATCTACATACATACAAATGATTATGAATGTATCACCTGTTTAAAAGATCACTGTGGTCAAAGTATTATAGGAGTGACTATCACTACTGACTACTACTGTCTCTACCCCTATTATCCTTTTGCATGTATAACAAGAAAGTTTAAGAAAGTCTCCTAGGTAGATAAGTAAACACTTAGTAAATCACACACAATGATATTAAAAAAAAGTAAGAGAAAAAAGTATTGAAACAACGGAGCCTACAATTAAACGCACAACTCTAAACTGATCCCTGAGAGGACTTGACGTTATAAAATATTACCCCAATTTGTTAGGGAACTTGGGTAATTCATCTGGCAGGAAAGTGTAAGACCAGTTATCCCTGGCACTTGTCCTGTGTCACTCCGCTTTGCGAGTTAAGCTAAGTGGGTATTGTATATTCATTATTTATCATTCATTATGTCAGTATCAGTATCTGAATTTAGTGCACTTAAAGGCTTCAGTCTAATACACTGTAACTGCTGGAGTCTTAATAGAAGAAAGGATGAATTGTTTCATCTGTTTTCCCACGTAGACGTAGTAACTATAAGTGAAACGTGGCTAAACGACAATTACTCAGATTCCTACATGAACTGGCCGGGGCATACATTATATAGAGAAGATAGGAAAGGAGCTAAGGGAGGAGGGTTCCATGTTTCTTAAAATCTGAATTTGCAACATATGCTACTAAAATAAATGACATGTCGATAAGTACTAAAGAAATAGAATGTCTTTTCTTAGATCTATCTTTACCAAATACCAGGCCTGTCTTAGTAGGAGTTATTTATATGCCACCACACAGCAAAGTGGACATAGTCATTCAGCATATAATTAAAATAACTGAGCTGCCGAACTACGATAATTATGAAATCTGGCTCCTCTGAACATCCTGGATCAGGGAAATTTAGGAGTAGAAAAATTTGAAGAAACATGCCTTGATCTAGGCTGTAAAAGACTAATAAACCAGTGCACAAGACCGTATAAGGAGGGGGGAACTTGCTTGGACAATATTTTTACAAATAGCAGCGTAGTCAATGCTAGTGGAGTACTCTCGGCACTTCTCAGTGACCACCTACCAGTTTTTGCGATAAGGAAAAGGGACAAGTTATGTCAAACAGAGAAATCTTTTACAGGCAGAAATTATACTAAATATGATAAGAACAAACTGATAGCATGACTCTCGATGCTAGACTGGGACCTTTTCTGGTTACTTGATGATCCGGATGAAACATGGAGCTTTATTGTCGAAGAGATCTTGGCATTTCTTGATGAATATTGCCCGACGAAGACTTGGGCCCTGTTTTTCAGTCACGACAATCGTTATGGGCGACGTGTTTTTGCCGTCAGTGTTCGATAGACACGACACTATAGTGAATAGGCGACATGTCGTGACTGTAAGAGTCACAGGGCGTCCAGACGTGTTTTTCAGTCACGACAATCGTGGGGTCACGTGATTGAAAATGTCGCCCAAAGTGTCGTCCGTTCATGACACCTATCGACATGTCGTACCGAATGCGCTACTTCACTTCCCGTACGAATTAAGCAATGAAATTTTAACACGAGTAAGGTATACATATGACAAATAATCGTACCAAATATGAAGAAAATCGATCGCAGCGTTCCGAAGATATCGACGTTTTAATTTCGTAATAGCAATTGTCTGCTCTGGTGGCCAGTGTATTTTCCTGACGCCTCCGCTAATTTATGCCATTTTGACTGCGTACGGGACGTGGGAGGGTGACTGGCCACCAGAGCAGATGATTGCTATGACGAAATTCAAACGCCGATAACTTCAAAACGCTACGTCTGATCATCTTCATATTTCAAACGATCATAGTCTATATGTAGCCCTTACTCGTGTTAAAATTTCATTGCTTAATTCCATCGGGAAGTGGAGAAATCCTCAATATACGCACAGTGATGTGTTATAGAACCTAAGACAGTTCTATATTTGTTGTAGCGGCCGACATTTTTCGCGGCGATCGTGAGTGGCGCACTACGATCGTGTCTATAGAACAGCGGCCATTTTGTGTCTTCCAGAATGTCGTGGAATCGCTGGACGATCGTAGGGTATCGATGCCCGACGATGTCGTTACTGAAAAACAGGGCCTTGGTCTACGAAGCACAAAGCAACACGATGGATGACACCACAAATTATGGAGTATATTCATGAAAGAGATGAAGTAATGAAAATGTACACTAAAACCAAAAATAAAGACTATCTTTATAGGGCCAAACACCTAAGGAATGTAATAGGCAGACAAATAAGAAAAGCTAAAGCTGATCAAATAAAAAGCACATTCAAAGAATGCGAATATGACCCCAAAAAATTTTGGAGAAAAGTAAACGATCTGTTAAACCCGCAAGAGGAGAGTAGTCTTCCGAAAATGTATAATGAAGCGATGAAAGAATGGATAGACCCACCAGATGACCCGAGTTTCCTAAATAGTTTCTTTTCTGATGTAGGTAGTTCCTTAGCTAAATTAATAAATCCCACTATAATCGCGGAACATAAGGGAGATATAACAACAGAAGTTGATCCAGATACATTTGTCCCGTTAAAAGTCAATGAAAGAGACCTTGCCGATTTTGTTAAAGATATAAATATAAACAAACCATCTGGAATTGTGGGTCTGAGAACGTCGGTGTTGAAAGATGCATTATTGGTTTTAATACCCCAAATGGTACATAATTTTGAATTGATTTTCACAACTGGTATTTTCCCCAAATCTTGGAAAAGTGCAACCGTCACGCCTTTACCAAAAACCGGGAAATTGTCTGACCCTTCAAATTGGCGTCCAATTTCTATTCTCCAGACACAATCAAAATTGATTGAAAAAATAATGCATGTATATTTAACCTAAGTTATTACACGACAAACTCGGAACAATATGGTTATAGATCTGGAGTCGGGACCATAGATGCAATTAGTGACTTGATTTATGACCTTTATGTAAACAGAGATCGAGCTCTGCTGACGGGGGCAGTCTTCGTCGACTTCCGGAAGGCATTCGACAGTGTGCACCATGGGACGCTTATCGGAAGATTAAAAAGTTTGAATATAGCTCGGGAAACACTACTTTGGATTAATTCGTATCTTAATAATATAACCCAAAGAACCAAACTCAATAATTTTTTGTCGGATTGGCAGAGTATACCCTTTTTATTTTCTATATTAACGATATGACCGATATTTTGAAAGCACATGGATTATCATACAAGCTATATGCGGATGACCTAGTAATTTATAAAGAGGGTACATGTGGAAAGGAGATATCTATGACCTTACAACGGGGCCTTGATGACTTGCACGAATGGACTTGTAAAAACCTTTTAACGATAAACAGTAAGAAGACGAAAGTAGTCTGGTTCGGTTCCCAAACCAAGCTACGAAAGGCAACAATGGAGAACCTTTATCTGGGCGCAACACTCTTATCTAGAGTAAAAGACTATACTTACCTGGGTGCCATTTTAGACGATACCTAAGTTATGGAAAAAAATCTGAAGTTGACCATTAAAAAGGTTAACAGAAAAGTATTCCTTTTAGGGAAAATTAAGCATATGTTAACAAAAAATATGGCTTGTAGAATATATAAGCAGAGCATAACCCCACTCATAGACTATGCATCCTTTCTTCACAACAGTGGGCCAAAGAAATATATCGAAAAACTTCAGCGAGTCCAAAACAGAGCTCTGAGAATCTGTTTGGGTGTAGGCCCCAGGGTGCACACTGTCGAAGAGCTACATCAAATGTCGGGCATTGTAACATTGAAACGTAGACGCGCAGAATTGTTGTTGACCTTTGCAAGAAGGAGATTGAATACAAAGCTTGGTATACATTCATCTGTTATCCCAGTAGCAACATTAGCTCCCAATAGAAAAGTGGTGACAAGAGCCCTAAATAGCACTATGGTGCATTTACCTAAACCTAAAACTGAATTTCTGAAAAAGTCCCCGGCGTATAGAAGCGCGACGTCATGGAATAACTTAACAGAAACCACACGAGAAATTGATAGTAAAGACGCTTTCAAAAGGGCAATTAAGAAACTACCTGACTTGCCGTAATAGGCCATCCATGTACCTATCCATTACACTCAGTATTACAAACAGCGCAAGACTATATTCATTCAGATACTATATACTAATATATCAGCTGCAGTTTACTTGGCTTATATATGGTGCGCGGAATCACGAAAGACTTCCATGTGCCTGGTCTGTTTCTGTTTCTTCTCCTTCTTGTAAAGAATGCTTGAAAGTTAAAGTTTTATGAAGTCATAGAAATCTCCGACCAACCGGAACATTGTACTGAGTTATTGTCGTGGAGCGGATACTGCTATGTATGTCACTTTCATCTCTCATCATTAGCTATAGGTAGTCTTAAGCCTCGGAGTATACTACATCTTTGTTTATTTTGTTAAACTTATATTGTAAATTGTATAATATTTGGGTACTTTAAGCCCCACCATCACTGTTACACACTTATACATAAACTGTGTATGCAAGACGTTGATATTGAAAACCACACTTGGTGTTATGGAAGATCGCGGTTTTGTACTGTCGAATGATACCTAATTAAAAAAAAAAAAAAAAAATTTAAACGACTATATCATGGAGATAGGCCTTGGCATATTATCTATTCTCGGAGATGTTCACATGAGCTGTGAGGTTGAAAATATTCCCAATAGGGAACCATTTGAAGTACTTGGAACAAACAATGAAACTCTAATGAACATGATGAGAGGAATGGACTCAAATAAGGCAACAGGCCTTGACCATTTCAGCTCAGTTCAATTAGGAAGTGTACTTCATAATTTCAAACATATGCTGGATTCAGAAGTATTCCTAAACAGTTTGGCCAAAGGTGTAGCTACACTCCAACGACAACTAATGTCTTACCTCACCAAACATGAAATTATAGATAAAAACCAATTTGGCTTCATGCCAAACCATTCTACTGGTCAAGCAGTTTTCAAGTTAACCAATATACTTTACAGAAATCTGAATGTAGGATGCCTTACAATATGAATGTTCATTGACCTGAAAAAAACATTCGATGGAATTATTTTTATCTCCTTTAAACCCTGCCCCCACCTACGCCGATGCACCACGATAGACCTCCCGATACCCTCCGATTAGAAACACCTAACACTATGGCCAATGAATCAAATTTTAGATTCCAATCGTGAAGTCAATCGTAAGGCCTGTCAGGACCAGAATCGGCGTTGGTGGGTGCAGGGTCTTATTCAGGGTAAGGCCCGGCATCCACCTACTACGATATGGCACCGATATGGTCTACGATGCACCTCCCGATGAAAAATCAAAATCGCATCGGAAGGTTACCTGATATCGGGGCAGTTGACCACGTTTCTGCGATTAGACATCGATAAAAAACCCATGCAACGCATGGTGGATTGGCTTGTCTAGACATATGTCTACGATTTTGCACCTTCCCGATATGGCACTGATTTTGACATTTTGTATCGGTGCCATATCGTGAGGTCTACGATTCTATCGTAGTAGGTGGACGCCGGGCCTTACAGTTTTTTACATTGTGTGCCAGGCTCGGCGAATCGCCGTTCTTCCGCTTGATCCCCTTTATAATATAGGCACAATATAACTTTATATAGAAAAATATGGCAGGTTGACAGAGGTTTTGGGTATATCCAAATCGACATGTAAATGAGATAAGAAGATGATAGTCGGGTATTCGCGTAGTTACAATAATCAGTTGAGTTTGTAGGGTATCATCATAGTTACTATAATCAAATTGCTTAGTTAAGGTGGTCGCAATAAGGTTACAGTAGTCTTGATTGTAGCGAATTCGCTATCAAGGCGATTTAGCTTGAGTTGCAATCACAAGCTCATTGCTTTGGGAGAAAATATATCGTTCCTTAACTAATACTAAACTACCAACCTATAGGTTCAAAGTTAAAATTAAACTACGATGTGCCCCTGTAAAAGACCTAAGAATAGATAATAGCTCTGTTAACCTATTAAAATCGTACTTATAAAATAGAATATGAAGTGATAAATTAGTTGGGTATTGTCTTAGACGAAACCAGTCACATGTGGGGGACCACAAGGTTCTGTGTTAGGTCCTACATTATTCATTAACTTTATTGTATAATTCTAGAGGTAAAACCCTGCAGTGCAATAATGTATGCGGACGACCTGATTCTTTGTAGTGGTCATAAGAACAAAGACACTGCAGCAGAACTGATGAAACAAGATTTAAGCTGAATCGAAGCCTAGTTTACAGGACACTTACTACTCCGAGCCGTAATACAACAAATAAATGCTAAAGCTTATTACAAGATAAATCTTCAGTCCATACTATATCATTGAATGAATATCTTAATGTAATGGTGCTTGGTCAGAAGAAACCTATCTTCTCTGCTTTTGTCTATTCTCTCCTCTCCCGCATATAAAGGTATGTCCTCGTCAAATGTCATTTGTATATATTTTCCATGTCTTTATTCGGACATAATATGTAAACGCCAATGGTGAATGTATACCTTACATGAATACAAAAATATAAAAAGTCTAGGAATGTGGTTAAGGAAAATAGCCTTTCTGTGTGACAATGAATAATAATTTCTGGTTTGGTGAGCCGAATGAGTGAACACTACTCCGTGTTATAGCCTACATAAATACACAATATTACCATGATTTCGATCTGAGTGGCCGTATTCTCCACGTAGTTGACGCGTAGTATTGCGTAGCGTCAACAACAAGGAGAATACGGCCACCCAGATCGAAATTATGGTAATGTTGTATTTATTACTCACTTATTTTTAGATTTAAGCAATAAATATGATCGTTAGAAAACTTTTCAACGTAATTAAGAAGTTATGTTTGGGACTACTTTCATCTCAAAAATCCGTATCCTCCTAGGAGGATACGGAGCTCCGTATCCTCCTCAGTAGCGATCTGTAATCTCCATAGGCTTAGTATGGAGACTCCGTATCAGGTGGGTAATAAACAGTATGATAACGCTATTTACATGTCTATCACAGTGTAAAAGCTGGGTTTCATTGGTTACAATATCTGGTACATAGACAGATGGGGCCAAACCAAATGCGCCTGGAGAGCAAAAACAGATATATTTCTAATTCACTTACAGTTAAAAAGGACCCCGCCTTTCCTTATACCAATACATGGAGGTTTACAGTGTAAACTCCAGTATATTCATTTACCGAGGACTATAAAACAGATCCGATAATAGGATAAATCCCTGTCGGCACATTTTGTTGGCTTAATGTCGAATGTCATGATTAGTTCGAGGAGAACTCCTTTAAGACGTGAATCAAGAAACAGGATTTAGGGAGTCCTTTCAAATTCTTTGTTACTGCTTGATTAACCATGAGTAAAGCCGTTCCCAGCGCAGGGTCTTGTTTAAGGTTTGTAACTAAGTAAAGCGGCTTAAAGGGGAAGAGGATGTGTAACAAGCATAAAACAGCCATTGACTCCATAGGAGGACTGATTTTACACTGGCTCAGCTGCACTGCTGTCCTCTCCTTAGATGTTCAATATACCTTTTTAAACGTACTTTTTTTTACTTGGAGCGAATCAACCTTATCGTTCTTCCACCTCACCCCCTGAACACAAGTAATCTATTTATTAAGCTATCCATCAACTTCTAATGTTAAAACTAACCAAGGAATAATAGATACGTTTATTGGACTAATAAAGAGTTAGCTCATTTAAAAAACGATCAATCCATCGATGAAAGATAAGGTTTTGATTGAGAAATGTTGTGGCTACATCAGTGTGAGATATCTTCCAAATCCAGTTTCACGAAGAAAGACGTCTACGACCTAGGAAGTACACTTGACCTTTCTCTTCCTCATTACTTAAAAAAACCCACTTCCGATTCCTCCTGATACTGAGATGACAATCCCCTTGGAATGACTGTGATTACAAAGACTATTATGTCCCCAAGTGTTGAAGTAGCTCCCTTTGATATCATCTCGTCGTGGTAATGTATTTTCTTTTCTCAAAGAACGTATTTTACATGTTTGTCTTTCTTAAAATCTTTCTGGAGCTGCTTTGATGTAATATGCAAAAGTGTTTGTTCATAGAAAGAGACTCTTTTATAACAATGATATAAACATCTTTTTTATAGGAGGTGTGGAAAATCACAAAAGAAATACCAGACATAGTTGGTTCTTTATTAATGGTGTTGCATTGACAACCAAGGTGACAATAGATGGTTCAGGTACAGGATATCGACAAGACCACTGCGTTTCGTACTACAGATAGTATAGATTCTATTTAACACTTATCCGATGCTCGACTGACATGATGAGATATTTGGCATTTAATTACATTCGCAGGCAGTCAAGACAGGAGAGACATTAAAAACAAACATATTTTATGGTTTATACAGGTATATATGATGAGTATCAAGGGATTTACATTATTCATGGTAATACCCACTGTATACCTATGGACAAATATAGTTCCAATATAAAGGAAAGATCATTTTATGTTTAGTGACAACTTTGACTCGCTACTTATTATCAATGTTGTATCCGTTGATAGAACACCTCATAGAGTCAAGGCAGCTCAAATTCAAGGCCACATTTCGATTCCCTTTAAGGATTGTCTTCTTCCCACGGATGGCAAAAACCCATCTGTGTTCAAGGAAATCATACTAGATTGGTTCACGACTGAAGGTAAGACTAAGGCCGAGCGTCCACCTACTACGATAGAAATTTAGACCTACCGATATGGCACCGATACAAAAAGCTAATATCGGAGACATATCGGTAAGGTGCAAAATCGTACACATATGTCTAGACATGCCAATCCACCACGCATTGCATGGGGTTTTTATCGGTGCCTAATCGTAGAAACGTGGTCAACTGCCCCGATATTAGGGTACCTTCTGACGCGATTTTGTTTTTTTATCGGGAGGTGCATCGTAGACCATATCGGAGCCATATCGTAGTAGGTGGACGCAGGCTCCCACTGTCCCGACACACTGCAAAAAGTGCTGCGATTGGGCTACAATAAGGAATTTTCCAATCGTAGAGCTATCGGGACGGTTTTGTCGGAGTGTGTCGGAGTGTGTCGTACTACGTATAAACGGGATGAAAAGAAACCCACGGTTACGACAACGGCCACGATTTAAGAGGTGCGCCAACGTAAATCTCAGGCAAGTGTGTGTATATATTATTTATCTATCGCTATTTATGGGTTTCACAATTAAGTTTAAAAAACTTTCAACTCCTTCACAGATCACAAAATATCTAGGCATAATCGTAAACGTTAGAAAGAAGACTTTATCTTTACCGGAAGAAAAAGTTTTAAAAACTATTTGATTAATCAACAATTCAATTTCTAAGAATAAAACTAAATTAATTGATGTTCAAAAGTCTACTCCCTCACTGCGCAACACTGATAGTTTGAATATAATATATCTATTCGCCTAGGGGACACTCCAACAAATCGAACATGTTCGATTTTGTCTGAAGACCTATCGTAGCACTATCGGAGTGTGTCGGTGTGTGTCGGAGTGTGTCGTAGTACTCATCGGAACACAAAACCCACTTCCGCGATAGAGCCATTCAACCCGACAAAAAAAATCATTTTTTCATCGGAACGGTTATAGTAAGGCTATCGTAGTGCGTCGGAGGCGCAAATCGTGATAGTGGGATACCCCTTTTATTAAGCAAATGGGTAGGATGGGCCTTGATACTCCTCTTCGTTATTACATGTAGCTTCAGTATGTGGACTTGGCATTAACGATTTCTAATGAACCCCGCAATAGGGTCCGGAATTGATTCGTGGAAGAGTGTTGAAGCCGGTTTTAGATATTCCTCGATGACAGTGCTGGCCATTCATGTTCGATGATATCAAGCTGTAAACGCAGGTCGGACTAAAACCCAACCCTTTTAAGGTGCCATTCCTGATAGGTTTTGAAATTGAGTCCGTGATATATACTGTAAAGCATGTATCCCAATACGCTAATGGAAAGTATCTGGGTTCAATTAACCTATTTTCTTGGAGTTAAATGTGGGCAGTAGGACTAGTTCTTATGGGCTACCCTGAGGCAAATTAAATTAAATTAAAAAATATACACTTGACGATAGTGCATGCAAATAAGGGACTGGCTAATTAATTGGTCACTTTGATTCTTGATATATCGTGCAGGGTGCCTGGGACTTTCGCTCCCTATGCATGATAATCATAACGTAGACAGTTGGCTTCCATTATCTTAGAATTCCTGCCGTATGTCATTCTCATTTCATCACAGATTTCTTTATTATCTATTTTGAATTGAGCAAAATATCAAAGAACTGGATATTCGGTGAAAATCTCATGTGAGAATAAAAATTAGCATAAATAGAGACTAAAAGACTGTAAATATGAATGGCATTGCAAACCAATGTGACAAAGGAATACATCGCATCACTTCTGATGAGAATGTCGATTTGAAGTTTAATGATATCAAGAGACGTCACGAGTTTGAGTATGAGTTTATGTAAGTCACGCATTTTGTTGGCTCAATAATCTCATTTGAAAGAGTGATATAAATAGACTCAAAATCAAACGAGTGGCGTCTAGATCTTATTCTGTTTCCACGATTTTTGAATATTAGAAAGTAGTGACATAAACGACACTTTATGTCACACCCGTGACATAAAAAAATCCAATGCTGAGCCTATGGCGTTTTTATTAGGAGTAGGATAATGTTTGAGATACATATTATCAAGAGACGTCACGAATTTGAGTATGAGTTTATTTATGTCACGCAGTTTGTTGGCTCCGTAATCTCACTCGTCTTCGACTCGTGAGATTACGGAGCCAACTCAATGAGTGACATAAATAAATTCAAACTCAAACGAGTGTCGTCTAGATTTTATCCTACCCCGTTTCAACGATTTCTGAATATTAGAAAGTAATGACATAAACAACTCTTTATGTCACACCCGAATCCAACGTTAAGCCTATGGCGTTTTTTATTAGGGGTAGGATAAGATAACTCTTTCTCTTTCTCTCTCTCCGGCTCTCCCGTGTGTCCAAAACACGTCATAAAATCAACATCCTTATCTATGCGGGATATTCCACGGCCAGATATCCGCATAGAACATCCAGCTATCTTGTAGACCTATGTGTTAATAAACAAATTCCTGGCGAATAATGTCTTGCGACATCAGCCCAGCTTCCGCTATATCGGCTATAGAGAAGTCGACATGTATAGTATCTATGCATTATCTATCGGGCTGGCGGTCATCTAAGTAGCAGACTTATGCCGAGAAGGGATACCTATGTGCTGATAACATTTGTTTATCATGCTATTGTTGTCGAAAAGAATAGGTGGTGCAGTGATATCTAACATGGGGAATATGTGAACGCAAATATGACTATGACAAGCTATGAATCTGTGCCAAATTACGTCAAAAGTCTCCACGCCAAAGAGACACCCTTTTTTAGACGATAGTCAACCAAAGATTGGGTATTATAGAGGAAACCTATGAAAGTTTAGGATCAGAGGTCTTATCCCATTGAGTTTGAATCGCGTAGTAATACACAAGGCGAAGCCGTATGAATTATGTAGCGATCTAAGTGAGATGGAATCGAGCTCTGACTCTAAACTTGAATGCGTTTCTGAATTTATTTCACCCTTCACGTTGCCTAAGGGGCAAACATTTGTGACATAATCCCTCATTGGATATTTTTCCTAAATATATCATGGGCGTTGGATACGCGTTCCCAATGTTAGGTCTATGGAGAAAAAATACCAGGGGTGAGATAATTTGATGAATCTGGCTGGTCTAGCCATATCGGGTATATAAGCAGAAGTGTGCTTTAGTATCGATTTGTTTCAAAGAATAAATCTGACATATCTGATACGCCAGCAGAATTATGTCCGCCGGAGAATGAAACATCGCTTTTCTCTAATGTTCTGTCGGTGTTATTGGCTGTTTTCTGTGATCGCCTTCTTCCAATAAACTAAGCTCCTCTGAGAACACTCTCCGAGAACACTCTAACAAAACCATGACAGAGTATCTGCCAGGAGAGTGATAAGGCAGGCATGAAATACGATAGCTTCTCTGCGGGCTGGGGATTGCAAGGGACTATTTTCTTGACGTCCAATATGAAATAAGGCATAAGGCAGGCAATATATCTGCGCATGTACATATATGATCGTGCAGCGCACCAGTTGATTACTGCGGCACCTTAACCTGCATTGGATATTAATATGCGTCGCTCTGGGAGGATAATGCCTCGGCTTGGATAGGTCCTTTCGTGGATGGGTCCGAGGCTTTAAGTCTCCTCTTGGTGTAAGACAGAAATTACAAGTCGGGCTTAATAACAGTTTGCGATCAGCACTGGGCATACAGAATGTCAGGGACATGTCTGTGGAGGAATTGCTATGTTCATGTAAAATAAGGCCGTTGTATTACCGAAGGGTTCATCACCTGCTAATGCAGATATATGACTAGAAATTGAATAAGGCAAATATAATAGAAACAAACAGGCCAACAACTCGACTGAGTCAAAAAATCATATTGAGGACGAAAAGGCCGGTCATAGAGAAATATCGACAAAGTCCCCTATATAGGGGCATGAAAATATGGAACTTATTATCGGCTGATTTACAAACCTGTGCATTAAAAGCCGAATTTAAGAACAGGGTCAAACTAATCTTGTTAACTGAAAACATTAAGGCACAGATCACTAGATGAAAAGTTACGAGTCAAATGACCGTATATCGGGTAATACTTGCTATTTTCTTTTCTCACCTCTATGCCAATGTATTTTTACTATAGTATAGTTATTCATAAAACACGCTGTAACACCAGCTGGCAACGACATATCTCGATCTTGGGTGACATATGTACTATGAAAAGACATGTATGAGAGCATGGTTGAGCGTTCTGACATGTATTTGTTTTGTGGTGTGACTTGTATTGTCCATATGTATGTATGTATGTATATGTCCTTGTAATTTCATAGGATATCGTAAGGTAGAGGGCATCGGACACTCATAATGGAAGTTAGTCTGACTATGAACATACATTAACAGTCTCTACCTGATTAAGCAGCGTCACATGACCTGACTTTATGTATAAATATCTAACAGTTTATACCAGTCAGACACATATATATCTAAGGTATAATTTTCCCAAAACTACCAGATACCTATTGTCTACACTATGTCGTGTCTCGTACTTGCAATTGTTTATTGTTTGCTTTGACGGTACCTGGAAGAGCGCCCGTGTGGTGAATGTACTTTGTCTTCTTTGAATAAAAAAAAAAAAAAAAAAAAGTCTTGCAAGGAAGGGATGAAGGGTGACCGACAGAGCCCAGCATGACAGAGACTCCGGATGGACAGCACGTCATGAGTTGGCCCCGGTAGATCTACCTAATCCCCTCTTCCTGGTATATCTGCAATGTCCAGGGAGATTATATACCTATATGACCGATTGTGTTTGAAATACTACCTGTGCTAGGGGTGCAGTATAGATAATGTTCGGGCGCAATGGGCCCGTAATAGATTAGCACCAATATCGTGTCAACAAGCAGTGGATCTACGGCTACATAAGTAACTAAAACGTGGTGACTGGAAATATCTATGGCACGAAAAATCACGAACGGGCATATGCTTGGGCTCAGCAACCACGTTTTCCCTTATTACCTACATGAATAAATAGTCCAACCATTCTGAAAAAATGACACATCCAGTATATTTTTTCATAAACGCATACCTGCATAGGGAGAACTGCCTTAAAAGGAGCCAGATCTTCGGAAGATTAAAAGTCTTTGGGGAAGGTTTCGTTCTTTGATACCACTCACGACCCCTGGCGTAAGAGGATTTGAGTCGATTAAGTGGTGCTCGACTGTTTAGAGTGACTCCTGAGAGGCGTCTAATGAGGGAGTGACAGACTCATTACTTTCTCACTTACTGGAAAACTGTTACTTGAAATAGCCAAGCGAAAGACAGCGAAAACGGCACTCGGACGTATTATCACAACCTTATTCTCAACTTCATTAATAGCTACATAAAGTTCAGGGGCTTACCTAGGTTTTTGGTTGGGGGGGGGGGGGGGCAGGAAGACACACCTCTGAAGATTGGAAGGAGTCCAGTAAAGGAGCCCCTTCAGGGGGTACTGGGGGAAAGCCCCCAATTTTATAGATTATAAAGCTGCATCCTGGACTGTTTTAGAGGGAATGTACCCAGGGATCCCGCAGCAAAGCTCATCCTGGGGGCCCAAGGGGATAAGATCCTGGAAGAATTATAATTTTATAGATCCTACAAGCTGTACCCAGGTTTTTGTTTTAGTGGCCGCTGTTGCAAATTTTAAGCTAATTTGCGAATATTGACAGGGGTCTGGCAGCAAATTCCCCTCTGGATGTCTAAGGATAAAGCCCCCAGAAACATTTGGATTTTATAGTTTATACAAACTATCCCCAGGTTTCAGTTTCAGGGGAAGGGAGACTACCTAGGGAGATTTCCAGGGGTGTGATGGTATAGCTCCTACTGGGGGTCCAGGTGGGGAGCCCCTGGTAGCACTTGGACACAAAAGAGTATACAAGCTGTATCCAGACTTTATTTCCAGGAGTAGGGTTACACCCCTTTTGTTATCTGAGAATATTTCCATGGGTCCAGTAGTAAAACCCCAATGGGGGTCGAGGGAGCAAAGACCTTGGGATCATTTGGATTTTATACTTATAAGAGCTGTACCCTGGATTATGTTTTTGGGAAGGAAATTACACATCTGAGTCTACCTGGGGTGAGCGGTCCAGTGGAAACTCCCATTTGGGTGTCCAAAGGGCAAAACCCCAGAAGAACTTGGATTTTATAGATCATGGGGTGGTCACAGACCTGAGATGAATTGAGATTATGAGAAAAGGTCAAGGTCCAGGAGGCAAAGTACCCCAAAGAGCTTCCATTTAGAGTCTTTTTAGGGGACAAAGTTGCTTTGTTAAACGACACTGAGACAAGAGTATATAGAGGCATACACTTTCTTAGAGGAGGTGGGCGGGGGGGGGGGGGGAACTTTACCTTACCATTATTCCTTTAGTATATCCCATGTATTTGCCAACTGTTCCCCCATGAATAGGTATCAGTGTAGGTCCCAATATGCTTTTCGATGTAAATAACATATTGGTGTATATTATCGTAACTTTTCAACTATAAAAGATAGAAACAAAATTCAAATAAGTGAGTTTCCAGGATTTTCAGTCGGAACAGACCATCCTGGTGGGGGCGTATGCCCCCTGTATCCCTCCACGGGTACTCTCATGAAGTTCTTTCATTTAGGATTTTCTGAATATTGTAACTCAGTCGTGAGATAGAGTTTATTGGAATAAACTGTTATTAATGTGGGTAATTATTGAGGTAATTTAAAGGTAAGTAAGCTGGTCATGAGCTATTAAAGATGCCAAATACTGAGCGGAGGGCCAAAAGCAATGGAGTTGGATGGGTTGGCCGGAAAGTATGCCTGTAGCGATGTGACGGTGACCCAGGTGCCGTGGTGCTGGAGGTCCGCATCTGGGGCCCAGTGGAGACAAGAATCGCTTGTTGAGCGCCTCACCCCCCCCCCCCCCCCACCCCCCAGGGAATGGAGAGAGACAGCGTTAGGAATGCCTGCAGCGGCTAGGGCAGCCCTCATCATGGAGCCTGCATAGTGAGGGGGTTGCCTCTGCAGTCAGTGAAGGAGTAGGCCCCCTGGGGGCGGGGTAGGCCCTGATGCAGGCCGCCCACACTGTGATGGCGCAGTTGGGGAGCCTGGGAGGGCTGGAACCATGACGGGAAGAGGGGGCTCCGAATTGGAGGAAGGTTTGGATGTGTGTTGAACTGTAAGGCCTTGGGGGTAGGGGGAGACATCCTCCCGCCTAAGGGCTTGGTACCGAAGCTTGCCCAGGCCTTTCGCAGGCACTAGGTTTGAGGCTTTCAAGAAAGCGAAGTAGCCTATGATGAAAGTTGCCTAGGGAACGAGTCCCAGGAGGCCGGCCCAGTCGAGGTGGACAAAGAATAAATGATGTGTGCCAGAAGCATAGGCGTGGCACAGGTTGAGACAAAAGTCAGGAGGGCGTCCGCTCCCTTGGCGACCACCAGAGGAAGGGGGAAGTCAAACAAAACCGTCGATCCTTCAGCAAAAGTGACCCAGGTCTGGGCCCCCAAGGCATAGTTCCGGTGGGAGCCGGGGACGGGTAGGTTGTCAGAGAAACTGCTTGAAGACCATGACATGTTGAGAGGATGGAGCAAGGGTCGGCAACCGGTCCTCCACACAAAAGCATAGATGAAGGGCGGCCTACTTTCCCCTGTTTGCCACCATGGAGTGAGAGACATGGAGGGAGTTGTAGTTGCAATTAGAAATAAAGAGTGTTTAACAGGCCTGTGATGTCGGGCCCGTCGAGGACAGGGAAATTGCAAGGGTAGCTGTCTGAGTCCGAGAGGTCTTAGGCGAGATAGACGACTGAATCGTCATGTTGGTAAGTAGCCACGCCTGCCTCAAGGTCAACGTCGTTAATGACAGGGACAAGCCAGAGGATGCATCCACAGGCCACCATTACTGGGTACTTTGCACTTCCCTTCTGAAGGTTTGAGGTCACGATTGCATTTGACATGCAGATGCAGCAGACAGTTGCAACGCAGGGAACTGTCAGGACAACCATGGCTGCTGCAAGGTGGATGAGCAAGGCAAAGAGCTGTTGTCCCATCATGTCTGCTACGTTCAGGAGGCAGACCAAAGTGAAGGTTAGGTAGCCAGATGGCATGACCACCGCCGCCAGGTGTCTAAGGTCTGTCGACACATGAGCAGGGTCACATGGAGAGTAATAGATGGTTATGCTGTTTACTGATCCGGCGAATTGCTTAAACCATATGATGTCTGTCTGGGATGAGCCGATGAGATTGTCCATTTTGACGCGGGGCACTACAACCATCATGGCATTACACAGCAAACACAAATATGTTCTTGCAACGTAAATTTACGTATCTATTTTGGAGAATTTATGTACATTTTAATGTAGAAGGAACGTAAAATGTTAAGGTTTAATTACATTTGTAGAACGCTTGGGAGGTTTTACGTAGATTTACGTAGATTCACAGTTCAGAAACATGAATTTATGTTTCTAAACTACATGAATGTATGTAAATATATCAGCAGACAAATATACAACTTTATGTGTATGGTATGTTATTTTATGTATTTTAGAAACGGGAATCTATACAATAATATGAATATATACCTCTGGTTGCTATATCTACATATTAAGGGAATGTTTATTTCGGGATTTCTCTATGAAGGAGAGGAGTGAGAATAATTAGCCTGAAGGTGTCACAATGGATTATATTCAACTATAACTAATTCTGTATATTTTATCAGTCATAGACCTTATCACTTGCCCGTTACATTTTTCTCAGCTGGATACAATCTAGACTAACATTAATGTCAACACCACATACCTGCAGAAAGGTGTGGTCCAACTCAACTACCAAAATTACCTAAATTAGGATAACTGGAGTGACATAAAGATACGCCAATCATAGCGTGAATGATAATAACAATAATTGAATCAGCTGGTTTGGTAAATTTGGTAAATAAACCAACTTAACAGGACATACTCTCCCCAAGAAACACAAACAATTGACAAAAACTACTGTCATACCATCTGGTGAATTTATGCACATAAACGAAAATTTACGTAAATGAATATGATATCAATTACGTGAATTTACGTAAAGCTTACCACATGTTCTACAGACGTAAGTAAACCTTAACATTTGTACGTTTCTTTATATACAAAATCTACCTGTGACACACGTAAATTCATGTCTTGTGTTTACTGGGTAGTGTATATGGTCGGCACTTCGTGGGGGTAAGCTGTGTATGCCGAAGTCAGACAGGATGTCTGCAAGGCTGCGTTAGACAAGGTTGGGGTGCGTAAATTGGATTTTGCCTTGCTATGTCTTTGAGGTATGCTTGGGACCACGCCCCTCCGCCCGGTTCAGGTAGATGATGGCTTTGTTTTTTGTTTGTTTGTTTGGTTTGATTTTACGTCCATTCAACCATTATAGGTCCTTTCCAGACTTTCTCAAGGTTCTTTTACACCACTAGGGTGGTGATCGAATCTATGTGATGAATTCAGGTAGAAATCTCACCCCTACACATTTACCAAGGTGAGAGTTCTTTTACTTCCCACACCACATAGACATGGTATGAGAAGGATGGCCTTTGTTATAGCAGTAAATCTACCACTGCTGGGGGTGGGACTCGAACCCACAAAGTCTTACAACCTTGGGGTTACAAGTCCGGTGCTCTAACCACTGAGCTAACTCCCCACCCCCGTAGATGATGGCATGCTGCATCAGAGAGGCATGCTAAGCTAGGGCATATGTGTGGGTAGAAACGGTTACAGTGCTTGAACTTGAGGAAGGGCAGGTCGAGGGGGTCAACACAGAGCTACCTAGACCCTCCCTCCAGCATTCATTGGGGAGGGAGACCTTTGCGCCTACGCGTTTTGGAAGGCAGGGCACCCAAGCCTGGACGTGTGAACGTAGGCCTGGGAGTAGAGGCTGTTTTCCCACTGGCTGGGTGTGACGTGCAGCCAGAAGGTGTTGAGGAGTGCAAGGGTGTAAGGTGGCCAAGGAATAAGGCCCGCGACTGGTGACGAGTTGAAGAGGGTGCTCTGCTCCGATATGCTGACCTGCTCATGTCCTTTGTCGGTGGTGTCATCAGGTTATAGCAGATGGTGTCGAGTAGTCATTTATCATATCTCGTAGGATACAAAAGTGCATTTGTTACATCCGATATACCATGTTGCTCCCGACACCCCAATATATGATAGACAGCAAAGGAATTGCTTTTGGCAAGTCAAGACATTTTGATAATATGCCAACATGTCCATTAGTTTAGTTAATTATAAGTACAAGGATTATAAAAAGTATTCAGTGTTATAGGATACTCTGTTGAGTTTCATGGGGTAGAATCAATCATTGATGACTAACTATTTATTTATTAGGCCTCTCTGAACTTAGTATAATTCCAATTCCTGTCCAAATGTTCTACTTATATACACAGAAAGGCTTTCTACAATCAATCTGAATGTTACCAAGTGTTTGTGCATGAATGATGAAATTAGTCTGAGTGAAATGCTATTATATCATATATTTATGATATATTATTCGTAAGATACACACATTCCCTATACCTCACCATGCCCTAGGTTTCAGGAAATCTCCGGTCAACTTTAATGGATCTGCTGGGATTCCTCATAGTTCACCTATAGAGGAAAAATTCCATATCTATAGACTTCAGCTAAATTCAAAAGAGAGGAAGCGTATTTGTATATGTTATCTCTATTACTGGTTGAAGATTTCACACTGGTCAGATATTGTATTTCCTATTTCCTCTTGGTAGATATAGGTACTTAAAGGTCGTTCTTAAGTTGAACACATGTGTCCTGAAAGTAATTTATGACATTTACTTAATCAAGGCTGCATCCGGTTACTGGAAACAACACGGGTCATGTCCTTCCAGTACACAGCAGCCGACCCGCTCGAATGTCAATGTAGATTATATCTCGGTCTCAATAAAATCTAGGTAAATAATCTCTCCAAGCCAAATGCAGACGTCCCTGTTCCCCTGAAATTGTGACATCTATTTTAGATACATTCAATAAATACAGCATATCGTGATGGGGCAATTCCCCTGTACTATATCTACTGCCGTAAGTGACTTAGGGAGCGTTCATTAATTATGGCCGGGGGGGGGGGGGGTACAGTTTTGGGAACACCAACCGGGCAAAAAAAGTTGGTCCCCCCCTGGAATACCAAAAAATATATTGGCCCCCCCTTGGAATACTCCAAAAGATGTTGCCCCCCCCCCCCCCTTGGAATGCCAAAAAAAATAGTTGTCCCCCCCCCCCCCCCCATCGGAATATGGTAAAAGCACAGAGTAGGCTAAACTGATGTGGCCTTTTTTATCATAAGGCTTTCCTTCTTTACCTTAGAACAAACCCAGTTACATTCAGTCATTTGTCAAAATTTTGACAAAAAGCTCGGTGGCTAAGTGGTCAAGTATGGGAGGTCATGGGTTTAAACCCTAATTCCAAAAACTTACACAAAAATGGTACCCACTGCCCATGCGGCTTAACACCTGTCATTAGAATGAGTAAGGTGCTAGGGCCCTAGTGAAAGAATGGCTGTACCATCAAATGTGATGATTGTACACACAATAGTCCCTTCATAAAAATTGCTTGAAAATGAAAAAAAGTAACAAGTAGCAAATACACATCTGTTGTTGACAGAACAGTGCCAATGAAAAAAGATAGGGGAGTCTGGAGCAGGACTGAAACACAGGCAAATGCTTGAAGTGTGATAGCATCAAACACAATGCCAACTGGTTGAAGTAGGCTGACCTACTATACGATGCTAGGATGGCAGTTTGAGTTGATGCTCCTAGTCTCTATAGTTGTAAGATTCTGCTAATGTTCTAACTCGAAAACAGGGATGTAAGCCAAATTGAGGCTGTAGTTGGCAGCTAGCAGACATGCCAAAATCCCCATCTCTCCTGTACCCATATAATAATCATAAAACTTGACTACCTAGAACCTAATTTTCAATGAAGTCAGTTATTGAGACTTGGTTGTTCACATTCAAATATCCAGCAGCAACTGCTTTCTTGATTTGTGCCATCAGCTGGTAGTCATCAGGCTCCATTGCATGACCTTAAAGGACCTTCACTGTTTCTTGTATCAGTATCATTGACATGCAAATATGGATCTTCGGGCAATTTGTTATGGTCTGGCATGGTGTAAGGGATCTGTAGTATGAGTGGATCAATCCATGGTATAGCAATACAGAAGGAAGTCCCTTTTTGCATGTAGAACCTCAAAGTACTCAATGTAGAGCTCTCAATGAAGAGTTTTCTTTGCTCATAGTGCTCTTCCATAAATATGGTAATCTTATTGAAATAAGCAGCAACAGGGGCATTTTGTAGCACTTGATGTTGTAGTAAATGCCCCTAATTCATCAATGTTGAAGAAAACACTTATGATCTTGTGAGACTGCATTGATTCTGGGACAAATGCACTAGTATTTGTCCATTGTTGTCTCCCTCCACATCAGTCTGTCAGACTATGAGAGGGTGTACACCCAGTAGAGAAACGGGACTGTAATCATAGACACTGAACTTCAGGGAGTGATACAACTATGGTTACCTTGTGTGTTAATCATTACTATAGTGGTACAACTAAGCTGATTTCTTGTGATATGACATGAATACATTTCATTACAAGGATCAATTCTTTTCATTGAACACAAATATGGGAGTCTGCCTTATTGTTTAGCTAAAAACGCCAATCCCCAGCAGAAATTGAAAGAAATTTCGCCCAACACATGGGAATACCCAAAAAAATGTCCCCCCCCCCTTGGAATGCCCAAAAAAAAGTTGCCCCCCCCAAAACTGTGCCCCCCTGGCCATAATTAATGAACGCTCCCTTAAATACTACACGGTGCCCCCCACAATGTACTGTGCAGTATATCACTATTCGTTTTAAAGTGTCTAAAATGGTATTGAGTCATCATTTATATCGCTTCAACATCGGTAACGTTAATGTTGCAGTACATAAACAAGAGGCACCCAATTACATTGAAATGGGAAATCTACACACAAATTACGGAAAAATAACGAAGTTTGGAAATAAAAACGTGAATAAACATAGGCGTTCACCTTAACATGGGACTGCAATGAGAGAACAACTGCTATGTTTTCTTTCCGACGGTTTCTCGCTGGTTTGCAAGCGACAACAAGTGTTGCTATGCAGGTTGCTATTTGTGTTGCTATGCGACAACATAACAGCCGCATTCCACGGTCGAAGCGAAAGCTAGGGTTCATTTCAACCGTTCTGTGCCCAAATCGGATTTAAAATGGCTCTTACAACTAAAATAAGTAAGAATATATAAATGTTTTGGAGGCATATAGTAAAGATAAAACATTGTGCCTGTAAACATACAAATTTCGATCCTCACTTGAGCCCTGGGACTGTTCTTCTCAAGTTGATATGTGCTGTTTCCACTGGGACCCGCCAGTGTTGACCTGATGCTGTGCAGTTGAGCGCTGGAGCCCGGAGCCCGGAGCCCCTCCGATGGCTGTGTATATAGGGGCGTTGACTGGAGACGGGTGCCCAGGCCCGCCGGAGGCACTCTGCCTCCCCTAGGATATTCCGTCATGATGACGTGTTTTGTTGTACATTGTGTCAGGTTGTGTATTAGGACTTTTAAGTACTGTGGTGGACGTCGTGCCGTTGCACGTAGGAACCCGAGCGTCTAGTGGACGTTCAGAGGACTGGAGGGGACATGCGTTCTCACCCCGGGGACGCCAAGTAAGGAGGGGAGAGTGTGGTACTAGTGAGTTTTGGTACTCCCGGAGGAGTGACCTACTACCTTCGGCTGCCCGGAGGCACCGGAGGAGATGCCGGAGGCGTCGGAGGAGGAGCGCGGAGCCCCCTCCCGGGGCCGCTAGGGGTCGCCCCGACCGGTAGTGACGTTAGGACAAGCGGGAGCGAGCCTCCTATAAAGGTGGCCACTGACCCTCCGGGAGTCAGTCTTGACTGGGACTTGGTGAAGGACACCTCCGGGAAGCTGCGACCTACCTGCGTGACCTCCAGTGGACTGGAGAGCTGACGGAAGAACCCATGTACCTGCGAGGCCAGCTGCAGAGACCGCCGGAGCTGGGACGCGAGCCCAGGAGAGGGTCGGCGACTGACTGTAGAGATTGAATGAACGAACTCTTACTTACCTTAAACGTACGCGTAGCCTCCGGGCCTTTAGAAGAAACACCTACCTTGTGCCGCTTGAGGCTTGCTTGTTTCCTTGAATAAACCTTTGTAACTGTACTCCGGTGTGATCGTATTCTGTACTACAATACATTAGTCAAATGAAAGATATCTTAAACGCACATTTATTTGAACTTCATAACTATAATATAGAGCATGGACCTTTTAGTATCCGCTAAAGACAATGTGAATCTGAATATTTGTCCATCCAATAGACATGGAAATGTAATCGAACCATGAGACAAAATTGAAGAAATCATCAGTTGCATTTGATATAATTTCTACATTAATCAAAAGAGATCGCCAAAGAATCATTCGAACGCTGAAACGGAATACCTGCTTTGCAAATGCACATATTTGTTGCTTTGGGGAAAAAGCTGCAAATGGAATAACCTAGAGGTGAAAATACGACATTTTCTTATGAAATCGAATGGACGAAAAACACATCACAAACAATAGAAAGATATACCAGACGAGATGTGTTATAACAGGGATGTCAGTTGGGGTTATCTAAAAAGAGAAAACGTGAAAAGCGCATCATCATTTTCCATGGAATAGGTACGGGTGTGTGGAGAGACTTGAGCCACTGTTTTCTTGTGTGTGAATAAGGCCCAATTTCTTCTCTTTATCTCACACCAGAAAATAGAATAAACTGAAAATGAAAACAAGGATATCCTCGGAAAATAGGAAAAAAGCCATCTCAGATGTTTATAGAACATGAGGCAATTTTCAAACATCCGATCATAACAGAGGTGCAAAAGGTTTACGAAAGAATTGTCAGAATTCAACAATGAATAGTCACATGAGACCAACAACTAGGGCTGTCGGATGATTTGTGATGCCCATGTGGCTTTCCTAAGTGGCTTCGTTTTATAAATTCATCATCGTTATATGGTTGTTGTTCGCCGTTGGTGTGTCTAATATGGACAGGACTGAGCCAGAGGCCGATAGAGAAATTTAGGCGCGGTTCACAAGCAAAGTCCAAGTCAATTAAAACTGACTTAGAGCCTAATTGACTTCAAGTCCAAGTCAATTCCGCAGGGTTTTGTGTTCACAAGCAAAGTCAAATACGAGTCAACTTTAAAAAACTTTCGAAATCTGAAGTCTAACTAATAGATAGTTGACTTGAGAAGTCAGCTCAATTAGTTCTGATGCCGAAAGTTGCCACCGAGGAGAAATACATTAAATTATACTGTTCTAATCACATTACCTTTTTTGGAATACCACGATTAGCAAATAAGGCACACAATTTCCATAATCTACAACAAATAACTTGTATTATGGATTTCAAATCGGGCAAAATTGTTTGTTATTGTCCAAAACCGGATGTGGAAATCAGACGTAAAATACACATTAAATCGGCAATATCCTTACCTCCGAAGGTGAAGAGCTCCATATTTATTTCACTTCGCCAAGTCAATTAGAGATTTGACTTGAACTTGTTTGTGAACCAAAGTCAAAACAATCTCGGAAATTGACTTGGCGAAGTGAATTATAATTGACTTTATTTCTAATTGACATGACTTTGCTTGTGAACCGGGCCTGGTGTCCGGTTAACAAAACCACGAACAATGATTTGGCCTTACGAATAAGATATTTGTGACGATTCAAGATATCTTGAAAGATATTTTGCTAGGTGTGTAGGTTGGTCCCTTTATCGTAACATAGAAAGGACAAGATAGTTCGTAGAAAGATAATTCGTAGAACGATAGTGGATTTGACACATACATTAAACTGAGACTTACAACACCAGCAGAAAGTCAGGGTGGCAGTTAACATGCACTGAAGTCCATTAACCACTGCATCCCCAGCGCCATACTACCAGTTGTCGAACCCGGCGTTTACATTAGACGACCGGAAGAACATTTGTGATACTTGGCGGATAATAATGAAATTTCGGAATTTGGTAGACCACAAATCGACCGTAGCATTGTTGTAAATATGACATTTATTTGATTAAGTCTAAAGGTCTAAAAATAATAGTTTCATATAGGAATTATGATTCCAGTTATATATTTCAATCTGATTGTTTTAGTGTCTGAAAAATAACAAAGTGATATGTTGTATACAGATTGGTCACAATCTGCATGTCTTCCGACTTTGGGATCAAACAATAACAAGCTTTTCAGTGGTCATGTTCTCCTTGCCATAAATTCATTATAATTCCTTCAAGGTGACTCGCTTGTCGTTTGATAAGAACTAAGGAATTCATTTAAAACAGTATATGCTCCCATTGCCAATGAGCAGCTGCTACCTGACGAGGATCTCATAGTGTTTGCTTTTATTTTTACCAACGGGCCGATAGAGCTGTTGATTAAGTATTCTTGTAGTCTGCTTCAGCCAGCAGAGCGGGGCAGCTCAGCAACGAGTCGCTCATCAGCATAGCCCATGAATGGCCAACAAGGGGCGAGGCTAGCAAGCTTGACAAGCAGCTCACGGTGGGGAAGTGCTCATTCTCCGGGCCGAGGCGAGGGACCACTACTGCACGCCCGATAACAAACTCACAGCATATGGGTACTCATATTAAACGATTATACGGTTTTATGCGATCAAGCTAAATGGGGCTAAATTGGGGCGAACCGTATATCCCGTTGAGGAGAAATCCTGGAAATGAATTTGAAGTGATATCAAAACGTGCACACAACGCTCTCACAGGGAACATATTTATACATAGCCCATTTGAATACGTTGTTTTGCCTCTCCAAATTTAGTATATGAGAGGGACATATTCAATAATCATTGAACGGTGAAATTGTCTCCGTGGATTTGTGCAACTAGCAGGTCTCTCACAAATTCTGGATGATTTCTGATCTACTTCTAAATATGCTCCAGCAGTATCACGGTATCGAATGCGTACCTAATTTTCCGCCTTTTTCTGTTAATAAACAAAAGACGGTGCATTTATTCTATGGCAGGGGGTTCTTCCATGTGGCATCTGGAGTAACACCAGGATCAACGATCAGAGATGCTGTATAATATCATTAGTGTTGGAATATTCGTCTGTTATCAAACCCATGATTCTGCTTTTAATGTCTTTATCAGCGATACTATTTTGATAAGCTTACTCGATTAGGGAATTAAGTCAAGACTGTTTGACCGTGATGTCTTGGGAATCGCGGTTCTGTTTATGGAAAGGTTTCTCGTAGAATTTCTTGTACTTTTAAGTTTATATCACATCAATGAATCTGAGATTATGTTATTACGGCCCAGGTATTTATCAGAATCGATAACCTTCCATTTCTACTTTTTAAAGGCTTCTCTTTCAAAGCTGAGGCACTTTAACATGATTCTGCTTTGATTGTAACCAAGGACCAAGCGCAGCAGATAATTATGAATAACATCAGGGAACTTGCCATACTGCAGGAAATTGCAGGTCGTGGAGAAAGCCATCGGATTGCTTAATCAATTAGTTTTCCTTGTTGGACAAGATTGGATTTCATTCAAAGTGGTACAATCAATTATTTCAACATAAAAACAAGGAGGAAGCAAGCTAAATTGCACTGAAGTCACGATTGTGGTGAACTGAAGAATCCCGTCGTTTTCAAAAATCTACATTTCCCGAGAAAGGTTCAGGCGAACATACCAACTTATTGATTATGATAAAAGTCGCAGCGGATGTGCCCAAGTTGTACAGGAAAGCTTTACATGTGGATCCGTACATTCAGGCTGATGAATTCCGCACTACTGACCATGGGTAAAACTAATTCTTGTTCTGAAACGGAGTGGTTTTTTGTGTTGAATTATTATCTGATAACTGATCTGTGGGGATTAAATAAAGAGACTGGAGTGGAGGTAAATTAGTTCTATTCTAGTAAGGTGCGCGCAGCGCTAGTATGAGGTCATACAAGTGTGAAAGTGTACATAACCTAATTAGGTCAAGGATAATAATAAGTCATACATTTACGGATAATGAACTAGATGCTAGGGATAAACACCTAGCTATGATAAACAAGCATTGATAATAAGATATGGTAAAGGTAAGACAGTGCATGTAAGCGCCGAGGTGCAAGTCTCTGAGTCCTCCAAACACCAGGGGAGTAGTGTAGTCAAAGAAGGTAGGAAGGAGAGCGTGGCAGGGCTGCTGCCATTTCTGTAGTGAGTGCCCGCTAGTATGTGGTCATACAAGTGTGAAAGTGTACATAACCTAATTAGGTCAAGGATAATAATAAGTCATACATTTACCGATAATGAACTAGATGCGAGGGATAAACACCTAGCTATGATAAACAAGCATTGATAATAAGATATGGTAATGGTAAGACAGTGCATGTAAGCACTGAGGTGCAAGTCTCTGAGTCCTCCAAACACCAGGGGAGTAGTGTAGTCAAAGAAGGTAGGAAGGAGAGCGTTGCAGGGCTGCTGCCATTTCTGTAGTGAGCGCCCCTAGCGTTGCTGGGGTGGAAACAGTGTAGAGCATGGAGGCATTGGAGGCCCAGTCCCCTAGCTCCCTTATTCGGGGTTCTGGTACACCACTCTGCCAGAGGAAGCTTGCCCCCCCCCCCCCCTCCTAAAGCTGTGGGAGCCAAGAAGGGCAGTGTCCACACCGGCCGCCGTGAGAGCTGCCATCACTGCTGCTGTGAAGGCACCGCCATCAGGGGAGGATGAGGCCCAGTGTCAGATATCACAAATGCCTGGCCGTCCGACAGGGCATTAGGGGTCAACTGAAGGCTGTTCATCCATGCCTGTGCAGGGCACAGTCTGTGACCTTTGACCCTGGGGAGAGGGAGAAGCTGGGTGCTGGAGCGGAACTGGTCCCTCTTCGACCACATGATGGAGATGAGTAGCACAGATGCGGCTACCTTGATGTCTTGTCTCCTCAAGTTCCTATCCGGGTCAAAATCCATTAACATGTTTGCCCTCCTTGAAAGGCCACAAAACGTAATCAAGGCTCTGGCCCATACTGCTGCCCCTTTTGGGGGTCGTAATATCCAATCGGGAGAGTAGGACCAGGAGCATGTCTGGTGTAATCGGTTCCTTCCTGCAGACCGTATCCCCCAGTGTCCGACGTGCCCCCCGAACGACCAAGGGGAGGTGATAATTGTCCTTAATGGGATCTGGTAGGCTCACTTCCTAATGCATATGCAAGATAACTCCTAAGTACTGCCGCAAGGAGTCCTGAGTACTTTAGCTTTGTGGATAGGAAGGCTACATACCTCCGTAACGTTTTAGTGTCTGTGGGGACTGGTGTTAAGTTGTAGAAATTGCAGCGGGAGATGTAAGAACGCCTGTGAAAACTGTATGCCTTTCTTGTGTTTTTTGCAAAAGAGCTGCACTGTAGCTCCTCTACCCTCTTATCAAGCTGCGCCGTGTCCATATCGCCGATAAGCACATCTGCCCAGTTCCTTCAGGAAGGGTTGTATCCCATCCTCACTAATCCTGCTGGCTGCGTCCGCGAGGGTGTTGAGCCTTCCAGGGTAATAAACCACCCTTACTCTAAAGTTATATATCGCAGACAGCCAGAAGACCTGTCTAAGGCTGTCCATTACGCTTTGATTCTTGGTTGCTCCTTTGTTAATCAGGGCCACAGGTGTCTGATCATCTGAGTACACAGTCACTTTTTTATTCCACCAGTCGTTGCAGTAAAGCCTGGCACGGGTTCCAGGGTTAGTGTTTCTAGATAATTGATGGGGACACCCCCTCTCCCCTGGGACTTGTCTCCCATTTAAACCTATATATGTCACTATATAACTTATTATATATATATATAAATTAATTAACCGCTTAACCTCGAAGGACTCGACAAGTCTAGTTGTAGTATATTATACGCCCCAGCTGTGGTAGTCGGGCGCGTGTTTCTAGGTTACGGGGTCACCAAGCTCTCGCGTGACGTAACGTTCTCCGCAACGATCATTCCGCTGCCTCAAATCAACAACACGAGTCGTGTTTTAAGTTTGAAAATGTCAAAACAATTTGTGATCCTGATGGGAATGGTGATATCGCTGTCTAAAGTATGGGTGAAACGAGTGATGTCTCCATTAATGTTTCTATTAGCACTAATGTGATGGATAACGAACCTAGTTTCGATTTTGAAAATGGTCTACATGTTAAAAAATTTGAATTGTGTTCTGGTTTAGGAAATAGTCTAACTGTAGAAAATGTTAAATTGTGTGATGGCAGCGTACGCAGCCCCATTTATGTGGTTGAAAGCAAAAATGGTGAGGTTAAGGTATTCAGAGAATGCCTTTCAGGAATATGTGACTGTACTTTTTATATCGGTGACTCCCCAGTACAATTATTACCCTGTCGTAGTGCTGCTTATTTATGTTTTGAAAATACTAATTCAAATATGACAGAATTTGATAGCAAATTTATATGGGATGGCCTTACAACAGGTTTCCAGATTGTGGATGAAGACTGCACTTCAGAGTATTCATGCCCTAATTACAACTCTATATTAGAAGGTGATATTCGTCAGGAGATGACTGAATTAATAGAGTCTGAAATATTAACAGGCAAAGTCGCCAAGGTAAAATCAAAACCAAAATGCATCAACTCTCTCGGTGCTGTAATTAAGAGCAATGGCAAACTTCGTCCAAATACGGATTGTTCCCAACCAGACGGGACAAGTATTAATAATCACATGTTATCAACTTTTGAAAGTTTCAGCTATAATACGGTCTATAAAGCAGTGGATGGTTTTAAAGGGGCCGAATATATGTGTGTAGTAGATATTCAATCTGCTTACCGATCTGTCAATATACGAGCAGACCAGTCTAAATTTCAGGGTTTTGTCTGGGATACAGGGGATGGAGAAACTTTTTTTGAAGACAAGCGTCTATGTTTTGGACTTAAGTGTGCACCGAATATCTTTACTAGACTGTCGGACTATGTGGTTGACGTGGCACGAAATGAAGGTGTGGACAGAGTAACAAATTATCTAGATGATTATCTAGTTGTTGGTGATACTGAGTCGGATTGTTTGCATAAAAGGGATGTTTTAATCTCAATTCTTGAACATATTGGTTTTAAGGTGGCTGAATCCAAAATCACTTACCCATCCCAAAAGACAGTATTTTTGGGAATACTCATTGACACGATTGATATGTCTTTATCGTTGCCGAACGAGAAGGTAGAAAAGCTAGCTTCCATCATTGATGAGAGTCTAAGTGTTGACAGCATAAGTAAAAAACAGTTGGAGAAACTAGGAGGTTTAATTTTGTTCTGTGCACAAGTGGTTCGCGGTGGCAGAACCTTTAGTCACCGTATTTTTGATGCGGCTGCTTCTATCGCCAGACACTCAAGTATCAAACTAAACGAAGATATAAGAGCAGATCTTCACTGGTGGCGTGATTTTTGTAAGACATTCAATGGAAGGGAAATAATTCATAAAACTTGTCATTACTGTCCTATAGTAACAGACGCCTCAAGCCTCGGTTTTGGAGGGTGGTCTGGCCTTGATTACTTTTATGGAACCTGGGATTCTGTAAAATGCGATAGTTTTGATGATCATCACTTTGTTGATCCCCCAAAAATGGATGTTTATGAGGCTAACATCAATCTTTTTGAACTGTGGCCAGTGTTGATAGGTGTGAAGCGGTGGGCAAACAGTTTCAAGAACATGAGAATTAACATCATAACCGACAACATGCAGGTACTATCTATGGCACCGGCAGAAGCAGAAATAAATGTTGTATGTCATGGCTTCGGGATCTATTCTGGACTTGTTTTGTTTTTAACATTAGCCTCCATGCAACATACATTCGTTAGGAGGACAACGTTTCGGCAGATTGTCTGTCAAGGGTTCAATACAAAGGTTTTCCTAAAAAGGGTGCTGATATTATACTTAATCGTAATATGTGTTGCTCATCTTACAGACATCGAATTGGAGAAACTGAGGGTAAAGCAGAATATAATTCTGGATTCTTGTATCTCGGCCAACACCAAGCAGGTCAGATCCAAGCAACTTGGAGACCTTTTCCTACTACCCCGGATAATTTGTCTGTATACTGTACTTACTTGACTAGTTTTCTAAAACCTACATCTATAAAAAATTATCCGTCAGCTGTTAACTATTATAATAAATTATATGGTTATCAGGATATGTCAACAAATTTCAAAGTCAAGATGACTATTAAAGGTATCGAAAGACTATTTCATGTAGACTCCACTACACGTTATCCTATCTCTGTTAATGACATGAAATTGTTATTTTCCAAGTTGGATATAAAATCAGAATCAGACAATGTTTTCTGGTTGTGCCTACTCTTGGGCCTAAGGGGGCTTCTAAGGAAATCCCATTATCGTTCTCTTCCCACACTATTAAAAGGAAGGATATCTGTGTTTACAGTGACCACGTTGAGCTAGTGGTTCAAACTTCTAAAACTGACCAATTGGGTTCCAGGAAGCAAATCTTGAGATTTGATGACATTGTTTCTTCTCCATTCTGTATGAAACCGTATCTAAACAATGTACTTCAACTTCAGAAACCAGTTTCAGAGGATTACTTACTCAGATTCAGGAGTGGAAACACACTCCTACCTCTGACCTATCAGAGAATAAACAATAGGTTAAAGACCCTAGCTAGGGCTTTAGGTTTTGGTAATGGCTCAGTCACGTGTAACTCTCTTAGACATGGCGGGGCAACCTTTTTAAAGGACCTGGGTCTGCCTACGTCAGACATCAAAGTCAGAGGTAATTGGGTGTCTGGTGTGGTAAACACTTATCTACACCAGACTTCTGCCACAGTAAAGTATTCTGATCGTCTGGCAGCAAATCACTTGAAATTATTGAATTGATCTCTCAATTTCGGCTGGCGGGTTTTTGCCCATGTTTTTATATATTTACCACCATCCCTGTTTTCGTGTTCAATCCATTCACCTATTATCATAGGTTAATATTATTTATGTCACTATATAACTTATTATATATATATAAATTAATCAACCGCTTAACCTCGAAGGACTCGACAAGTCTAGTTGTAGTATATTATACGCCCCAGCTGTGGTAGTCGGGCGCGTGTTTCTAGGTTACGGGGTCACCAAGCTCTCGCGTGACGTAAGGTTCTCCGCAACGGTCATTCCGCTGCCTCAAATCAACAACATGAGTCGTGTTTTAAGTTTTACTTTTAGGCTTAGCCTATTCTATGTATCGATCTAGATGTTCAGGTTTATTGTAAATGTGTTAATAAACCCATGTTTTTATGTATTTACCGCCATCCCTATTTTCGTGTTCAATCCATTCTCCTATTATCATAGGTTAATATTATTTATATTTTATATATCTCCATATGTTTGCGGGTTGGCAACTGCAGTGTTCAAAAACATGGCTGAACGTAAGTATTAACGCCCGAGTCGTTTGTGGTTAAATACAGGCGGACCTTGGAATAAAAAAAACCCATAGGAAATGGATAGGTAAGGGAGTGCCAATTCTTCTCATATTGTAATGAATACACTTGTACTAAATATAGCTATTATCGCGTTATCATATTCATTCCTGGACCACTTGATTCACAATAAGTGGTTACTCGAAAACCAATCGCATAAAAGACAGAGTAGAAAACATAACCGTTAAAATTGTATCGGCTTTGTCATATTGTGAGTATTGCTTATGATATAAATGGGCCCACCTGTCAGCGGCTATGCCCGTAAGGGTCAAGATACTAGCCACAATCGTAACTCCTTGTATGTAGTTTGTGAACTTGCACATCCCGTCGCCCAATGTCCATTCATTCGTAAGGTGAAACCAGAGTTGCAGCGGCATATTCAAACTGCAAGTAAAAATATAACCAACGGTTACCTACATTGAAAAGGAGAATCAGAATAGAGGAAATGAAAAGTATTAGAAATTGCAAATATTGATATGACATTTTACGATGTCTTGTAGCATTAAGTCATAACGCGTTACTTCTTTTTGAAATGTCTGGGAATATACTGACATCTGAGGAATTGAATATCATTTCTGGTAGCTAATTGAATATCCACATAAGCTGATAGTATGGATCATACTGAATATTACATTACGAAAAGTTATACACCTGAATAAAACTGGATATGTTAAAAAGGTCTCTTATCGAATGGACTGTATTAATCATGATGGAAGGTGGGGATGGTTTTCCTATCGATGAATACATTGGTTGGATGATATTGGATATTTATCATATGCATAGAGAATATAAACCATGAAGCCGTCTCGCATAAGGAACATCTTAAGGAATGAACATAATCTATCGCAAGAAGGAAATCCATGTCACAACACTCTTTTTTTCAAAAACAATTCATTCATTATGATTATACTTATTTTTATGAGTCAATGACAACTGCAGACAGCTGTATACATGTCTCGAAAGTACAGTGAATATAATGATTAAAATTAGAGGTATTCAATCTAATAATTCAAATCAGATAACAACATGATGCCTCCCGAGGCTTGCGACTGGGGCATAATGTCTCAGACCCCCAGTAGACAGACAACTGACAATTCGACAACTCGAAATCATCAAAATTGCTGGAGTTCTATGAACATGTACGATTCGGAAATGTATCGGTTTAGCCTGGTCCACTTTGTTCACTTTTATCATAGTTATCTTCTCCCGAAGACGATGTATTTGAATGCCTCATTTTCCATAATCTTGTGTCTGGGGTGAAGACGATACCAAAATGAGTCAGGCTGTCTCTCTCTTGTTATACGCGGACTTTTGGGGGAACAGTTTTATCCTCGGTTATGCAGCTGTAAAGGTCTATACCGACGCTTGTCTGTCATTGCTTGCTCGCCCACCAACCGCATGTTTATAATGACCTTATTGAACAGTGCTGTCCCGTTAATAACAGACATGTCAAAGGTCTAATGAAACCATCTTTCCTGTATAATAAAGCCATGAATTATTGCTGAGTCATCGCCTACAATACAACTAACGTGTCATTTATTGACATTTTCTAGATTGGTGTCAATGTCACCATGTATTTATTCCAAGGATAAAAGGCATTTCCGCTTTTATGTCCTGACTTCGAAACCATATTCTCTATCACCAGAGCCTATAAAAATATCATGACACCTCAAATGAGATTTAGTGGATCATGGGTACAGGATAAAGGATTGATTATTCAACTTCCAAAATATCTGGCAGTTTTTTTAGATGAATATAACATATGGAAGTATGTATCTGAAGGGCAGCCAGAGACTCAAATGCTCGAACGAGAAAGCATTACATTAAACACCTGAATTCAAAATGGAGGGAAATTCTTTAGCCTTCGGTTCAACAGCAATTGATTTATTTAACTCATGACCGGAATATAGACCACAACAATTAACAATCCTCAAATTTTTATCTCTCCCCTCACCTACACGCACAATCATAGACGTCATTATGTGCCACTCATGCCATTTATTTATAGATTTGGTTCCCTCTAGATGATGATTCAGCCGACCTTGCACGATTCTGCAAACTATTCATTGACTTTGGTTTATGAAGCGATGGAGAGCACCACAGAAATACACATCGAAGGAAGCGGTATTCGTCAGATTTAGAGTAGTGTCCGGCTAAAACCAAATACTATTACATACCTATGTACGAATACCTAACTAACTAAGTATGGATTCACTGAATGATGACATTATAGTCATACGTCTCTTCGCACCATGTGATTATTTTTATTCTCGAAGAAAGGAGTTGTAAAATGACTTTGTTTCTAATATTTTCTAATGGTATGTAATAGTAAGGAGACATAGTGAGTGTACCTGAATTCTATCGGTTCCTCGATCTTTGATCGGAAATATCTCTGAAGAGATTCCATTCACGTACAGAAGTCATATATCTCCATATAGTTCACTGCAAGAGACTGAATAGGTATGCTTTTTGTATTTGAATTCCTCTCTCTAATCGTATTTCAGATGTGCAATATTTCCAAGGTTGCTGAGATAATGTATTCCGTAACATTATCCCTATCCATATATATCATCTTCACGTGTTGCAGCCGCCGGACGCATTAAGCGTGTTATCTGAATGGACAAGGCATTAGGGTAACGACATCAATACCGTTGTTCCAACAATCCCAAAGGGCAATTCCCCTTACCGGTTTGAGGTTTCCCCCGATCACCCCTTTCTAGGATACACTCCTATACAAAATGCATGAGGTTTATTACTTTTATGGAAGCAACTTAGGCCTGGCGTCCTCCTGCTACGATAGGAATTTAGACCTACTAATATGGCACCCATACAAAAAGCAAATATCGGAGACATATCAGAAAGGTACAAAATCGTAACGTGCCACTTCACCATGCATCGTAAGGGGTTCCCCTGTGAAAAAGGTCATCATGGTCCCGATATGCCCCACAAAATTACCAGTGGACAAGTGCCTATCTTTAAGTGTTATCTTATTTTTTAGATATACGATACACTATAATTCAGGAAATATCACATCAATAATGTTTCCCAGGATACATAGAATGATAATCTATCCTTTTTTCATGCACTAAAAATCTGTTCCTAGTCAAACTAAGAAAATATTGATTTCAGACATTTAAACATTATGAAAAATCACCACATGGCATACAGGCATATGTATCTTCTATCTAATCCCAAACGTTCATTATTTTCTTATCAGTATCTCAAACGTGAGAGCAATTTTCCTGACAGAATACTTTGCGATGCTCCTGATTAGGCACTATCATTTAAACATGTTTAAATGTTGTAGAAACCCTACGATACAGGTTTTGCTTCAGAACGAAATTGGAGACCCCTATTTTGTATCGGTGCCTATTCATAGAGGCATGGTCAACTGTCCCGATATTAGGTGACCTACCAACATGATTTTGAAATTGTATCAGAAGGTCCATCATAGACTACATCGTAGCCATATCATAGTAGGTGGACACTGGGCCTCAGGTCATAGTGATCCAGATCATTAACACTGCTCGAAACTAACCAATTTACATATGTATACGCCCAGCGTATATAGGTATGCTCTTGCGTATACAAGGTTGACCTTTTTCCGTTGTGTATACACCTCATCTATAGACATATACAAGCGTTCACGTTGCACTCATATATAGGTCATATATACGCAATAATTCCGATCTCTGCAACCAGGGGGCACCACTGTTTTTTTTATATTTCATTTGCCATTAGTCATTGAGTTCTTTGTACATGGAAAATTCAATGTTATATTATAAATCTTGATTACAAAAACCTTCTAAATCCCTATTTATTATTTCCTCATCAAATACATATAATAAACCCAGCCTTAATTGTTTTTTTATGTGTTTTTAATAGATTTTACTTTCAAACACCACTCTTCTGTAGGGTTATGGATGTAAGCCTTTAAAAGCCTTTAAGAAATTGAGACTATAAACATTGGGGGCCACACTGACTAACCCCCGCCTAATCCCACCTAATCCCATCCCTCCTAACCCCCTCTTAACCCCTGCCTAACCCGCCCCCCTAACTCTCGCCTAACCCCAACCGAACCCCTTGGTGTATATATACTGGGTTTCCCACTGGGGCCACCTATAATGGGCAGGAACACAAACACTTAAGAACACCGGAGGCCAGCGGCGGGGGCAGGGGGGGGGGGGGGAGGGTAACACCTGTAGGCATCATTTTCTGAGATTTACCAAATCATTCTGTGTATGTAATAAAGTAAGAAATAATGGATCAATAACATGCAAATTATGCAGAATGTAGGTAAAAGACCATATTTAGGTTTTTAGATTTGATTATAAATTTTAATGAAGTGATTTAATTTCTAGAATCGACAAATGCCTTTTTCTGTCGGATTAAATATTGTAATAAAGTGATCTAATTGCTACTGTAGGGGACCAGAGGTCGTCTGTTAGCCGTTCTGTGTGTAGCAGCAGCCACACTATGTAGGTTTCGGCGCTGCTATTTTGTGTTAGAACCAGTCTAAACGGGTATCTGGCCACCTGGCAGGTACCTAGAGTATGGGCTGGTTCTGTATGGATAAGGAAAGTCCCAGCAAAGCTGACTGGTCAGCTGGATACCAGACTTACACAGGACCACCAGTGGGGACCCAGCAGGGTTCCGCACATGCCCAGTGGGACCCAGCAGGTGTATATAAGGCCTGATGAAGCTCAGATGGATACAGTGGGGTGGAGAGACTACATGCAGTCCCTCTACAGGGCTCTGTCTCTGTTCCCTTTAGACCTTTGGGTCCACTATGGGCGGGGTTCAGAGAGTTTCGGATCTCTGGTAGGAGGGGGTTGACCTTTGGGTCCTCCCTGTGGACTGAGTCTGGGATGCTGGGTATCAGCAGGGACTGTGAGACTCTCTGAGTTTCCCCTGTATGATCCCAGGCAGAGCATCATGCCATGGCAGTGCTGGGTGGCTGTGGTAAAACCAAACTGTGGGTTTCGTGGGTGGGACCAGCACCAGAATGGAGTTCTGGACCAAAACTGTGGTGGTTCTCGGGATGAGCTTCAGCCGACACCAAGCTACTACACTACAATCGACAGTGAAGACTTTTTCTGTCTGATTAAAAGCTGACACTAGTATTCATGACACTAGTACATATCAATACTATAACGCATTATGAGGGAATGTAGTAATGCTGGCCATTCTGGTCTTTCGGCATGTAACAACTACTCCCCAATAACATAGGCGAACGGCTATACCAAGAACAGCCATCACTATGGTCTCAGTGATTTGTAATCAATATTACTATATACCTACTGTTATGCTTAAAAAAATGTTTTTATAGGTTTTTCATTTATCCTGGAGTTTTCGGTTTGGAGTGTAAACACCCCTATCCTCCACCATCCCCAGTCTCGATATTCACAGAATTACCATTGCCCAGATTTTGGGCTTACACGATGGTAGGCAAAGCAGTACATGAACAAAAAACAAATTGACTTAAGTGCTAACAAAATGTACAAAACTCTTATTTGCTTTGAATACTCTTTGACTGAGAATAATCCCGTAGGAGATGGCTCTGCCAGCATGAGAGACCCTGGTCTCAACAGTTAATATAGTATATGATACAAATATAGTATATGATTGATGTGCCTAGAGTTTTGCATATATCAAGATTGGGTAGGAAAAAATGGCCAACACTCTGTCTTATCTATATACCTTCATTAGTACAACAATCATTTCGTTTTAAGATCGTTTTTAAGCCAGTTGGAGAATATCTCCTTGTCATTGATATTTCTAGTTGCTGATGGTAATGCGTTCCATAAAGAGCCTGTCTTAAACTCAACTGAATTTTGATACTTCGCCTTAGTGATGTTTCTGCAGATAGACAGGACTGGTGCATCAAATAGTCTAGTTCGGTTTGGGTTCACATTAATAAAGTCATGGCTTTTGGATCTGCGATAAGCTAGTGCTAGTAGGTGCGAGTCTCTGCGATCTTTGAGGTAGTTAACCTTACAGCATTTGTGTAATTCATTAACACGGGTATTTTGTTTTGAGTGTGTACAGATGCGAAGTCCCCTATTTTGGAGGTGCTGAAGTTTCTGTAGGAGACCACTATTCGTATCGTGAAAAGGAACATCGCCATATTCAGCAAAAGGTAAAACCTTTGCTTTGAATATGTGTACAGCTTGCTTTTCAGTTATATGCTTTCGTATATGTGACAGCAAGTGTAATTGGTGTGCCATTTTTGCGACAGATCTGTTCTACAAGTAGATTATAATTCAAATTCAGGAACGTTCATGTTAACTAGTCTGTTTCTCGACCGAAAGGCCATGGTCTTAGGTTTGGAAGCATTAACAGTGAGTCGGTTATTGCTGCACCACTCATTAATAGAGTTCAGCTCTTGCTGTAATCTGGTAGTGGTTGTGGCTGGATTTGTTCCAGAGATGAATATCACTACATCATATGCATAGAGCCTGATTTCAGAATGATCCTTTGCCAGTGCTATGTCATTGATATAGATAAGAAAAAATATGGGCCCCAAGATAGAACCTTGGGGAACACCATGCGACAGCGGTCTCGTAGTTGATTTAAGATTGAGCGGACAGTACTAGAGGCAGAGATAAGTAAGCGCAAACGCTACAAAAGATCTGCTGGGCGAGTGGTTTGAAGCATGAAAATGCCATCTGGTGAGAGCTGACAGTACTAGAGGCTAATTGAAGGTGGGGGTGTAATGCACTTTTTGCTAGGAGCGTTGTTTGCCCAAATTAGATTTGAAATGGGTCAATCATCTTAAATAAGGTGAATATCTTTGTGTTTTTGAGGTATATAGTAATAAATAAACAGGATGCCTGTGTCTGTAGGTTTCTGGTTCCTCACTTGTTTCTCCGGAGGTTTAAACCTCTGGCAAAACAAGTTCGGAAACCGGAAACCTACTCCACAGGAATCCTGTTTCTATATAATATTATTTTTTTAATTCTCATATAAATCATTATCTTTTTAATTCACCTATAAATCGAATCTGTGATGTACCTCTGTTCTGTGTCTTCTGTGTCTTCTTTATTGACCTACTAATTCTTAGTTTATTACATAAACACAATCATTGAGGGTAATTGGAAATTGGATAGTAATTATAAGAGGCGGATTGGTGGCTCCACCTGTCGCCTGACAGATCAGCACCTCTCAGATGTCCGCTACCTCACAGAGGGCACCACCAGCGGCCTTCACGCAAGGTCCTCAAGTTTGGAAGTCTGTGTCATTGGCTCCGAGAAATACTCTGAAAACCATGGTAATCCGCAGCACAACCACGTAGCCGGCAGATATTACCGGTGGTTTGATGATGAAGAACCACTAGCGACATTTATGTGCGACCATCAGAGGTTATGGAAATGTCTGGGAGGTACGGAATATCGATCCACGATGTCGGCGCCGGTGGAGATCCCGACTTAAGAACCAAAGATGGCGAGTGGATCCCGACCCTGGATTTGCAGCGAGGAGTGTATAAAAATACCCGGCATCCTCAGGCATCCTTGCAGACCAGCATCTAACTTCAACATCACAAGGCAAAGACTCTGACCAGCCTGCACACACGGTTAGTCAGAATACCTCCCCGGTCGACCCCATTGTAAATCATGTCTTTTCCCGCCTCTTGGCCTCTACACTGGCCTCTGTGCATCATGTGCGTCAGGGCATCGCCAAACGTCTCCGATACCACAGGCGGCCTCCCAGGCCTCCCACGTCGAGATGTCGGAGTTCCAGGCATGCAAGGCCCGCCAATACGCTGCAGGCCTCCCCGACACGCCTCAGGCCTAATTACAGGCCGGTTCAAAAGGGCTTCGCTCTCCCCCCGAGTCTCGGGCCCTCGGACCACGAATGAGATGCCCCGTGAGATGCTCGGTGTTGCCCACATAGGGGCCCCAGAAGGGGCGGTGGTTCTTTGGGTTGCGCCCCTACACCCCCCCCCCCCATGTGGTTCACCTTTGTGCTTTTGTGAATGTGGAATAAGGTGAAATAATGTGAAATAACTTCTGCTGGTCACCTCTCCCTGGTATCTTCTACGCACCTAGGGGCCTCGGAGGGGGTTGGCGGTTCCTCGGGTTGTGCCCCTCCGCTTCTCCCCCCCCCCCCTGCCGACGTGCCTCATATCCTCCCTACAACTGTCCCAACTCCACCTCACCAATGCTCACCTCGGTGTTTGGCATCTCGGAACATGCGACAGTTGTAGCATATCCACTTCATTATCCCTCTGGGTTCATCACGCCTGGAGCTTCTCGGAACCTCCCGAGTAAATTTTTCCCTCAGAGGCTCGACCTCCCTCGCCCTCCACTTCTGGGCGGAGTTCGCACGCCCTCTGAGATGACAAGACGTCCATGATGCCCCGTCTGCGATGCCTTACACGTCATGGATCACTCTCCAACGTATCACCGCCGACTTCCGGGTCCATCTCAACACGTCAACACCCGCGCTTGCAGGAATGCCCTTTAATTCCTCGGTGCTCTTGAGATCAACACGGCGACCGCCTCTTTATTCAGGTCCCAAGCATCTCATATTTCCCTCACAGGATAACCAACCATGGGGCATTATTACCCCTGCCGGGAAGGACGTCGACCCCTTCCCAGCAGTTCTAATTATTTTGGCATCTTGCACATGCCCGTTGGCATCTTTCTCAGAATTGAGAATTTTTCTCCTTTTCAGGAATAGTAATTATCCTATATCAAATGTATTGGACATTTGTAATTTTTCAGTACATGGAAATTACAACTAAACATTCATCATCATAATGACTTGATGTTTCAATTTTCACACATGAAAATTTAATTGTTTAAATTGAATAAACAATTAACTCCAAGTCCGCCTCAATTATAATTGAGGGTAATTGGAAATTGGATAGTAATTATAAGAGGCGGATTGGTGGCTCCACCTGTCGCCTGACAGATCAGCACCTCTCAGATGTCCGCTACCTCACAGAGGGTACCACCAGCGGCCTTCACGCAAGGTCCTCAAGTTTGGAACCCGCCCACCCACACCGTATTTCAAGTGACTATGAACTAGGGCATCTTGCCCCATGCCCGTTGGCATCTTTCTCAGAATTGAGAATTTTTCTCCTTTTCATGAAGAGTAATTATCCTATATCAAATGTATTGGACATTTGTAATTTTTCAGTACATGGAAATTACAACTAAACATTCATCATCATAATGACTTGATGTTTCAATTTTCACACATGAAAATTTAATTGTTTAAATTGAATAAACAATTAACTCCAAGTCCGCCTCAATTATAATTATGTAAATCTCGGAATAGCGAAGGTGCCGTCCAAATGTCTTTTGATCTATTAAACAAAAAAGAAAAAAACACTGATTTATCACTTTGTTTAATATTTGCAGAAATTTCTAATGAATAAGAATATCTAAACCTCCTAAATATGGATCACAGCTTTGTTACAGCTGAAATACCTAAATATCCAATCCACTATTCTTTAATGATACAGCTGCCACACCAACTCCCATAGTAGATCACTCTGACGAGGAGATGTCGCAGTATTTGTGAAGCTTTTAGTCAGCATGTTGAAGCTTACTGTCGATTGTAAGTGGAGATGCCCCATTTACAGAGAGGGCTTTTCTACGAATTGAATCTGGGCCATTCATCTACACAGAATGTACAATATACTCCATCTTTCCTTATGAGATTATTGATGTACTCTCATGGAAGTAATAAAGATGAAGATCAAGTACGATAAGAAAATTGGGGATGCAATTCATACAGAAAATAAACTAAACTAAACTTCATGGTAGTTTATTTACACGAAGACAGAAAATATTTGGAATCCGGAAACTCGTATTTTGTTGATGTTGATGATTTAATTTCCAAAATTAATACTTTAGACTAAAATATGTATTTGATCTACAATTCTTCCCTCAGCTAACTCCTATACTACAATAGACTCTCTAAGAGGTCCCAGCGCAGTATTTGAGAAGCTTTTAGACAATGCACTGAAGTTTGCTGTGAGCTGTAAGTGCTAATGGATCCCACATCTAAGAATAGAAACTTAATATTTGGGAAGGACGCTTTGGCTTAGCCTATTTGAAACAGCTCAGTAATCGGGGATTAACCTACGTTTAAGCTATACATTTGATTTATCAAACTTTCTATCAGCCATTTTCCATTGTCCAACGAAAAAGGCACTGATTTATTGAGTTTTCCCAATAGTCGGTCGGTGGTGGATAACTACTGCACATCGGTGTCTCAAAATCGGTGAAGGTGCGGTGTATGCCTTGTTTCTGCTGGATCAGACAGGGCCATACCGACTGAAGATGTTCGGTGGTGGCCTCATTGTATAACCTATGTACAATTAACCGGTGGGCACTGCTCTACATGCCTGTTTCCATTCACTGATCTGGCGTCGGTATACCTTGAATATTGATCAGTGGTTCCCGACTTCAGATCGGTGGCGAATAATCGGCCAGTGAAAAATGGCTTTATTGCAGATTACCAATCTTGACTGATTGTAGTTGGTTCTGGACAAGGTGATCATCGAAATCTAATTGGTTCTACTTTATAAATAATCATCACTGTACTTTACGTGCTTTTGCGATATAATCTATGAAGGGATAAAAGTCCATTTTATGATAACCTCGTGACAGCTAGCTCCTTCAAAACTTTTGATCAGTGGATATTTCCTTGATTTTGACAAAACCTTCTTTAGAAGATGGAAGAGACCAGTCTCGACATTGGATATCTGAAAGACGTACTACATTTTTAAAGTACATATCGTGTATTTAAAATCGAAATGTATCACTCTCAATGTTGCCATGTTACAATGATAGAGAGTGACAAGTTTCACCGGTTTCACAGTTTTCAAAATCGATTAGGTTTTAATTGGGCATGATTGGCAAGCAGAAGACGCTCATCGGGTTAACATCGTATTGAATAGAAACAAAACATTCCTGCAAAATCCCGTTATGAAGTATTTACAGTATTACAAACCATGGAACCGTACGAAAGAGCCATTTGCATCAGGATGAATAGAAATTCTGACGGCATCAGTCCGTGAGGTAAAAATAATAAGTCATTAACTCTTTTTGAAGTCAAAGAGATTACAAACTGTTTCTTCTCGAGCAGGGAAACTCACAGTTAATTCACTGCTTTTATTTTGTAGTCAACCCTAAAGAACTGAGCGTCATATCGCTATGAAATAAAGATAACTTGTTATGAACGGCACACATATGTGCCTCTCCATCGAACAGCACAATGGCACAACAGACAATGATTTCAGAGATGAATACCTTCTCGTAACAACATATATTAATGTAACAGAATAGAGTTGGGGGGGGGGGGGTGGATTATTAGGGCAAGTATGTGATCATGCACTCAGTAAATATGATAGGCCCCAGTTTATTAGTTTTAAGTTAGGATAAGATTTTAGTATACTATAAAATTAGTGCTTTGAGAACAACACACAGGGACGGCTAAAATCAGATTAAGTTCTGAAGGTGAGCATGGTAATTGATCCAGATCTAAATACAAGTAAAGACCACGTGGGGACTGAGGGACAAGGTGCCCAGGTTCCTGAGAGTGTCATCTTGTGCTCATAGTAACTGGGTAGAGAAATGTGAAAATAGCCATATAATGGCTTTCCCACTGCTGCCACCAGTTGTAAAAAAACGGGGTGTAGGAGGGAATTTATGATGGTAGCTGCCGAAATAAGCCTATAACACTTTGGACAATAATGTTTGGAACCTCAGCCTGTTTTGTCCAAAGGAGACAAAGGAACAAAACTCATAAATATAATAAACTAGATCGTTGTATTCAATAAACACAAGTGATAATAAAGAGCATGATGATAGAGCAATTAGAACAATGAAAATAGAACCATCACACCACCTATAGAAATCAGGGGGTGAGGTTAAAAGTCAATAGCACTGGCACAAAGCAGAACGTATGGCTAATCAACACTCAACTTCAGGACTACTATTGTTCAGTAATATGGAACAGACTATTTGTGCTTATAACACACCAACGTATGCTTACTTCAAAAGGATAACTAAATCCCACATGATGGAACAAGTACCATACATGTAACCAAATTGAGATGGAATCAAGCTGATTTTCTGTTGGCTGAAAACAATTTACATTTGTGTTTATCAAGTTATATTTGTTTACGCTCTGGTGTGCTAGTTTGCTAACCAAACTAAGAGCTAATGCTATTTCCATAAATAATGGAAGAGCGCGGTATACCTGATTTACTTCATGAAATAAAAGTAAGAGAATATCAAGAAATTATATATTTGAGCCATCTTAATTTGATCAAGAACCAATTATCAAGAATGTTTCAATAAATCTGAAGAATTTATTTATTAGTTGTTCTCCAGTATCATTAGCAGGAATATTAATCAAGATATATAAATGTGTATGTTTAAACAAATGTAAACTGATTACTTAATGAACTAATTTCTGGTATTAAAACCAGTGTATCTAATGCATTAACAACTGTTCTTTGTCCTATATATGGATCTGAGTATGACAGGTTCAATAACCTGGTCAGTGGAGGAAGGTAAGGAAGGTGTGTGGGGGCTGCATTGAGTGGGCATGCCCATATATAGAGAGGGCATGAGAGGGAGTCACCATGGAAAGCCATTTTTGTTACATTATATTCGCACGGGTTGGAAATGTAGACACATTTTTCCTGAGATAAATGAATATTTTCACATGGCATTTCGGTTGAAAGCCTCCTTTGTCTACCATATAGTATTTTATTGAGGCGAGTGTGGATAGATCAAGAGAAAAACGTGGATAGGTGGGAAGATAAAAATGAAAATTGGGAAGATAAAAATGAATAAATACTTCAATAGAACAGAATATGGATATTTATCTAATATTACAGATTGATTTTATCGTCCCAAACAGACTTTCCCTTCCATATTGTTTCCCTCGAGGAGGTCAGATTAGTTGACTACAGTAGAAACCAACACGTGTCTTTGTCTGCCAAGTAATTCGGCCGCCTAAGCTCGGGTAGATTCTCGACCGATCAGATTTACAATCTAGTCCTCACCATGAATCATTCTCGAGATTAAGAGCCAGACAACGGCATCTCGTATTTCACGAGAGGACACCTTAAGAAAATTCTTTTCCTAAGATGCCGCCCTGGGGCCTAATAGTCATTATTTCCCCATCTGACACTGCGTCAAGGAACCTTCCTTCTCCTTAGGCATGACCATCAAAATCCCACAGAACATCTACCCTATCGGTGTGGGCTCAGAATGCACGTGATTCGTCCAGGAGCGGTGAGGTCTACTCAGCTTCCAAGGTAGACTGCGAGAAAGTCCATAAATCTGATCCCATACATGAATCTGTTCGCCTCACAAAATCATAATTTCTGAATTCTCCTCTGTCATGGTAGGCTATGTAAGCTATTTCCTTATCATGTGATAAAGTCAGCGTATCTTCCAATTAATATGGAACAAACCTACCCATATAGAGATATATGTTTCCAGGGGATTATGACTTAAATGTATTTTCCCATAGAGTCTCGATGGTTTCTTAGATCTGACAGGAAATCTTTTGACAGATCACTCCCTGACTGTGTTCCTTCTGTAGAGTCGATTCATTCCCATAGGAATAGGCGACGGACTACACGAAATGGCTATTACGGCGTCCTAGATAAAGTTTCAAACACTCTCAGGTATGTTTCCCTGAAAACAAATGCTCCACGTCTAAAGCTGCCTCGGGGAGAGAATATCAGATATTATCTAGATTATCCCTTATGTCTCTCGTGTCGTTCTAAATAAATGTGCTGTTCACAACCATTGTCTCCTCGTACTCATAACACTTATACACTAGTGTACCTATTCGGAAAACCTTTTCTCTTCAGGGTTTGTAATGGGAGGCCCTAAGTTAATTATCGAGAACCTTAGGTGGGAGTACATTATATATAAATGATAATCAACCCTTCACACCTCCGTATTGTAATGTCGTACAATCTACATCTAACGTCCATGATGCACAAGAGGTTGTATGACTTGATTATACACCGTTAATGAAAACACCATTGTAGGGAACGGAACTTATAAGGCCAAAATAACATGTATACAGAGGGTCCCAAAAGTGAAAGAAACTCTCAGCCAAATACAGTTATTAGGAATGAAAGAGAAACTGAAGATGATATCAAGAAAATAGTTCTACTGTAAAACTTAACACACGAAGGTAAGGTAGTCCTGATAAACAAGCATATACCAATGATTGAAAGCTTGACTTCTGAATTGTTATACGCAGTTGTATAATTTTGGCCATTACATGTAATAAAACATAGACATTTGAAATATGTCATATGACCTGATGGTGGTCACATGACTCCAAACCAGAATAAATATTTCATCAGAGGAACCCGTAGTGGTCCCATGACCTTACTGGCATAAATAAGAATGCAATGTCTAATAAGAATTGCATACCACTGATGAATTGTATCTGAAAAGTAACATGATAACTTCTGCATGCATTTAAGTCAGGTAATATGTGTCCTATTCAGGAAACAAGTTATGAGATATGTACAGTAAAACCCCTCTTAAGGGGACATCTTCCGTTCCGGGCCAAGTGTCCCCTTAAGCGGGGTGTCCCCTTAAGCGGGGTTTTCAGTATGCCAGTGGTTATACAATAGAGAATATACAGTTTAAATAGCTCAAATATGTGAAATCAATCGATATCAACGTGTTCACATTCCGGGTCTCCAACATAATTTTGCCGTGGTAACTGTAGTGACTTGTATAAAAGGGTTAGCCTACTAAGTGACGCGCATAGGACAACTTATGTGTAAGTCGCCTAGGACATGACTATGACCATTGGCATAGGTGTCCATAGGCTTAGCGAGTTCGGGTATCATTTCTATGGATTTTAGTTTTGACAATAGCAACTATATCTATAAGCCTAAACTGAATGTGTACATACATGTTAATGATGGTGACTGTCCAAGATGTATAAAATAAACGCATCCTACCTCTAACCTCTTTGCATTGTCTCATGCAAGTTCTTGTCAGTGCGACCATGTATTCGTAAGATCCAAGATTGCACTATGCGCTTGTCCGAGATTGTGTTATCCTGTATTGTTCTTTATTCAATTATCATCACATAGAGATGGTGGAAACACATGAATGTTTGTAGCAGGATGTAAATGGAGGGAAGCTTCTAGAGCGCCCGTCTGTATAAGGGTATGACTGGTCACGTGACCAGGTGATGTAAGCAGCGGAGGAGTACACCTTCGCTGCAGCTGCCGGAGGCAGCACTTAGGCACGAGGAGTAAGATCTAGCTTAGCTTCAAAGACCTGCTCCCGCTGGAGTAAGGTTATGTGCTGGAGACTTCATCCCGCAAGGAGTGGAGTCGCCTACTATAGACATTCAATATGTGATCTCCCTGTTCTGTGAGTTACCTACAGACCGACATGTGAGTAACTATCTCTCAGTGGAGAGAACACAGAATGGGTGGACTAAGCTTATAACATCTACCCAGGAGCACTAGGACTCACGACTCAATCCAGCTAAAACATAGGAACTGAAGTGAACAACTGAAGGAACGATGTGATCTAGGAACGATTGAACGAAACATAACATTTACGGACATTAAGCTGAAATTTATTATATGGTTGGTACAACATGGTCAACGAGACTAAAACATCGCATTGGATATTACTGCCTGTAATTGTATAACATAGATTGCTCTCAGGAGATTTTAAAGTGATTAACTTGAATTGCAGTGTTCACCTTTCCTCCTCTCAGGTCATCGAGATGTGCGGTCACCGTATCTCGGTGACTACGCTAAGCAAGTAGTTCTATCCCCTAAATCACTCTATGTAAGTAGGAAGAAGGAAGAATATAAGACAATGAGCTAGCTACCTAAACAACTACTAAAGGGTCAGTAATTACACCCCCACTATGGTGCAAGATGTCAAAATGTGACTTGTCTTGTCAATCAATATACTCCTTATAAAAGCAGAATAATTTCCACCTGGCACATAGGGAGAGAACCAACAGATGCCATTGCGGTGATAGTCTCACCCACTGGCGGTTTATAGTGGTATTAGGCCTTGTCCTATAGTGCACACGCTTCCCACTAGGGCTCGGACGGTAAGAGTTAAACTATTTAAACGGTATCAGGTGAATGCTCCACGTATTATACCTCGATATTTGGTCATTATACACGTCTAGCTGTTACACAGATTTTGTAGCATATCGCTGAATATGCGAATGGGGGTAAGAGAACCGCCATTTTGTTTTTCAGACATCTACACTGCTCTCGTAGGCAACGTGAGAAATTGCGTTAGTGAGCCAAACGTTGGTCACAGTGCGACGTATATGGTTGACACAGCGCCTGAACATTATTTATATTACACCCGTAGCAGCGGGTAGTATATTATAGACGTTCGCTCATAGGTATAAAATAATACCTCCTGCTCTTCATTTAAGCCGGCGTTTATACTAGACAATTATATACGACGATTCTTGAAGGTATAAAGCCCTGCCTAAACGTCAACTGAATATATTATTTTTCACTAGAAGATCACAGATGAACAAAACTTATTAAAAAAGATCATGATCCTCGACAGAAAACATGGTTTTGGGCCAAAAGGAATGGTGGTTGATGACTGAGGTATTACATAATCGTCAGTGTCTAGACGATTAATTCAAACCCCTTTAAAAGAGTCAGCAGCATCAAGTCTGCAGAATCATAATGTTTTACCAAACTGCGAAATCTGAGGTAATCTAACGATCTGTGGTCGTCAATTGTTTGGCGTTTACACTAGACGATTTCTAGCCATTGACGGCCGAAAGTCGTCAGGTGGTGCTAAATTCAAGAATCTTCGTTTAAAGTAACTGCAAAGAGAACAGTTATCACTCTACCTGACACACGCACATACACTTTATGGCATATACAATTATATAATAGGATACTAAAGCTCTCGACTCTCTTCATCAGTGTTAAATGCATATGGATTGCATCAGTTTTCAATTTGTTTTATGTACCACGGAGTAGCCTGTCACCTCCAAAAAGAGTCAATGTGAAGCGGCATGGAACAGTTGAATTCAAGGCACGGGCCCTCTGCCCCTGGTGTACCATTTAGCCGCTTTCGTGGAGTTTCTTCAGTGAAAATAAATGACACACCAATACAATAACTGTAAGTGTTTAAATGGGGTTTCAGAGAAGACGCCGTAGCTCAGCGACCAAAACGGGCCCCTGGAGTATAGAGCTTAGGACCCTTTCACATTACCGCTATTGAAACTACTCTCAGGTTGGACGCCAGCCTTTATAAGTTTAAGTAATTACCTCTCCTCCAAGCAGAGGTAGTGTTTAAGGATTCTCCATTTTTTACTGTATTTAACCCAACTGTCACTGTTGAGATAAATGACCGCATTTCGAGTTAATTTTCTGTGAGCAATGGTATGATCCATATCGATATCATAGCTGAATTATATTTGAATATTTTTCATGATATCGAATATGTATATGAAAGATACATACTTAAAGTAGACATTGATGTAGAATAATCTAGAGGTGGGTTTGTGTAATAAGCGAAACACAGTTAGCAGGAAGCAGAATCATTGTGACTCAGTGTTGATAATATCACTAGACTCATGAACTCGTGTCATTCATCACTTCCGACATCTGGAAGTCCCCCGCGAAAAACCGCCCAGATTTATGGTGCGAATGGCCAGTATCTGCAACTTGTATCATCTGGTGAAGGCTGACCTAAGCTACCCACCTTCGCTCTCGAGATACGATAGATTGGAACTAGTATCCTAGGGGATAAAAGGTTCTATTCCATAGTAGGGCAGAAGCTGCTATGGAGAAAAAAGTAAATAAAACAAGATAGGACAAAAGAACAATCAAGACTAGTTAGGTTCACTTTACCCGAACACACTTATTTCACGGAATATTCCCTGTGGTTGCCAGTTAGGCTCCCATAAACCTATTCTGATTAAAATATCACATAAAGATTAGCACTGAAACAATGAAAGCAATTATGGCATCAGATTGAAAGCAAACTCGTTTTAGATTTGAGCAGAAGCTTGAGTTATACACCAATCTAAATTTCACAAAGTACAAATATTGGCATTATTCCAACAGCTAAGGACAAATACTATTTCAGAAAATAAATATAATCGATATAATCGGTACAGTGTGATGAAGCGTGTGGACAGGTCCCCAGAGAGTTTCGAATGACGTTACTACCCAGACATTTCGCGGAATTATCGGGACCCCAGAGAAATTCAAATCATATCTGTATTCTTGTTTCTTGCCATTTAGGATGATGTATTCATAATTGGCCGCTTCCCAGAATGGGGCCAATAAAAAAGCAGGAATACTGAACACAGGAGATTTGATAGAAATCAATGCCTTCATCAATATCAAAAGATTTAGAAAACTATATGGAGTGAAGGGTACTGTCTTTGACTTATGCGCTATTGATGTCACCTCAAAAATAATAAAGCCCTACTTATTCAGAATAATTCCAAAGGAGTCATTAATATTCTTAATGCATATAGCAATGTGAGCTATGCCTTCATTACAGCAGACCACGGCAAAGCCCCTTCGTGCCAATTGAAATGGGAGAATCTTCCCAACAAAAATTACAGCGACTGATAGCAAAAATGACAACGAAACACTATCGGGTATTCACTGGGAAAAGATTTATGTACATCAATTCATAACTGTACAAGATCAACTATACATCGATCCCTACAGTTCAGGATCATCAACAGAATAATCTTGACCAATAAGTACCCATTCCATAGGAAAAGCATAGATAGTGAAGAAGGTGATTTATGCAGGGATACAGATACTATTGAACATTTTTTGTATACACTGCAGTAATGTGAATAGATTCCGGAGAAATATCAAAAAGAACATTCCGACGAAATGACGCTGGTCCAACACGCTGACACTCAGCTGAGGATTAGAAACCCATCCGACGGTAGAATTTGATAAATATAAAAAAAAGGTTGCAATTGAATACAAACATAAAACTTAATATGCTAATGGAGAACATCCTCTTTGGTGACTATCTAAATGATATGTTTAACAAAATAAGAAATTACTTATATGCCTCTATCAAATCTTATGTGTACAGACTTTTCAAAACTTTTTCAAACTTTTGCCATCTCGATGTGAATACCTGGTTAAGAGAACTCGGATATACACTCAGAACTGAGAACACATTTGTGAGTTGGAAGGGAAACTTATGAAATTTACAAAATTAGTTAAGATTCGGTGTCTTCTTTGAAGATATTCACATTGAAATCGATGATGTTAGAACTGGCTAAAAAATATACACGATTTTCCAGAGGTGAAAGAATGTTGAAAAATGTGCAAGGGCACATTGAGTCACAACTAAAACTATAAGACCAGAAGCTAAACGAAATTCTATTGCTAGGTAGCACGATGCTTGTTTAGGTTTGGTGGCAGGGAGGTGGGGGGGGGGGAGTATACCTCTAAAGAATAGTTATTTTTGAGTGAGGGTTAATAGAAAAAGGAAAACAATAGAATTGTTAGTAAACGTTCTTCTATGTTCCTTGCAAACCAAACGTAGGAGTAAGTAACAGTATCAGGTCTGTTTCCATTTGCCGACGAAAAGGGTGTAGGCTTTATGAGCCTGTCGGTGGTGCCACTGACTGTGCGTCGGTATCAAAAAGTCTTTGAGGGTAGTAGGTTTCACTCAGTGACAAACATTTCTCTGAGAAGTGGGTTGTGCCACATTGCATAATCTATGCATAAAAAGTCCTAGTACATTTCACGACCTGGGTCGCTTCCATTGATTGATTTTGGGTCAGCAATGCCAAAACTCCGTCGGCGGTTCCTGACTGTAGATCGGTGATGCGGAATCGGCCGATGGAAACGGGCCTTTATTGATACTGACATCCTACGTATATTCCCAAGATGGAATAATGTCCCTAGACATGATCAAAGCTCCTTATGAAGTGCTCCACTGCTATTCCACTATCGCGACTCGCTTCAGATGAATACCTGAACAACTCCAGATTTGTGATCCGATTGTTGGCTGATACCACATTGGGACCAAAATCTAGCATATGAAACACCGCCTTCATAAAGAGACCATGCATACACTAATCCTGTATTACGTGAAGCAGAAACCTATATCTGAATTCAGTGATGCATGGAGCCTTTTCAGGCAATTGGATATAGTGTACCGTCGGATATCAGAACGGAAATTAATTGTGGTATTCAAATCTCGGGTCTGTGCCTGCGCATAGCCTCCATTCAATTGCATTCAAGCACATGATACGGAATTTCAACCCCTATTGCACAGACCTACTGTCCGGGGATGCCGAATCTACACCACATGTATTCCATCCTATGTGATCGGAAAGACACTATCTCCCATCCCTGAGTTTCCAGTCTACACTCGATAACCTGCACCTGGTAATTATGACTATTCCTGTATAATGCAAAAATCAAGGAATAATCTGGTACACGCATTATATTTCAATGATCGCCATATAGGAGAACAAAATGATAATAAGAGTGGTCCAATCAAAATGTCAGGTAATAATTTGTAGATATATTTATTGTAAATTTGTTGTCAGTTTATATGTAGAACTCTTGCAATCATATACAAGCCATCATTCGTAACTACTCAATATGGACACATGCGTTCAGGCTAAAGACTTCTATTATATAGAAAGTGTTCTGTTCACAATGTGAGATGCTCGGTTGAGGGGTGGCAAGCTCGTAATCAGTGAGCAGCCCAATAATCAGTGCGCTGTTGAGCCCTGCTTAGCTTTCCGTGTCCTGCTTCATAACCCCATTGAGAGTTCACTGACCCATTTCCAGGCCATGCCACGCCGAGGTGACTCTTCCAATTAGGAGATCAAACATTAAAGTCGAGTCCCCTAATGGCATTTCCCTGTTGGTCATTCTGTATTAGGCAGGAGTTGAACGACCATTCGACCATCGCCCAAGAGTTGCTGGTAAGTCAAATTTATTCCGTGCAGACTTGAATGTGAAGGAGGTTGGGAAGCGCTTCATGAGGAAAACCTATTCGTCATTTAAAGTGTCGTCCCATGACGCCATCTGAATGAAGACTTCATACTCCTAATTTGTTGAAATATCGCATTACAATGCAGAATAAAGGAATAGAAAACGTTCTTAGAATAAACTACACTTTTAAGAATGTTCCCCTCCTTTCCGAACACATAAAGATTGTAATTGCACCATTGTATCCATAACTATTATATTACTATTAAATACATATTGTTATTTAAGTCCTTTCTAATGTGTAGAGTCACAACAATACGAAATCTATCAAGGCTATAATGCGACTAGGAATGCAGTGAACAGATGTCGCCTTTGCCAATTGTTCTGGAATGTTGAAAACAGCGGTTGACTTTAGTCGATCACAATCCGCCAAGCGCATAAATTAGTATTTTTGCATCGGCTTTGTCAGAGCCGTCCTCCAGACTCGTTCTGGACTGTTTGTTTATTTTTCCAGAATGAATATGAATTAATAGTGTGTTTCTATGGTCTTTACAACGTCTTTATGATCCATCGTATATAGATTGCCCATTGAAAAAGTATGGGGACTCAGTAAACCACTACCCATTGTTTAAAAGCCGTCAGATTTATGTCCATGGTATACGGCCTCAAAGCCATGGTATACGGGAAAATAGAGTCCTATGGTCTATAGAGCAAAAAAAAGTGTGTATTGATATGTCAAGTCCTTTGATTAATTTACTTGAGAAGTTGAATAATAAATACACCAAACGATGGTTTGTGGACTGGCGGCTTTGTAAACCGCGTCGTCTATATTATTACATTTCTAGTGCCCTGGGGCTATACATCATAAAGAAAAAGACATGAAGAGAAGCATCAGAACTCAGACAAGTAAACTTGTAAAAGATTCAACAAGCGTGTCTATATGGAAATGCGAGTATGTGTTACGATCATGAACTTGTCTAATCATTCTGGAGTGTTGAGCAGACCTTTTTGTAATAAGCGGACAGTAAGCTGACACTACTATCGTGATAGACCGCTATAGATCTGTTACATTTGGATTCTCAGATTCCCTATAAAATGGCGAGCCTGTATATATATGCCATTATGATTCCGTATATTCGTTCCCGATTTAGCTCGTATAGAAATAAGAATCTTCTCATGTTTATGATTTGCAACCTTTACTGTAATCTATTGTGCTACAACATCACGGTCGTTAGTGTGCTTATTAATACCAATTCCATTCCAAAACACATCTTAGCAGACACAGGGTAAACATGGGGGACTCCATTCAAAATCCCAATTTTGTATTTCACACAATTACATTTATTGTTCAAACGTAGGGTATATGAGATAAAGCGTCACTGAATGTATGGAAGCACCATGTATAAGCTGCAATTGATTCCACTCAAATAACAGAGTTTATAGTTGATTATTTAACTGATATATTCAGTGATACTATCTTAACTGGATTGGGAATAAAAAGATATTATACCATATGATATTGGAGGAAAATTAGAATATGGTTGATACACATGAATGGCATACACTGCGTGAAAACCACCAGTTTATATATGTATACACCTGGTATGATTTTGCGCATACAAGGTATTCCTATTTTCCGTTGTGTAAACGCCTCATCTATAGACGTGTAAAATGTATACGACCCGTATACATGTCCCGCACATGACATTTCTCGTCATATACGCTTTGCAGCAAATACAGCCATTACGCAGACGTATAGAAGAGAAAAATTGTCAATATACAGCGTATATATGAATAAACTGGTGTTTTGTTTGCGCAGTGATAAATACTAGAGTACATGTACCTATTAAAATACGTTCCCTTTATATATATCTTCGAACTTCTATGGCCTTCCAGCAATGCTTTCAGTCTTGAGAGGTTGAGGAATTTGACTTCAGACTGCAATACATATGAGCATCGTCTTTAGATTTGCATTAGGCAAATAACGGACTGGGAGGTTGACAGCGCCATCCAAATAGAAGGAAGATCCCAAACAAAAACCAACTCTATACTTGTCGTGATGAATAAAGGCCTTTCTTTAAATGTATAGTGCTATTGTGCGCTCGAGTAATAGATTTTAGCATATGATTAAAGTTTTGCAACAAATAAAGACAGCGCGTTACCTACATTTCTTTTGAAAGACGCATTATTCAGTAATAAGTTAAAGAAATAGTCATGATTGTGGAAAGCCTCCAAGGACACAATCTACTCCCTACCTCCAAAATCCATCCGTCCGATATTTATTTCAACTTGAAATTCAATGATAGCATAATATAAAGAATATAATATGAATGTGTATCGTGATGAAAAAGTCTAAGGTATTTTCATACAATATTCATCCTATGAAATAAGGATGCTAATTCAGGAGGAAATGCTACCTGCTAATCCCCGGATCTTGTGATCAGCGAGTGCACATCATACCAATGAGCCAACCTAAGCTAAAGTCAGTTCCAATAAGCAGCAGGTCGACTGAGCTAGTGATAAGCTACTCCTGCTTATCTTAAAGAGAAATCAGCCTTTGAAAAAAAAAATCCTCTTCGGAATATTTTATCCACAGACCTCCATGTGTCTTAACTAATCAATAATTTGGCGTCAGCAACAGATTGTTAATCAATGTCACTGATTTCCTTGGTAAATGATGATCAAAAATTGCATTGCATTGCATTCTATTGATCGCATTATGGGGCTACCAGGCATACTCTATGGTCATCCTCAACCTCCTTGTCGTTTATCACTTCCATCATCTTGCTCAGGGATATTTCCACGGCTTACGATGGACCTGATAAGCGAACACGTACTAAACGCACCAACCTCACCAACAATCTCGCCCATATGGAGCCCCAACCGTCCCCAACCTTTTCACCCTTCTGACATGCCTTCTCAACTTCCCATATGGTATACACGCCTCCGCCCATCCACCCCATTTTCTTTTTCCTCAAGAGTAGTTAGAGAAGGGACAATCAGTACTACCCGAGGCAGTGGGTCGAGGCTGGCACCAGCGGGCATGGCCTCCGCCGTGGCGCCAATGGGCATCGCCACCCGTATCCTTCATGAAGCTGGGGGATCCCAAAGCCTGGCGGACAGGCCTGTCAATGGGCAGCCCCCGACATGGCCAGATCAATGGCCCTCGGGCAGGGTTGAGTGAATGAGGCGACATGTCGGCCGACAGCCGTGGACGCACGCCCCGGCCGGATGGAGGGTGTGCCGGACCGGCGGGTGGCGCGTGAGACTTGCCTATGACGGCAGCCAGGACTGTACCGGAAATGTGAGATCGACGGTTGACTGTGGGAAGTGGGTGCGTGGATGGTAGACAATGGAATAGGGAGCGGTGATGCTGTGTGTTGGCGAGACCCTAGGACTGAGAGTGAGAAAGAACGCGGAGAGAGAGAGAGAGAGAGAGAGAGAGAGAGAGAGAGAGAGAGAGAGAGAGAGAGAGAGAGAGAGAGAGAGAGGACTGTGCTTTATAATTAACAACGAGTATACTCGTTGTAAATACGTTCCTAGATATCTTTTGAATAATACAACATCACATAAATGTAGCCATCTTCTGAACATACTTCATATTCGTTTATTCACTAGGTATCTCGGGAATCCGCCATCTGATTCGGAATATAACAACAAATTCTATATTGTTGAGTTCCTACAGTAGCATCATAGCAGGACCTACATAACCAAATGTCAGTTACCAGAGCATGTTTTATTGTCTATCACAAGGCACTCTAAGATTTGATGATGAAAATATGAAATATAGCATGCAAAGATCACTATATCCTCACGGATACCCTATCCGGGATGAACATGAATGAATGGGAATGGATGAAATCAAATTGTCAGGTCCATGTACTGGTAATGCAGTTGTCCTTTTTCTTGAATTATGTCTATATTGTGGAAGACGGCCTCTAACACAGCTGATTGCTTATGTTGTTAAACCTTTCTCGGATAAAAAATATACCGACCAAACTATTCCACTAGAAAATTGCACTAAAAAAATTAAAGCAATCTAATCTGTGGTGGTTCATTTCAATGTTAGCCACATGGTGAGTCAAACTGACATTGTGTATACATCATGTATTCGCCATGGGAAACAACCCCCTAGGAACGTGGTGAATTGTACAGCTTTAAAAGAAGAAAGTCTCTTAACAGAAGTCGTGGCCTTTTCCCCGTTCAAACAGATCACCTTGCAAATCACTCTAAATTCGCGGGTATTTCGAGAGGTCTCTCCGGACAATTATGCTTAAGTTGCTCCAACACAAGTGCCCAAGGCCATCCTCTCAATCACCTCAGACATTTTCAGTACTCTACCTCGTAATGGCTAGAATACTCTTCAAGGTCCCAGTCCCATTTGATCCTATTAGGGAATTGAATCTTTGAACACAGTAATTTAACCATTAGATCCATTTATTAGGCTTAAGACCTATAACTGTTGGAGTATAAAAGGAAATTGAATAATAGGGTAGCCTTGCTTAGTGTGCATTTTCCAAAATTGTCAGATATCACCGACTCAAGCCTGGAATTAAATTTTGCTGATGCAAGTTATTATCGGAGTTACAAAACTATTTCTGTCATTTCGGTTATTCAACGACATCGATCCATGACTTAATCAACAAGCTATACCGGAGCTAAAGCTCCAATGTGCCTGTGTCATTTCGTTCTTTATCCTACCCCTAATAAAAAACGCCATAGGCTTAACATGGGATTTGTTTATGTCACGGGTGTGACATAAAGTGTTGTTTATGCCACTACTTTCTAATACTGAAAAAAATATGGAAACGGGTTAGGATAAAATCTAGATGCCACTCGTTTGAGTTTGAGCTTATTTATGCCACTCATTGTGTTGGCTCCGTAATGTCTTCGACTCGTGAAATTACAGAGCCAACAAAATGCGTGGCATAAATAAACTCAGACTCAAACTCGTGACGTCTCTTGAAAGTATTTCTAGGACCTCAGAGATTGTATTATGGAACGTTACAAGGATTGAATACCGTATATGTACCTGTTCATACTTAAAGGAATCGTGGAATCACAATCTTTTGACAATCTGCGTAAAGAGCAGATCAACAGAACTAATCTCTCAAAAACAATTCAATGTAATGTGTTCTCTTTATAACTCAATTATTCAAATAATGACATGTATCAAAGGCAGGACATTGGCCTTATCCACCAACAAATCTGGGGCTGATTCCTAGCCGCAAAAGCTATTTTCTCCTCTTTCCCTTAAACAATTTCAATATACTCCAGAAAAAGAGCCATCCACTGGGTGAGCTCTATGTTGGTAGCAGTAAAACCAGGAAAGGACATAAGGATATGCTTAGATCCATGTGATCTACACAAAGCAGTGTTACGGGAGCACTACCCAATTCCAACAGTGGAAGACATCCTAGCTGAGATACTGAATGCAAAAATGTTTTTGGTATCAGATGCAAGGGGAGGCTACTTTCAATAAAACTTGATTATGAGTCAAGAGATATACCAGTGCCAGAGATATACCAGTGCTTAACCCTTTAAGGGTGGATGATGCCTTAAGGCATCATTTGCTGGATATTTATGAAATTGTTTTTGAACATGAAATATCTTAACAATAAATTTGAAATTTGTACAGAATGTAGGTGTACCCTCATATTTTTGAATTCTAAATGATAGAAATAAAAATATTAAGGATAATAGATCATATCACGTGATAAACCTTCGAATTCTAAGTTCAGAGGACAATGCCCCCGTCCCCTAGAACTGTGCATAGCCACTAGTAGCCGTCCCCAAGTGTGTAGGTCTGCCATAGGCGGCCGTCCTTAAAGGGTTAATAGATGGGATGCTGGAAGGCATAGAATGAGAGCGAGATCCGTCATAGATGACATCGTGGTAGCTGCCGAATCAAAAGGAGAACATCTTGAAGGAAGTGAAAAAAAGAGGGCCACAGAGTGGAATCTGAAATTTAACTTCAAGAAATGTCAAATTTGAAAGTCACAGGTAAAGTATGTTGGTCATGTGGTAATAGCAGACAGACTTCAGGTAGACCCTGATAAAGTGAAAGCAGTGTGGGAAATGCCCCTGCCAAAGGCCAAGGGGGACATAAGAAGATTCCTGGGCTTTGTGCAGTACATCGCGAAATTCATACCAAACCGAAGTCAATTGAGCGAACCGCTCAGGATGATGACCGTTGAATGAGATGCAGTTTATGTGGGAAAGCACACAAGATGATGCCCTCAGAAAATTGAAAGTAATGTACTGGTATTTTATGACATAACCAAGCCAGTCAAGATCCAATGTGATGCCTCAAGCTAGCAAGCCCTAGGTGGTGTAATTCTGCAGGAGGGTCAACCTGTGGCATACACATCTTCAGCGCTGACAGACACAGAAAAGTGACATTCACAGAATGAAGGAGGACTTTATGTGACCTTCGGCTGTAATGGTTTTAGATAACCCCTGATGTTGATTGCCAAACTGGTTGTATTAATTTAAAGCTTATATAAAGCAATTAACCTCTGTTAATTAATTCAAAAGAGTAAGCTCCACCCCACACACTATTGAGCATGTGTGGAACGGAGCTACCAAGGGCATTTATTCACTGGGAGTACCGTGGCACACTGTCAGGCCTTAGGTACATGTACCCTGGACAACTTTGAGGCAATGGTCGTCTATAGGAGCGCTGCTCCAATGCTAAAGCATGGGAGTGGTTTTAGGGCGTTGCTACCTGCGCCGACTGTCAGACTGCAGCTATAAAACCGACAGCTAGAGAGCTGAGGGCAGTCAGTCACGCCTGACACTGAGCAGAGTACACACAGTCATGATTATTGACCCTGACAAGCATTATAGGCACTGCAATAACCACAACAAGAAAATATGGTAACTAAAACGATGCATGATCAATATCTATGTATATCTGTGTACCTGTATCTGTGTATCTATATTTACACAGAATGATCTCTCTGTATATTGTATGTTTTGTAATGAATTTACATGGCCAGGTTTGGGGGAAGGTTTGAGCAGTGGGTAGTGAGCCATGACATGAGGGTCAGGGTTGTAGTGGTCCTGTATAGGTTATTTGTAAACAATTTGTGTGTGTATGTATGTGTATCATGAGTGTATCTCTGTATCTGTATTTGTATCCGTCTTTGCCTGTCTCTATATCTTATTCTGTCAGTATATGTATCTGTATGTGTCTGTGTCAGTGTGTGTGTGTTTGTGTGAGCCTGTGAAACTGCTTTTTCTGTCTGAGTATATATGTCTGTTTATGTATGTATATCTTTGTGTTTCTCTGTATATCTATATATATGTGTGTTTCTGTGTGAACTTGTTCCTCATACACAATAAAATAACTGAACTCACTGTGAATCCGAGTTTTAGTGTGTCTTTTTCAATGCCCCACCTGTGGTGTGCATGCCTTAGTACCCCTCACACTTATGACCTGCAAGCCACCCTGCGAGGTGGGTATATCCCCCCGGCCTGATCGCGGTGCGGCGTGGGGACGGTCAGCAGTGACCTGTGTCAGGTACACACAGCTCGGCTCTCACTTTGTGAGGGGTGGGCCTTATATTTTTTGATAACATTATCAAGGAGTTATTGCTTAATATTAGCTTTAAGGAGCGGTAGTTGATAAATATCTTATATATCTCCTTGTCTCAAAAACCGTAACAGATATCGAGTCATCAGTGTAGTGCTCTGCCTTACCATACCTTGTAGAATATTAGCGATAGGTGGCACAACCGTTTGGATATATTTAAAGATTAATTGTAGACGAAAAAATACTACATCCACCAGAAATGACTATCATATATATGTATATTGGGCTTTATTTATAGAACCGACGTTTGAACTCTAACTTAATCTTTTCCAAGATCTTTCAAAGAATGCTTTCACAAAATATGAACATTATGTTAGGCATTATATTTGAACACCGTCAATATACATGGTGACACATGATTATAGCTTTTTATCTGCAAATCATGTGAGCTGTAACTGACCTGCCACGTGGACCTGCTCTCTCTCTCCCAGCACTGCTCAGACTTTAAAGGTGTTATTGTTATATTTGATTAAAGTCAATCTTATATTTACTCTCTGCAAAACGTACCACGTTTGACGCTCTAGTTACAATTTATATCTAGAGGTTTGCCAGTCAAACAATGATGATAATGGTGCATATTAATGGGATTTATGGTCGGGCTAAGTACCGAACATGAACATGCAGCTCATGCACAACAACGTCACATCAATGTATTATTATATACCTATGCACAAAATCAGTGTAAATACACACTGCTGCTAGGGGTATAGTTATTATACACAGATTGCACTGTACACCGTGAAACGTTGTACTGGTGCTTTTGGACACTGACAGACTGCACGCTTTGGCTGACAGAATGCATCCTTTGAGCCTTACCTGCACGCTTTGACTGACAGAATGCACGCTTTGAAGAAATAACACATTTTGATTGGCCGAGAGGCAGACAACAGAATTCTAGGTGCAAGATTAAAAAATGGCGGCTCCCTTCACTTCGCGAGTTCTATGGCATCGTACAGAACCCATGGAGTGAGTTAGTGTGAAAAACTTTGAGGTAAGAAACGAGGACAATTCACGTGATACACTTTAGATAGATCAGATATGCGAGATCGATTAATACCAACACGGACACTCGCCGAGCGGGCTACTCGTAGATGTCAACAAATGGCCGCACCACTGTGACGTCATTATCGGGAATTCCCTATGCTCTGGGGAATCCCGTTCCTCTCGGCCAATCAGAATGCGTTAAATTCTAAAGCCCGGAACAACGTAATTGTCCGCTTCCGGCATGTCTGCTGGTGTATACATCGTCTTTGTGAGTTGCAAAAAGTGATTTCGACATCGAATTACAGTCAGTCTTTAGCGAATTAAGACCAAATTAAGGTATATAATAATATGAAACCACAGTGATGGTGCCAATACGGGGTAGATTTACTTGTTGTTTCACATAAAACCTATGAAACGATAAGTGCCTTAGCACATGATGATATGATTAAACTGAGGTGATTAAATATGGTCTAACATGATATGAATCACAATAAACTATGGATTCCACAGCCATGTAGGCAATTGAGCATGAATGACCGATTGAGCAGCTTGAGGAGGTGTGAGTGACTACGTTAGAAGTATCTTCGCCTACTCATCATGGCCATCCAAGCGCATATTGACGTAGATAGGATCCAATCTGATCACTGCTCTTCGGCAGACACGGCAGAATGAGCAGCTTTCACGTTCATACTTCACGGGATCTCGCGATAACCAGCGCCATTAATCCGGAGCTGCTCGTGAGCGCTTTTCATGTCGCTCGTGACCTGTGCATGTTGTTGTCGCACTTGGCGCTTCATGCCAAACATGGTTCGGACGTTATTGGAGTCTTATGGCGTATTCAGGAGGACGTGTTTGGAGGCTTTTCGAAGGACCAGCAAAGGGACCACGTTCAGATACCCAGCTCATCAGCACCTACTTGATACTGCTAGCACGGGTGCTTAGGAGCTTCAGAAAGGAATGTGCCTGCCTGCTTAGCACACCCCAAATGCATATGAAAACAGCAAAGACTTGCCGATCCATCGCCGCAATCCCCTCCCCACCTATTTTTTTACATCCATTTTCCTCAAACATGCTATACATACCACACATACATGATCAAATGCTGGTCAGAAGGTAGACATGCCTCTGAACCGATATATATGATCAGGCCAAAAGCTAAATACACCAAACCAAATTAGCAGCCAAAAAGGTTACTCATGAGCTTTGCTCAGGGGTAGTCATTGCTCCCCCCGGTGTCCCCCTCTACCGCGCCTCACGGGCGCCCCTCCTGCCCCCTCGCGGCTTTCACTCATACTACGCAGTCACGTGGTACAGCCCGGTCCAGACCCCGGCCTCACTTCTCCTTCACCCGCCCTGCAGTACGCACGTACTACAGTACCATTTTCGTTTCTTGGCCACGTGCTTCGCCTCATACTCCCCGAGTAAAGGCTAGCACCCCCATACACGCGATACGGTATAGTGAACGGAGAAATGGGTCCCACGACGAGGAGTACCCCGATGCCTAGCACATCGAAGCCGACGGAATCCACGGCGGAGTCGGAGGCCACTCTCCAGGAAACGGCCGAGTCCGCCAACGAGAACATCGAGTCGGTCTCGGACAGCGGGCGCACGGTAAAGACGGCTAGGATATCGAAGCTCGAGTCCAACATGGAGAAAATGGGTAGGACGATGGATAGCATGTTTCAGACGATGCAGGCCATGGCACGCCAACGGTCGCCGACGAGGGCTACACAGCCGACGGTACGAGAGGCACGCTCCACGGCCGAGGATCGGACAAGAGACTGGGCCCAGGACCAGACATCGAGGCTACCCGCACCCAGACAACTCAGGGAACGCTACCTGAGCGAGGACCTGCTCCAGCGAGAGATCGACCGCGAGGGCATTCGTCATGACCGCACGGCCGGTAGGTTCTCATCTGATTTGACCGTACATAAACTGATATCTCAGCCGTATATGTATGTGGAACGTGAGGGCCTGTATACCATGTCCCAAAAGCTCGAGGTTAGGGGAAGCCTGGCCCCCATGGAGTACGTGAGCGCGTTCTTACTGATGATGGAGGACGAGCGGGCGATACCCGAGGGCCACCGCCGAGACATGTACAGGCACCTCTCTCAGGTTACTGTGGATGCCCAGACACGGCCGTGGCCCGCGGTTAGGAGGTGGTCTAACTACATCTTCGATCAGGTTGAGGCGGGCCGCGTTTATTGGTCCGATCACGTGCGCATTCAAGACGAACGCGTACGCATAGCCATGACGGCCGCCACCAGCACCCCTAACGGTCAAGACGGAGGAAGGGACGGGGCCCGAGAGCTCCCCTGCCGGGCGTACAACTCGGAGCGAGGTTGTCGCCTACGGAACGGACATCAGGACGGGCAGATCAAATGGGTCCATGTTTGTTCGTTCTGCGATTCGGTGGGGCGGATGTGCACGCACTCTATACACGCGTGCAACAGGAAACTCGTGTACGGTGCGGGTTATGACAACGCTGCACCAACATCCGCACGGAGGAGGCCGCACGCCGGACACACGGTCCGCCCCACCGAACTAGGAGTGCAGAAACAACACGCAACGGCTTCAAAAAACGGGCCGGACGCGCCCCGCGAGTGAGCATGGCGCGAGACGCACCCCTCGGCCTCGGTACGAGTGCACTCGGCGAGGGGTACACGATCAAAGAGTGCAGGAGTGATGACGTCACCCCCCACGTGACAACAACACCGCGTGCCGCGCACGTGGGGGGAAGCACAGAGCGTGCGGCCCCGCCCACCGAGGAATACACTCCCGCCTGTGGTAGTGTTGGCGGGGAGGAGGAGCAATTGGCTCGGCAATTGCCCCGGGAGGACGGCCGCGAATCCACTCCCATCGACTTCGCTGCCGTGAGAAAATTCTGCGAGACCGGGATCCCGGTCGCCGGAGTCCGGACCGACCCCGAGGCGTTCGCCGGACATAGGAGGGATAACTGGCCGCAGTTCGCGGCCCACGGGCCGCCGGACCACGCCCACATCTACGATGTTGTGAGGCGCACGGGCCTACCCAACGCCCTCGGGGCCCGTATCGAGATCCCCACAGACCTCAACATCCCGGTCTGGATACGATACCTCGCCGGGATCCCCGGCAAGGAGGAGTTGACCGACTTCATCAGGTTCGGCTTCCCACTGGGTTACGCCGGGCCGGTCAGCGATACCTGCGGGGTACCCAACCACCCCAGTGCAACGGGGTACCCGGAGCAGGTCGATAAATTCATCAGGAAGGAGAAGGGGTACAGCAACCTCATGGGGCCGTTCGAGGCCCCCCCTTTCCTACCCTGGTGTCACGTGTCGCCTCTAATGACACGTGAGAAGAGAGGCACCACCGATCGCCGAGTGATAACCGATATGACGTACCCCAAGGAGGACAGTGTCAACGGTTATATCGTGAAGAACTCGGTCTACGGCGAGGAACGGGAGCATGGCCTCCCGACCGTGGATGGGTTCGTCGGCCGCCTGGTGGCCTCGGGGCCCGGGAGTTTCATGTCGACCATCGATATCTCCCGGGCGTACAAGAACTTCCGGTGCGACCCCCTCGACTGGCCGTTGCTCTGTTTTGCGTGGGGGGAGGCATACTACTGTGATACGGCGATGCCCTTTGGTGCCCGTGCCTCCTCCTACCACATGCAGTGTGTAGCAGATGCAATAGTTAAGATCCTCAGCCAGAAGGGGGTCGAGGCCGCCATGTACCTGGACGACCTCATCATCCTCTCGCCCGACGAGGAAAAGGCGGCCTCGGACTTCGCCATAGCCCGAGGGCTCTTTGAGGAACTGGGCCTCCCCGAGGCCCGAGAAAAGGCTCAGCCCCCCAGCCAGGTGGTCACGTGGCTCGGCATCGTGATCAATTCAATGGACCTGTCGCTCTCCGTCCCCGAGGACAAGCTACACGAGGTCCGGGAGCACGTGAGGGCGGTCGCCCAGAAACGATCGCTGACCAAACGCCAGCTCCAATCCATACTGGGGCACGTGTTACATGTAGCCAAGTGTATCCGGCCGGCACGCCCCTTTGTGAGTAAACTGCTCGAGGCCCTCCGGGGGATGGGCGGGTACTACATCAACATAAACTCCGAGATGCGGCAGGACCTCGAATGGTTCCTGCGCTTTGCCGACGGTTGGAACGGCCACGCCCTCATCCCGCGAGGCCCCCCGACCAAGTGCCTGATCGTGGATGCGTGCCTGTCCGGCGTCGGGGGTACAGACGGTACGTACTCGTACTCCGGCCGGGTCTGTCCAGTGAACGACCCTGTTACCTGCATCGCGGAGCTCGAGGCCCTCAACACGGTATACGCGATGTGCACGTTCTTAACCGACCGTGACCGCGGCACCCGGGTGGAAGTCTACTGCGATAATATGGGCACCGTCCAGGCACTCCGGTCGGGACGCGCCCGGAACCCCGTCCTGGCCGAGTGTGCCCGTCAAGCCTGGATGGTGCAGGCCAGACTACAGGTAGACTTCGTGTATACACACGTCCCGGGTGCCCTCAATACCGTGGCCGACGCGCTCAGCCGGGCACACCTAACCTCGAGGGACTTTGACACGGCCTCTAGGTATCTGAAATTCCATTCCCTCGTCGAGGTCATGCCATGTACCCATGTATCGTTCAACCCTGTGTTACGTCTCACCTGCAGATCCGGCGCTACGATCGCTCCAGACGAGGGCATCTGCTCGGCAATGCGAGGCGCGTGCCCCCGGAACGGTCGCGAACCAGCGCAGCGCCGTCGCGACCTACCTCGCATTCTGCCGCCGGATGGGCGCCGACCCCCAGAAACCTACCGTCAGCTTTACCACGGCGTTCCTCGAATACGTCGCGGACCACGCCCCCTCGCCGGCGACGGTCGCGAACCAGCTATCCCACGTGCGGTCGCACCTGCGGCTGACGGGGGGCGACGTCGCGCCGACGGAGGATTTCAGGGTGAGACGTGCACTCGAGGCCATGAGACGCAACAAAACATACCAACCGAACGTCAAGCCGGCGGTGCCGATGGACGTCCTCAGGGCTGCCCTCGAGGCCCTCGACGAATCACCTCTACACATCATTCTGCGGGCCGCTATCCTGGTGATATTTTACGCGGCGCTGCGACAAAGCGAGGTCGCCCCACCATCTGCGACCAAGTTCGACCCGACGCGACACCTGTCACGCCGAGACGTCGTGGTCACGCCCAGACAGGTCTCGATACGCGTCAAGGCGGCCAAGAACATGCAGATGGTGGGGGAGGAAAAGACAGTCACCCTGCAGGCGTCCTCCGACCCGTCCTCGTGTCCGGTGCGGGCGGTCAGGAAGATGATCGCGGCCGCCCCCACGGCCAGCCCCGAGGACCCGTTCTTACTCCTGGCAGACGGCCAGGTGATAACGACCAGAACTCTGAGCAAGGAGTGGAAAGCGCTGCTACTCACTGCTAATCAGCCTGCCGACTACACCCTCCACAGCCTCCGGAAGGCTGCCGCCACTCAGGCATACCAGGCGGGTATGCCCGAGCTATCCATCCAGCGCTATGGCGGCTGGAGGTCTAATTCTCACCGAGATTACATCAAGGACACTGATGCCAAGGCCGTTAACCTTGCTCTCATCCGGTCCCTAAACAAACTTTCATAATTTTCTCCCACCCCCCCTCACCTTTTACTGGCTTCTTGGCATTTTTATTATATTATACAATTACGTATGTATTGTCTATACAACTCTATTGTATATCTTACTTTAATATTTTAATAATTGACATACATCCTACCGTCAATTATCATTTATCTACTTTTACTTACCTTCATATTCACATTACATTTTAATATGTCGTCCAGTAAGGTCGCCATAAATATTTTACTGCATTTTACCACATAAAATTAAATAAAATTTTATACTCCCAGCTACTGCTTCTCTACTTTCATCCGGGGATAGGGTAATGGGTTACTCATGGGCTTTGCTCAGGGGTAGTCATTGCTCCCCCCGGTGTCCCCCTCTACCGCGCCTCACGGGCGCCCCTCCTGCCCCCTCGCGGCTTTCACTCATACTACGCAGTCACGTGGTACAGCCCGGTCCAGACCCCGGCCTCACTTCTCCTTCACCCGCCCTGCAGTACGCACGTACTACAGTACCATTTTCGTCCCACCCACCCACAACCTGTCTCTCTTCACCTACTCACGTAGGCCATTTTTATTATATTATACAATTACGTATGTATTGTCTATACAACTCTATTGTATATCTTACTTTAATATTTTAATAATTGACATACATCCTACCGTCAATTATCATTTATCTACTTTTACTTACCTTCATATTCACATTACATTTTAATATGTCGTCCAGTAAGGTCGCCATAAATATTTTACTGCATTTTACCACATAAAATTAAATAAAATTTTATACTCCCAGCTACTGCTTCTCTACTTTCATCCGGGGATAGGGTAATGGACGCCTTAATGGCGCCGTCTGCCAGTTTGAGTGTATCCGGGTAGTGTCTATTTGGAGGAGCAGCAGCAATGTGCTTCTAGGGAAAGTCGTGAATCTCTGCTCATGGTTTGGGGTTTGGTTGAAAGAAACAGCATAATTTCTTCTGACACTTCTTCGGAACTCGAGCTAGGGAAAATCTTGGTTGGTAGTGTTTTATCGAGGGGAGGGGTCCAGAGTTTGTACAGGGTCTCTTTTCCGCTTTCCTATTGCCTGTCTGTTACTCTTATCTTATAGATCGCACTCTGACACTTTAAGCACGTCAACGCACAATAAAAAGAAGGAATACAGTTCTTTATGGGTAATAACCTGCTAATAATCATAACAGTTATGACAGGTCCAAATCTGATATACGAATTTGCAACCTGATAATCCTAATTCCTACCTTTTTGATGGATTTATGCCCTCAAAGTCAGATTATGCAGCATTATTTATTGGGTTATCAGCTAATGAACACTAATAGGATTTGAACAATATCCTTGGATTAGAAACCGATGAGTCCATATTTCAAGATTAAACAGAAAAAAGTACTAAGTGGATCAGTGTAGCGGCAGACTGTTACGTGAACGGACCGTGATCAGCACCGCTTACTCATAGAAATGGTAATTTGGAAACCCCCTAAAAACAACAGTTCTTTAATCAAATCAGTAAAACATGAACAAATTCAACTTTGTTTCATCCTGATTTTCCTCGAAACAATATGGTTTTCACAGAGACGGGAAAACACAGAGAGACAATCATTTAGAAATAATATTAAAGACATTTTTACACCCGATAGAATTACAGAGGTTTCACAGGATTATTTAAGGAAACATCCCTTTATAGCCGGTAAAATGAGAGTCTTGGTAGAAGCAAGAAAGATTTTTATCATTTCATAATTCTGACACTTCTGCTTAATTCTAGTTGAATATGTTTTTCTATTTTAGATTTCTCTTATAGGTGTCCGTTATTTTTGGATATAGAAATCTGCACCAAAACTTCGAAAATATATACTATTTTCCAGCATTTTCCAGTTCGTCAATAACCATCTAAAAGATTAATGAACTTGTTGCCCCTATGGTCGTGCTTCTACCAAGGTGTGGTTTTCAGATCGCGGTAAAATCAACTCAAATTGATTAAATCATGATCTGTTTACAAGTAACCCAGGCTTGTTTACCTCGACGCCCATCCGTTACCTTCGTGATGCGAAATTGACAATCCCGGAGGAGGGATCCGAAACAAGGCATCTTTGGTTACTTTCAGCCAGGTCCCGGAAACACGTGATCCCTCCGAAATTAACGAGCCCGCTCAGGATGCCATCGGTCACGTGATAGGCTGGTGTCATCGGCGCCATGCTGCGAATTGCGTCCTGGGCCCAATTGTGGGGATCATTATGAGGATTTAGTAAAGTGTACGTTTTCTGGACACCTCCAGTCAGAGTTCTTTACCTAGCTTGTGAGACCCCCTGTCCCTCTTCAGTGTCCTGTGAGGGTAAAGAACACAACGGTATATCCGAGAGGAAATTGAAGAGAGATACGAGAAGAAAGAGAGTCATGCGAGCCTTTTCGTGATAACAGCCAATACGGCCAATAATGGAATGCTGCCTGTCCCGCAATACGGATTTCAGCCGGAAGTGCCAAAGACTTTTATCCTGAAAGTCATATGAATGGTCACATTTTGTTCGGAAAGCACAGTCAATTTAGTGAGTTTATAGACTGGCGATTATTCCTTTCGCTGATATTTGGTATGAAAGCTTGAGAACCTGTTGGCTAATTTGAAAGGTATTTGGTCCTATAAACGGACGCCTCATCTAAATGGCGTGACAGAGTACTATATTCATCTCCAGTCAATTAGATTATTGTCAAAGTAAAGTAGCGGGGTAACACAAACCTCTTCCCTTCTATTAGGATGGTGCACTTGGTCATTGAAAGAAAGGTTGCCAACAAAACATTACCGGTTCATTTGCAAACAAAGCATTACCGGTTCACTTCTGTTAAGACGACCAGAAACTAAAGTCACTGGTAAGTCATTAACGACTGACTGCGACACCTCTTTTAACTTATGTCGGGAGCTGTGTGTATCCTATCCTGTCTCATAGCGGATGGCGTAGTTTGGCTATAAACATCTACACAAGAAAACGTGTCAGCCAAGTGCGGGCCCAATCGCAGACGACAATTTACCGCCCTCTTGAGGCTTGCCTCGCCGTGTAAAGATAATTTTCCACCTTCGGTCTTTTGGTATTTGGAGCCCTCTATGGGGGACGGGGAACTCCTAAATAAGTCCATATTCCCATCCGCAGCGTTTCAGAACTGTCATTTAGGAACGGAGCAAGAAAGTTGCATACCAATGCCCAATGCTTTTAGTCCAGGGTTTCGAGGCAGGTCCATATACTTACTCATTTCTCATGTCTGAATATTTCAACCCATGTCCTGAGGACCTATATTGGGGTATTATGCTTTATGTCCTTTTCCCGTGGCTTATACACTAGACTGTGTTAGTTCAAAGTGGCTAAAGTACCTGCAGGCGATTGGACCACTCTCAGGACACTCTGAAAATCAACTTCTCCATAAGTGTTCTGAATAATTCAGTTAAGTTGATTTATCTCCGTCTTTCCAATTAACTTCTTCTTTGAGCACGGGTATGGTATTGTTCATTCTAACCTAAACATAACAAATCAATGCTCAGGGAATCGTACTACACATATCTTGTTGCCGATACGAATATGATACTGTATAATTGTGTAGTAGAGGTGAATGCGCCATATATTTAGGTATTTGGCAATGGACCCATAGCTGATACGATATCATTTCATTGGACATGACAGAAGAGGTAGCCTAATTACAATTCTTGCTCCTTGGGGACCCGGTTGGTGTGGTAGTTCAGGTTGAGGCTGACAGAACCATTTGAGGAAAGCTTCAGCCGAACGGTTGCTTTATTGGGTGCTTCGGTCTGGACTGAGATCAAGAAAGTAATCACATTTGAATATGAAGTAAAGCGTCAGTCTTCATAAATTGGAGCTATCCACACCCGTTATCCATTTATATTTCATATATCAGTATAGTAAATGATCTAAGTTAAGATCCCTGTGGTATTATATTGCATTTGGTACTGGTCGATCATAGAATTTACAATGTAACAATCACCAATCAATGATTGCACGTAGCTAACTTTGAAAATGGTCAATTATAGAATTGCCGAAGTAGCGATTCTTCTTTTTGTTAATACTATTAGATACTCCAATATCATTGGCAACAAGCGTGCTGCGATCTCATGCCATTCAAAATAGCAGGGTCAGATCAATTCGTATGAACCGTTATCAAGTACCCTTTGTTGGATTAAATTCAATTTGAACTATGAGGTGCCAGGTGTTATTTCAGAATGGTGAAGCTTTTAAAATTGTGCAAGAAGAACCATACTTTTTCCATCCGTGACAAATATTTAGGATGCTATGGACAAACCCCCCACTAATTTGGGTGATCTCCTTTGGTGTAGCTTTGATATGGAAACTGTATCTCCCTATTTCGTACCATATAGCCCATATTCTGCTATATCTACATAAGAATTATGATGTATCTATACATTAAAGGGGGTCTCCCACTATCACGATTTGCGCCTCCGGCACACTACGATAGTCTTGCGACAAGCGTTCCGATGAAAAAATAATTTTTTTGTCGGAAGGAACGGCTCTATCGTGGAAGTGGGTTTTGTGAGTACTACGACACACTCCGACACACTCTGACACACTCTGATAGTGCTGCGATAGAAATGCTGTGTCGTAGGCCTTCCGACTAAATCGAACATGTTCCATTTGTCGTAGTGCTAAAAGTTCATCGGAGTGTGTCATTTCCCGCTATGTTAAATGTACTGAAAAAACAAAGACTGTGACAAATAGTTTTAAAAATTTAATCTATAGTACTTCACAATAGCTATCTTCTGTATAGGTTTGGAGAAAATAATATGGGTTTCACTGTGTGAAGTTCAACCTTTTAAATTTCCTCTATATCCTTCAAGGGAAATTGTCCGGTATACTGGTATAATAATGATTTAATTCCAGCCCCCCCCCCCCCCGTTACACGTCCCCCCCCCCACGTTCCTCATCCCCCCTTCCACGTCCGCCCCCCCCCCCCCCCCAAATGATAGATATGATAGATGTATAACCAATTAACTTGTTTGTTGTCTGTTATACTATCTATTTATAATAATATATATATATATAAATATATATATATATATATATATATATATATATATATATTATATTTATAACTGTTCCTATGGTATTTTGTAGATATTTCATACCTATCATACCTATTTACGTTGGCACACCTCTTGAATCGTGGCGTGTGTCGGTACCGTGGTCTCCTTTTTATTTCTGCCAAACCCCTTCCGACACACTGCGACACACTCCGACAGAGCCCTCCCGATAGCTCTACGGTTGGAAAATTTCTTATCGTAGCCCAATCGCAGCACTAATCGTAGTGTGTCGGGACAGTGGGAGCCCGGCTTAAGTCTAGATTATTGTTGATTGTGTTTGATATACCATTGTTCCATCATCTATAGCTAACTGTATATAATGCACTAGCGAAAGCTAACAGCAGTATACATATGTACATACTAAAGGTGTTTTTCTCACTCTTTGAGGAGACTCACACACAAATAATCGACATTAGCATCACAATAGAAACACCTCCTATATTCATGTCGTAGATCTTGCTGGGACGCCTTTTCAGTTGCTCAGGAAATAGTAAAGAGTAGCCTACATATTCAGAATCATATCATACCCCTGAATAAAGGTGAAGGACACACTCGCTTTTGACGCTTAATTACCACAGACGACTAAGGTACAGGACCCTATTGAGAGGAGTTCCCGAAGTATATTGGGAGGATATGCTTCCATTGTAGAAGTTGATCGGCTTAAATGTCGCATTAACCGGCGTTTACATTAGACGACTAAATACGTGGCGACTGTAGATCGTCAAGCTAATATTGTCAAGTAGTGGCAATGTCAACCGCACAAGTCGTCGACCTCTGAATGTACCCGAGCGTTTACAGTGGCGACTATTAGTTTTCTCACAGAATAGCTGCCCCTGTAAACGACTAATTCGAGGCCGATTGAAATAGTCGCAGGCATCAGAGCATGACCTATAGTCGCCAGGTGGCGTCTTGCCTGTATTTCACACTCGGCATATACGAAAGGAAATTTCCTCTGCGCTATATATATATATACAGCGGGCGTATATATGCGTACCAATAGAAAATAAAAAAGGTTCGCCCCGCCGCCTCCGTGTTGGTAGAGGTATAGGTGGTATCAGTAGGAAGGCCCCCAGCCACCTCCCTCACGGCCACCCTCACAGCCGCCCTCGTAGCTGCCCTCTCTGTGCGCCAGCACCAATACTGAAGTCTTCTCCCTACACAGTGTGAATGCGGCCGCCTCCCTCACCGATTCCGACCCCAACCCCGACCACGAGCACTGAAGGTGGGAAAGCTGCGTCAGCAGCAGAGGTGTTGGTGGCGGCAGCGGTGGTGGCAGAGATCGGAATTATTGGATACTGGCGTAAATACCACAGAATTAAGCGTATATATGATGTATATGGGTCATTCCACCAGAAAATGTACTTTTGGTAAAAAAGGGGTAAAAAAATTAAATTTGCCCAAACCAAATTTTCTTTTACTTGTGTGCAAAATATACACTTTCAAGTTTTAGGAAAACATGATTCAACTGGGATATTAGTGGGGGGTCAGTTTTTGTAAGGCTGCAAAAATTGTAAATATTATTGCCATCACGTCCGACATATAAAAAAACACTCATACAAAAGTTGATGATAGAGAAATATATTTTATTTTTTGTAAGACATCAAGTTTGTACCCAGCATGTCAAGCATAGTCTGATACTATAGACAAGTGGAAATAGTGAACTACTTATACAATCTTTTTCTGTGCTGCCTCAAAGATGTACATACAGAAGGTGTTCTCCAAGGGATTACAGAATGAATTTTGTTTTTTCTGTCACTATCTAATTACAAAAGTTTCACGTTTTTAAATCACAGAATTACTTTTATAGGTTATATACATGATCTATGTCAAATTGGAAGATGTTCCATGCATTATTTCTTGAGCTAATAGCTTCTGGGAAAAAGGTTTAAAAATCTCTCGGACGTGATTTTTTTAATAACGGACGTGATGGAACAGTATATTCCACTTTCTTGATGAGAAATCGGAAATATGTCCCAAATTATTAAAAGTTGATGTTTCCTTTTGAAAATACATACATTATCTTCAATTGAACCACACATAAGAGTATCTTAAATGCCAATGACCTGTTATTTTTCTTGAAAAACTACAAAGAATGTCCAACTCTTTCTTTCTGATCACACTCAGAATAAAGTAAAGTACATTTTTCTCTTACATTTTGTGCTAAAAACTGTCTAGAAACCTTTTTTCTTTGCTTTTAAATGCAAAAAATGCTAACTTTAACCTTAATATTCATTGAAATACCACATTTTGTGTAGACATTATAAATCTCTTGGACGTGATATTCTTGATAACGGACGTGACAGACCAGTAACTTCCACTTCCACAAACATGAAATATGGACCAAAATCTGAAAAACTTTTGTTTGTTTTTGCTAATATATACATGATTTTCAATTCAACGACCTATAAGAGTACCTTAAATGCCAATGACCTGTTTTTTTTTTCTGGAAAAACTGCAAAGAATATGAAGCTCTTACTTCTGATGCCACTCACAATACAGACGAGTACATTTTTCACTTACATTTTGTGCTAAAAAAATGTCTGCAAATCTTTTCTCTATGCTTTTAAATGCCAAAAACGCTAACTTTAACCTTGATATTCATCCAAATGCCACATTTTGTGTGTACATCATAAATCTCTTGGACGTGATATTTTTAATAACGGACGTGACAGACCAGTAACTTCCACTTTCTTGATCACAAACATGAAATATGTACAAATTGCTGAGAAAATCTTCTTTGGTTTTACAAATATATACATCAGCTTCAATTCAACCATATATAAGAGTACCTTAAATGCCAATGACCTGGTTTTTGGGGAAAAACTGCAAAGAATATCAAACTCTTGCTTCTGATACCACTCAGAATACACAAGAGTACATTTTTCATTTACATTTTGTGCTAAGAACCATCTGCAAACCTTTTCTCTATCTTTTTAATTTTATCTTTTTCTCATCTCCTTGTTCCTCCAGTCCTTAGATGAGTCCTTTGGAGGTTTCCTCTCATCCGGAGGTAACGGTTTACACCCCATGCTTTCAAGGTATGGCTCATATGTAGGGGGCCATCCATAAAGTATGTATGCACTGAGGGGGGGGGGGGGGGGTAGTGGGGATAGGGTGGTTAAAATTGTGTGCATAGGCTACTTCTGTGTTTTATTGTGAAAAAAAATAAGGTATGGGGGGGTTGGTAGGGTCGAAAATTTGAGATATTGTGTGTACATACTTTATGGATAGCCCTAAAACTGAAAAAAGAGAAAACAAACAAATTAGCAAACTACCTATTAAATAACATTCAAAAGGTACATTTATTTTCAAGAATTGTGTTCTTTGTATGACTATTGTTCAGACTTATATTTAGAATAGACATTTTGCCCACAAACTTAATATGATGGCTGTAAGAACAAAAATATTACCAAAATCAGATTTTTGCCAAAAATGTCAAAAAAAGATTTCCTCAAAATGATTTATTTTTTTCATCACACCATAGAATATAACCGTCTTCAGTATTCCAGGTGATTTTATCCAAGGTTTGTCCAAGTCTTATAGTTCAGGTATGGTTTTGAAAAATTATGCATCACGTCCGACATGAAAATAAACCACTATTGGTAGTAGCTCAATCTCATAATCATTTCAATTTTTGATTAGATATGGAGTACAATAGGCAAACATTAAGAAAAATCAAAACAGATGATCCTAACCCTCATTTTCATACTTGTTATGAGATGAAACCAAACTGGGCGTCACGTCCGACATATATATATCGGACGTGACGGCGGCTACAAAAATGCATGAAAAAAATATATTTACATGTGGACTTTCTTCACTTTTTCTCCCTAGACTTATGAAATGACACTTGGTGCACATAATGAACAACTTTCGTTACTGTATTCTTGTAATTTAATCTCATTCAAACATAGTTCCTAGTCAATTCAATGAAAAAACTTCACCCATATCACGTCCGTGATGGCTATTACCACATGATAGGTGTACAACCTGAGTCCAGATACTACACAGTCTTTTAAACATACACTTTGTCATTGGGAATAGATCGTAATATATATATATTCTGCACCTCTTTGCACATTTTCTCATAGATCAATCGAAAGAAGAATTTCCATGTCGGACATGATATGGCTAAACAAATTTTTTTGAAAAATTCACTAAGACATTGAAAATACACCCAACCTTTCCAGTAGTGGCCATGTTGGGAACTCATCAATCTACTCTTTTATTCAAACAACAAACTTTCGGTAAATACTTGTGAACTTTTCAAGAAAATGGATTCTACAGAATCACAAACTTCAAGTTATCACTATTAACACAGAAAATCATGTCCAGGATGGAAAAATAATGCTAGCATCGAAGAAATCTGCACTACTCACATGAGCTGGATGTCTCCTCAAGCCGCTGAACTGCCGGAGTGGAGGTGAATGCACAGTTAAAAGGGATAACATCCGGTTCTTGTGATCAGCTTTCCCGCCTTCGATTGATCTCTCGGACGTGATAAATATCACGGACGTGATTCCTTCAAAATTACTTTCCCTGTTCTCGCATAGTGAAGGCACTTTGGAAGCATTTTATTACTCTTACACTACAGACCCTATGGCCACATTATTCAGTAATTTTTGTACCAAGTTAGCACCAATATGGAGAAGTGGAGAGTGCTAAATGCAACTCATCACATCTGTGATATCAATTGTGTAAAATCGATTTTTTTTCATAATTCGGCTGGGAAAAAAACCCTGTTGCAGTTGGCCTAAAATCATATACATATGTGAAAAATTGATGTATGTCCAGAGTTTTAAGTGCATGTTTGGGAAATATACCATTAAAATATATTGTCATCAGGCTATGCCAAATATAACCTATAGCATTTGCTGAAAAAGCACACTTTTCATTGAAATACACTTAAAAAATTTGCGGAGCCTTAGAAATAAGGGAAAATACTACTAAACAATAGCCAATTCACATAACTTCAGGAAATAAATCAATTAGGGAATATATATTAATAGTTTCCACAAAAGAAATAGTGCTAAACTTTAGAAATATCAAAAAGACATGCACTTTTTTGCTAATTTCTCACTTTGAAAGTCCACAGATTAAAAAAAAATGCAGATAGACCAATAAAAGTATGACTTTCTGAAAGGGCAGGGTGTTTTCTTTGCACAGAAAAAAAAATAAATTAAAAAAATTCATTTATAATGAAATTATAGCCCATTAACCCCCAAAAAGTATGATTTTCACCAAAAGTACATTTTCTGGTGGAATGGCCCATATATGACTGCATTATGGACACATATATACGCCAATAGGCGTATACACAACAGAAAAAAGTTTATAAACGAAGACATAAACTTGAATGACATGACTAGGTGTATCACGACTACCGTATAATCTCAACATTTTCATCTTACTTTCCCTTTTCTGTACCTTTTTATATTTCTATTTGATGATGGCGATAGTATACTGCAAACAATTCTCCTAAATATGGCTGAATGTGTCAGAAAAGCTCGATACTTTATTGAGAGGCACAGTTATAAAAGCAAAGACGTTTGAAAATACATTTATGTTTTATGTCGCAGTCAATTGAGAAAGTTCTTTGAAGCAATAAATTGATATACGCTAGGAGTTAATAGGATACTCATCATAGATGAATGACCGTGCTATTAAAAATAAATAACAGTTAAAAGGTTTGGGTTAAATTCAGTTAAGGCCTGGCATCCACCTATTACGATAGAAATTTAGACCTACCGATATGGCACCGATACAAAAAGCAAATATCGGAGACATATCGGGAAGGTGCAAAATCGTAGACATATGGCTAGACATGCCAACCCACAACGCATTGTATGGGGTTTTTATCGGTGTCTAATCGCAGAAACGTGGTCAACTGTCTTATATAAGGGGACCTTCCGACGCGATTTTTATATTTTATCGGGAGGTGCATCATAGACCGTATCGGAACCATATCGTAGTAGGTGGACGCCGGGCCTTATGGATAGTCTTCTGTAACCCAATTGCACCCAGTCAACTTGCTATTTTCGTTTTTAGTGATTGGTCATAGTCAGCTGGGCACACCTCTAAGACCCTGAGACACTGGCTTCCTGCTCTGTTCTCAATATCACAGTGAACAGCATGCGGATAGTATGTGAAACCATAGTTATGGTGCCAATACGGGGTAGATTTATGAGTTGTTTCGGAGAAATTCGTACTGAACTCGCCACGCCGGCTCGTTCAGAACGAATTTCATATTATTATATACCTTAATCCGGTCTTAATTTGCTAAAACTGACCGTATTTGATGTCGAAGTGACTTGGCACAACTCTCAAACACGATGTGTACGTTAGCAAACACGCCGGATGTTGATAACCGGAAGTGATCACCCCGCAGGCGCAAATACATTATAGCGCCGCATAAATTAATGCACAGTCACCATGCTACGCTCGATCGTCCCGTTGGACAGCTATACTCGAGCGGTGCAGTGTCTCCGCTATTTGTTGACATCGACGAGTTGCCCGCTCGGCCCGTGAACGTATCGAAATCAATATTTCTCGCATATCTAAGCTATCTAAAGTGTATCACGTGGTTCGTTATCGGATTCCACCTCGATGTTTGATGTATTTTCACACTAACTCGCTCTGTTGTCACTGTAAGATGCCACAGAACTCGCGAAGTGAAGGGATCCGCCATTTTTTTATCTTGCGCTTACAATTCTGTTGTCGGCCTCTTGACCAATCAAAATGCTTTATTTCTTTAAAGCGTGCAACCTGTAGTTCAAAGCGTGCAATGATGACAGCAATAGCATGAATGACAAATGTGAATTTCAAACAAATCAATCTCAAAATCATTCTACAACGTTTTATGATGTACTGTGCGGTAAAAGGCAACTGGAAGCCTAGCTCAGGATTGTCCTGGCTTCATTCAGACCATTTACTGTCGACGTTTTGTGTAGATTCTATACACTTTATAGGATGAATAGACTTCAATCTTCAATTGTAAAAGTCCCCGTGGAATATTCATGGGGCCTTAGTTATCGACTAACAATGAGTTATGAGCCCCTCGTAACACACTGCAGGGGGTTAATGCAAATGGTCGGAAATATTCACCTCGTTCTTCGAACTTGGTGAATACTTCCGACCAAAACGAGTTGGAACAGATTCCATTCAGTCACACTAGCCATGTCTCCTTTTATTAATGCCTCTACACCACCTTAAGAGGTGCTCTCTTCCCTTAGATATGCGGTCCCGGTGCGGTCCCGGTGTGCTTTGAGGGTACAAGTCACACAGAGACACACATATATATATATTATATATATATATATATATATATATATATATATATATATATATATATATATATATATATATATATATATATGTGATATAAAATTTACTTGTACACCTTCCCATAATCCACTGTTGCAAAAACAGACATGGATAGGGTTCATAACAAATTTTTGAAAAAATAAAAAACACTCATCAAACTTATATACTTGTTATTTACAGTTGTTCACCTTCTCTGATGGTTTACATGTATGTATGCATGTAAATTCAACATATTGTCTCTTTGTGTCTGTTGGATGAATAAATATCCCAGCGGACTACAGCCCCATAGGCCTAGTGCTATCCAGAAGCCCCCATCTCCTGGCCCGTTGATTTCAGGTGAAGTAAGGTCATGTATGGCCAAGCATGGCAGTCCCAATTCTCATTAGCCACGGGGGGCTGCCAGGAATCATCAGGACAGTTGTGCTTGATTTTTTGGCAGACCTTAACTTTCCCTGACAACTCCCCAACAGTCATGTCAACCTATGATTCGCAATCCCGACGACCTAAGGCGAACTACGGCAGACCCGACGGAGTACAGCCACGAGGAAAATTTACTGCCGGGACCGTCGGGGTGATGGTGTAAACCTAGCATTACCTATACTTCATAAAGAACTTGTTGTATATCTTGTAATAACACTGATGTGACTAACGTAAGTGACCGTATATAAACCTGAGCTCTTTGGCGACCTCTCCGGCTCAGAACCTAAGTCGACGCACAGTGGAGGCATATATATATATATATATATATATTACATCATGTTAAGTGCACGTAATCAGGTCTTTTACCATTCTTCCTGCCTACACATGATAGTTGCCTGCTGGGAACATAAAACTCTGTTGTGGTACTACATGCCTGGTTGGGCACTCCTTGAGCATTGCCACCGTCACCTGATACAAATCTAATGGCTATAGTTTGGTCTCTAGCATGCTGACCTCGGGGAGGACTGGTTGGTGTTTCCTGCTGAACACCATAGCAATACTAGACGTTAAGGCAGGGCCACATCTGTCAAAGGAAACCCATGGGGGAGCACAAGGGAGGACCACAGATGGAATCGGATTTGTACTACCACCTTCACCGCCACCTGTAGGATGAAATGCTGAGAGTGACGTTATACTGCCCGCAGAGTGTACATATTACAGTACAGGGTATGTGTGTAGAGTATGATACGGTAATGGTTTTAAGATATTTTGATTGATACTAAACAAGGCAAGCACGTCAAAGGGCACGCATATCAAATGGCTTATTGCTTACATGAATATAGGATCTCTACAAAAATACTACCCTTCTTCAAAATATTCACATTATGTTTCCTGGAAGATTTGTTTTTCCTATCACAACCATTGGGGCCACAATACATCCAATCTTTCAAAAGGTTGCAATGTTCTGTTTCCTAATAACTGCAACTCTCATGGAACGTTTTGTGCCATCTCTAATACTTTACGAAAAAGGAACTGAATCTTGTCCAAAGAAATATCTAGCACTAATCAAGATCAGAATTATCTTGAGAGTATTCCAGGAATCACCCGAAGCAAATCAAGAAGGTTGATTACTACGAAGGTTAATGCACAAGGTTAACCTCCTTATCAAACAATTAAAACTAATTATCATGTAATTCACGAGAAGTTGCCTTTGTTATTCTCATGAGATCAGGCCCCGGTGTTGAAGCTGTTCATCAATGCACTCTCATTTTGATTAATTGAGAACAGGCACACGGATAGAGTAAAGGTAAAAACTATATTATAAAACAAGATTAAAGGGAAATCTCCACTACACCAATACGTCGTCCGGGTAGAGTTTGTTAGAAAGCATTTACATCATTATAACCTACAATAATACATCGAGTCTTGATAAAGATTCTTGTAGACAGCATACCGAATAACTACTTTCTATCTGTAAGCTGCTCTACGATGCATCCTCAATTTGAATAATTTATTCTTTTAAACATTGCCGCGTATGTACGTATATATATATATATATATATATATATATATATATATATATATATATATATATATATATATATATATATATATATATTAAGGTTGTGATTTCATTAGGAGGTTTTGGTTTAAGTAAAATTTGTCAAATAACGTATTTCATGATATTGTAATGGTCTCGGCCAGTTAGACGCTTAGTCAACTTACCCTGCATCATTCGTGACCGAAAAATAGAAAAGGGATCCGATACATGTAAATGCTTAGTAAGATAAAAACCACAAGATCCAATCTATGTGTGCCGAATAGCTATGAAACAAAGATAAATCCAACCTGGAATGGTCAACCTATATCCTTTGAATGGAACCTGATAGGCAAGCTAGCTGTTATTCAATTTATCCATCTAACATTGGTTACCCCCATTTAATTCTGGTGGATTGGGTCTAGTTCTATCCAGTGACTAGTCTAATCATGACATGCATTGACCTTATCTCGTAATATATAGTCCTTTCTATAAATACAAAGGGCTGTTCGTAGTCTGGTTGGACTCGGCTAAAGCCAGCTTCAAAGCTGACACGTAGTAGCAGACCTTCTTTAGTGGACTGATGTGTTCTGGACTGCAAATCCTATATCTGGCGTAGAAAGATACAATAAATGAAATGAGGGATACAGAAGTAGAAGAGGGAAAAAAGAAAAAAGGAGGAGATGATGATGAAGGGAGAGAGGTAGAAGATAATGTAACACAAACGCATGGATAGCCTATTCACCACTTTCCTCAAATCCCGACCTCCACCTTTTAAACATGGCAAATGCAACAAGATGTAGCATACCTTTACTGAGTGTATTATTCAGTTAGTCTATTTGTGTTTTACGGTCTCTGGTATGATGTCACAAAGGGTGTTTGTCTGAGACAGATCCTGCTGAGATTCTCTATTAAACACAATCTCCTCGTCTGAATTGTATGGTCCATTTCCCTGAGACAAGTCTTTTCACCTGCAATTGTCAGCGGCAATTACCTCTGGAGTGGGAATCACACGATGGGATTCATGTACCTCACAGGGTGGTTTGTCTGAGACAAATATTGCTGAGATTCTGAACTGGAACACAATTTCTTCGTCTAAATTGTAAGGTTCCATTAGCCTGAGACATATTTCCCCCCTGCAATAGTCCCCTGACATTTACCCCTAAAATGTAAAGAATCTCATGAGATTTTGACCCCTGTGAGGTACATGAATCCCACCATGTGAATGGTGGTACCGAATCCCATGAGATTTTAATCTGCCCTAGCCAATAGGGAGAATTGGCAAGCATGATTACATGTTTGTAGCACCCCTCACTCCAAGTGTACTTGAGTCCATATGTCTGAGATTATGTACCAGGTATTCTTTTTATCATCCATCGGCGTGCAATTATAAATGAATAAGAATAAAAGGTTTTGGTTACATTCAGGACTTCTATGGTTAGTTTTTTTTAGTTTTTTTTTTTAGCAAAACCCTGCCATTTCTGCAACCACCTAGGATCCAAACCTATGAAGCACCAGTGGGTCAATGAGGTATTTCGGTCCCTAGTGATTGGTCATGGTCGGCTGAGCATGCCTCTAAGATCCTTAGACACTGGCACCCTGCTCGTTTTCAACTATCACAGTGATTCGTTTTCTGGAAGCACGCTGGAAGTGTATATATGTGACCACTCTAACCTCTGGGTGGTGTATTTCGCGCGTGCAAGCACACTCTAAAAACTATCCCTTCACTATCTGCTTGCTATTCACTGTGATAGTGGGAATAGAACAGGGTGCCAGTCTATCAGGTTTTAGAGGCATGCTCAGCTGAACATGACCAATCACTTGAGACCAAAATACTTCATTGACCCACTGGTGCTTGATATGTTTGGATCCTAGACTCAGGCTGTTGCAGGAATGGCAAGTTGACTGGGTGCAACTGAATTACAGAAAACCTTTAATAGACTGAATGTAACGCAGACCTTTTAATTGTTATTCATTTAAAATTGAACGCTCATTCATCAATGATGAACATTCTATTTGCTCCTAGTTAACAATTGTTGATACAATATACCAGAACAAATTGTTACATGGATAGTAAAGGGGTGTTAGTGTCAGCCATATCATTTTTGGCTAGTTTTCATCCCCATGCCCAAGGTGTGGTATAAGTCCGTTGAAGGTATTTTATTTTCTGACCGAATTGATTTAGGCAACAAGCGAATCTTACACAAAAACATACGCTTTAGTACATATCATTTCAGTGTGGTTGTAAGGGAGAAATGACAATGTCTGAGTGGAAGAAGGTTCAGTTATCATAGTAACATGATAGATATCCGATGTAATATTACATAGGTAATTAAACAAAGTTGGGACTCAGACGTCCATAATACTGGGTAGGCAAATTATGAATATCTGGGAGCAATGCTTCAATTACACAGGACGAGAATAGTATTTTTTTGGAAAATAAGTGAAGACACTGAGAACTAATGCGAAACAGGATCATACGATTCATGAAATCTACTCTTTCAGATTTATTTTTGTGCAACATTTGAATTGCTTATATGTTTCAGGATTTTGTGATAAAGCTGACAGATTATTTAATCTAATTGCTTCATCTTACATTACTGACTTGTCATAGGATTGGCAGTTGCCAGGTCTGACCACATTTATAATTGGAGCTGCTACCATTCTAGCGTTTACATTCAGTACTCTCAAACATGTAGTATCTCGTGACATCTTGTACATGCTATTGTAAATGTGACATAATCTCCTATCATCTAAATAAGCAACATTGGCCACAGTATGCAGTAAAGTGTCTGGGGTTCTTCTATGCATTTTGGGACATACACCTAAACTTTTATTCTGTAAAATTTGTAGTTTGTTTAATAATTTAGTAGACATGTTGTGATAATGATCGTCCCCATAATCAAAATATGGAAGCATACTAGTCTTGTATATCAGTATCGCAGCTTCTTTTGTATGTCCTTCCATGTTAATCAAATTCGCCAACTTTCCTTGAAACTGGTAAAACATGAGTATTTGGTACCAAAGGAGTATTGGTTGAGACAAGGGGAAAGGTGTGGAGCACAGCAGCCTCAGGTATATTAGTCTCTACGTGTAAATCCCACTTTACAGTATCACCTCCGCCGGCTGGCTAATCAAGATTACACAGAAGGCGCATAAAAGATCCTATTTCCGGCTAAGTGATTGGTTCGATGATAGTGATAAGGTCACATCACATTGAGCACAGTGAAGCAATAATTGTAGCATTGACCAAAGGTGCTAGACCTATTAGTAATAGCAAATGAGCACGAAATGGAAGGCGCAAGTCGTGTCCCATTGCGCGCCCGAAGAATGATTGATAGAACACCACGGTCAGGCAGAAATAGAAATAGTATTCTGCGCAGTATAATCTTTGTCTTGCCACAATATCTGTTTTCACCTGCAGTCACGATGCTACCAATAAACAGATTGGGGGAACGGATATGCCAAAGTCTATGTCTTCAATACAAAAACGTCGACCCCCAAACTAAACAATGTGTTGGAAGACTGTGCTAGTATATATGATAATATTTTGATGATGTAATTTTGATATTGTAATCTTGTTACTACACAAAGTGTTACATTATGCATTTATCAATCACAGATTTTACTACTATGTTGAAAAAGAACTTTCTTTGTCTTGACAGAGAGCTGGAAACTAAAGAGAAAAAGTAGATAAACTTGATGTACGCCCCTACAATTTCAAGCCAGGCGTCCACATGTGATAGGCATTTAAGACCTCCTGAAGCACTATAATGTACAAAGTTAGCAAATTTAGACAATTGGGAATCTCTCTTTTTTAAATTCAGTTTAAATGAGATTAAGTACAATTATCTCCTATGGACGCTCTTCCTTAGACTGATCCGAAACAACATGAAAACATGATAAAACGTGCCAGACAACACAATAACACAATGTGAAGTTCAAGATACACGTCATTCATAACTTGCATCTATGCGTATTGACTTTTTAAAGAATTATTATAATGTAGGTCGTTTGACTGTGCTCATGTATTTACTCTTATATCTATAATGAAAGGTATATTAGAATCAGTGAATATGCTTTCTGATGCAATGGTTCACAGTATCTTATTGGGAACTACAAATACAGGACAACTACAGAGACAAAAACAAGATTTAAAAACAAACAAACAACAGAAACCCACAGACAGTGACCAAACACCAGAAATACACAGTACAGACTGCACTAGGTTTATCATAATACCGTTCCTTAGCTTCCAATAGTCATAGATTCTTCTGCTGGTCATTTGACTCAGGGGAGGTTCATCTTGGTAATTTAGACATATTTGCCTCTATTAGGAAATACTTCTTAATCGACAATTTAAAGCTATTTTTGCCCAGTCGCTGTATGACACTCGCCAACATATTCCACAGTAACATACCTCTATAAAGTTGGCTGTTTCTCTATCACTCCGTCCGGGGCCTTTTCGTTTTTATCATAATCTTATGATTCATTCATATCCTATCTGTATTTGGTATATCTATGTTTTCTTCACGCTCTTTTCACCAATATATATTCATTACTAAATGCATCGCCCTTCTATAGAAGAGTGGTCTGATCTTGCAACAACAGTACTGTTCATTATTACTTATGTGATACCTATGACGCCTGATAAGTGGAATTCATAAGTGGATTCATGTACCTCACAGGGTGTTTGTCTGAGACAAATCCTGCTGAGATTCTGTACTCGAACACAATTTCTTCGTCTAAATTGTAGGGTTCCATTTCCCTGAGACATGTTCTTCCCTCTGTAGTTGTTGGTTACATTTATTCCTAAAAAGGAACAGAATCTCATGTGATTTTGAACCCTGTAAGGTACATGAATCCCACCGTGTGAATTCTACTTTACCGTTTCAAAGCCTTCCCTGAGTCTCATACATCTTTGAGTCTAGTTTACCTGCCTGTTGGTGGGTGTAGGTGACCCCCAATGCTGTCCTCCTATTGGCTAGTGACCCTTCTGCAGGGTACATAGTCGGCATCTAGAGGGAGCACACCACTGAGACTGGGAAAATATAATTCCTAGCGGGGTGTAAACCAGTCTTACCAAAAGTTCCCCTGAAATGTGAAGCATATTAAAGATAAAAATCTCTGGAGATTGTGGAATTCGTCAGCGATGATTGTCCCCTGCCATTTTGAAACACAGTGAAATAGGACCCCACTATTCAGATGAGGAGATTGTTCTAGTACTAAAATTCAGTGGGATTTGTCTCCTAATGCATTGAGAGGTATATAAATTCATATGTGTGAATTCCAGTGTGTGAATTCCACTATGATTTGGATGTTTTACAGTAAAGTATTTTGAAGTGACAGTCACGTTCATACGCATATCTGCCATTACGGTGAAGGAGATGGCCCTTTACACAAGTCAATACGCAGCCCTCCCACTTGTGAAACAAGCAGTCAGACACGATCGTACTATATTTGCATAATTTGAACACAACACACAGACCCGATTGTTTTTGGTGAGGATAAAATAAATCGGCAATGAGGCATTATCTGCAGAAGTCTAAAGAGTTGGACGAATAAAATCATTGTTGGAAGTGAAAAATGAAAAAACAAAGGTTCATTGCCGCTAAAATTGAATGAGTAAATGTGTTGATCACTTGATGTAAATGGGAGGGTGAAGATTACAAACAGAAGCCTAGATAGGGGAATTTCACAAAAGATAATATGTTTTATTTAAATTATCTAATATTAGCTACACCTGTAAACGTCGAGTTCCATATCTACCGTCACTTTTCATCTCATTGTGTACCTTGTACAGCATGGGACAGTACCTTCTATATAATTTCATCACAGCTTAAATAATATTATAATCTGATGATCATAACTACCGTGTAAAGAGACGTGATTGCATTCCTGACATCCTGGCCTGCCATGGGTAGGGCAAACCATGCAGCACGTCCTTAACTTAACATCCTCTGTTTACTTTAACGTCACGTGCATGACGAGAACACGTAATTCCCTTTGCTGGAAAGGTCAATATGGAACGATCAACATTCGCATCCAAATCCTCGAAACAGGGACTATCCAAAACACTGTTGAAAGTAGGGTGTACGGACGGCTGTCATGTTCTAGAAGAGGTTCGGCAGTCTTCGATATTGAAGCTCGACCGCCGATTAACATCGTTCTTGGGTACCAGAAATCAACCAACGTTTTACTCTCCAAAGTATGCTCTATCTACAGCATATATTCTAAGCTAACAAAATGAAACTCTTGCTACATCTCGCTCAGCAAACTATGAACGACACATATTCTCCTACTTGAATATCAAAGCCGGTCAATCAGAAAGTAATAGATCAATGGATGTCCGAAGTCCATTAGACCTTTTCCCATGGGCCGGTAGATCGCCGTATCTGTTTAGTTACACAATACGCTCGGCCAAACATCTACCTAGCAACGGATCCTTTTCTTCAGAGTACTGAATGTGTGAGCGTGGTATGGCTATATCATCTTATACCTATGCACGAACTCAGTGTTGATACACACTGCTGGTGGGGTGAACTAATTATATCTTTAAATAGCCTTAATAGTTAAACTTTTCTTCTCTATTTATCGAAAAGAATTATATCGTATTCATTCACTGTGGGTGGTGACATTATGACGAAGGCCCTTGGTTTCATGGAAATACTTATGTGACATCAGTGAACACAGGTTCAGGATAAATGAGTTCATTATACTCTATTATCACCTATGACATTGGCTTTCTCCAAGTGGATCAGTTATGTAACACGTCAGACTGGATTTGCAATAATAAACGAACATCTGTTTTAATGCTTGTCACTCAGTCCTGAACAGTTTCCATAATGGCCATACCCGGTATTTACATAAGACGACTAAATATGTGGCGACTGTAGACCACCTCAAAAGTTGTTGACCTCAGACTGTACCCGAGCGTTTTTTCTCTGGCGACTATAAGTTTTTGACAGAATCGCCACCCGTGTAGGCGACTAATTCAAGGCCGCTTGAAATAGTCGCAGGCGTCAGAGCGGGACCAATGGTCGTGAGGTGGTGCCTAATTGTATAATCTGATGTATCCAGACGATCTGCAGTCGCCATGTGCTTGACGCTTACATTAGATGATTTCTATCATTTTACTGCTGAAAGTCGTCAGGCCGTGCAAAATGCCAGAATCGGCGGCCAGAATCGTCTAATGTAAACGTCAGGTAATGCAGAATCAATCAACAAAGCCGAGTACTACCTCCATCACTACTCACCTGTCCATAGGCTGAGTCACGGCACACTTCTATAAGTAGTAGAAATGCTACGCATGCATCTACATATCCATGTACATATATTCTCTTATGGGCGAGGGAATTCTATGTTTAGTTACATAGGTATTTTTCGTAGTGAGCGATATCAAAGACAATGGAGTACCTTTTGTATGTAGCACACCTCCGTGATGGTTTTTCACCAGAAGTTCCTTTCATACTCTGAGTGGCATGGCAAAAACATCCTAATAACGCAGTACACGAAGATATGAAATCGAATAGAAACGTTGTATGTTATATGTGAATCAGTAGAGACGTTTATGTGCAAACTAGGTTGCACATTACAGATGTACAGCTGCTGTGATTTAATTAACAAATGTAGACGTTTTTTCGCAATTGTAAGATGTGAGTGTATAACATTATAAAGAATCTAACTAATAGGTAGATGAGGAAACCTAGCAGACTTTAACCGAAGTCATGGCTTGGGTGCTGTTCAAAGGTCCTCTCTAAAAGCACATCAGACACTGTTGGAGCCACTGGGAAGCCCTTTCGAGAGCAGTTGTTATGGATGAGACGCAATTACCACTTGATACCGTTAAGAAAAGCAGTTCTCTCTGGTTGGCCTTATCTTATTTTCAATAAATGCTCAAGCATCATTCCTGCTTCCTCAGAAGAAACATTACCCATTTCCATAGCCGCCAATTTGTTTAAACCAAGAACTTGATTCAGGCCGGTAGCACAATTAGCTGTCGCGTTGGACGTTTACATCCGATGTTCGACGTCTGGCGCCGGGATGTCGCCAGTGCAGGCCACATCGCCTTCCGCCCCCTCCGGTGGCTTATTATCGAACTACAGGGTGTAGCGCCCTCAACCTAAAGGTCAGACAGTCCATTTAGATAAGGAGGAACGACCAGTCCATTCCTAACTCTCACACAGGAAGCCTCTTTCGCGCACATGCAAACGTCGCTCCGGATGTGACGCCATAAAACCTACCTGCAAAAGTAGTTCTGACCGGAAATGGTAGTTCTGCGTTAGCGCCACGTCGTTTTATATTATTACTAAGTGGAATGGATTATATAGTGAAAATTGGCCGCACTACAGAGCCCGTTGATGGATAGGGACCAGTCTATTGTCTTCTGTCCAGAGCAAACGCTAGGGGGCATGGCGGATCTTGAATATTCAAATAAGTGGTGGTGACCCTGTTATGATAAACGTCCCAATGTATTATTTCACTATGATATGGGTACCAGCGGACCTTGCACCATTTTTCAATGGCGGACGCTGCCACACATGTCTGGTTCTGTTGGTGTCTGGTTATGTTGGGGAGCAACTCCAAGCAGATCCTGTCGAGGTCGTATCTTTTTATATAAAGTCGGTAATTATGTATGAAAAATGGCCAACACATCAATCATCGACTGTATCACTCCAAAACAATACGGCAAAATTGTACCATGTATCGGAGACTTCATTAGACAAAGGTAATCAATGAAAATTATTTGTAAACAGATTATATAGAGGAGACATTCATCAGTTTGAATGATAACCCCGGAAAGCATATTCATTTACAGGAAACCCGCTCTATGGTAAACTTCCAGGGTAGAATTAATGCCGCACCGATTTGTATCTAATCACCGGTTTATGTCAACCGCATAAGGGGAATGACGTGCATTAACCCTATCAGCCCGAGTGTTACTTAGAGGCATTCCCACGGTAATCGCGAATTTTGCCTCCAGACATTCCTACCTAAATATACGGAATGGTTCCTCGAAGCATAATTTTCATAATCATCATAATTACGTAATAAATTTAGAAATACTGATATTACGCATAATGTATAACATTATAATCTTAGGTGACATATAAAATTATGATAAAGATCACGTGTCATATCACAAAATATCATAGAATTGTTACCATTTTTAATCACAGAACGCTCTTCTTATATTATCCACCTCTCCTTGGATCAATGTTTCGCACTATCAGTAGGCGTTTTAGTTTACGTAGCTTTCTCTGAATACTGCGTTCTCAAATATCCATTTAATATCCGTGGTCTATGATTAAATGTGTTGAACTATTTAAGAACTGAATAAAGGAAATAAGAAAAAAGAACCATTGTTGAAAATGGCGACTTATTGAATACAACTTAAGTCATCTAAAGTTGCAGTTTTTCTAATGACATATCAATTGTGGCAGGGATATTTGAGACAAACTGCCGCAGACTACCTGCGTCAGTGGGACTAGCTTAATAATCTAAGAGGGCAAGGGTTTTGTATTAAGATGAGACATTTAATACGGTATGACTGGCTGTGAATTTAATATACCTTTTGCTTGCCCCTGCAAAACCGAATCCCACTCTGCTAAAGTATGTTCCTATTTCATACCTTTCTGTGTCACTGACTCCACCTTATGGAAAATGCTTTTTAAAACCTACTGACAATATGTGAGCTTGCATGTTCTAAGGTTTTATGTATTTAAGTAAGAGATGACTACAGTTATATGATGTGTAAATAAAGGTAATTGAACATAGCAGGGAAAGTGCTGTCTTATCAAATCTATCAGGTCTTCAGCGGGAACGTCAATTCATCAGTATATTTCACCTTCCCTCGAACAGGTAAGAGGTAACCCAAAAGGTTCACTTACTTTTAGTTTATTGATAACATCCATTATTGCTCTGCCTTTTTCCTCATTCTCTGTTTTCTAATAATAAGTAATATTTCGCTATATTGTCCTATGTTTATTGGGAAACCTTGCTGATTCCAGACACGGACCAGCATTACTAACACAGAGGATAATAACGAAAGAATAATGACAACTTTTGAACAGAAAGCCTTGCACCCCCTATGTATAACGATAAGGTGCACCGTGTGATTGTACGAAAATCACTTATGGCTTTGTAATACTTAAGAGTGTGTTATAAGGTAGTGTAGTGTGAGCGAAGTTGAGACATGATGGAGTGTTGGAAAAATACTAGAATTATATAAAAGGAGTGATTAATCACAGATATTCCCTTCATGGAAGTGGTTGGTCACGTGATGTTCAGACGTTTGGAAGAGAGGTTTATGGTTTGACAATATCAGAGTGCTGCCTGCTCTGCACAGCTGAGTAGGAAGGAACCACCCAGATGATAACAAGGTGAGCTTCGCTTGCTGCTTCACGGTGATAAGAATGCTCAGCAGGTGCTGGAGGCCTCAGTCTAAATGGAGTGAGGTCAACATGCTAGCTGGGGTGTGTCTGAAAGCAGGTTTACTCTTTGCCTCCCCAGAATACCGACATTTGCAGAACTAGCTCTCATTAGGAGAGCACACGGAGTGAACAATTTACCAGGCCTCATAACACTGTGAATGGGAGAAGGACTACCTAAGAACTGTAATTATGTGACATTGGATGTGAGGAATGAGGAGGAACATCAGATTGGATGACAGACTGAACAGGTCATGTCTTTGATCTACTAGGACTCTGTGAACAGATAAGTGAATGATAGAGGAATGGTAAGCTGAATTTTAAAACACAATTAAGGGTTTATTCAAGAAGTCGTTTGTGTTTTTATGATAATGAAATGGGTTCATTGCAGATTACTAAATGCTTCATGTGAATCATAATAACCATTAAAGCAAAGTTATAAAGAAGTCGCTTGTTACATATTAATATATCAATGTACCCCTAGTCAGTAGGATGTGGGAGGTTACCGTGCACCTGTGACTTATCATAGCAAACAGCTCTACCTACAGTTCTGAGACGCTATGATGAGGCTGACTATAACAATATTGAATTACTGAGCGATTGAACAAACATCGTCTTCCAGAGTCTTAGTAACATCAAGACCCAGCAATGATATAAAGGACGTTATGAAAAACTTCAGTGGGTGAAAGAAATAGTTTTACTGGCTGGCTACAAGGAAAACCAATTCAATTCATCTCTAACAAATCCCCACGAAATCTGTATATGTAGACTTAAGTGTTCACTCACCTAAGCATCACAGTTAAAGGTTTTCTTTCGATTCACCAAGTACGAAGAATGGAAACCTTAAAGCACCTGCAGGTTCAGAAGCGAAATACCCAGAGCGGCCATGGAAATTCCCCTATTATCGCGCTGTCATTATACAGCCCAAACGATGCTGTGTAGTGACCGATGTTTTTTTTCTAGACCACCCGCTACCACTTACCAAAGGCACCGTCGTCAGGCACAGGCAACCAATCACAGTATGTTCTCTAGAGACTGCGACACACGAACGAACGGAATGTTGTTCCAGAGGAGACGGCCGGTAACGACCTCTGTAGATTATTCCCGGCGACATCACAGTCCGGGAGACGTACCCTCTCACCTGCAGTCACGACACGTGCCAAGGTCATCTGGGGATGACTGTAGGACAGTGGGAGAACGATATCATGTGGGACAAGTGATGAGTTGCTCTGTAAGCACTTAATATCAGCCTCATTGGTCCTTTTAAGCTCATTAACTGTGTTATATGTAGAGACAGTGCTTCACCTCGGTGATAATGAAGAAAACTAGTTTGAAGCAGATCTATGGAGGGTTCTTTTCCCCCAGACGTTAGATACCGGCAAGGTGATTAAAATGCATCTCCATTTGAAGGCTTTGGCCCACGCATTATTTCCTTAGAAGTCTCCTGGTGACCGAGATATTGAATTATACGTACGTTGTTTTCCGAGGGTACACAACAATCTTGATTGTACCGCTAGGAGGCCTGGCAGCTAAACGAAGCATTCGATAACCATCTGCACCCAGCAAATGTAAGCACTTCATCACCACTCATATTTCAAGCAGCTCCCAAAGTAAACCTCAATTGGCCAGGCAGCACAAAAATAGGCTGGCAGCGGAGGGAACGGAGGGAACTGAGAGGGCTTAAACGTGCTGCCAATGCGAAGCAAGAGACAGGGGAACGATCCCGAAGACACCAGAGTAAATTGCAGTTCGCTGTAATCCAATGCCATAAAAACCTGACGTGCTTGGGGAACAAAAGATGTGTTCCATAATGACTGGGACAGTACTCTATAGCGCCGCAGGAGCAAGAGACCTTTCAGTAATGATTAGGTTCCACTGATTCTTTGTTTCAGTCGTCTTCATTCAAAAACAAAAGCAGTTCCCTGAGTTGAAAAATATTGTTGCTTTTGGAAAGGCCGCGCTACCTGCCGAGAGCGTTCAGTGCCAAGGGTATGGCAGCTATATCCTTTTCCCCTTGGACTCCTGCCATTACTGGAGTAGGTTTGTGCAGTCACCCTTTGGGTTTCTGACATGGTATATTTTCATTCACTCAGAGAAATTTGGGACAGAAGTTTTTAGTCAGGGCGCATAAAGGTCAGAAGGCCACCGGGAAGTCTGACTTACAGTACAGATTCTGAAAAGTCGATAATGTAATAAATTCATACAACATTGCAATCAGTATATTTATATGTTACATGGTGTTATACTAACCTATGAATTAAGAACGAGAGGCGAGGATTGGCGGGCAGATATACACACATTGGTTCATTCAATATACAATTACATAAAGACCTTTCACATCGAATTCGATACATCAAGGTAAGGCTAAGCCAAATAGGTAAGACTGGAACAGGTCTCCCTAGTGGGGTTGGAAGCGGCGATATGACTGTTGAGCCGAATCTTTCATGGTCAGTAACCGTAATGATACCCAGATACCTGGGAATTACTGTAGATACTACAACTAGTGACGGAAACTAGCAATTGCATTTATCACCGTGCAGTGAACATCAGCGGTTAATAAATTCAAATACATATTTATCATTATGAATATTTGATAAAGAAAAGAGTTCAGACTTTATTTTTCAGTAGATTAGATTCTGTGGAGCAAATGATGATGCTAGTTCCGGACAAATCTGTGACAAGAAAATCCATTTGACGTAATGGATTTGTAGAGACGATCGGCACAAAATACATGAAAAAAGTCTAATGTAGGCACATTTCCAGCAAATACCTGAATGTGATGTCAGTTGTGATCTAAATCAATCGAATATAAATACAAAATTTTATCTATCTTAGCAGCAGGTATAGACCAATTTCCATGGAAAGTAGACCAAAATGATTGTGAATGATAACTCTTGAAATCCAATCCTTCTTTTGACTCAGATGTTCTGGACATCTTTTATAAATATAGTAGCCAGCGGAATGCATTGTCATCTAGATATGCCCTGAAGGAATATCGCAATCTACGATAGACAATTTGATTCATGACAAACAGAAAATCATTAGACAAGACACTGTCGTTTGGCTTGAGGGTCATAGATATGATAATGTGATACGGCAACAGGATCCTTGTTTCAGGTGTCTATTGCTTGTGTTTTTTCACGTGTCTGTCTTTGTATAAAGAATAGATACTGCTGAGGTACCGATATGAAGCGGATAGGAGATAGGAGCTTCATTTCTTTATCATGTATATTTACCTAGATATTATAAATCATAATAGGTGACGGGTTATGTCTTAAATTAAAAAGAATTGTACCATTGGAGTTACTGATAAAATGCGTGGTCCAGCAGGAATTTCATTCACCTTTGACACACAGCATGTTGGTAGCGCAATCTGTATCAGCCAACTACATTAGACTGTAAATTGAAAAAAATATTCTCTCTGGATTTTATGGTATTTCCCTGGCATCGCACTTGCCGGGGAATACAATAAAATCGAGGGAACCGTAATATATTTTTGACTGTATATTTTAACCGTTCTAATCTGTATTTCGATAGTGATTTAAACCTGTAATTTATTTCAGACCATAAATCTTAACTGTAATAAATTGTATTTTGATAATTTTGCCAACGGCTATGAAAGTGGTGTTTAATCCTCTGAATAATATTAATGTCATGAAAACTTGAGAATGAATGTGCTTTAAATGGCATTAAACCTAATATCTATTATACAACTTGATGAAGTTAACTCCAGCCTTTTATTCACCACTCTGACTTGTTGGTGATATTGGAATTATTCTCATTAATCTAATACATCGATATTTACATTTTTAGACTGTAGACTGACTGTAGATTTGGTGAATTACAGTCCTGAATATGTTTGCATCCACGTTTACGGTAGTAAGTATATTTTATTGAATGCAATAAGGCTTATCAATAAACCTTGGCATGTTTCACTTTTCCAATATCATGGAATATTATTGGCAACTGATCAGAAGCAAATTAAGGCTCATTAATGCATTGAGGTTTAATTCTAGAGAGGGATGTAGTTTCCAATACTCTAACTACAAGCATGAATGCGCCCAATGTGGTGGGTCTCATGCTGAGTTTGGTTGCAAGAAGACTAAAGGTGAGAACAGTGACAAATAGGATAAGGTCTTATCTTTAACCCCTTCCTCACTAAAGATGCCATGGACTAATGATGCCAAATGGCATCATTTTATATTTTACATTTTAAGTTCATGACTTCTAAAATAATCATGATATAACCAATTTTTACAGAAATTATGTATATAGATATAACCAATACGATAATTTTTAAAGATTGAAAAAAGTTGCCACAGTAACACGAATCACTTCATGTAACATCTTTTTAAGATTTGCGGCTGGCCTTTACTGTCCATACATATGAGCTGGGGTCGCCACCCACACAATGCAGCAGAAAAAAATATTTGTAACGATTGGGTTACAACAACAAACATTTTTAAAGAGGCGGTAGGCTAAACCAGCTTTGTCCGTGCATGTTTTATGATGAGTGTTACCCAGAGTCACGTAAATGAGACATAAATGCTGAATATATAATTTCTAGAGTTTCCATTGGTTTTGCCATAGTGAATAATGACTTCAAATACCCACAATCATATATATACTCACAATCATTCATTATCATTCTTTTCGATTTTAACGGAGTCACAATAAATGATGTAATGGATTCGGAATTATCTCGATATAAAAGATAAAGCAATTCGTCTATGGAAGATATCCCTCTATATGCTCATCTCCTTTTGAAGACAAAGACTTCATTAACTCATTTATTGTGGTGAGGCCGATAAGATACATGGGGTTTGAAAATCAGCGGTACACAGGAGCTTATCCATCCAAGTTGTCCAAAACTTTCGGGCAGGTTTCAAAAGCGACCAGGATCGAAATACTGTCAGGGAAGAACCATATTTCATATGATGGGCAATACGACGCTTTTTGAGCCAGTTATTCCAGTCCTTAAAACATTTTGGTTTTGTTGAAAAGGACAGACGGACGGGACCTCAATACAAAGCCAATACATTTGAAGATGATCACCTCCACTGAAACCATAGCTGAGTTTTCGCGGCAAAGGGAACAATGTCGGAGAAAAAAAGACTCTCTCAATCCCCGCTTGGAAATCAATTTCCTGTCCCATCGGTCAAGTATTGCATTGACAGTTTCTTTACAATACATAACAGAACATGACATAACATCTGCCGCACAAAGAATATACATGAGATGTGTACGTAGGTATGCTCTAGGCCTGAGGATTACCCGCTAGTGGTATTGGTAATACGTGCAAGCGCCACCGGCTTAGATGCAATTATAGAAATGTCATATAAACTCATATCCTTAATCTGAATAATGATGTACTTTCCCGTACTGTCTTTTACTCAATTTGCATAGTATATCATCAGAAGATAGACCTGGCGACATATTTGTAGTAGTCTTGAAGCAGACCGGTGGAAGTGTGTTTTGGAGTACATGCAATGTTTTTTTTATTGATTCTGGAGCTCCTTAATCTTCTGATTTCAAATCTACTTCGTGCCAGTTTGTACATGGTCAGCATTATAAGATATAAGGGTTTGAAATAAAAATATGAAAAAATAAATAGATAAATAAATAAATTTATTTATTTCAACTTGACTTCATAGCAAATCATATTTTATGAGTTATTCTAAAAAGGAATCCCATATTTGATAAACGTAATTGCATATGGGAAGATTGATAGTATATTTGACCCTGAAACATCAGATGAAGGTCAAATTAAGGTCAAATTTGTCTTTTCATGAAAAACTATAAAATTCATGAGATGAAATGCAATAGGTTTACAGAACAGAATAGTTCTACATCATTCTTTAAAATATAGACATCTTACATTTCATACAAGAGCCTTGTAATGATTTTAAAGTCCAGAAAAAGGTCAAAGAAGTTAAGACTTATCCTTCCTGGTCAACAGTCATCCTGCCCTGAGACCCACCAACCCGGCTCAGGTTTCACACCACCCCGACCCAGGGACTGGACAGAGGACATCCTACACACACCGGGGTACCACATCTCTATTGCCCCTGAACCTGCGAATCCAACGGTCATCTTGCCCGGCCACCCCCGACCTGGCTCTGCTTTCACAACAACCCCACCCGGGACCGGGCAGAGGTGAGATATCCCTCCACACCCAGGGTATCACTCTCCCTGCACCTTTCCTCTGCTACCCTGAACTTTCTGCCCCAGGGTAACGCGACTTAATTACACTTCTCAATTTCCTCAGCAATTGCCCCAGGGAGGAAACGTTCAACAGACGACTACCCCCAACTTCAACCAGGGCACTCACCATGTGCGCTGCTCACCGTCAACCAACACACCACACGCCTCGCACTTGCAAGTGAAATGAAATTATTGATAATATAGTAACATAATGTTTATCAATGCAGCACTAGATTATGCTGATGTCTTTGATGTGAAGATTATTGGTAAATCAACTGCCCTTAGGTTGATCAGGATCAACCATACTTTCCAAGCTCTGGCTGAAGTGTTAATGATATAAGAAAATTGATATGATACTCTCATATTTTAGGCACTCTCTGTAAGTTTCCCTGTAAGCCCATGTAAACAAATTTCTGCTAGTTCTGATAGGATCCACCATCTAATGTAGTTCTGGACATAGGGGTCACCACTGTCTTTTTTTGTCATAATAGGGAGAACAGCTACTTTCTCTGAACTTAAGTTGAGCCACATATGTAAATATATATCCAGACTCCTTATAGTGGGAGTAGAAGAGGTGAGATTGGGTATGGGATACATATATAGCAACAGGTAAGACTTGGACAGGCAGGTAGGACACACAACAGGAAACACAAGGATTCAGGAAAACCTTTTGTGATAATATAGAGGCTAATATCTATATCAGGGGAATTACAGTAATGTCTATACAGTGCAGTAATTATGGTTTTTAAGTTGAGTTGAAAATACAAAAGACTTCAAAATGTCACTGTGCCATAATTGAGAGTTCTACCTGAATTCATCCCATAAGCAATCACTACCTTTGTGGTGTAAAAGAACCTTGAGAAAGTTTGGTAGGGACCTTTAATAGTTGACTGGTCGTTAATACAAACCAACCTAAAAGCAAACAAACTAAGTATGCTATGCTTATCTATCATATTTGGACCTATATCTTAAATCTTACCATCACCGAATCTGAATGACACATATATAATGTTACTGCTGCTGGAAAGTCTATGTCTGCCATTATATACCACTGTATTTCTATTATTTTTTGTAAGGCCGCTATGATATTAAATGTTTATCATTCAGCCATATTAGATTTATTCCATAAAGATATAAACACGATTTAAAATGCTAAACATGATTTAACGGTCGGGGACGAGGCGTGTTGAGTCCCATCTACCACAAGGGAGAGGAAAAAATAGGAATTCCCCACCTCAGAAAACATATATTTTGCAGTTTAAATCATGTTTGTATCTTTATTCAAACCCAAATTAGGGTATTATAAATAATTCAAGCAGCCATATTGAATTTACACTAATTTCCTCTGAGGATAAGTCTTCTTTGAATGGTACTGGAATTGAATCTATTGCTTTTTATGGCCAGTTAGGCCCTTTTTTGGCTTATTTTGACTGGGCTATTGTCTCTCTTCATCTGTTCATGCTTGTTTACCAGTGTTTATCCCCAGCTTCTCGCACGTATCCTCACCTCCCCCCTGGCAATGAGGGGGGAAACCGTGACTGCCCACTGCTCTGCCTGCCGAGCTGTCTCTTCACATGTCGTCATGCAGCATACACCTCCTTCTCCTCCAGCCTCACCTCCACACCATGTGTCTCACACCTGTCCTCAGAGCACAGGGGGTAACCAAATCCTGGGCACCAAGAGCTCGGGATCAGTCCCATGCTCTCCTTGTCATCGCCACCGCCCCTCGGGCCCCACACGTCATCAAAGCCCGGTCACTGCCGGCACACCACGTGGCACCACACATCAAATTGCCGCCCTGGCCTGCCATACGCAGCAGCACTGGGTCCGGGCACGTCCCGTGCCTCCACACGGGACACATCACCACCCTGGCCTGCTGTATCCCCAGGACCGGGTCTGGGCACCTCACACGCCTGCAAGTCTGCCGCCACGGACACCTCCCAGCTGCCATTGACCCGTTTGGCCTCCTCTTCACACTGGTAGCCCCTCCGCGGCCACTGGCATGACAGCTGGACAGCAACTCCCTACTAGCCACCGCCCCCTCGCCTGACAGCCTGCCCATTGCTCCATCTCATGCTGCCCGCGCCTCACGGTGCCTGGAGCCGCCCGTGGCCCACCTACTGAACTCAAACCTTTTCACCCATGGAACAATTGCTTTGGCAATTCCCCCGGGGAAATATTCGACATTAGTTCTCTCTTCAAGAACCCCTATCTCCTTTCCCTCGCTATGGCCATCGTCTACAGATTTCTCCACCCTCTGGACTCCGGCCTCTGGCTTCTCAATAGCTTGTGAATCTCTTATCTCTGAATTTTATGTTATTATGGACCTGCATCTCATACTTCTACTCATACTCAATAAATTTTATATCCATACCCGTGTTTTGTGTTAGTAATTGGGGCTAATTGAAGAGTTAATATGAAACAGAGCATGGTTGCTAGGGACTCACACCTGGTCACTAAGAACTCACTCAAGTGGTTCTGGTCATCTGGTCCTGGTCACGTGACCACCCCACTCCAACCCGCCTGCATCCACTTTAACCCTGGGACGCCAACAACGAAGGAACCACCAACCCACCCTACAAAAACTCTTCAATCTCATCTCCTTAACTTCTCCTACTCCGTAGGGCTTCTCAATAGCTCATGAACTATCTCTTATCTCTAAATTTTATGTTATTATGGACCTCTAAAAGTTATCTTGTACTTCTACTCATACTCAATCAATTTTATGTCCATACCCATGCTTTGTATTAGTCATTATATAAAACCTGTCAGTTACCAAAACTGTGGTATACGGAGTCAAATCTGTGGTATACGGCCTCAGAGCCATGGTATATGGGAAAAATAGTTCCTTTGTGTTATAGATCAAAGAAATAGTCTGTATTGTTATACCCCTTAATATGGCAACTACTGGGTTTATTATATTCGAAAAGATGGTTAATAGATGCAATAAAAAATGGTTTGTGAATAGATGGTTGTGTAAACTTCTCGAGGTTGATGTTGTAATGCATTCACTAGCATTCATGTATTACTATGTATCAACCACTCGTGGCTTACTGCTGCCTGTCCACAAAACCATTGTTTATTGTCTATTAATACAATACAGGTTTCTATCTCAATGGCTGGTAGGATTCACATAATAAAATCTGCATTGAAACAATGATTATGATTAATTAATTTAAGTTTATGAAATAATCATAATAACACTATAGTTAATTAATATGTTCTTAGATATCATCAGCACTTAGCTATGTGCTTAACCCTTTAAGGGCGGGTACCTGTGGCAATAGTATGTGGCAAAGGGTGGGTACTAGTGCTAATGCATACTGCCAGAGGGCGGGAGGTCTCAGGCATATAGTAATAGTTCTATAGTTTTGGATGTGATAAAATATGCAATCATTAACATTATTATCCATTTAGCTGAGTGTTGCATCTATATTCTGTGAAAATTTCATGATTATATATCCAATATTTCATTTATTCCACAAAAACGAAATTTTGCAAATTTAAGAAAATGATGCCTTTTGGCATCACCCGCCCCAGCACGGTTGTTGCCATATGACATCACCCGCCGTGAATGGTTTAATAAGCATAGAATGGCTAAATTATCATAGATTTGACATATATGCACAATTCTTCCTTATTTTTCTTAGAATTAAATCATTTTTTATTTTCAAATAGTTATAACTCAAAATGCTGGGCCCTTATAAACTGGTACGAAGCAGATTCGGAATCAAAAGATTCAGGAGCTCTAGAAACAATCATAAAACATTGTATGTACTCTAAAACACATCTGACCCTTCAGACTGGCTCTGACCTCAGGACTAAGGCGCACCTTTGCTATGCCTCTGTGGTCTGTGCGATAGTAGTATATCAAAAGGGAATTTATTGATAGCCTCACAATGGAAGCATTGTTGAATGTAGCTTCTACAACAGCATACTGAAAGGGATCATGGAATCTATTATGGAAGGCAGTGACTTGTGCTGTTGGGACGCTTTCCTATTCAGTGTTGTATACGTAGTTCGGCGTACTCGTTACTGTGACAGACCATTGTATGGGACTACCCTTTGTCTGAATGAACTATTGCGAGCAAAACCTTTGTAGACGAAGCATCCAAACGACATTACATCGTAGGGCTAGATTGTAGAGCATTCATGTATGTTGTCAACAAGTTGGATACTGTGTGAAGATATAACACCAAAGATGGCTCTACGTCAACGTATAACGAAAGGATGTACGAAAGGATGTATACCCTCTAGTGTAAAACTCATCCTCCTCTTTGAAATCTGTTTTTGCTAAACGGTTTCTTGCGTTGGCAAAAAGGGTACACGGTAGTCTAGCCATTTTGGGAACGTAACAACAGGAGCCGAGATATGAAGACCATAGGAGCTCTACATTGTATGAAGAATAGTGTAAGATTCTTATCTTTATCTATCGTTTAATAATCCTGAGTATTCACCTCAAAACGAGCCACTTGTCTCTGGAGGCTAGCAAAAGTGGTTTGATCCTGCAGAACCGCCATTGTACACACTTACTCGGAGACTTGGTCTGAAACTGCTTCTCAGTTCCTCCCTGGGGTCACTTCCGGTCGCTATGGCTCACCCCGTGACAGGCTCGGTTTCCACACATGCGCGTTGTCCACTCTGTTCAGGATTTAGGAGTTTCCGAATCCGGCAGACCTTTCGGCAGTTGGTGGCGAGAGACAGGTCGCTATGCTAGTCACGGTAATGAATCTGGACTAGGCTGTGTTGCCAGTAATGCCACCACCTGGAATATTGATACGGGTCCGATGTCGGCATTGACCGGCTGGCAAATGTAGCCGGAGGTAACGTTGGGATACTGGAAAGTGGTGTTAGTACAAGTGATGCTGATATATGGCTTAGGCAACTTCAGGCCACCTATCCAGCGTCCTTTTTAACCCTTATACCCTATCAAAGCTTACTAGCTTCACAAGAGTTTATACTTATTTGGCGGGAGCCATGATATTCTTGCCATCAATTTCACAATCTATTTCACAATATTCCAGCAGAGAACCGCATAGTTTTGTTACTAACTAATCAAGAGAAGTTATAAACAGTTCGGCTAGAAATGTAGGGGAAATATATATATCTTGCATTAAACATTTAACTACAAACCTGGTGTCCATTATGAGGGTTTCCAAATAAAGATATTTTAGAGAAAACTAAATAAACACCTGGACCTATATGAGAAAGAGAGCCGACAATTGTACTGTAGATAATGGCTTTCCTTTCTGAATCCTTGGAAACAGATTAAGGCTCGGCATCCACCTTCTATGATATGGCTCTGATATGGTCTACGATGCACCTCCCGATAAAAAATCAAAATCGCGTCGGATGTTTCCCTGATATCGAGGCAGTTGACCACGTTTTTGCAATTAGACACCAATAAAAGCCCCATACAATGCGTTGTGGATCGGCATGTCTAGACATATATATGCCTACGATTTTGCACCTTCCCGATATTTGCTTTTTGTATCGGTGCCATATCGGTAGGTCTAAATTTCTATCGTAGTAGGTGGACGCCAGGCCCAGATAATTTTCACATGAATCTATAAGAAACTGCCTCCTTGGCCAATGGGTATTGCAGACAGGGTTCCTTCTTGGAATAATGAATACACGCATTCTTAAAACGGTGTAGGCCATTGGCAATCAATGTTATTGGTCCTTTAAAACAAATATCAACATACTTAATCAGGAATGAATAACGTATCCTAAATGCTCAGGAATCAAAATGAATGAATAAATAACATTAAATATTACATCCTCCATAATTCATATTAGCATAATCACGTGCAACTAATACTTGGTCTCATGGATTATTCTATGGCTAACAATGCATGTCTTATCAAAAGATATTGACCTTTAACACATCAAAGGCCTCAGAAATAATCTTCGGGTCTTCTTTATCTTCGGCTAATCTCTGATGATTACCTTCCCACACCTGGTCTCATCCGTCCAGATCAAACCCCACGCACAGCGTGTGGGACTCCCGGCTCCCTTGGCGCTAAAAGCCAATACACACTGTACGATTTCGGAACATGAATGTTCCTTTCTCTGCGACAAAAGAACAATCGTAAGCTCAGGCGAGGCCTAGAAAATGTGTCGGCCAATGTGACACCCCCCTACAGTAATTTGCCTAAGATTTGGAAATCCCCCCCATGGCGATGTACCTTTGTCGCCGACAAATTGCAGTCCAATGTTCCGAAATCGGGACCAATAAATTAAGGAACGTGTTCCTTCCCGTTGTCGCCGACAACGGAGTTTAAGAAATACCCCCCGTGGTTCCTACCAATTATGGCCCTTAATTAGTCGCTAGGTGAGCAGAAATGCCCATGCCACACACAGACTGAGGCCAGCTCACCGATTTAACTCCCATATACTGAGATTTATTACTTGTTCCTTTATCGGTGGCCCTAAATCGCTCACGATTTACGCAGTCCATCGTCCAGTGTGGACAGAATTTGCTTACGATTAACTCATGCTAATGGCTGCCATAAACGTTGTGGGAATAGTCGACACGATGTACATATTTGCCTGAGACAAGTTAAATAACCCTGACGATTCAGGGAGTTAATCGGTGGAAACGAAATCGTTCAGTGGGTATTGGCTTTTAGACATGAGTTACTCTACCGAGTACGCCGTAGGGTCGTCTCTGACGACAGATTCCCTAGCCCGGCGGGACCGCTCTATCTCCACGACAGCGCCAAGTGAGCAGCTCTTCCACAAAGCGTGGGCGTATGGGCGGCCAGTAGATGGAGGCTAACTTTCCGACTGAAAGCTTTTATGTCTCATGAAGACTCCCCAACGTCTTAGCCGTAAGATGGAATGGTAAGGGAGATTGCCCTTTATAGTTGGGTTCGGAGTCTAGCACGAGCGTGGAAAGGCAGCAAAGGCCGCGGGGCATATTTCGGACCTTGGCAGTGTCAGGTAACCCAGACTTGTTGTGTCTGCAACAGATCTAGATGTCCGTAGATGGGATGGCCTCTTCTTGCTCAGGATGAGGTCGGGGTGTTTGAGTGGGAAGATAAAAAGTGGTTGGTGGGATGTCTGTGAATACAGATAGCAATCAGAACTGAAGATGAAGGACCTCTGGGCTTCCCATACACAGGACAAGACCCCGGTCATCTATCTTTATCGTACCTCATCGCCATCTCAAAATATGACCTAAGGATTAGCGTCGGTCCGTGGTGAACCCTGCCATCAGGCATTCGGTTCATATTTGTTCGGTATATGGCAAATTTTCCCTGCCGTATGGTCATTGGTCGGATGAGACCTGTGTACCGCTTCCGGCAGAATTTTTTTTACTTACCAGCAGTCGCTGAAGCTGTTGCCACGTCTTTCCACATTCATATTTGTTCGGTGCCGGTGACTAAAGGCCCCTTTCTATTGGCCGATTTGCCATCACCAATCTCTAGTCAGGAACCACCGACGGACTTTTCGCACTGCTGACCCAAAGTCAGTCAATCGAAATGACCCAGCTCGTGAAATAACCCACGACTTTTCTGCTTATATTATTCAATGTGGTACCACCCGGCACTGAGTGAAACCTGGGTCAGTGAGTGAAAACTACAGTAAAACCCAGCTTAAGGGGTCACCCTCTGTTACGAGCAAAGTGTCCCCTTAAGCAAATTGTCCCCTTAAACGAAGTTAAAATAAACTAAATAAAGGTTTCTGTTCCGCAAAACATGTCCCCTTAAGCGGGGTGTCCCCTTAAGCGGGGTGGCCCCCTTAAGCGAGGTGTCCCAGAAGCGGACTTTTACTGTTCTACCCTCACGGATTTATTATACCGACACACATCTGATGGCTCCACCGACAGACTTCCTGGATAACTAAAAAAATCTCGGTCGTTTTCGTTGGCCAATGGAAACGATCCTTTAAAGCCCCAGTTTATACCTGCTACAGGAAAATGCACTGATAGAATTTGAGGAAAATAAATGTCGGTTGGTGGTGCTCCCCAAGGAAAAAACGGTGCCGATAACTATTGACACTGCTGGTCGCTGAGGCGTATACACCTGACAACCGATTATCAATTATATGTTCACCGATATTCACGCGATTCAATCAAATAAAGAGAGGGAAAATCCGTAAAAACAGAACTCATTGCGGTAATATGAATTGGAAAATTTAAGCTACAGGGTTATTTTCATGATGAAGTGTTATGCCCTGAAGCATCATTTTCTAAGACTTCCAAAATCATTGTCGTGATAAAACAGGAAATAGTGCCGACCCATAGTGCACTGATTATATCATCTAGCCCGACATGCATAAGTACTGCTGCTTTCGGCCATCATGAATCGGTTAATCCTGCATATATACTATGGCTGCTTGCCAACAGAGTATTTTACAAAATCCCTTCATTGTCAATTATTTCAATGTGTTTTGAAATCGTCGAATGCCTCAGAAGTCGGTCGGTGGTGCCATGTTACAGAATTTGGGGTAGGGAAATCGTTGACCAGGTATCAATTTCCTTTGTTTACCCTTACCGATACTTCATCAGAAACGGAAAATATTCGGTGGGCGGTGCCAGATTCCTGATTCTGCGGTCAATATCAGTAGGTGTGAACTGGCCATAAGCGGCAACGAAACACACCACAGAAATGTTATGTTAACACACGCACACGCCCCACCCCCCCAATACTCACACAAACATCGATGCTTTACAACTCTCTTTTTATTTTTCTTCACCATTAAAGCCGGTTTGGCTATACAAATTGACGTACGTTTTACAATGCTACTAGGCACGCCTGATCTTCCAGTCGGTCCAAGAACCACCCGTCGAATACCAGACTCTAAAGTAATGTGCTCGCGGGTAGTTGTCTGATCAAAGATGGACGTAATGTTTGCGTTTCTGAAGGAAAATCAGTCGCTGATGGCCTGAGACCCCCCCCCCCCCCCCCCCAGCCCCGGAGTGGAAGTAGTATCGGACCAAGCAGTCTGGGATCTAAGCCAGAACCGGAGTTCAAACCTTTCTCTCGTTCCTCAATATGAGACCTGAAGGATAGCTTTTTGCCTAAGCATCAGGGTTAGATGAAATGGTTAGTTAAACTCGAGAGCAGCTAGGTATTGGTGTATAGGGGAATTATTACTGGGTTGTCAATATAATATTTTTATGATTCAAAGGAACTATGATTAGTTAGTATATGCATGGTAGTTAGTTATATGGCATCCACAAGGCGACAGGGTATATATACTTAACATTCTTACTTGGGGGACATTCCCTCTGGATATCTTTTGTTCATCAAATATTGTTAACCCTTTAAAAGCTGTATACCATAAAAATAACATTTCTGAATCTTCAGTAATTCATAAATCTTATATGAACATTCAGAGAATTACGGCCAGAACTCAGCCTAATTTGTCATGTAGTTCTTATTATTTTGCAATCAATTTTCGAGAAACAAACCCAGCATTATCCTTCCATGCATATGGAAGCGCCAGGTGTCAATCTCCGGCCGTATCTATGGGATTGCCACATGAAATTACCCCGTCCGAAAGAGTTAAGCCAATTCACTCAGGGTATAAGTATATCAACTTTTAGTGAGTGGGGACTTTCATTGATGGTATAAACCCAACCATTGGAGGTCTGCTAATGTAGAGCTGTATGGCGAAATCACCTTTTTGCAGCGCACGGTGAAACGTGACAGATTTATCAAGACGACATTACGCTGCGCGGAGAAGATGAAGATGCCAGTAAAGGATGGCCAGTGGTTTATGAGGGATGAGTGATCAACGAGATAAAACATACTCAACCAGAAGCTGCCACGATTGTGGGTGAGTGAGCTATTTTTTAGATGTTCCATCAAGCGTACACTAAAATCAGGCGTGAGCTGTTTCCACCCGTGGCTTTATATCTTTGACAACCTCATAGATAGCTAACACCCTAGCTTGAGGTTCCCTGACACTGCAATATCAAGAGTGAAAGGCATTCCTGTACCTTGAATGGAAAGCCGTATACGAAGTCACCCTTAACATCAAAGGTATGTGTCATTAAATCAGAGATAGATGGGCATAGCATTCAAACTAAAATGCATGGGTTTAGATGGATGACATGTGAGACATCATCAAGTAGCAAGCAAATCTATGACACTTGCAATAAAGATTTAATTACAGATTAAATCGAAACCATTTTAGATATTCTAATCGCCTTCAATATTTTAGGGTATCTGCGACCCGATGATAAATATCTGTTAATCTAACATTAATTTCTGTTAAGTATGGCTCAGAAATAATTTATCTTATCTGCAACTGCACTAAACAATACCTGATCTTCAATAATCATTAATAACTTAAATCTAAGTTATGAAATGAATAAGATATGTTTATCTTACAGACCAAGTTACAACAGCTTGTTATGAGCCAGATGGTTGGTCAGCTTAGGCCACGATCATGGGACATGACCGCTGCTGGGGTGGACAGCAAGGATCAATCTGTTCACCCTCTTGGTCGACTTGCCTCTGCATGGAACAGGCTAGATATGCACGTATGCAAGCATAACTGAAGTGACCAGGGTGGGGGAGTAAAGAGCAAAGGTTGTAAGACTATGTAGGTTTGAGTCCCACTGCAGCCTCTTTTCTACTTCTCCCCCAGCTGTGGTATATTTACAGCTATATCAAAAACCTATCCTTCTCATATTCTGTATATGTAGTATTCTAACTGAATTCATCTCAGAGATTTGGTCAAAGCCAACGTAAGTCTATTGGACGCTAAACTATCCAGACAAACAAGCGAATGACTTAGATGTCAGATGTTTCTCTCGTAACTCTCCAGGCGTTGTGTCGTCAGAGTCGTAGGAGTTCCAATACATTTATAGCTATCAAGTGATCTAAAAAGAATGTGATATTGACCAGCAAAAAGGAAAGTGGTCACTGGTGTGTAAAATTAGGAGAAAGAGAAACGGGGTGTACTTAGGTAGTAGAAGAAGAAAAATGGTTCAATTTAGCCAAGTAATACATCCGTAGTGCCGGGGCTTGTTAGTGGGCGTGTTTTGAAAAAATGACCCACCGCTTACTATCCACTGCAAATCAGAAACATCTATCACTCTGATAATTGTCTTCGATTTGAAACGCGAACATCCATAACAAAAACGTTTTGTTGCATTGTCATGGGAAACATAATTTCCGTTTGACATTTATCTGAGAGTTAATATAACAAACATGGATTATTGATGTTTAGACTCGTGCCAGTTAATCTGTGTTTTATTGCCCTATTACCATTTCGCATGTGTTACCCAAGCGAATATGCTGTAGCTTGGTCTAAATTTCCTGGGTCTAGATTTGTAAAACGGGATCCTAAATAACACTGGAAAGGGTCCGCACATGTTTATGTATTTTTTTTCAGAACCTTTATTAATTTTCTTTTTTGAAGACTTTTTTCCTGGTTGCCATTACAAAATACTTGGCGTGAATAATAGGGTGACGCTGTCGCCGTAGCGAGTTCGATCACTCTATTTGTGGAATTTTCTACTGGGGGTAGTTCTTACAGTATGCTATGGCTGAATATTTCAATGCATTTTAATTGTGTCGTATAAAAAATACGATTCTGTATAAGATCCGCAAAAGGTTTTGCATTCACATTGCGATGAAGCTGAATTGGTCGTTCAATAGATGAATGGACGACGAATGTGTTGCACGCGATACTCAGATACGTAAATACCCATTCTAATGGTCATCACAATCTGTTCCTTTGGTTTTCCATATATTTCTATTCTGCCTATAGTATGAAGATGACCTATATCATTGTTAGGAAGAAACTACATTGTACACGTTTATCCTACCCCTAATATAAAATCCCATAGGCTTAACATTGAGTTTCCATATGCCACGCTGACTGGCATACGGGGTTTTATATGCCACTAGTGGCATACAGAATTGTTATCACATAATATTCCAAAATCGAGGAGACGGGGTACGATAAAATCAAAACCTGATTCGTTTTAATCTTGGCCATCGCATTCCACTCCTGGAGTTTTGGCTCCGGACTCATAAGGTCACTATGCCAAACTCCAGTCATGGCATACGGTGGCCAAGATTAAAAACTCATCCAGTTTTACGATAATACTTCATCATCAGGACTGATGGTACTTAATACTTGACATGCTGTTTTCTACCTAAGTTAACTCAAATAGATTTGCATTTGCCGCTTGGATTCCAGACTTCATGAGCTCTTTAAGATCCACAACAGTATGTGTATTGTATGCTGCTTCGATACTATACAAGTATAGACAAGTTTGCCTTTTAACTAGTGCGTACACTCCTTCTTAGTGCTGGAAAGACAGCGCACCTTGCCCATTACAGAGATTCACATCTCAGGACGTCTTTTTGGAAATGTCGTTTCCAGTCCCACCTGAGGCTTTAGATGATCGTGGCAAACTACCACAGTGCTTCCATAATAAGGAAGGCAACACCTGCGCCAGCACCGCTGTTTACTCAGGGGACATACATACTGAAGAAGTTTAGGGAATCAGTAGCGTAAAGGGGGTCTCCCACTATCACGATTTGCGCCTCCGACACACTACGAGAGTCTTACGACAAGCGTTCCGATGAAAAAGTAAAATAATTGTCGGAGGGAACGGCTCTATCGTGGAAGTGGGTTTTGTGTTACGATGAGTACTACGACACACTCCGACACACTCCGACACACTCCGATCGTGCTACGATAGAAATGATGTGTGGAAATGATGTGGAAATACTTCATCGGAGTGTGTTGTAGCGTGTCGGAAGGATATCGTAGAGTGCTACGATTGGAAACTATAGTGGAACCCGGTTTCCGACACGCCTCACGATAGCGTTTCGATATAAGGGCAAGGTTCGAGGTTATACCCCAACACCTCACTCACTAGTCCTGACTCACCAGTCCTGACTCACCAGTCCACACTCACCAGTCCTCACCCACCAGTCCTCACTCACCAGTGCTCACTCACCAGTGCTCACTCACCAGTGCTCACTCACCAGTCCCCACTCACTAGTCCACTTTCAGCAGTCCTCACTCACCAGTCCTCACTCATCAGTCTCCACTCACTAGTCCTCAATCAACAGTTCTCACCCACCAGTCCGTACTCACCAGTCTCCACGCACCAGTTCTCACTCAACATACTCACTGACTAGTACTCACTAGTACTGACTCACCTATCCTCACTCACCAGTCCACTCTCAGTAGTCCTCACACAACGGTACTCACTCACAAGCACCAACCAGTCCTCACTCACCAGTCCTCACTCACCAGTCCTCACTCACCAGTCCGCACTCACCAGTCCGCACTCACCAGTCCGCACTCACCAGTCCTCACTCACCAGTCCCCGCTCACCAGTCCTCACTCACCAGTCCTCACTCACCAGTCCCCGCTCACCAGTCCTCACTCACCAGTCCCCGCTCACCAGTCCGCACTCACCAGTCCGCACTCACCAGTCCTCACTCACCAGTCCCCGCTCACCAGTCCTCACTCACCAGTCCCCGCTCACCAGTCCTCGCTCAACAGTCCTCACTCACCAGACCTCACTCACCAGACCTCACTCACCAGCACTCACTTACCAGTACTTACCTGAGTGATACATATTGAGTGACCCATTCTGAGTGACACACACAGAACGATAACGGTAACAGCGTAATGCGGTACAATAGTTGAAACAGTAGTGTGGTTGGAACGGTAACATAATAAGTTGGGTTATAATAGTAATGCGGTAATGGTATCACGGTAAAGGTAGGGCGGTAACGACGTTAGAATGGTAACATAGTAGCAGCATTAAGATGTCAGCATGTAACAACATGGTTAGCGGGGTAACGGGGTTAGAATGGTAACGCGGTTTTCAGGATTGAGCTGTAATGCGTTTAGAACAGTAATGTGGCGACGTGGTTAGAAATGGTAATGAGGTTACAGGATTAGGATGTAACATGGTTAGAGCGCCAACGCGGTAATGGGGTTAGAATGATAACAGGGTAAGAAATGGTTACCCGGTAACAGGGTTAGAATGATAACGCGGATACGGGAACGTGACAAATAGGTTTAAGTAGTCAAGGTAATACAGTGTAGGGGATAGAATGGTAGCGGTAACCTGGTTATATTGTAAATTGGGTAACGGGGTTAGAATGGTAATGTGGTTATAATGGTAATGTGGCACTGGGGTTAGAACAGTAACGCGGTACAATACTATGGTAATGGTAACGCTTATAACATGGTAGCGGAATTGTATTGCAGTAAGAACAGTAACGTGGTAATGGGATCAGAAAGGTAACACAATAATCGTACCACGGTAAACTTGAGCTTGGTAATGGTAATTCTTCTAACGTTCTAACATGGTAATGGGGTTAGAATGGTAAAGCAGTAACCGGGATAAAACGGTAACATGGTTAGAATGGTAAGTTGGTTATGAGTTAGCACGGTAACGCAGGAACGGGGTTAGAATGGTAACGTGGTAACGGTAACGCGGTAACCGGGTTAAAATGATAATTTCATCCAGAAATAGCAGTTAGCCTCAAGGCATCATAGTGCTCCAGGCCGGGGAATACCTCAAGGCATTGATAGCGTACTGGGCCCAGGAATGCCTCCAGGCATCACAGTGTAGCCAAAACGAATATTGTTAATTGTGTGCCTGAGATTTGCATTGGCGCACCTCTTGAATCGTAGCGTGTGTCGGTACCGTGGTCTTCTTTTTATTGCCACTAAACCCGTTCCGACACACTGCGACACACTGCGACACACTCCGACAAAGCCGTCCTGATAGCTCTACGATTGGAAAATTTCCTATCGTAGCCCAATCGCAGCACTTTTCGTAGTGTGTCGGGACAGTGGGAGCCCGGCTTAACGTCCCACAATGAGCAGCTCTGCGTGGCTCTCTATCGGATGATTAGACACGAAGCGCAGTCATTTACAGTAAGGCACAGTCTTGCTTTCACTTAAAACACTTTGCTGTACATCTTGTTATCTAATTATCGCTAGTTTTTGTTGGGGAACTCTAGAATCGCACAATGAAGCGGGCTTTAGGAATGTATTAAAACAGTAAAGGCCGTGATTATAATCTGTTTCCATTCATAAACTATATATGGAAAATAAGAAGAGAGTAGCAGAGGAACGTTTAATGGTATATAGGCGGCACGACAGGCACTAGATGCCACCTAGCAAGCAGAGGACGAGAAGTAGGGAGAGAACCAGAGCTCGGCCTCACTCGTACCCACCACCACCTCTACTACACTTTGAAGTTATTTCGGCCACAATGGGAGCCTGCAGGTTAATAAGCTGCTCTGAAAGTGACCGTACTCATAGGCCTAGGGGCTCTTCACCATGTAAGTTCTCTGAACAGGCTAAGCAAAAGTGTGCTCAGGCAGGTGAAAAGGTGGAAAATGCTTTCTCTTTTATTGATGAAAAAAACATAGAGACTGATAATATTCTGTAGCTGGGTTAAGATTCAGATGGGAGACTTGAGTCTCCAACTGAATTTGGGGCGAATTTAGTAGGCCTTACTGAGAGGGTAAAGAGAAGTGAGGTTGATACCGCTCGCTTAGCTTTTCAGGTTCAGGAAAATTCCAAGAAATTTGACAAAAATTTGGAAATACTTTCAGGTCTCATTCCAATATTACGAATTCAACCACATGCTCTTGAGTAACTACAAGCTTGTTCACCAGAACAGCTTCAAGCTCAAGATACTGGGGGTGTGCCTGAGGAAATAGATGCTAGGGATGAAGTCAGATGAAGTAGACTAATGAAGCGTGACGATTTGGATAAATGGACAGAGGCGTTAATTAACGTTTCTGCTAATTTCTTCCCAGTATCGCCAGTGGGAATTGATGCCAAATCAACTGCTTTTGGTCAATCCAGGCGCAGTGAATCTTTTTCTATGAAAACTTCAGAGAAAATGAAATGTTCACCGGGATTCTTAACCCTTTGACTACGCTGCACAGCACCAAATACACACCCTGGAATACGCTGCTACAATACCATTTTCACCCCTGTAGTACACTGGCACTTTTCACAATATCTCAAGAAATATAGTTTTATCACACCTCCATAGTAAAACAAAATGATTAGGATGTTATACAATAGTAAGGATATCAACTATGATATAGTTTTACACATGCTGGGAAAATATTATCAAAACATTCGCATTATTTCATTAGTTATATTTCGGAAATGATGCCTCAAGGCATCATAGCGTACTACGCCCGGGAATGCCTCCAGGCATCATAGCGTAGCTAAAGGGTTAAAGCCTGGTATTGTTGAACACACAAGTCAAGTTGCAAGCATAACTTAACTTTGTTTGACCTTGAATTACACCTCCCATTCAGGAAAAATGCCTCAAATATTGTCATTGAAGAGGTGTTGTCAGCGAGAACTAGCATAATTGCAGCTATGGCTGAGAAAGGTATTTCTTAATCAGGGTACGTGAAGCATGTACAATTCCTAAAGCAAGGTTCTACACAAGCAAGGCCATGGTCGATTACGATATGATGGTCCGGGAGAAAGCCAAAGTGATGGGGGTCGAAGCTTTTTATAACAGAGACCATAGGGCATTTTTCTCATGCTTTGGGCATAATAATTTAAAAACAACTACAAAGAAAAAGAAAAAAGGGAGGAGTTAAGGCATAAGAAAAAAGGCAGCAGAAAGGTTTCGGAGACACAGAAGACAAGTGAAGGAAGTCAATGGACATTCTTACCTACACGCTGCGTGACCTGGGGTTACAGGTAAATGAGGAAAAGCTACTTTTTCCTTCTACAGTGGTTAAGTATCTTGGGTTCAAGATTGATACTGTATCAATGGAGGTATCCCTTCCACCAGACTCTGGACTGGTTTGCAGGTACCTGAGATAACATAGTCTTGGACTTAGGCCACCATGAGGAATCAAAGGATTCAACTTCAATTTGTGTAAATTGTGGTCAGTGGTTGTTGGCTTGAGGCAGTGGGGGCTTTAGTACAAAAATAGCATGGTCCGCCTGATCACCAACAAAACTCAGATTCTGAGGGGATCCAAACTGGTCGTAGGAAGTAGGTGAAATCCATGAATTGTATAAGAGAAATTGTTTCGTTATCCTTCATATTCAATTTCAAATTGTCTGTAGAATATGTACCTTCTAAGGAGAATATGGTTCCTGATTTTCTATCGCGATGGATAATGTGTGTCTGTGGTGTCCCCCAGGGCTTGAACCTTGGGCCCAGTTTGTTTTTATTATTTGTCAATGAGGTTATCAACTGTATTCCCGATATTAATATTAAGCTCTCAGGCCGTTTATGGACAAAGCCACTTCCTTACAAATTCTTAAGTCGTATATTTTGCCGTACTTTGACTACGGAGACATATTTTATCCTATCCCTAATAAAAAACGCCATAGGCTTAACATGGGATTTGTTTATGTCACGGGTAGTGACATAAAGTGTTGTTTATGCCACTACTTTCTGATACTGAAAAAATATGGAAACGGGGTAGGATAAAATCTAGACGCCACCCGTTTGAGTTTGAGCTTATTTATGCCACTCTTTTTGTTGGCTCCATAATTTCACGAGTCGAAGACGAGTGACATTACGGAGCCAACAAAATGTGTGGCATAAATAAACTCAGACTCAAATACGTGACGTCTCTTGATAGTATTATAATGCCCCAGTTTACAATAAGATAAACTTCAACATGCCCAAAATCATTGCCTAAAGATAAGTGGGCAAAAGTGCCCTATCTACATGAAAGAAGAAAGTCACATTTCAGAAATTCCATTTACCTCCGAGCCAGGGACGATAAGTATTTGGATAGACGTGCCCTCAACACAAGATTTTATATGGCCCCTATATTGTATGTTGTCTAGCTAAATATTTGTATAGAACTACATCGAGAATTATATAAATATACAACTCCACGAGTTTGGATGGGCCGCAATCGTCATGGAGGCACAGCCAAACGAATGGAGTATTGTCTATTTTACGATTCAAATGCGGTTCTGGATTTATCTTACCCATTTCTATGACATTAAATATCATCACGACTTCAGAATAATCAGAATATACTTAGCAAATTCACTACGCCACGGCCGTGGTGATCGTTGAGCATATTGTTATTGCTATGGCTAAACTTGTACCAGGGGTGAGATAAACAGGCATACATGAAAAGCGTTGAGTATACTGGAGGCATCTTTTGAAACTCCTTGCCATATTATGTACGACTTTCCGCTGAGTTCCCCTGAGTTTAAAAAGATGTCTAAAACGATAATGTTGGAAACAATCCCGAAATATGTATAACCTATTTGACTACTTGCTGTATAGAATATATTATATTTGTAGATGTCCCGAGGTGACGATCTATCTGTATAATTAATACATATTAATATCTATGACAGCTTTGTGTTGTATAAACTATCCTAGAAGACATCCAACGAAAACCAGCGAAGGTATTATATTTTAATATGTACCAATTGTACTTGTCTTTGCCAATATATGATTTTGGAATATTACATGATAACAATTCTGTATGCCACTAGTGGCATATAAAACTCTGTATGCCAGTAAGCGTGGCATACGGAAACTCAATGTTAAGACTATGGGATTTTATATTAGGGGTAGGATACATGTTCTGAACATATCTATGCAATATCGTATCATCCACACTGTTTACAACGATTGACAGAATAGTCATGGCAATAACTTCTGTACTTTCACTGAGGCTATCAATTCTCACTGAATATATAAAAATTAATTTCAGAAGGAAAAAGGCGATATTTAGAACCTATTAAACCACCAAGAATGGAGGGCAATGGTAAATACTCTCCTTATATCGGTCGTTCACAAATATTGTTAAGTGAAAGAGATATATGACAATGCTGTACCAAAAAGACGAGCCCCCATCTTTGGAGACTTTTTCGCAAAGGCAGGCCGTCATTTTAACAGGCTAGCCCTACTGCAATGCCTCTGTGATCGCCAGTAATAACGATTTGACACCACATCCGGTCTGGACGTTTCCTGTGACAACACAGATCACTGGATCGATATTTGACACTAAGAACCGATTAATACAATCACTTTTCATGATGTTTACGAACATGTTTACGACCAGGAATCCCATCATCATTCTAATTTCCATCATCAAAAGGTATATCATATTTATATCACTATCAATCTAATCAAACCGATAAAGGCTCATCCACAAAGTCATCATGACGTATACCTTCCGAAAGGGATTGCTGGAGAAACACAAATTCAGACCTCAGACCAAATGCGGGGGAGCAGTTTAGTAACTGCATATCATCAACTACTTCTGCCAGACACAAGTATATATTTGCTCGGAGTCTCCATATTCAAGTGGTCTAAATCCACTGCCCGAAGTCCATGCCATTAAACGAGATTCATTTGATACTTATGTAATCAGGCCCGTAGTATGGCTAGGAGGTCTTTTTAGGGAACACACTGAGCACAAAGTAGATAAAACTCACAACTATTCACAGCAGCTTTGTTGTTGAGCGCGAGAAAATGTGTTCATATATGTCACCTAGAGGTTAGAATGGTAACACATACACTTCCAGCTTACTGCACAAAATCTAACCCTTTACTATCCATATACCAACTATAAAGGCCTGGTAAAATGAGCAGGGGTCCAGTATGTATATTTTGAGCGATACGAGCAGTGGACGATTCGATTTATCGAACGATGTACTACCTCATAGACGATCCATGTCTTTACATAAAATCGATTGTAGGATGACGCATGAATCATTTGTACAAATTGTCGTATGTTTGACATTCATTGTATGGGAAAATATGCTTACTATGTTTAAGGTATACACTCCCCCCCTCACAAACACACACAAACGATGTAACAGGTTCCATTGTCAACGATCGTTCAACCAACATCATTCAATCTTAGGTATTTCTGTGTATCATACGGATTGTACTAAGATGTATATGTATGTGTGTGGGTAAATGGGGTTTTATTTCTTATATCCTGCTTATTTTCTTTATTACAAATGGTCTTTTGTACATATTCATCCATTTTCTATGGCATATAGCTAGACAATATTTCCAGAATTACAGTACAACCTTCAGCCACGACACCCCATTGAGATGGCATACATTACGACTATAATAGTTCTTAAAACAATTTGTACGATGTAAGTCAATGATTTTGAGGCATCCCTTTTGATCGTATCGTACAATGGTCTTAGCTGTACGACGAAAAACCCTATGTAACAATAAAGCCCTAGGATCAGCATACAATCTTTTGTATGGTCGTTCTAAATATATGTAACAGACCCCTGTATCCAGCCTTATTAGATTCCGTGTCCCACTACTGACTTGGTTCCTAAAAATAAAAATTTCTGTTTATAGTTTCTTAGAAGAAAAAGTATTCACTGTGTGAATCCCTTCAGTAAATTATAAACATTTAGATATGAATAATGTAATCTCCTACTGGAAAATGAAACTATTAGTTAATGATGTTGACTTAATGTGGTATTTGCCCTTTCAAATCTCATGGGACAGACCTAACTGCACTGTATTCAGATGATCAAATCTGAGGAGACAGACTTGACCCACTTGACCCAGACCTGAAGAGAAACCCAGTTTTACTCCCATCCACCTACTCATAACACTCTGGGCCTCAAACCACATTACTTTAAGTCATGCAATAATGGCACAACCCCCTGCCCTCATGCCAGTATTGGGCCATTGGGAGTTGGGTTTAAGACCTCAGACCCTGTGCCAAAGTACCTAATTCATCTCGGAGGTTGAGGATGGGTGTAGGTATATGGCAGACGTTGTTTACAGTTTTGTTCACTGGTCCAGTACTAATGCCGTGGGGATGTTCCCTCATGGTATTTTCAAACTATAGTCTCTTTATTGTACTGGATCAGATTTTTTCTTATAACTATAACTTCACAATGCATGTTCATTTCAGACTATTAGATCTGATAGAGCAGGCCTGGCTGTGTCGCATTGGCACTTCCATAACTGACATTGGGACAAACCATTCTCTACGGGACAGAATTGATTGCATAGCCTTCATACCATAGCTATTCCAGGGACAGTCACTCCATATTAGCATATTTTATTGCATTAGGATACACTCTCTTTAATTAAGTAATCGGTTGTTATCTGTTCACACATGTATATGTCTATACCATGATAGATATTCCTGTTGATGATACTTAAGAACAACTATCAAATCAATTCTCTAGGTTTATTGAAAAAGTCTTTATACATTCTCTGATATATGTATTGAGAATATCACAGGGTGCCTCCTAACAGCTCCTCGCTCCAGATAGTGGTTAAGGCCCAACTGTTTGGACTGCCACCCCCAGTGTTTGAACCGTACCCTATCTTTGTTTGGACTGACACCCAATAGGGTATACAAGGAAGCAGATTTCCACTCACTTGGAACCCAGACACCATGGCGTCAACATCTCCAGGCTGCCCAGCATTACCACCACTACAGAGAGAAGGCTTGAAGACCCTAGGACACTAGGCTACAGAGGCCTTTACTGAGGATTGGGCTTCTCCACAAGCTGCTATCACCCCAGTAGTGGAGGAACAGAGACTGATGACTACTACCACCATATGCCACTACTTTTGGATCATCTATATCCACAAGTTAAAAAGACATTTGACAATAACTGAATGTCATAGACTGTGAGCACTGCTATAACAAAGAGGACTTGTATCATATGAACACTACAAAGGTGAATGTGATTTTGTATGTTGATGAGAATTGTTATGTAACTGTATACGTTGTTGTAATATATGTTATGAATACATATCTGTGTATAACGGTTATCTGTCTTCTTCATTAAGTATAGAAGATATTCCAAATTATTTTTTCTTGTCACTGTGTTGGCTAGTCTATAAGATTGGGCTTAAGCTACTGTACATGACAATTCAAATACATATGGCTTACTGAATAATAGTTTCCTTAGATATTTTATTACTTTTATTTGATGAAATGATTGAGGTATACCGTGCTCTTCCATTATAAATGGAAATAACATTTGCTTCTAGTCCTTATATGCTCCTGCTCTAATACTTATGATAACGATCCTTTATTCATTTTGCATAAAAAAACATATGCCTGGACAATTACCTGAACTTCAATCTCAATCCCAAGGTAATAAGAATATTGCATCAACCAGTAACTTTTCATGACCATCTTTGTAATGGTACAAATCTGCAACAGAATGAAGTATGATTCTCAACATGGGCTGTGCCTAATTCTGTGCGACCATTGATAGTGTGTTCAGTCTTTGCAGCATTTCCATAATTGGACGAACATACGATACTCACTATGGACTGTGGTTTCTGACCCTACTAATCTGCTTTTATGCTTAAAGGATTCCATTGACTTTATATTGACCCGTGTCAAATATCTGCATGAGGTAGTAGATGGTAGATGGTATTTATAGAGTGTTTTACTAACTGCATTCAATACTCGGTTTAGTTCTTAGGGAAATTGGGCCCTCGTTTTGACAAATTAAGGCTAAGCCTTCGTGCATTTAGACTATGTCTTTATGGCAGATGCTCTACATATTCCTATATAGGTTGAAAGGAAACCATATTTCTGTTAGCAAGGGTTAATGCTATGGAGACAGAACGCGGCCAAGAATCTGTCAAATACAGTCTAACTGTATACTGCTTAATTATAGACAAGAAAAGGGTATAAACTACAGATAGGTGAACTACAAACAAAAAGTGGGGGTACGTTTAAAATGTGAATATATCTTTATAGTGAAGTATTGACCATAGGTGTCCATAGGAGATTGCCCGGTCAAATAGGCTCCCGATCCCCCACGATACGCTGATTTTATCAGGAGGCCTATGTTCTGGCATGTTGGGAGCCAATCGTGGTTTATTGGTGTATCATAGGGTGCATCTATAGTAGAAGTATGGTAAACTGCTACGGTCTTGTCTGACCTCCCAATGAAATCTTGAAAGGCCGGCAATATTTGGTGGAAAATAAAAGTGCTCAAACTACCAAATGAATATTAAAGCTGCATTTAGAATGTCACTGATACTACACACAGGTAAGCGGTTAGATATCTATATCTACAGGTATTTTCACAAGGGGTCGATTCGCGCATTATTTATCGTGTCACATAGCACGGTCTACTCATGTTCTGACCAGGCTCAACAAACAAAAAACCGACAAGAAGTCATCGCCGTTTGCTTCATCCAAGGACGACCCCACCAAGCCTTCATATCGATCAATGACCGTGCCATACCGTAGTAAAGACCAATACCACCGTACTAGTGTCGTGGTGGCTGGCTGAATTAGGTCCTGCCGGTGTTTGCTACAAGAGAAGGCCTTTGGGGACGAGCTCGGCGATCCGTCATCGTTAGGCCTCACTTTAACGGGAGTGGTTATGGTGGCGGTGCAAGCGTTGAAGACTGCCTTTTGGCTGGGTTCAGTTCCTACCTAGTGAAAAAAACTATTTCGCGTGCCGACAGGAAACCGCAATGGCTTCCCAGCCACCTATTACGATGTCCGTTTTACTGGTTTAAGATTGGGTTCAGTTGTGACTGATTAAGGTCAAAAACTATTATTTCATTCTAAATGGCTGAGATGGGTTTTGTGGGAGTCTGCGGCTGCACTTAACTGCTTCAAGGTTATTTCTTCCGTTCTTTATGTTTCCAGTCTGCACTTGTGATTTCGGGGAAAGTTGATCAACATAGTTACAACTGTGGCTCCTGCTGGGACCTGGTGAACTATGATTCAATACTATCTAGATGAAATGATAATCAAAATATTTTCCTAGAACCAACATGGATGGAATTATCTCATATTATGTTCCTAAAACTAAGTATTTTGAATAAAGCGTCAGAATAGGGTAATAATCTCTTTATTTAATATACCTTTATCTAATATCCCGTAATCGTCATCAAGGCAGAGATGATTAGGGCATATCCAGTGGAATATTGTTTATTTTACGATTCGACGACAATTCTGGATTTATCTTTCATAGGTATTGAATAACATCACAATAGCAGAATAAATCAAATTACTTATGCAAATCCAGTTAGGAACGTATATATCTTGATGTTAATGTCTTCTCAAAGCCTCACAGTCATCTCACATCCCTGCCGTGACTATGGTGAGGTATTGTCACTTTATTTAGGTGATTGTAGCAGATGATTTTTGAATGTTATTCTTCTTGCTAAACTCGTACCGGGGGGTGGGGGAATAAACGAGTTAACAATCTAATATTGATGTTACCCTGCCAGCATAACATCTAAGGACAGCGCTCTCTGAGTGGTTTCTAGTTCATACTAGAAGATGAACCGTTATATAGCTAATACCATAAGGATTTCCTGAAGCAAACAACATTTGAAGTATTGTAGTTGTATCACAGGAAGTGAAATATGTTTAAAAGCGAGAAATTGGTGGCACCAAATTGATGCTACTGGTATATCAAGCATCTGTACTTTACATCAAACTAATAAAAAGAGAAATTATCGTCATAAATATGCATAAAAGAGGAAGCTTGTTGTAATGGCAGATTCGATAATCGTTAAGCCTCTCACGATGATGACAAAATCACATTAACCTCAGTATCTGATTCCGGGAGTGCAATTTAATGACCACAGTGGGTGTGAAAAATCATCCATCATTTAAGTCCGTTTATTGACTGCGTTGCAGTATCAATTCCTATATGAAGATCGATTTGCTTTTTGAATTGCACTTTAATTGAAACTTTTGATTCTTTTGTCTCAGAAATGTCCGTTTTATGTGTATCCAGTATCACAGAAACCTAATGGCATCTCATGTTTTTGAGTTGAACAGTGTCTCAAAGTCATTAAAAAAAAGGTGAGAAATCTGTCACTTCTGTGATCCGTCTAAGTTCAGGGACGAAAAACATTTTCTTTAGAACCTCGTTGCCGTGCACTTGCTTCAGAGTCGAAGGACTGCTAATGGATGGTCTCCAATCAAAGCCTGAGAAACATTCAGGGATACTTTGAAGCCCTTTTAGGCCAGGGCATTTTCTAGCAGAGTCTTTTCACAAAGTCCTTCTCTAGACTTGCTACGGTTACGATTCTTTAGTTTGTAGGATAGATTCTATTAAACAGATGTAAGATCTTCGCAACTTACGAATTATTGGATTTCATAGGTAAACTTCCTAATTGGATTACATCATTCATGACTAGGTGGCCCCATCCAGGGGCTCTCTCTGATAAAAGGAGGACTGAAATGTCACCATGGAGGGGCCTTTTGTGAAGCACAGCACTCTAACAAAAAGGGTAATAACCTTCCTGGCCGACTTTAAAAGTGTGGAATCATCCACAACAGGTCCCCATACAAGACCAGGTCTTGTTTCCGCTGCATTGTTTCTTTTGCAAAGGGGTTTTATCGGAATTCTTGAAAGAACAATGATGGTTTCCCATTTTGGCCAATACACTATCTGCACTTCGAATGAGGAAAGATCTTTGACAAAACAAATGACTTTTATAGGAAATTCTAAATTAAGATCAATGTTTTGGAATTTCCTTGATAATGTAGTTCAGATAGGGCCTGGACCTCAGCACCTGTGACTCTGAAAGACAATATTTCACCGTGACTTGACGGATGACTAATCACTAATTTAAACTATCGGCAGGCATATTAGGTGTCCCCGGTGAATATCCACACGATCATCCATTCAACTTGACAGATAATCCACTGGCATAAAATGGAAATACTGTAATAAACATATCGGCCATCTCCGCAGATTACAATTGTGTTTTTACTAAGTGGTGCATGACCCAAAAATAACCAGAGATTATTCAGTGGTACAAATGTCACCTACAACACTCAATACATAATTTAAAGGAAACAACGTAGTTTTTTTAATCAACCAATCATTCCATAAAAAGAAATTATTCTATCTAATGAATAGTGTACAAGATACGTTTCCATATTCTTGCTGAATACCTGAATTCATAGCCGACCGGAATCATAGCAGATCAATCTAAAGCTGTGCTACACTATGACGATTTGTGAAACACTACTATAGGTACATTCAGTATGGCCGCTACTTAGCAGGTATTCTGGCCAATTCAGTAAATATTTTTTGACAGCAACAATCCATGTCTCGTTACAGTAATCATTTACAAGCAATGATGAGAATGTAAGAAATGAATGGATGGGATAAGAGAATTAGATGTGATCTTTCTTGTTTCGAGTCCTGGTTCAGCAGAACCTGGTAAGACAAACTAAGAGTGGGATTCTTAGTGCTTTAGCTTTATATGCCTTTTGTAACTAAACAGAATACTATTTTGAACCTGTAGGGGGAGATCATTCCACAAGGTCAAGACCGTGTAGGTCGGACTTTTTTTTAGAAGAAGGAGGTTCTCGGTCTTTATAACTTGACTACTCTCTTTCCTTGAGCCCTAGTTCTAGGTTCACTTATATCACTTATATATGTCAATAGCATAGCGTCTTATGTATAACAATTTCATATAAGTTCTTCTATTTGAAAAGGCTGAACCTTACATTTTGTGTGTACATCTTTTATTGACAATTTACCAATTTGTGTATGCGTAATCTTCGATTTTGTGCTACCCCCAACTTATCTCTTAGTAATTTATTTGCACTTCCAAGAGGTGACTTAAGTGATCAATAATTGGAGCAATCAAACTACTGCATATCTTTACACTGGTTGATTCATCAATATATTTCCGAATACACGATAGTTCGAAGAATCTATTATTGACCTTTTTGAGGGTTAAACCAATACACTTTTGCCCGCTAAGTATTTCATCTATGTCGATGTTCATATATCTGATTCCGCTACTTATATAAATATTTCTTTTATAACTCTGTATAGGTCTCCTAGGTCAACAATGGGCTCAATATGTTCTTGTCTGTTTCCATCTTGTACAGTAGTATCATTACTAATTGTTTCGCTTAACACGTCGTCTTCAAGTTCCCTAATGTTTTCACTCGCGAAGAATTGCCAACTGAGCAAAATATCTCTGAACAGATTCCATTCAGTCACACTAACCGTGTCTCTCTATAATACAGCATGAGGAACCTCAGTTATACAATGATACAATACTGAGTAATATTTCCACAAACGTATCAATTGGCAAACCAGAGCAGACTGGCGATTCTCTAATGGCCGTCATTGAAACATTATGTCACCATCATGGTAACAACAAACGATGGTGAAGCGCCTGGAGACTTGAAGCTTGGGTTATATTTGATATAAATTGATATCCAATTGTACCCACAGTTTTATTCACCTAGTGACTGTTCTTGTTACCAATATCACTTTTCTTACCAGTTACATGATTACCAGTTGCTCACATTCTAATTACCTGGTTATCAAGCTTTGTTTAAAAAATGTAAGAATTCTCAGAATATGTTGCTTAGAATATGTTGCTTAGTGTTTGCCTGAGATCTACATTGGCGCACCTCATGAATCGTGGCGGGTGTCAGTAGCGTGTTCCTTTTTTAATTTCCGCTAGACCCGTTCCAACACACTGCGACAAACTTCTAAACATAGCCAAAACTTTCATAGTGTATCGGGATAGTGGGAACCTTTTTTTCATTGAGTCCACCAACGCCAATACTATACAAGAGAGCTTCCGATAGATATAGGCTACAATTGGAAGTAGCATAATCGTAGGCTATCGGGAGGTATATGAAAGAGGCATTATATCGTAGAGCTGTGTCAAGATCCAACCATGATCCATGGCTATGGTTAGCTAGTAATAGGCTATGAAGAATCCAACATGTTGGATCTCATTGGGAGCTCCATGATTGGTGTTTCAACCGTAGCCTATCGGTATCCAATCGTGAGCTATCATAGAGTCAATTATGGTCCACTGCCACGATTTTGTCTGTCATTCCGGTGAAATCTTATTCCAGTTGGGAAGTCAAAAGTAAAGCCTATCGGAACCAGAATTGGCGTTGGTGGGTGACAAGGCTTTATTGTAAGGGTCAGTCTATCCCTTGCCCAAAGTTAAGAAAAGGAAGACCAAACGTGTTATCTATAAAAAAAAGATTTAAAAAGCAAAAGGCTGTTGGCAATACGTCCGTGGTCGTGCAGGGGGATCTGATGATAGGTCTACACAGAGCCTAACACACTGCAAGGTCGCACACAAGTATCCCACGAGAGACCGACAAACAGCTCCGTTTATATAGGCAGGACAATCCGCCACCTGCATGTGCTCGGCAAGCACATCGCTGGGGCTAGTGGCTAGTCCATCACCCTTGTTGAGTGTCCATGTTGCAAACCATATAAGTGGCAACCTGTGCACCTGGTTATATTATATATAGAGACTCAGCCTATTTGTGTGTGTATTAGTCTGAAAATTCATTATGTCATGAGAGTAATGAATTTTCATCACTGCCTGAAAAAAGGAGATATCACATAAATACTCGTATACAATGTACATTAACATGTTTTATATGTATATTATGCCTTTAGTGTGTTTTTCCTTGTATACGAAAGCGTAATGGCTGTATTTGCTGCAAAGCGTATACATGAAGAGAAACATTCTCTGTGTGATATATGTGTGTATATATATGCGGGGCGTATACATGTCACGCTCTGTTTTGCGACATCTGGCGTGTACATGTTAGATATAATAAACATAGCATGTTTACACACGTATATTTATATATGTATATGTATAAGATATAAAAGGTGTACACACAGGCCCCTGTAGCCTCCACACCTTATCAGTGTATTGCATATGGGAAGGAGGATGGGGGTGGACGGGTGTAGGCAGACATGTGTGGACGGAAGGGTGTGGGTTAGACTGGCTCCAGTCCCTGCATCTTATGTCTACCCTCCTCGCTGATTCATGGGCCAGTCAGAGAAGGATACATACTTTAATGAACTTTATTCTGATTGTGATTAATCATTTATTGTTCATAATCAAAGACTTGAGCAAGTCTAGGTGTGGGCGTACAGGTCTGGGGACGGGTGTGGGCGGAGGGGTGTGGGTGGACGGATATATGCCGACGGGTGTGCAGAGCTTCAACCCAGCTGCTTGGACCCTGCCTCTCCTACATACACTACCTCTGTGCCTGCACCAACAATGAAGCCCTCCCTCCTGATTCCGACCCCAAGCCCGCCCTGAGCCGGACCCCAAGCCCGAGCCCAACCTTGACCCCGAGTATATAACTACAGTCTCACTGATAGAGTGAGCTTTATGTACACACCCATCCAATCCAATACAGAACAATGGTGTTTTGAAAGTAAAAAAACAAAATAAAAAATCGGTTTAAAAAAGGGAATGCTGGGTTTATTATATGGAATTAATCAAAAGATACTCAACAGTGTTTTAGGACTAACATAATGTTAGCATTAGGGTATTAAATTTTATTCAAAGACACCAGAGGGAAACACTGTCGATATTTCTATCGCTAGGTAGCACCGATGGTGTTACTGCGCTTCCCGTATAGCAGTGAGCCTGCTGATGGTCTGGTAAAATTTGATGAATAATGGCAAATGAAATTAAAAAGCAATGGTGTCCCCTAGATGCAGAGATCGAAATTATTGGATAGTGGCGTAAATATAGCTTAGTCAGGCGTATATATGACGCGGAATAGGATGACTTTATTTATGCCCAAGGGAAATTATATACGTGGAAATCAAATATAGGTAAACTGACATGTTCATCTTGTATGCTCTGTATTAGAATGTGCGGGCGAATGTATGATATATATGACTGCAACATGGACACTAATACGTCCATAGATGAAGCGTATATACAATGGCAATAGCCTATATACACAAGATGTATTCATGTGTAAAACACGTTTTTTCGCCCTCTGCATGATACATTTCATAGTTTATGAGCGAAACGAGGAATACTGGTGGCTGAATATTATAGGTGATGTAGAAATTCATGAGTCTTATAAATTGCTTTTTTCAAGCTCATCATATTTCTACTTGCCTGTATTACTAGAATGTACACGTCAACAATGAGTTTTGTATGTAATGTAATCTCACTAGTCAAAGCTGAGTGAGATTATATTTTTCTTACAATACACCATCGGTGTGCAGGTCCGAAGGTGAGACCATGACTGTCAGGTCTTGAGGCAAGAATGCTTCAAGGGGTACTCTCACCTACCAAATAGATATTTAGAACATAATTAGAATGAAACTTTTGCAAAAGATCTATGATAATCTTTTCAAACAACTTTCCCGAACGTCAAAGATAATCTCGCTATTCCTTGAGATAGATCGGCCAGACACGGAAACAGAAAAGAGCATCAACGATTCTTATCAGGGGTGAATTTTTTTTTGACAAACTAACATTTAGCAACTAATGAATTTAAAGCTCCCTGAACTTTCTAAATACACTCGTCATGCCAGAGGTGCAGTTTGGTAGAAATGTTTTTAGTCAAGATTACGTAAAAACGTTATTGGATCAATGCTTCTAAGCACGGCACATGCCTCAATGGTTGCAGAGCTGACGGCGATATTCAGGAATCCAAAAATAAGGCGCTCTCTCCGAGTTCTGACGAATACTTCAGCTTTGTTAGGATAATTATACCTTCAAGGGGAATTCTAAATATTGGATTCCCTTTAGTGATTAAATGGTTATTTCTGACAGACCAAGCGTCGATCACGCATACTAGGAAAGTGATTCTTTTGACCGAATCAAGCTGCGGTTTCAATTATAGATTTCAATAAGACGTGCATCTAGTGATCCAACTCAAAGAATTCCTGTGCTCGCAAGGCTGTTGGCTCATGGTAGCTGCACACACAATTTGACGAATTATGTTCCTGATGCAAAGTCAGAGTCTATCTTATACTCTGACAACTCATTACTAACAGAGCTGTGGCACATGTACCATCGCGTGGTATGCAGAGAAAAGGCCCTTTTCCATTGGTCGATAAAAACAGCGTAGATTTTCTGTGTTCTCCTAACAGCCTATTTACATTTTGCGTCAGCAGTACTAAAGGTCCGTCGGTGGTTCCTGAATGTATGTTGGTTATGGCCAATGCAAATAGGCTATTGGGAGAACACAAAAAATCTGCACCTTTTTCGTCAGCCAATGGAAACAGGCCTTATAGATGTCACACAATAAATGGTCTGTCGCAAACATTTCAAATGATCATATGGTCAAAAATCACGATATGGCAGCAATTGCCAAAAAATTCAAAACTTATAGGATCATTTATTCCTTTTGCCAATATCATCTTGACATATTTGAGGCCTTGTGTGCAAAATCAGGAACTCTAACTGACTTCAGAGCAGGGCTATTATGAAAATAAAAATGTCACATTACGACCCCCTTCTCCGATTGGGTCATATTGGTTCCCTGTGTACATATTGTTATCCCTGTTACTTTGCTATGCAATTTGTGGGTATATATATAAAAACGTAGATAGAATTAGTTTTCCCTTACCCCAACTGACATCCCTAGCCTTATACCCACCAGGGGTTGGTAACGTGACTAGGGTGGTAACGTGATGCATAAATATGTAGGGGACGATTGCTTTTTTATAGTAGGGATAAAGGCTTCATTCCTTCGCCATTTTGAAACATGATGGGGTCGTAAGGTGAGGGGTTGTAACATGACGGTGTTGTAACATGACGTGTCAGGGCTGATAACTTTTTTCTAATAAAGATAAAGACTTCATTCTTTTGCCATCCTGTAGGTAATTATCTACCCTTTAACACCCTAAAAGAACTTTTGCTAATATTGAAGGGAAATAGATCATAACGTGACTGCCTAAACTACACCAAATAGCACAAATTGAGTTTAGTATGAAAAAGGCCATGTATACATGCCTATCCTTTAATGGTGGGAAATGGGTAATTAGAAACTGTGAAAATTATTTGATTCTACCTCCTTTTTGATTATATTCTATGCATGATTTCATGCCAGTGTTGTAATGTGACACCCTCAAGTTTTTAGCCATAATTTGTCTAAATATTGGAGTTATGTGGTTTTTATAGTTCTAGACTCTGCTCAACAATGCCCTAGAACAAAACCATCCAAAAGGGACTTTTTGAAATATTCAAATTTAGTCTATTTGCTGCCATTTCGTGATTTCCGTCTACATGTTCTCTCTCAAATCCATTACCAGATGAACCTTGCCTGCCGAACCTGCCGGCCATTTACACCATGTTAACCACTCTACCCAATCCCATATCTAGAGACCCATTGAACTCAACCATTTATCTTTACCCAGAGATGCAAAGAAAAGTTCTTTTGATTTCAGTAATCATACCAGAGAAAGGAAATTCGCCATTGAGCAGGAATTTTTTCCAATAAATCTGAACTGCATTTTTCGTCTTCAGTAAGATATGAAAAGCCCATACTACTTCAGATATAAGAGCAAGGCCTGTCGTCTCCAGAGGCTTTAAGATAAAAACCCAAACATCATCCTGTCACGAAGGCCATATTTATACCCAACTTCATCAATCACAGAGCTACTACGCTATCCTAGTGGTGAGAATCGGCACAGCTGTTAGTCAAATTCGAACTTTGGCAGAGAGAATCATGTTCTCTGAGCGGGGGACTATTTTTGTCTGAGAAAAGAAGTGTTTACAGAAGATATCTAGCATATAGATTATCACATGTCCTTTAATTTAAGAAATATCGATTAGCTTTAGAGTCCCTGAATTGGATCCCTCTGTTAGTAGATGGTATGTCACCAATATGAATTAATTGAGACGACATATAGACATTAATGACAACAATATCTTAATTTGATATTCAAAGAATATATCAAAGATACAATTCAAAAAGATCCCATCCAGAAACTGAAAATATTTGCATTTCAAAAGAGATTTTGAGGAGGGTGTTTTACCTGTCAGTTTAAGTCTTTCAAAGATTTTGGTACAATAAAATAAGTAAAAAGCGGGTTTTAGACAAAAATAGCGTGAAATCGGTTTCTTGATCTCTGAATCATTTCGAGTTATTTTGTGTAAAGAATAAACCAAGTGAAACCCGACTGCACTGATGGTAGGTTAATGTGAATGCACAGTGCCTTACAAACTGAATTAAGTGGGTCATACTAGCACTATCGTTGCTAGACTGCAGCCATCGTTGCTGCTGTTTTCACCACGTTTACCTCAATATCAACCCCACTAAGGACCACCAGCCTCGCAGTCTATCGACTCTAAAATGGCATTAGGGAATGTCTTCAGGTCTCCATATAGTCTGCCTGCTGTAAATCATCACCTAACGCTGGCCACAAAACCGAACAAGGTCCGGTGGGCAGGGACAGGAGTCGGCCGTCTGACACGAGTCATTTCCCGCTGGCGAAAAGACGTCAGACGGCCAGGGCCCGGTTCCTAAAAAAATCAACCTGAGGACTTGTCTCTAATCAACTCAGATTACACTCTCTGCTCATGGTAAAAGCCTTTTCTGAATTGTGGTTGATTATTGAATACGTGCAGATCGTGATGTGTTTGAAGAATTTCTCTCCGGTCCAGATGGGTGTGGAAAATGTAAATTCGGGAATAGCAGAGAACACTAGCTTTCCTCGAAAAAGACTTACTTTAGGAAGAGACCTCATGCTTGGACAATATCCGCAAGGTGGAAATAAATGGGCTCTCTCCGCTTGTTAGATTGAATGACAGCTCGTTCTTTTTGTTACAGCGTATTTTTCAGTCCGCTGAAAGGATAGTGATTTATTGCATGCAGTTTAAAAAAATTATAATATGATATACTGAGCTAGAGAAAATCATCTTTTGCATACAAGAAATAGAACATCCGCTTTTATTTACATTAGGGTGAGTTAAAACGCTAGTTTTCCCAATTACACAAAATAACAGTTATAAATGCTAGATTCAGCATTCATTTATGAGAATGGAGGTTTGTTAAGTGCTAGATCGATATCCAAGAAGATCTTTTATCCAAAATCAATTCTATGAGACAATACGACTTATGGTCCCTTTAATGATTAAGGAACGATAGTAAAACTTGTATATGTCCTACATTTATATAGGATAAATGTCAAGACCTATGGTAACAAAAGGTCTATGCCAAATATAGGATTATTTTCACGAATAATTTGATAGTACAACCTCGATTTGTTTTATAAAACGATTTTCGCCTTGGATCGTTTCTGAGATCGATCATCGCTGGATAGATCATATTGTCCAAGTTAAGTATCGTTCGTAGATTGTTAACATCCCTCTGAATCATCCATTATGTTGTAATGCTTCTCTATCTTTGAATAATGTCTATTCCTCCATTCTATTTAAGTACACAGAGTTCTTCGATGGAAAATTGGGAATAGAATATCTAGTGTTATACATCGGTGTAGTTTATGAATGAAAAGGAATGGGTATAACAGTTATCTAGATATCGAACATTATAAGTATAACGACAAATTATCGAGGTACTTTTATACGGGTTGACCCATCCGAACAGCACTGCCACTGTCATTGGAAGGGTAATCGACAGGGACTGTTAGTATTATCATCAGGGACGAATAATGTATGTCGTTGAATTCGATTTTTGATTAAACGCCTCCAGCGTTCCCACCGGAAAAGGCTATTTATCAAAATTACTTATAATTAACATTATTTCCAATTCCTTAGTCAATTCATTTATTGCGATACGTCCTCTCCAATGTCACGAGTTCTTTTTATCAAGCTTATTCTCTATTTGGCATGTGATATTAATGAGGGTAGATGGTTAGCTTGTAGCATTCCTGATCGATGTTTTCATATCATGTTGGTAGAGACTGCTGTACACAGGCTGGCCATTAACAGATAAATGGAGTATGAATAATTTGAATGTATCGAATGTATTGTAAGATTTAATGTAGATTAGGTAGCATAACTTGGTTTGTCTGTCAACATTGCGAACAGATTTAAGGTCGGTGTTCAATATGTCATCATCATAATGGTCGTTATATAACACCCGGTATTTTCTGGAGCTGATCTGTCTCATGTGCTTGACGAGATTACTGAGCTTGCGCGAGGAAATGATTCACATAATGCACTGTATCATCTGAATTTCACGAGCTATGCCCTCTACCTAAATAAATCATTATCCCTGAACATCTTGATATTACACCTCACACTTCGCGTCTGTCTGATTATGTATTTCTTTTGAACTAAATCCCTCATTCAAAAACTATCGATGTTTATTCTGGAGTTGCTCAGGTTGGAGAAGTAATATTCTTCATTTTCCATTGGATCCAGAGCCTGCAAAAATACTTACAAAGCTTACATGCGTCCAGCAAATGAATGGTTCGTAAATAATAAGACAGGAATTGAATTGGTGAAACATCCATACTACCACTAATAAATTCTATATAATCGTTGATGTAAATATTATACAATGGACTGATACAGATGTACAGACCGTTATATAAAATTACTAAGAATAACCAAAAGAATTCTTCTAATTCACTGCAATACACTGCTAGCCTTCGCCATAAAGGAGGCCTTTCATTACTGCACGAGGCGAGGAAATGGATTAACAATGATGAACACTCTCCATCCAATGAGGTATTTACTGTCGTATTCCAGAAAACATTCAAGAACACTCTAAGAAGATGACATAAGGCAGAGTGTAATGATAACCTGAAATATAAGCCACATTGCATAATGTATTTGGTGTCATGCATTATGGGTAGCATGTTCTAAACTGCTGATATAAGCGAAAGAAAGTAATATTCAGGCTATTTTCTGTCCAATCGCTTCTTGACTAACTATGAAGAGACATTAATTGGCGGTTCGAATTCGTGTCTGATATAAATAAATCTGTGAACATTAGGCGCGAAGGAATAGAGGTAAGTCGACTGTACCAAATTGCAGGGCAGTCACCCTCCTCATTCATATCAATAAGGCCACGCGTGGCAGGGTCTCCTAAATCAGAGTTGGGCAAAGTCAGGACAACAGGGACTGCAGATCCTGGTTCAAGACGAGAGCCTAATGAGCGAGTCTCACAGTATCCAAGAAACAAACTGGTCCGCTCAGTCGCCAAGGCCAACAAATTGGGGCTGGATGGAGAAATGGAGCAGTGAATATTCTTTTCCAGTTCCCTTTTTTCACAGTCAGTATTGGGTATGGATTGAATAGTGGAGAGAATCCATCAGGGACTTTTCTTTGCATGTATACACATTATGCATTTATTTTTGTATTATCTATCCACATTATTCACTAGATATCGTGTATGTAGTAACTATATCAAATAGATCCGCAGATTTCTATGTATGAGGTACACGCAGATCTATATAAGTATTGCGGAATAAAATTCCAGAGTTGACTGAGGTGTCTCACGGTGCACTATCTTCCAGGCCAATGCGAGGACGAGATTGAACGTATGAAATAAGGGCGACGGACAGGGAATGTAGCGCCTGTGCCGGGACTTGAGCGCGGCTCGACCTCATCTGTCACGCGTCATTTTCCGGGTGAGAGGTTAGGGTGCCTTAAGTAGAGGTGGAGTTGGGAGGCTGGAATGCCTTTAAGCATTGGAGGCCAGTTGATGGGGAATTCCAATTTGAATACCCGTTCGCCCCCAGGTAATCTTGTGATTTCATTCCCATAGAAGCGTAAGGCAAGGCAATGGAACCTTATTTAAAGAATCGCCAAAGTTTATTATCAAAAGAATGAAACATAGAATGAGATATATTAGAACGGGTAAGAGGAGAGATTTCCAGCAGATTCTTTTGTCTGAAGTATATTTGCAGCAGAGAGATCGAATGAAACTATACTCTCCTTCTATCCGGCACCTCCCAGCGCTAGTATTATTACAATGCATCTCACGGATCAGCATACATCACCTTGCCATCACAGCATAGCACCCCTAGGGTGTATAATAACAGAGTCATTAATATTAGAAAGGACATTGTCGTTCTCTTCTGTGTACGGGTCGGGGAGCAGGATGGAATTTAATCGTAAGTCACGAAATTCAGCATATATGATGGATAGTATTACTATCTTGTATTATCCACCCAATACGAACCCTTCATAGAAAATCTACAGGGAGTATGTAATTTACCGGGCGGAGAATGGTCGCCCTACACAGAGTGGAAGCACAAAAACTATGATGGGCCCATAGATATCTCTGTTCCGCAGAGGGGCTTTATTTAATACAAATGCAAGAGTCATTAGAAATACCCTGCTTCACTTGGAATAGAAGTGAGATATTACTGAGTTACAATTTGATAGGTATGTGTAAATCATAAACGAGTATGTTGCCTGTCAACTCTCATGTATCCGAACTTTTATTAAACATAACACGAGAGGTTTTTTAGGATGATGAAAGATGACCCTCATGTTTAAAGGATATGTTAAAATGACTACTTTTGTTGACAGGGGGCGTAAGACATGATAAAATAAGGTAGAAACATAAAAGAGGAAACTGTCTTGCATGGGTTATTTATTGCGACGCTAGGTCTTGTTATGAATATCATCTAATAAACATTGTTTTCCTAGTAAATGTGAGATAGTAAACAGATGTCTTACTTTTGATTTTTCGTAAATAACAAGTCTCCTTATCTCCATTGTCCTCCCATAAGGGCCCTGTATTTCCAGTTATTTGTAGGGGCGTTGGGTGAGCTTAGTTACATGCCAGCTCCTTGCGTGTAATGACGTCTCTGGGGACATATATATCCTGGAGTGTTTCACACGAGACAAATTATCTGCCGGTCAAACATCAACATCATCCACTATATAACCTTTCCTATATTGAATTTACCTCACCTCTCAAACACTTACAGGAACTTCCTCCGCGGATGGTCATATCAAGATTTAATGAGAAAAGTATGTAAACTGGCTCAGTATTGATGAGAGGATTAATCGACATGGCCCGCTGGTAAGATAATCTCCAGGAGGGTGCATAAACCGCCAACTGGTGTTGCTTTAACTCCTATATTGTCATCACCACCGCTCTGGGCCGAAGGATCTCAGATGATGGCCGCGGCGAGTGGCTCAGCACGCAGTTCTATCACAGCTGAGCGCCTCACCATCCCTCTCTACACACAGTCAACGGTCTCCGAGCACCCTACTGGGAGTACCCAACCCCACAAAGCTACGCCGGGTCGAGTAAGGACCATCTCTCATGTCTAAAAGGTCCAGGCACAGCATTGACCCAAGGCCTTTGTTGGGAAAAGAAAGACGATAGAAGAGATGACCGACGGTTTTCTTTTCAGTTGGGCTGCCTTTGTTTCTCGCAGTAATGAGAGTAACAAAGCTCATTTCTTTGCCATATCAACTATATATATGTATGCACACAAATAATCTTTTAAATTCTTGAATGTGGTTTAAAACCTGCCATATATGTACATCTAGTGTGAGTATAGCTGTTCTAATTAGAATTCTATACATACGTATACACAAGAAATGTTTGCTGGATTCCATAGAACAATTATTTAGATGATATGAATTGTTTCTGCATTTTGCCTGAAGATATATACATGTGTACTAGGTAAAAGGACAAAATTTCCTTTCCTCTAAATTGTGGTGAAACAGACCAGAGAAAAATTGTCAGTATTGGAATTACTCAGCGTTACATGGTAGGAAATAGTAGATGTATGAAAAACCTGAAATCCTCCTCAGAAGTCACCTAGGGGCCCATTAACAGGTGTTCGTATAAGGAAACAGAAATAGTCTTGTTGTGAACAAAAATCCTCATTAGAGTGAAGTGTAGTGGTTTGAAGAATAGTCTCCTTTCTGAAAAGACTCACCTTTCAATTAAAGTTTGAATCAAGAGGATACTGAATAATATCTTTTACTTGGGTTACTTTTCAGTAGTAGTCAATTCACGAAATATAACAATATCATCCTTAAAATAAATTTAGAAAGTACTGGGGTGATTTACTTTATTCTATAGGATCACTCCAGAAGACTAGAAGTACCATACAGGACTAAAATAGAATGAAGTTAATTACGAGTCTAGTAAGATTATTAAAAGGACATTCAGCGTAGGTTAGCGAATAGAGATATCCCTACGAATTATTACTTGTTCAAAATGGTGTATGGTAAACCCAGAAATGTGCGATAGCTGTGGAGATAAATATCCATAGGAACATTTCTTTTTGGACTGTCCAGAAGTGAAAAAGTTGTAGTCTTCAATGAAAACGTGGAGGAAAAGGGTAATGGATATACATTTTAACACATCTCCGGTGGGAATTCTCTTGGGTAAAGTGGGACAAGATACATAGACACAAGTCATCAACTAGTTTCGTCTGTGCCTCAAGTTCTATATGACAACAATAATATTTTTTATACAACTGTATTACTGAATAAAGAGAAAAACGAAGAATGGAACAATGTTTAAATGTATTAGAAAGGAAACCCAGGAAATTCAAAACTAGGAGCAAATAGAATGTACATCATTGATGAATTCATGAGCGTGCAATTAATTATAAATGAATAATAATAAAAAGGTTAAGGTTACCCTCAGTCTATAAACCATTTTCTGTAAACCATTTGTACCCAGTCAACTTGCCAATTCTGCAACTTCCTGAGTCTCGGATGTAAAAATAGCAAGCACAGGAGGGTCAATGAGGTATTTTTATCTCGAGTTAAAAAAAAAAAAGTTTATAGACAGAAGGTATATACAAGATTTTCAACCAAACAGTCAAAACGCAGGACATAACTACCATTTTCTGTAAACCACTTGTACCCAGTCAACTTGTCAATTCTGCAACTTCCTGAGTCTCGGATGTAAAAATAGCAAGCACCAGAGGGTCAATGAGGTATTTTGATCGTGAGTTTTTTTTTAAATAATGTTTATAGACAGAAGGTATATACAAGACTTTCAACCAAACAGTCAAAACGCAGGACATAACGACCATTTCCTGTAAACCACTTGTACCCAGTCAACTTGCCAATTCTGCAACTTCATGAGTCTTGGATGTAAAAATAGCAAGCACCAGAGGGTCAATGGGGTATTTTGATCGTGAGTTTTATTTTAAATAATGTTTAAAGATAAAAGGTATATACAAGATTTTCAACCAAACAGTCAAAACGCAGGACATAACGATCGGTTTACACATTAGCTGCTCGGTTCTACTTACATCATTGTAATCTTGTAACTACTGTCTGTAATACACTCGGTGTTGACAAGAGAGTTCTTATTGGGGTCAAAGACCTCCAAATTAGGGTCAACCCACCGAATTCTTCAGAATCATTCTTATTTACCATGGCAGTTTAACAAAGTGGGGTTTATCAGCAACCATAGTTGTTTACAACATACCTTAGTCTTACAGTACAGCAAGTGAGGGATTTGTCATAGTCAACTGGGCATGCTTCTAAGACCCTGAGACACTGCCACCCTTCTCCTTTCAGAATATCACATTGAATAGCACGCAGATAGTGAAGGGATAGGTTTTCGCAGCACGAGGGAAGCCCATATTTAATCCCTTTAACCCTTAGGCAATGTGCATATATACACAATATTTACTGTAATAATGGACTTATAGAGTAATGAGTCAATTATAAAGACTATATAATATAACAAAGAAAAGGCCTACGAAGGTAGGTGAAGTTGAAAGAGGTGTGGATGGGTGTGTAAAAAGGGTGGACACGTGTGTATCATGTAAGAGCAAGAGTGGGAGTAAGGGTGAGTGAAGGGGAGCAGAAACGCACGTGAGTTGCGTAGTGCAGAAATTTGACACGGGGGGGGGGGGGGGGGGCGCATGTGTCTAGTGATGAGGAGAGACACGGGGGGGGGGGGGGGGAGGCAATGACCACCCCTGACCAAAAGCCATGAGTAACCCATTGTGCGGGTAACCAAATATATGGCGTGGCAAAACCATTTACCCCTGTCTACGAACAGAAAGTGTTTACGCATCTCGAGGCCATATATTAGTAAAAAGACGTCATGGGATACACCCTGGACATTTTTTACCTCTGCAAAAGTAACTGGCTGCCCTTTTACAAATGACTAACCCGAATCACAGAGGGTATTTCCTATTATCCGTTAAGGATGAATACCTATATGTCTGCTTTCCGATAAAGATAATGAAAAGTCAGGGTCTTTCGTTTGTTTCGTATCGTTGACACATTACCGGTCTTTGATGCTAAAAGTCTATCGTGTTTTAGAGACGTCGCTCAGCCCTAGAGAAACCTCTGTATTCTTACACTTGCCTGTTAATGTCAAGATAACATATAATAACCGGCTTGTGAATTCCCCTGCCACTGTCAGCTTTGGTCACAGACTAACGCTGTACAAATAGTCAAATTCAAAATCAGATAGATTCGATATCTTATCATTTCACTATAATATCATGCAGGGAGACAAATTCCAACTTCTTTCTTATCGCGTTGTTAATTGTATTAATCTAAAACATAATTACAGGCTCTTTTTAGATATCTAACACACTATAGTCGGTTTGGAATTCGGACGAGTTGCAAAATACAAAAAGCCTATACTTGCCAATGGTTCGACAGTCATACGTAAGTAGGGAATGGACGTAATCGGCCTAAACTTTGCTTACAAATTAGAAATGTCACACAGTTCTTTAGAGATAATTCCTTACGGGCAACATGACCTTTCTGATTAGCCTTGATGCCTTAATAATATTACTATATATTGTAATTCAAGCAATTTGCCAGCCCTCTCTTTAAAGGTCAATGTTGTTTTAATGAATGAGTTCATAGAATGAATGAGTGAGCTCATAGTATAAAGATTCATGAACGCAACGAGATTTGTTTGAATTGAAAGGTAACATATTACATAGCGGAATTATCATAACTATACGGGGCAGAGAGTGATCGCTAGTTCTTTCAGCCGACTGTAGTTGGGGGCAACCATTGTTATCAGTTGGTATGAACTATAGATGATATTGAGACAAGGCTAAAATTCCTCCATAGCAAGCCCAAAAGTATTTTTATAAAATCCATAGATAACTTGACCCGCCACCTGGTGTTTTGCATGGTGTCGGGGGGCAAGATGGACACTTCCATAGCACAATAGCTATGTGCCCTATAATATGTCTATCGATATATTATCATCAGTTAAGTGTTGACGCACATGTCAAAATTAAAGCTTTATGTAAGCAAGATATCAACAAAACTACAGAGGCAAATGATATACTATTAGAAGACTAATATTGTTATCATTGTCCTAATTATGCGTCATGTATGATGTTTATATGCTACGGTATAGCCTAGTTGGAATGTTGGTTAGTCTAGTTGTGTTAGTTTGAATATCAATTAGTGTAGTTATCAACCAGTTACAACAACAGGATGCCTGCTTATGAACATCCGATGTGTTTGATTTATGTGTAACATAGGAAGGCGATACACAGCCATAGTAAAGTGTGCGAACTGGCCCAGCTAAAAGTACCCAAAAAGACAACAAACAACTACTTGTTCTTCAAAGTTGTTGCCCTTTATGTTCCGGACATTGCAACAGTGATGGAACCCCCAACCAGTGATGACAACACTCTTTCATTGATATGGAATGCTATTTGGCTTGATTGTAAGCGTTACATTATTTCCGATTTTTTTTACTCACTTAATTCCATGAGCAGGCTCTTTTTATATTTCGGAACTTTATTCTGATTTAAAAAAAATTCCAATTTGCCAAGTAACTATTCCAAACCCATCATCAATCAAGATTGATATTGTAATGTTTAACTGATGAATAAGAGAATGTTAACGACACAATCTTTCAATACCATCTCTAATCCTTTAGGCTCGGCGTCCATCCACTTCGATAGACATTCAAAACCTCCGGATGCACTACAATGCACAACGTCACAAAATATAGACAATCGGGAACCTCTTAGACAAACTTCCAGAGTAGGAACATCGGCGCGTATCATTATCGGAGCTATCGTAAATAATTTGGAGCTCAATGAACACCGGAACTTAAGGTTCAGTCCAGTACAAGTTTTTTCCCTATCCCTCTTCCTAATCCCTGTAAGTTCCTCCCAATAACTGTAGGGCATGTTACAAAGACATTTGGTTCAGTAACACTTATTTATGCAAGAGGCGCTAAGGTAAGCTTCTACTCATGTACCTCAATGGTGAAATATGAAAATTGCCATAGTCTACATCCCTCGGGAAAAGGTATCCGCGTATCCGTTAAAAGCGTAACCGTTACACGATGAGATTATATCATCCATCTTTATCATACGCGTGTCTACTCTTGACAATTACGTACACATGATGCCCGAGCCACTGGTATTATTTCGTATTTATATCGCTAACAGTAATAATCATAACCGAAATGCTGGATATGGGGTAGACTTTCTACTTTATATCTCCAGCTCCTGTACCACAGAAGTGTCTCCTATTGATAATTTCTTTTCTCTGAAACATGAACAAATACTGACAAATCCTGCTGTGAATTAAATGTCCAATGCATGCCATACGGTTAGATGGCATATAACGGTTTTCCTTATTCGGCATCAGAAAAGGGTTTCTTTTGTCTTGAGACGATAATCATGTGCCTACCAGGTTATCAAAAGCTCTGAGCATACAGAGAGATAAATAGAGAATTTTGGTGTGTGGGAGAGGAGAGAGAAGAGGCACAATGCGTATAGTTCCCCAGAAAGCGAAAAATAATGTCTTGCAAGTGAATTTCCTGTGCGGGCGAAACACAGGGCAGGATAAGGCAAACAGTAAGAGACTGAATAAATCTTAGTACGACCCCCAAGGGAGCGTCTGCCAACACCTACCACAGAACAGTCAATACTACGTCTGTACCACATATGTTTTAGCACCCTCTGTGATTGGGAAGGGCGGGTCACTACACTGCTATTTCCCACCCACCATCCCAAGATAGAAATCTACATTTACAAAAAAAAACATACCTTATCCAATGATTTCTTCTTCTTTTAAATTTGAGTTTTGCTGTCTTTATTTTTAGTATTTCTTTTCCGAATCAATTTTGTTAAACATGTTGAATCATCTGTCGTGTATTTTCCGGTTGGTGACAACTCTATTCTACCGTGAAATAGAGGACAAATGTATACATGTTTAGGGGAGAAGTGGGGAGGGTAAGAACCAATGCCAATACAGAAATACGACCTTCCAATCCAATATCATGCAAAATTTCCAACATCACAGTGCAATGGGAAGGTATACATCGTAGTGCGTCATAGTGCAGCGGCATGCATTATAAAGGCATGTATTTGTTTTTATTATTTTTTTTATTTACTACAATTTCTCCCGCAGGGGAGTTCTTCCAATTGAGTTACATTATATCCAGATAGTGTCTGCGTACAAACAATTTACAAACCCGATACAAAAGTCATATGTTCCGATACACAGCCAACGGAAAAACAGTTGCGTTAGGAGTGAGAATTACTTCTGCGTCAGCGTGCGTCACAGTGCGTAGACCATATACGTTAAGTTTTAAGTTATATGTGGATATCAGGTTAATTATGTAAAGGGTGTTCGCTGCATACACAGGGCATCACCGCTGGTTGATATGTTGGGTATCACCGGACAACGGATATCCTCACAAAGGAACGCGGATGGACTGAAGGTGGTCACGTGACCCGAGCGCAGGGAACGCGTTGGTCGGGACCCAATGAGAGTCTGGCGCCTCCAAGAGTCTCTTATGGCATCCTAGCCTTAATATCAAAGGAGTCATGTAGCTTAAGTAAAACAATATCCCATGACCTTTACCAAATGGATTACATTCTTCTTTTCATTACAGACACGCATATAGATTCACGAGATGGCTGTCGATATCTCTTTTTTCATTTATAATTATATCCCCGTGTATTCATTCGCATACTCCCGTATCAATATTGACATAAACAGAGACAGGGCTTTGTTGTATTCATCTCACCCTGGTATTTTTGTCCTATAGGCTTGATATTGGTAACTCGGCCTTCATGCCCATATGGGTATTACAGCCTGTTCTCCATAGGCTATGACGTCATATATCCAGTGTGTCGTCCATTCTTTAAGTGTGTACAGGGGTGTGAAAAATACAGAAAGTGACTCATTTTCTGTATAGTCGTTGTTCTCCAACTCGTTTGAACACTATGTGATATTCACTCGACTTTTACTTGTTCATATCGCTCCATGTCAAACTCATGATGAACGATGACTTTGTCCAAAACTTGTTGAGTTTTTATTTGTATACGTCAGCGTAATGGCTGTATTTGCCACTCGGCTTATATGAATAGAAATGAATTATGCGCGATATGTATACGCTGGTCGTACACATGTTACTTACGTTTGGCATATACATGTATATAGATACAAACTTAAAAAAGGATTACCCACCCCCCGGATTCCCGACGACACCACCTCCTTTTATAACCTCGTAAATTACCCGGGTTAAGATCAAAGAGAGCCGCCGGAAGCCGAGCCGGGGTGAGCCACGGGCCGCTGGTGTGGAATCATAGAAATTAATTCAAAGTTTAATAACTTCGGATCCAATTAAGATATCGGGAAACGGGTTTCATGTTTATAATCGCCTCTGTCCCCCCTAGAAATTGGCTTAAGGAACTTCTAAATCAGACTAGGGGATAGGTAGCATCGCTATTCAAATGGCCACCTCAGAATCGGTAACAATCGGTGAAAGTGCGTACACCGAAATCTTAAGGTTGGGGACAGTCGGTCACATCTGACATGGTAGTAATGCCCGACGCGTCGGGAAAAGCAACAAAATCGGGTCGGGGAAGTGCGTACACCGACCCGATTGATGCAGATTGTCACAGACCGGACGGATCCGTCGGGGAAAGGTAGAATCGGGCACAGTGGTCGGGTCGGTGTCTTATAGGCTTAATTACAACCACACTGACCTGCTGGCCTTGGCGCCACCCGGGTCGTAAGAAATGCGTGGAATGTAAACATGTGTAAACAGAAATGTTCATGCTGTGTTCAGTATTGAGTCATTTCTTTAACTATCCAGATAACCTGTAAGACTAGTAGGACAGACTTCCCTGCCCTTGTTTCAGCACACTCCTACACCTTTGAGGATAATTTCATCAGAATGAATAAGTATTCCCTGAACAAGGTAGCAAGGCGTCCCTTAACTAGCCATGGATTATATAACATACACTGTGCAAATACATTAAGACAGCTATTGATGTGTTGCCTTTGATTTCAGGAATGGCTGTTGGGGATCCATCGTTGTCACAGACTCGGAAAGGTCTGTATGAGGCATGGAACGTGCGGTGCAGGGAGCTGTTTCAAAAGTCGAGTGAAGTCTATGGTTTTGAAACAGCTCCCAGGTCACATATTCATCGACGGAACCGCATTTTACCATGCCCACATCAGTGAGATTTTGCCAAAAACCGGATTAGCAAACTCTTCTATGCCTAGACGCTAACCTATCACGTTTATGGTTCTGGAACTCCGTATTTTGTTCAACGCTTTTAGAATTTATATTACATGTTGTAAGCTGCATCAAAAATATGAAACAATTTCTTTTAGGATTTCCCTCATTTCTGTACACAACGCGTTAAGGTCATGGAACTCTCTTTTTGTATGTGTTAATGTGACATTTTCTATATATGTACCGTCGGAATACTGAGAGTCATTAAGGCTGCGAGGTTGGCAGTAATGTGAAAACAGAAGAGTAGTCAGTAACTAAGGATGCCTCTCATGTGTCCCACACTGGGCATGTGCGTTTCCAGTCACATGGGCACGCAGAATTTAGACCAGCCTCCCTCCACTTGGCCACTTGCTCCCAAAATACCAGACATCTAGGATGTTATCCAGTATCTCTCCGATCTAGCTATTAAACCATCTAAACAATATAGAAAAAGGTGAAACTACGACAAGCGTCACACCAAATGTGGGCCACAGAAAGGGAGCTGGGACCAGGTCGAAAAACCAGGAGAAACACTCAAAATGCCTGGATGGCTGCTTCTGCTTGGCTGCAGGCCGCCATCTTCCACCTCGTACGAGCAACTGCTCACCCAGGACGATCCCAGAGGTCATCAACGGTGAACTCAGAAAAAAATTATCCAACTCCACAGGAACACGTCCCGATTATCCAATAATGCTCAAGCTGCTGAAAATTCGCCTCCAGAACCGTGGGCCAACAGTTATCCTCCCCGTCGTCGCCCGACATCACCCAAACTAATAGCAGGTATACAATGGTCAGTTACTCCACACATGCTCAGGGCTCTGTATCTGCCCCTCTCCTCCTTCTCTCTAATATTAATGTCTCCACACCGGCCCTGTAGCAGAGACCACCAAGAACTCGGCCCACCACTTCGCACACACAAACTGTTTACACCTAGTTATATGTTATACATGTCCACCATTACACCATTACAGCGTTCATCTAATCCAGCCGTCATGAAAGGCTCTCCGGGCTATTACTTCCCCGACCCAGGTCTCTGCAACTCACTCCTGGTCAATTGCCCTGCCATTTGCACTGGGGAACATATATAAAATAAGAAACTCAACCATTCCTCCTGAGGCCCGTGTTTCGAGAGGTCCGGAGTCCTGCGACTCCTCAGAATGGTCGACACACATCCAGCTGCGGCAGGAGGTGCTCACTACACATGTCGCCTCACCGCAGCTCACCATCACCATCCCATGCTGCCCACGCAATGGGGGGAGGAGGGCGATGTCAGCCTAATGTGTCACTGCATGTTGCTCACACCTGCTCAAAGATGCCTGCCGACTATACAAGTTACCCTCATGCCAATTTTTTTTATATCACTGCACAAAACTAACCACTTTACATATATATGCGAACGGCGTATATAGGTATGCTTTTGCGTATACAAGGTCGTCTTATTCTCCGTGTGCATACGCCTTATCTGTAGGCGCTTGATTCATATATATACGCCTGATTCATATATACGCCTGATTCTGTTGTATTTACACCACTCTCGATTAGTTCCAATCTCTGCCACTTGGGGACACCACTGTTAGCATATTTCATTTTTCATTAGTCATTAAGTCGAAAATCCAAAGTTATATTATCAATTTCAATTATAAAATTGTTCTAAAACCGTATTTATTATCTTTTCATTTAATACATGTAATAAACCCAGCTTTTTGGGTGGTTTTTTTGACGGTTTTTAAATAGATTTTACTTTTCCAAACACTACTCTTCTGTTTTCATACTATGGGTACTGTATATATAACACAAGGTCTGGTCAGATATCAACTTATACCAACTCTGACTCCGACTTCTACTTCTTCAGAGCCTCCCGTCAGCGCCCGCCACCTCCCACAAGCGCCGCAGGTAGGTTTAGGACTTCCCCAGCCGGGTCAGTGTGAGCGGGAGGTGGTGGGCGATGGCAGGAGGGGTCTTCACTGAGTGCTAAAGTGCTGGAACAACACACTGATAATTTACACATATTGCCAGAAAAGATGAGAGTAAAAGATTTGATACAAAATATTACTCACCAGGCTATCTCCCATAGGCGACTACAAGTGACTGACGTCAGCCTGTCCTAACAAAGAACAACAGGCAATTTCAGTTTCCCATTGAACACGCGCCCATTCAAGAAACCCTCATCAAACCACCAGTGCCAAGTATAAGAATCCCCCTATTTATAGAATCCTATACAGAATATTGTATTTAATATTACAGAATATGAAAGATAACGACCCAATTTAAGGCTCTTTCACTATCAAATTATGTTAGGTACACATGGCGTTCACTTCGCTTTGAGCCTAGCTTTGATACAAGTAGGAATCCCATTTAAATGTCTATTATTATTCGATTGGATCGATGAGACTCTTCACCGACATCTTTACTCACAGTCTTCTGGAGTCCCCATTCTTGTCGTGTTCGGCATATTGATAGACCCGGTGAAACACAACTCCTCCAAGGGGATGAACGCCCGTTCAGAAGTGGCACATCAGACTCTATTCGTAATTGGATCACTGAACGCGTGAATGGAATCCGCCCTTCTCTCACGCAGATGGGAGAGAAAATCACAAATGCAAATGTTTGATCCTGGATCGTGGTACGATGTGATACTCCCCATCCCCCACCTTCCGCTGAGCTCGTGAAAACCTTATCACTATCCTTTGGTAAATACATTACATCTATCAGGAAAGCTATCGGAATAACCAGGCATCTAATTGGATGACCTTCTAATTATTTAATCATCATTATAAGCTAGGCCGTCAAATGTAAATATATATTTCAAGTCACAGCGCTTGTGCAATTACTGAGGCGCCACAAAATGATCACCCATGTCGTCGGATTATCCACCAACTAACAGTCTTTGTCAATATTACTTTGGAGGAGGAATACATGATGGAACTTTGTTCTAAATCAACGTAGTTGTAAGGGTTTTTAGGGTACATTATTCTGTAACTCTTGGCTTATTTCTAATTGTTAATGAGACTATGTTCAGATCGAATATTAACAAGATTATGCTGCTATAAATCATCGCCACAAAAGAGTTCCGTACACTGACTCTTTAAGGGGGCTGTGTAGCATTTGTTTAATATAATCTAAAATACTTAAATAATTCTAATAGGTAATTCTAATCCCACTGTCTCGGTTTCTTTCCCTCTGCATTTTCCGATTTAAATTCTCATTCAGATCTCTGCTGTTATGTCCTTACACGTCAAGACGTTAGCGAAGCTTGGAGAAATCAACTCCTAAGGTAAAAAGTAGGTGCCTTTGTTTGAGCAGAAGATCACGATCAGAAGATTAAAAAACTTTTCGGTCACTGTTAAGACCTAGACATCAATAGGTAGTATTTGAAACAATAACTCAACTTAACTCTTTTCTCTATGATTTGTCACCTTAATATCAATATTGGCATTTTATGCATTCTCTTAAGAAACCGTCTCGTCTCTATGCAAGTACATGTATATATGTGCATTTGGCTACGTCTGTCTGTCTGGCTGCTAATCTGTCTCCCCATCTGTCCGACTCTCCCATGGCTTTCACATGTCCGTCCACGACACCTTGTTTATTTTTCTTTTGAAGGAGATAGATTTAGAAGTTTTTATTTAATGATTCCAAATACATTAAGGTGCATCTCAAGTAGGAGATTTATCTTTTATCCCTCCGAGGTACGATTTATCACCGAGAAAATGTACCCTCCACGGGGGGGAGGGGGGTGGTGGTGGTACCGGGATCGCAGGGCTGGTAATGGCAATGCTGAACTCACTGTGCGATGCGACTTTGGAGGACCATATATATCGTAGGGAAAGGAATAAAAATCGCACAGTGAGTTCAGGCCTTAAAGGATATCGCACACTTTGCGACTTTTTTCCTTGAGATATGCTTGTGATTTTGTACCAAAAATATCACAGGGGGTGCTGCAAACCCAGCAGGGGGTGGTCAAAGTCGGCGACAAAATCTGCACAGGAGTCGGTCACCGCAGCAGGAGGTTGGTGGTATTTCTCAAGGCATATCTTTATAATTTTCCCTGGGGATTTTTCCCCTTTGTACTGAGAAAGAAATCTCAACGATGGATCACCTGGTGCAGAACTAAAAAACACAAAAAAACACTTATTTCTCATCACTGCGTGCATCAGCAAAACTGTTCTTAGAATTTTTTTGATAAAGTGATACTTGACAGACATTATAAAAGGTATTTGTATGTACTATTAAATTAAAGCTTCTGATGTCAGGGATGCTTTGCGATATACCAGCCCAGCAGCTAGGCTAAAACGTATTATCCAATATGTTTCTCTTCACAAAAAGAAATTACAGCTGGAAGAAATATTATATATCATGAATGTGTCTGGCAAAATTATATATAAATTTCTCTTTTAATAATACTTTTAAGATCTGTATTTGTTAGAAAGATAGAGAAAATAGTCTCCAACAAGAGAATGCACAAGAACAGAATTTAGTATCCCCCAGTTTTTAGATTTATAACATAAATTGAGTTATTCATCGTTGAGATTTATTTTTCATTGTAAAAGTAGAAAAGTTCCAAGGAAAGGTTTCACGGTTTGCACAGATATCCCTAGAAGTATTTAACCCACCTCCTGCTGGAGAGACCGATGCTCGAGCAGAATTTGTCGCCGACCTTTCTAGACCCTACTGCGTTGGTTGCACCCCACTTGTGATATTTACACTAGAAAGTCTCAAGCATACCTCAAGGGAAAAGGTCACACAGTGTGCGTTGGGATACCTACCAAGATTTTGGCTTTGAGAACATATCGTTGAGGTTCCCGATAAAAAGTTGTATCGCGCCAGAAAGAAATATGAAATCGTAGTAACGGATGAGGTTTTCCCGACGTGGTCAACAATGCATACCAATGCACTAACATGACCCCCGATTAAAAAAGATGCACCGTCGGCTGCACTACGGTATGGTCAATCTGCGTCGTAGTGCATCGATAGGTCTTCAATTTATATCGTTGTGGGTGGATACCCCCTTTTCTGACATGAAATGAAGTATTGCATTGGCTAGCACATTGTGCGATTAACCAGCGTGTAACAGAAGCTCAATGGACACGTCCACTTGATTACTGTTCAAATACGCAAATTAGTGTTCGAAGACTTTCTTTGCCCGTTTTGAAACTAATTGATTTTCATAAGCACCGGAAATGATTTATGATAATCCAAATGATAAATGAATCCATCCGATGATGTAATCGTAAAAAACGCCTTAACGTCTCCTTGTGATAAATCATCATTATTCCTGACGCCTTGTATTGTTCACGAAAAAATGATTTAATCTGTTTTATTATCGTGAGATAGATTAAATATTGACACATTCTAATTCCGGAATTTCCTTTTATATCATATCAAAGTAGTAGGGTCTGCCGCCGTCTCACCAGAACATTAAAATGGAGTGCACAGCTCTAAATCTTAAAAGAAGGCCAACACAGTGATTCTCATGTTGGTGGATTTACAAAACCACCAATGCATCACTGGAACTGATATATTGTCATAACTCAATTTCCTGCTTCTCTTTTGCAAAGACACAAGGTAATTGAATTAGGTCGAGTGAATGCATAATGCCAGCTTTGGGAGCAGTGCTTTCCAATTTCATTACCCCAGCGGCGCCGACTGACATTATCCATGTAGTCATTATTCTACAACCCTTTAGTCCATCAGGTTGCCTATCTCTTCAGCTGTCTGATCTAAGCGCTGCCACATTCTTCCTCAACTTAAAAGCGCGTATCTTATGGATAACCTTTCCCACATCGAAGACTGTCATTCAAGCGGAAGGCCAATGGGACGAGGAACTACCAGAGGCAGAACATTGGTTAGTGAAAGGTATTCTTTGTCATTGAATCTGGTCAACACTAAAGGTTAGCTTTGGAGCGAAAAGAACAGTATCAGGAAAACCTTTAAAACTCTAGTCGATCTGACCCTCTACCATACTTAAAGGTGTTTCATATCTTGTTTTACTTGAAGATATGATTAAATCTATTTACGTCTAATTTCAAAATTCGCAATTTTGTTGATTTCACATCCAGTGATGTATGAAGTTTATTGAATTTTTTTAATGTTTACCCACCAGGTGGGAAAATATCAAAACATTTGAAACAATATTTTCCAATGTCAACTCGGCACCACACATCAGACATTTGAAAATAGTATATCGAAATGCATTCAAAAGGGCACTAAATGAGTTCTTTTAAAGATGTGAATCTATGTCCATACAGGAGTTGAGAACTGCGCCAATTAGAACAAGTGCAAGCTATATAGAGATTACCTTCAACCGCCCTCTTTAGCAAAACGAGAGAGAAAAACAGTATTATTTATCTTACTCTTACAGGGAAGTATTTCATTTGCTTGGGGAAGATTCCCTACATTCAGGAAGGTCTTTCGTATAGCTACTTCACTCGTTGCTCTGGATTCGCTGCCTCATGTAAATAATAGATTCTCTACTGATATATTTTACAATAGTTCAACGACTGTGTATCGGGAACCATTTGTATCACGGCTCTAAAATAGGTCTACACACTAAACATTGTCCAGAGCTTCCTGCCTTTCTATCAGCCGGCAACGTCATCCTACTCAGAAGTTATCGCCATGCAATTTTAGTATAAACAAATTAAATCATTTCGTTCAAGAAAGATTATGACAGTTTATAGGCCATGTGGCCCATGAAGTACTGCTTTGACTTTTGACTGCCGTTATATGACCCTGTTTGTACGTCAGAGTATTCAGTGAACATTGGAAACATGGGAAGGCAAGGTTCAGGCCATATTTGTCGACCCCTTGGCCGCAATACATAACTAGGAGCAAATGGAATGTTCATCATAGATGAATGAGCGTGCAATTATACATGAATAACAATTAAACGGTTTGAGTTACATTCAGTCTATGGATAGTTTTCTGTAAGCTAATGAAACCCAGTCAACCTGTTATTTCTGCGACCACCTGAGTCTAGGATCCAAAAATATCAAAGTCAAGCACCAATAGGTCAATGAGGTATTTCGGTCTCAAGTGATTGGTCATGGTCAGCTGAGCATGCCTCTAAGACCCTGAGACACTGGCACCCTGCTCCTTTCACACTATCACAGTGAATAGCATGCAGATAGTGAAGGGATAGTTTTCTGGCAGCACGCTGAAAGTGTATATATATGTGACCACTCTAACCTGTTGGTCTATAGATGATGTATATAGGCGTGCAAGCACGCTCTAAAAAGTAAAGGCACCTTAGTCAACATATGCATGTCTTTATTCCAAACAATAAAGAATTCGCCAATAGGTAAGTCCTGTAAAATGTGATTTTTAAAATACTGATACAAATCTAATGTATTTTCAATATGTTTTTTGATAAATCAATGTGTTATAAGATGGTTGTATTAATTTAGATAAGTTCAGTAATAATACAGTCGAGGGTATATCTGCCTAAGAAGGCTCATCCTATATGTCGGGTATGGATAAAGTTGGGTGTATGATGCTCTGCTAGGACAAAGATAATCTTATTTTTTTGAACCCTTATAGTACTTGGATACATCTCTGAACAGGAATGTAATATTTTCTGTGATGTTTATTTTTTCGTCATCTTTCTTGTGTTTCGGTATATGTTTCATGTATTTCTTCGTTAATTGGTCAGCTATATTGAATATTCAATCGACTCCCATCCTTGAGAAGGTGAAAATGGATTATAATTTTCGGTACATGATCTACTATCGTAACGTTTTTACCTTATGGAAGTGACCGCAAATGTATTTAGTGATGGCGAGGAACTCATACCATCTCAAAATTTGAATTGAATTCATTGCTTATTAGGGTAGTACCCACTATGTAATAAAGTGATGAACTACCTAGGATTTATGCAACTCATCTTTTCCCCGTTAAATGTGCCTAATAAAGAATATATGGATTACAAAGGAAAAGATAAACTTTACACATAGCATTAAGTAGGAACCTACAATGTCGGCATCGACATGGTCGAATAAATAGATAAAATGGATGCGTGAGATTCGAGATGTAGGCCTACTGTCGCAGTATCGTTATAGCTGTGCCACTGAATAGATTAGGCTTTATACCTCCCTACAGATTCAGGTTGCTAATCCGAAACTTTTCCCTTTGGAGACATATATTAATCACTTCTTGATACCCTTAATCATGAAAAAAAACTACAGAAAGGGTTGAAAGCCCATGGAATACCTTTCCTATAGACTACCAGTAATTATAGACTAAATTCATTCATTAGCAAATTTGTTAATTAGGTTACTGCGGAAAAGAATGCAATTGGCCAAATGATAACTAACTGCAACTATCTTTCTTTGAATTATCAAACATAGTCCTACACCGGACCCAACTTTGCATATTAATATTTTGGTAACATTTCCATCCCACTGCTAAGACTTTCGTTTCCAGAACATATATGTGAAAACCAGTGAGCGATATGTAGCGGAGTCTTGAAAAAACTACGTACATAGCTACTTGGTCATTCTTGTGTCCTGTTCAGCCCTGTAAACCTCATCTATCATTTAACCCTTTGAAGGTGATGCCACCTAACAAGGGCCACAGAATGAAATATTGATGATCCTTCTGACCTTGCCACCGGACTTAACTGTCAACTGGCAGGAGCCTAGGAGAAGGTCTCATTACATATAAATGAACCCCATGTACATACAAAAAGTTTAGTAGGTACAGCTTTAAATACAAAAAAAAGAAGAAGAACATACTGGTATATATATAATGCACACATGGGTAGCAGATAGTCCGTAGGGCAGGCGAAGGTGGAGTAATATCCATATAAGGCATGCTACACACGGCGTGTTCTGCCTTGCTTTGTCAATAGGCTTATAAAGACGAACACCAAAGAGAAATACATAGAGAATCATGGAAACATAATATATAAAAGTTCACAGAGTGTACGCATATCTGCTCTCCAGGTAATGAATACCAAGGATCAATACAATCAAGTTCAAGACTACTATACTTCTCATGTCCACTTCATATATTGGCTATATAAGAGCTCTTCCATTTCTCTCAGGTAATTGTCGCGGATGGATGTGAAATATCATGTGGAAGACAACCAATTCACATGGGAATGGTCCCTGAATTACCGACTAATTACCAAACCTAGCCAATACAGGTGTTGGTTAGTTAGGCTGTCGGTCGGACAAACACGGCCGAGTCCGACCGCATGTCTATAGAGACATACAGCAATCACACCTAGAGTGTGAACGGTGGGTGCGATGCCGGGGACACACCAAGCGAGTCAAAATGACGATCTCTGGAATCGCCAACACAAAATGTCACGTATGTGAAATAGTATTTCATAGTAATTTGTCCCACCGACAATTAGAAGCAATAATCAGGGGAAATATGTAATAATATCTAACATAAATGCCATTTTGTGTTGGCGATTCCAGAAATCGCTGCCCTTTTCGCTCGGTGTGTCTCCAGCTTAAATGCAGGAATGTTGTTTTCTGACGGATTACTGGAACAAACTGGGGTATTGTACAAGTCTGGCTGTCTGAACTTTGGAATTGATAATGGTCACAGTTTCTGTACAAAAGGAGAATTGTGTAAGGCTAAGAAAACAGTGTAAAGTACACCAGTCTCAGGTACATTAGTGTCTATGTATGAATCTCAAGGGAATATGGATAAGGCCAATCCAGCTAAAGCATCAGGATATCTAAAGAAATAGCTAAAATCAGAGACAAAATCTGCATTAAGCGGGATTCACACGATGGGATTCAAAGACTCAACAGGGTGTTTGCCTGAGGCAATGCTGCTGAGATCCTGTACTCGAACACAATTTCGTCTTCGAAATTGTAGGGTTCCATTTCCCTGAGACATGGGTCTCCCCCCTGCAATTGTTGGCGACATTTACCTCTAAAGGTGAACAGAATCTTATGAGAATTTTGATCATGTGAGGTACATGAATCCTACCGTGTGAAACCCACTTTTAGCGACTGACTGCCTGTCTTGTAGGTGGTCCCTTGACATACAGGAAATGGTAAAGCCCTTCCTTCCTTCAATACCTAATCTTATTAGTTCTCGTGACACATCTCTCATCCCTTCATTTCCGAATTTCTTTAATCTGACCAGCTTACCTAAAGTTACTTCTACAACATCCAAGATGCTCAGTACTCTAAAGTGGTAATCCTTTAATTCCTTGTACTCTCCCTGCAGTCAGAATTCTAGCGGGCCGAATTGTACTGCCTATGCTTCCCGGGCGCACCTTAGGGTTCGAGGAAACTATGTCATATTTCTCAGTTACATACATATCGTTTCAATGGCCGTCAAAGGCAAACATCGTCTATGCTTGTTTACACACTTCGTTCCATGTAAGGCCACAACAGAGCCTTTCATAGGCTGAGGAAATGTCACGTGATCAACCTTGCTATCAAACTTTCAGCCTTGGTATGGAAACTTCAGCATTGGTACGAATCCCTAAACAATCATATCCCATGCAGCAGTATGTGAGCATGACGTGTTGGGTATAGGTATAATAATTACACATATACTTAGTTAATATCACTGGATATAAATGTGCAAATATTCCCATGTTCCTTTTCTCTGGCGGTAGTCTGTTGTCTTCATGTTATACCTTCCCTCCTAGTCATTGTGGGTGATAGTATGCATTATTTTTTCAAGTGACCCTGAATGTGACCGTTGTAGATCCATTCCAATTTAAAGGCTTTGTTCAACTGGGCTGAATTCTCACCCGAGAGATGGCTTCCGATCTTCTTTTAGGTTTCCGATTCGATTCTGACAGTGTCTAATGTGCTATTCGGGTCTCATCGGTTTGATCAAAACACACCAGGTGACTGAAGGAAGCGATTTCTGGACTGACCAAGAAGAATCACCAAATTTCACTGGCTAATCTTGCTCGACTGATATGTACTTTAAACCTTTAGTGAGTGTGGGAAACCCCCTCTCTCGATTAGAGTGTTAAGGCTTTTAACAAATATAACCTTTCTGGTAAAGGTTAACATTAATCCGCCCTAGTAAGTCTCATTCAGTATCCATCAACGTATTCATTCATGCTCCTGCTTTATCCGATGGAAATACACTTCCAAATGCAAGACTTCCTGCGTAAATCTTTCCAACAACTTCAGATTCTTTTGAATAGAGTTCTACTCGGTAGAAGGTTGAGGGCTAGCTACATGTCAGCTTTCTATCCGGAATGTATTTATGTAATCGAAGGACTTACACAAAGCAAACCGTCTACAGTAGGCTGCAGGCTCTGTTTAGGGACTAGGAACGAATGGGATGGTTATCATTGATTTATGGGTGTTGAATTTGCTGTATCCTACTTGGCAACCAGCTGCTTCTATGACTGTCTTTGTAGGCTCCATATATGTCATGGGCTAGTGGGTCATTGGGTAGTTCAGTCTTTAGTAATTCGTCATGGTCAGCTGGCCATTCCTTAGTAAGACGCTTGCCTTCTGTACCCTACCTCAGAATTGGCACGCACATAGTAAAGGGATAGTTTTTGCAGGATGCTGAAAGTCCTATAACCTATTGCTGAAATATAGGAAGACTATCTGAGCGTGTCCCCATGCTCAGAAACCATAATTGCTCGGGTCTGCTAAATTAAAACAGATCTGCAGGTTTTTATTCCTTTCACACAGAACTGGTGAGTGCAGACAGTTGGCAACGCCAGGGGAATCACAACGTGAGCTGCTTCCCAGCATATTTTATGTAGTCAACACGTTCTTGCAAGCAATTATCCCTCAATCCTCAAGAAACATTCGGAATCTGCTCTCAGCTATTCGACACAGCAGAGCCACCACCTACATCAGGTACCAGCATGTTGATCCATATCGCCGAATGGCCTCATTCTCAAATGATGGATATTCAGGCTGGTATTGCTAAAACGACGGGGGCAAACTTAAGCGGGGCGTCTTTATCCTACCCCTAATAAAAAACCGCCATAGACTTAACATAGGCAAATTTTATGTGGCAGGCCGTGATTTAAAGTGTTTTTTATGCCACTAGAGTAATAACAATATTGACCAATCAGAGAGCAGGATGTCAGCTACTATGAAAAAAAGTTCTGTTGGTCGTTGACTCAATATTTATCTTTTAGTAATACAAAAGCATAGACGGGGTAGGATAAATACGAAACCGAACTCGAGTTAGACTTGTCAGTGTCTATGCCACTCTGGTCAGGCCTGCTCCTCACAACACTCGGCTGCGCCTCGTGTAGTAATACACGACCTGCCCATTGTGGCATAAACATTGTCAAGTCTAACTCTCGTTCGGTTTCTACTAAATCTTTGCCCTTCTGTAAAAGACGTCTAGGAACAACCTGGCATTGTGTCGACTTTCTAATCCCAGACCATCCTCAGATGGAACTAATTTTAAATGGGCTCAGCAGCCAAAGGTTCTGTAACTTCAAACCCACACGGCTGTGATTTCCCTTGCCAAAGTTGATTCTTATAGTTACATAGAACTGGATGGAGAATCGTATAAACTAGGAGCAAATAGAATGTTCATCATAGATGAATGAGCGTGCAATTGTAAATGTATGAAACTAAAAGGTTTGGGTTACACTCAGTCTATGGATCGATTTCTGTAACTACTTGCACCCAGTAAACTTGCCATTTCTGTAACTGCCTGAGTCTGTCCATACAATCCAAACATATCAAACACCAGTAGGTCAATGAGGTATTTCGGTACTGGTGAGTGGTCATGGTCAGTTGGGCATGCCTCTCAGACCCCCAGATACTGGCTCTCTGCTCTGTTCTCATTATCACAGTGAATAACATGCAGATAGTGAAGGGATAGTTTTCTGGAAGCACACGGGAAGTTCAATGTGAGCACTATAACCTCTAGATGACGTATATGGCGCGTGTAAACACGCTCTAATAAACAATTCGCCACGGAGTTGGCGAAGCCGACTGACGAAGACAGTGCATTAGTGGAGTATTGTTTATTTTACGATTGGAGTGCGGTTCTCGACTTATCTTACTCCATTCACAGAGATTAAATAATATCACAACATCACAATATCAGACCAATTCAAATTGCTTACATAAATCCAGCTGAATATTTATGTTGTTGTCTTATCTACCTTCTCAAATCCTGGCCGCCGATTGGCCAGTCGATGATGACATCTCATATCAGTCTGTCACGACAATGTCATAATATTGGCACTTTACCTGGGTAGACATTGCATATGATATCTTAATGTCATTCATATGGCGAATTTGTACTAGGGGTGAGATAATATATCGACCTACACTATCAGTTCATGAACACTGTATAGGTACTAGAGCTGTTCTGGTTTGGTAAAGCATTTCGAATTCAAAAAGGATATGAAAATAGATGGATATGGTCACTGGTCATGGTAATCATGTGGAGAATGAATTTGGCAACATTTATGTATGAATATACTTCTTCTTTCTTCTGTTTTTGTCAATCCTAGGTAAAGGCTTAAAAAGGCTGAAACATAATAATTGGTATGGCAAAGTTGCTCGAATCAAGTAAAAGCGTTCTTTGATGCACAAATTTTGTTAGCAATCTATGTGCTAAGTACCTTAGAAGCCACTGTAGCTTAGAGGAGGCGAATGACACTGACAGTAATCAAAGGAATCCTAGGAAATCGTGGAATTTAATGATAATGGAAGCCAGAGACATTTCGCCCGAGAACTCCCTCTCTACCGGAAATAACACCACCACCATCAACATACCAGCAGTCAGCAGGGAATTGAAACACATCCGTTCACAGCTGAGAGTGAATTACTCTCTCACTATTAGGTGGCATCCACCTACTACGATAAGAATTTAGACCCACGGATTTTGACTTCGATACAAAAAGTAAATATCGGAGACGTCTCAGGAGGGTCCATATCGTAGACAAATGTTTTGACATGCCACTTCAGGTGCCATGCATCGTAATGGGTTCTCCTGTAAAAAAAGTGATCATCGTTCGGATATGCCCCAAGATATTACCAGGCACAAGTGCACATCTTGAGGTGTCATCTTCATTTTATAGATATACGATATACTAAAATTCAGGAAACATCGCAATCATGATATTTCCCAGGACACATATAACAGCAATGTCTTTTTAGAGGCACTAAAAGCTGTGTTCCAAGTTCAGCTAAGAAAGTATGGATATGAGACACTTAACCTTATCAAAAATCACCAAACACCATACATGGGCCTACGGGCCCATGTATTTTTTTATAAAATTCCAAAATTTCATAATTTTCTGATGGGTATCTTACACGTATTACATTTTCCTGCCAGAATACTCTGCGATGCTTCCGATGAGCCACTGCCATTTCAACATGTTGAAATGTTGTAGACACCCAACGATATGGGCTTTTTATCAGGGATAAAATGATAGACCCCCCATTTTTAATCGGAGCATAATCAAAGAGACATGGTCAACTGCCCCGATTATAGGTCACTTTCTGACAAGGCTCCAAGTCAGATCATACGCTTGAGGATTTATTACGTGTTCCTTCCTCGTAGAGGTCTGCATTGAGTAAATATAGAGCAATTTATAGGCGTTTCATAAGATCAAACTAAAAGGTTATTCACCCCTAAACCTTGCCACCTTGAACCTTGTTTGATGCCACTGCTTGATTTTGCTTCCATCTATAGAGCAACTGTATACGAGATTGGAAGGGCGGTTGGATGGGATTGTGTCGGACATCGCTGCAAAGAGCAGTGAGCTTATCCCCTTGTTTTCCACTGTAGGAGAGATATTCACGTAGGGAGAAACCTTTGAAAGCAGATCTCCAGGTGAGAAGACCTGATGGGGCGACGCTTCACCACCAGAAGCCCTTGCTGCCCGCCCAGGGACTCCAAGATGGACAGCTAATTGCTTAGATGGCCTGACCACCTGCAAAGTAAGAGTCCAGCGATAGTCTGTGGGAGGGCTCCTGCTGAGATCAGCTATATCCATTCCATTAGCTTATCGTCGAGCGTGGGCAACGAGAAAAAGAAAATAAGAAAGGGTTCCACATTTGTAAAAGCTGAAGGGGAAGTATTCTGACCCGGCGTTTAAACTAGACTACTATAGAAAGGGACGACTGTACATAGATCATCTAGCCAATAGTCATCAGGTGGTGCTCCATTACGCAGTATCGGTCGCAATATTCATCAACCTTAGAAATTTCTCAAACAGTTACACTTTTTAAAAGTAACGATGTCTAGCTATGGAAAGCTGAGAGTCGTCAGATAGTACGAAATTCAAGAATCACCGCCATTATAGTGTAACAGCCGGGAAATGAGAAGAAAGAGGGCGAGTCGAGGATTTGGATGTAGATTTTATTTTAGCACAAACATGAGTTGTCGCATACAGTTACAAACTTCACCGTCCCCAACATTCCCTACCCCCTATGATAAATGGATAGATTAAAGTGGAAAACACACTGTACGATTTCGTTCCCAACGAGTGCACATCGTTCTCCATACCTCTACGAGTATTGAATTCCGTTCTCCATGGTCTACATCCTGTATGTTGTCTGTTCTTTTATTGTTTGACAGGAAAAAGATGAATACAGAAAGCAACTAGGTTTGGTCAAAGTCGTTGTTCTCCAACTCATTTCACCGCTATGTGATTTTCACTCGGTTGTCGCCTCGTTCATACCACTCTGTATCAAACTCATGGAGAAAGACATCTTTCACCAAAACTTGTTGGTTTCTGTTTAAGTCTTAACGTGTCTCAGGTGATTTGCACAGGGCGTCGACCATCCCAGCGGGATTTATGGATTGGGGTGGTGGTAATTTGTGGGAATTAATCGGGAGTTAATTCTGCCCACACTGGATGACTGACTAGCGATATTCTTGGAGACTAGGAGCCACTGAACAAGGCCAAAAACAAGTCGGTCTCCGGGGGTCCAGATCGGTGAGCGGGGCTGAGTCTGTGTGTGGCAAGGCCATTTCTCTTCACCCAGCGACTAATTATGGGCCAATATTGGTAAGCAACATTGGGGGGGATTTCTTAAACTCAAGTTGCATAATTCATTAGACTGGATTTTGGATCATTGAAATGCAATTTCCCGGCAACAAAGGTATATGTCCATGGGGGCATTTTCAAATCTTATGCAAAGTTCTGGAGGTGGTGCCACACAGACCAACTCAATTTCTAGGCCTCATTTGAGCCTGAGATTGTTCTTTTGTTGCCCAGAAAGGAACATTCACGTTCCGAAATCGCACAGCGTGTTATGGCCTTAAGCTGTTCTCGTTATTTTGATTCTCCCATGATACCCTAGGAGGTGTCACCAGTCAGGAGAGGTAAAGGACACTTTTTACGAGGTATTTCAGATGGCGGAAACCTCCACCGACGACAATATCGGGAAGTGCTTTTCAAGCCGCGTTTGACCATCACTATCGTCAATAGGGAGGGAAAACCTCGTGCGGTCTCGTTCAAGGAGTCCCCCGGAAAAAAATCAGCCTGGAAGACAGTTTTGGAAGACACTTGAACGAGAGTTTGTAATCACTGGTGGTGGCCTATAGTGGTATTCTTGATAACTAATTTCTTCATTTATAATTATAACTACTAATATAATCTAACTAAATATTTCAGAGATTCTCTAGCTAACTTGGCTAAATTATATCTAAGTACATAAAAATATTTTTATTGATTTGAATTGATAAAGAAGGCTGTTATTCACTGCACGAAACTAACCACTTTACATATGTATGCGAAACGCGTCTATCAGTACGATTTTGCGTCTACAAGTTCGACCTATTATCAGTCTCGTAGACGCCTTATCTAGTTAATTAGTAAGTGGCGTATATACGTGTCCATGGTGCGGTCTTATATACGTCATATATACACCTGATTCTGTTTATTTACGCCACTATCCAATAATTCCGACCTCTGCCACTTGGGGACATCAGTGGTAGCATATTTCATTTGCCATTAGTCATTAAGTCCTTGGTATATGGAAAATACAATGTTATATTATCAATTTTGATTATAAAATTGTTCTAAAATCCTATTTATTATCTTTTCATTAAATACATATAATAAACCAAGCGTTTTTTTGTTTTTTAAAACGGTTTTTTTACGTTTTTAAGGTTTTTCAAAACACCACTCTTCTCAAGTCATACCTTGGGTACTGTATATATAACACAAGGTCTGGTCAGTTAGCACCCTACCACCCCAAGTGCCTCCACACATCTGCTGCCGACGCCACTTTGACACCTGCCGCTTTGACACCCGCCGCTTTGACACCCATCTGCACACAGCCATGCGCCCGCCTGCCCAGAGACAATAGGGGAACAGGGCTTCACTGAGAGCTCCCGCCTAAAGTACTAAAACAACACACTGATAATCCACAGCAGCAACGGGTGCTGGGGGTGGAGGACTTTCTTTTTTTATTTTCTATCGCTACACATATATGCCCGGCGTATATATGTCACACAGAGGATGTTTTATCTCGGATACGCCAGGCGTGAAATACAGCCAAGTTGCGTGCGTCTACATATGGAAACTGTCTCGTAGACGCCCGAAACGCAGACGCGGAAAATAGGCGTATATAAATGAAAATAAGTCAATATTCAGCCGATACGTGCGTTATCGCGATGGCGTATATATATGTAAAATGGTCGTTTTTGTGCAGTGATTGTTATTTCTATTCAGAAACGACACCCCCTGGTGTGTCGCCTACCTGGTCAGGTAAGGACACTTTTCACGAGGTATCGTTTCTCTACGATATATTAACAAACCCAAATGGATGATACATCGTGGGATGGTCGGATACAACTGTCTGTATCTAATTATTTACCCTAAGCACTCCTCCGAACTCTCCTCGGACCATCAAGTACCGTTGGGTTGGATAATTTAACAGCCCTTAGGCCTCAGCTGCTTGAAGAATGTGCTTTTGAAAAAGGAAAAGTATAAGAAAATATAATATTCGTGAGCTAATCTGGAGAACCCTGTGCCCATAAAAGGCGATAGCGTGGGGCAGTTGGCTAGTTGGCAGTTGGCATAAAGAGCTGTACTCCATAGACACATTCCATTCCAGTCACACTATCCTGCCACACCCGCCCCCCCCCCCCCCCCCTGGATATCCTTTGCTAGTTATTTAGACTGGATAGTGAGTTAGTCTAAAACGACAAATTGCCAGTAGTTCACAGCATAAGAAAGGTATTAACTGGAAGCTTAATCTCAAGAGAAATATTGAAAAACACAAGAGTAGTCTATATCGTATTTCAGTATTTATGACATCGAAAAACAAAAAGGAGAATTTGAAGGATTGAAAGACGAGAGTTTTTGTGTGGTTGGTGGGTGATTTCTTTATCGTTGGCACCCCAGACTGAAGTGGACGAAGGCGGGATGTGGAGTGGGGTAGTCAGGTGACCGGGTTCACGTGACCGGAAACATGTGAGGTAGCGTCTGTAGAGACAGTCTTCTGGTCACACACTGGTGACCCATGGTGGTCATTGCCCCCCTGGTGACACTTCTCACCACCAGCGCCCCCCCTGCGCCACCTGTCGCTTTCACCATGCACCGCGAGCCGACCTGCGTGAGCGGTGCACTCACGTCAGCCTCACAATTCGCTCAGCCCTCCTACCGTACTGACGTACATTTTTTCTACCCACCCACCCTCACCTTTTCTATCCTACTCACTTCACTCGTAGGGCTATATTATTATTATTATCTTATTACTCTTATGTAATAACACATAATAACTATACTTCATATGTTATTATCATTATAATTGAAATACAATATATCTTTGTCGATTATCCATGTCTAGTATTATTATTAATATTCATACGTACATTGTAGTACACTTATTCATATTAATAAGACCTTATAAAATTAATAAAATTGTATTAGCCCACTCAGGCTTTCCTCTTCGTTCATCAGGGATAGGGGTAATGACCTGTGACCAACCTTACCTCCAGTTAGCCCTAATATAGATCGCATAAATAGAGCGGATGACACATAGCAGCATAGTGGCTGCATGTAGTGAGTGTCACACTGTAGATATCACAATAGGGAACACCACAGATTCGAAACTCTTGTTATCAAAGTATTACATTAAATTACCGTAACACCCAAACACACATTAACCTTGATATATAGGAGCAGATTGATACCAAGATGTAGCTAGGACCATGTGATTCTCATTAGTCCAAAACTGGCTTTGGACAGCTATTTCGCCTAAAAACCCGTGTAAGCGGCCACCTCCGACGGACAGCCTACCGAAAATTGATTAATCTGTCTTTTTTATCAGTAGAATAGAAAGTAAAATTTGTAAAGAAAAGTTTAATAACTTCGGATCCAATTAAGATTTTTGAAAATGGATTTCAGATCTATCATCGCCTCTGCCCCTACATATCAGTACATAATACTTGCATATATATTTCCTTTTTATTCAAAGAAAAGTTTTATAAAGGACAATCAGACATTCGCTAAAACAGTTTTAGCGTTCTTCCATGTACGAGTCCTAACAGAGCATACCGACAAGAAAATACAAGTGATACATAGAAGAAGAATATGTAAAACTTGGTAACTTGTTAAGTCCACGGTTCGCTTTCCGCCAATTATCTATATTGGACCAGCGGAAACTTGAAAAATGTGCGTTAGTAGATACCCTGTGTAAGCGGACACTTTAACCGTGACGGAGGGTCCTGCTTAGGCGAGGTTTTACTATTTATACAACAAACATTTCTATGAATTCAGAAAACAAAAACATAGAACCAACAACACAGGCAGAGTGCATTTCTAGTTAGAAGTTCATGTCTGTATCAAAGCAAAATCTATTTGACGCAGGACACCCCCCATCCCATGAAGCTGTTGATATGTGATACATACGTAGCCTATATATGTGTCATATAATATATACCAATGTATGAGTGGCACGACGTCATGGTAACGTCCTGTGTAGCGGACAAAGCGTTCTCGTTCTTGCTATCTGAATGACAGGTCCTCGCTTGTTAGCGGAGTGTGGTTAACCAAGATAGCTCGTCGTTAGTTCCTGCTGCCAGGAGAAGGAGAGCCCCTGATTACTTCCCAATCTGCCATGCCGCACAATGTAGAGCATGGAATATCAGCAGAAAAGATCAATTTATGTTCATCGGGGAATGTTCTCCTGGAGGGCAACAAGCCTTTACAGAATGGACCACTTCATGTGTGGACTGAATCTAAGATGAATGTGCATTATCATTGTCATACATAAAAAGAGAACTCTATATAAACCCTTTATTTCTGAGTGTCAAGAAATTGACGAAGTTGATGTTAAATTACCAGGATTGGACGTATTGTATTGACATATCAGTAGTGCACACTCTGACTATACACTTAGTTATGTGTGTAACAACATTCTCACGAGAAGAAAATAACTTGGTACGTATTCCAGCTATTTATACACGGAGTAATTCACGAGGCGAAGCTTAAAATTATCATCTAGCTGTCAAACGATGTGGAGTGCGGACCAAATTATATTCATTGAGGGGAATTTGGATTTTATGTACACTACTTTCACAGCCATGGAGTATAAGTTACTAAAGTTACGCCTATGGAGATATGGTGAGATAAAATGAGGAAACTTAATCAAATTGAGACCTCATCTGTAGGCGTATATAATCGTCCATGTTGCGGTCATATATACGTTATATATACGCCTGCTTCTGTTGTATCTACACCACTATCCAATAGGTTCGATCTTTGCCACTTGGGGACACCATTGTACTATATCTCATTTGCCATTAGTCATCAAGTCCTTTGTATATGGAAAATCCAATGTTATATTATCAATTTTTATTATAAACTTTTCATTAAATACATATAATAAACCCAGTTTTTTGTGGGTTTTTACTGTTTTTTAAATAGATTTTATTTGTCAAAATACCACCCTTCTGTAGTCATACTTTGGGTACTTTATATATAACACAAGTTCTGTTCAGATACCAACATTGAAGTCCTAGTTCCACCCCCTACACACTCTGTGTGAATGCCTCCCTCACAGCAACCCTCACAGCCACCCTCGCAGCCGCACTCTCAGTGCACCACCAACACATCTGCTGCCGAAACAACTTTGACACCCACCGCATTAACACCCGCCACTTTAACACCAGCGGGGGTTAGGGTTTCTCACTGAGACCAAGGTACCTACACATATGGGTGGGAGGCAAAGGGGGCCATGGCAATCAAATTCTAAGGGAATGAAGAGAACAACTCAACATCATGTCCCAAATGTATACATAATGAAAATGAGATCTCATGAGTAGGTCTTTAGCTCCTATTCTTACACCTATTATTCATATTTGCAGGAAATTGGTGGTTTCTAAGTAGATTATTATGCATTTAGGGTGTCATGGAAACGAAAGTGATGCTACATTCTTTTGGTCAAAAGAGTGGCAGAATCAGATTCCCCATGTAATGATTGACCAACATGGCACATTTCATGTAGTAGACTCTTTAATGGCCTTTTTGCGAATTTACTCTTCTATTAGTTGCCTTGTCATGCATATCTGCCATACAAATGTCCAGTTAGTGTATCATTATCTGGCTGCTGTGGTCATAGAAAAATACCTTGCTAGGGTTGTCATGGGAACAATTGAATGACTTCAAACAATGGTAATACCCATTGATGCTGTGTGTTATTGCTGAATTTATCAATTTGTATGTGTCATTCATGAAATTATTCTTTTTATTCAACATTAATAATGACAATGAACAAAGGCTCAATACTGAAAAGTGGATGGATAGGGATTAGCAATAACCAACAAAAGGTTGAGAAACACATCCACACAGTTCAGAAAGTAAATAAGATTTGTAGAGCTCTGCACAACATGGCATCGATTAAGTCTAATTGAACAAATCGGACATTAAACTAAACCAAAATCTGTGTTCCTGTCTATAGAAATGGGACTGTCACCAATGGAAACCTGAAATCCCACTTAGGAGTCTTCAGTCAGGGCAATTAGTCACTCCAGATTTTGATGCTGACTTTCAATCTGATTAAGAACAAGTGAAAAGTCCAGTCACATTGCAATAGGACAATGTAGAAAGGCTTGTTTTTGCCAAGATGATGATTGATGATGTACTGAAATATACTTTAACAAGCATACCTCTTCAAATATTTGATCCCAGAGGCAACCAAGGAAAAGCTTTTAAATTTAAGCTCATAGAATGCTTTGAATTCCAGAAAGCTTCATTGGAAACTGACTTGAACATTTGTGCTGTAATCCATATGGGTTTCCTGTGGCGTATTGCTTTACCATCTAAGGAAGCATGAGAGAAGTGTGATGGGACACCATTCACCTGGGGTAGACACAAATCTGCTAAGGAGATACATCTGATCAATAATACTTATAAAGTTCCTAACAATATTAAATCAGAAGGGCATGAGAAAAGATCCTCCCTCTACCATGGTGGAAGTTGTAATCTTTTCCCAAAGGCAAACAGTGGGTTTTATCGGGTTTCTAACTATATTTCAGAAAGCAAAGAATTTCTCAGATCTTCTAAACACCCTACAAGGTCTAGGGGAGAATCTCTGGTTGTCCGATAACTTACATCAGCAACTTGGGTTATTTGTCATCCATGTGACTTATAGTGACAGAATATCACAAAATCGTGCAGTGGACAGAGTGAGAAAGTGAAAGTCCATGAATAGGAAGAATGCACTATGACTGCCACCAGATGCAAATTATTTTGACCATTATTGTAAGAGGGAAGACTGTCAGTGCTACATTTGGAAACACTACATGGTGTGAGATACACCACCAAGCACAGTAGGTCATGGGTGGACACAGGATGCTAATGGTATTAGGACGGTGCAACTTGAGAGGCCATCTTTACCTGATATCTTTTAGTCTACGCTCCAAAACACAAATAACTGCACTGATCATACCATCAATGGTCATGACAGTGATGAGAAATACAATGAGAAAAGTAATGATGGTATCTAATTAAGCATCATTAATAGATAAGGGTAAGTATACCCAAGTCTTCCCTTTTTTGACGAGGTCACTTTGAAAATAGATATTGTAAAACAGTGGTTATTATGGTAACCAACACAAACACATATGATAAATGAAATGATGTGGTGCATTTCTATGAAGATAATCAGTTTAAATTGTTTGAGACATATTAGATAAATATGTAAGGATTCTATTAGGATTCAAAGATTCCATATTCTGTATTGATGTAAACAGAAATGTGGTTGCCATGGCAACAGAATCAATCAGACCTGTAGGGATATGATGGCAATCATTAGTTCTCTTAGCGACGGTCAATTTGAGGTGTCACGTGTCTATATTTGTAGGAAAGAACAAATATTTAGGATGATATACCTATTCACAGATAATTGTATGAAAATAGCCGATTTCAACACTCTGATAGAATATGGTTACCATGGTAACTACCTTCATGATTGTGAGAAAAAGAGAAATAAATAGTCAAGCTTGACTGAGACAGTCATTTTATAGGGTTTTATGCATATTCTGTATGAAATCTATTAGGATCCAATGATTCTATATTTTGTATCTATGGAAATGGAAATTTGGTTGCCATGGCAACAGAATTAATCAAACCTGTAGGGAAATAATGGCAAGCATTAGTTCTCTTAGAGACGGTCATTTTAAAGTGTCACATGTTTATATTTGTAGGACAGAACTAATTGTATGTGTTTTTGTTCTATTTTTGGCGGCCATTTTGGTTTTTGGCTTCTAATTCGAAAAACCCACATTTTCCAGAGGTTGGACCCAAATAGAATGAAAGGGCAGAACAAACTGTCCTAGTATCAACTCTCAAAAATCGGTAGGCTCAAAATGATTATGGGGCTGATGAAATGACCCCCTACTAGTAGTCCCATAGTGAGGGACAGAAACAACCACCCGCTTTATGTAATATGCAATATTTCAGGACAAGGAAACAGTCCATCATCGTATTCACACCTGTAAAGCTTTTTTTTTAAATGGCCGGGGGGTAAACGATAGAACGATAGAACGAAATAAATTACAGTGAAAGTTGACAATAAATCTAGCGGCAACAACCTGTAATAGAAATTGTACTTGTGGTATTAGAGGAAGTGTAACTCCAAGTGTTTACTGTATAGATACCAAGCAACTCACCTGGCGATGAGCAGATCACTGACAGCCAGTGACACCAGGAAGGTGTTGGTGACGGTGCGCATCTTGCGTCGTCCAGCCACCACGATAATCACGAGTAGATTGCCCACGATGGACAGGACCATGATGAGCGAGTATGAGGCTATGAAGAACGCCTTGATGTTGTACGACAGGTCCGGAGGCACCATGTCCTGCTCCGTCAAGTTGAACCCTGGAAGGTGAATTCCTCCAGGACGGGTATTAAATGAGATGGTGCCGTTCATGCTTAGGCTCTGGTTGTTCCTGTCTAGTCCTGGGGATACTTGGTCCTGAACCACATGGACAAAGCCATCCTGCTGGGCCTCGTTAAACTCTGATCGTAGTCCCCCGCCCTCCGAGCTGCTCGCCCCGGGAACCACAGCCTCGTCCATGCCCAACGATGTCCACAAACTGCTGTTGGTCATCTCGGCGGTGTTAGTAGTCGGGTCTTGTAGTGACCTCGTAAAGCCCGGAGTTGAGCAAAGTACAGACCGCAAAGAATAGAGAATGAAGAGTCTCACCTTGTCCTGCCTGGCTATTACTAGTTTTATCGGGCCGCGCTCATTGGATAAACACACACGTTTGAATTACCGAACAGGTTGGGTTGAAGGAAAGTGTCATTAAATCCAAATTGAACCTTAGGTGCACACCCTGTCCTTTTTATGAGCGGACGTATGATAATCAAATTAGTCAGAAGCAGTCAATGCTTGGGAAATGCCTTATACACGATAACAAAATTCATATATTGAACAAAGAACACTTTTTCCTATTCAACTTCAACAAGATGTGCTGACATTCAGCTTGAAGGACGGCGGAGGTATTTCCAATAACTTAAAGAAGGTGTGCCGCAGGTTCGATAACTCCCTGTTCCTAGTGCCCGCCGGTGACCTCTTATATGTTCATACGGAGTAGCTAACGGAGCAGCTTATGTCCTCATTGGTGAATCAATCCTAACTGCAAAGTCTCCAGGCCTTATAAACTCAGTCTATAAGGGCCTACCTGTCCTATGCCCTTATGAGACCCTCAGACTTGACTAAGGCTATGGTAGGAGGAATTGCTCATGAATTGCACAGCGGATCGTGCTGTCCTAATGGTGATGCCTGTCTCCGTCCCATTCGGCCACGAAACTGCTGGTAACTGAGGCGACCCTCCGCCGGTCCTCCCACTCCCCCGCGCGCTGGTTCCGCCTCGCGTCACCAGGTGGCGCGCCTGCTGGCGGTACTGGGCGATAATAGGAGGTCGGCCGTCAGCACGTGCGCGTGCATGAGTTGGGGGTTCGTTTGGGAATCACGCTGGTTGCCCCGGGTTGTCTGATTAAATACACTTACCAGCTCGGCTTCCCGCTCCGGTCCATTTGAATCTGCGTCCGTCGTCCGCATGTTGCCCGCCCACCGAGCAAGCCCGACGCACCGTGCCCCCTTCTGGGGAAATAATGGACTATCACGTGGTTGCCTGAGGCCCACTGGTGGTGAGAGAGAAGCGGCCGCTGTGTGGGCCTCTGTTTGACGTGAACAGTCCCTGCCGCGACGCTGTATTTTCCTCTTATTCTTGGTGAGGCTCTAGTGTGATGTTTGCTCTGGCGTCTTTAGGTGACGCCGCTTCTGAAGTCTTGTGTAGCACTGGCGGTATTGGTCTTGTGATCTGTTTGAGGCGCGCCATGATATGATGGTGACTGTCCTGCTTTTAATCTCTAATGGGCAGACATCATTTGCCATCAAGGTTCCGAGCAAAACATGGATAATGCTTCAATAGCTTCCGTGGAATAATATTGTTTTAGGGCATTGATCGTGGTAGTAGACTAGGTAGTAGTAGCAGTATTCACGAGATGTTGTTTATCCTCATGAGAAATGAATAAGCCACAGATAACAAAGTACATGGGGATATTGCTTGCTGATTGATTATACGTTTCCCCCATATCCACTATACCATGGTTTATTTTGATAAAAGTTTGACCCCTATCGGTGTGGACGATATCTGAAATTTGTAATAAATTTTAGAGGTCTAGGTTGGGACAATTCTAAAGTTACAGGTCACACTATCTCGATATATATATATATATATATATATATATATATATATATATATATATATATATATATATATATATATATCGAGTGAATATCAAAACGTTTCTTTCTTTGTGATGGTGTAGATTGTTCTGCATATTATCAAACGTTGATAATGAACAATATCCATGGTATCCAATTTGAGCTATCAAATAAGATGCTTATATTGCGTGTCGTATTGCGTGTGGCACCACATATGAAAAACCCGCTTCTTCATTTAAAGAAGTTGTTCATAATGTTCATAATACTTTACTGCCATGGAATCAGCAACATCAGATATCAGCGTTTACTCGACTAATCTATCGTTAGAGTTCCACAATTATCTATTTGCACAGCTAATTTACAATCGTCCAGCATGTTAATAAAGCCATTAAATTTAGATAAATAAGTAAAGCGCGATGAATTGCTTTCACCACATCACAGATAACATGAATTATTACGATGTTCACCATTGACATTTTGTACTATAAGCGTTACAAGTAAAGTCCATACAATAGAACATGTCGTACAACACATGCTGTACATCAGAAGGGATGAACATGTATAACGCACACTGAACCCATAAGACACTCCCCCCTGAACTCCTAAAGATCAACATCCAAATATCTAAGAAGCAAATATGTTAGTTCTTTTGCAGAGAAGTATTGCCAGGTACACCTAATTACCCAGCTATATTCGCAGCCAAGATATTCTTCTGGGAATCGCTTCATAAACTTCGTGCGATCATTAAAATATATTATAATTGTCTTCCGGCTAATATTGTTATATAGGTTTATGTGTTGTACAGCTATGATACTGTACTAGATGGAAGGCCTCAAAATCGTTACATGAATATTGACCTACATCGTACAATTGGTCTTAGATCGTCTAAGTTTGCTGTAACGTGCAACATGTCTAGGGGGTGTCGTGGCTAATGTTGTTGGTTCTTTTTGGGGAAAGAATCATTCAGTCAGATTTGAAAATGAAATGTGTGATTTCAATATTTAAGATAAACTAGTCTGGTCTGTACCTAGTTCCGTGCATTAGATTAATTCTCATCACAGTTTGTCACTTGCACAGCATGGTCAGATAGTTCTTTGTAAGTATGCGTGTGTAAGTATGTGGAGAGGGGGTACATAGGTTAGACACAGTGGCTCTATTCTCCCGTACGATGTATGTCAAACATGCGACAATTCGTAGGGACGATTCACATCTCTCCAGACGATGTATTTTATGCAACGATCTTGGCCACGGATCGTCTTCGAGGTCTTACATCGCTCAATAGATCGTATCACCCAGGCACGGAATCGTGCATAACGCACACCTGACTCTCAGTAAATAAGCTATTTTCAAGTGTTTCAGTGCATGAATCAGCTATCAGAGAGCTGCAAGCCTGATGGCTACTACTGCTCTATCTATAGATTTAAGGAAAGCTTTTGATTGTGTTAGCCATGAACTCCTATCAGCTTAATTAATGACAGCTCATTAAGTAATCATGTTTAACTGTCTTCGAATCACATCTGACTAACGGGATACAAAATTGAAATGAAATGTAACTAAAAAAGGTAATGTAAGGCCACTCAAAAAAAAAAAATTGTTTCTCATCACCAAGCCCTGAGAAATATGACGAGGGCGCTTTTTTTTTTTTTTTTTTTTTTTTTTTTTTTTGCTATATCAAAGAGGGCAGACATACAGTAAAACCCCGCATAAGCGGCCACCCTCCGATCCAGGCCAAAGTGGCTGCTTACGCGGGGTGTCTACTTACTCGGGGTTTCCAGATATTTACTGGCTCTACATTTAATGCATCCCTGACATCAGGAGCTTTAATTTGATACTAAATACACATACCTTTCATAATTTTTATCAAGGTTCATCTATTTAAAAAAAAAAAAAAAAAAAAAAAAATCTTCTAAAATCGTTTTTTCTGATGCGCGCGGTGATGAGAAACAAGTTTTTTTTTTTGAGTGGCCTAAACGAAAGTAAAGATCGAGCGACCTCCGTCTCTTGTCAACATATTATTGAATCTACAGCAGTTTGTAGGACGTGTACTAAGAGAAGGTATACGACCCTCTGTTGGACTATCAATAACGAAAGTTGGATTATGTACTCTATATGAATGTAAATGAAAAACATCGCGTGCGCGATGAATTCATTGTTGATAAATGTTTGTTGATAAATATTCATAAAAAATGTGCAAGAATTCGGCAATCTAGCTTTGATTACCATCCCTCAGGAATGGGATTCACGAAATCTCTTTCTATTCAGAGAAATAAAGGCCAGCCTGGTTGAATACACGCGACACAATGGATGACAACGTTAACTAGTAAAGAGAGAGTTCTCTGTGTTCTCATTCACAGCTGTCATATCTATATTCTACCTTCTTTATAAAACAAAATATAGCCCCTATTTTCTGGATAGGTGTCATGATGCAATGTCCCTCCTGTGTCAGAAAAAAGAGGCACCTCTGTCAGCATATTTCTCAAACACATTTCTTGACGTACAAATTCACCCGTCATTGGGCGTTTTTCCATTGCAGTCAGAAAAGGACGAACAGGTAAGTATAAACATGACATGCTGGACAAAACAGGTTGTTGCTGGCATGGTCGGTTGTGATATATTCATTTACTGAGCTAGTTGTTCTGACCTATCCAGAAGAATGCTTTTAACTTCTAGTTTGAAATAGGAGACATCTTCATCTTTTTGGACATCTTTTTGGGCCCATATCGAAATACTAAGATACAGAGAGGATTTACTGTATTTTTTCAGTTTGACACGCATCGGCTTTGATTAGAAATTGTTGCTGTCTTCTTGTCGGGAGTTCGTAATTATCTCGATGTGCTGGGTCATTTGATCAGCATCGCACTATCATCATCAAGTGAACCATTCTACTGCATTGGAGAGGTCTTGATAAGCAAAAGGTATCTTAAAAGCTGTAACTTTTGCATTTCTAACCTGGAATTAGCTATAATTTCATTTACTTGATTTTTGAATATTAAATCGTTATCAATTGTAATGCCTAGATAGTTAACGTGATACACTATATGAAGATTCGATCCTTCAACTATGCTAATCTGCAGGATTTTGTTTTGTAGATTGTATCCTACTCACATTTTACAGTCTTTTTTATGTTGATATAACTTGGGATACAAATCAACGTCAAAGATAGTGTTTTCTGTTTGTAACAAGCAGTACCACGTACTAAATTGAAAACTATGTGGCTGTACTATAAAATCATTCGCTATCCGATGTTGTCAGCATTTGTACTTCAATACTTTGACATGCATAATTTTGTATGAAGGTCAGTATATAACAAAGTCTTGGCAGGTATCTAAACAAACGAAAGATGTAACAAGGAGACCTCCATTTATAGATATAGCGGTACCGTGCCAGGATCTGAATCCTATTGGGGAATATCAGGAGGAACCAGCGACGTAGACTGGTTCTCTGTCCAAATGAAATAAGGGACTGGTAACTACTTCTTACATAATGCTATAAAGACCTTGAACTGACACTCAGGCCGCCTCTCTTGGCTCTACATGGACTTGGTCAAGTCTTTTTTTCTTCCAAACATTACATTTGGTTTTCAATCCCGGCTAGATCAAAACCAAAATGTGTCAATTTAAAAGTGTTACAATCAAATTCAGGTTTAAGAGTTCTGAATTAAATAATCACACCATTACATTATCATCCCCTACATAAATCCAGGCAGTAAACCCTAAGAAATTGTATTATTTCCTAATTCTAGCGATTAACTACCTCCAGTGCTTTATTTCAAGAAATACTGCTGCTGAATGATTAACCAAAATCCTGTTGTACACTGGCTGTAAGGAAGATAGAACTGCCGACCTTATACAAGTCCAGATAAAATAAATAAAATAAACAGAAAAGGATTCAAGGACTGATGCTAGTCTAGGCTATACAGTCTCAGTCTGACAATGTGGCACTCTCCCAGCAGATCTTTTTTGGAAATGGAGTACAAGATCTCTGCTAGGAGAGTGCAAGAAATGGAGGCGTTACCCGTAGTGCACTATAAAAATGGAACCCTTTACCTGGCCTATAGTGTGACTAGGCCAGGCTTCCAGGCTACCAGCGACGGTGAAGCGACGGTGAAGACTGGTTCCATGTTGCATTGGAACGTCTACCGGAAACCAGTGGAAAGCCAATGGGAAACCATATCCAAATGTAATAAAAGGCGTGTGCTATGTCTTTATCAATTACATTATCAGTGACAATGCCATAACCTAGCATTTTCCCCAGGCGACTAGAGGGACTAGCATACCTTATTCAGACTAGCGACGTCTTGTAATAGTGCACAACCTAAAACGGGTTTGTGACCCTCCTGCTTCTCAATAATAGGTGATATACGTAGGTACTTGCATTGTAAAATCGATCGCTGCTTTACGATATTTTTCTTTTTATAAACGATGAACCTTTAAAAAGCTTACCAATCTAAAAGGTGTGTCACGCAATGGCCGTCAGTGGCGGAGTCCATGACATAAAGAACGAGTCTTGTTATGAATATCCAAGCACCTGAACTCGTCTTCGTCATTATCCTACCCCTAATATAAAATCCCATAGGCTCAACATTGGGTTTCCGTATGCCACGCTGACTGGCATACGGAGTTTTATATGCCTCTAGTGGCATACAGCATTGTTATCACGTAATATTCAAAAATCGAGGAGATAAAATCAAAGGATAAAATCAAAACCTAATTCGTTTTAATCTTGGCCACCGCATTCCACTCCTGAAGTTTTGGCTCCGGACTTCATTCGGCTTCGCCTCATGAAGTAATTTTGCCAAGCTCCACACTGCACGAAAACCACTATTTTACATATGTATACGAAACGCGTCTAACAGTAGGATTTTGCATCTAGAAGTTCGACCTATTAGACGTCTCGTAGACGCCTTATCTAGTGGCGTATATACATGTCCATGGTGCGGTCTCATATACGTCATATATACGCCTGATTCTGTTTATATACACCACCATCCAATAGTTCCGATCTTTGCAACTTGGGGACACTACTGGTAGCATATTTAATTTTCCATTAACCATCCAAGTCTGTATTATATGAAAAATACAATCTTATATTACCAATTTATTTCATAAAACCTTTATAAAACCTGATTGAGTACAAATTGATTAATTACACTTAATAAACAATGCATTAAGTTGTTTTTTAACAGTTTTTTCTGATTTTTTTTTACTTTAAAACACCATTTCAATGTGTGAACAGTCAGGCTTACTATATAATCGCCTCCCCCCAGTGTCACTCAGTCGGATTAGCGGCTCCTCGGCTTGTGTAAGATGATTCCAGTCCTGAGGGCGGGCGGCTGAGCGGGTGGCTGTGAGGGTGGCGGCCGCATTCACACTCCTTCTAACAAGGCGGGGGCGGACTCGGAGTCGGAGTCGGGAGGAGGACTTCAGGCGCACAGAGACACTGGTGGGAGGCGGGGTCGTGTACTAGGGCTTCCCTGTTGGTAGAGTGAGTGTAAGGTGGTGGGTGGTGCCTGGCGTATATATATTGCGCAGAGTATATTTCATCTTAAATACGCCAGGCGTGAAAGACAGCCAAGTCGCGCGCGTCTACATATGGAAACTGTCTTGAAGACGCCCGAAACGTAGACGTGTATAAGAGGTGTATACAAGTATAAACAAGCCACGATACAGCCGATACGTGCGTTATCGCAATGGCGTATATATATGTAAAATAGTGGTTTTCGTACAGTGCCAGTCGTGGAATACGGTGGCCAAGATTAAACCTCATCCAGTTTTACGATAGTATGCTTATAATGAGAACCAGGACGATGGTGCCCCAGGGCCCCGTTGCTCCTGTTTTTGTGGTATCGCTAGCTATAATTGCATCGCAATTTTATTTTTATGATTACTTTAACGATCCGACTAAAAAAGCGTTGCTCCGTAATATAGAAAGACATGGTTAGTGTGTCTGAATGAAATCTGTTTAGAGATATTTTGCTCAGAAATACTCACTGAATTCGATACAACAATTCAGGGTCACATATTGAATGAGACAGGGGAAAATTCATTAAATCTTTAATTAAATACAGATGGCACAAAAATTAAAACTGATCTGACACCTGGTGGTGTGGATCATTATTTCCTTTAGGTAGAAGAACAAGTCGCGGGGATTGGTGGTGCCACCATGGATCGTTATTTGAAATACTGGATAAGGCTGTATTTAACCCACAGCGACACGATCTGCAGTGCTGTGAAGGTCCACGTAAAAAGTATCACTAAAAGCAGTATAGTAAGAATGTGGTAAGATAGATGTTTAAGCAGTTACAGCTGGCTAGATTCTCTAAAGAAGGATATCCTTAACATCGTCTTGAAACAAGAACCAAATCTGACCAAAACACCAGGTAACTACCAACAGAGAATTGAAGTTGGTAATAAATAACCCACAGGTAAGTAAGGTTTAGAGGGTCGTGAACTCTGGAAGAGACCGAAAATTGCCTAACACTCATTCATCATTGTAACTCCAAACGAAGACAGAGAATTTTTAAACGCATATAATATCTGACAAACGCTCACTACTGAACAGTATTTCCTCTCTGTAGAAGGGCGTACCAGTCCATTGACTTTGGTTCCCTTCTTCGAGGCATGGATTCCCTATCCTTATATACCTTCAAATATCGATAGAAATGGGGATTGTTTTTGTCTCGCCGATTTAGCGCTGGTTTCATTGCAACTATACGTGTTGCTATGTGTGTTGTTTGCAACACAGCGACGTCATAGCCACATAGATATCTACATTTTGCATTCTTCGAAATCGCGGCGATTGCGACCTAAGCGAGTATTCCTATTCATCTTTTACTTTCAGAGTATCATGTTTATCTTTACTTTTACATCATTCACAATCTTTATGACATTTGTTCTGGGTTATAAGCAATTATTGGTCCGAGTGCGCATATCCGTTTTATTTTGTCATATCGAAGTTAACAGCGCGTTGTCCAATCAGATCATAGCCTTTGGTCACATGTCAATGTAGGTAAGAAAACCTCAACCAAGGTAAGAAAACGTCAATCGAGGCAAGAAAATGCAAGTTACTGCACCATCAGCAGTGGTATGTAAGTATAGAGTGTTCGCCCATAGGTATATGCGAATAAACGTTCGTAGACGACGATTCGTTAATTTAGTACTACCTGACGACAAAGACTAGAAATCTTTTTCGGTTCCTCCAATTCTGGGCGGTCTAGTAGTCCATCCCTTTTGGGAGGTAGGAAAAAATATAATGCTGATGATTTTGCACTGACCACTACTTCAAAGTGGCTCGAATTAATATTCGAGACACCTGACGATTCTGTAGAAGCTCAGTCTCCAGTCGTCAACCACCTAGTATACATATGTTCACCACCATAGAGAGTGCTAGAAATTGTATAACCAGCTACAGCTACACCTGGGCGCCCACCTACTAAGACAGAAATTTACACCTACCGATATGGCTCCGATACAACAACAAAAAATTGGAGACTTCAATCGGGAGGGTCTATATCGTGGACGAATATCTAGACATGCCACTTCACCAGGCATCATAATGGGTTCTCCCGTGAAAAGAAGATGATCACGATACAACCAGGTCCCAAATCCATATCTTGAGGTGTTATTTTATTTTTAGATACATGATACACTATAGTTCAGGAAATTCGATAATGTTTACCAGGGAACATAGAACAATGTGTTCAAGGTATTCAGTTCCAAGCTCAGTTCCAAGTCAAACTGAGAAGTATTGATTTGAGACCCCTAGACCCAATCGAAAATGACCAAATTTGCGGGGCATATGGGCCTTTGTATCTCCCATTTAATACACAATTTTCATAATTTTCTGATTAGAATCACACACGTGAGACTGAATTTCCCGCCAAAATACGGGACATATTCATAAACCCCCATTTTTGATTGCAGCCTTATCGCAGAGATGTGGTCCACTGCTCCTATGACAGGTTACCTACTAACACGATTTTGATTTTACATCGGGAGGTGCATCGTAGGGCACATTGAAGTGTATCGGGAGCTCAGTGGACGCCGTCCCCTATACCTTCTACCAATGACCTTATTGAAACTTGTATTGTCTGGCATAGAACATTTCTATCATTACTCTTATCCTATCATTGTAGTTCTATATAAAACTTGTCCATAGGTGGGCGATTTAAGTGAAAAGCTCCTGTTTTGTCAAATGTTTGCACAATCATAATTTGGTGTGCGCCGATTCTGAATGCATAATTTGGACCATGAATTAGTTTTTACCTCTTTTAGATGGATCCACAAAAACTATGTTCCGCCTAATAGACTTTGGCAAACTTTTGAAAATAACATTGTTAGGTACATATATAATATATAATATAAAAGTTACTGCTCATATTTGTGCAGATTGCCTGGACTAGTGTGTATTTCACATTCCCAGAGGCAATTAGTTTAAGCTAAACTCAAGTGGCGTTCCTTTGGAGAGCAATTAATTCTTGCAGTAGTTTCAATAAAAGGAAGGTCGACGACAGGTTAGTGATTTGCAGTTAGATTTTAGTTTCCTCTCTTGTCGCACTGCAGATCCCTCAGGTGTTTCAAAGATTTCGTTCACTCCCAATTGATTTGGTAGATAATCTAAACGTCAGACATGTGTCCTGAAAACCTGATTCCCCCTCTGGTAGCGACTTCCGGATTATTATTTCTTGGTCTAATTCTGGGAAGAATCTTGTGTAAATTGTGGAGTTTTCTTTACCTTGCAGGGTAGTATATCCCCAATTATTGGTTCCAATTATTTCCAAGGCGTTTGCCGCCACGTCTATCGAAATCAATTCTGAATTCGCACTGAATTCGCACCTTTATCATAAATGTATCTTTAGTGACTAAACATGATTAGCAAAATGGGGAAATATCAACAGAACATTATATGATATGGCGTAATATTGAACGGCGATGAATTCAGTTCGTCGACTGTAGATTGACTAATTATTGTGCTTTGTGCTTTCCAGAATGAATAACATGATGGTGTATTGGGGATTCCGGTGGTAAATTAGAATCAATATATTAGTGTACCTTTCACTATAGTGCAAAACATTCAACGTAGCCTTCATTTGTTGGATATTTCAATGATGACTTTAGCTTTAAGCAATTATTTATCTTCCTAACATAATGAGATTGGTCCATCATGATCCCACTGCAAGGAGGCTGGGGACACCCAGAGGGAGTAAACCTGTTCCACTGGTAATCTGACCCAATTAGTAATTATGCACTAATTACAATGTATCGTAATCGTCTAGTATTTCCACCATAAGTAATTTGCTTGGAAGCACAACAATGCATCAATGCCGAATGAAAATAAAAACCTATAAAAGAAGATAAGTAGAAGACGGTACGAAACGCTACAGCTGCCCGGAGGTGATCGAGTGGCTCTGGTGGTAAATATGATATTCCAGTAATTTTTCATAATGTAATACAATGTATGATAACACTGCCTCTGATATTCAGCAAAGGTCACATATGTTTTATTTTGACGTACACGAATGTAAACCCTCTCAGCTCGAATAAATCCCGAGATTTATTTGTTTTTTGGGGGGGATAACATGGGAAATTTGTTGATGTATAACAACAATATTTGTTTGCATATAACAACAAAGCATTCATTGAAATCAAGCCAAGCCAACCAAGCCCTTTTTTTTCTTAATTCTTCGACTACCATGACGTTGCTTTGACATATGGCAAATATCATAAAAATGGGATTTTTGCTACTTTTCTATTTCACCTTGGAATTCTATATAATCTTTACTTATATTCTAGATGTTAACCATTTTGCCAAACTTCTGACATGATTTCTGAGAAAATACATCAAAATTAAAGCAGAAAAAGTACCGAAATAAATTCAAAATATATGTGACAATGAAGCCCATAATACATTTTGCAAATCTGTATTTGTTTTACAGCTTAGGTTATAAGAATCTTTGTATACCAAGTAAAAAGAAAAAATAGTATCAGTCCGCAATATGGTTGCGTGGCCTACTAAAGACTAGGAGCAAATAATATGTTCATCATAGATGAATGAGCGTGCAATTATAAGTGAAAAACAATTGAACGGTTTGAGTTAGATGGAGCCTACGGATAGTTTTCTGTAAGCCACTTGCACTAAGCCAACTTGCCATTTCTGCAACTGCCTGAGTCTAGGATCTAAATATATCAAGCACCAGTGGGTCAATGAGGACTTTTGGTCTTGAGTGATTGGTCATGGTCAGCTGGGCATGACTCTGAGACACTGAGACACTGGCTCCCTGCTCCGTTCTCAATATCACAGTCAATATCACAGAGATAGTGAAGGGATAGCTCCTATGCAGTACCCTGAAAGTCTATATGGACCCCTCTAGCTTCAAGATGATGTATATAGGCGTGCAAGCACGCTCTAACAAGTCACGGTTGAAAAAAACATTGTATAAATCGCGATGTGCTGATTATACAGTTGATCGTACCATTTGACGGATAAGAGGTGTACCTCGAAATAGGTTTCAAGTGCTGTAATGATGGATATATATGTACAATTATAACACTATAATTATATAATTCCGGCCAGGTCCATTGTTACCTAACTACGGTATTTTAGGTATCCAGGTTAGTAACCACCGACTCTCGGGTTACCATGTATCCGCCGCGTGCGGTTACGTCACCGGTTTCCAATCCCCGTTGGGTCAGCTGCGCCCTTCAACCTGAACCGGTGAGACGTTTCCCCTTGTTGGAAAATTTTAATTTTATTTAATAAAGCTGGTGTTGTCTATATTTCCGCCAAACCAATTTCCTGTGTCATGTTATTTATCACTATATTTATTACAGACCGTTAGCCGTAACTTATATAAGGTATACACACTGATTCCTAACTAGTACAAGGAGAATTCCTGTCTGAGAGAGAGTCCTTGTTATTTACCCCACCTCTCGACTTTGCTCGACTTTGTTTTTAAACCGGATCAGAGAAGTCAGTACATGATATCAGACCGCACTGCTCTTTGTCCGTTATCAATGGTTTACTCCTACCGCGGGAGTCATGATAAGAAGGTATACCCTGGTGCAGGGTCACCAGGGTCAATGGCCGATATCTTCTCACTGGAAGTGTGTGTCAAACAACCTTGTAAACAAAGCCTGCTTAATTCATTCGAGGATTATTTTCACTGCTCTTATGTTCGGAAATTGGTCTCTTAGTTAGAGCTGGAAAAAGATAGGAGCAAAGGAGAGAGCTGGTGATTTGTGCAAACTACGACTAGTACACAAAAACGAACATGAAGTAACATTCATTAATCTCTGAAAAGGGGGCATTGTTCTACAGAAACGCAGTCCATGTAAAAGGATATACTCTGGTAATTCCATGCGAGGGTGTCAATTCTAATCTGCTCTGTTATGTTCTTTGGTAGTGGAATCTTATTATCTAATGAGACCTGATGTGCTGGCTATGTATATAAAGTGAACGCATTACATCTTTCTGTAAAATGGTATGTATACACTTTCAATGTAATCAAAGAGGATTATTTTCACTGCTCTTATGTTCGGAAATTGGTCTCTTAGTTAGAGCTGGAAAAAGATAGGAGCAAAGGAGAGAGCTGGTGATTTGTGCAAACTACGACTAGTACACAAAAACGAACATGAAGTAACATTCATTAATCTCTGAAAAGGGGGCATTGTTCTACAGAAACGCAGTCCATGTAAAAGGATATACTCTGGTAATTCCATGCGAGGGTGTCAATTCTAATCTGCTCTGTTATGTTCTTTGGTAGTGGAATCTTATTATCTAATGAGACCTGATGTGCTGGCTATGTATATAAAGTGAACGCATTACATCTTTCTGTAAAATGGTATGTATACACTTTCAATGTAATCAAAGATCTCACAGAAGAAAAATGAAGAAAAGCAAAACATATTCAAAGCATACTGCAGTCTTTTGAAGCTGGAGCAAAGACTTCAAACAGGTTAACCACCGAGGAGCTCTGCAGGGTAAAGACAAATTTGAAATAAAAAGAGACAAAAAAGAGATGATAGCTTTCCATCGGTTAATTGTGTAACAATTAACACTGACCATGATGTGGCTGATCGATGTGGGCAGCGAACAAAAAAACAACCACAGCCTGTTTGTCATTTGCTACGAGCACTTCCCACAATTTGCTTCGATGAAAATGACAATGCTCACAAATTGCAATTACTGAGGTTATTCACCTGTTTGGTAAAAAAAGGAATGTTTGTTAACGTAGAATTTGTTATCAATAGTGAAAAATAATCAATAGCTGTGGCATACTTGATGAGATATCGAAAATACTCGAAGGTATTTTTGTGGCATTCAAAAGCGTTGTCTAATGTCATTGATGATACATTACAGATATGTACCAAAGACCATCCACAACTCAACACAAACACAACACAAACCCCTAGCGCATCTGCGCCACCCCACTCACCCTCACTTCTGCCCTCCTCACCTCTACCCGCCGCTATTACCCTCTACACACCTACCAAAATATTCCAAACCCAACCACCTCCTCTTTTCCTATTCTATTTTCTATTATGTCCTACTTCACTAATTTTAGGTGTAAATTATCGTATTTTATATATACATTATAAATCTACCTACCCAACACTTGTACTATCAACGTGTTTTTTAAATAATGACTAACACAGAAGAGTTCAATATAGTATAACTTATTTGGGAGAAATTTACTGGAGAAATGTAATGAGAGGACTTAACAGGAGTAATTAGGAGGTAGTTGATCAATTAATCACAAGCTATTGAGATAACTCTACAGAGTAGAGTATGACGTAGTGAGTTCAGAGTTTTTGTAGGGTGGGAGGGTGGTTTCCGTAATTGCTGGTGGTCGCAGAGAGTGGCGGAGTGTGGGGAAGCTGGTTCTAATTCGCGTCTGCACGGGACCAGTGTGGCCCGTGTGAGTGGTGGCGTCCCTATTAGGAGGATGAACTTTACTGGCTCAGCGTTGATAGCGGCCAGGGCGTAGGTAGCGAGGTGACGTGTAGAGCCTTCCTGGTCCGGCATCAAGGAGACCAGGGTCATGACGGCGAGAAGAGGATTAGTATGTAGCAACATGTAGACCAAGGCCCTTGGCCAGCGGTTGAGTGGACAGCGACCAGGTGATGGGGAGGGGGTGGGGTGAGGGGGTGGGACATGTGGTGACATGTGAGGCAGGCTTTCTAACCCCTTCCCCTGGCAATACTTGCCAGGGCAATTGCTGGGGAAATTGATCAGACTTGGTCCCAGAGGCCTTGAGGCGAGTACGAAACTGGAGAGTACATGTATGATCAGCGCTGGTAAGTCCGTTGAGGGGAGGATCAGATACCAGAGGGGAATCTGTGAACATGTGTCTAGGGGTGTAAACAGTTCTTGGTGGTCTCAGCCACAGGGTCCCGTGTGGTGACATTAGTGGTGGAGAAGGAGGAGGAGAGGGACGGAGATTTACACATCCCAAAGGCTGGAGGTACAGCCCATGGAAGGAATTCTGGAGTACTTGGTCAACAGGTTATTGTAGCATCAGGGCATGTTCCTGCCAGGTGGGAGGTGTTTTTAGGAATCGGGGTGAGTTTGTCACTTGATATCTGTGGACTCGCTCAAGGTGAGCGGTCGCAGTCATGTGGTAGAGAATGGCAAGCTGCAGCCGAACAGAAGCAGGCATCTGTTAGTTCTGGTTGAATTTGATGGGTATTTGACTCTCTCTAGACTCCCATCTCTTGCCTGAGATATTGTCGCAACAATCCTTGTGATTTTACCCATTTTCCATCATATTTGTAGGTGGGATACCAGGGTAATATACCTACTTTCCCCTTCACAAGAAATATTTAATGATGTATTTGTGAATCAGGAAGTGGCAAATATGTATTCAATCTAAATGTACCATTGTATATCATTTACTTTGGATATCAGCTGAAAAGCAACGCAGGCTACAGCCGTAGTTGAGAGGGTATCTATGGTATTATTTTATTGGTTTGACTATATGTAACGCTAGCAAGCATGAAATGGAGATATTGTAAACTCTTTTGTAACAATAAAAGTGTAGCCGAGTGTGGGGAGGCTGACTTGACTTTGCATCCCAACATGTCCTTAGTTACTGACCACTCTTCTGTTTCACATTACCGCCAACCTCCCTGGTTAGCCCTAATATACATAGCATCTCATAAAATGTTATGAATAAACTATTTTATTCCCCAGCCAGGCCTTTTCTCTCTGTTTTCCACGGGCGACAGCAATATGGTATCATATATAGTATTTTCTACCCACGGCATTTCATTGAATATTTATTGCTAATTCCGCCTATGAAAGCGTGATCGTATTACATGGAAAATATAATCCAAATCCCGACGAAACCCTAGCTGGTGAAATTATAAGCCGGGAGGCAGGAGATCGTAGGAAGGAATATTGTTTATACATCATAGCCTTTACGTATGTTCTCGGCTTCCTTGTTAGTTCTCCGTTTTCCTTGCAAATGGTGGAACCGCCGCCGGCAGACGACTTCCGATACGGCCGGTACCATGTCACTCTACATACAGAGGCCTATTATTGGTCGGAACCTCCGCCGCTGTTTGTGATAAAAGGACACGAAGACCACGTGTATTCAACTGTTAGTTCCTTGATCAATTAAGTAAATAATATTCCCCAATTAGAAATTATCTAAACTTGTTTTAAGACACGTAATTGATAAAACGGAGTTTCTTTCGCGTTCATCCCACAATCATTCCAAAAAGGGTAACATATTTATGAACCACTAATTCTTGTAGAGGGTATTACTGTGGGATAATTCTGATTATTCCAAGCTATTAATTATCTTGGACCGCTATGCACTAAGACTTTTTACATCACATTGCTGGGTATTTAACAATTACAACCAACCTCTTTATACCCCTGTCCTGTAAATCACCATGCCATATAAGTGTGATTGTGTGTTGTTAATAAGACCAAAAACCGTGTCTATTGCAACCGACCACGGTTATACACAATTGTCAAATTATTGTAATACGATCAGGTGCCAACCTATAAGTATCACAACGTTATGTAATATTACTATCAATAAGTATATTTACTTAATTCTAACTACTGATAAAGTTTGTTATTTAATGATTACAACATTAAAAACTATCTACAAATCGTGCCTACTCATTCCTACAACTATTCATCTACACCCTGTATTAAAGTCATTAGACTATAATCTAAAAACAGAATAATTATTGAATAACTCAAACGATTCAATTATTACTTTATGAGAACATAAAATAACCTTGATTTATAAAGTCCATGTGATGGATAAAACGCCAACTATATATTATAGTATTATTCATAAAGTAGAGTAAACTTATACAATAAGAGTATGGTAATCACGTAATCCATATCAAATACCAGTGCAAGGATTAACAACAAATACAATAATAATAATAATATGCAATCTTTGGTTATCATCTTGACTCAGCTAAACGTTCTATTTGAATTTAAATACTAAGAAATATAGAAATCTTGAATGGATTATCTCATATTTGAACTATGTGGGATTAACACATGTAAACTACGATGAATAGTCACATGTGAACTACCAGGGAAAGTCGTATGTTTCTCACAATCTCTGGAAAGAAAATACTGAAAAAAGAGACCTAAGCACAAATTTGAAAAAAAAGGAAAAAAGTGTGACATGAAAGATAAAGTGTCAAAATGTTCACTCATCGAATCATTTCTTGAGAGCACTTGCAGCACAGTCATACTCGGGCATGACAACGTTATTGCAAAACCATCGGAGGTCAAGACAATGGAGTTCAACACGATTACTAGGTTTCAATCTGTTAACACATGGCGTGACAACCGGTCCAGAAAGCTCAACGGGTCCCAGCGCTGCGATAAACATCTAGAAAACACTTCGGCGCATGTATTTTACAACCGGAAGTGGGGAGTGTGCATGCTCAATGTCTACAGCTGAATGCGCTGAAATTGTACTGACACCCTCTCATGGTTATCACAGTTCACATTGGTCACATAACTCAAGTCATATAACTCAGACCACTTCCTACATACTCATCCCTGGCAGTAATGAAACTGAATCTTGAACAGTCTACAGTGTTTCAGCGATACTGAGTACAGATCGATTTTGATCTGACAAAAAGGTGGGGATTCTATGCACTGGATATGCAACTAAATCGTGTAACAGGATCCTCAAGATGAAATGTCAGGCAACTATATATTCAGGGAAACCCATTCTCACAATGGTTACAACCTGGAAACATTTTCGTGATGTGAATTGATATGCCAATAGTGTGTTGTCTAATATGTGTCTGTTAGCTTGAATATTATTTTCTTGCATGGGCTAAGCGGAAGACTTCTCATGACGTTGCCTGCCTCCCGCCTTTAAGAAGGGGGAAGGCGGGAGGGACAATCAACGGAGAACAGCCGAATTCCTCTTTGGTGTATACCATCTAAAGCTGGCACCCGTGTTGTTTCACGGTGGTAAACGGTGAATAATTGCCTCCTATATGTATACAGCAGACGGTGAATCGAGCACACTGAAATCACCCGGCTCCTCGTGCAGACAGCGGATGTCGCGAAGATCTATGCCACTTCTAATCCGGTCCTGCTCTGAACAGGGACAATCCGGAGGTGGAACTGGAGCCATGTGATAGTTTTACAAAGGTAGAGGGTCATGTATTAGATAAATTACAAAGAGCTGCATTTATATGGGTGTGAACGTTTATACTATTGCCGTTACATGCCATATCAAGGATAACCTGAACCCCGATTCCGAAGATATTTAAGTAATTTGACATTTGTGTTAGCTGATTTGCGAGGTCTTATCACATTAGAATTAGAGATTTTCATATTGTACATACTTAATAAGTTCATAATTTGCACCGTGTAGTATTGAGATACATACACAATTTTACCATGATTTGGATCTGCGTGGTCGCTCGGAGTATTACTACGCGTCAAGGACAAGGAGAATACTGCCTCACAGATCCAAAACATCGTAATGTTATATCTATTACTCACCTTTCGCTAATTAGTAGGAACATAATAATTTAAATAATTAGGAATTCGACTGAAGCACCGTGCATCGCTTATTTAAAATAGTTTCTATAGTGCCCTGTAGGTGGCTGAAAGAGAATACGGCTTTTCGGTATCTACTGAGTAGCGATCTGTAGGCTCCCGCTAGGCTCCCTAGGCTTAGTATGGAGACTCTGTATTGGGTGGGTAATAAATAAGATGCATTTGTATGAGTGTGAACGTTTATACTACTGCATCTTACACCGGATTTGAATCACATTACACACGGAGGGCCTAGCTAGGGCGTATTCACCAGTCTATATCCACTTCCTTCTGCTCGTGGAGCTGTTTATTTTCACCAACCAATTCCTGTTTACAGCCTCATCTTGTATTTCACTCAACTTCATAGTCTCATGTTTACCTTAATCTGTTTTCCATAGCATTTTGGGAATAATTCGAACTAACACATAACAATATAGTATCAATTAATGCACCATGGTACGAGGCAGGAACTTTTTAAATCACTAAGGAAAGAGGTTGTATATTGGTGAATTATGGTTAAGGCGAAATGGGTGCGGTATATGGTCTATGATGGCGGAACCTACATGGAAGTCAGAAGCAGCTGATCATCCTGGGTGTAACAACTACTGTGTGCTGCTTCACACAAACATGAGCAACAGCGCTAGTTTCAAGTCGTCACCAGTGTCGTCTACAGATATTGCAGCCTGGATGCTACTGTGTCAGGGTGAATACAAAGCCGGGCGGAGGGTGTAGAGGGAAATAGAGCTACCCTACTCTGCTCAGAGCAATCCTCATTAATGACTGTCAGCTGAGTAGACGTCTCAGATGGAAGCCGGGGAATGAGGTTGGGCTGATACGGAAGCAATGTAGCTGCGACGCACATTGTGGGATATCGTATGACGTTGATGGCGTGTGGCAAGCAACGGCTTCCTGATATAGAGCGAGTTTGAGAAGGGTTATTGGCTCCAGGGATGACATGGTGGTGTAGAGGGACATGGGTGGGGCCGATCAAGTACCGGATCCCGGGGCGGTCACGCTAGAGACCCATCAGAATATGTAGAATGACAACATTATCATTGACCTGTTGGAACGGCCCAGCTGACTGGCCTTGTCTTTGCTGATGGCTTAAGCTTATCATGTTAAGCTTAGAGCCCTGTGTCTGTGAGGGGATATTCTGTGATGTTCTGTCAAAGTAGGTCTGGTAGCAATGAGTGGCAGGCTGGTGCCAAATGATGACCAGACATCTATGTATAGCAAAACACCCTAAATCCAATGAGTGGCAAGATTATATGGGGCACCATTCGTAATATTCCTGTTTTGTACATATTTCGTACATTTCGCATGAAATAGTCGTTATTATTAACAACAATTCATTTCGTCAACTAAATTAAAACCACATCCCATTTTGTCTAAACAATTAACACATTACGAAGAGTCTTCTATTAAGTCTACAACACTCTCCTCCCAGATCTTTCATTGCGCTAGCCTCTGCCTCAACCCTACGCTGGTGTCCCGGGTATCCACTAAGGACATGGCGGACTAGCTAATATTTCAGATTCAAAACAAAGCAAATCAAAACTTATGAATCTCAAACAACTCTATGAGTTATGAAATATAGAGATTGTCAAATAAGCTTCACAGATAATCCTACTGTTTCCATATCAGCTTTAAACCACTTTATAATGTGAATCCACAGTTGAGCAGATTGCCCCTTCGATCAGCACATGTGTCATGTTGACAAAACCAAACCCAATAATACTCAACAGGGACACACACTGGTATTTTATGGTCCTTCGTTTATTGTTCATAGATCTAGCTGTAATTTATTCAATTGTTTAGTGTTGACACCTGTGCAAGAAACATTGAAACGTTTTGTTCATATTTCTAAGAAATGTATGAACAATTCTATGCCATTACTTTACCAGATATACAACTGACCCCATAATTCATAAATTGAACAGTTTTTCATGACGCCTGTGTCGAAGAAAATGTATTGTTAACACAGCTTAATTATGATGACAAGATCTGCACGTTTGATGAATGTCGAGTAACCATTTATACACTAACTGCTATGTAATCAATCTCATATCAAAGACAGCGGATCCGTTTGGATTGACATAATATTTTGTCATTACTCTCAGTGATTAATCAGACATGGAATTGGACATAAAAATAGTTTTTGTTATTTCTCTTTGCTGTGAAACTTCACTTCTTTGTTTTGTTAAAAAGAGTCGATGACATTTGTTAAGAAGAGTGACACGATACTAGATATTGTTAAACATTACGTACAGAGTTTTTCAGTCCTTTATGAGACTTTTTTCAAAAATATTTCGTCGAATATAAAATTATGGTGAAGGTGATGACGGGGACGGCGGGTGGGAGAATCGATCCAGTCACCAGGTAATCGCGGAGATGAGTGAGGCCGAGGTCGGAGGTTTAATATAAGTGCCACTGGTGCTTTTTCCGAGTTCCCGCTGGTAACTGGCGAGTTCCGCTGGTAACTTGAGAGTCCCGTCCGCCGCCCCGCAATGAATACTAAAAAGTAGATGATTAAATATGAATAGATAGAATGATATTAATAGCGTGTCTGGATAAATTACTAATAATATACAATTATTGTCCAATTGTGAAATAGAAAATAAGTATTGACTGTACAGAAGTGTTATTTTACGGTATGGGAGAGGCTACCTTAAAGAAAACCAGCCTATGATAGGCTGATATGCATAACCTCTTTATGTGATTTATTTATCCGATATTATCTTCACCAAAAAGAATTGTATGAGTTAAATAATCACCAATAAAGAATTAGGAAGAAAAATTGTTCTTCACCACATATCATTAGTGCAATTCTTTTGTATATATTTCTGACTCTCCAACGACATATTATACATGTGCTCGTCCTCGTACATTACCCTCTACTGTTCAACTAAGTTTTGGAACTTAGCCCCCATCTTTTGATGTAAATATTTCAGGTTTCTTCTCGATGTTTGTTTTTTGGTTGGGTTTTTTTTCGAGGGGGGGGGATACGGGTGGGCAAAGAGGCACTCAATAAAGGACTGAAATCCTGACGATCTAAGCAACACTAATATTCATATATCGGATGACTGCTACCCATATTGGGATAAGATGTATACAGATATTGAACCAAGACCTGAAATTACTCAGTGGCTGACAAATGGTATCTTTCTCATTGAGTTGAACATCAGGATTTATAATTACTGTGAATCTACTTCAGTTGATGCCAAAGAAAGCAATCTTATTAGAAAGACAATTAAGCCCACATACTGGTTCCCAACTGCCTACTGATGGAATACGATTATACCCCTCGTTCTGGATAATGCCTCTGGAAATACAAATATTAGACTTTCATCTAGCAAATCGGTCTCATGATGTGAAAATATACTATTCACTCTTTTTTGTCAACACATATCTTCCCATGATGTCGGATGCCTGAGGACTGCCGAAGTTATCGCGCTCCATTGGTGGTTAATCCCAAATCCATCGTAATTCTGATATTAGAATGCGCTACATATACACCTATGGACTAGTATAAAGGAAGATTCAAAACTGTTTTTATATATACGTTACCACCAAGTGCCCACACCTGCCTACGCGGCCATCTTGCTATCAGCCCTCAGCGATGTATTGTTAATTGAATAAAACTGGTGTTCCAGGCTTTCTCATGCGTCGACCCCCGGGGTTCGTAATGGTAGAAAGTAATTTACAACAATTCTGTCCATTAGGAGCATGCCGAGGTTTGGGGTGGGGGTGCCGGGTGGGTTTGGGGGGTTACCTTATTAACATCAAGAAATGCATTTTCGATCGCCAATTATGTCAACAATATTTTCTGAGGTTAATTGAACAAGACTTGACCAAACCTATCACTGCATGAAAACCACCGTTTTATTCATATGTACGCCATCACGGAAGTGCATGTATTGGCTGAATATTGACTTGTTTATATTTATATACGCCCAGGCCTTATATATATATACGACGGACGCGTCTTGGCTGTATTTCACACCAGGCGTATATGATAGAAAATACCCTCTGCCCCCGCCCCCTCCCGCTCCTTTCTGTTGGTAGAAGTACAGGTGTCCTCAGTAGGAAGCCCCCCACCCCCCACCCCCCGCCACCTCCCCCCGCCCGCTCTCAGTGAAGCCCTGTTCACTGGACGCTTATATACGCCCTCAGATGAAGTGTATACACATGGGGATTAAGACGACCTTGTAGACGCAAAATACTTACTTGTATACGCCTGGCGCACACATATGTAAAATGATGGTTTTCGTGCAGTGTATGGACTGTACATTTGAAATGACAAATCAGATTCAGTGAGTGTCCTGCCCGTGTCCCAACTGCATGCCCAGCCTGAGGCGTTAGGTTTTGGTCAGAAATATGGTGAATACAGATAGTTATTTGGACACTATCAAGGCCAGATCTGATTTAATTCTGCACCCCCTAGCTGACCCCATAGCTATATACACAATAATGACTGGTTTTGTGTATGAGTGGCCGTAATCTCCGAGTAGTGGACGCGTAGTCATATCCGAGCGATTAGCGAGGATATTACGTCGCCACCTACGAGGAGATTGAGGTCATTCGTATACAAAACCAGTTGTGATTGTATTTATTACCCACCTACAAGATTGATAACAAATCTATTGCAATTAAACAGTTTCTGTAAGCCATATAGTTCAAGACATCACAGCACTGTCAAGTGTGGCAGTAATTCGGTGTACATACACCAATAATATAGTTCGGCATTAATCTGCACTTTTAGTGGGTTATGACAGTGATCTCTGATGGTAAATGAGATTATTATGATTGATTCTAAAATAATTAGCATTTAAGAAACATTCAAGAAACCTATTTTGAAGTATACAATAATTCAACCTCTTTATGGACAGGACTATTTTTCTGGAATCTACTGCAGGAGATTCTGACATGCCAGAATCTCCGGGTAGCTAATTCCAGGTGCCCTATGCATTTCCTATGGAGACTCCGTAATCTGTGGGTAATAAAACATTTTACACCACCATCTACCATTGTGTGTAATACAGTATTGTGTTATATGTGGCATAACCGAGAGCAATGGAGTGAATGTCACACTAACGCGGATTTGACGTACTGTTATAAGCAGAAACAGGGGAAGTCCAGCTAGCAAACCACAGACAATGACCCGTTGGTTACCAGAGCGCCCGAAAGAAACCTAACTAAATGGCTAACGGCTGCTTTATTGGAAACGGCTATATGCAAGGCAATTCTTTTGATTATCAAATTTTAATGAACCAGTAAAGTAACGACTTACAAAAAGAAACAACGAAAATTATTTTCGTCACTAAAATGTCTCGCTGTAATTTCATTTTGAAGAAACGAGGAGCAATTGTAAATGAAGAGACACATTCTATGAGCTTGAATGATGGGGGTTGCGGGATATGAACATATTCGAGTGGTTGCCTGCTATCAGAACGGGATCGAAATTTATTGACCCTTCCATTGCAGCAGAGACCAGTTTACGCTCGCTTTGTATTCTGACCAAACCATGATTTACCCCCAATATACCGACCAACCAACTATAAACAATGGAACCAAATTGCGATATCCGATGTTGTATGTAAATAGTCAATAGTAAAAAAGTAATGAAGAAAATATGGCAATTTTGTATTTTCTGCTACACGGATCACTTCCAAGTAGTGCAATAACATTGTAGAGTATATAGAAATCATGAATTACCTACATATTTCGATGCGTTCAGTCAAGATTCAATAACAATGGAAATGGAAATGAAAACCATGTAAAGACTATGGTAGAAATAGAAATGTGGTGTGGATAGTTATGTATTTTGTTTTTATTAGCAAATCTTTGTTGCTTTCGATTGTCACAATCATTCTATCAGTATATATTGGGTAAATAAAAAGAGGAATGATAGGAAATGATAGGAGGGACTGCAGTGAAGATCAGGAAGAAAGAGTTGAAGCAGCTTGGGGAGTATGACCTTGTAGTACCAATACATTTAGTTGAATACCGGTCATATGACACACCCCTTATGAATACGCCGACGGCCATACTCAATTTTGAAGACGTAGATTTAATCGGCATAATCCTCTGCAGGTCGTTGGATGTCATATTGAAGTACAATGTCAAGGATTGGGCCTCATATGCATGATATCTATCATATATGCCATGCAGTTTAAACATTGTGCAATGGGGCAGTAACTTTACCTCAGAGGCTAGCATTATATATCCAAAGGATATATGATATATTTTCGGGTGTCGGGGCTATTTCTATTTCTTAACATTTCTTCCAAGTCGTCACAGTTGATACAGCGTTATTGTTTTGCACTTCACTCTTCTGTGAGTTGAGGGCCTTTAGATCTGTGCATATCTTAAATAACATTTACAAATTATAGTACTTTTTAAATGACTGCTATACCTCCGCCCATTACAGTAATGATTTGGCTGCAGAGTAGCGATCCCATTAGAGCAACGTAGCTGCCAAAGTTGGAGACCAAGAAAAGCCAACTTCTGCAGTAGCTCAAGCAATTAATGCAAAGAGAGGCGTAGCACCGTATGTAGGTGAAATGCTATTGGCAAAAATTGTATGGGTATACAACGAAAAAAAGGTACCAGCCATGAATTAAATATTGGTAAGCAAAAGAGATTGTCCCGGAAACAAAATGGTGTTAAACTTAAGCGGTTATAAGCTGACCCCCAACCCAAATTGGGTTCCTGGCCCCCTAAGAATTCTTGTTAGGGAATATAAGCATTTCAATGACATTTTTACCAATATATGTTGCTAACTGTTTGCCTGAGATTAGGGTTGACACACCTCTTGAATCGTGGCCGGTGGTCTTCTTTTCAACTTGTTCATCCATATTGCGACACACTGCGACACACTGCGACACACTGCGACAAACAATTGGAAAATTTCTTATCGTAGCCCAATTGCAGCACTTATCAAAGTGTGTTAGGACAGTAACAGTGCTACTTTAGCCAGCTTTAAGCCGGGCTTAGGCCCCGCATCCACTACCACTGCTTCAGACACACTCCGACAAGGCTTGCGACACACTCCGACACAGAAAATCCCTGTTGTAAGGGCTCTACCAGAGTGTGTCGCAGTTGCCATAGCGCCTTGTTGCAGTGTGTCGCAGTGTGTCGTAAGGGTTTGGCGGGAAATTGAAAGGTTACCACGGTTACGACACACTCCGACAGCAGCTACGACAAAAGCCGTCTGGACTGCTCTGTGTACTTCATGGATATCGAGGCATTAGTAGTTTTGGCAGCCCTTATGGGTACTGCTACATATGTATACCGATAAGCAGAACCAAAAAACCTTCTTCAAATTACAATGGCGTATACGATCGGTAAGAAAGAGTTACGCTGGATGCTATGGATGTCATCACGGCTGTTTGATGCTATAGTGGAGGGGGTTCATCCCTACATCGCCCGCGAAGATGCCAACTTCAGAAAAGCAATAACCGTAGAGGAGAGGGTGACCATTACACTATACTTCCTTGCTTCAGGTATGGAAAATAATTAATAATTACATAATTAATATATGGTTAATATATTTATCAATATACAAGTAATATATATTTTCTTTATTTATAATTGTATGTTGTGAATTAATAGGGGGGGAGATAGAAATATGAATTTCTATCTCCATGGTGTTTGAAATGTAACTTTTTAGATACTTATGAATTTTTTTTCAGGTGCATCTATCAGGACTCTCCGAGGGTGGTTGTGGCCCCTAAGATTTGAGGTCAACTCTCGACCGTAGAACTGTCCCAAGGTGCTATAAATATCATGTAAGGAGGTCAGGGTCAAGGTCGGGGTTTGCTGCGAATGCAGTCATTGGCTACTCGGTCTACTCTATTCCTTATATGGACTTGGTGTAATGTGACAACTCCATGCTGCTCCAGTATGCCTTCCTTATCCGGCTGACTAGTGTGAGGCACATAGTATGATAGACAACAAGAGCAATATACAAAGTGTTCCATAGGAAATACCTGAAGGTCAGTAATTTTTTGTAGTCGGTGGTATAGACACCTCAGGAAACAGTAACCTTTAAGACCAGTACCAACAGATGAAACAACAACTGTGGCAACATAAAAAGTAACGGAATACATTTAAGAAATAAATATATTCTCAGATAGGCCATAATCTGTATTGTAGACTATGTTTGGTTTCACAAACTATGAAGCTTGTTGTGATCGTAGGGAAAATGTTTCAGGGTCTATCGGAAAAAGTACAAGTCTCAGATATATATAAGTGTATGACAATTTCTTTTATGTCACTCCCCCCTTGTTCATTCAGACCCCTTCTGAGTGGGCTGGCATCGCAACAGGATTTGAGCAGAGGTGGCATTTTCCAATATGTATTGGCACAGTGGACGGAAAACATGTGCGAATCATGAAACCTTCCGGGGCAGGTTCTCTGTACTATAACTACAAGGACTTTCACATCATGGTAGATGGGCATAAGAGCACTCCCTGATTTCCGCTCTGGACGTCGCCCATATGTTGTAGTTCTGGCACTGAAGTAGTTTAGAGTGTAAGTTGCATGTCGTAGCCTCCTTTTAGGGGGGGGGGGGAGACCCCATGCCGAGTTGCTGCACATACATCTTTTATTATAGTACGATAAGAAATTACATTTGGTTCTACATATGTGAATTGTACCTTCAATGTCCAAGGCAGCAGCAATATTGCACATGGCCTCCTGCTTGAGTTTTGCGTTGAAATACTGCCGGTGGGCACGATCATAGAGGAACACCGCTTCCTCCCACAACTCCATAAGAGTTTGGAGCATCTCGTCGGTCAACACCAACCTTTGAACACCCTTGCCTCTTTTCTTATTTATAGATATCGGTTTGCTTTTAGAGGGAGTTGTTACCGCTGAAGCTGACTCCCGTTTTTTTCTCACAGGCGTTGCCGGTGGTGCTTCTTCATTGTTTCACTTTCTGCCGGTGCCGGTGTCAGTGTGGATGTATTTGTGGTTTTCTATGTCCATCATACCAAGGGCATGCCGTCATTGGAGCTAACCACTTCCTCTTTTTCTATGGCCGGTCGCCACACTTTCTTAGGTGGTTTACCTTTTGGTGAACCACTTATTATGCGTGATAGGACACTTGTTTGGGTATGGGAACCTTGACTTCTCTTCACCCACACCATGTTTTGTATCAGGGTGAAGGCCACCGCATATGAGCTGTGATTGGTCAAAGCGAAGTCCTATTTACATGGTTGCACACTAGAATACCCCTCTCACTGTGGTTGGACCTAGTAGCCTACAGGCATCTATATACCTTTAATGTCTTAAAGTGTAATTACTACAATACTACAAATCAAGCAACCTGGAAACACCTTTCAAAGCCACTGCAAAACCATCCTCTAACTGCTCCAAAAAGTCAAGTCAGGCTCTGATAACCAAACTGCTCCGAGAAGTCAAGTCAGACTCTCATATAACTGAACATTATGATGATTTATTATAATGACTATTGACAATTAACAGATTAAGGGTTCAAAATTATACCCACAGTTAGCTTGATCGCCAAAAATGAAGAACAGAAGCACACCAAAGAAGATATAATGTAGTAACTATGTAGTATCTATGGAAACACAAGTATTGTAATTTTCTTGCTCCAAAAATGTACTTTAGTGCTTGTAAGATGAGAGTATGTACACCTGAAGAAGGCCAACATTGGCCGAAACGTTGTGTCAAAACTCATGTATAAACAATAAGTATCATTAAATACAACCTTCAATTTAAAATCAGGAGTTGTTGGTTTTGTGATATAATCTTTACATGTAATTACTTTTGTTGATGTTGTACATGGAAGAAAGCCTAACATTATCAGGCGAATGTGCCTCATGGAATTTCTTTCCTTTGAACTGAATAGGGAGCCATTTGAAGTGAACCCGCTGAAACCACAGATACCCATCTACAAAACACCATTTCCGGTGGCCAGTAAGAACGAGGCTTACTGCTAAACCTATGGGGGTTTGAGGCTAGACTTATGTTTTTGGTCTCGTTTGTTACTTTTGAAGTGAAGTTTATAACTATCGTCTCTGAATAACTTTGTTTCAAAACTACGATGACAATTGTTAAGTTTATTAAAAATTTTGATCTAAAAGATTGGAGAATGACACATATAATCTCGAACCTACATAGTCTAAGCACTGAGCGCCTATACCCTGAAATAGTATTTTGTGACCGGCTTTTTGTGGTTGGAGCGGGTTCACTTTGGCTCCCTATAAAAAAAAAAGAAAAAAAGGCACTGCGGCAAACTCACACAGGTGCACCACCATGAGACAGGCGAGGAAAATGTCATTCTGTGTTGTAAGGGCTTGTCGGAGTGTGTCGTAAGAAGGTGCACACTATAGCAGCAGCCATGTCAGAGTGTGTCGGAGTGTGTTGGAAGGTCTTGTCGGAATGGTGTGTCCAACGCTACGACAAAAACCCATAACATTCGATTCTGTGTCATAGCGCTTGTCGGAAGGCTTGTAGTAGTGTGTCATAGTGTGTCTGAAGTGCAGTGGACACCCCCCCTTCACAATTTTGCTTCCGACACGCCCCGATAGGCCTTCAGACACGCAATCGAATGTTGTGTTGGAAGCGAGGGATTTATCGTTGTAGTGGACCTCAGCTCCCGACAAGGACTGCGACACGCCCCGACATGGCCTGCAAAATGCTTCAACACAGGCGCCATGTTGCAGACCATCCGACACATTTACAACAATCTTGGAATTGTCAGAGCGTGTCGGGAGGCTCCCGCCATGTCGGGACGTGTCGTTGCGTGTCGGGGCGTGTTGGAAGGCTAGCGCAGTATGCTGAACCAGTGGAGGCAGGCTACCGACAAGGATTTTGAGTTAGGCCACTGTTCCAACAAAAGTCTATGATTCCACCCTCCCCCCCCTACCAACCTATGGAGAGTTTTAAACTATAATATTTAGGGGGGAAAGGTATATATATAACAATAGAATATATAATAATTTGAAAAAGTTCATTTCACTTAGTAAAACCCATGTGTGGTAGTCCAAGTTGTCGACCGTGTCGGTTCCGTGGTCTGCTTTTTTCAGCAAAAAAGCGTTACGGCATGCTCCGATACATTCCGACAGGAGTGTTGTGATTGGGCTATGACGAAGAAATTTTGTGTTGGAGTGTGTCATAACGCTTGTCGTAGCATGTCGTAACTAGTGAGTGTAGAGCCTTACTGTTAACTATTGTGGTGTATGTGTAGGCCTACGTCCTATCAATGTTTCCAGTTTACCAGTGATCCACGTAGGTGGGTAGCAGTGGTGCAGCGTCCTATGTGTTGCTCTGGGGAGTTGCTAGCCTTAGGTAAAATGTCCTCTGGAATAGTCCATAGATTTATCATAGTGGAGTTACTACTGGATACAGAATACCGGAGTAAGCTACCAATGAAATACTATAGCTCTCAAGTGAAGATAGGTTGTAGGAGGTAGAGTACTGCTTAGCTGTATCAGCCCTTCATAAAACAAATCTGCATTAGAGGTACTTATATTATCCTTTATTGGTACCACAAATGATACACTGAGGAACCCAGAGTGGTGGTTAGCAAAGCCTTATAAAGGAAACATCAAGGTTGATTACGTCAAAGTGTCAAAGCCAATAAGACCAAAGTGTAAAGATTGCAAACGCTACAATGTCAAGGTCCTTGTCCCAAATACCAGTTCCATTTCTGTCGTTTCCTCTCCTTGCCAGCTTCAAAGGTCAAGGACTCTCAGTAGTCATGCCATCAGGGAGCCACAAGCAAGTAAACGCAAGACGTAAATTTATGTATTTCCCAGGTGGATAGAGGTTCGTTTCCTACCAAACGTGTCTCGCACTTTCTATATATACGTACATTTTCATTGGTAATTTTGGAGAAATTTCTGACTTCATATAAACGTAAAATGTTTACGTGTATTTGCGTATAAACATTACATATGTATATAAATGTGCCTCTGATGTTCTAGATAGGTAGATTTCGGTTAGTTATCTTAAAAGAAATTACTGGTGGTGCATAATCGTAAAATTGTTTCAAAAACATTTACATATATGTATATAAAAAGACATAAATTAAAGTCAATGTGATTCACGTTCAACATAAATTCATGTATTTTTGCATTCTTGATTATGATGTATCCCAGTCGTAGATTGCAAGACAAAAGGACCCTATTGGGTCAAATGTCTTCACTTTTTGATATTTTGCACGGCAGGATATTTTATAGATCAAGACAAGGAAATTAATTCTTCAGTGTTTATCCAAAGATTCTCTCAATGCCGTAAGTGCATCCCTTGAGACTCAGGCAGGTTTATCATACCTTACAAAGGCATTAACCTGTATAGAGCATCTGTGAGAAGATTCGAAAACGTCCACAGATCAAGGCAGAAAATCACACCCCCTCTTAATGAAGAATTAAGAACATAGTGACAACTCCTAACGCTGTAGATGCACAATTTGCTGTAATTCCTGGCACTTACAACAAAGAACATATGTAACCATGCCAGATATAGCACCGCATGATATCGACTGTTCGTGGGACAAAAGCCGACTGTTTTAAGATTTTCTATAATTGTGGCAATACGTCAGCGATAAAAAATAATCATATTTCTCTCATATGTCTTCCGCTGACGTCGGTAGTTGGCATGAGTGGTCTGTGTGAGATATGACAGGTGATATGTGTTGACGGACAAAGGCCTGGGACTATACCGCCTGATTGTGATGTGCACGGCAGAGGCTCCTGCCTTACTGTATGTATCTGATCGATAGACCTTATCGTTCTCCATTTACTGCAGATTCAGCTGTGTGCTGGGAGGTGTTTGTCATCGAAAGATGAATCTATGTTTCCCAGCCCGTATCAAGAGGTCAGACTTCGCATAATTTTCCTCAAATGACACCTCCTAGGCCTAAGGTGAAAATGGATGATAATGAATTTATGATTCGTCTTATATCGGATTATCTCTCAAAATGGAAAAGAGTAAAACGATCTCTTACCTCATCTACTCTGAATCTTCTACAGGTTATGTTTATAAGTGTCATTTATTCTTCTCTATCTGTTTCAATTTCTTTCCCCCGCAAATATAGAATATTTGATCTCAGCAGTACAGTAAAGTAACAAAACATTGTTCCTGTAAACGTACAAATTTCGATCCGAACTCGGGACCTGGGACGAGGTGTTTACACAGAGTTGTAAACGTCCCAAGGGCCAGAGTGAGGATCGAAATTTGTACGTTTACAGGTACAACGTTTTATCTTTACTATATGCCTCTAAAACATTCATATTACTACCTTATTTAAGTTGTAAGAGCCATTTTCAGTCCGATTTGGGCACAGAACTGTCGATGTGAACCCTAGCTTTCGCTTTGTCCGTGGAATGCGGCAGTGACGTTATCGCATAGCAACGCGCATAGCAACATTGTTGTCGCTTGGAAACCAGCCGGAAACCAGCCGGGAACCGGCCAGAAGAAAACATAGTGGTTGCTCTCTCATTGCCATCCCGTTTTTAAGGTGAATGCCATGGTCATTCATATCTTTATTACCAGGTACTATACTTCGATATTTTTCTGTAGTTCATATGATTTTGCAGTATTCCAGTGTGTTTTCTTTATGTACTCTAACTTTGATGTTACCGATTTCGAAGCGTAGACACCGTCGGCCATTTTTAAATATCGACGTCGAAATCATATCTGTTGCGACCGTGATATGAACCCTAACTTACTGCACAGCTGTGCAGAACGTTGTGGGGAGCAGCGTGTAGTAATCACGATAGTTACGGCAGTAAGTATATAGTAAAGGCCCTATTTAACTTAATCCATCACAATGGTAGATTAGTAAATAGTGGAACCATATTGAAAGAATTTCAAATACAAAAACTGCATTGATTGCCGCAAAGGAGCTGCATCTCGGGGGGCTGACGGGCCCTCTCGTTCATCTCCCGTTTGGCCAGTGGACTCAAGTATCTCCTCTCCTCACCCGTCCAAAAAAGGGGGGGAGGGGGTTCGTGTGATCCTGGATTTATCCTTCCCACCTGGCCAGGTGGTCAACGATGCTATAGCCCCCAGCTATTACCTGGGGTCACCTGCCGCTTATACCCTGCCCAGAGTCGGGGATTTGATCAAGGAAATTCTCGCGGTGGGCCCTAAGGCTCACGTCTGGTCCGCGGACCTCTCCAGGGCGTATCGCCAACTACGGATCGACCCCATCTACGCCCCCCTACTGTGCTTCCATGTGGGGGGGTCTTTCTACGTGGAGCGATGCCCCCCGTTTGGTTGCAGCACCTCCTCCATAGCGTGTCAGCGCACATCGAACGGGGTTGTCTACATGATGCGCTCCCGTGCACGGCATTGCCTCGCATACCTGGACGACTTTGCAGGTGTTGCCGCAGGGAGGGGCGCCTCTCAGGAAGCGTACGACCACTTTCTGTGGTTGGCCGACCATCTGGGTTTGCAACTGGCCGCCGAGAAGTGCCAGCCCCCCACACGCCGCCTCACCTGCTGGGGTTTGTGTTGGACATCGATGCGTCCACTGTCTCCATTCCTCCCGGCAAGCTCCCAGATGTCCTGGAGGTGTGCCGCGAGTGGGGGGGGGGGAGCGCTCTCACGCATCTCGCCATCAGCTCCAGTCGCTTCTCGGCCGTCTCGTCCATGTCGGCCACTGCGTCCGCTACGCCCACCGTTTCATGAACTGGCTCTTCTCGGCCCTACGGGCGTCTCAGGGGGCCACGGTTATCACCGTGGGACGGGAAATGCACGCGGACATTGCATGGTTCCACGCTTACGCGACATCCTCAAACGGGCGTCACTAGTTTGGCCCGCCCGACGCCTCTACCGACCTCCATGTCGACATCGCCGCGGCAGGCGCAACGGCTTCTCTGGGGAGTACGGCCGTCAGGTGGGAGTGGAGCACCATAGACTGTGACGTCCCCTCGGACGACCAGTCTCGCCGTACCTATGCCTTGGTGGTGGCACTTCATTTCCTCGCTCCTCACGCCCCCCCGGGCACCGCCATCCGGGTCTACGCCTCCTAGCAGGCGTCCTCGCCCCCCTCGCCTTGGGGGTCATCAAGAACGGCCGAATCGCCACATGCGCGCGGCAAATTTGGCTCGACGCCGCCCTCAGAGACACCGATGTGCTTCCGGGGGGTGGGGGGGCTCCCCCCCTCAATTCACGTGCCGAGTCACGTCAATGTACCTGCCGTCACAGATCTCTTTAGTATTGGTTTGTAAATTGCAGGCACCCCTCTCGATCTACACGCCCGGATGAGAGCCTCCCACGATGCCGCGCTTGCCCCATCCACACACAGGAACAAGGAGGTGCAAGCGCGGCGTTACATCCGCTTCGCCCTCGGGCACGCCGCGGATCACTTCCGTCCTACGGTTCTGGAAGCGTGCTTATACATCCAACACCTGATGGATTCCCTGTCGTCGCCCGGAGCCGTGAGGAACACCATCTCCGGGGCACGCGCTTGGCTCTCGGACCATGGAGGAGACGCCAGCGCTTTCGACTCTCGCCAGGCTGCGGCCGTGTTGCGTGGCAGGGGTCTACAGTCAGCTCACATCCTACGCCGCGCCCCTCCAATCACCATGGATATGTTGTTGTCAATCGCCTCCCAGGTGGCATCCCTCACGACCAGGGTTCTCGTCAAGGCCGTGGCGCTCATCGCTTTTTTCTCCCTCCTCTGCGCTTCAAATCTCTTTGCTCCACCGCCGGGGAGGCGCCGGGGAGGCGCCAATCACCCCTCTCGATCTACACGCCTGGATGAGAGCCTCCCACGATGCCGCGCTTGCCCCCTCCACACACAGGAACAAGGAGGTGCAAGCGCGGCGTTACATCCGCTTCGCCCTAGGGCACGCCGCGGATCACTTCCGTCCTACGGTTCTGGAAGCGTGCTTATACATCCAACACCTGACGGATTCCCTGTCATACGCTTCTACGCGCCGACGCGGTCCTCCAGGACGGCCGCTTAGCTCTCACAGTACGGTCAGCTAAGACCATCGGACCCGGCCGCCCTCCGGCCGTTATCATCTTGGAACCCTACGACGACCGGGCTTTGTGCCCCGTCAGGGCATGGAGATCTTATGTTGCGGCCGCCCCCTGCGCGGCCGTTGGGCCCCATGTTCCTGCTATGACCGGTGGAGCCGTTTATGGCCTCTCAGTTTACCGTGGTCGTCCGTTGCCTGCTGCAACGAGGGGGCCTCCCCCACGCGAACGAGGTGACTCCTCACTCGTTCCGGAGGGGGGGTGCCCAGTTTTTCCACTCTCATGGCATGCCGGCCGCAGACTTACAGCGTCGCGGCACCTGGTCATCTTCGGCAGCCATGGCACCCTACCTTTTATAATGTTTCAGACTTCCAGCTTGGTATCAAATTTTCTGACATTATACTGTTTATACCAGTTTGAGACCTTCGTTCACTCTGGGTCTGTATTTTATACTGTGTGATACCGTTCTGTCATACCTCTTCTCTAGGTAATAAAATTTACCAAATGCAGGATTCACACGTAGAGACTAGTGTACCTGAGATGGGTGTACTTTATACTTTCCCCCTAACCTTAGCCTTTGGAATAGAAAATTCATGGCGAAGTGCTAGTATTTGGTTTTGGCAATCTCAAGGGAAAATGGTGAATGGAATTCACATGGAAGGACATATCTCGTACAGAGTCTCGTAGAGAGAAGTTCCCTATGAACAATCACCCTGGGACTCTAGTTCCCTTGCGGTCAAGGAGTGAAAAACATGCGATCCTACTGGCTTGTCCCCTGTTGGCTAGGTGGGTACTTAGTCGTTGACTTAGCAGTAGGTGCAATTGTCTCACCAAAATTCGTCTATAGATTTTGAAAGTGTTCACACAATGGGATTCATTCCATTTCCCTGAGATATGTTTCCCCCCTGCAATCGTTGGCGACATCTATCCCTAGAGATGAACAAAAATCTCATGAGAATTTGAATCCTGTGAGGTACACGAATCCCACCGTGTACATTCCACATCAGATAAAAGTCTCTTGCGATTCTTATCTTGTCACCTTGTTTGGGGTGATTGTTGCCGAGATTTAGAGGGGCACACCTTTCTGGAAGATTAATGTCTATCTTGTCAGAAATCAAAAGAACAATCAATTGGAGTGCTGGTATTGTTATAAATGATATCCACCTGAAAATTAAGAGCTTGGATACTTTTGGGGATTTGTGTGTTGATCAATTAATTGTGGTTGGCGGGTCTTTGGCTGTATAACTTGTATTAACCGCAAACTTTTCTCTCTGGATTCTCAATCATTATGGATAAAATCGTACTATAGATCCTACACAATTTCGTTCATAGCCTCGGCATCTGCTTCATTGCATCAAATTGGACCAAGCCTCAGACATCCATTAACTGGTATCAACTAGATTGAAGGCGATATATAGATTGGAGTAGCACCAATCTGCCTCAGTACATATTCCTCATTCAACCTGCATTGACTTCCCCTTGGGAAGGGATTTCAAAATGGTCCTTGATGTGATTGATAAATGAGCCAAATTTACTTTCAAGTCTACTCAACAAATCCATCACCCGGCAGGTAAACTGTAACAATTGTAACTGCTAGCGAGTAAGCTGATGGTCACATGACTACTGAGCCCCCTTTGTGAGAGCTTTGGTAAGACAATTTAGTCTAACAAGAGGTGATGTAGCAGGAATATAAAATTCAGGTATTTCTGGTAAGAATTATCTCTTCCAATCTATTCTGGTCACCACGTGATCTCATCTGATTTCTTTTAACCCCCATGCTTAATGCATGTTCTGACCTGACAGTATTATTTGTATCAGATATGTGTTCTTTGGGTCAGCTTCTAAAATCGCGAACATTCAAAATATGACAGTAGTACTTCATAGCCAACCTCGAGAACGAGTGTACACATCAATTCATCTATTTTTGTTTTGGTTTAGACCAATATTTAGATATCATTAAACATGCGTAATATACTCAAAACGAATTGTTGTTTATTATAAGCAAAATTATAGGGTGGCTATATATAGATTCAGCAGTATCATTATTTAAAACAATGATTTTATCATATTATGATTACATGGATATACTTAGATATGGTTGCTTGCAAGACTTGAAAAAACAATTTAAAGTTAGGGGTCACTATCAGAACTTTACTTTCTCATATGTCGGGAGCAGTACATAATAAAGAATACCAAAAGTTCTGAAACGTAGATGTTTGCGGTATGTGTGTTGATTAATTGTTTTCATCACCGACTGGAAACTTGCTCGCTGATGCCGATTCTCATGTTCCCCAACGATCCATATGGAGCCAAAGTGAACCCGCTAAAATGGCAGAAACCCATGTTCAAAACCATTTCCGGAAGAGAGTAAGATCGAGGCTTAGTGCCAAAGCTATGGGGGTTCGAGGCTAGAACTTTGGTCTCATTTGTTATTACCGAATTATAGTTTACTACTATCGTCTCTGAATACGTTTGGCTCGAACCGATAATGACAGTTGTTAAGTGTATCGAAAATATGAATTTAAAAGATTGGAAAATGACAAATATGATATCGAACCTATATAGTCAAAGTACTGAGCGCCATCGGAAATTTATGGTGTTTTCATCGGGTTCACTTTGGTTCCCCATACGAGAGGATAACGACTCTCAAAAATTGGATACTATTATCACGTTGTCTCCTTTCATATATTTCATTTAGGCCTCGCCTAACCCACTCTCCTAGCAGATATCCTACGCTCTACTTCCTGCGGCCGCTTGTTTCTCTGCACCGACCTGCCTGTTTGGGACAGAATCTTTCCCATCCGCCAGTTTTTCAAATATCCTAAATTTGTCATGGTTTGGGCAGTATTTGTATTCTACTTGTTCATAGAGATACACATATTTATATGGTTAATGATTTACACTCACGTTTTGTTATTTGTTATTTCAAACCAGACAAGGTCTCTGGGATTACTTTCTTCAGTGAAAAGCACCTCATGTGTTGCAGGGTTTTGTTTTGTCAACAAGACACATGTGCCCACTCGAAGGGGGAACCTAATCAACCTTGGATTCACATTATAAAATGGTTTAAAGCTGAAAAAGAAACAGCTTTAATGTCTGTATAGCTCATTAAACAATTCCCATATTTCACAACTCATAATATATGAGGTCTTTGAGTTTCAAAACTTTTGACAGTTGCCTTGTTTTGAATCTGAAATTTTAGCTGGTTCCCCTGTCCTTATTTAGATACCAGGGAAGCAGCGTTGGGTTGAGGCAGAGATTAGCAAGCACTAGTGCCGCGAAAGATCTGGGAGGAGAGTGCGCCTAACCATGTTATTTATCATCAAACAAGGAAATAACCAAGGAAATAAAGATGTTATTTTATCTCAAAATAATTACGATTGTCCAATTATCGTGACCAGTCATTATGGAAGACAGTTTTACAAGAAGATAATGTATGAATTTCCATATCTATATACCCATATTATGCAATTAATGTAAACAATTGATAAGTTTCTGGGAATATATATATATATACTATTTTAATGAGATACTCATACCTATTTTGGATTGTCCTGTACAAAAACTTATCATTCATTACAAAAAGTAGGCTTCAACAATAATATCACTTTTTAAAACGCAACTACAATGCGGGTGATCCACCAAGACGGAGCTAGCGCCGGCCGATGGAATTGTGGAGGAATTGTGGATATCGGCGAGAGTTGACGGCCCAAAGTACGCGTCGGCTACGATAATCTGCTCGGTGGAACAGGAAATAAGGCACACACGGCTGGCTCCGTCGGGCCATTGTCATGTCTCCAAAACCCAGTCGCCCGCAAGTGTCGGTTGGTCTGTTGGACGTCGACCACCGCCGGCCGGCTCTAAATACCATTGTTTTTGACGGATTAAATTCCTGGAACAAACTAGGGTATTGTATCAACGAGTCTGGGCTGTCTAAACTTTATAGTTGATAATCATCTTTCGCCAGTCGCCGACTATTTCCCACTGGGTACAAAGTTTCACAGATTGGGGTGTTCTGCAGTCTCATGGAACCGTGGCGGATTCAGTTCACATGAGAAGACTTACCAGGTACATAGTCTCACCCCTACACTCCTACACAGGGTACAGTTGCCGACTCACTGCACTTCTTCCTGTGAATAAGTGTAATTTGGGACTACTGAGACTCACAGACTAGGGGAGAACAACTCACCAAAATGCCCCTCTAAATTTTAAACCTGTTTAAAGTAGAAATCTCATGAGATTCTGTTCGTCGTTAGCGGTGATTGGCTCTGACAATTGCAAGAAAAAAATTGTCTCAGCAAAATGGAACCCTATAATTCAGACTAGGAGATATCTGGACTATAGGCCTCGCAACCATATTGGGGACTGAAAACTAGTTATTTTTGACTTACTATACAAAGGTTCCCATAACCTAGGCTGTAAAAAGATACATATTAACAAAGGGTACCATATTAAACCAGAGATTATGGGCTTTATTGTCATATATATTTTGAATTTATTGAAGTGTTTTATTTGTTTTCATTTCATTTTCATGGGAAGGTGGTCCGTATTTTAGTGTACGGACCAGTGGTCCATACAGTATTTTTACATCATATGCCGAAACGGTGCGTATTTACACTATATATACGGCATGGGTATATAGTAACACAGCTGCCTTCTCATCGGAGCGAGCATGCACATAAATAATCGTATCCTGGAGACTCGGATTTTCGCTATACTTATCTTGGTATTCGCTATGTCCTCAACCATTTTCGGTTTCCTAAACCTAGTTAACAACTCATTATATTGTTGTCAGAATATTGCTAGTTTTACTTTTTGAATATAGGGCTGTTTCATATTTGGAAAACTTGATAGAATCTCGAGGAAATAACAATATCAATGAAATTCATAGCCATGTAAAGCTACTCTATATGCTATCAGTATACCTTAGCTCCCCCTCCCTCAATTTACTCTAATACAGGTCTACACAGTCAATATACCTTCGTAATCGTTTGTTGCTGTTAGCATAATGCTTGTAGTTCCAGGCTAAACGGCAAATGTTATTTTTTTAGAATCATCCAATGAAGACTAGACTTTCCTGTAGGGGTTATGTGATACGCTTATAATGGTCAATACACACGATATACAACAACGTTATCCAACTATCTCACTATTGGCGTCGTCTTACTTCTGGTCCCGAATCACACCCACATATAGTATCACCGATGGAGTTAGGGTGTGTGTGCCATACGTGGCTGATCAGATAAAACGTTACAGGGTAGGCCTCAGACCAATTCCCGAGGTTGTGGTTATAAATGGGATCACACCGCAGAGGTCAACTAAACCCTGCACAGTGCAATAAACCCACATTCGGCTCTGCTACACCATACCGGTTATCAATGGACTACAGGACAGACAGAAATGTATTGGCCATTACAAGATAACAGTTGGCCTTCTGCAGCTGGGTCTGTTTGCCACACCCAGTCGTTTCCCAATAACTGTCACTATTGTGAACACTGGTACATTTTACCGTATATATCATTCTATTGTATCCATTCATACAACTGACTGACAGAAAGTCACTGTGTTTTTCATCCATCCATCAGGTTCAAATTTTATTAACGCCGGAGAAGCCGTTTTTTTCGTTCGCTTATACTTAAGTGCATTAACTTTGCTCTTTAACCTCAGCAACGTGAGACGTTTTAAGACGGGTGTAGAAAACTCTAAATCTGCTGTGAAGGCTCTCTGTGAAAATGTAGAACTAAGGCATGGAAGACCCCAGTGACACGCTGCTTTTGATTTTACTTAAAGCTAGTCAAGCCTCTCCAGGAAACTCTTGTGCAGCAGCATTCTTCTTCCCGTCATCTTATTTGTATTCATGCCCGTTTTTATATAAGACATATCTTTCTGCTTTTCTATACCACAAGAGCTTACAAACACTAAACGCATCTCATTGTCTCTTTGGGACCTGCTTTCATTCGTATCGCTCCCACTTTACCGAAATGATTTACTTACATTCAACTCCACCTTGCTTTATCTTTATATACACCTTACACAGTCTGCCTTATAAGGGCATATTCGGTAGTGGTTCAGAACTAGGCTGGGCACAATGGAGATGAGATAAACGTTTTTGTCGGCAGTTCAATATGGGAGAACTCTTAGATTAGGTCGGTAAACTGATGAGGAAATCGCGTTTAGGTGATCCAGTAGCCATCCTACCCGGTCGATCGCCGCAGTCTGATTCCTCCCATCGGGTTCTGGGCCAAAGCTGAAGTACCTGTCAGACAAGAAATTCATATTAATGGTTTGCCATAGTAATTTAGCTAGGCTGGAAAGGAAGTTACAGGTACATATAGGAGACAACAATAGGAAATCAGAATATTTTGCGATTTGTTTTTAGAAAACGATATAGTACCAATAGCTTACCGCAAAATATCGAGGAATCGATCGCGGACCATTGCAGCTGTGAAGTATGGAGTGGCCAGAACCAACGCCTTTGCCCAGTAGTCTTGTATCCTCACTTTCTTTATCAAGCCCATTAACAAGGTTAATCCCAGGAATAATTTCAAATCAGCTGCAGTGACTGGAATCCAGTTTCTTTTTTTGTCGACCCCTTGACTGGATGATTCCGGGCACAAGCATTTGTAGTGTTGACAAGGCGATCCACGAAACCTATCGTCATGGATATCGAAAAAAATCCAATGGCGTTTTTACTTTTTCTAGATCGATTTTATCAGTAATTCCGGTCCTGGCATAGTCAAATTCATCAGGTGGGTTGTCCTTATCGACATTTTCCGGAATCTCTTCCCATTCATTATCGGTTCGGCAGACGGGGGTCCGTGTCAGATGTGCTATTGCTGGAATTATCAGTCATATCATCATCGTCAACTTCATTGTTTGACACACTGGCTTCACCAAGTCCTTCAACATGTCCCTCTTTACTTTTTCTCTGATATTTGTTGAGTAATAACACTGTAGACAACGGTAAATCGTCCTCCCAGTCGCTATCGGAGCCAGACCAAACCTCCGCGTCCGCCATCTTGGATCGGTAGGCGCGGACGTCTGCAAAACTTGTTCGTATTCGTTCGAATATACGGTCGCTATGGTAAATTAAATTTCAACTTGATTATTTTTAATGATGGTTATATCTTTCCTACACCCTACAAAAATTGGAACATTTCATTCAATATTTACACTTTCACGGCCACTTGAACATTTATCGCCAGAATCTTGCAAACATTGATGCCTTAAGGCATCACCCGATCTGGACTGGTGATGACTTAAGGCATCACCCGATCTGGACTGGTGATGCCTGTAGGCATCACCCGCCGCCAAAGGGTTAAGTGTAAGTTATTGTAATGCTCGTAATTTTCTTCAAATTATGTTCCATCTAGAACATAGTAGAATATGAATGTAAGAATGGGAATATGATAAAAGATAAAGATGTCATTGCATAAATGGTTCTTCTGCAGGGGTGTCAAAATTTTGTTTACATTTGGTGATTTGACACCATGTCACGCGAAATCACAGGAAAATGCTAACTAACGAAAAATAACATCGTTTTCTTGGCAATTGATCAATTTTGGTCAGATTGCTTGCATCTTCCCCGAGACATCACTTTTTATTTGGAGTCTCTACGTTGAGTTTTGGCTGAGTTATGAAGTGACATGTGCAGGGTTTTTTTGGTTTTTTTTTATTGATCAAAAGAACAGTTCTGCCAACGGCAGATCTTCCACTGTCTTTGACAGAGATCATAGGCCTACACGCCGTCGGACGCGGCGGGCGGGCGGCATTCACAGAAATATATATGTGGGATCGATCTGCTCTGGTCTGTTGATAATTACAATAAGATGATGATCATGCTACAAGCTACACACTTACCCATAAAACGCTGGGGAACATCTCTAAAGAATGGCAATATGAGGCCAGCCGATCCGGTCACCGCTGACGTTACTGTGTAAATGCCGTTTTCAAGTGAAATCTCTATGATATTGTGGTCCCGAGCATTCATTATTTATGACAGGGGTGTGTGTGTTTGGTTACTGGAGAACTCGGCTCGAAACGAACTTGAATCGTAGTTGTCAGGAGAACTCGACCCATTTTGGAGAAATTAACTGGAGAACTCGACTCAAATCAGATACTTGTGAATAGAACTAACTGACTTGTTAGCTTTAAGACAAATAAACCTGCGGATTTAGCGGGTCTGGTCGGCATGCCACCGTGGCTCTGCCATGTGTCAACTTATGTTTGAAGCCCGACAGGTTGCCAACGAGTTCACGTCGACGTAAGGTCACTTATGTTGTTCACGATTAAAGACTCGTTCACTTACGATTAGCTACGATGCACAGGTCAAGTTATGGCAACTTAAGGTAAGTTACGGCAGAACGTAGTCCTTCCCCCCTCATTCCGAATTCCTGACAGCTCCATGGCAGCTTCCCTAAAGCTTCTGCAATATATAAATTCGCGGCAGCAGCAGGAGCTGGGGGAGGAGGATTTCCTTTTTTATTTTTTATCAGTCAACATAAATACGCATGACGTATGCATGTCGGGCACAGGATATTTCCTCTCGCATTCGCCAGGTGTGAAATACAGCCCAAGACGAGTCCGTATTTAAAAGGAAACGGTCTTGTATATGCCTCATATGCTGGCACGAAATATGGATGTATATATATGAAAGCAAGTCAATTTACAGCCAATACATACACTTTCACGATGGCCTATATAGGAATAAACTGGAGGTTTTGGCGCAGTTAACCATCTTTGGCATGCAACTTTCAGTGCAGTAAATCATACATCAGCAACATTGTCCTGGAGGTATGCAGAGCCATTGTAGAGGCATTTAAGGACAAAGCGTATGCTTTTTCTGAGAAACCCGAAGACTGGAAAGCCCTTGCCAAGGACTTTGAGGAACATTGGAACGTGCCACATGCCATTGGTGCACTTGACATTGAACACATTGCCATCATGAAACCCCGGAACCCTGGTTCCCTGTTTTACAACTACCAGGGATTCTTCAGCATCCCCCTTCTGTCCATACTTGATGCACAGTATCGTTTCACATAGCTTGATGTTGGTGGTATAGGGCAACTATCTGATGCCAAGATCTTCAATGACTCTGAACTGGCTGAAATGATGGAGGAGGGTCAGTAGGCATGCCGCCTCCATGTCCTCTCGCCCAATGCTGATGGTGGCAGGAAGGTGCAGTATTTCATCCTGGGTGATGATGCCTTTGCTCTCAGGAACTGGATGATGAAGCCCTATGGGAGAAGGGGCTTGACGAAGGAACAATGGATCTACATCTACCGCATCTCCCCTGGCAGACAGGTTCTGGATTTTGGTATCCTTGCCAAACACTTAAGCTGTTTCCTTGGGACATTGGAGCAGAAACTAGATACATTGCGAGATATGATCAAGACAGCGGTGGTACTCCACAACCTCCTGCGGATCCGGTACTTGACAATGCATGCCACCGAGGTAGATGTTGCACAACCTACATATGGGCATAACAGAGACACTATGACTGCCAAGGGGCAGCTTTAGTACCTTGAGAGGCACTTCAATTCACCAGCAGGTATGGTGGAGTGGCAGGAGCAGATGATAAACCTTATTGTTATGATTGTTAATACCTAAGTAAATTATCATTGCTGTACTTCTCTGGTCTTTTGAATGGTGTTGGGAATGTTCTGTATTGTCTGTGTAGTGTCTCTTTTCAAAGGTGAACTTGTGGTGCGTCTTTTACATTTGTTATGTATATACACTGCTGTTATTCATTTTTATAATAATACTCATACTCCATAATACTGAGTTTAAGAGTTTTTCAATTCCAAGTTAGAGTCTAAGTTATCCAACTAGATTCTGAGTTAATTTGTTGCAATTCTATTCGATTCTAGTTATCAATTTGTTTCAATTCCAGTCATTCAATTCAATTCTAAATTAATTTGTTTTGAAGTTCAAGATAAGTATTTGAGTACTGATCAATTCGTTTTTTTAAGTTATAGTATTCGAGTAGTAATTAATTTCTACAGTTACTTCTATGCTTTCTATAAGGGAAAACAATGAGAGTGAACTTCAGTTTAGAAATCTGTTAACAAAAACATTGTAGCAAACATCCGCATCAGTGATTACCATCAGCATCAGTGGCAATAAATAATAGATAAACACATGTATCACTTTCATCACAAGATAACAAAGGCACATAAAAAATGTATAAAGGTAAATATAAATAGTTCATAGACCACAGTTCATTCTAGCATTCAGGTCTAGCATGGAATACATCCAAAATCAGTCCTATATATGATGCCAAATAGGACAAACTTATTTACGCCCAAGGAGACTTGTATACACGGAATGTAAACATATGTAAACAGAAATGTTCATGCTTTGTAGTATATGTACGTTTAGTCAGTGTTACCCTGAGTCTTATGGCTGTGTACGTGCATTATTATCGTGACCACTAGATGAAAAGAGGGGAGGGAACAATGTACAGCACCCCACAGAGAGAAACTTCATGGAGTGGTACTAACATTAATCATGTCATTGTATATGTACATACTGATATGGAGAAAGTCTTCAATTGGCATTAATTATTTCATTAATGTGATATTGTAGTTGTTTTGTAAATTATGGCGCCTTACCTTTTATAGGCTTCTCGCCTCAAGTGTGTACCCTTGCGGTTTTGTTGATTTGATATTGATGTATCTCAGTGTTCTGATATTCTTTTTTTTCATAGAAGACAGGGCAAAGGGGACGCAGTTTATTAGATTCTAGGAGTCACCTGACCTTTGGAGAGGTAATGGCTGGGTTTTAATGTCGAAGGTCTATCCCTGGCCTGGGAGCTCAACGTGTGATATAGAGAAACGCCAACAACGTTCAATTGACATTAATGGGATTTCTCAGAAAAAGATTCAAAAACACATTGGAGTGGTACAATGAGGTAAAGTTATGTATGCCACGCACAATTTTGTTTTCTTCTTTCCACTTGTCGTGATTTTCTGTCCCAACTTTAGAATTTGGGATGTTTGCACCCACAGATATAAACACACATTCAACGAACCTTCAGTAACCGTTAAATTATTCCGATTAGTTGTTTTGAAATGCCGTCCCAAAGAGGAAAATAATGACATTTTTATTAAGATTGAGAGATCGATAAATATTTGAATGGATTCTTACGAGCGATTTTGACCTCGTGATTATAATGGGGTTATAAACATAGTTTGGGGGGAGACCAGCGCCTCTCTGAATGGGCTATCAAAAAGGCTTTGTGACATTGAAAACCCAAACGCTACATTGGCAGCAAACAGGGGAGGAAAATGACTACAATCTATACATAGAGATTAAAAAAAAGGTTTGCTATTCCGTCTAGATGACAAGCACTGCCACCCCAAA